>CAJOBZ010000035.1:0-1305000 GCA_905332375.1 Pieris macdunnoughi | reverse complement strand
TTATTTATTTATTTTAGACATTATAATACCACTGTGGTTTGTATAGATGTAACCATAGTAGCCTTGTTTAGGAGCGCGACGAATGCATATAAAAGTAGTTGAGCCGCGGTTGCAAATACCTCAAAGTTCTCCTGCCAACTTAGCGCTAAGCATCGTCTCTGAATATCATAAGCTATGAATACAATAAAAAACAACTTACTCCATACCGCTGGAACCTTCAAGAGAACATATTAGATGTATTTATTAAGAGAACAACTAGACTACGGCTCAATTGCCTGTAGTAATAATAAACTGTTGATTTATAAAAACTATGGCAAGGGCTGGGTCAAAACGAAAATCTATGATACAACATATAAATGTTTTTTTTTTTATAATTTAAGTTCAAAATTAGCGAGCGTGTTAAGGTTTTTAGGGGCTGTAAAACCGTTACATTTGTGCAGCACTTGCAATACCCAGCGGCGTTTCGTGATAACATCTCTGGTTGCATCTGCCGGAGCGGACATATGCAGGGGTTGGGGTTCGATTCCGGTGCTTTGTCTGCTCTGAGAACCCGCTTTGATTGGTTTATGATTTGATTTTGTTTATTTATATACAGAATTGTTTATTTAATCACATGATGGCCGTTATCATTGGTTGTCGAAATGTAAATTAATTTGTAACATGAATATGTATGGAAAAATAGTTTCTTAGACGTCCTTTATTATATATACTTATTCATGCAGGAATTATGTTACTATAAAATTTTCTACTTTATTCCAAATTAAAGCTCTATACTTTGTGTTTATGTCATCGTGTTTGCCAATACAATGTAATATTGTAAAGTACATTAATTATATAGAACAAATGCCCAGTCATTTCGTAGAACGTAAGTATTCTATATAATTATATATGTATATCTTTTAATCGAAGGTTGTCCTATACCTAACAAGAATGGCTTTATAATTCAATACAATCAATATTCTATCTAACACAATAGCCTAAACTTGTGCGCTAATGAATAAAAAGCTCACCCCGTACCACGATATCTTATAATATCAAGTAAGCGATACGAATATTTTTATATATCTCGCTGCCGCAGCGACTCTACAGAGCCTTGGCCTACGAAACAAGAGAATGCTACCTTCACACAGTCCTTTGCTTGGAATAATACTATTAAATATCAATTATTTAGTTGTTGAGAAACTAATTGAGACATTTAATCTATTTTATTTGTGTATATATTATCATAGGTTAGTGTATGTATATGTTAATTGTAGTGTAAGTAATATATTACTTTGTGAAATTCACGCTGTTTTAAAATGTATTATTAGTGTCGCATTATTTGACGTCGCAGCGATCATGGTAGGGGGCAGGTAGGCCATGTGGCTAGATGGCGCGATAAGGAGAATTATTCATACGCTATCGTGCCATCAGTAGTGGTATTGTGAACGAAGGGCGGCTGCCGGTCGTCGATGTCAAAACGTTGTGCGGCCTATGTCTGCAATTATTGTTTTCGTGTCAGCAGATTTAAGAGTTTGAGTCAGGGGAAGGGGATTGGATTTTGACGTGATCTTTTAATATGTATATTAAAGCTTTTAATGCGTTTTATTTAGAACGCCGTAATTAATTAATTTTTCTTTATTCGGAATGTAGGAACCTAATTAATAATAATAATTAGTTTATCGTATTTATGTATGAATATGTATGTTAAAATCGTAACTTAGGCTGAGCTTTAAGCTCAATCTCATTAATTTTTTTCTTTATTTGGAATATAATACCCATATCCAAAATTTATATTTAAGAAAATTAGTTTTGATAGGTCTTACAGTCGTACCTACTTAGATCTAGTGGCGATAATAAGCTCTAAGTAACACTTCCGTATGTTAAAATCGTAAGTTAGGCTGAGCTTTAAGCTCAATCTCATTAAGTATTGTAAACACATTCACTAATGAATTTTGAGCCCAGTTACCATACCGGGTGCACTGATAAATATCACTTATCTCCCGGTCAGATCAACACCTGGGTAGGATCGATGCGGGCAAGGGTTAAAAAACTACTGTGTTTGGTTATTCTGTATGCTTTTATTATTATTACAGATCTATATTATTGTAGATATTAATGACAATTTTGTGAAGGTAACAATTTTTTAAAATTGTTATATGCATTTTATTTATTATTATGCATAATGTCGCCAGTATTAAATTTGTTTTGGCATTGTTTTTACTGAAGTTTATATTTATATTATTTTAGGCTTTGTATAAAATATATACAACAGCCTCACATTTTCAACTGTAATTCGGTTCAAGCCTTCGATGGAATATCCAACACAAAATAAGGTCTGGATTAGAACCAGACCAGAACCAGAGTGGTTTCTTAAACTAAACAAACTCTTCTTTAAATACAGATTCCCAAATATATAAACCACAATTCACTTATATACCAGTTTTCTTTATTGAATTTTACCCACAATTACAAATATTACTACTAACCCGTAGTGCAAGGGACGTACCCTTCGCATAGTTAACCAATCGTCACACAGCACATATGTTTGTGTTTTAAATAATAATTGTGAATTGAAAGGGGAGTGAATGTACATATGCTAGCTATCGGACAAATTATTTGCTGAATCATATTTGCTGTGGGACGATGTAAGTAAACATTGATTGATGGTCTTCAATATTTTAATTACATTGATAGTAAAAACAGAATTTTGGTATTATTTATTTTAAATAGAAACAAATTGATACGAATGTATATTATTAAGTTAATTACTTGTATTGTTTATGTTGTTACTATAGATAGATCACCGTTACTTACATATAATTATGAAATCAATGTACCTATACAAAATGTTGTAAAGACTATTTTAAAAGAGTAAATATGGAGTTTCTTGGCCATTCTTCACCATATGAAACTACGTTTTGAAAGGGGCACCTAGAGTTATTGTCTTTAAAATATATTTTCAACTTGTGATTTTGACTTTCAAGTACCTAATTGAAATAAATGATTTGACTTTGATTTTGAAAACGAATGTAATGTTGTTGTTATTTAGTATTCCCGGAAAATAACAATTTGAGTTGAGGGGTATATATGACCGAGATATATGTTTCATTATACGCTTTATTATTAAATAATATCTTTATCTGTCTTCTAAACTTGTTTCTATGGAATCGTATGGGAGACCTCCAGGTTACTGCAACTAAACCACTCGTAAAAGTCAAGTAAAATAGTTCTTATAACTTAGCAATGTTAACATTCAAGTGTTTCCCTCTAGTATTACATTATATTTATATATTTACGTAGCTGTAAAACGTAAACAAATCACTCATGTATATAATTAAACTGACAGAATAGTTATTAAATTAACGAAACTTCCGTCTTAATTGCCCTTTGTTGCCGCGTTTGAGAAAACAGAGGCTTTGTTAATGCCGCGGTATGACTTGACATTTCTTTCACAGTTTTATCTAATACCCATTACAATTTATTAAAATATAATTTCGAAAATCTTCATTATCTCTTGAGAATTGTTGGAGACAATACTATCCTATTTTCTATCTCTATAATTAGAACTCATTAGCCCTTGTTAATATAAACTTTCAAAAACCCTGTTAACCAGTGTCAAACAGTTCAACAATTTAATGTCTTAAAATAAGACGTCTAAGAAACTAAACAGCTTGAAAATACAAAGTCCCGACGACCTAAAATCTCATTTTACTGTAGTTACCTAATGAATAGACATTACAGTTGTATTTCTAAAAAACATTATGTAAATCTTTGATTAGTTAAAGAGTGATTCAAGCAAGCACGAGACTAGATCGGCCTAGTTCAAGTTACTTAAATCTTTATTTAATGACTTAAATAACTGTTAACACCTAATGACTCTGAGTACAGCTCATAAAGCAATGAAAACTTATAATTTTCCATTACAATCATGTTTTGACTAATTAAAATATCTTTTCTAGGTCGGACATTAGGTAGTGGTAGTGGTCAAGTGTGCAGGCCGCACTTCCACACGCCTCTGCATCCGTGGCTGGACTCCAAAGCACTCGGAAGCGGCGCGTGGGGCAGCGGCTTCCAGCAGGACGGCGCCGCAGAGAAACCTCTCTCCCCCGCACAGCATCCACACCCTCACCCCCTCTTTTCATTCCCTCCCACCCCTCCTAAAGACTCAACGCCGGACTCCGTAGCGGCTGCGGCGCTCGGCCAGCAGGATTACCAGGCGGCCGTTGCCCACGCTACGGCGATGAGCGTGGCGTTCATGCAACAGCAGCAAGAGCTTCCTCTGTGCGGCGACGTCAAGCCCATGATGGGCGCACCGTCGAAGCAACGCGAAGGTGCGCAGCCAGACACGTGTCCTCAGGAGAGTCAGCCCTCTGGGGAGTACAACGCGCAATACAACGCGGACTACTACAACTACCAGGGGAAGGGTTATAATGGGCAGCAGCAAAACAAACCGCGGCCGAACAAGACGCGTACGAGCGCCGGTGAGTTCGCGCGAATGCTCACAATGCACTCGCTCGCTCGCACTTCATACACGATTATCCAATACATCAGAACAATTAAATTAAAAAAGTTCTTCGAGAACATCTAAATTCCTTATCAGTTGTATGAAAACCCAAGTAGAGATTTAATGATAAACATTTATGTTAAAGATGATTGGATAATCGTATTGCACCGGGATAATTTCACGTGTTCACTAACTGTCACTGGTGTTCTGGTGCTAAATAACGCTTTTTACTAAACTTATATAAACGATAAAGTTACCATGGCAATGCAGTAATCCGAACGGTTTGGGATTTGTTGCTATGACAACCAATTGATATCGTAATACGATTTCAGGGCTAGCGGTTGAGGGTAATTTTAAAAGGTGTTGGGATTAGAATAATTGAATCATGCGTAATATTCTTCGGTCAAACAGTTCAGCAAAAGAATATTCGTTTACAATATTCTTCATATATCCAAAATGATTGGCAAAGTAATAATAAAAACTTATTTTTGAATTGAAATACCATTGGTTTATGTGGTTTCAGAGTCGAGACATAGCTAGTACATACCTCTATATGTCAAATAATTTTTGCATACGGGAATCATAGTTTATTTTTATTTTACAGAAATATATTAGGTAAATCATGATATGTTGCATTAGAAAACCACTGTGGTTTGTATAGGTAAATGTAACCATAGCAGTCTTGTTAAGGAGCCCAAAAAAAAATCAGTGGCGCTACAACCTCTTTAGGTCTGGACCTCAGATTTCTGAATCTGTTTCATGATTATTTTTCAATCAAGGCAAGTAGGTAATCAGCCTCCAGTGCCTGACACACGCTGTCGACTTTTTGGGTCTAAGACATGTCAGTTTCCTCACGATGTTTTCCTTCACCGTTCGAGCAAATGTTAAATGCGCACATAGAAAGAAAGTCCATTGGTGCACAGCCGGGGATCGAACCTACGACCTCAGGGATGAGAGTCGCACGCTGATGCCACTAGGCCAACACTGGTTAAGGAGCACAACAAATGCATATAAAAGTAGTTTTTCAATTTACCTTTTAAGTTGATTAACGTTAGGCTATCTAATAACTGACCTGGTAGTCCATTTATTAGCCGCGGTTGCAAATACCTCAACGTTCTCTCGCCATACTGCTAAGCCTCGTCTCTGATTCTCATTATAAGCTTTGTGCTCTTTGAAGAATATCAGAAAAAGCAACTCAGTCCTTCATACAAAATTTCCGTTGGATCGTTCATCAGAACATATTAGATTTATTTCTGTGAGAAGAACCATAACGATTGCAATGGCCTTCCCGCATTTAAATAGATACTCTCATAACAAATAAAGCGATTACTTAATAATAATGTAACATAGTAATAAAGATAAAAAAGTTACATAAAATTTAGGCAATTACTTTAGTTAATTCAGTATTTTTCGTATTTATACGCGGCCGCATTGTTTGAATGTGACATGTGAACTTCTAAAGTTTAGTTTCTCATTACTTAATTGCTGATTCTATTGTTGGTTTCTAGTTTAATTTTTCAGAATTATTTTCGAAATCGTGATGAAATGTACCTAAATTTATTTACTTAAGTAAGCAAGATCGCTTTATTGACTTATATGAAAGAATATATGCTATATGTCACTTTTAATATGTCCGTATTTAAACACATCCAAATAAAAATTATACACGATAAAATAATTAAATAGAACATGAACACAGGTTATTATATCAAAAATCCAAATGAATTTAAATAACCATTTATTGGAGATATAAAAAACGACTTCCGCGGATTTATTAATGACAACTGGGACCTTTATTTATTTATTAAACAAATAACGTACCATTATAGGTAACGTAGTATTAAAAACGATTGCCTCAAAAATATACACACACATAAGAAACTTACCTATACACACACATGTAAGTCACGTATCTATTCTACCATAACAATAATATACTGTTAATAAAATAATAAAGAACTTGCCTATTATAACGAGTATTTTTCCGCATCTTAAAGCATTATTCAAATAATTCATATAACAATTAAGGCTATACATATCAACGACCTTAAAACATAATGTGCCCATTGTTCATTTGCCGTTTTCGCAATTATGTATAAAGCGAGAATTACTTAAACGTAAATTGTCCAAAATCCTATTTTTAATAAAAGGTTTCGATGCCTTGGTAGGTAGTCAGCGACAGTCAAAATATCAATGACATCGAGAGGCTGGGTTTGTTTATTTCTATTGTTAGGAATTGTTAGTTTAGTTCCTATGTTACTATTTTGTCGTCCAAAACAGCAATATATCCCTCTTCATAATATTAGTAGATATAGATACGCACGCGTATCAAACCTCCTTGGAAGGTTTTGCTGAAGAAATATTAGTTTTTGTATATCATAGTTTATGCATTATGATAACAATGATTTTCGTGTCTATTATAGGATAAGAGCAAGTAGGTCGCGTTTTCACGAAATTCTCTTTAAACAAAGGACGATCCATTTTACATTGTTGCCATTTATATAATGATTTCATTAAAATTATTACATAAGTATCCCACGAGAGCGGATCTAATAGTCGTAGGAATTTCTCAGAGAGGTAATTGGCGATGTATTGAAAAAACTGGCTTTAATTGCTGAAGAAAAACTGAACTATGAGACAGCCTGTCAAAGCTATTGGATGAGGTGTTATAAAAGTTATAGATATATTCGCCTGATAACCGGCGGAAACTCCACTTTTTATATTTGCTCGCTATTTAATTGCAGACTTATTAGTTACTTAATATCTAAGCTAGTAAATCATATCACAAGAGCGGTTTATTTATAGCAATTGATTTAGGAAGCGTAATGAACGACGTCTATTTATTTTTTTAGTATTACTAAAGCTATATTAAATATAGAATACACATAAAAACGACGGTTCAAGTTCAAAAACAAATAAAAATATAAATTTCACTAAAAGGCATACAAGCCTTTGGAAATATATATTTTGAATGTAGATGAATACATATTTGATAAAAATTTTGTTTTTAACGATATGGTTTGGACCAATATAACCAAAAATGAAATACACAAAGAAAAATATAAATTTAATTTGAAATGATAGTTTAAATGTGGATGTTTTTTTTTGTACTGTATGGTTTATCTTAATGGACGAATCTTTATATTACAAATATATTAAAACATATTAGATAAATAAGGTGTTTATAGAAGAAAATACTTACAAGATTTAATACTAGCTTTTTTATTGTTTAATTAATAATCTAGACAATTTCAATTACAATTACATGTGTGGAGCAAAAACATTTCCCCTCGAGGAATAAATCGTTTACCAATTTATAAGACGCTTACTTAGTAGAAACACGTTTACAGAAAAAACTAGAAGACGTTAATTGATAATTGTATATTACGTTATTAATAGTTTCTTAACCGACTTCAGACAAAGAAGGATTTATATCCCCGATTACTTTAGATACCTTGATAGATTTAGGCCTAGGAGCGATTTGACTTTCGCTTTCAAAGTCGAACTGATATCTGATAACTGGAGTCGTTATGAAAATTTTTTTTTCACTGATTGTCGGGATTACATTTTTACAAGAGAATTTTGTATTAATATCATGGTATATCAGATAGAGCAGTGTTGGCCTAGAAGCTTCAGGTCTTTCTTTGCGCAATGGACTTTCTTTGCGTTCGAACGGTGAAGGAAAACAAATCCTAAAAAACCGACGGGGTGTGTCAGGCACAAGAGGCTGATTACCTATTAGATTAGAGAAATCTGAGGCCCAAACCTAAAAGGTTGTAGCGCCACTAGTGTAACGTTTTATATCACTTCATATATTTGACCTTTATATGCAGCGAAAATCAGTTATAGTAGCTATAATCTAGGTGTATACTTAAATATCCTTAGTGACATCCTAAAGACTTGCTTTGAGAAGTACCTACAAAATTTGACAATAGCATTTCTTCATAAAGCTTTTATAGGCGGTTAGACACAGAGATCGTATACAACAAAATATAAGTAATGCTACAAATGTATGGCCAATTCTTTTATTAATATTTTCTATTCTGATACGTAAATGAATTGGTTTACTTAGAATTCCGCTAGCGACCTTACCGTCGGTTCAAGGTGACGTTCACCGAAGCTTCGTAAGCTCAGCAGGATATCGCCATACTACTTGTTTTACTTGAGAACAAATATATTTTTTATTATTATTTGCAATAGTAACAACTTTACCGTGAGCTCCTTATGGTGTTTGACATTACAAAGTCTGTTTTAAAACTTCTAACAATCTCAAGTTGTTCTGACGAGAATAGAATCCTATATATTAACCACTCAGTAACGATAACTACACACAATTGCTATATTTGTATGACTCAAAACTTGGCGATTAAAAAGAGTGGCGGAAAGTTTCTTGCCATTTCTTCTTGCCCGTTCTACGACTTGCGATTTAGTAGTAAATGTAAATTTAAAATCAGTTTAACATCTTTTCTGTTGACGTTCATACTACGTACTTGGTTACCTATATGAATAAAGTTATTTTGAGTTTGAGTTAGATGCTATTTAGTTTCAAACCGCAAACACTACAATACTAAACTACTTGTTCTTGTTTCCCCCCAAGTAAAGCATCATAAAGAAGGCACGGAATCCTTAGAATTAACTAACATATTACCCAATAAATTTAAAACAAAGATAGCATCTAAATAAATTACTTAAAAACGTTGCATACAACAAAGACTTCGTCCGTGACCCGTTACTGAATCAATAGCTAGAGTATACAGTTGCAATCGTTTATTAAGGATTTAAAAGCGTTAGTTTCATCTGAATCTGCTTGTTTAGCACATGGTTACGAGGTCAGTCTCACAATGGAATGGGCCACATCCGGGCACAGCGCATTAACATAATATTGCTTCCACCAAGGAGTATTTTCACCTATGAATACCTATTTCGAAGTTAAATATCGTTTTTAATTGATATAATGATCATGTTCTTATTTTAAAACCATGAAGCTAATATGAATTTCAACTTCTTAATACATTATGTGGCCCTGGTAGTTTTGGACGAGAAATGATATTTATTTTTAAAGTAATATTATTTATAAGAGAGATTGCAAACCTCGAAGTTGTTTGATAATATTACTCGCATACTACCCACATCTAACTATCATAAACTCAATTCATATAACATTTCAATACCGGACAATACTTCAATAATCGTAAATTTCTAAAGTACAGCAAATTATACCAATGTTGGTACTTTCTAAAACAATGCTTACGTTCACTAAAATGGCATTTAATTTAATCTACAATTCCAATGTTTCGACAGTAATTCAAATGCAATGTATCTCACGGAACTGAATGCACTTTTGAATGTTATGGCTTTAATCCGAGGGCTCATGAGTCATTAGACTATATCTTTTCGCCAATCATGGCTATTTCTATGCTGAGCACGTTGCAAGATGTTTTCTAAGAAAGCGCAAACAATTAGTGTAGCCATGCGCTATACCAATTTTGTATAAAAAAATCATGCAACAATAACCCTTTTCCTATTGTAATAGATATCAAATTAGTATGCTGATTTAGTAGTAAATGTAAATTTAAAATCAGTTTAACATCTTTTCTGTTGACGTTCATACTACGTACTTGGTTACCTATATGAATAAAGTTATTTTGAGTTTGAGTTAGATGCTATTTAGTTTCAAACCGCAAACACTACAATACTAAACTACTTGTTCTTGTTTCCCCCCAAGTAAAGCATCATAAAGAAGGCACGGAATCCTTAGAATTAACTAACATATTACCCAATAAATTTAAAACAAAGATAGCATCTAAATAAATTACTTAAAAACGTTGCATACAACAAAGACTTCGTCCGTGACCCGTTACTGAATCAATAGCTAGAGTATACAGTTGCAATCGTTTATTAAGGATTTAAAAGCGTTAGTTTCATCTGAATCTGCTTGTTTAGCACATGGTTACGAGGTCAGTCTCACAATGGAATGGGCCACATCCGGGCACAGCGCATTAACATAATATTGCTTCCACCAAGGAGTATTTTCACCTATGAATACCTATTTCGAAGTTAAATATCGTTTTTAATTGATATAATGATCATGTTCTTATTTTAAAACCATGAAGCTAATATGAATTTCAACTTCTTAATACATTATGTGGCCCTGGTAGTTTTGGACGAGAAATGATATTTATTTTTAAAGTAATATTATTTATAAGAGAGATTGCAAACCTCGAAGTTGTTTGATAATATTACTCGCATACTACCCACATCTAACTATCATAAACTCAATTCATATAACATTTCAATACCGGACAATACTTCAATAATCGTAAATTTCTAAAGTACAGCAAATTATACCAATGTTGGTACTTTCTAAAACAATGCTTACGTTCACTAAAATGGCATTTAATTTAATCTACAATTCCAATGTTTCGACAGTAATTCAAATGCAATGTATCTCACGGAACTGAATGCACTTTTGAATGTTATGGCTTAAATCCGAGGGCTCATGAGTCATTAGACTATATCTTTTCGCCAATCATGGCTATTTCTATGCTGAGCACGTTGCAAGATGTTTTCTAAGAAAGCGCAAACAATTAGTGTAGCCATGCGCTATACCAATTTTGTATAAAAAAATCATGCAACAATAACCCTTTTCCTATTGTAATAGATATCAAATTAGTATGCTGATGTTTTAATTTCCTCATGTCCGCTACGGCCTGATGGGCAGTAGGAATGAGTTCTGTTTGTATATTATTTTTTATAGAAAACATTGTTTTATGTTAGTGTTGAGAGCTGGGCTATGTTAGAGTAAAAATCGACCATGTTTTATTCATACGGAGAATAATTCATAAAGCAGTTTCGTTCCAGTTAATTATGCAAAATTTAATACTGTTTGACTACGGATAGTCCCAGACCGTGCTAAGAGAGTTATAGTAACGTCATTTATAGATAGATATTCTGGCATGTTACTTTGGCCATAGAGAAGTAGACTGAAATACCAATACCACAAAATCAACTTCAGCTATCTAAGCGTAGAAGACTTTAGTACATATATTGTTATCAATGTTTTACATATTACAATAATAATAATAATCAGGTCTCTAGGTATGGTCAGATTTCTGTATATGTTTCATATATTTATTTATTTATTAACAGCCCAATGGCCAAACTTAGACTAAAAACAATAAAATACAATTAAGATTTACAAAATTAGTACAGTAAATGCTATCCTCTTATCCCCTCCAGGTATACTCTGAAATCGCAGTAGGTATACTACCCCCATAAGCTTCTCAAATAGGTCGCTCTCCGGTGAAGAGTCGAGAAACCCATTAAGCTGTGAGAGTAACCAGGGAATGGGCACTTGTTGTCGCTGGACAGTGCATGATCATTTGTCAATTTAATAGACAAGTAGGTGATCGGCCTCCTGTGCCTGACACACGCCGTCGACTTTTTGAGTCTAAGGCAAGTCGGTTTCATCATGATGTTTTCCTTCACCGCACGAGTGACTGCTAAATGCGCACATAGAAAGTCCATTGGTGCACAGCCGGGGATCGAACCTACGACCTCAGGGATGAGGGTCGCTGAACCCACTCGGCCAACACTGACTGATATTACAATAATATTTTTTTTGGGCTCTACACCCCTATCTTGACGTTTCCAACCGTACAAGCAAGTTCTAATTGCACATACAATTGACCTCAGGGTCGTCACTTACTTAACTCATGCGGGACCTTAGGAAAGAGGTTTTATTGTAACAGTGGTCACCGGCGTATAAAATAGTATATTGCATTGTTTTTTACATGATAATGAATATTTTTTCTGGCAGCGATTGTGTAGCGTCACGCTCTGGCGCAGACATTGTGGGATACAATTGCAACATTTGCATACACCGACGGAAATTCATTGAATAGTTTAATTAAAAAAACATTTAAACAAATTAGGTAAAAAACTAAGGTATATTTACGCTTCTTTCTGGAGGCTCTGGGCTGGGAGAGGTTTTGGTGTCCATAACTTAGGCGATCTTTGACGTTCTCTCATTGTTTGTCTCTATAACCAAGCGCATTTAAAATCTACGTATCAATAAATATTCAAGTGAAATAATGCCATAAAATACAATGTACTCATTAAGTACATGTATCGTGTATAATTACAGTGAGTTCATTGCAACTGTTCGTTGTTTCGCCGTCAAACATAATTATCTGACCGTATGGTAATAACCAATGCAAATATGAATGGCTGCCAGCGCAGGCGCCGTGAAAAATGACTTCATTCCTTCACTGCAGTACACACATGGATAGAACTATTGTCATTCATTCTAGTCAATGTCAAAAATAGCAGAATTCATTGCTGATTACTGGATTCGTAAATTTTTCTGTTTAACCACAACTTGTCTTTGTTTTTTAATATGATATTTGACACTTCAAACATTATTTTAATCATATTAGATTTTCTTTCCAGTATGGTGAATTAGCCGAACCTTTGACTAAAAAATATCGACAATTGTTTAAAGAGTATTCTCCTCCCTCAAAGGCCGGCAACGCACTAAAATGGGTGTCCATGGGTTGCTATGAATGCCCTTTTTGTGCCCCTATCGTATAAAAAATATAACCTGTATATTGAATAGACAGGATTACATATTCGCCGACATAACTGAGGTAGAAAAATGTTTGGTTCGTAAGATTTAAGCGGGCCATAGACGGACCGCATGTTGCAGTCAAGACCGACTGCAATGTGCGGTCGCCGCACGGCGATCTGCAGTTTCTATACTAAATTCATGCGGTCCGTCTATTGCCCGCTTTAGTGTCGAGACTTATCAGGCATTAGATAAAGACGTATTGGTGGCATAGTCTCCGTTAGTCACGACTCGGTGTACCCGTCCAATCCAACCTAAGCCTAGAACAATTATTTTTATATATTGTGCAAAATCTCTCATTGATTTTATCTTACCCTGAGTGAAAACAGCACTCAAGATTAGCTTCCAGTTTCTATTTGCATACAGGTGTATAATTAAGGCGTAATAACAGCCTCTGTGGCGCAACAAAGAATAAGTTTGAGCAATAATTTAATGGTTTGTATGCAAAATAGCCTTCGTGTTGATGAGCTGACCGCGTCACGGTAGATGGGAGAATGGTCCTTTAACAACTTATAACAACATTTGAGAACTGAGCGTCATTTTGGTAGATACAAATGGAAAGAATCATGTCAACACGTTCTCTCTACACTAGCAAATACTTCTAAAATTTATCAGCGTGATAATCGTGACAAAGCATTCGACACTTGAGTGTGCACCGTCAGTCGAATACGTGAAATGTCGATCTATTTTCCCCACGCACAAGGGGCGTGTGAAAAGTTTTGCGCTCAGGGCAGGAGTGTGCTCGAGACTCTTGAAATATAAAAACCGCCCACTCGGCAACGTAAATATGGCAGATGAAAATCTTTTATCGCGGTCACGTAGCCGGCCGCGTCACGACCGCGCGTCACTCCAGGCAATAAAGAGCGAGCCGCATTCTAATTTTGTACAAACACTGGAATTTTTCGTTCCAACCTCACTTGTGCACAGGATTGGTTTATCTCTGGCCGGACAGGCACCGTTATGCGCACTTAAATATATCTTTATTTCACGTCAAAATCACGTTCAGAGATTACTCGATAGCTGAAATATGAATTCTTTTGTATGATTGTGACGTCTGTTTTCCTTCTAGCAATTAAAAAACCTTATGATACGTATAATTTTGTTTCCTGGTTGTAAATCATGTACTAACCCGCGGCGGACTTTCACAAATCCGATATTCACTTTCCGATAGAGATGTTATTGTAGAACGAAAGAGTGACTATAAACATCCATACTCCCGGTAATATCCTGTTATTTTTTCATAATAATCGCTATTGATGTTTATTTATTAGAAACTTCGAGGCAAATTACAGGTTTTATCGGAGTAATATTAAAAAATAAAAGGGTTAACCCAAAAAGTGAGTTGTCGGTTCGATCGCAATAAGTTTTCGATAAAGCTCGGGAGATTTAATTGCTGGTTGTGATCTGGTTTTATGTACAAAAAAAGATGAATGGCCGAAGTGCCTCAAGCTCGGGAACATTGGTATCCAGAGTTTTTTCTATGAGACGACCACTTTCACCTTCTCGTTAAACCCTTGCGCAGCCATCATTATTTATTCAGCGCATCGCGGTGTATATCTGGGAACTTGGATAATCAGATCGAGATATGTGTTATTATGATATAGATACCGATACCAAATCTGTGGGGCAATAAACTCGTATAAGAATTTAGCCTGTTCGCGGCCCAAAAGTTGTCTTTGACATGTAAAATAAAACTCCCTAATAAAAAGTGAGTGAAAACATATTGAGCTAATTAAAATCGTCATTCTGTCAAATAAATGAACGCAAAAATGTTTAAAGTAGCGAATATATATCGAAATTTCTCCCGACTCAAATTAAATTTATCGTTTAACGTTTTTGTGGGAACTTTTAAAGGATGCGAAGGTAACGAGATTAGATTTTATATTCGACCTCGGTAAATCATCAATATTGTAATCGGGTTTAGAGAAATTGTGGGCGGCGCACCGCATCCCGTGTGTGAGCGAGTGCATCCTTCTTGTAACAACTTTAGTAGCGAGTAATTACTCAGCACTGAAAATAAAGCAAAAGCCCGCGAATCGATCGTAATTACAATCGACATTAATTGAAATACTCTCCCAGGGGACAACTCAACTTGAGGGATTTTCTTGTTCGCATGTATCAAACTTTATTTTAAACAATTGTATACTTATATAGCTTAATGGTTGAGATGTAGAGCTTCGTAGAAATTGTTTAAAACCGCGATTATTATACAATTAGATAGCATATTAGCATGTGTATAGTAATTTAAACGCGTTACGCTCTGATTATATTTATTGCTAACAGTTTTTTGCAACGTTTTTTAATCTAGAAATATTTGTATGGACATTTATTTAGATGTTGAAATAGAACTAACTAGTTAAATACGTAATATAAATGGAATTTATTTAATCTAAGTTTGCATGACCACCAATAATATCGTTAACTAAATTTTCCTTGCGTGTAAAAAAATCTTGATTTTGTTTTCACGAGTGAAACTTGTCTGGCTTTCTCCTATTAATTATTTTTTAATAATTAAGCTGGTTGCGGGACATTTTAATGATGTTTGTTGTAGTGTATGTTGCATGCTTTAAGTGAATTAACAAATTGTGATTGTTTCTGAATGTGATTTTCTCTCGTCTTCCCCAGCCTGCCAGGAAACAGGTAACATCAAATTACTTCACACTATCAAAGAGTTTTATATCGCTCTCAAATCAATATCTAATTTCTACAATTGTCTCACTAATAAAAATTCTGTAGCTTTCTTTAAGGTAAATTTTATCAAATACTAATGCAGTTTTATCCACAACAGAGGGCCGGGAGTGCGTCAACTGTGGAGCGACAAGCACTCCACTGTGGAGACGAGACGGTACCGGACATTATCTATGCAACGCGTGTGGACTCTACTACAAGATGAACGGACAGAATCGACCTCTCATCAAGCCCAAACGAAGATTGGTGAGTGTAAGAATCCGACCAATTTGTTTTATGCTTATGTGACCATTCGATTTTTCAAGTTGGTCAGAGAGAGGAGTGAATGAATTATGAACGACTTGTTTCTCAATAACAAGTAAAACAAATTCTTCTACATATGTGTACGCTTATGTCACCCATTTAGTTGTAAAATACCGACTTTACGAACCCAAACTTTAAATATAAAAATAATAGCTTCTTAAATTAAATTTAAAGTTGACAATAACATTCGTGGTCTAATTTCTTTGTAAGAATTCCAAGAGTTCGCTTCAGAGATGTTATCGCGTCGTCAAATCTCAACGTTTCGGGCACCCTTTAAACAGTCCATAAACCTCATACTTTATTAGACAAAAGAATATATAAGTTTAATATCCAAGACGGTCAAAATGGGTGTTGTTTACAGTTAAGGGGCAGTAATAAAAAGGCGGGGCAAGCACGACATGACATAAAGCTGCGCCACAAATTGGCCTCTTAAGAAACCTGAGCGTTTCGACGAAAGCTCGTCCCAAAAACTTGCTCTATGACCGCCATAAATCTCTCTCTCTAATCTTAGCTCGGTACGCATAAAACTGAAACAAAGCGACATCGGACGTCACGTCGGCGGTCGGCATGTTCGCCTAACGACTGGCCCGTGCCAGCAATTGTACAATTTACCATAATACCCTTACCGCGAACATAAAGTACCTCGCATTTCTAGTCTTTTGTTAGCTAAATTACGTAATGTCCAAACATGATATAATCGCAACGGATGTTAAACGACTTTAGACTCTTTCGTATCAAATGTTGATTTGCATTTTTGGAATGTTTTCGTCTGTCATGGTTTTTAAACCCGGATGCGCTGGTTTTAATAAAACTCACTGTAGTGTGGATACCGTTAATGCAGGAGATTGAATTCTCACTTTTATTTTCATTGTGGGAAATTATGAGACAATGCGCATAGTGAGGAACAGGCTTTTATCATTTACAAAGGTGCAGGAAAGCAATTTGGTGTAATTAACTCATAGGCGATGCGATTGCATTTTTAATCCATAAATTTTACACACAGATTATTATAAATTTTTCAAACGACATCTTTTATTGCTAATATTACTTAAAATAGTCTAAAATCTAATTAATCAAAACTTACACAACATAAAAAACAAAAGTAGAACGGAGTAATTAAGCTAATCCATTAAGAAACGGAGACCTTCTTCAAAGTAAACGAAATAATTGGACAATGAATTAAAAAAACTACAACAATGAATTACGGAATTAACTTCAATTTAAGTGAAATGTTACTCGCACGAACTTGACATAATTTACAAATATTAGCATTGTCAATTTGATTACCTAAGGTTAGTTATCTTACTAATGTAATAATGTATTGTTAGGAAATCATATATCAGAGCTTTCTCTCGCCCAAATGATATCTAAAGGCCAAAGAAAAATATGGCAGTAAAGACGCCTTCAGCTATCAAAGACTCGTACTCGTATTGGAACACTGAAGCTTGCAAATAGCGTTGGTCTTACTACCAAGTGTCCGTAATCAATTAGGTCTGGGCCTCTTTCCATTTGTCATAGGCAAGTAGGTGATCAGCCTCCTGTGCCTGACACACGTCGACTTTTTGGGTCTCAGTCAAGCCAGTTTCCTCACGATGTTTTCCTTCCGTACATAAAATAATACGTAAATGCGCACTTAGTGAGAGTCGCACGCTGAAGCCAACACTGCTATAGGTTCATAATATTAATAATAAAAGAAAAAGTGATGGGCAAAATATTATACAACTATTTGAGGATAAAGTTTATTAATAAAATTTATACATGTTAATATTGATTTAGTATATATGAACCAAGGCTGTACATTTTGCTGACTCAGGCGAAGTCAGTTTTATACGGCGATTACCTAAATCGTCGGAGTTACGCCCCGAGAGTATTGCCAGACGCAGGGTCTCTCATCAACCTTTACATTACATTCGTATCATAGCATTATTTGTTTGTGAATCGTTGATATAATAATAAAATCCTCTATTATCTAAAACACCCCGATGATCTAGCAACCGTCCAATAAGGTTCAGTTTTAAAAGAACCTAATGAAGTAATCATTGTGCAATACTTCCCGAATCATTTGTAATAAATAAATCCTTGAATGTATATATGTAAATATAAGTGCAAATAAAATGTTCAAGTAGCAAAAGTGTAGTTTTTTGTAGATTTTACGATAAACTTTTAGTGTTCAAGTTAAGATAGGGATCTGTTCATTTTTGACGTTTAAGCATAATTTCTGGTTAATTTGAACAGAAAAGTGCATAATGCAATAAAGTTTATTATTAAATACTTACGTAATTTATTAAAATGTTTCAATTTTGATTTTGAAACTTAAAAACGATAATTCGCCTACTGATTGGATATATTTATGAACAATTTTTACAAGCCAATGTTGCAATTCTACTGTGACTGTTACTGTTTAAAGAAATAAGAAGAAAAGAGCGTACTAATTCTTAAAAGGCCGGCAACGCACTCGCGAGCCCTCTGGCATTGAGTGTCCGTGGGGGGCGGGGCGATATAACTTAACATCAGATGAGCCTCCTGCCTGTTTGCCCCCTGTTCTATAAAAAAATAATTTTATTAATAATTGACTTAATACTAAGGCCTCTTCCTAAAGGTCCATAATTTTCAAAGATTAAGCCGCTATTCGATATTACGCGGTACGAAAACTGAATATTCATATTGAAATTATGTAGTAACTTGCTCCAATTGACCTTCAGTCGATTTTATATTATGAATTTCACGAATGTGACAACATATAAACCTGCCTTAAGCTTTTATTTTTGCACAACATGAAATGTAATACTTCCCAAGACAAATGCGCTTGTATGAATATATGTATGCACATAAACTTTCAAGTGATTTTTGCCCCTGCGCTGCGCACCTCAGTAAAATAATATACTGAGTTATGGACACAAAAGGTGTAGAGCACATTGTTTTAACACTTATTACTAAATGTTCATTTTAGTTTTTGCTTATAAAGATACTTTATGACGGCAACTCTACGTCTTTTCATTATTTCACTGTGGTAATTAAAAAGTAAAATTAAGTCCGTGTTACCAAAAAAACCCCAACTGTCTTTGGTTCAATCCAATACTACAAATTTCAATAAAACCTCATTCCAAATGATCATCTTTAGGCCATGTCTCACGCTGCGAAACCGAACAAAAACCCAGATTTGTGTTTGATTCAATCAAATACTACAATAAATTACAATTTCTTGTAATAGAATGTCTTCTTTGGGCAATGTCTCATGAAAACCACTCGAAATTATGAGCTATGTCATACATTCATTTATATCAGCCCATTTAAAAGAACGGACTTATTATCTAACCTCACCAAACCACTATTTTCGGGAGGGTCATTCAAGAAACTATTGACACCTAGAACTAACCATGCTTATGAACATCTCATCTTTGTTTTTCCAACTTGAGTCTTCTAACCGGTTACTTTTACCTTATAACAATATTTTCAATTTTAATGTTCCGCCGCAAGCGCACAATAAAACAGTGCAGACGTGTACCGAAGTGCCATAAACATAACACACGTTACGAGAGTTGCCAGGTTATATATTTAATCTGTTTGCGACTACTGCGCGGCTGCAACGCGTGCTAACCTGTTTATGAATTGCGGCTTTGTCTACTATTATTATTTTTAAAATGGTAAAATATTATATAAATTCCACCCTTATCACTTCAATTTACCTTATCCAAAACAGACCGTATTTTAAGACCACCGCGTACCACTTTGTAGAACCAGGTTTCTCCGATTCAATTCGACTCCCTTCTAATAAAGTATCCTATACTTTGCAGCGAACTATATACCAGAACGCTTGAAGCCCATGGGCGACGGTATCTCTATTCATAATTGTGTCGTACTCACAGTTCACCCGTGGTTTTCAAATTTTTTTTACTTACATACTTACACGAGCACTGTTGGCCTAGTGGCTGCAGCATTCGCACGAAGATTGAAGGAAAACATCGTGAGGAAACTGGCTTGCCTTTGACCCAAAATGTCAACGGCGTGTGTCAGGCACAGGAGCCTGATCACCTATTTGCCTATTATATTGACAAATGATCATGATAACAGATACATAAATCTGAGGCCCAGACCAGACAGGTTGTAGCGGCATTTGAATAACTTCAATTAACTTACTTATACTTATTTTCATCAGTTATTGCATAATTATGTAATTGTATATATATTGTTACTAATGTAGGGCGCATGTGTTTGCTAATGTCTCAATCAATAACCACCTGTTCGCTATTTTCCGTCCATTCATATAACATCAGCGCCATCTTTCTGCTATAAATGTCACTATTAGACCATATTAAGTTTTATCACATAGTGTGATCGTTGTATGTCGTTTGCATGAGCAATTCGGCAAGGCGGCCATAGAACTCGGCTATTTGGCATTCAAAGGCCCAACAAGTGCCAAATAAAAATTACAATAAGAATTCTTTGGGCTCACGCTTAAATCGGTCCCACACTGTCTGCCTTATATGAGGAGTGACGTCACTCACGGATTTATAGCCCTCCGAACTTTCCCATTGGCTTTGATTGTGTCGTAAGCATTACATATTTACTGCTTTTATATGGAATGTTATGTGTATTTATTATTAAAAGGTTTTTCTGAATTTATACGTAAAACTTGAACAAAAATTAATTTATTCTATTCTACTAAAACATATCTATCCAGAGCGGACCTCGGCATTTAATAATAACAAATATATTACAATAAAATAAATCAGTGGTGCTACAGCCTTTTTAGGTCTGGGCCTCAGATTCCTCTATCTGATTCATCATCATTTGTAAATCTAATAGTCAAGTAGGTGATTAGCCTCCTGTGCCTGACACACGCCGTCGAATTTTCGGGTCTAAGGCAAGCCCGAATTCCTCACGATGTTTTCCTTTACCGTTCGAGGCGAGCGAATGTTAAATGCGTTCATAGAAAGTCCATTGGTGCACAGCCGGGGATCGTTCCTACCACCTCAGGGATGAGAGTCGCTCGCTGAAGCCACTACGCCAACACTGCTCACACAGCACAGTATTTCCAAAATTAGGTCTTATTCAAATGATATCATTTAAAGCGTCATCGGCTTGCCAAGTGGCAAAGACCACCACCAGGATAAGCCTTTCGCTTTCATTGCGCGCCCAACGCTTATGTGGTTGTCTTCTACCACGACTTTCGTGACCTGGACACCATTATATCACATTACTGGAGCTTTCCTCCTTACATTATAACTACCCCAGTCCACTTCCATTTCAGCTTCTTTTTTCTCTTGTACGAGGTCCAAGGCCTCGTGACGTTTCTATACTCCATGCGACGCTACTGATATAATATATCAGTTATATTATGAGCGTGTATTTGGAGTAATATAGTGCTAATTAAAAATAATGTTTGTGTATTTAACATGTCCAGTAGTGACCGTATACCCACTCAGTTGCCCATCGATCACCTCGCACGTCAAATAAATCCTGACTTCTGCGGTCCAAGTTATAAACGCTTTTTTCGTTGATATTTGATTTGAATATTTATTTATGTAATTAAGATTTGTTTAATACACCCTCCCTCTCACCTGACTAGTGGTTGGTCCTATTTCTCATGCTTTTTTATTATTAGAAGTACAAATGTTACTCAGGGATACTGTGCATTCTAATAGTGGAGTAATTTTGGATTAGCTCCTGTAGTCTACTCTTGAGTCACCATCGCCGTTCAGTTGCCTGCCTTTTATGGAACTACACAATCTGATTCCGTCCCCTTTCAAATAACGCTCATCTAAAAGCACGCTGGAGTTTCACCCCTTCGTTGTCGAAATCCCCAGGTGCTCCACTACTTGATTTGGTTCGTCGTTCCTTATGAAACATCATAGTAGTGGAACTTCTCCTTCTTCTTATTCCATAAACAGTATAATATGGGTTCATTCAAGCGGCGGTTGAACAGGTATCTCCTGGTCAGGCGTGCCCTCCAATAGGCGACATCTCAGTTAACATCACGTCTGTCCAGATCTGTATAAAAAAGTAGTTTTTGAGTTTATTCGTAACATTCAATTCCCTTTTTAATATTAGACTTGTATTTATTTAAGGTTAAAACAGCGTTTATGAACTCCAATTAATAAGCAGAACACGCAAGAAAATAGAGGTTTTATAGCCAAAGCTAGTTGAGTTAACTTGCACGAATTAAAGTGACATTTAATGAGTCTTTTCGTCGAGTCATGTGTAGGTCATTCACGTACTGCGCGAACAATTTATATACAGTTTAATTTTATAATAAACTTTGTTCTGTGTGGCATGTTCTCGCATCTGTAGTAACAGATTTGGAGCAAGCTCTAATACCGAATTTATTGTTCTGCAATTAATACTTAAAAATAATCTCTAAACTCTCTAATTTATATATAAAAATAATTAAAATTTAAAAAAAAGACAACTAAAACTTAAAAAAAAAAATTTAAAAGTTTGGTCCCTGTGGCAGTGTACCTTCAATGCTGGCAGCATTTCCTCGATGTATTGCGATACTTATTCGTTGAGCGATGAAAACACCAGCTCTGGGTTCACCAATAGTACCAGGCGCCAACTTTAATCTTTAATTATTGCCTGCGCATTCCACACCACAGACCAAGAGTCTCCACTCCAAAGGGAATAAAATGGAAGTTGGCGGAAGTTATTGATATATTATACTTATCTTTTTCTGTGCACGTATATGAAGAAATATATTAACTATATAGAAGTCAAGTCAAGTCAATACAATATAAAAATAATAAAATTTTGTAAGTAATATTTAATACATAACATATCGGTTCTGTGAACTCACTCGAACATAAAAGGATGTCGATATTGTCGGATCAAATGATATAATATATATTATAAGGTATGATTGTAACTTATTTTGAACTGATGTTCAAAACCCTCTGGCCCTTAACAAGATCCAGTAAGTCGTGCTCGGAACAATATTCTTCTTCTTTTAGTGCCTCTCCATTACTGGAGGTGGCCGTCAGTCTCTTAAAGCGTATCTTGTCCTGTGCCAGATGCAGCAACTCTTCCACTCCCTAACGTTGCGAACCCATGATTTCTTCCTTCTACCAACACGCCGTTAACCTATTATAATTAATTGGTACGCAACTTTCCGTTGTTACAAGATGGAACAATATTAATGATTTTAATAAACAGAATTATTACAAATTTAATTTTAAACTCGACATAAAAACATTCTTGTGTGGTTCAGTGGTTCTAAGAAAAATTTTATTACGCTTAACGACGATTTTTAGCGTTTTGGGGCAATTTTATAATCTCAGTGAGCTGTAAAATGGCTATTTTTAAATGTATTTGATAATGTTATAGGACTTAAATACGCAAATCACACAATAAAAGCGATTTAATTTAGAATATATTAATTTTGATATCTGTTTTATATATATTATATTAACTATTTTAATCTTTTTATTGTAGGTCATTAATATAGTCTAGAATAAGTTGCTAATTTTCGTACATTTTAAATACCATTCGTAATAGCTACGAGCCGTAGGAATTTATACCAAAAATAACATCTTTGCTCTTCAAAACTTATATAGATTTTGCTGTTTATACGGGACACCGAAACACTAGTGTTCATGCGGCACAAAAACCGAATATTTAAATCGGGATCGCAATTGCTGTCGCTATTGGGAGTTACACCGTACCGGCGTTCCCAAGACTAGATGTATGGTTGTGATGTACAGTGAGTGACATCGGGGTCTGCTTGCACTGCGGGGGGCGTACAATTTTATTATACCTTTTTACCTGTCCATACACCTGTAAGGACTTTATACGTAAAAAATAGGGCAGTAGATAAACTTCTTATCTATATTGGCTACTAAAGACATTTGACAGGAACTAAAAGTTAGAAAACACGGACTATTAATAGTACATATTAGCTATAAGCTAGAATTTTTCTTTCTTACATCGGCACTCGGTAATACATAGTTACAGATTTTTAAATTCTCATTTCAATTTCTGTAATGAAATATCATAAAACCGTTGATATATAGAAACAAAAGACTGGCGCACTGTTCGTAAGATATTGCAACGGCGTAAGTGATCAACTTGTAAAACAAGCATGTATCAGCCAAGGCTGTACCTTTTTTCTCCCTCAGGCTTTCTCTTAGAGAGCTGGTAAGTTACTTAGATTTGTCAGATAAAGAGTATTTAAAGGAGTAGTTCAGACTAATACCTCCAGTTAAGTTTCATCATCGGACGTGGAGGCAGAATACGAAATTCCGCCCGTAACACCTCGTCGTTCCACAACTGAGCGTTTCTTAACGCAGTTTTTGCCAGCACCACTATGTGGAACCAGCTGCCCACTTAAGTATTTTTAAACCAAATCGACTTATGGTCCCATTCGAGCCTTCGGGCAGTGTGAGTGTACATGGGCGGCGGTACTTAACATCAGATGAGCCTCCAACCCGTTTGCCTCCTGCTACATAAAAAAATGCTGGTAAATATATAATGGAATTTATATTCTCCAAAATAATCCCATCGGGAAACGTACCTATCAATTTTAAAACAAATAAAAGTATATTTTATTGCATTTCCATAAACGACCCTTTTTTCATACGATCCCAAATTCCACTTTTGTCAACGCCTTGATTGATATCGTAACCGTTCCTTGTTTTAGCAATAATTTTTTTTTCATTTGACATATAAGAAAGATTGGACCCGGTGGCCGGGTGATATAAATTTTCAACTTTTTCTAACAGACTTTTTTATAAGTTAGCTTACCTGCGTAAGGCGCCAGTTGACATTTATTGTCAGGATATTGGAAATGTATGTGTCATAAATTTGTATGTCAACGATTATTGTCAAAATAGGCTTGACATTTTTGAGTCATATTATAAATTTGTGCTTGACAAATATTATGGTTACATTTTACTGTTTACAAATAAACCCATATTTTTATACTGCTAAAATTTATAATGTTAGTAGATACATAAATAGGCAATTTACTGAGAGTCCTTCAATAAGATTTAATTGTTACTTAAGCTCTGTGTGCCTTAAATGAATCGTTAACTAATCGTTTTAAATAATCTGGCATGCATTTTTCTTTCAATCTAATATGAATATAAATTTTGTTTTTGCTTATATATACTGCTCTTTCTACTTTTGTCATATGGGCTATAGATAATAGTCAATCAAAGATCCGTAGACTATAGCATGGTCGATTTCACGCGTCGAGCGAGGAAAATCGATTGCTCGCTTCGTGTTCTCAATTGAGGACCGGAATTACTACTACACTGAAATAGTTGCCAGTGTCAATATAGGAATATGTATACTGTACAAAAACCATTTATTTTTCAATTCTTATATTTTGTAAATAAAAATAAATCGTAGCGCCACTGATTTATACCTCTTTCTTCTTTTACTTTTGGGCCTCAGATTTTTGTATCTTCTTCATGATCATTTGTCAATCTAATAGATCAGGAGGTAATCAGCCTCCTGAGCCACGCCGTTGACTTTTGGGTCTAAGACAATTCGGTTTCCCCACGGTCCTTCACCGTTCGAGCGAATGTTAATTGCGCACATAGAAATAACGTCCATTGGTGCTCACGGGGTTCGAACCCACGACCTCAATGATGAGAATCGTACGCTGAAGCCTTGTGTTGTTTAAATATCTCATAAGAGTTTCCATTCAAAAATTCCTTGAAGGGATTACTTACTTGCTTCCAAGATGAAGAAAATTCTCTTCTTCATCTTGATACGAAGTATTTTATCTAAAGTACCTACTCTTCTATCTCAGCGTAAATTTAATTTGACATTGGATACAGTTTGATCAAGGCAAAGCATTATTTAAAAAGAATTCGAATTCCGTTGCAAAGTAGAGTCGTAAAATTTAAAAATGGATCGCAATTAATCTGGACGTAATAACTCAATACAGTACGAGAGCTCTGTACCAATGTACCCGTGTACCACTAATCTGTTCGCGCGGCTCGACGCGTTATTTATCGGTAGCAACGGGCGACGTGATTTTGATTTAGAGCCCTAAATTGCACGCCTTGGAATTACGGGAGAAATTCCCGCGAATAAATTGCTGCATTGTTTTTTATAACGGAGCTTGATATTGAACAGTTTTAGTATTATTAAAATTATTAACGCTCTTTAAAATATAGACTTTAGGTTATATTCATGTGATTTAATAATCGAGTTTGTATCATTGAGTTATTTGATAGGAAACTCAAAATAAATTTAATATTTAATTAGCGTTAATCCTGTTAAATTTAATTTTAATAATTGTCTTATTATATACAATACATTTCTAGCATTAAAATACATAGTATTTACACTCACCTACAAGTAATAATAATAAAACTTGATAAATAGAAAATTAAATAAATGTTTAAATTTATTTGGTCCATTTGGCAGTCTACCTTTAACGCTAGCATTTTCTAGCTGTATTGGAATACTTATTCGTTAAGCGAGGAAAGCACCAGCTCTGAGGTCACCAGTACTATCTACCGTCAATATAAATCTTTAATTACCGCCTATGCACTTTAACCCCACGGCCCAAGAGTCTTTACTCCAAAGGGAACAAAATCAAATAGATTATCTACATAATCCAAAAATAGATAAAAATTAAACTAAAATAAATTATTCATACACTCATTACACGTATAATATATATTAGAACATATTTTACGGCTTTTAGATTATTCATATAAAATTAAAAACTTGAAAATCTTTATTCACTAAACGCGTTTTAACCTAGAATTTCAATCGATGGTATTCTAAATAATGTATTCAGTTTACGTATTAACTATGTTAAAACCAAAAACACGTCTTGTATCAGATAAAACCTTTTACGCAATTAAATTTTAAGCAATCATTTGAATGACACCAAACTACCGTATTACGTTATAATCTGGCTTAAGCTGTTTCCCGATTGACAGGCAGTGAGCCAAGTTGACTGACTCTCAAACTGCCCGTTGTTCTTAAGAAAATAAGAAATATATACGTTCAAAGTAAAGCGCCTTTAGGGCGTTAGGTGTAGCTTTTTTTTTGTAACAGGGTGCAAACGGGCAGGACGATCATCTGATGTTAAGTGATACCGCCGCCCATGGTCACTCTCAACGCCAGAAGGCTCACAAGAGCGCCGGCACTTTTAAGAATTGGTACGCTCTTTTCTTTAGTCGAATTGGTTTGAAAATACTTCAGCGGGCAGCTGGTTCCACATAGTGGTAGTGCATTTTAAAGTGAGAGAATTAAAATAATAAAGAAATCCATTAATGTTTTGATATCTCTTTTACAACTGACAGCTGGATGATTTTACATCACTTGAATCTAAAATCAATATAAGCATCAAGGTACCGACGCGTTCTGTACGTATCCCACAACTATTTATAATACCCACAATTAACAACAATGTATCCCATAATGGTCCGCTCGCTAGAATGTGAATAACTTAATTTTTTTTTGTCATTAAATTTAATATACATGTAACTGTGTGTTAATATTTAGTAAACCAGCACTGAAGATGCCACTAAAGTGCTGTGTACAGATGTAATTGGAATTCAGGTTTAAAAATGTTGTTTAGTGTGTAATAACTGTATGTTTTTAATCTGTTTTCTGTTTCTGTAGCAAAACTGTAAAAATAAAAATAAAATAAATTATATATTCGACTAAGAAAAGAGTACAAATTCTTAAAAGGGCAGCAAGATCACTTAACATTCCGCTACTGTTATATAAAAAAAAAAATCATTTCCTAAAGTAACAATTGTGACAAAGTTTGTAAACACAAATTTAATCAACAGCTTAATGAACCCCAGTTAAACTTAGCGCTAAGCGTTATGGAGCGTAGACGCCATCGTGACGGGCCAAAAATGGGGCAAGCGAAGTCCATTGACTTCCTCAGCAATTAACATACGGGAAGCGGTGGCTGTCATTACCCCGTCAGCGCCAACTGTTCTCCCAAATGCATTACGAATCACTGTTTACCACTACATAATTATTACCTATAAATGCCTATATGAGTGCGTGTCTATACTTCGATTTTATTGCCAGAGATGATTCTTTGACTACGTTTTTCATAAGAAAAAGATTAATGATAAGTAGGTTCTATTATCCTATTAAAACTAAGAGCCGAGATTAGCCGTAATTATCAAATTAACTTACAATGAAATAATATGTAAAATCACTCGGGAACGGACAATTTTATTTTTTGAAAAGGCCGATTACGCACTTGAGATCCCTCTGGCATTGAGTGTCCATAGGCGGCAGTATCATTTAACATCAGATGAGCATCCTTTTGCCCACTGTTCTATAAAATAATGATATTATGAGAGCGATAATTTCAGATTAACTAAACATTTAAAGAACCATGTAACTCACCAAGGACATGCTTGACTAAGTGACAGATTTAAGTTAAGGTCAGTGACGGACCTTCTAAGATTGATTTTAGATGTATAAACAAATTATTTCATACGCAATATCACAGGAACCACACAAGGACTGTGCACAAGTACTGGGCTGGTCAAATTGTCGGGTGTCCCGTTGACTAATGATTCCACTACACGCTGCATACAATATTTAATAAGCTGAATATTTTATACTGACATATGCTGGCTTCTGGATACCTTTAATTTATAAACATTAATTCCGCTACGTTCGATAGAGTGTGTTTTAACATATAAAATATACAATGTACTCATAGGTAAATTTGATAGAATTGATAACAGATATAACCATATAAATGGACTGATTGCCTGCTTGAATAAATAAATAATTATATTTGTTTATTCAAAGTTTGGTCTTTAAAAAGAGTGGCGAAGAGTTTATTGCCAGATCTTCTCTTCCACGCCCTTGATTTGAGAACTGGCAGTAAATGTTAAATTAGAAGCATTTTATGTATGTTTCTTTTTTGACGTTCATAAGTGTACATTGTGTTACCTATATGAATAAATGGTTTTGGCTTGACTAAAGAATCAAATATATGCCAAGGGAAAACTTTTTAGACATCTCGACGGTGTATCTAAACTAACCTAACCTAAGTGAAAATTCTTTGTTGGAAATAATTAGCAATACGAAAATCCTAAATTAATTCATTAGGTATTTTAGACTAATAAAGATATATCTCCATTAACACGTCGATATCATTGTTTTCTATCTATTTAACGGTGACTTAAATGTTAACCTTCCAGTCGACTGTTTGCCGTCCCACGCGCGGTCGTACAAGCCACCGAGCCATTCCCACTTACTTCCGTGTCTCCTGTGGTCAAAACGACCATTATTACAGAAATGTTGCGTCTGTGTGACGATTTGTCACTATCTAAGGACACTCGTAACTACTTAGTAAAACAAAGGCGTTATTTAAAGGTTACACAATACCTATACCTATTGAAACTGTGCAACTGTTTTATAGTAAAAAAAAAATGTCAAATTGGCTGTTACTTTTTTTATAACAAAGCGAATTTAACTATCACTAAATAAATTCAAAACTCTCGTTAAACGTAAATTAATCAATAAAGCTTTTTATAAATTTGACGATTATTTAAATGTTCCTAATCCTTGGGATTGATTTTCAATTTCAAACAATTTGTATGACTCAAAACTTGGCGATTAAAAATAGTGCTGGTGAGTTTTTTGCCAGGTCTTCTTGCCCGCTCTAAGCCCTTGACTTGCGAACTGGTAGTAAATGTAATTTTAGAATCAATTTAACATCTTTTCTGTTGACGTTGGTTACCCATATGAATAAAGTTTTTTTAAGTTTGATTATGAGTTTGAGTTATGATAGGAATTATTCTGCTATACTTAGCAACGTTAGGTATTCACAAAGTACACGATTAGCTTTTTATATAATCTTACTTCAAACATAAACTGTTTTGAAGGACGAATTTTATATGGTTTTACAATCTTTATTTCTGCTACAAGGTTTGTTTACACAGGCATTACACAACATAAAGAAGAAAACAAGATAAGGAATACAAAAACTGATAAATTTAAGTACAGTAATTTAACAAATTATAATTTGACAATTTTGAAACTTGAAACATAATCATTAGCAAAAGTTCGATCTGATCAAGAAATTGCGCAATATCCTCCAGGATCACTCCATAATATACAAATGCTTAATGAGGTGTACATTTGTGTAATTGCTTTTGTTTTTGTAATCACGCATAACGTGTGATTGATTGCCCTATTAACGAGTCAACTAGAATAATTATTTACTAAAGCTTGACACTTATGAATTATGTGTTTTTAACATTTTAATAAATTGTTACAGGTCAATTTGGGCTTTGTATATCTTTAATGGACAAAATATGACAATAACTTGCCTTAATGGTTACGATTAAGTTACTTTATTATAACCTTGCATTGTGTGCTTTCCAAATACCGTCAGTATTTAGTTAAACTTAATTTAAATGAGCTTTTAAGCTCGTGGAGGTAAATGCATATTCTAGGCTTAGGTAAATGGTTTTTCATCATCAGCCATTCTTTTAGGTCCAAAATTACGCCTTTTGCATCCATTTGCAACTCTCTTATAATAAAAAAAAATACTTTATTTGACTCGAAAACATTACATTTTGTATTAACATTTAAAATATTGTATGCTAACGACAATATTCATTGTGGTTATTTATAAATTAATTAATTTTACAAATTTGTATTATATTTGTATATACTTTCGTACTGATGAAGTGAACTAAATTGGAAACGCAAGGGCACATATAGCCAAGAATTTTAAATGCAATTCAAATTTCTCGTTTGGTTTTATAGAACACCTTTACATATGTATAGAGTGATCACATTGTTCCAGCGTGTTAAAGACCGGTTGGAACGGAGTAACGAGCATTTCGTATACAATAGACCTTTTAGTGTCATCTGGACGCACGTCAATCGCAAGTAGACGGACAGTCACTAGTGAGCTCTCGCCTTTATTTTGATATCGCTACCTCGGGCTATATTTAATACGTGGTAATTATTATAATGCTATCGCATTAGTCGAGAATCGGAGGTCGGTGCCTACTTATATATAAAGAATATATTTTACTTTCGGCGACCCCAACTGGTGCTTTCCTCGCTCAACGAATTAGTATCGCAATACACCGAGGAAGTACTGCCAGTGTTTTAGGTACACTGCCACAGGGACCAAACTTAATAAATTTGTTTTAATTTTCTATTTATTTTTAATTATGATTATTACTTTAACTTAAAACTTTGGTAAACTTTAAGAGACTCAAAAGGTACATAGCTTGAGACGTACCTATTAATATAGTTCGCAATAACAGGTAGTATTGGTATAACAATTTCCAATAAAATACAAACTAAGTTGGAACTGACAAAGCAGTAAAATACATATATTACCGCCACACAACAAACGGCTATAAAATTAATCATATACGCGACTCGGACAACTATTATAAAAAGCAGATTCAGTTCGGACGAAATAAAAAAATCTAGAATGACGTGCGTCCGGCATCACTTAGGTGGAGTGATGTGACGGCTTTGCCGATTCCTTTTTTAAAATTAAAAATAAAAACACTGTTCCATTGTGTTCACGTTTTGGAAAAATTTAAATGACCAAGCGTTGGCCGCTTTTTTGAGGGTCGGAATCTCGAAATCGGCGTTTAAATACATAAAGATTCGCGGTTTAGCGCCATGTTTTTTCCATTTTCTGCGCATTCTTCTCGATTGAATGCGAAGCGATGCGGTAGATTTTGTGAGCCCTGAGGCGTTGTAGGAGTAAGTCGTTAGTGTTAACGTGGAGTTTGAAGATGTGCAATGCGGTGTACTTGTAACACCTGTTCGATATCCAACCGGTTCGCTTATCGATTAATCGTCTCATTTAACGTGATAACGCTCAATTCGATTGATATTGCAAACTGATATTGCAGATATTTAGAGTGGCAATATGAATGTATTTATTCAGGGCTGAGGGCGGCCTCATACTAACAATGGTGTAGGCTTGTTGCAACGCCGCTACAACAGGGCTGGCTCCAATTCATTATTGACGAGATTAATCTGCGGAGTACATAATTAATTTATCAATATGTCTTCTGATTAACAATGTCATAACATTTCTAAATCCTTTATCCAATGATTGTAGTTTTTTATAAACACGTTTTGTAATATTTGTGAATGTTTGTTTGATTACTACCTTGCCTGTAATACCTTTAAATTTAACTTAAATTTTCTATGAGTTTAGATCAGTCAACCCTAACACCAGGGTCGTGAATCAGAGCTGACATCGCCGCCCGGTGGTCCTCGCGTCACAACCGCGCGTGCGCGCCTACCCTCCTACTTTACATAAACTTTTGTTTCTTAATATTAGCAGATTGTTGAATTAGTCCTACAATTGCAATTGCATTTTCAATATATTCTTTTATATTTCCTATTTGAGTTTACAGAAAATTTTGTGAGAAAGTATATTTAAGATTTGCTCTTTTCTTTCCCATACTTAATCTATGGAGAACTTAATGTTCATTTGTTTTAGCGTGTCTATCATGACCTTTTAATTATAAAAGTATACCACATCATATACATATATAATGCATTTTCCACACTATATGTTACAATCATATGTATTTAAATGACAATCACGGTGATCATAAATTTTACAAAAAATAAAATACAATAAAAAACTAAGTTTTTACTAGTAATTTAAAAATACTTATTCACTTAACAACGCGGATTAGGTACCCGATGGGCCCTTAAGGCTTTAAATTAAGCCGAACCGAATAAATAAAGCAATAACTAGCGTTTATTCTATGGTAGACATTCGCTAAGAATTCGAATGAGAGGTGCCTGAACTCCTGAGTTGTATTTTTAACTATTCTATGACGTTAACGTGAAAACTTTAAGTTTGTGTATATAGAGAATGAGCTGTTTTAATTTAACATTCCGATGATTAAATTTAATAGTGAATCAGGTCATACGCAAGTGTTTATAACAAGACTATATTCATATCACAGCCCGGCGGCGTTCGTTCTCATTCATACACTTTTGTTCATTTTAGATTGTCATTGTGTTTACTGCATTTACCATTGTTCGGGGCCCTTATAAATTCGATCGGTTCACTTTACAGCGGTGACAGGTATATTTGAGTGCTCGGTTTTGGTCGATAATTAATCCGTATTGTTAAATGTTGGCCCACCCTTATCGTCTTTAATTTGTTACCTTGCTTTAGCCAGCGTTTAATTGCCCATACAACCTTATTTAAGTACCTTTAAGGCTCTCAAAACAAACAAAGTGTTTGTTTTAATACAATTGTGTTTGAGAATATTTTCTTAGAAGATTGGTTGCTTGAACATTTGTTATTATAATACTTTTATATTCGTCCTTATAACGAACTATTTATAATACAGGCTTAAAGGTTTCAGGTTCGATTCCCGGCAAAACTATAATATGTAGTTAATAGGCAGAGAAATTTATATATAAGTTATCGATGAACCATGCATTCCTCGGTTTTCTAAGCAAAAATATTCTATACCTAAAAAATTTTAATTAAAATATTTCAATTATAACCTATTTGAATTAATTTGAAATGTATGTATCGACAAATAATTTATGTTCTGTTCAAATGACCTATAAAAAGAGAAATGTCAAATGTCAAGCGCAAATTGAATTTTACATTAAAGTCATGATAATAAATAGTAAATTGCCTAACACTCCATAACTATTGCAATTAAAGGGATAAACTTGGAATTGAGTGAACTTATACGACATATTGTTTGCGTGCACGGCGAGGTATAATTTTTTTTTTCGTTTTTACGGGCACTTAAGTCTAGAGGTAATTTACTATTTTAATGTGTTGACTTTACTTCTTTAAGTCTTGAAGAGTTAGTGACGAAATCAAGACCCACTGATGCCCGTATGTTTCGTAAAAAGGAAAAGTCGAATTATCTATCTTCGTTGTTCCAGCGGTTCATGTAAAATTGAAAAGACACGCGTACGATAATCTTATATAAAAACAAGATGACCCGGCAAATGTCGGCAGAATCGGTCGAGTCGTTACGGAGGAGTATGGGAACGAACATTGTGACACGAGAATTTTATAGTTGAATTTATTTATTTATTATAAGAATAAGACATCACAAATTTTACACACATACAGATCAATTATATTAGAACATAAGCAAGCTAGCAAGAGAGAAAATTAAACAAGCAAGGACTAAATAAAAAATAACAATAACTAAAACTAAATAGAAACTTACTCCTCATCAGAGGAATAAGCAGAACTTCCAAAATTATTTGAAAACGAAATTAAACAATGTATAAATGGATTCATAATTGAAAAATAAATTAATAATTTACTACCTAAAAAAGTAACACACTTAAACACTATAAAAAGTTACTGCATTTTACATTAAGCCGAAATTCCGCAAAAAGCTATAAAAATAGCACAAAATTACTCCAGTCAATTGCAAACATTACCTTGTTAACCAACCTATAATTTTAATTCCTCAATAAGGTTATAATTTCTCATAAGACGCATGACTAATTCTTAATTAGTATAAAAAATTTATATTGCCATAACGTGCTCAGTTCAAATAGATTATTACGCTAAATGTCAAAAAAATGGATCAAACTTGTTAATGCTTAAGAATATTAAATGCCACTTAGGGTACACCTGCCATTGCGAGGGATTGATTGCGATTATTATATTAAAATAGTTTCATTTTAAAATTAGGTTACTATAACGTATAACACTGATAAATTAACGTATTGTTTTAGACGATTTAAGGTCTAAGAGTCACCAAGGTCATTCACCTTAAAGCAGTTTTTTTGCCATGTCCCACCTTAGCCTAACATTCTTATGCCCCCACCCCCCATGTAACATACATAAGTTATATATTAAAAAATTTAAAGATAGGTTTTAGGAAGAAATCACTAGGATATTGTTAACAAAACAATAAATGAAATTCAAATTCCTAATAAGTTTAATAAAAAGAAATTCTATTTTTTTTGTGGGGAACACTGCCTCAAAGTGCAGTTCCTAAATACAGCCGATTACAGCGTTCTTTAACGAACTATATTCGGCGTAATAATTGTCCAACTTATTTTTAGATAAAACACAACACTAGTACACTTTGAATTATTTGCTCAAATTCCGTTTATAATTAGAAAATTTAATGTATATTAAATCAACAAACTCAATTTGAACAACAATAACAAAACTCAACCGTACATACCAAGCTAGATTTGACAGACAGTAATTAAAAAGCATCTGATAGGCGGTTTAAACTTTTTGTTGCCCAAAAGCCTAGTTGCCAGTCATTAGTTTCGTTTCACGTCTGTCACAGATATTAAAAGTATACGCATTATGTTCATATGAAATCTGTCAGGCAGCGACGCGTGAGCCACTACTGTACAGACTGACGTTGAATATTTGACCCAAGGTAGGTTTTATTTTTAGAGGGCACGCGATTAAAATAACTGTTTGAACTGGTTGGATGACGTAATTTGGACTTCTGTACTATATTTGAATTACCTGAGTTTATCAAAGCTATGATTTAAATTCACTTTTTATCTTGTTATACGACAGATACCTAAAAACATCCACAGACTATTTTTAACAACAAAACATGTCACAGCGTACAGCGATCATGTTTTAAGTCTGTCATCTGTCAACTTTGTACTGTGGTTAATTAGTTGAATGTAAATACATTTTAGTATCTATAAGATTTAAATTCTCTTTTCAAAATTGATTGATTGCATTTTCGCGCATAAAATATCCCAATAAAGGGTAGCGTTCAATAAGTTAACCTCGCACACCCATTGTAATAACGCTCTCAATATTAAATTTTAACAAGGTATTAATTAAAAAAAACTAAAGCGAAATATTTTTAAATTTTCTCAGGGCGCATGAGGCGCGTTGTTTTATTTTAATTCATTTTATTCGGCGCTGGGCGAGCGGTGCGTTCCGCCCACCGGTGATTTAAAATTTTGATTTATCGACGTGAGCGCAGCGCTGGTTTGCGCTCGCACACGCCCGCGGTAATTATAAATATGACGCGGTGCTAAACTGTGCGAAGTGACCCCACGACCCGCGAGCCTTGTTCGCACCGTTTTATAAGGGAACATGGCTAACGTGCCTTTTGTGATTTAAAGCTACATGTCTATTCGTTGCGTGAGCGCAACCTTGTTTGTTATACTGGCAACCTTTATCTATAACTTTGCTATTGATACAATAACTATTATGCCTTAAAATATGAAAAATGTCGTAACAATAGAGCGACTTTCCTTCTCAAGACATTTAAATTGTCAGTTATGTTTGAATATCTGAACGTTCTATTCGAATAGGGTAATACATTTCTTCAAATGTCAACAATGTTACAACCGACAACCTATGCACTGTGGCATAAAAGCAACAAAGCTGTATTAAAAACTTCGAATGACACAAAAAGAGGACTATATCAATTTGAATGTAAATTAGCACATCGGAATGGACCCTAGAAAGTGTTACGACTTTAGAAGCAGCTGTTTTGTATTTATTACTTCCCACTGTGCAGCTTTCCTTCGGGACTATGCACCTGTTTCGATTGATTAATTCCCCGACCTGTCATGTAACTGACATAACTGTGCTATTATTATCACTTCAAAAAGCGGCCCATGTCCGAAGAAAATTTATTCCACATTTAAATTAACATTATTGGCGGGTGAATAAAAAATAAAAAACATAAACCCATTGACCATGCTGGTTGTAAATCAGTTAAGTATATATAGATAAATAAAACGCGTTTAGTTGTCAGAATTTCTGTCTTTCCAGGTGTTATATCTGAAATGCGACTCGTCGTACATTTCTATATAGAGATATTTTCAAAAGACGCGCTGTCTACTAGGAACACTTTTTTCGAGATAATATGTCCTATGTATTTAATCAGTTGTTATTTGATTGTAAAATCGATAATTCCTACACACATTAACACAGTGTAGCATCGATTAGGGAGTTCGTTATTCGTCTTCCAAGCAGCCTCTCCTTGTATCCAATTTGAAAAAGCTCCCAGTGTCCTTTCCATTCAATGCAAATTCTCACATTATAAGAAACGATTGAACGCAGAATTACCAACGTTTAGTCGCCTGAGGTACATAATTTTATGTTTTCGCTTGTTATATTGCCGCATTATTGCTATTTAAATGATTTTTTTGCTCCCATTAGATAGCCTATAGGCTATTCTAGATTCTAGTAATAAAGTACAATTTATTACTTAACTACGAATGACCTTTGTAATATCAGACAATTTATATTCAACATTTAATTATTATTATAAGTTATTGTATGTAAAGTTTAAAAATGAAAATAATATGCAAATTCGATGTTGATACAAATAACAAAGATTTGTTTAATACTTTTAAAGGCGAGCTAAATATTAATGACTTACCTAAACCAGTAATAAGATATGATTATAACAAGTACAATGTCTAAGTTCGGAAATTCCGTGCCCAGTATCTTGCAAGGCTTTATTTACATTGCATAGTAGCGCCATCCATCAACGTCGGCCTGAACTAATTGTGGTGCATTCTTATTTTAAATATTTTAATATTCTTTATTTAAATTTTCCCACTTACATGAACCTTGCTTCAAGATAATTTTAATTAAATAAACCCAGTTTTTATTACCGTTAGTATATTTTATTAGTTTTTAAAAATAATTGATGAAGAATGACTTCATGAAGGAGGGATATTTTGTAAAATATTCATTAGCTTGATAGAACAGCGGCGTGACGCTGCCGATTACGTTACGTAGATATAATCTCGTGACGTGTCAATCTGTTCCATCGCGATACTAATATCTATTGAGCAACCGGCCTTTGTTAGTTTTGGTACCGAAATGGACACAAATTTTATCAATACATTTTTGATAGATCTATGTTTCGCCTGTTAGATCGAATCAATTTGTACCTAGACATTCTGTCATTTTAAATTCATTTATTGTTCGTGTAATTTATATAGAAGCGGTCTTGTAACGTAAGAAGCCACTCCTTACATCAAAGTTCTGTCGACCCTTGCTCTATTTCAAAAGCACTTTACCTATAGTATACGAACCCTATTAATACCTACACGGCACACAAACGTTATGAAAACGTACCAGCTGAAAGCGGCGTGGTGTGAGTGAACACGATGAAAATCTTTATTTTCACGCTCTATCTCTCTTTATCTAATCGCCACAGTCAGATAAGGACGGAGCGCCGGAAAAACTGGCGCGGGGCGGGGGTAAAGGCTACATCGATTCCGCGCTTTCACTGCTAGGGGCCATGTAAACCTTTAAAAACAGCACAGTAGCCGTGCGATTGTCATCTCTAAGTCGTTACTTATAGAAGAGAATTTCCAGTATAGGCGTACCGCTGGTAAATGGATTGCCTCCCTCTTGGGGGTTCTCATAGTGGGATCTAGATGGCGTAGATATGCTGATATGCGGGCTTGTGAGCGTGATGTGACTGAACGATGTTTGCAAGTGTTGGCGCTCGATTACAGGCCGGTATGTAGTGGGAGCTTCCGATGGGTTAAATTCTGCCTGTGTTTGCAAATATATGAGGGGCTGGAGGTAACCATCCCTTTTTGTAATATAATTTTATGTCTAAGTGTAGATAGGTGGATAGATTAGGGAAGACGGAGGCTGTGATTTGATTTGATTAGGAGGTGTTTTGCGTAGGGCCGAGAGATAAGGGTGATTGGATCGCGGGGCGGGGGCAGGGCTTATGGAAATATGTTTTTAATGTGGGTGGCTTATTGAATTAGCTAACTTCGAGTGAATTGAAGCGTCACTAATCTGTTTGATGTTCTCCTTGTTTATAAGTTAAATTAATGTTTTGAGTTTAAATCATGAATGATGCCATATTGTTTACTTTGAATAAAGTTTTTACGTCAAATTGTCCACTTTAAGGACATTGCGTTGATAATTGATAAATTCTTTCTGAAATAACAACAAAGGACACGTTTTTGTTTGTCTCACAGCACAAAGGCTGGCCCGTTGTCACAGCGCGCGCTCCTTTGAGTTTACACAACACTGAAAATTAAAGTACCAGCATTACAATGTACTGAATTTTGTCTATTTGTGTTTAGCTTTATCTTTGTCGGCATTTATCCCACAGTTTGGAATGCCGTTGACAGTGAAACGGGTACAACAATTAATAAAACTCTTTCGTCGTACAAGTGCCCGCGTGCCTCGAGTTTTTTAATTCGAGAATTCCTATTTTATACAGAATAAAAAATAATTGTGCCCGTAAAATTTACGATGTTTCCCCGGCGTATCGGTGTTTTAGGAGCGAAAGTAATTCGCCCATAAAATTACGAATAAACAGTCATTTTTCGTCGGAAATAAAAGCGCCCCTACTGGTTGACTTTTGTAATCGGCTTATAGAACCCTCCGTTAACCAGATTCCCAGGAGATGCAGGGCTATGCAATAGTTTGATTAGAAACTCTTATCTACAGCTTATGAAATCGGTTTCGCGTAATTGAGTCATAAAGCGGGGGCTAATTTAAAAGTGCTATAAATCTCATAGCGACTTCAATGTCCTATTAGACATAGTTTGTATCTAAAGCTGTTTATAATTAATTGTTTCACAGTTGGTATTTATATGGAATATACATTAGCAACTAGTAAATATTTCGGCAACATATTTAACCAACTCTCCAACAAAAATCGTTACATTTCATTCAATTTACATAAAGGATCATGAATTATAAGCCTAACCTTCCTCAGTATGACACTTTCATTTTATCTCTACAAAAATCCATTCGACAGTTTTGGAGTTAATTTCATACATATAGAGTCGTACGCGGTCGTAGTACCCATTTTATATGTAAGGATTAGGTATCTCAATGCGTTAACATGGTGCGCTTAGCTTCGATTCTCAGTGTAATAATTTTACAGTACCATACCACGGTATACAAAAATTATAATTATAACCAATACATAATTCGTGTTTCTTGGAGGCTATGGGACCTTCTTTGAATTTAACAAACATGACGCGCAGTTTAAGGGTTAGATTCAAAGTCGGGGCTTAGACCTAAGTAGGTCTCAAGTATTTACAATTCAGAATCTGGACATTCGGAAGTCATACTTTGCGTTTAAATTTTCTCTTAATCATGTTCAACAAACCACGAGCCGTTCCAACATTGATTGACGCATACACTTACTAACTTAATACAGTTTTCTATTGTGTCCGAAGTTTCGATTAATAATAGACAAATTTCTTAGTATTCAATGGAATATCAAGATAAAGTGACAAACTCTATCTGAAAAACCGCTCTAATCTTATTGTGGTACAAAAGAGGTGCCATGACGAGGCGGATATTGACGGACCATTTAATATTTAGGTATTATACTTATGGTACGCGTTCAAGATTGTCTAAGTGTAATGTCATGCTCATAATTCTGGAGTTTATGCATTGTTTCATAATTTATAGTTTATTTTTTAATTTGAATTATATTTATTTAATCTATATGCACAAATAAAACTAAATACTAGGTTGTAGGAAATCGCCGTTAGGAAACTAGCTTATAAGTCATAGAGCAGATGGGCACTGAGATAAATTTATATTATTTTATTTATATAGCTCCTCAATGAGTATGTTGTTGTCCTGATGGATTAGTAATTTTATCTATCCTTAAAAAAAAAGTGTCCATAATATTTTTTTGTTACAAGTCCAAGTTTTTTTTGAAGGCAAATAATAGCTACAGATGTTTAAATGCAGAAAGGCAAGTATGCTCAATGTACCCCATAGGTGGGGTAAGTTGAGCAAGGGTATGGGGGCAAGTTGGGCACTAAGAATGTCTAGGCCAAACCATGGGTTCTATGTTAACTTGAGATGAAATAAAATAGTGTAAAAAAAGCAGTTTTTTGTTTATAGTCTTTTATTGACAGAACAACAAAATTTGAAGAAATTTTCTTTGTATAATTAACCCGAAACAAAAATCAACAAAACATGAGCATCCATAGCTATCCATTACCTCCGATAATTTCTAAAAAAAGATACCAAGGCTGGTGGGTTCTGGTTTCTGTATGGATAGCTACGATTTTTTTTTTTTTAAAACATCATCACCTTCTTTTTCGGAAATCTTTTTGCAATTCAGCTTGGTGGAATTTCAGCACACTCTTAGGCAAGGCGACGGACTCTCTTTGGAGAAAAATGGCATTTGCAGCAAGAATTTTTTCAACAGTTCCTTGTGAGGGAGAGGATATACTCCCTCGTGTTGTATAGCCCATAAATGAATCATCACCTTCATTTAATTTATTTAAAAGTCAACCAATTCAGAATTCTTTAGCGGCGGTATTCACAACTTTTTCCTCATCTTGGACAGCCTTTGCAGCATTATTTAAGTATTCAGTAGTGTAAGAACATCTTGTAGTCTTTCTCTTGTAAGTCCGCAGCCAAACAAAAATAAAAAGATTCATTACTCATCAGTTGTTTAAGTCGTAGGAGTTAGTTGAGCTATAGTTGCTCAACCCTTTTCCCCAACCCGGAATTTTAAAAGAAAAGTAGGATTGTAAATAAATGCCTAGAATTAGACCCAAAACCTATTTACAAATCAAAAATACAATAATCTTCTGAAAGATTAACACTCTCCTGATTGAAAACAGAGAACATTTGACAAAGAAGACGAAAACTTGCGATAAACAATGTTTTTACTTTTGTACAAAATAAACAAAACGCCGTGACACTTCACTCACTCGTCGAGCTGCCACTAGCTATTGTGCGATGATTACCTCTCCTCTCCTTCTTTTCGCTATTTGATACTCCCGCGTAAGGTGAATAGTTTCGGGCGAGATATTTCGATTGCCCAACTTCCCCTATGCTCCCCGCTCTACCCTACCCTCCCCCCCCCCCCCCCTATTTTATTTATAGTAAAATGTAATGAAGTAACGCTTCGTGCTGATTAAGTTACAAGTTGTAAGCTGCGTTATACATACAATAATAAGTTTGATTATAAAAGTAAAAAAAAATACAGTATAAGTTACAATGGTTATTTTTCTTTTTATATTGAAATGAAACAAACTCAGTAACTAATCTACGTGAGACCTGAGCACGTCTCTAGGTATCGTGGACAAAACATTAGATACTAAATATATACGCGGAAAATATTCTTATCGATTTCATATATTTCTCGTATATATTAGACAAATAATATATGCAGAGCAGTGTTTGCCCAGTGGCTTCAGCGTGCGACTCTCATCCCTGAGGTCCGATCCCCGGCTCTGCACCAATGGACTTTATTTCTATGTGCGCATTTAACATTCGCTCAAATAGGGAAGGAAATCATCTCGGAAACCGGCTTGCCTTAGACCCAAAAAGTCGACGGCGTGTGTCAGGCACAGTATACTCATCACCTACTTGCCTATTAGACTGACAAATGATCATAAAATCAATACAGATATTTGGCAGCCCTGAGGACCTAAAAAAAAAAAATCTTTGGTAGTATTTTCTATTTACTTTAACCGATATTTATTTTGTCCGAATGTCATGTCAAATTAATGGATTTATTATGAGTTACGCGCCGGTGTTTTGGGAATGCATTTTTAATTGAGTGAAGCACTTTTGTCGACTGTATAAACGGCCACCGGACTTATTTTTGATTGACGTGTGGTAATGGACAGGTGCGTAAGCCGATAGCTGTTCTAGTATGGCTACTTTGAGATGGACTAGGGACTTTTAATCCTCCAACACAGACACATGTGTCCTTGCAGTGATCATTTTATATGATCGGACTTCTAAGAAAATCGGAACTGATGTTTTATATTACTTATTATTATTACAATTTTTTAACGATTAAATTTGATTAAAATTTATAAACGTGAAAATAAAACATGTTTTAGCTAAAAATATACCTACCTACTATAGAATTTCGATGCGATTTTCGTGATTATGAAATTTTGTGAAGCTTTTAAGTCAATGTTCTAAGTTCCTTATGACAGAATTACGTATTAAGTTACGTAAGTACCCTAGTGTATTTATATAAATATTATATTTCCAGTCATTGCAGTCGGCGGCGCGGCGGGCAGGCACCTCTTGCGCCAACTGTAAGACGACAACTACTACGCTATGGAGACGAAATCAAAATGGCGAACCGGTGTGCAATGCGTGTGGACTCTACTACAAATTACATAATGTGAGTACAAAGTAATTTATTAAATTAATCTAACGTTAATTTTAATTGGAATTGGTGACCTACCGTTATTCATAAATATTTACAAAAATACACAAAACGTAAAAATACCTTATTTTACAAAAATCTATACAATTTTAATAAAAGATAATTTTACTTACTCTAAAATAAGGTTGTAAGTAGAAATTTGTTTATATTTACACAGTTTTTACGTTATAAGTGCTTATCATAACCGCTGTCCTTATTTTTTGTGTTAACGCTATTTTCATAAAAATAATTATTATTATAAAAAAGACAGTAAAAGAAGCCTTTAAACCAGTTCTCTATCATACACTTGATATGATCTCTATAAACAATTTAAGTCCCAAATCCCCAAGGCTATCCTCCCGGGATGAATTTACACTATCTCACTACCTTTGGGGAACTAAATGGCCCACACCCCAAATGTGTCATAACATGCGTATGAATAACGATTTCGTTATGACGTTGCGATTGCTTGAATAAGAATTTAATTATAAAATCGGATTAGTTTTTTTAGTAGTTATCAATTTCGGGTTTACAACAGTTTTAAAGACACGAAAAATTACAAAAAAAGTGCGTGCGTACAAAGTATACATGTCGGAAGTGAAACTTCTTTGGCAAACTAATTTTTAACTCCAGTACATATTTACAAATCTATAACAATATATTTCCGAGACTTAGAGGGAGGGAAAAGGAAGATATGTTAGGAATTTAATGAATTTAATTGTCATTAAAATATTACGTGTCGAAAATTATTACAAATAATAAATTTATTTCTTCGATAATAAAAACACGTGGCATTTTAATGTACAATTCGTCATTTATAATATATATTTCATAATTCTCTTTACGAAGTTTTAATTTTAAATATAGAATTTCTATAAGGTAATTCACCCTTCTCACTCTCTCTCAATCGGTCTCAATCGCTCTCTCCCTTTTCTTCGACAAAAACGCTGCACATCTTCGTGACGTTCCGTAACATTTTTACCCTCATGCGCCTAAAGAAGTTTCACTTAAAAAAACTTTATTGATTTTCATTCTATCAAATCGTGTATAATATGTATGAGGAATATTTTTATAAAGCACTTCTTTTCAATAGTTTTAATTCTCTTAAACGTATAAAAGTGTTTCTGAGAATATTAATCACCCTTATACCTAACTTTTGATGCCTTAAGAGTCCCATTTAGAAATCAACTGCATTCTCACGACACTCACAGCCCCGAAACAGTTTTACAGTAAGCGATACATTTGTCAGCTACAATGCAAGCCCTCAATGTTGAAATGTATACTTGCGAATACAATGTTGTTTGGTCTAATTATTCGGAAGGAGCTACAAAGAAAATGGGAGGGTACTCGAGAAATGTGTGCACAATACGGGTAGCAATGACATTCTTATAAATATTTATGGGGTTGTATTTGTTATTCGCTTTTGTGATTGAAATGAACGTTTTGAAGTATGTTAAAAGCGAAAGGCTAAACGGTTTAAATATTTATGCAATCTGACTAGGCTCTAGGTTCCCAAATAGACATAGACATATTTATTACTAACAAAAACACACACACACATAAACACATTAAATAACAATAATCAAAGGAAAAAATATAAATATACGTAATGAGAGATATCAAAAAAAACCCTTTTCCCATTCGGTTCGTTTCAAGTGTGTAATGCGTGTCTGCTGTGGCTGTAATTGGCCCTGGCTCAGCATTATGCTGAAGAGGAGAATGTAAAAATGTGGCAAATAGCCTTAAGAACTGGGATAGCTGCTATTCACTGGACACTGGAATTAAACATAAAGTACAGACATTGGCAAATTTGTCATATTGTTATAGCGTTCTTGCTGTTTTAATATTAAAAATATAAATAAATTTCATTTGACTTGCTTGCGGTAACTTTTAAATACAATTCAATGCAAATAAACGGGAATCAACCAAATAATTTATTGAATTTACCCACAATATCTAATAGGATTAACTACGATGCTTCCCCGAAGGCTCACGAGGTTTTATTCTTTATTTCTTAATATATAAGGTCAACATTCTTTTAACGACTTAATAAAGCTCTCAATAGCTTTAAAGTTTATTTAATTTATCACGCTCGTTATTCGGAACTTCCTATACACAATTAGGTTTTTGTGGTATACATGTTTTTGTTGGAGTTTTTCAATTCTTAATTCGAATTAACTTTTTGCGATCTTCCGGTAAGTTTAAGTTTTTCATTGTAATTTCTTTTAGTAATAATTCTTAACGTTATATTTAGTAAACAGTGAAAGAGCCAGTTGACTCATAAAAAATAAAACCACTTTAGTATCAGTAGCTGAATGAATGTTAACACTATGAAACAACTTGAAATCGTTTATAAATAAAAAACTGCATAAGGTGAAAATCATCTTAATCGATCTTTTTGTAAGACAATCCCTATATGATTCATAATAAAATACTTAACAAATCACGAGTAGCGAGCGCTTACGGCCTTTCAAAACTGGATCAAAACGTTAAGTGCCTTCTATTCAAAAGTATTGGATTACCAGGTTGCATACAACGTTAGAGAGAGAGCTACTATAATAACAGCTCAAATGATACATTTCGAATACAATGGGGCGATCAATTCAATTTTTGAATTGAGAACGCTCTTCTGTTTTTTTTCCTTCGTCTAAAGTGCTGTTTTGTTCGGCCAACATCCGAGAGAATGTGACAGTCACTATTTTTTTACTATTTCGCTCTTTCGTTTAATATTAGGTTTCTGATACGTTCCTTTTACGAGGTAATTGTTGAAATGCACGACGGCTTTACAAGATAATGGTGTTAAAGTAAGAATACCAAACTGTTGAACCTAATCGCGTGCGAGATAAAAAACGTTAATTTTCTCATTACATTACACATGCACTGGCTGGTCGCCAAACAGCCGCTAGGTTGGGCGAATGTTATAATGACATCAATTTGAATATTCAACTTCGAATAGCAATTCCATTAACATAGACTTGAATCGGCTGTTTCATTTCGCTCCAAAATAGGCTTTTCATAATGCATTGCCGATTTCGGAATTAAGCTTTCTAAAAATTTTAACAATTAACAGTTGTCAATCCGAACGATCTAATTTCGCCAAAACGTGATCGTTTGTTTAAAATAAAAGAAATAAAGTGGGCGTTCGTGCAGTAGGCCGGAAAGATTTTATCTGTTGGCTATACAGAAAAAATGGCGCCCACCGGAAGTGTCCGAGCGCGGCGCGCGGCGTTACCATTTTTTTGTTTTAAATAGCTTTTTCCCGGCAGCGTTCGGCCGGAAATGCGTTTGCGTAGAACTGGCGAGCACTGGCCAACGGTGGCTCGATAAAGTTTATTAGCAATTTGGAAGCTCAATTCGAAATGTTAGAGTTTAATATCGTGTGCCAATGAGTGGAATAAAACGGTTTTGTTGGATCCGAAGACGGAGTGTAGCGCTAAATAGCATGTTTTTATTCATGAGGCTCTCATTCCGCTTAGCGAGCGATTCTCCTGATTTATTGTCTTTGTGTTTGGGAAACTGGGCTCCTTGAGGATATATTGCTTTTTGAATTCTAAACACTTATGCGATCTATTGTAGATACAGCGCATTTGTCACGAGAAAATTCCTCGTTTATCTTGGTTTAATTGTTTCTTCAGTTATAAATGTGTATACGTTTGAGTTAATATTTTTGTCTGCTTTTATGAACAAGTTTATAACCAACTATACAAGTTTTAACACCGTTAAACGTTCTTAAAACAATATTAATTTATGCGAATGAGTGGTACTTAGCCGCTGTGTATTTACAATATTTTGAGGGGGTTTTTGACAAAAGGCAGCTGCACGGCACTTTGATCGTAAGTACGATAAAACTGTGTCCTTCCACTCAGCAATTATTGTGCTTTCTAAAGATCTATTTGGCAAATGTTGCTATTTTTTACGTTGGAATTTATACGCTTGAATAAAAGCAGAAGGTTTACAGCCTATACAAATAGTTGAGAGTTTATTGCCTGTTCTTCTCGTCCGTTCTACGCCCTTGATTTGAGAACTGGCAATAAATGTAAAATTATAAGCATTTAGCATTTAATATGTATTTCTTAATTGACGTTCATAAGAAATACATATTTAATTAATTTTGTTTTATATTGTGTTACCTCAATAAAAAATAAAAAAAGAAGCCAATTTCACGAATATATTTTGTAATCTTTTACACATATATGGTAGGTTTTATTACATTACTATGTCTCGAGTGTTCTTCATATGTCGGGGTCAGCGGGAGTCTGCCTGGTTACATATTTCGTATTTTATACTATTATTTCCTTCCAAGGTCAATGAGGTCGTAGGTTCGAATCCCGGCTGTGCACCAATGGACTTTATTTCTATGTATATAAACATTCGCTCGAACGGTGAAGGAAAACATCGTGAGAAACTTGACGGGGTGTGTCAGGCACAGGAGATCACCTACTTGCCTATTAGATTTATAAACAGACACAGCAATCTGAGGCTCGGAATAAAAAAGGTTGTAGCTATTTATTTAAGCGTCTATGTATCTGTGGTGTTTATATAGTACATAAAGTATAACATATTTATTTTGTTAATTTTTGAAGACACAGGAGATTGAAAAGCATAAAACAAAATTATAAAGTCTATTAATGTTTAATTAAAACGTTAATTAGAATTTATTGTATTAATTACCTATAAATAGTAGTTGCATTATTAATATATTCGTAAAGTGTGTGTAAACACATATAAGTTATCTATTAATTCGTTTACATGACATTGGTATTTTCATGAGTAGGCCATCTAAATAAACTTAAGATTATATCAAGATGTTAATTATAATGAGTAGATATAACGCAAAAGCGGCGATCACCAGAGATGTGGCATTGCGCCAGTGTTATCAGCGCCATCTACCGTGATCTACGGGCACTCGACATCTGCATATCTCGCTGGATAAAATCTAAGTGTATAAATAGATTTCCTGCGTTTATAGTTCTTAGAAGACATATTTATGTGTAAAAAAAATACATTAGGCAAGTTATGTCGCGACGTCACGAAATGATCTTATATGTAGTTGGGATAAGACATGGCTTTCACAAAGCTGCAAACAGTTATTTTTACTAAACTACATCTAAATATAAAAAAAGTTATCTCATTCTTAAAAACTTTTATACCATTCCCAAAAAATTAAATAATAATTTAAAGGCCGGCAACGCACTCGCATTGAGAGTGTGCGGTGGCGGAATCACTTAACTGTAGGTGAGCCTCTTGCCTGTTTGCTTTATTAAAAAAATCCCAATAAAAGAAAATGTCACTATCCCGTTACATTATTGTTGTATAATAGTAAAATACGTTGCAAAAATATTATTGACAATTAATATAGACCAATTCATCCAACTATTATATCATGTAAAATGTTGTCAAACTATGGCTTGCAATGTCCAAAATCCATAATTTCTCATACATCTCGACCATTTCGTTACATTCACATTGGCATACTGTAAATTAAATCGTATTTATCTTATATATAAAATTCTCGTGTCACAATGTTAGTCTGCATACTCCTCCGAAACGGCTTGACCGATTCCTCTGAAATTTGGTAAGCATATTGGGTAGGTCTGAGAATCGGCTAACATCTATTTTTCACACCCCTAAATAATAAGGGTGGTCCACCCCTCAATTTTTTTTTTTCATTTTTTTGACAAAATTTTTTTTTTTATTTTTTTATGATACGATATTCAAAAATACATACAACCCTAAGTTTTTGCCCTTCTATCACCAACCCCTATTTTTTATTATAAATGATATACGAGTACATGGCAAAACGACGTTTGCCGGATCAGCTAGTATTTTATATAATTCTTAACGAAACAGCCAAGGCAACATAACGTTACGTAACGTTTGAATTGTGAACTTTAAAGTTTTTTACTGAACATATACACTTTATATCAAGTCTAGTATTAGCTCGTCAATAAATCAATGCATCACATTTAGGTAGAGCACAGTTAATTAACTTAGTCCACATCGGGCATAGAGTGCCGGTCGATTGCGTTTCGGCCCGTTACCCCTACATCTGTAAACATCTTAGATAACCATCCGACGTTTGACACAAAGCGCGGTTACCGATAACATCACTATCCCGACGATATTCCTACACCCCACTTCTAATTATAATTATTTATCGGTACATCGATGCGCTACAGTGGTAGTGCGTTCCAAATTCAAAATTGTCTAGGTTCCTCTGATGTTATTCACGTATTTCCTTTTTCGAATTTTAACAAGTATTTAGACCTTCCGTAAGAGAATTAGTACAAGAATACTATGAAACAGTTTTAGTATTTAAATTTTGAAGCGAATTTCGGAGCTTCATTGGTGTCATTTCGAAATACTCAACATTCAAATAATTATAAATATTTGACCGTTTTACACTGTTGCCACGCAATGTTAATAACGGTCGAAAAAAATTTATGACATCTTACTTAAACTCAAGGTGTAATTTGATTGAAAGCACCAAAAAAGTCCGATAATCATATAATAAGTGGAATAATTATTGGGGTCTTGGCAGGTGCTAAGCCGCACGCGCCGCATTAAGCCAAATTTATCCAACCGAATTCTTAGATAATACAAAGTCCATCGTACCTTTAATTGGTGTTATTAATCACTAGTTTTTTGCCTACGATGTAGTCTTTAAATCTTATGCCCTTGTTTTGCCGAGTATATATCTGAATCTCTGTCATTGGATTCGTTGATATTGAAAAGATTTTACCTACCTAATACACGTAACAATTATTGTATGGCCGATATTTGACCAGATCGTCGGAATGGTGAAATTTAGATTATAGTGTTTAAAAAAATATACCCTTTCGTATAAACGCGTAGTCATGTTGTACTTTTACGGTTAAATCGTTAAGTCGGATTTAATTGAAAGGTATTGTTAGATATTTTTAATACTATATCTCTCTCTTTAATCGGCAGCTCATGTCTGAGCGTCGTGGTCAGCAAGGAAGCATCTGGAGCGGACTATCTATTTCCCTAGATTTCTGTCCAGCACCTCTCTTCTGACAGTGTACGGTTGTGACGACGATGAGTCTTCCAGTCTTGATCTATCTCGAATTGGTGAACGGCCACCAGTTTCACCAAGTTTTCATCGCCTCTGCTCATTGAATGGCCGACATAAGATTCAATTCGCTGTACGCATATGGAGATTTAAGACAATTAACAAACTTTAAATTCAGAATCATACTCCAAACAATTCATTAATTCGTATAGTAATAGTAAAGCTGCAATCAAATAAATTGTATAAATGGCGAAGTAATCGCTTATAAATTGTTACATCATGTCCGCCATACAGCTGCTCAAAGTTATGGCTATTGTAGAATACATTAAATAATTCCTTATGTATACTTCCTATCACAATAACTTTTTCAAGGACACTTGATAACAGAAGTGATAAAGATAAATGCATTATTAATTAAGTAAATTGTGTCCCAGCTTTGCACGTTTGAAGGCTTATTTTTTGCCTACAAAGCGATAATACGGCATTTGTAATGGTGAAATAATTTTTATATATTTTTTCAATATGTATTCATAAATACATATCTTTTCTCGATAGACATAGACATAGAAATAACATTTATTACAAACAAAAACACACATACATAAACACGCAAAATAACAATAATCAAAGAAAAAAATACTAAAAATTAAAAAAAAACCCTTTTCCCATTCGGTCCGTTTCCAGTGTGTAATGCGTGTGTGCTGTGACTGTAATTGGCCTTGGCTCAGCATTATGCTGAGAAGCATTTACAGTTACATTAAATAATATACTGGCGACAATCAGCCTTTTATATATATATTATATATACATCTAATGATAAATTAATATTGAGAATTAAATATCAAAACTACTTAAGAATTTTCGAAGTTATATATAAAATCGGATAAAAAGAGAACTAAAAATGTTGTGAGTCATGTCAAATACTTCACTGTTCGGCTCTGCAAATAATTGTTTTGATGACACGTCACGAAAATTTCTTATTACGAATTAAAAGTCTCTTTATCGTTAGTGGCAAACCTGCGGCTCTTATTCCTCACCTAAATTGACTTATAATATAGAGACATATTATATAAAGCTGAATATTGAAATTAAATCCAGGACGAAGATAAATAAGGTTGCCAGGAGTTATCGATATTCGGTGTGTCAACATTTAAGATCGTTGGCGGCAAAGTGTAGCTTGGTAGCCGCGTGAGATTTACAACTGACATCTAATTGGTCTGGGTTTGATGCCACGGGCTCATCATAAATTTATTGGTTTCCTTAATTGTTTTCAAAGTTAAAAAACTCGTCGATAAAAATGAAATAGTGCTTAGTGTTTATTTTTAACCGACCTAAAACGTACTAATTAAATAGCTTTCTAGTATTTAAACATTAGAATGTTTATTTATTCCTGACGCACAATATATATGTTATTACAGACAGAGATACCATACTAGAATACACAAAACATACATACGTATAAATCGAATGTACAACATACATCGATAAACAGTATTAATGAAAGATGAAAGAAAACAAATAATATTGATAATTTTCTGACTATTGGTGCCGGAATTATGGCTGCAGCATACTTTGAAGACTTGAGTTTCCATGTCTGTTTCAAGGGTCAGCATCATATCACCTCCGAACCAATGTTTATTATAGACAGAGATCATTTTTTAAAGAACAGGGGGCAAACGGGCTCTTGCCTGTGATGGTAGTATTGCCAGTATCTGCCGTCCATGGACTGAGTGCACATGCCAGAGGGCTCGCGAGTACGTTGCGGGCCTTTTAAGAATTGGTACGCTCTCATGACGGATCCTAAGTCGAATTGATTTGAAAATACTTCAGTGGGCTGCTGGTTCCACATAGTAGTGGGGTGCGGCAAAAACTAGCTTAAAAAACGGTTAGTAGTTGAACGACGGACGTCGAAGTGATACGGGTGGAATTTCGTATTCTGCCTTGAAGTCCGAACATAATCTATTTAGAGGAACCGAAATAAACTAAAACTAGATTAACATGACGCCATTATTTTCAACCCGTTGGACACTAGTTCCATAAACAATTTCACGATCGCGAGGAAGCTCGAAATTGAGAATATCAATAAATTTGGTGTGGTATAAATCGCAATTTCAATTATCTTTTCGAGTAGCAGCTGTCTTCTGGCCGGAGTATTTATTTTAATCACACGCTCACTTCAAACAAGGAATGGTGTTTCATCGACATATCTCCGGGCACATCCTTAATTATGAAATATTGCTTAAGACCAATCAACCGAAATTAAAAATACGAATAAATATAGTTTAATGTTTTTAAATATATTATATATTTTGTATTATATGTTTGTTTATATTATTGTATTATATGTTTGTTTATAACAGCCATTCATGAATAAATGTGATTGATTAGTTATTAAGTTACCAGTAACTGTATAATTAATATCTGTATTTTATTTATGCAGAGCTGGGAAGGTAAATAAATAAAAAACAAACTATTTAAATTAAGATTAATTGAAATAGAGAGACAAAATAAACACATCTATAAAACTGTATCGAATGGCTATGAAATCAATAATCTTTGAAAGAAAAAGATGCGCAGGCGCCGGCTTCTTCGATTGCCGGGTGCGCTAACTACGCGGAACTAATTCACTGACAGTGAAAGAGCCGACCGCATTGAACCGAAAAGATGCACCAAACATTTGTGAACCCCTTTCGTGAATGCACAATTTGAGAATCTTTTGAGCGTAGAAAGTGTGTGGCGCCACTATTTTCGTTCTATTTTTGAATGTTTTTCGTTAAAAAAGAGGGTATAAAAGTTACTTCACTCGATTTTAGTAGTATATTCCCACTAAAAAAAAACATTTTCGTTAATATCAAGCGAAATTTTCTTTGCTTTAGAAAGTCGATCCTGTTAAAATTATAGTTATAAAAGTGATACCAATATCTTAGCTATATTGTTTCTTGTTTTCTAGTTCTAGTGAAAATAAATGCCTAATAACAACCAAATCTACCGGCACTACCAGTTAACTATAAAGTACCAATCACTTCTCAAATGTATTCCTGTTTAAACCATTGTTATTGAGTTGTTTGACAGTAGCTTCTTATAGTGTTTGTTTTTTATTAGCTAACTAGAATCATAATACTCTGTGTATATCTCACACTATTATATATAGTATAAATAGGTATTAAGCCCTTGTCGTCAATTCCTATAACTCGCGTGTGGCCGCGTCGCGCCCAATTGAGGCCGTCTCCTTTATTTTTCCTCCACGCAACATTTCTCCTGTCCTCGGAATTATTTCTACTTTTAATTACACGTTTTAACTAAAAGATCGTTAAAAATACGGGATACGATTTTTATAGTGTTTGCTTACTTTGAAAGGCGAAATGTAATATAATTTTCATACTTTCATTATATTCAGTTTTGGTATAGAAGTTAGTTTATTTATAGTATACTTTTATTATTAATAAAATTGGTTTATTTTATATTAATCGTACACAAATTTACGTGAATTTTCAAAGAAGATAATGAAGTGATTATAACCTTATCTAAAATATCATAGATCACCTCATCCCGCTAGATGACAAACATTTAATACTGAAACAGGTGCAGAACAATACTTATTGCCCATTTAAAGTCCTTTAAAAGATTTAGCTTTAGTAAAAGCCCAATCCAAGTTCTCATTTTCATTTTGAAATCTATATTTATCACACACACTTTTTTTTATAAATACCTATTCACAAAAGCAGACATTTCACTTCGAATACAGAAACAATATTTTTAATGGATTAAAAGTAAGCAAGGAGTTGTGTTGGCTTAGTGGCTTCAGCGTGCGACTCTCATCACTGAGGTCGTAGAGTCGATCCCCGGTTGTGCACTAATAGACTTTCTATGTGCGCATTTAACATTCGCTCGAACGGTAAAGGAAAAACATCGTGAGTAAACCGGGTTGCCTTAGAGCCAAAATTTCGACGGCGTGTGTCAGGCATAGGAGGCTGATCACCTACTTGCCTATTAGATTGACATAAATCAGTTTCAGAAATCTGAGGTCCAGACCTAAAAAGTTTGTAGCGCCACTGATTTATTATTTTATTTTACTAGGAAATAAGCAACCTATTATTTCCTAGTACTTACTTTTAGAAGCTCCGTCGATCTTTGCAAGGCAAAATAATATGTTTAAGAATTATGAATGACAGGTTTAGGAATTATAAATGGTCTGAATGATTTATATTGAGACTTAGAGTCTGTGACGGTAACGTTTTGATTAATCAAGTAAGATTTATGATGCATTCATAATACATAATTACTTGGAAACTGAGCTGATGTTTTTCAGGAATTAATGCTCTCAGTGTGACATAATAGGTATCCATATTATAGAATTAAAACCAATGAAGTTCTTATGATTATCAGCATTGTCAAACTTACAGAGTGTATAATAGACACAAAAGTTATTTGTTTTTTTTAACATATACATAGATATATAATCATAAACGGCTTGTGTATATTTTGGAGGAGGCCTTTACCCAAACCGGGGTTCTGTTAAATAAATAATATAAATATATATTACTAACATAATTTAAGCTAACCTACTAACAAATCAAATTTTTGGTTACTTTAATATAACAACTACCAATAATGTAAAATAAAGGCTTTTTATCATGATTATTAAACTGCTTGTGTATATTTTCTTAAATTTTCAGAGTCCACCCAAATAATATACATTAACCCCTGATTTAGTTTAGTTACATTATTTAAAGTTTAGCTTTGTTTTTAGTTTTATTCAATAGAAAGTGCGTAATGCTTTTTTGGAGTAAAATCGGGCACCAGCTTGTGTAAAATATTTTAAATATAACAAAACGTGATAAACGCAATAATTATTCTTGTATTGTTGACTAAATGTCTATAAACGGTGTATCAATCACCTGCAGTAAAAACTAAACTCTCACGTCAACGATTATATTTCCATAGACAAGGTTTTTTCGATCGATTGTAAATTATATTAACTTGTTAATTGTCAAAGTAATCGGGAGATTATATTTATACGTAGACTCATATATGCCTAGAGGTTTTAAGAGGACTTAAATATTAAATTGTTAATTTTTTTGTAAACTTCAACTATTTTGGTTTTTAAATGCCGTGATCATTTATAAAAATATAAATCAGTGGCGCTACAACCTTTTCAGGTCTGGGCCTCATATTTCTGTATCTCTCTCATGATGATTTGTCAAGCCTTAGGCAAGTGATCAGACTCCTGACACACGCCGTCGTTTTTTTTGGCTCCAAGGAAACCCGTTTCTGCACGATGTCTTCCTTCATCGTTCGAGCGCCTGTTAAATGAGCACCTAGAAAGTCCAATGGTGTACTGCTGGTGATGGAATCTACGACCTCAGGGATGAGAATCGCACGCCTTAGCCACTAGACCAACACTGCTCTATCATCTGCGTGATCAGTTATATTATGTATTATATAATAACATATACAAAAACCCACTAACTTCTGTTAGGTAATCATATTTTTTACTTAGTGATCATCATCTATTTTAATTTTTGCTATAAATATTATATTTTTAAAGCATAATGCATATTATATAAACTTTAAAAAAAATAATAATTTAGATCCTTTTTAATTAAAGCCACGTGATTTAATTACCTAACATGATATTTTATGTTAAAATACTAACTACAAAGTAACAGTATGTAACAATGAACCATTTGCATTAACTCTAATTATAGAATGAAGCTTTCTAGCTGTCGGAAAAATTATTCAGTGAATTTTCCACGGTATTGTTATGTGAGCCTACTATTTTCCCTGCGGTTTTATTTAGTCAGATGGACTCAGATAGTGCAATCTAGAAAACGTTATTATACACACGCATATATATTTTAACATGATGATTGCGTGTATAGGCTTTTAATTTGCTAATAAAAAACGCGATGAAAATCGTACAACGCATCGATGTCGTTGCAATTAGCACGCGGCATGTTATAGCAGCTATTTGTAAGTTTTTATGCTCATTAATATTGATTATATTTAAATTAAAACATTTAAAATTCTATTAGGTGTCCACTTTTTAATAAAAAAAAAAAATTACGCATTTCTGTTAAACGTATCCAAGTATTTTAAGTAAGTATTGAATTACAAACATAATATAAAGTTTCCAATACGCCCTGCGAACTCACGAAAGTTGAACACTCTCCCCTATGGTAAGGAAAATTGAACTTGTAATTGTTCAGTAACTTTCATTACAGCTTTCAAGTAATAAAAACATATTTTTTTATTTATTCACACACAAATATAAAGTATTTACAGGTTTCTTACAATACATAGTAATAATAATAATAATAATTAAGAACTAATAAATAGAAAATTAAAACAAATTTAAAAAGTTTGGTCCCTGTGGCAGTGTGCCTTTAACGCTGACAGCATTCCTCGCTGTATTGCGATACTATTCGATGAGAGAGGAAAGCACTAGCTCTGGGGTCAAAGGTACTATATACCTATCAGGAGCCAACTTAAATCTTTAATTAACGTTGGTGCACTTGAACCTCACGGCCCAAGAGTCTCTACTCCAAAGGGAACAAAATCGACGTTGGAGGAAAGAGGCAAGGGGGTGTAATTAATATTATTAAATTATATTTATTTATTGATTTAAAAACAGTACGCATATGGCTTCCTATTTTATGTAAGACAATTTTATTATCCTTTTCCACAAACATATCTTTTATCTTGACACAATTATTGCCGTAACAAATAAAAGCAAAGCCTTATACTGACTATTTCCTATTTAGATCTAACAATTAAAACGCGAAATGGTTCCTATTGCAAGGGCATAATAGCTATAATGGCATGGACGCTTTTCCATCGCATTACCCAATTGTGTTACCGTACAAGGAGGTGGAATGTTGCATGCAAAGTGCGTGTATCGTTAGTGGGAGCACTGTATGACCAAGATATTTCTAGGTAATTATGATTGTTTTCCTTTGCGAAATGGGCGGGTTACTTTCCACGTGATAAGCTAGTCTGCTTCGTGAAATTTCTAGCGAATAGCATCGTGAGAGCTGAGCTCTGGTATTTAGTAAATGTACTGCTTGTAATCTATTTCATTTGTATGCTTTTTAGTCTGTAATTTCTTAAGCGTATGGTGTAATATACACCATTCAGTACAGTGTTAATGAAAACTAATTTAGTTTACCAAACAATCAAACAATAGTTTTGGCCTGGTGGCTTCAGCGTGCGACTCTCATACCTGAGGTCATAGGTTCGATCCCCGGCTATGCACCAATGTACTTTCTTTCTACGTGCGCATTAAACATTTGCTCGAACGGAAACCGACATGTCTTAGACCCAAAAAGTCGACGGCGTGTGTCAGGCACTGGAGGCTGATCACCTACTTGCCTATTTGATTTAAAAGTGATCATGAAACAGATTCAGAAATCTGAGGCCAAGACCTAAAGAGCTTGTAGCCCCACTGATTCATTTTATTTATTTTAATTATGATTAATATTTGGACAATCTGACCTCGCCAAAATGATCTTTAAGATGCTATTGCTGATATTATATACTGCTCCCGCATTTAATTTAATACTGAAACATGTCCACGAACGTATCAGTTGCCTCCAGCCTCCAAAACTCCAAAAATAGTTCTCCTAATTGTTATTTTAAAATTTATTTCTATCGTCAAGTTACATGTCTTGCAATCCCGTTTATATATGTATACATAAATATAATGTACATACGAGTATACAGAGCAGATCGACTCACAGCAATGTAATTACCCTGACATAATGACCTGTTATTAAGCAATTTCTGCACTAACATGGCGGATGTCTTAACTATATAACTCTACAGGTAAGAAGAACTACTTCAATATGATGCACGGCTTCCGCAACTACTTATAGATATAAACCTTAGAAGGTAGTATTTCGCATGCAAACAATGTACGTACGTGAAGATGGGGACATTCTTGAATTTTTAATACCATTTTTATTTTAAGATGACTATCAAAAGACTACTTAAACTTTATTTATTTTGTAAGGATTTTATCAAAATTATCTCAAATAGTGTTCGTCTTTGTAGTCCGTTTACGAACAGCAAATAATTAATGTTTATTAACAGGCAAAGAGAGTGTCATAGCGGGAAGAAATCTATTAAAAGATCAGACTGTTGTCTAGTAAAGAATAGGCGTGAATTAAATTTATCTAGGAATAGTTCAACCTTGCATATCCTTCAATTTGACAGGAACGCGAAGGCTTCCCAATGACCTAATTGGTGGTAAATCTGCCGGCGCATGCAGTTAATGCATTTTATATTGGTTCAATTGGAGCAGAGACGGCGCGGTATGCGGGCAAGTTGTGTGGGCGATTCGCGGGAAGATATTAGGGCCATTTCGAATTAGCACGCACTGTTCAGCATTTGTTGGGAATTTTGCCGAAATTAAGGATGCAATTGATTATGATGTACACATGTGCAATGTTCTTACTGTTTTATTCCCTAAATGAATCATAAATGACTAGTGTAAAATTAGATATTTCCTTATATTAAGTTCCAGCTTTTTATCATGGGTGCTGTAATTACAAATATCAGGTCATACGGGTTGTTGGCGGTGAGCATTGAATGCGTAGGGCCACATGCCGCCAACTTCCAGGGAAGGCAATGAATAACTCATTGTCCATCCGTCCGTCGTGACACAACGTTCTCGGAAACGCAGAAACTGACCGAGATATTTGACCTATGTATGCATAAACATTACCTTGACATCCTAGGAGGAAACCCCTGACGACTGCATTCTAAAATATTATGGAATATAAGATTCAGGTATCACTTTTCCACGTCGTTAAATTTGAATCGGTAGACATCCCTACTCATCGGCAACGAAGACAGAGGGTGTAGGCCGAGAGAAAAAGCCGGCGTAAAAATCTCTCTATTATGGCAAACAACACTTATTTTAAAACTAATATCGCAAATTAATTAGAAGTAGCCTGTTTTGACTTTATAGTAAGCCTTTTTACACAGCTTTTCTTTAATACATTTCTTAAATTTATTAAAAGGCAGAGGTAAAAAAGGCTCTGGGATTTTATTAAAGAAAAGTATATCTTTTCCCAGAAAAGAATGACTAACTTTAGATAGTTTAGTACGGGGAAATTGCAACCTGCGTTTGTTCCGAGTATTAACATTATGCGTATGTTCTATTCTATGTAGTAAACTTATCGCTATTTTTGTATACATATATCATATTTTCATAAATATATAGCGACGGTAAATAAATTAATTTCCTTGAATTTATCTCTCAGAGATTCCCTACATTTTAAATTATAGATTGCACGAATAGCCCTCTTCTGCAGGATGAAAACAAAAACTCCTTGTACAAACTTACCAACTACTAGAAAGATTCATACACATTCATTTGGAATTTACGTAGTCACGAAAAAATCTTCCTCATTCATTAGTATGCATACACAGTATGTAACACCAGGAAATCTGGTTTAGTAATGCTGGTTTATCCAGACAGAAAGGCACAGAACCCATTCTTAGAACACCCAAATGACATCACCAATTTGAATGTGCAAGAGGAACTTCTTCGTTTCCCACAAAGCAGTCATCAAGTGCATCGTTGCATTAGGATGCACGAGCAGTACTCTTCACGCATGTCGGCATCGGTCACCAAACGACTAAATATTCGCACATGACTATTGTGATACCATTTTATGGTGCCGGCTGCTTTTATGCTGGCTATTTAGCATTCAAAATTGGTATTGTGAATGTTTTTTCATACCATTTTAATGTCGTGTCAGAGTAATAAACTGGAGTTGGTGCGTCACTTGTTACGATTGTTAACCTCGTGTTATGTGAAGTAGCAACTAATTGCAATAGTTTTTTTATTGTTAAGCAATGCTTTGTTTCTATTTGCTTTCACAATATAATATAATAAAACAAAAAATGATTGTTATCTTATAATTAAGTCGTATTCTCCCAAATGTTTCGACACTTGTTGCGAAAGGACCTAGTTTAATTTTATTGTTTTAAATTAAACAAATTAAGTGTGATAATTAAAATACCATTACTCAACATATAATACTTTTATTGAATAAACATTATACAAAGGGTTATCTGCTAACAGTAATTAAAGTATCTAATTAAAACTACTCCGTGTTACTCTTAGTTTTTTCTTTGATATTCGAGGCGGAAATTGCATTTGCGCAGGCAAAAGTTGCAGGGGTATGTAGGATCCGAAACACACCAGGATCTCTGCTATTCAGAGACTGGGTGAGCAATACCCACTAAAACCACCGAGTAGTTCCTACAAAGCCACGTTACAGAGGTTCTGGGGTCGCACTCATATCTCCGGCCATGTTACACTCAAAAACCTCCCGTGCAGTACACACTACATAGGAGGTAGAGAATGGGCATATCTTATCCTATTTATGGAGTAAATAGGAGAAGATATGCCCATTCTCTCTCTCGTCTTCTAACCCTAGGATTCGTCCTAAAGCGCGCCCTCTTTCTGCTGTCACCTAGCATTACTTGCTGGTAGATGGATGGATTCCATACCTCGTCACTGCCCACTATTCTGGACAGCACAAGGCAAAGCAAGGTTATCACCCATCACGGTACAAAGATTTCGACTTCGTGTTACCTTAGTAGATTGAAGTATTATAATTATTTTTGGATAAAGATTAAATTACCTTTTAACATAATTAATATACAATTTCTTGTTATAGGTAAACCGGCCGTTGACGATGAAGAAAGAAGGCATCCAGACGAGAAATCGCAAGCTAAGCAGTAAGAGCAAAAAGAAGAAAGGAGGAATGGGAATGGGGGGAGGCGGGGCGTGTGCCCTCGCTTTGGGGGGCGTCATGGGAGACATGATCAAACCTTTAGGAGACGGTTCGAAAGGTTTTGGCGGGTCATTTCCATCAGCTATGGACTTTGGTTAGTATTTTTATACAATCTTTTTAATGGGTACTGGTAACAATGTCATTAAAGAAAGCAGTTAACTTCTATCTAAGCTTGGCGACATAGCGTTGTGCAACATAAATTTTAATTGTTTTGTTTTTAACTTACGCACACTTATATTCTTAGAAGCTTTAGATAAATACGTATATTTATTTGTATAGTTCATTTACATTTAAGTAATGTAAAGTTTTAAGTTTATAAATGGATTACGATATGGATGTTCACAAGAAACACAAGAGCAATAAAATCAGTCTAAGTATCAAAAAAAAATCTGAAAAAACACATATACCTACCTATATTATACATACTTAATCATTTTTATTTTTCAGGTCAGCACCAAGTAGGCTTAGTGCATCCAGCGGCGGCTCACATGTCCCACTGGTATGGGGCGCCGCACCAGGGTTTTGCCCCACCACCTGCCTCTCATAACCCCTACCATCACCACCACCTTGCGCAGCTTAATTCAATGGTAAGTTGAAATAGTATTTATTTTTATGCAGTAGGAAGAATTTGTGTACGATACTTTATTATTTCTAGGAATTAATATTTTTAGATAAATAAATTTTATAATAGATTATTTTATATCACAATATAATATATTCTGGAAAATACATATTGTTATGATCATATAAAATCATAGAAGAGCAGTGTCGGCCTAGTGGCTTCAGCTTGTGACTCCCATCCCTAAGGTCGTAGGTTCGATCCCCGGCTGTGTACCAATAGACTTTCTGTCCATTGAATACGAGGGCCCAGACCTTAAAAGGATGTAGTTCCACTGATATACTTAACTTTTTTCAATTAAATAAAATAGTTGTTCTTCTATTCCTCTCCGACCTCTTCCTTCAATGTAAGAAGTGGCAGTAAATTTAGTTTTTTTGACATTGTATGTGTTTGACACACAATAAGTAGTGACATGAATATTTGGCTTTAATTTTTTCTTTCTTCTTTTCCAGACTGGCTGGAGGAGTGAGTATACGTGATAAGTCTACGAGTATAATTATTTAAATCGTCAAGAAGCCGAGCTTAGACGGCGACACAATAGTTACTGTGATTTCACAAACATAGCTGATGTACTGAATCACTTTGACACATCACTTAATTAATAAGACTGTAACAGAATTGATGTTTGCGAACATATCTCATACAAAACTCCCATTTTTTCAACGCGTTTTACGCTTCCCCGAGTGTTTTACAAATAGAGAAATTGTACAGTATTAAAACATAGGTAAGTCTAATGTCCGTTTAGATTAATATCGGTATTGTTATCATGTGTATTTTGTAAATATAAGTTATATTCCGTTCTTGTATAGATTGTTTTATTTAAACTTTGTTCGCTCTAGGAATTGTGATGTGTTCAGAGTTTGACAGTTTTGTAAATTTGATTTGTAGACTTTATTGAGATGCAATAGTAATTTATATGAGTAGTGTTAATCATATAATTTGTAAATATATCGGAAATGTTTTATGAGTCTGGTGGGAGCTAACATCCTTTGGTTCGATAAGAACACCTAATGACGGCTTAAATTCTGAATTCTAGTTCATCGTGATTAGTTCGATGTCAGTTCGTGCCAGGCTCATCCCATATAGGTCACATTATTTGGATATCTGTGTTCCAATTCACTCTAGTATCGTGAAATATTTGTTTATTAAAAATTAAGTTATTGTGTGGCCATAATCGATGTCAATTGTGGACGCAGTTTAAGTGTACGATTTAGAGATAACTGCGCCCATTAATGATGTATCAGAATCCAAAATGTAAATACTATTGTAAATGGAAAATTTTAGAATTAAAACAGATGTTAATTAGCGATCACAGAACAGCCCATTAATATCCCATCCGTAAATTTTTAGTTTATAAATCAGAACAATGTGAAGTTGTGTATTTTAAATAAAATTGCGAATAATTTATCAATAAATATTGATATTTCATATATGGATTTTATTTACTTTGACCATTATATACCTAATACCTACACTGTAAAGTATGAAAGAAGACTTTAGATTTACAGAAAATAAACACAGCTCAATTTCTATAAGAACACAACTTGTAATGTAAGACGAATATCTGTGTATCATCCGATCTACTTATTTTCCGGTCAAGCGAACATTACAAAGCTCACGCATCCATTCCGCATTGAAATAAAATTAGAATCACATTCAATTGACCATCCGCTGCGTCTTTCGCCCGCCATAAGTCACCGGATCAATTCCGCCATTCCGCAGAAAAACGTACAAAATTCACGTTTATCTCGCGGCAAATTGAAAATGCAACGGGCCGTGTGATTGTGACGCAACGAACGCTGCCGGCGACATATGGAGCTATTCAATTTTAATCGCATTTCAGAAAGGACATCGGATAAAGTACCTATAAAGCGTTCCCCGACCCGATAGACCTTAGTTAAGTTTCGTTTTATTTGCGGTATCGCTTCATCCGGATTTAGAGGGTGACATTGTTGGTACACAAATGTTTGCAATTGATCTTTTTAGATTTCGCCAGTTCGTAGCACGCTCCGTTGCATCCTGCGGTATTGCGGTGGATAAGAAACTCTAGAGATAAATAAAACGTCTTTGTATCTTTAAATCGAGTAGATCGCAAATAAAATACGTAAACACGAATTAAGTGTTAAGTGTGGAACGTTTTTCAAAAACGACAGTTTGTTTCAAACGAGTTTCGAGACAGCCGCATAAGTCACTAGGAGCTGTGCCGTGATATATGCCCTGTGGGCGCGGGAAAAATGTCGCCCAACAAAAACGCCATCACTCCGTAGGATTTATTGAGGCACCAGCGCGGAATATTCGAGGCTTACAACAGCAAATATTCTTACACCTACCAAGGAACGTGCGTACCCCCCGATGCGACGAACTTCGCACTTCGCTAAATTACGACTCAACTGTTGCTACAAGCAAACACTATATTTAGTTATAAAAAAATATAAGTAATACTCTTTGTAACTTAAGGTCTCTTTTCGTCTCGCTAATTCTTCAAGAGCAGTTTTTGCTTCAGCGACTCTCATCCCTGAGGTCGTAGGTTCTATCCTCGACAGTACACAGACTTACTACGTGCGTATTTAACATTCGCTCGAACGGTTAAAGATAACATCGTGAGGAAACCGACATGTCTTAGACCCAAAAAGTCGACGGTGTTTTTAAAGCATAGGCTGATCACTTGCTTATTATTGCCTTAGACCCAAAAAATTTACGGCGTGTGTTAGGCATAGGAGGCTTATCACTTGCCTATTAGATTTACAAATGATCTTAAAACAGTTATATATACAGAAATCTGAGAACCCTAGCGCCACAGATTTTTTTTAATTCTTTTATTCTCCAATGAAACTAGATTATCAAATGCAATACTATAGAGTATAACACATAACCTTTTATATAATAATTTGGAATTTTTTACATATCTAATAGTTTGTTTATGTATTGTTAGTGTATACACAAGTATACATAAGTTTCATTTGTGATAAACCCGGCAAAGTTTATTTCAATTAGAATGCCCCGCATAAAAGGATTTTCGATTATCTCTGTCTTCAAAGTAGCAAATCAGAGAGCTATAATTTATAACCGGTCACAAATCAAACAGCAGATCAGCCCCAGCAGAGTGTCGGCTAAATCCTATTTAAGGAGACACTCGTAATGGTCAGCGAATCGAGAAAAAGGATCGACTTCACTTGGCTGCTTCCAACGTCTGATCCGAGAATCAATCTGCGACTTAGCTTATCTACTTGACCCTTGCACGACGGCAATGTTTGGAATTTATAACGGCCAATAAATTGTATGGAATAACAATAATTTTTAAGTTTTGTATGTTATAGAACAGCCAGCATAGCTCACGAGTGTGTTGTCGGCTTTTTCATTTTAACTGAATTGGTTAGTTTAAATAGTTTACAAAAACAATTAAAACGTATTTGCTGCTAAGATTTTAGTAATTGAAGTCTCTGGAATATAGACAAAATCAAGTGGTATTTTTAGGAAGTTTCAGTGGTATTACGTAATTTTGATTTTATTTGAAAGTATCGTGAGAAAACTGGCCTGCCTTAAACCCAAAAAGTCGTCGGCGTGAGCTAGGCATAGGAAGCTGATCACTTGCCTATTAGATATTTTACAAATGATCATTAAGCAGATGCAGAGATCTGAGACCCAGACCTAAAAAGGTTGTAGCGCCACAGTTTTTTTTAAATTCTTTTATTATCCAATCAGACTAGATTATCAAATGAAACATTTTATCAGATTAAAACTTATTATTAGATTATAGTAATTTATTTTACCCGATCTGGTGTTGCCTGTTAAACATTCTTATATAAATTTTACGTACAATTTATTTGTTAACTTAAAAAACTTCCTAGATTTCCGGCGCAACAAAATTCCTCCGAGCTCAGCTGACGTAACTCTAATAATAAAAATGTCTTTACATATCACAAAATATTTAAATGTGAAATTTCTTATACGAAATCCATTCCATTTGAAGCTCTAACGACCTCACCTGCTCACTCCCTCAAGCATTAATAATATAATATATACAGAAAACAGACCTTAATGCATCCGAAGTAATTATTTGGTGTAAACGTATTGAATGTCCAAGTATTGGGGGCAAATAATCTTTTTGTTGGAGTAAAAGTATGCTAATTAGCAACCGACGAGGGTCCGGCAGGTGACCTGATAACTGACACATACTTCGATAAAGTGCTGTCACACGAAAATAATGTTTGATATGGAACTGTGATGCATTCAATCCGGGACAATTGCCGTTTGACTTCTGATTTTAATGTTAGCTCACCAAAGCACGCATTTATTAATACCACATCAATTATAATGAAATGTCTACAGTACATTATGGTGAACAAAAAATTTACAAAAATAAAAATTTACACTTCTAATTATAGTTTTTAGCGGATTAGGTACCAGATAGGCGCTGAACACTTTTTGAATTGAGCCAGTAGAAACTTTTCAATTAAACGGTTTCAATAAATACATACATATCTTATCTATGCATAAAAACGAAAACAGTCTGATTGCAGCACTTTTTTGTCTCTTTTTGTTTAATTTGAATTTCGAATTTTAAAATTTAAATTTTGAACGAGACATATGAGTAGTTTTAATATAAAATTTTGATAAAAATTGTCGAATCACGGCTCCACCTTTGCTCCAAATTTTTGTCTATCGTTTTTTACTTGTATGTACCCCAGTACCCCATGTATTTAACTAATTTCTATTAAAGAGCATGCACCACCACATTAAATTATAAATGAAATATTCCTTACACAAGTTGTGTGTAAATAAAAATAAATTATTTTAAACATATACATGAGTTTTATGTTCTTCTATTTTGGCAGTTATAATTGCCCAGTTTTTGCCGCACACCACCGATTTGTGGAACCAGCTACTTTCTGAAGTATTTCCGAACCAATTCTACTTAAAGAAAAGACCGTACCGATACTTAAAAGGCCGGCAACGCACTCGCAAGCCCTCTGAGAGTCTGGCTATGGGCGCCGGTAACATCGCGTGCGTCTTATGCTTTTTCTATAAAAAAATGATAATAAGAGAGCTGAATTTAATACTCAATAAAAGGTATAGTTACTGAATTCTATTAGGAGTATTGTTACTTGTTTTTTCTCTATTAAATTCTTACCAAAATATTTCTATTCATTGATTATGATATTACCACCAATTTACACATGCGATTTGATTGCCAAATGCTTTGTTTAAAACAAATATTATTTTGCAATATATTGCACCTGTAGATCAACGTGCGTCGGTCATTTATGACCTCTGATTGCAAACCTGCCCCAACTTCCGACGAACGGGTGTTTGCTAACACACCTTTAATCTTCCAACGGCTTTAATTATGGGATCATTAACTTTGTTTTTGTTTTACTACTGGTTAAATTTTGTAGAAAGACCCTTCATTGAATAGAGATGAAGAAGCGTTTTGTTAGCTGTGTAGTATAATTATAGTTGGACAACGAAAAAGCTGCTTTTTTATTTAAATAAATTTTGCTATTACGAGAGCAGAGCAGTGTTGGACTAGTGGCTTCAGCGTGCGACTATCATACCTGAGGTCGTAGGTTCGATCCCCGGCTGTGCACCAATGGAATTTGTATCTCCGCATTTAACATTCGCTGGAACGGTGCAGGAAAACATCGTGAAGATACCGACATGTCGTTGACCCAAAAAGTCGACGGCGTATCTCAGGCACTGAAGGCTGATCACTTGCGTATTAGATTGAAAAATGATCATGAATCATATTCAGAAATTTGAGGCCTTTTTTAGGTCTGTTAAAAGAGGTTGTAGCGCCACTGATTATTATTATTATTATAATCCATCAAGCATAAACCGCAACGCGTATACCCATTAGAAAGTGTGGCTTTAAAGAGAATTTTCTATTCAAAGTAACGACTCGTTTTGTCTTTGTACTCACGCTCCAACGAGCGATATTCAGTAAGACTTGCACATGAACAATCACAGTTGTAAGATGACACTCTGTGGCTGCAACCTCCGTCAGGTGTCAGGTGACAGGCACGCGTCACCTGTCCTTGAAAAGACTTCGTTAACAAATCTTTACCAATTGGTACTAAATCTTATTAGTGATTTAAGTAATATATTCTTTGCCTATACATGGCAAAGCCAACTGGTTAAAATTCCTCGTGGCTAATCAACGATTTACGTAATCTCATACATAGTATCGTAGACCTTCAGATTATCACCGGCATTACAGCAAATGGATTTTTTAATGTGCGCATCTAAAAACATTTGCTCGAACGGTTAAGGAAAAACTCATGTAGCATAACAGAATGTCTTTGACCCATGAATCTGAATCTTAGAGTTTGCAGACACTTGAGGCTGAATCACATACATGCCTTATTTTATAATTTTTTAATAATTTTGTAGTGTACAGATTCAGAAAGTCTGTGGCCAAAGTGTACTCGTTTAGGGTTGTGTATAGTGTCACTTTTTATTTTGTACTTGCCTATAGGTACCGTTACGCTTAATAAAAATAATTTGTATTATTATCAGTGTAGTCCTACTGGCTTCAAACGTGCGACTTTTATACTATGGTTACTAGGTTGGATCCCCGGCTTGCACGTAATGGACTTTGCATGAGCGTATTTAAAGCATTTGTCGATAGTTAAGGAAAGCATTGAGGAAACCGACATGTCTTAGACCCAAAAGTCGCCGGGCTGTTTCAGGACTGAAGGCTGAACACCACTTCCCATAGATCCCCTTGAAAACATCATGAAAAAATTCATCAAAATCTGAGGCCAAGACCTTTAGAGGAGGTTCGTAGAACCGCACACTAGATATATTATTATTGCATATTTACGCTAACGTAACATTTGTTTATTTTCAAGTAGTGTACTTTACACTACTTTTATATATGATTATAATTCAGATTCAATATAAATAGAAAATATTTTATGTATTGTGTATTTTTGTTAGTAAGTCTTGTAACATAATAACTTATTAGTTAATTGTTCCAACTAGAATTATAAATTTAATTTTAAACTAACCAGACTACAGATATACTATTTTATTATGATACTATTTTAACAAATATACTGACACAATGGACTTAGATTAAAAAAAAATATCAAAATTACTTTTATTATAATCACTTAAGTCTAATCAGAACTTTGGATTCAAACCACATTGAATTGATTAGCGGGACACAGTCATTTGTATACTAATATATAACTGGATAAAATGTATCTGTTGTTCAATGGCTCACAAGTCACAATGGAGCTTCGGGAACACTATTCTACTTCTATAATTCTGACTGTACCCTGCACATTATAGAACACTAAGACTGTTCATGAACATAAAAATAAATAAATAAATAAACATAACCTTAGTTTAAGCTATTTATTAGTATTGTACAAAATTAATCAACATAATATTACTTTTTAGCCATAATTATTGTATAGGCTAGATTGTAATTCATGTAAAGTAGCACTCTTTTTTGTGAACTTTAATTTAAAAATAAAAACAATGCACACTTTATACTGAATTCTTTAATTGGTCAAACAAAGTTGTATTGTGTTTTCATTCGTTAAATATATAATAGGCATAAATCGCGGGTCTATATAAAATCCTCAAGTAATTAATTCTATAAATAGACAAACACCTTACCTAGTTGTTCACTCCAGTGATTTCAAGGAGGTGGTTAAAATAAAATAAGACAGGTGTAGACGCTCATTTGGAGCAAGGTGCAGGAGATCAGGTGTATTTGTTCGCCCTATAACTGTCTAATTAATAATGGTTTAAAGATACGCTAATAATGGAGATTTTATTAAAGCAAATTCGTGATTTTCTTGCATAATGAGTGTATTACTTTCCAATTAATACAATAGTAATACTAATAAAAATAAAATTATAATAATATATGTTCGCCCTATAACTGTCTAATTAATAATGGTTTAAAGATACGCTAATAATGGAGATTTTATTAAAGCAAATTCGTGATTTTCTTGCATAATGAGTGTATTACTTTCCAATTAATACAATAGTAATACTAATAAAAATAAAATTATAATAATATATGTTCGCCCTATAACTGTCTAATTAATAAGGGTTTAAAGATGCGCTAATAATGGAGATTTTATTAAAGCAAATTCGTGATTTTCTTGCATAATGAGTGTATTACTTTCCAATTAATACAATAGTAATACTAATAAAAATAAAATTATAATAATATATGTTCGCCCTATAACTGTCTAATTAATAATGGTTTAAAGATACGCTAATAATGGAGATTTTATTAAAGCAAATTCGTGATTTTCTTGCATAATGAGTGTATTACTTTCCAATTAATACAATAGTAATACTAATAAAAATAAAATTATAATAATATATGTTCGCCCTATAACTGTCTAATTAATAATGGTTTAAAGATGCGCTAATAATGGAGATTTTATTAAAGCAAATTCTTGATTTTCTTGCATAATGAGTGTATTACTTTCCAATTAATACAATAGTAATACTAATAAAAATAAAATTATAATAATATATGTTCGCCCTATAACTGTCTAATTAATAATGGTTTAAAGATACGCTAATAATGGAGATTTTATTAAAGCAAATTCGTGATTTTCTTGCATAATGAGTGTATTACTTTCCAATTAATACAATAGTAATACTAATAAAAATAAAATTATAAAATATATGTTCGCCCTATAACTGTCTAATTAATAATGGTTTAAAGATGCGCTAATAATGGAGATTTTATTAAAGCAAATTCTTGATTTTCTTGCATAATGAGTGTATTACTTTCCAATTAATACAATAGTAATACTAATAAAAATAAAATTATAATAATATATGTTCGCCCTATAACTGTCTAATTAATAATGGTTTAAAGATACGCTAATAATGGAGATTTTATTAAAGCAAATTCGTGATTTTCTTGCATAATGAGTGTATTACTTTCCAATTAATACAATAGTAATACTAATAAATAAAATAATATATGTTCGCCCTATAACTGTCTAATTAATAATGGTTTAAAGATGCGCTAATAATGGAGATTTTATTAAAGCAAATTCTTGATTTTCTTGCATAATGAGTGTATTACTTTCCAATTAATACAATAGTAATACTAATAAAAATAAAATTATAATAATATATGTTCGCCCTATAACTGTCTAATTAATAATGGTTTAAAGATGCGCTAATAATGGAGATTTTATTAAAGCAAATTCTTGATTTTCTTGCATAATGAGTGTATTACTTTCCAATTAATACAATAGTAATACTAATAAAAATAAAATTATAATAATATATGTTCGCCCTATAACTGTCTAATTAATAATGGTTTAAAGATACGCTAATAATGGAGATTTTATTAAAGGAAATTCGTTTTTTTTTTTTGCATAATGAATGTATTACTTTCCAATTAATAAAATAGTAATACATACTTTTATAGAAAAGTCAAAACGCTCCACGGGCGTATCAATTATGTTAATTTAAATTAGTGTGAGGCACACAATGCGCAGAGGCAATGAGAACTTGGAGAAATTGATCGTGGTTGGTATACACAGAAGGCAAAAGATCCCGCGGCCGTTCACAAACCAAATGAACCAATCAAATGAAAGACTCATCGTCCTCAAAACTGTACACTGTCATAATAGAGGCGCTGGACAGAAACCGGTGGATAGTCCGCTCCAGATACTTCCTTGAAGACCACGATGCTCAGACTTGAGCTGTCGATTAAAGAGAAGGAAAGAAATTGATTAGACTCTGACATATGGAATTGGCAATTCGTTGGCTTAAAACGTTAAAAAAGAAGTACCTACCCGAAATATTGTAGTCAAATCTTGCCCAATGTAACATTATTTTAAGAACAGACCTCTACATTCAAACTCAAAGTCAAAATAATATTATTCAAATAGGTAACCAAGTGCCCTTATGAACGTCAACAGAGAAGATGTGCAATTTATTCTAAATTTACATTTTCTACCAGTTCAAACGCGTAGAAAGGCAAGAAGAACTGACAAGAAAATCTCCGCTACTTTAATAACTAAGTTTTGAGTCATACAAATTGTTTGAACTGGAGCAAATCAATCCCAATGATTATCATCAAAATATCGATCATTTAAATAATCGTCAAATAATCATTAACTTTTTTTATTAAAATAAACAATATACATTATGAAATCGTTAAAATTATTCAAGCTGCAAGCAGTACTAAAGCTCTTCTCCTGAAAATTCATCCAAATCGTGCATTAAACATCGCAATTCAGATTATAGATGTCCATTAAAAAGATAAAAACTATACATATTTGAAACTGCTCAGATTTTGTTCTACCTCATTACGGGCACGAATACGAAGGCTTTCAAGCAAACATAGGCTTTATTTCAAAGCTGTTTAAACCCACTTAGCCATGATACAAAGTTGATAATGCACTACTGTTCCAATCTAATTTGCAACTATAGACTCAAAGGATATCTTGTGAAAGTTGGGAATTCTCTGTTTTATTAAATGAGGTAATTTTGATTTCTATAAGGGATTTTGGGTCTTATGTATTTAGGGATACTGGTCAGAATTGCTTGTATGTTAGTGATGTTGTAAGGTGTGAAGACACGCGCAGGCTGTCTCTTGAATGCGACAGTTTCGTTCAATGAAATACTGGAATTGGAACTAATGCCCACAATCCATACTTTCCAATTAAAATAATTTATAAGTTGATTTGTTTCCTTTACTATATTTACACACTCACACATACTTAATGTGTTATAAGACTTGTGTAGTTGTAACACTAAACCTACTTTATCTCAAAAAACTGTTTTAAACATGTACCATGTACCCAATGACTAATTGTTATCTAGTTACCCACAACACAGGGACTCCCTATATGAATTTTATATGAATATATGAATTCATATAAAATTATATATATATTATATATAATTTGCGATATATGAATTTTGTCACAACCTATTTGTCATGAATAAAGTTTTTATTATTATTATTGTTATAATACTATTCACTATAAGGTAGCATAGAACAAAAACTTATTTTAAAATCGCTACCTAGTGAAATATTTAAAATAAAAAATGTAGGTATAAATCTTACAACAATGACACACATGACACATGTTTTCTTTTTCCCTTGATATTGTAAGACATACATTGATATTTCCGTCAAAAGAAAAATATATTTTAAGCTGCAGACTCTTAGCGATACATTGTTAAAAGTTTTTCATGAATGCCATAGAACTATTACTGCGGCTTTTGCGAATTATGTTTTCATGGCTAAATAAACGTAAACATAGCTAGTAACTATCATAGTATTGAAGTTGAAATAGCTCAATATGTTTCTATAATTTGTGTATGTAATGACTACGGCGTTTAAAATCCAAAATCCAAACACACGAAATATGAAATTATAACTCGGCCATAATTATCCAATAAAATACAATGGAACAATAACGTTGCATTATGTATATGCAAAACGTACCGGACGAGCAACAAGTGTACAATTCTTGGAATACCTAACAAATGTCCAAAGGACATAGCCCAATTAAAGGGACGACACGGCCGGTCCTTATAATTTATTCGCTAAGATTTTTTTTCGATCGAAATCAGATTCGTAAACACCTTGTTCCTTCGACTTTGGGCTTTGTTAATGATAACGATATTAAACATTTAGTTCTTTTATTGATTTATACATCTAATATATCAATTTAAAATTTGGTAGGTCATATGATTTGCTCGCATTATTATGTTCGTAGCGTGATTTTATAAAGCAACTGTAAATACTGCGAAAAATTAATTTAAATAAAAATATAAATCAGTGGCGCTACAACCTTTTTAGGTCTGGGCCTCAGATTTCTGTTTATGTTTCATGATCACTTGTCAATCTAATGTCTCTAGATGATCACACGTCGTCGACTTTTTCCGTCTAAGGCAAGCCGGTTTCCTTCACAGTACGAGCGAATATTAAATGCGCACATAGAAAGAAAATCTATTGGAGCACAGCCGGTATCGAACCTACGGCTTTAGGGTTGAGAGTCGCACGCTGAAGCCACTAGGCCAACTCTGCAAAACTAATTTACCAATCGAAAAAGACGCGAAGATGGGTCACATGTATGTCTTCTAATATTAGCAGAAACGTCGGACCTAAGACATTAAGTAATTTTTAATATGAAAAAACGGAATTTAATCTAACTATGAAGAAGCCTATTTTAAGTATTGAATCAAATACATAACAGGGATCGCTAGGTTTCTTCTATTCTCATTCTCATTCTAGTAGGAAAAATTACGCGCACAAGGCACATAATAAATATAAGAAATAGGTGCACAAATCTTTGCGCAATATATTAAATTTTAGTCAGTGGAAAGAGTAACTCTACTTACACAACAAGCAACTTATTACTTGTGTATGTTACTACCAGTAGGTACATTTTAATTTGTTTCCTATATAATAGTTTAGGAATACTTTTAGTGTATTAAAATGCTAAATCAGTTCCAGTTATAAATACATATATATGCCATCTGAAAGACTGAATATAATTTAAGTTATAGCGATGTTCTATATTCGCGCGGGACCCATGCAATCCCGAGGCAGCGGTTCGCAGAACTCTTTAATTGCATCCACAAGATCGAACGCTTAAAATCCATTTTTTATTCGATTTACTCCTTGTGCGCCCGAGTTTAAAATCGTGTTTTGTTTTTCGATTGTGGATCTTCTGTTTATGTAAATTTTACACGCGTCCACTGAAAACTTCTCAATTAATTAAGAGAGTTTTGTTAAAGAATATAAATGCAATAATGTGATGATTCATTATTTTCTGTATAGGCAATTAAATGAGTACTATTATTTTTATTTATTATTAATCTTACAGCTAACACATATCCATATTACACACGTATACAATACACAAAGCTAAAACAGATTACATAACATGAAATATACATTGATAAAAAAAATGAAACAGAAAACATAAGTACATTAATATACAAAAAAAGGGAAAACTGAACTTAAACTTTAAACAAACGACAATTATTAATATTAAAAATTTTAAAGACAAACGACACACACACATGTTTTCTCGACTTGTGTATTAATTTCATACAGAAAAATCCATAGTTTCGTCTGGTTTGTTTGGTTGGTTTGCACCGCGATTCGAAGGCAATATCTGACAGTCCTGCGTTTATTTGGCTAGCCACTGTACTGTAGATACTATATATGTACCGTGGACTCAGTCGCACTTAGACACCCATTTGATCCATTTCGCATAAAGTCCCGGTTATTTAAGCCAGCCTAGCTCCTTCCAGAAGCTCAGAAGCTCCGTTGGCTTCACGGAGCGACCTCACTGCTCCGAGGACTTCAGTTTCTTTGCAAGCCACAAAATACCAAAACATACTTTTAAAAGACAAGCGGCAATATAACTTACACTTCTACTTTCCAATAAAGACAAATTCTATAGACAACAAACTCCTTATATATAAAGTCATCCTAAAGCCCATTTGGACCTATGGCCTCCGACTGTGAGGCAGCTCAAGTCATACCAATATAAATATACTCCAACGAGAACAAGATCCTAAGAGCAATTTCAAAAGTACACAACCATCAACGAAGTTCACGAACAACTTAAAGTGATAACTATCAAAGAGGAAATCCGGAGACTGGCAGCTAAATACAAGGAGCGGTTAACCTGTCACCCGAAACTTGCTAGACAACTCACCATAGAACAGTGAGACGACTAAAACGTCACCATGTTCTAGAGCGAGTAGACCGGCAGTAGCTCTAGGCAGAAGATGAGTAGATGACATCACCGCAGAACTTATTCGCTTATAGCTTATAGCCATATTCCAATAAAGGCTTTACAAAATTTCTTAAATCAAAGCTACAGTTAATATTGAGGATAAAATAATTTGAATCTCAGATTGTAATAAACGCAAATGAGCGCGCGTGTCACTGAACGTAAATTGATTATTATTTTTTATGCGTTTTTTATGGGAGTGTCAACCGAAGCTGTACTATATACATAGGTATAATAATTACCTTAGATGATAAATAAGACCTGAATTCATAAGCCGATTGTGATGAATTTTGTAAAGAAAAGAAAAATAAAAAGCCTTACAAATTAGTGGTTCTAAATTTTTTTGCAAATATTATGTAATGTTTAAAATACTCTATCTATATGTTTTAAGTTAAAATAATAAATGTGACATGTTTTTAAACCAAAAAAGATTTGTGTCATTTTACAGGCCGGCAACGCACTTGCGATCCTTCTGGTAATGTAAGTGTGTATGTATCATTTCACTTTAGATGAGCCTCCTACCCGTTTGCTTCCAATTACATAAAAAAAAGATATATTGTCAACATAAACTAATTTCAAATTTCACTCGAATCTTTTCTTACAGAAATGACTGTTCACAAGCAAATAGCTGAGGTAAACGCTTAACGCGAGTGGTATGAGGGGGTGTATTGTAAATACAATTACCCCCCACCCCCACAACAAATGGCGGCTAAACGACCCATCGTTGGTGATTTGTTACCAATATGCTTCAAGATTTGGAACGCGCAGCCTCTTAAGCTATTCTTGTACGATTTATCTTATATGAAACAAGATGTTTGTCCCGACTCCTCTTAGCTTGGCATTTTAAGGTGACATTTGCAAACTTGTACTCTATTTAAGATTGGTTTTCGCATGTATATTCCACCTAGAGTTTCATGTATGAGAGGGCAATACTTTGATCTCCAAGTTTCCTCATTAGAGAAGACTGGGATATGTTCGGTTTAATACCTGCAGCTGAGTTTCACCATCGGACGTCGAGGCAGAATACGAAATTCCACCCGTTTCACCTGGACGTCCGTCGTTTCACAGTTGAGCGTTTTTAAGGCAGTATTTGCCGCGCACTATGTGGAACCAGCTGCCCACTGAAGTATTTCGACTTAGGGTCAAGAAAAGAGCGTACTAATTACTATTAATAATAAACGAGAGCCCTCTGGCATTGAGTGTCTATGGGCGGCGGAATTACTTAACATTCGGTGAGCGTCCTGCCCGTTTGCCCCCTGTTCTATAAAAAAAACAAACGCACGAACTTTGCTAGTGCGAGTACGTAAACTAGGGGATTTTGAAAATACATAGAATCTATTAGGCGTAGGACAATGTTTATTATTTACACTTTCCGGGCAAATCTTAATTTCTTCAAGATTCGACTATCAGACTTAGTGCGTGACCTAACCACGCAGTTCATTAGTACCATTCAAATACCTAGAACTTTTGTTAAATCCCAGCAATTTCTTCACGTTCCGAGTTTCACACGTCCTAGCTTCCAAGAATATTTAGCATTCGTATGCAGCATAAGTCGTTAATCGTTTAGAACAAGACAGGCGCCTGCGAGGGCGGGGCGAGCCTTCCTCCAACCGTATACAACTCAAAAGTACTATCAGCAAACACTTGTTCGCTTAAAAATATAACTTAGAGAAGAAGAGATTCTGTAGCCTTCGTATTGTGGGAGTGTAAGTAAGGAAACCGGCATATTTTGGACCCCAAAACTGCTAAAGAATAAATATGGATAATTATCTTAAATATGCTTAAAAAGCTCTTATATTATCAATTTTACCGAAAACAAGCTTTCACTTTATAGAAAATTACACATTCCTTTTTTAGAAGAAAAGTTAGTCTAAATTGCCCAAATTTGTTGTTGGTTGGTTCATGGTTTGGCAAAGACATCAGTCATCATATTTCGCAAGATGATTGATAGCCCTCTACGATTCCCTGGTTTGCCCTGGTTAGTGGGCCAACGTGGATAAAAAAAAAACAACCTCTTTAGGTCTTGGCCTCAGATTTCTGAATCTGTTTCATATAGGCAAGTAAGTGATCAGCCTCCAGTGCCTGACACACGCCGTCGACTTTTTGGGTCAGACATGACGGTTTCCTCACGATGTTTTCCTTCAGCGTTCGAGCAAATGTTAAATGCGCACATAGAAAGAAAGTCCATTGGTGCACCAGCCGGGAATCGAACCTACAACCTCAGGTATAAGAGTCGCACGCTGAAGCCACTAGGCCAACACTGCTCTAACGTTGCTTGCATAGGTGCATTTATAACCAACCAATTTTGCTGATAGTACAAGATCAACATTTAATTATCGCTTTAAAAGCACGCACCTAGATATGGATCAGGATAATATTATATTTAACACCTGATTGGAAGACCATTGTGCATTGTTCGCTTACAACTTTGACGGATTCTAATTTGATTTGTTAAATGCTATTAGATCACACTGACAAGCTTTCATAGCTGATAATTAATATTTTGTATAAAATATTGATATACTTAATTCGATTAAAAGATACTTTATTTTGTCAAAGAATTACATTCACTTAGAAAATACATCATGTTATTAAATTTGAAAAATAAGCTATAAAAATAAATACATCAGTGGCGCTAAATTATTGGTCAATCTAATAGGCAAGTAGGTGATCAGCATCCGATGCCTGACACACGTCGTCAACTTTTTGGGTAAGGAAAGACGGTTTTCTCACGATGTTTTCTTTCACCGTTCGAGCGAATATTAAATGTACAAATAGAAAGTCCACTGATGCACAGCTCGGAATCGAATCTACGAACTCAGGAATGAGTCGCACGCTGAAGCCACTAGGCCAACACTGCTCATAAGCTAATAAGCTATAAAAAATATTAGTTGTTAACAATATGCACAATATTTTTTCAAAAGTGCAGGCAGGTCAGGTAACTTACAAAATTAATTCTATACTATAGCCATGTAACAAAGAATTATACTATTCGTGTGTTAATCAATTTATATAATCAGTTATTCGTGTGCTAGTATCGCGCTAGAGTTTCACCCCTTCCTTTTTGACGTCCCTAGGTGCCGTACTGCACGATTTGGTTCGACGTTTCTTATAAAAACAGCAGAGGAGTGCTTATTCCATAGACAGTATAATATGGGTACATTTTAGCGGCGATTATACAGGCATCTCCTGGACTGGCATGCCCTCAAATAGGCTACATCTCACTTAACATCAGATGGGACAATCTTATTTAAAAAAAAAAAAAAACCCATACGTATCTCCAGTTGTGTATAAAAAAAACAGATTTCTCTTGTTAACAGATCTGAGTTGTATAACTCGAAACAATAAGTGTTTAGCCGGGAATCGACACTGTCGTCTATGGTTGCAACATGTAAATGACAATCTATGCCGTTAACGAATCTATTAAAATATTTAGAAAACCACCAATCTCGAACCAATTATTTCGACGTCGAATTTTTTTTCGATCGGGATACAATGTAACAACGTTAATGTCGCCTCTGTCTATTAGGAATTACTAAGTTTTATTACCTACAATTGATTTACAAAGTTCTTTGTAAGTATCGCTCATTACGTAAAGGTGCGCAAAACGGATCAAATGCTTGCGGCGCGAGCGCAGCCCAATACATATTTTATTGTACACACGCCCTCTGCTGGCGGCGATCGGTGCACGCCTCATGCAGATACGGATTAGAGCTGAAAGGGCTTGACTGACTGTAAAATTTGGAATTATGTTTTGATAGAATCTAGTTGAGTAATAGATCTCAAGGAATTAATGAAAGCCTCCGTCATATTGTTGATGGTAGGTTTAGCATAAATCCTATTCCAATCCAATAAAACATCTCCCACCGACTCCAGTTCTTCGTCAACCGCTGTCTTCGCTGTATTCTGGGTACCTATTGGCCCAAGAAGATCTCTACCGAGCAATTTTGGGAGCTCTGCTGTTTATACACAATGTATTATAAGTAAGGAATTAATATATTTAGTGTTGAATTGCTTTAACCAATCTTCACTAAGCGTGTTGGAACAAAATACACATAGTCTGCCTTTTGCATTTTCAGGCCCATTCTTAGTATCTGCTTGTGTAATGCTATATTTTATTAAAACACATTAAACCGAATCGCATATATTTTGATATACATTCTTTGTTTACAGTGCTAGCTAACTGTTAATATATATTTTTATATCTAAACATATAAGTAAGTGGTATTTGAGCAATTTTGGATGTCGCCTTTAATGGCGACAAGTGAAATGTGTCATAAGAAGGTATCATTGATAATAATCATCATGATTTCTATCGATATGAAATCACAGAATGTAAAAATTAACAAAAACTTGCTTATTGTCTTAGAGATGTGTTTGTACGTGGAAGTATTTTAGCGTGGAAGTAGATGAAACATTTCGAAAGTTTTTACTGGTCGGCTTATGAATTCCCAAGCCATGTTCGGGCACAACACAGGTATGGAATGTGTCTTTCCTTTTGTTTCAATGCCGCCAATGGTATATTATTTTTAAGATATTAGTCAGTCCATAGGTTTTATGGTAGAAGGAGGAGGTTGTCCATCTTTTAAATTGGTCAAGTCGTGTACTGTGTACTCCATTGCAGTATGGGTTAAAATCGCAGACGGGACTGATAATTTGAATGGTAACTCTAGGTTAGAAGTGTGAATCACCTCGGATGAGCACCTAAAGTCTCCTGGCACCTGCTCTAGTGATAATCCCGCGAGATCGGAGTATGAGAGACATGGAATAGACAATGCACTCTAATCTTTGCGCACGCACATGTGCACTGTAATATCTGCTGCATAGCCAATCACAAAAGAACATATATAATATTTCCGAAGTTGGTCTGGAGTTATTTGAAAAATACGCACTCTGACGATGCAGGCTCAAGGAGCTTAACTACTTTCAAAATACTTTTTAGTTTGAAATTTTTATATTAAATACATTTACTCCATCCCTGTCCTCGCGTATATATCGAATACGCATCGTACCGGCCTTTTAATGAGATGTTATTTATTGAGCATTTATTCATCTTTGCAGTTTTAAACTGAAATTTCTTTCTATGTATAAATTTGAACGAAATCGGAAATCACATAATAACAGTATAGACCCTAATGGGACCTGTGACAGCATCTGTTTCAATTGTATTTTTACTTTGAGTGTTAAGATCGTCGAATTTCTTGCAAATATTCTATCCGTCAAATATTATATCGTCCGGTTACCCGAAGTAAATTCTTTTTGCGGTTCGATGTTTTTTCGTCATAATCCGTTGCACGAATCTGAAGATTGATTATATTTGTTTTTATTGCTCACCATTGTAAATTTATGTCGATAATTATGTATTTATAGTGTATATTCGCGGATGATTGGCGGACCCAAGCGACTTCTTCATTACAAAGAGTCCCCTCGTGAGAGTGCTGCGATATTGCGGGTTACTTAATTGTGAGGAATGTGGATCTGGTTAGCGCCTTCTGAAGTTGTACATGTCATTTTCACACCTGTATATCCTTTCTATAATATTTTCATAAATATCTGATTGTCTACATGTGTGAAGTTTGAGAACAAAAATAAAATAAGTTCGTGGGTTTTAAGTAAAAGCTAGCTAAACGATAAGTCGTTCTAACGTTATTGGCATCGGCTTAGCCTATAATTTTCTTAACTAGCCTTTCCACATTGTTTCGCCCGCGGGCGTGGACTATCGAAGCATCTCTTGCACCTATTTATAATTTGTGCTTAATTTATTGAGCAATCCGATTCTGCTGTGATTGCAATTTGTGCAGGGCAATACCTGTTTAATATACATAGTTATGTTAGATTTTTATTTCGTATTAACCTGTTTTAATTTAAACTTTTTTAATACTATTTTCAAGGGGTAGCCGAGTAGTATTGCTACTACTATAAATTCTACTTCTATTATAAATTTTGTATGGCGTAGTAACTTTTTTTTAATGTTACAGGAGACAAACGGGCAGGAGGCTCATCTGATGTTAAGTTATCCGCCCAAGGACTCTCGCACTGCCATAAGGCTCGCAAGCGCGCTGCCGGCCTTTTATAAAATGAAATGATATTTAGGCATAGAAATATGTTTTACATAAGCTTCATATTAAACCCTGATAAAAACTATTTATTTTCGTTAAAAACTAATACAAAGACAATTAATAGAGTTAACAAGTTTTCTACACTTAAAGTCCTATTACTCCAAGTGGGGCAGAGAGCATCCAGCGTAGAAAACCTGATCAGTCATGGGCAGCTCTCTTGAATTCACTCCACGTCATTCCAGCTTCCTTCATCTTATCTTTTGCCTTGAGGATCCCAGTCAATTCCCTTGTCAATGTATTTTGGAACCCTTGGACCGTATCGACCACCTATTTCCACTTTCGTCGTGTTATAGACCTGTCGATTAGCACCGCATTTCATAGCTCCCATAGCTGATAGTTAGAGATTCTCTCGGGCCAGGATATATTTCAAGGATTTGATGAAGTGGTTCACCAAGACCCGGAGTTGTTGTGTGGTGTTCTTGTAACTTTCCACGTTATGTTGGATCGGAAGATTTTAAACTTGACTCTATTGAAACACTATCTCTAAATAAATAATTATGTGGCGTCTCTCTGTATCTTCTACCGCATTTACCATGGAGAGTGATCAGAGTTGTTCGGTTTAACACCTGCAGCTGAGTTTCTTTATCTGACGTCAAAGCAGGATACAAAATACCATCCTTATCACCTCGACGTACGTCGCTCCACAACTGAGCGTTTTTTAAGGCAGTTGTTGCCGCGCACCAAGTGCCAGTATTTTCGAACCAATTAGGCTTAGGGTCCTTAGAAAGGAGCGTAATTCTTGAAAGGCCGGCAACGCACTTGCGAGCATTCTGCGAATGTGAGTGTCCATGGCAGAATCACTTAACATCAGGTGAACAAATAAAATGTCTTAATTATCTTTAAGAGAACTCCGCCTTTAGCCGTTCTAATCTAAAGTACAAGACCGGCCACAGCTGATACCTAATTACTATATCTACTTAACAATAAAATTAAATATACGAACGACAAAAAATAATGAGGATAACATAAAAATTAAACCAAGGCAATTAAAATCTAAACAAAAAATGTTTAGCGAGTATGCATTGTATTGTTTGCTACAGGGTGTGTCGAAATATATACTTTGACAGACAAGTGAATCGATAAAACAGTCAATTCATTTTTTTGTCAAACTTACTTAATCTATTTAGCTATTTAATAAAAACAACCTTTTGAAGTCTGAGCCAGTCTGAGTTCAGTATCTATCGTGTTCATTTGTTTTTTCTGACAGCGTAAGGGCCCTTTGTGCCTGATACACACTGTCGACTTTCTGGGTCTTGGACATTACATTACTCACGATGTTACACCGCACGAGCGAGTGTTGATGCACACATAGACAGAAACTCTATTGGTGCACAGCCGAGGATCGAACCTTCAACCTCATGTTGAAGGCCATGCCAACAATGCTCAGTCAAAAAAAATATCTGAGGCAATTTTGTCAGTGATGTCATAAATATAAGGAAGTGTTGGTAGACAACATTTCTTTTATAGAAAAATCTTTTTCCCGTCTAGCTTTACCTACCTTTTATTCGTTTATTTAGGGAAAAATGATTAGAGTAAATTTTTACGTTGCGCGCGCACACCGTCATAAAAAACCGACACCCGCACACCGTCACAAAAAACCGACACCCTCAAGTTAGCATAGTCACAAGATAAAAAATTTCCATTTCTTTAATTAAGTAGAAACTAGATGAGTTATAATAAAATTTTCAATGTATTAAATACCTTTTTTTCTATTGTTAGTGTCGTTTTTTCTACAAACGTAGAATAAGGCGAAAGGTAAATTTTTTGAAAAGATATTTATCTTGTCACGCCAAAGAAGTATAACTTCTAACTTAAACACACATGTTTTTTATTTTTTAATCTGGGCACAAACAAAATCATATTTTATAAACCCTACATGTATTGCTTTCCGTTTTACTGAACATCTTGTGTACGATGATAGAGCAGGCTAGAGTGAGTCAGCAGAACAGCGTTCTCATGTGGATCGGTACAAACAAATAGGCGATGTATCAGTTTGGTAACACGGCTGTGTACTGTTAGCTGTGACGTCATCAAATTACCTCATGTCAATGCAAGGATTTGACACACGCTATATGTCAATAGACAAATAAGGGAGGACCTTTCTTTGAGCCACTGTTCGAATTTCAAATTTCTTTGAAAATCTTTGAAAAGGAGTAAATTGTCAATGCTCTCTGAGATTCGCTGTTATTTTATTGTAGAGATAATATGTAACATTAAAACTAACAATCGAATTTCAACCTTTTTTTAATTATTATTTTCACCGATCAATCTTCTTCGTGCCTTCTCCATCTACACGACACTGGCGAAGTACCTTGTGCCCAGTTGGCACAAATACAAGCCATTAAAAAAAAAATTTAATATGCATTTTTACATTTACTAACACAAAATGTTAGAACCAAAGACATTTAATATTAACTATATATGATTTATATAAAGCCAGGCGAACAGATAATACTCTTCAATTGTAAGAGGAGAAAAATGGTACTACTGAAGGATTTTTTTCCTACTAATATCTATTAGAAATTTTAGGTAAAAGCTACTTCAAGCTAAAAGCTAGTTCTTGCAATGGTCTGTGACCATTACAATAATAAGAATATACAGTTTTTTTGTAATATAAATAATTAAGACAGTTGTGTCATGTTGCTTTAGTTACAATTTTATAAGACTGATTGACCACCGACCTATTAATTCAGTACAAATTTTATTACAGTCGATTTCTATATAGGAAAATCATTGAAAATCATACGATATCATTATTCTGAGTATTCCCAGCATAAATCTCTTTGGTAACAGCTCAAAAGTTGCATTCATATAATCCCAATAACCTAAAAGCCTTTCTCACAGCTACACTTTGTCTAACAACAAATAGATAGGCGATACCCATTCACAAAACCTATTATGTTAATTTAAAACACATGAGAGTAAGATTATATCGCGCTTCGTTCACACCACACCTCCGAAAACAATAGTTAATAAGATGATCTATATCTATACATTCGACACGTCCAACATCGATTTAGCATTATCTCGATTTCGAATCGAGTGCTTTATCGATTTGTACAGGTGTACAAAATCTATATACCTTGCAACTGTTTGGTGTTAAAGATAATAAATTACTTCATTACCAAATACGCCAGTGTCATTTGGAATCAATTATGATCAAAATAATAAATAGGATTATTTTATTTTATTTTATTTAACAGGTGGCAAATGGGCAGGCGGCTCATCTGATCTTACATGGACCCTCACTCACTTACATTGCCAGAAGGCTCGCAAGTTCGTTGCCGGCCTTTTAAAAATTGGAATACTTAGCAGAAGGTGCGAAACTGCATTAAGACACTTTGTTGATGAAGTCGATACGGATTTATTAAAAACACTTTTAGAATAACTTCTGGAGGACATTACTACTACAATTGTGTATAAAGAACAATGAGTATTTACTTTTGTAATTTTAAAACTAATAAAACATTGCCTATTGTAAAAGTTTAAACAAAGCGATTGTCACGATCGCGGAGACAATAATTCATTAATTACGATTGTAATGCGATTGCTGAAATCACAAGAGACGATACCGCCCAGAATGTAGCAATTAATTTGGTAAGTCGCTTGATAAACGGGCGATAGATTCATAGACGATAGATATAACGACGGCACTATGGCTTGGAATAGACTAGTCTGTGATTTTCTTTGTAGGCATGTAGGTGACTTAGTCCGTGCACACTTTGTGTAACACGTAAATATTTAGAATTATGACTGAATAAAAATGGAACAGAACTTGCAATTAATGAAAAACGTTTAATTTTTATACGCCTATCGGGGATATGTAAGGATAAAAATAAATATAGCTTATATTTGAGTACTATAATAAGAATTACATTAAGATTTTGTTATGATGGTATTTATTATTACTACATGACCTCCGACGGAGTGACGGCCTCCAATTTCTTTAATTTCTTCATATCATTCATCTTCTCAGGTTTCTAGTGGGTGTCCTCTCCTTTTTCTTCTGACTGTATCATTCCAAGTAAGGGTCTTTTTGACCCATCTGCCATCAGAAATGCGGACAATTTTCACTTACTTGAGCGTGTTACACATCAGCTTTGTTGAAAGGCCTGTATTACACTATTTTTAGTTGGTCTTTAATTTTCAACCGAAAATAAAACGTGCCTTATTAAAAATCGAAGTCAGTGTCCTTTTGGAAGTAAACGCCCGTGGTGACGTGAACTTTTGTGGCGAAGCTGTTGGCAACTAAAAGAAGCTCGTCTACTAGCCCCTTAAGAGTTTGTTATTTGGCGCACCGCAGCATGACGCGGAGGTTTGGACGCCCTCTATCGGGCTTATTATAAAATAATGAAAGGCACGCCGCCCGCTGCGCGCTACAATTGCTCTGCTTAGGCGGGGAAGCCCGTTTAGCTATTTTAATTTTTAGTTTGTCTAATAACGGAGTTTCGTAAGCCAATATCAGGCAATCAGCGGTCGCACTTCACTTCTTTTAATTGTTCTTTGTAGCTTCGAAAGCACGACGTTGATTGCTTAAAGCTTCATGTCATCGTTCGCATAGTTGCACAAGTCAATAGCTCACCTATGGCAGGTTCACGATTTGGAACTTGAAAAAACAACATACATAGATACAAATAAAATACCTTAACGTAACGATTTTTGTATCCTGTTTAGGACATTCGTGTGTTTATAAGCCTGTTCCGGGGTCAGATTTTTGGTACAAATGAATGAAAAAGTTTTGTTTGAGTGTTCCGATAATTTAAGCCACTCCAGAAATATTTAAAAATTATTGTAATGGTAACAATTGGTCAATAATAAACCCAACAGTGTACCAGGATCATGAATCGATTCTGAAACAGTTATCGAACTAGACACTCTGAAGTTAGCTATAGTCAACATTTTAGTTTTTTTTATTTTGTAATTTTTTCTACAAACGTAGATTTTTTTTAAAGATTTTTATCTTGTGTGTGTTAAGAGTGTACATAAGTACATACACGTTGTTTTAAATATCTATTTAAAATTGTCAATAGATTTAATTATAGGAAACAACCAGCTATGTGGTGGAATCGTTCGAAGATTCTTTAAAACATAAAAAAGTCTCCCTAATTTTGATTATATTCCCTATATTCGGAATTCTATTTACAGCAGAAGTCAAGGTGTACAATAGTACCCGTCATGTGGCATGGCGGTTGCCTATCGGGGGATCTTTACGCGTCGCTGCCTGGACAGGATTCGAGCATGTACCCCAAGCCGATTTGCCTCAACTCATTATTGACGCATGTATTAAATTTTTAATTCGGTTAATGACTGGGAACAAATTGGTTTAGATAGATATATAGGTAAAAAATAATATTTTTATTAGACGTTCTTTAAGGATTTTTGCAATACACAACCACTATGTGAAATCTGCCCGTTTAAGTATTCCTTAAAGAAATGAACGTACTAATCCTTAAAAAGCCGGCAATGCACTCGTAAGCCTCTTGGCAATGTGAATTTCCATGGCCGGTAGTATTACTGAATATCAGGCGGGCCACTTACATATATGCGTATGAAAAAGATATAATATGAGTCCCGAAAAAGAAAAGAGCGTAACTAATCTTAAAAAGGCCGGCAATGCAATCGCGATTTTTCAAAAACAAAATAAAACTACTTGACACCATTACTTTTAAATTCAACAGAAAGTGTATAACTCAGAGTTGTTAATTAAGTATTAATATACGATGATCTGGCAACGATTTTAAAGAAACGCTCACCATAGCTACGATTTTTCTTTTATCATCTTTAAAAGATCCCTAATATATTAGTAATACGCGTGAAAATTGTTGTTTATTATACAAATAAGCCGTGAAATGGGGTTAAGCAATTCACAAATGTTAAAATAGGCATAAATAGGCATCGATCAACGTAACGCTTAATCAATGAACTTATGTCGGCCTCTTTGGGGCCTAACTAACCGGACAGAGCTGGGAGTTACGATTTAATAGATATGGTAACAAACGAAACAGCGCTGGTATTATGTAATTTATTTTCATTATTTTAACCTTGGTGCCTGAATGGATAGACAACATTACGAATTCCTTTAAATTCCTAATAAAGTAAAGAATGAAAAAATACAAAAATCCCTTATACAGTTTAAAAGGTTAAAAGAAAAAAAAACTGATTGAGAAAAATGGTTTGAAGAAATACGCTAGAAAATCAGTGCACATATTTCTTTAAATATTTTGCAATTGTTGAATAGGATGTTTGTAATATATTAAAACATTGCTGTAGAAAACTTTGTGGGAAATGGGAATTGTATAAAAAGAAAACCATAGGTTATGACGTTACGATACGTTTAAGAAAATAAGTTAGTAATCTGTATTTAATATATATAATTAAAATAATTTTTAAATATAACTTGATTATTTGACCAATGACTCTATTTATATCATTATTTAACCCGATCCAACGCAAGGTGTTCATTTGCATATTGGCCCCCATTTTCTGTCGCACTATATCATATTATTAATTACTGTTAATGAATCACACAGTAGGCTTATTCTAGGATATCATATATGGAGTTATAATAACATACTATATAAGGAAAAATAATAATTTGTACGTATACGCATGTTTGTTGATAACAACAAACACAGAATTGTTTGATAAGACATTCATTTACTATACACACAAAGCCAAATATAAACATTAAACATAGTTAATATATAATAACAAAAAAAATCAGTGGCGCTGTAACCTTATTATTTTAAGGTTTCTGTATCTGTTTCATGATCATTAGTCAATCTAATAGGCAAGTAGGTGATAGTGTGTCTGATACACGCCGTCGACTTTTGGGTCTAAGACAAGCCGGTTTCCTCACGATGTTTTCCTTCACTCTTCAAGCGAATTTTCAATGCACACATCGAAAGTCAATTGGTGATCGAACCTACGATCTCAGGGATGAGGGTCGCACGCTGAAGCTACTAGGCCAACACTGCTCAACAACATACATGAATGTATAAAAAATGTATTTCCCTTAATCGCGGCTGTTTTCCTAATTCATAAATTACAGAATAAATTTGCCGCCTCCACTTTCGTACCTCGATGTATATCAGCGTGTCCTACAAGATGTTGCTGACTCAGCACCGTCTCTTTAACTCCAGCGATTCTCGGCATTGTCATGTCAATGCACCTCCCACCGGTTAATTACTTTTCATTAGACAATACAGTTTTGTATAGACCGTTTTGTTGCTTATAAAAATATAAACATTAGTTCATCTATATGACTATAAAAACATGTTGATAAAAACTAAATTATTTTACTCAGACTGACGGACTCTTTCGTCTCTTTCTATTAAAAGTGTTTACTTTGAGATGAAAAGAGATATAAGCACTTTAAAGCGTTGCAATTGGACTGTTCCTACGACTTCGGAACGTCATTTATAACAGTCTAATTTCACTCTTGAATATAATATTGTTTTATCCCTTTCTCTCAAATTGTGTTTACGCTGTGATGCAAAGGGATAATTGAATACTTGCTTAACGGTGCTTAAACTAATAATACGGACTCTTCCTATACGGATGAGAGTCACCGCTTAGCTTGCCTTATAATGAAACACTTCATTTTCAAATGTTCTACCAAAGACTGAACCAGCGCCTGCAAAATGACATCCCATGAAATTTATATTCCAACTGGTTGTTGTTGTTTGTAATATTTTTAGATTTAAATAATAATAAACAAATACTAGTATGTAAGTTAGTGTATATCTTCTATTATATAAAATTCTCGTGTCACAATGTTCGTTCCCATACTCCTCCGAAACGGCTCGACCTATTCTTATGAAATTTTTTATGCATATTCAGTAAGTCTGAGAATCGGCTACTATCTATCTTTCATCCCCCTAAGTGATAAGGGGTGTCCACCCCAAAAAATTTTTTTCTAATTCTTTAGAATTTTTTTTTGTTTTTATTTTTTTATGATACAGCATACAAAAATTCATACAACCCTTAATTGTCACCCCTCTACGATCAACTATACTATATATAACTGTAGATAGTTATTTTTATTGAACTAAAAAAATGTTTCCTAGAAATAAATGGCAAAACGACGTTTGCCGGGTCAGCTAGTACATATTATTAAAATAATTGTTTGGCATCTATGCTGTAAATAAATAAACAATCACGACAGTTAATAAAACATTTAATAAAGAACTAAGTTATTAAGTTACTTATATTTAACCTCTTTTACCACTTTAAATCTTATTACATATAAACAATATATAAATATAATGACATAAAGTTCGCAAATACAATCAATAATTTCCAAAGCCTCTATACATTAGCAGTTGTCACCGCTAAAGTATTGCTTACATGTTATATATTGGCACATTGAATAATTACATGGATCTGACTATTACAGCGATGTAATAGATGGCTGCTACTATGATGTATGGCTTGAGGAGGTATTTTATTCATAAACGCCGTAATTTCGTTGATAATTATCGTATTAACTCTTAGATTAGGTTGCGTTATTTTTAAGTTAAACACAAGTTCTTTCTTTATAGTTCAGTTAAACATTTTTAATAACTGATATTATAACACACAAATATAGAGTATTTACAATAATCTAAACACAAATAATAATATCAGATATATTTAGATATTGTGTTATTTATAAACTTTTAACAACATCAAAATAATGATTTCGGAATTAGCTCAAAAGATAAGTTCATATAAAATATGTCAAAGATATTTGTTATATTTACAGATTAAAAATGTGTATTCACTATGTTTAGGTAGATTTTACTGTCGACACGTTTCCAATACATTATCATTCCAAATAAGTTTGAATTACATAACTAGGTAGGTTGGTTGGAAGACTTCAATTGATATAAGGCAGCCCGTTGTCCTCATTATTTAAATATATATTTGTACTGATTATTACAACGGTTGCTTTAAGATTAGACTTTTAATAAATAATAATTAATAAAGGCTTTATTCTCTGACCGTTGGTTACAAATAAATAATTCATAAGAAAAAAACAATTGATGACTTTTTTTTCTAGCATCCAGTTATATAGTCTCTGACATAGGCCTATTTTAGACCATTCTGTTCTGTCCTGGGCTATCCTGCTCCATCTGTTCGGCAGACCATACGCCCTTGTTTTTACTTGACGTTCCATATTTTCTCTATAAATACACTAAGTTAATAAGCATACATAAAACAAGGTCTGTCACAGATAATGCGGGGTCAGGAATTCAGGATGGCCGTGCCCGAAGGACATTTACTCACTGTACTGTTTACATAGTAATAGCCTTAACGCTAGCTTTAATTGCTAGACAAAATTTACTGTAAGGCTGTACATAACCGGACCACAGTCAGGTAAAGCGTCAATAGAAGAGAAGAGAAGATATAAGCTTCATGCTTTAAAGTCTCAAGGACTTAATCCCGTTATTTGTATATATTTAAAAATAATTAGGCCCATTTATCTCTGATTAAAAGTATTATATTAAATTAAATAATTCCTAGAGAGAAACGCGTTAATAATTACTTTTAATTTAATTTCGACATTATCGTATTGGCCTAGATGTACTTTATTATTACTTTTAACTTTTAAGTGAATTAATCTGTTCCAATGTTTCACCTCCTATTTAACATATACTGTGAAAACAGTTTGGTATTAAGTTTTCTATTAAAACCCGGCTTTATTGTAATTTTATACTTTGATCGAAATTTAGCCAACATCAAAATCTTTTAATCTACTTAATAAAGACAGGTGTTTTCTCAAATAAAACAAATACACATAAAATTAATTGCGTCAAGTTTTTACATTGTATTTACGAGTGAACTAGGTTTCATGTTCGGCCGCCATTTGTGGCCCAGCGACTTGACCCGGGCCATAACAATTAATTAAAATACAATGTGTACGGAGCATTGCTACCAAACGCTACGGCAAGTCAAAATGTCAAGATGGAGAATATACAGCCTAGAGCTGAATAAGTGGAAAGGGTATGCTTCGAAACGTTAGGGAGTGGACGGGTATATCACTGCGGAAAAGTTGCTGCATCAGGACAAGACTTCACGAGATTCCCGCCCAACCTCCATTAATGTGTGGCACAAGTGGCACCAAAAGAGAAACAATTTTACAACATTTTTTTAAAAACTAGGTACAGTAAGACACATGTGAAGAAGATAGAAGAGAGAAGCGTGGTATATAGGAAGCGGGAAGACGTTGACTTTATTTAGCAGTCGTAACAATTTCTTTTAAAACATTAAGTTGTAGTTTGTTTTATGTTTTATTGTTTTATCTTTTAATGTACTTAATTGTTTTGTCTCGTATAATTTGTTTGACAATGTAATCTGGGAATGTTTTAGATTTTATTGTACTTTAATATTTTCTTTAATAATATGCTAAATATCATGTAGTTCAACGTCTGGGTTACTTATAAATAAATAAATTTAAAAGGAATATAAGTGTATAGAGTGTGAGAAAGAGAAGTGAAACACTCGGAAGTCAGAACTAGAATTATCATTTAACAAAATTGTTTCTTTAAAATAATACTAAAAACAAACAAGAGATCCGAGTTACCGATGCCGGTGGCGTTTACTTTTGTGATTGCAGCGAGTTTTATTGGTGACTGTTTCTAGATACGCGGTGCCTGTATCTATAAGAGTACATATCATAGTCCAAGTCAAAAATCATTTATTCATATAGGTAACACAATGTACACTTATGAACATCAAAAAATAAACATACACTAAGTCCATGAAAATTACATTGGGGTTGCGTTTTTAGAGGACGCAATTTTATTTATGGAACATTGGGGGGTCACTGCAAGCTTCTCCAAGTTTGTGGGGTTGGCGTGCTTGTACCCCGGCCGCCATCTTGATAAAGGGGTCCAAAAACCACTTTGGCTATATCTCTAAACTATCAATCGTACATAAAACTTGTAAAGACACTTTTGTATCAAATCGCTGTGTCTACGATTATTCTATGTAACCTTTTATCATAAATCCAAAATTCAAAAAGTTATAAGTAAAAAAGTGAAAATATTTCCTATTTCTAAAGTTGACTAGGAGCGTCAATGCTCATGACAAGCCGATCAAAACACAGTTTTACCTTCTTTTAAGATCTCTCGTTTATTTTAAACAAATTTTCTAAATCATTTTTTTTATTTTTTTATTCCTACCAATTTTACTTATTGGTATTCCTAGTAGGCCTATTCCACAGACAACTTGCTGATATGGTAATCTTAAACATAATTAAAGAGTCGACATAAAGGAGACATAATTGTAGACACAGCGATTTGCTATAAAATGTGTCATTACAAGTTTTATGTACGATGGATAGTTTAGAGATATGGCCAAAAACTTGGTTTTTGGACCCCTTTTCAGGATGGCGGCGGGGGGGACAAGCACGCCAACCCCACAAACTTGAGGTTGGTTGTATTGGCCGTTCATTCCAATAACATTTTGCGTCCTCTAACAAATGTTAAGTTTGGCCCTCAAATTGTAACATTTCAATGGACTATCGGAGCGTGAAAACCTTAGCTATTAACTTAATGAAAAAATGATGCAAATAAAAGTTGTTCCCAAAAAACGATCTACAAAAAGGTCTGATATTATTTTTTCGTAAACTTGATAAAAAAAGTTATATCGGAAAATATAAATTTTTTTCTGAATTTCTGAAAATTTTCGCTTATAACTTTTTTATTTATAGTTTTACGATAAAAAGTTACTGGACCAAAGTTGTAGAGAATTTAATTTGCAACAAAAAATGTTAACAATTTTTTTTTTATCAAATAAATAGTTTAAGAGATATATCATAAAAACCAGTTCAACCACTATTTTCAAGATGGGGCCGTGGGACAAGAGTGGCGACCCCACAAACTTGGTTTAGCTTTAAAAAAAACTGACCCCCCACACATCAAAAAAATAAAATTGTGTCCTCTAAAAACGCAAGGTTAGGCCTAAAAAAATAGGTAAAAAACTTTTAAGTTAACGGTTTTATGTTAAACATACATTGCAATGTTTAAGATAAATGTACTAAAAACCAAAAAATAATAAAAATAGATACAGTCGTGGGAATTATAAGCATATGCATAGACTAGACTAAAAAAAACCGTGGGGGCACGTCAATTGTCTACAAATTATCGACTTAATGTGCGATAGAAGAATCGTTTAATTCGTCGTTAAAATAGGCAGTTGGCCCGCAGACGTCCTGAAACCTTACTTACTATTTTCTTGCTCATGGAAATTCCAATGAGTTATACACTCCATGTAAATAAAGGAGAGATGTTTCAACTAGTTTATCGTTGGACATTCACACTGCTGGGGCTGGCGAGGGAATCGTTTCAACAGACAATTGACATGCCCCACGGTTTTATTTTAGTCTAGTCTATGCATATGTTTATAATTCCCACGACTGTATCTATTTTATTATTTTTGGTTTTTAGTACATTTATCTTAAACATTGCAATGTATGTTTAACATAAAACCGTTTAACTTAAAAAGTTTTACCATTTTTATATTAGTTTTTATTTCGCATTCTTTTAATTCATTTAGTGCTTCATTATTGCAAGGTTCCTTGCCCGTTAGTTTATATAAATAAATCAATTCTATAATATTAATATAATATATATTTAATTAATAAAATAGATACAGTTTTTAATATAATGTTATATATTATATAATATTTATTTATTTAGTTTATTGTATTGTCACCAAAATCCAAAGTGTATACAAAATTTAGATTAATGGTTGACAGAAGAGGGTGAAATTTGAATTACTAAATTTGACCCAAGAATAAAACAAACGGGGTGAGCTAAATAAAACCATTTAAAAATGTAAATTTTGGATTAAGCATCTAATTTTACATTTACTGGCCAGTTCTCATATGGCGAAGGGGAGCAGAGAACGAGAAGTGAAGAACTGGCATAAAACTCTCCCCCACCCCTTTTATTAGCCAAGTTTTTTTTTATTGGGTTATATGGTTTCATAGTTAGTTTTGTATTTTTAGTATCGGTGAAAAATCTGGGAGAGAATTTTGTCTGATTAATTGTTAATATATGAAGATATAACCTGCCTGTCACATTTCAGGCTAAACACTACAAAAAAATTCTAAAAATAAAACTCTATTATACATATATTGAGCAGTGTTGGCCTAGTGGCTTCAGCGTGCGACTCTCATACCTGAGGTCGTAGGTTCGATCCCCGGCTGTGCACCAATGGACTTTCTATTTGCGCATTAACATTCACTCGAATGATGAAGGAAAACATCGTGAGGAAATCGACATGTCTTAGACCCAAAAAGTCGACGACGTGTGTCAGGCACTGGGGGCTGATCACCTACTTGCCTATTAGATAGACTAATGAAGATGAAACAGATTCAGAAATCTGAGTCCAAGACCTAAAGAGGTTGTAGCGCCACTGATTTTTTTTATATACATGTATTAGTTAGCTATGCAAACTTTATGAAAACCGTGGCGTAAATAACACACCATTTACAATTATACTATACAATAGTTTAAAAGCAATGATCACCATTTTAGGCGAACGCAAATAAGTGATAAAACTTTAGTTAGTTTATACATTTCGTAACCTCAAATTGAATTCTTTTTATATTGAAAGGTCGCATTTGTGAGCCTCTTCTTCACTCGGGTTCTATATTGACCAAACATTATTGCATTTTCTTTCATAAATACTTGATATATTCGATAGTGGGCGGATCCATTAAAAAAAAGCATTATATGATACCTAATCCGCATTGTTAAAAAATACTAGTAAAATCTAAAATTGTATGTGAATTTTTATAATTTTTTTGCAACATTGATGTTTACCGTAATTGTCAGTACTTTGGACAGTATTTTGGAATAGATAGCTTGTAACATATACTGTAAAGTATTGTATATGTGGCGACCTAATACATTTATAAAAACTCTCTATAGACAGGTAGGTGAACAGGCTTTTAAATGCCGGGGCACTAATGCCGCTTCTAAATGTATTTAATATATTCATTTTATACAAACATATTTTTATTTTAACTAGAGATCGAATCTAGGAGCTCTTATATGGCCTTACCTTTACGGCATGTTAACTATAGACCTTTTGTTATTTTTTGAATGTGTATTTTATCAAACCAGTCAATGTTCAGTCGCCGTAAAGAGATTGATAAGTGCCTGTATGTAACTAAATATAGTATTATTATTCGTGTCGTATGGAGTACTGAAGTATTTCCGAACCAATTCGACTTAGGGTTCAAGAAAAGAGCGTACAAAATATTAAAAGGACAGGTACGTACTTGCGAGCCTTCTGGCAATATGTCGATGGTTGGCGGTATCACGTTGTACGTAAGTATGTACGTCACAAATAGATTCGGAAAACAAAATAATTTCTGAGATGTAACATTCAATAATAAAGACATTGAGGATACAACCTTTTAGGTCTGGGCCTTAGATTTCTGTATGAATTTTCTAATAGGCAAGTAAATGAAAAAAAAAAAAAATGATCAGCCTGTGTCTGACAGACACAGTTTTTGCCTAAGACATGACATTCCTCACGATGTTTTCCTTCAGCGTGCAAATGTTAAATGCGCGTATAGAAAGTCCATCAGTACATAGCTGGGGATCGAACCTACTGCCTCAGGTACCCAACACTACTTACTAGCTTTTTTGTCAAGGTAGTCCTTGTCATTCTTCTAAGATGATGTAAAACAACGCAAGGTCTTCTTATTTCAGCTGTAAGATTTTCCGTACAAAATTGACGCAAAAACTCATTTGAATTTTCGAATAATTAAACCAGCTGTAGGCTCATGCGAATCCAGTGTCCTGCTTGATCAGGTAGTTACTAACAGCTGCTTTAATTTGTGTAGTCGAATAACTACATACATATAGACTTACAATTAACTAAGAACGTAAATGAAAATCCAAGAATAAATGAAAACAAAGGAGCTTTTTAAAGTCCACTTTTGTTAGTCGATAATAATTTCACAAGCGATCTCCCAGCGAGGGTCGCTATCAGTATGAACAATGCCATTCTGTCTCGCTGCCCATCTTCTAAAGTAATTCGCATTTTTCACGGAACTGGAGAGCCGCACAGAGCTTTGTTGACATTATTTAATATTTATAAGGAAATCTTTATATTGTTCTATGTTTATTACTGCTGCGACCATACAGAGAAACTTGGCCTATTATTTTATAGTTTCTTTTAGGTTAGTTTAGTTCTTATAAGAATCAGAAATCTGTATGTATACAAGAGAAAATATAAAAATAAAACACGCCCAGTAAAGTGGCGTTTAAAATTCTAAAAAGTTGTAAATTATAAATTAATTAATTCGTTTAGAATCATGATTGCTTGTGAACGTCACTTAAGGCTGTTTACGGATAAAATCAGGTCTGAAATGGACTGCAAAGAAACTCTGGGTTCTATTTCCAAACTAAATTTACCAATGAAATAATTTCGTAACATCAGTATTTTTTTCCAATTGAAATATCATAATTATATATTACAATCAAATATCCAGTTTTTAAAATTTTCTTTACCTACATAGTAATTATAAAATTTTAAAAATTAACAATAAGACAATTAAAGCAAATTTTAAAAGTTTCGTCCCTGGCACAGTGTAGCTTTAAAGCTGACAGTATTTCCTCTCTGTATTGCGATACTTATTCGTAATTAAATTTTATAATAAGTTTAAATGAATAAAGTTTAATAGAATTTTACCAAATGGTCTTATAATCCTCAATTAGTTAAAAAAAGTGGAATACCAGTGAGAAATCTGAAACATTCAATAGTTATTTTAAAAGTATAATAAGTTAGCGCAGTGTTGGCCTAGTGGCTTCAGCGTGCGAACCTCATCCCATTGGCTTTCCATGGACTTTCTATTTGCGCATTTAATACGCTCGAACTGTGAAGGAAAACATCGCACGGCTTGCCTTAGACCCAAAAAGACGACGGCGTTTGTCAGGCACAGCAGGCTGATCACCTACTTTCCTATTGACAATAATCATGAAACAGACACAGAAATCTGAGACCCAAGAAGCTTGCAGCTCCACTGATTTTTTTATTTTTATAATAAATTAAAAAGGTTATATTTAAAAAAGTTGAACCTGTTAATAAGTTATGTATCATTGTACGTAGAATAAATTTTATATCATATCTTTTGTTTCAAGGCAATTTGTAAACTGTTAGCTCTGCAAAGTCAATTTAAAGAATGATATTACCCAAAAAGTGCAATAGTAAAACGCATAGTGAAAATTGCATCAGGCATTCGTCCGAATGGTATCGGGAACCGGACACGAGTCGCGCGTCTGACTCCCAAATTACCAAAATCTACAGTATAAGCACGATTGTTGGATTCATTTTGTGACGCGTTGTAAATGTAAAATTATAGCCACAGTTTTGACTTGCCACCTTCTATCGAAAATAACTTTGCTGTTTTAATTTATTTATTTCGTAATCCTACAGCTAACATCAATTAATTATATATATATATAACAAAAACAATTATACTAAAATAGCCAAAGATGGAATACATATATAAAAAAGGTCAAACATTTACGAAAGGGAACAAAACAATAAAAGATATTAAATAAATTTAACTAAGTAATACCTAATTTGGCTGGGTTGTGATGGTGTAAAATTGAGAGTGGGGTTTGTTGTGTGGTGTGCATGATGCAGGTGATTTAGCGCTATGGATATTCTTAACACTCTATTGAATCTATTAACTCTAATAATCTACCAATATTTACGTGTTGTTCCCACGAGAATGTAAGTGCGTCTCCTATTTCTCTTCCTCCTGCTGATAGAGGACAAATCTTTGTTTTTAATTTATTTTATTATTATTTATTACTTAAGATGTCATGTGGAACATGGTGTAATGGTTGTAGCTCTTACAAACGTTTTTCAACAAAAACTTGGCGATTAAAAAGAGTGGCGGAGAGTTTATTGCCAGTTCTTCTCTTCCGTTCTACGCCCTTGATTTGAGAACTGGCAGTAAATGTAAAATTGGAAGCATTTAATGTATATTTCTTATTTGACGTTCATATGTGTACATTGTGTTACCTATATGAATAAATGATTTTTGACTTTTGACTTTGACTCCTTTTTAGCATATTCCGCGATAGCTTAAACAACTTACTAGGTTGTTGTACGTCTGGGCTAAGTTGGTGATAAGAGGAACGGGTTATTACTATATTATGCTAATATACAGTTTATTAGTCTTGCCTAGTTGATAAAGCGTTTGGCCTATTAATAGTGATTAAGCCTAGTCTAAAACTGTGTTCCAATGAATATATAGGCCGTCGCATAAGTCAGCACGGGCCTGTAGTAGGTTTAATGAAGAACCTATGGCTTGGTTTCTAAAACAAAAGTAAGTCTATGACCTACAAGTTAAAAATAAATTTAATGTTGCGGTAAACGTTTTTTTACAATTACTTATTGCAAGAAACTTTAAACTCCGAAACGTAAGATAATAAATAATAAAACATGCATTTACTTCATAGACAACTAGGGCAGGTAGCCTTCTGTCTGTCGTCGATTTTTTTATTTGAGGCGTGTCTCGTTTTCCTCACTGTTCCTTTACCCTACGAGAGAGTATATCGAACCTTCGACCTCGGGGACGGGAGTCGCACATTGAACCTACAATACCAATACTTAGCAAACTGTGAAACCTATCCAACTATTTAAAATCCCAATTTTATCTGCCCGTCTACACGATACTAGACAATCAGTTCGTCAGTTCCACGTGCCGTTAATTGACTTTGCTCCAAGTGTTGCCAGTGTTGCCAGTCATCGTTCTAGTTTTATATTTCCCTATGCCCCTCTAGCCCTATATATGGCAGATCAATTATGATTCCGAATTGGTTTGATGCATCTGAATATATTCGATTTATATTTTTTAATTGCCTTGTTTGAAAAATTATGTTTAGTAAAATGTTTACAATATGAGAAGACAAATTATATTTATTTAAAGTCGTATTTTGCTGTTTGCCTTTAAACTAAAATTGATAAGTTTTTGGTTCAATCTTGAAGCTTTGAAGAATTACACGGGATGTTAAGGTCGGTTAGGTTTACGTGGAACACCACATATTTGCGGCACGGTTGCGGTGCTAGCGATTACGATTACGCCACCTTATACTCGCAATGGAGACACAATCAATAAGATTCTTCCTTTTAACGAAATTAGGCGAAGGGCTTGTCGAATTGTCAATCCCCAATATATCTGATCGGCTCGATTCTCTCTCTCTACGCAGAGACATTGCTGTTAAAGATATATATTAATATTTACTTATATTATTATTATTAAGATAAACTATACTCATATTATGAGAATAGGTTTGTTCCTTTATTAACGAATAGACTCAAAACCTATTGGAACAATTAAAAAAAGCTTAAAGCTTAGCCATGTGAAGAAGAAAACATGTTAAAAATTCGTTACAAATTTCAATTATGCAAATATTATCAGACATCAAAGTAACCCCTTTAATTTGAAACGGTCTTATGTTAAGGCGAAACTTAATTGCATTCAGCTAATTACATATGCGAAATAGCGATGCGTGCACGCATCTACGGATGCGTAAAAAATCAATTTTTCGATGCAAATAGCATCAAAAATATGTTGATATGATCGTCTAATTGTTGACGAACTGGGATATTCAAACTTTTATTTTATTTTTTTATATTTATTTATATTTAAGTGGCGCTACATCTCTATATGGTTTTGTTTCCTTTTGGATTTAGGCAAGTAGGTGATAGAAGACAGGTCAACTGGGAAATATAATAAAATTTTGTCAAAACAGTAGGTACAATAGGAGTGAAAAGGAAAGACAAAATAAAATTAAGCGATTAAAATTTGAAGACTATACACAAAATATTAAAAACTAAAGTGCTGAATGGTCATGTTACGAGAGAAGAAGCAAAAATGGAACACAATCGTAACAGAGTAGTAGTGGGAAACGAAAAAGAGGCAGAGAAAAAGAAGGTGGGACGATATAAAAATATAAAATAAAACGATAGAGATATTATATGCTTAATATTATATAACAGTCATATTAATACAAATACAACCTCATTAGGTTATTATTAATTTGCGATTATAATATCTAAGCTATAAGAATATGTAGGTTTACATTTCTTTGATAATGTAATCATGTACCTGACTCCACCGCACCCCACAAGATTCCCACCACTTTGAGAAGCCATGACGTGTCGCAAAAAGTAGGCGTCGCATCCGATGCGTTATCAGTAAGATCTGTATGATTTTGATAAATAACGACTGGAAGGCTACAAATTGTAGTGCGAAACTTACAAGGCACCAAGAAATCTGGTCACGCAAACGAGTTGTTCAGTAGGTGCGATGGCTGCTGTCGATAAATTTAAAATATCACTGAAGCTAATGAACGGAGGTGGACGTAAGCGAAATAGTTATTTTAAACTAGATTATAAACTAGTATCCTAAATGTGCAACAAAAATGGCAAATATAAAGGTTAAAGTAATATAAAATAGCAATCATCATACAATTAGGTCCTTACATTTAAAATTGACGTCTGGTCGTACTGGCCACTAATATCTCCTCTTTGATAAGGAATTCCAAATTCAATTTTGTAAAGCTATTTACTCGTGCATTTGTTTTCCGAAAACCATGATTCATTTCATTTTCCCGTTTTTATTTTTTTTCTTTGCGTCACTATAAAATGGAAAAAATTAAATATCGCGTTATTTACGAGTACGAGTTCCAGCGCTGCAGAAACGGCTCGTAGCATAGCATAGCAATGGTACATACTATGATTAATTAATCTATTTTTTGTTCTATTTAAAATAATCTACTTTTTGTTCCTCTCATGCGGTGTTAGTGATAAAACTGTTTTAATTCACTTGAAGCAAATTGGGAAGATTAAAAAGCTTGAAAGATGGGTTCCTCACGAATTGACTGAAGCAAACCGGCAAACGCGCGTCGACTGCTGCGTTACATTACGAACCGGCACAATAATGAAGGTATTTTAAACCGAATCATTACCTGTGATGAAAAATGCATTCTTTACGATAATGGAAGTCAGGCAATGGTTGATCCTGCCAGCCAGCCAAATCCTGCCCCAAGCGAAAATTAACAGCAAAAAGTTACTTGTAAGCGTTTGGTGGACTAGTGCCGGTATTGTTCATTGCAGTTTTCTCAAATCTGGCCAGACTATTACGGCTGATGTCTATTGTCAGCAATTGCAAACCATGATGGAAAAGCTAGCGGCTAAACAACCAAATCAATCGCTCCACGCCACTGCTACTTCACGACAACGCTAGACCACACACTGCACAACAGACGGCTACCAAATTAGAAGAGCTTCAATTGGAATGTCTAAGACATCCTCCGTACTCCCCAGACCTTGCTCTAACAGATTACAATTTTTTTCGAAAGTTGGACAACTTCATGCAAGGGAAAAAATTTAACTCTGATGGAGCAGTCCAAATCGCCTTCACAGATTTGATTGATTCCCGTCCGACTGATTTTTTTAGTAAAGGGATCAATGAACTACCTATGAGATGGCAAAAGTGCATAGAAAACAATGGTTCATACTTTGATTAATTAAATATATTATATTTAAAAATATTCGACTTTTTGTTCCTCCCATACAAAACGCCAATTTCATATGTAAGGACCTAATATTAATAAAGTTTAAAATTTAATTAAAGGCGAAAACATAATATGTTTATTAATAATGAAAGATAGGAAAAGTGGATTAAAAAATAATTCACATTATCATAATTTTCCCATACAAGTATTACACGCTGCCGTTACGAACTATATAGCCTTATTATGGTAACTAAGAATTCTTGCCTTACACAGTATACCTTATCTTGTCCGTCAATACTGTTTAGTTAAGAATATCTCCATAAATATAATGAATAGACTTATAATTAATGATATCTCCAATTCTTTAAACGGACTTATAATTAATAATATCTCTTTAACTTTAGAGAACGGACTTATAACTGAAGTTTAAAAGTAATTCAGTGAAAATAGTCTGTTTCATTTTAACAATTGCGTAAATTTAGAAATCTATGAACAATGAAAGCTACACATGTCGCGGGTGTCGCCGGCTTTTTTCCGTAAAATAAGCTGTCAAGTTAAACAAAGTTATCTTTGAATAGTATCGCATTATATTATAAACGCATTAGGTATTTCATTTTCCCATAATTAGGTTGGCAAGTATACAGTATACATGCGAATTCATTAGCGTAGGAGCGGAGTAGCGTCGCAGGGGCGCGAGGCAGACGATGCAATCGCTCAAATGTACGGTCAGCAGACAAATTTGAAACGCTTAAAAAGTGAAAGTTCAAGTAATTTTTAAACTAGGTCTCATCGTATTACAAATTGTTCATCCTGCGTTTCTTACATCATTTTTGGGATCACCATTGAATTTGAGACGTTCTTGTGTGATCAGTTTATAATTTAAAAAAAATCAGTCAAAATCAATGCTTTTAAGGTCTGGGTCTCTGTATGTGTTTCATGATCATTTGACAATCTAATAGGCAAGTAGGTGATCAGCTACCTGCGTCTGACTTTTCGACTTTCAGGGTCCAGTGGGTTTCCTCACGATGTTTTCCTTAACCGTTCGAGCGATGTTAAATGCGCACATAGAAAGAAACTCCAATGATGCATAGCCGGTGATCAAACCTACGACTTCAGGGATGAAAGTCGCACGCTGAAGCCCTTCGGCCTACACTGCTCCTGTTATGTACAGTATAACACATTTAAACATGCGGAATATAAGTATTTTATGTATAAATGTCGCAAAACTATTCAAAATCATAATACCATTTCCTAATGAGTTATATTAACGATAGATACAAACTTAGGAACGTCAAATGCGTTATAATTTCTATAGTCATTGCCATGTGTAGAACAAGTATTTTTATTTGCGATCAGTACACAAATGTAGCAAAAAGGCTCGCAACTTGTGATGCTATCTTGCGCACACGTAACTATGTTTCATGATTAATTAAAAACAATAATAAATATAATTAGTTGTCGGCGTATCGAAGAATGCAATGTCGCCAGCTAATATTTCATAAATCATACATTTATAGGTTACATTGTAATTGACGCGAATAAAAATTACATCTGGGCTTTTGATAATATCTTTTGTATTAATAAACTTTATCATAAACAGTCTGATACACAAAAATTTGTGTATTAGAATTTAATGTTGAAAAATTTTCTAATGTTGTTTTTGAAAACTTGACTTGAGAAAATGAAAAAGAAAATTATAAAAATGGATCAATGATTATTCGATAAAAAAACCAGCGGCGCGATAACCGTTTTAGGTCTGGGCCTCAGATCTCTGTATCTGTTTTATGATAATTTGTCAATATGTGACCAGTAGGTGATCAGCCTCCTGTGCCTGACACACGCCGTCGAATTTTTGGGTCTAAGGCAAGCCGGCTTCAAAACGATGTTTTCCTTTATCGTTCGAGCGAACGTTAAATGCGCACATTGATAGAAAGTACATAGGCACAGCCGGGCATCGAACCTACGACCTACGGATGAGAGTCGCACGCTGAAGCAACTAGGCCAACACTGCTCTCTGCTAATTTATTATTGATAATCAGAATCAAATTTAATAAAAATAATAGTACTACAATTGTATAATATAGTTCAGAATAATAGTACGACAAAACAAATTATATAACGGTAGGTTAAGATTAAATTAGGTAGGTAAAAGTCCACTATATTTGAATATCTTATATAATTACGCATAGATTAACAGATAACATACTAATAACTACGCATAGTAATTAATTTTATATGCTCGAATATATGAAGACACCTTTTACATCGTCGTTGCAATAAATTTTTGAATGATTTGGCATAAACTTGTAATTTGAATCATATTATAAGTTTGATTCCAGAATTAATTATTGTATTATAATTTAACTTAAGCTTTTCGCGTTGATTAATCTAAAGTTTAATTGTTGTTACACATATTATTAAAAAGTAATTGGATTAACGCTGTTTAAACTAAAGTAGGTACTCATGAGTTGACAAAATATAATAAAATAGATAATTATTTTAAATAACATTGAAGTATTTCATTATTTGCGGTAGTACCAAATTATATAGACATTATATATTAAATCCGAAATGGCTTCACGTAGTTTTGAAGTTATACTTCTTTTGGCAGAGTAAGGGAAAACTGATGCGCGCGCACACCGTCACAAAAAATCGACACCCTGAAGTTAGCATAGTCAACATTTTAAAATAAAAGGGGCATTTTTCCACCCTTTAAAATGTCTATTTCTATAATAATGTGGAAATAATTTTTTGTGATATTTAAAGAAACTTTAATTAACTAGAAAATGCGTTATAACAAAACTTTCAATGTATTAAATACCTTTTTTCTATTGTTAGTGTAGTTTTTTCCACAAACGTAGAATAAGGAAAAGTTAAAATTTTGAAAAAGATTTTTATCTTGTTACGCCAAAGAAGTATAACTTCTAACGCGTGTACATTAGTACATACACATGATTTTACTAGTATGTTCGGTAGGTCTGAAATTAGATAGAAAACTATTACCCCTAAGTCATAAGAACCACCAAAAATTTTGTGTTTTTCGGTTTTGTATACGGTATAAATCCTGTAATCAATATTTTTAATAGCAAAAAATTTGTTTGGATACTCAGTAAGCTACGAAAAAGTGTATGTTTAGGTAATAAACACGCATCAAAAGTTGTGGACAAGTTGATTGCATTTCCATTTGTCTCGAGACCACAAGAACGTGGGCTCGCGTGACCGCCCTGTGGTTTTTGCGTTTTTCTCTATTTATTCGAAACAAGCCTATTTTTATTCAATGCCTTTTCATCAAGGGAACACGCGATGATTAATTTATATCACATTTGGTGCAAGAACAGTTGTTTTGAATTTAAACTGTAATTTCGGTTTTATAATTTCATCGATTATTTTCAAGCTTTTAACTAGATGGTGTTCGTAAGGCTAAACATTACGTTTACAAGCTGTAGGTGTGTTAAAGTTAGTCTTGATACAGATACCGGCAAACTTCTTGAGCATTAAACAAGGGAGTGGGGGATAGTTTGCGCATCGCGGGACATAAACGTCAACTGATTTACCAATCACGCGATCGACACGTCACTCTCGCGCCGCCGCGCACCACCGCCTGCTTCTGCGCAGGCAAGGACATTTGTTCAAGATGTTTGCCGGTATCTTTACTACTATTTATGCCTAGGTCTGAACACCACCATCACCAGCATCTTTATTTAATCTATTTCTGGACGTAGGCCTCCTTCATTTCCCTCCAGTATTTCTGTATCCACTGGTAGCTAACCTTCTTGACAATGTCGTTAGTCCACATAGTACCTGCACGGTCTTTTGTTCTTCCAGGGTCTCCATTCAAGGAGCCTACGGGTCCATCGGTTCTTCTCCATGCGTGATATGGGGCCTAGGTACTATGTGCAAAATACGAAAGGTATTGGCTACCGTAAGATTTCTTTATAAAATAACGACTTTCAAACATGTCTTTATATTGAGTATAATGAGTGCTGTTTCGGATATAACTATTACATATATATGAAATAAATAATTCTTATATATCTTTATGTTTCTATTTTATTAACATGGAATGCGTTGTTATGCGTGTTTACGTGGTTTGAACAAAAAACATGTATTTATAATCTTGCATGTCCTAACATCTGTTCGTAAATATTTTAAGTGTCGTTTAAAATAGGGTAGTTCGATTTCTGCACAAAGAATAAAAAAATTATAGGAAACAGGCTGGAGGCTGTTACATAAAAAAAATATTTTTGTAATAAGACTATTACGAACAGTTCATATACGGAATAACTGTGACAAAGAAATAAGTCGCAATATTCATAATGCTCCACCACATTTCAGATATAACGTATCTGTTCAATCAGCTAGTACAGGTGATCCAGCTCATAGCATTCCATTCATTATCGCTACGATCCCGATCTGACGAAACACTCGACAAATATGATGCATTGGCACGACGCACGATTCTCGATAACTATCCCAATATAAAACAATTCATTCACACGATTTAATACCTTATGAATACAGAATGAGGTGTATTTAAATGTTATAGTCCCTTAAATGTGTAGCGTTGAACTATCGCAATAATTAGCTCGAAATCAATGAGCTCATTTTGTAGATTACTCCTCGTTTAATGAGTGATCGGTACTTTCATTAAGATTTATCATTGTACGTAAATTTTACTCGGAATAATGAAATGTGATCGCGTAGGACTTTATCATTTTGTTAATGTATTCATTAATTATTAATATATTGTGATATCCCGAACAATTAACATTAAGTAATTCATTTGCATTTATCGTAAACCAGCTATCACCAACTTTGTTAAGTTCAGAAAGCATCCACGAATGACCGTCAAAAGTTATATTTTTACTTCTTAATTAATGAAACTGAAATAATCTTGGTAAAGTATTGTATGACTAGATTTATAATACAAGTCAAATGAAACTCAACTAAACCAAAATTATACTTCTAACATACATTTAGTATGGGTTATGTATAATTTAAGTTCCTTAAATCGTAAGTATGTTAAATGGAATACACCGGCTGCCCATGTCACAGGGTATCCTAGTACTTTCTGAATTTATTGTATTTTTTTATGCTGTAACTACTTCTTGAAGATTGAAAGAGGCAAAACTATTTGATATAATATAAATAGACAAAAATAATCGAGCATTATATATAGTGTTAATGCACGTTAGTATTAAGTGCTAAACAATGGTAAGTGAAAAAGATGAATAGACACAAGAACAGAGTGTCTTCTCCTTAATAAATAAGTAAGGATAGACACTTTATGTTAATTATCATTTTAGAATTAAATTACTTATTAGCCTCAAGGTTAGATCGTAATGTTCCATGTTGTGTTAGGATGATTTTTTTTATGTTTCCCGGTAAAATGCGAGAGCGACCCCGATGCCTCTGTAACGGTTATGTAGGTACTACTCTTGTTTTAGTGGGTATTGCTCACCCTGTCTCTGAATAGCAAAGATTCTGGTGTGGGTCGAGTCCCATAATGGCGAATGAAATTCCACCTCGATATCAAAAAAAGGATGATTTTTGAATATTTGTATTTAAAAGAGAGTTAACTTTGAGGTTAAGTATACTATACAACTGTCATCGCGCGTTCGAACTCTGCTTGCACCAATGGATCTGGATTTTAGACCCAAAAATCCACTTTTCGAAATAAACATCTGAGTGAAGATTAATATCTACAGAGAAAGATAGATGAAGAAGAGTAATACTCTAATAGCTACTACAACCCCAGTATTGTTCTTTTTAATAAATACGCTATCTTTAAATTATTTACTTCTAATTGAGCTGACTATAGTAGTAATTGATTGCCGTTAGATATTTAGTCGTTTAGATTTAAAAGCGATAGTTGATTTATTGGTAATAGATACTATTTCGGCATAGATACATAGCTGTTGCTGTGAATGTTACTAGAATGGATTTTATATTTATTACTCATTATAATATCACACACATAGCAGCAGTAGCAGTAGCAGTGTTGGCCTAGTGGCTTCAGCGTGCGACTCTCATCCCTGAGGTCGTAGGTTCGATCCCCGGCTGTGCACCAATGGACTTTCTTTCTATGCGCATCTAACTCGTACGGTGAAGGAAAACTTCGTGAGGAAACCGGCTTGCCTCACACCCAAAAAGTTGACCGCGTGTGTCAGGCACAGGCACAGACACAGGATTGACAAATGATAATGTAACAATTACATAAATCTAATATATATACTCGTACCTATACCTAATACAGATTGAGCGTAGTTCCCTTACACTTTAAAATCGATTTATTATATAATTTAATCCTTTAGTTTATTTAATTTGTTCTTTATCGGATGCTTTAAATATTGTATTATAACAAGCGTTAGCAAGCTTTTACAAATAAATAAATGTCTAATACTATTCATAGGTGTTATACAATAAATAGCTATTACCACAAATCCGGAAGCAAACCTCCCACGACCAGAAGCAATTAAAATGAGGTAAAGTGATGAAATATTCTAATCAGCCTAGTCTGTATGGCTGTATCGTCAGCGGACGATGGCCGATAAGCCAAGGCCCGCACACGGCGTTGCGCGCTTTGCATAACAAAGGCCGCAATTTGAACGAAAAATGGGCGCAATCTTTAATCTTGTGACTTTACTAAATTTATCAATTGTTAACTACTTAATGCGGATGAGCAGTGTTGGCCTAGTGGCTTCAGCGTTGTGAGAGTAGCAGTTACAAGCTCGGACAGTGACGGCATGTGGGAAATTCTCCAGAGACTCTGCGAAGCAGTCATGCGCCATAAAGAAGAGGCGGCAGGTAGGTAGACCAGGCAGGTAGATCCCGCAGCCCATCCGCGTCGCCGTTGCACCGTGCAACCCCGTGTGTAATCCTGGGCACGCAGTCAGCGGAGGAACAGGGGTTCATGCGTCCGAAAGAAGGGATGCTGACGCATCCCTGCAAGCATTGTACCTGGCCTCCCCCAGATTTATAAAACATGGCGAATTGGCCCTTCCTGTGGCAAGATTTATTCCAAATCATTCGTGGCCGTAGAGGACACGTGAGTTTAACGGCTGATCGCGAGGCTAGATGCAAACAAGGCTACGCTGTTACCGTGTCCTGCCTCGGGCGATTGCTGGTGGCGCCGTGAGGTTTTGGTGGGTATGCACAGCAGTGAGTTCCACATAACCCTTCACCACTAGGCAACCGTGCGGGGTATGCGTAACGCATTTCCCCACGAAAAATAAAATGTCTTCAGCATGCGACTCTCATCCCTGTGGTCGTAGCTTCGATCCCCGGCTGTGCACCGATGGAATTTCTATTACGCATTTAACATTGCGCTCGAACGGTGAAAGAAAACATCGTGAGGAAACTGGATTGCCTTAGACCCAAAAAGTCGACGGCGTGTGTCAGGCTCAGGAGGCTGATCACCTACTTGCTTATTAGATTGACAAATGATCATGAAACAGATACAGAAATCTGACGCCGCGACCTAAAACAGATAGGTAAGTGTAGCTAATTATTTTATTTATGTAAAGAATATACTGAAGCCCCAGTTACTTTTTTAATCATTTAATCTCTTGTTAAATATTTCTCGATCATAGAGATTACTGATAAAGTAACCTTTGATAATGTTTACACACAACTATTAAATGTATGTCTTATCTAGTATTAATTAAAAAGGAAGTTTCTACCGCACTTTAAACCATTAAGCAATTAGTTCATTCATTAAATACCTTAATCTTATGTAAAAATTTAAAATCATGTTTTAATCTAATTCCAAGCATGTCTGCACTGTTACAGATTCAAATATGGCGATATGAATCTAGATATTTATTATTCTCCGGCGCGCGGCACGACTCCTATTTCGCCTAATGAATATTTTAAGAGATTTATGTCGAAATATGAAACTGTAGACTATAAAATATCATTTACGTGACTATTAAATGACTCATGTTTGTTTACCAATTGTTTTTCGTTCCCCGCTTTTTGTTATCTGTGATGAAATTAATTTTTTGTCTCTGGTTAACAGGAGTGTTTATTTATTTTATCTACTAGTATCTGTGGTTGTGTATTTTAAGACTAATAATTTTCACAATCTGTTGTTTACTAACGAAAAAACTTTATTGTTTCAATTTTGCTGTCGAAATTTGTTATTTGAATTAAAAATGGCCGCTCTGAAAGAAAGTTTTATCCCTACCTCTGTCCTTCTATTGGCGTACCAATTATTTTACGTAAATGTTGGGCAGGAGGCTCATCTGATGTTACGAGATCCGCCGCCCATGGACACTCACATTTTCAGAAGGCTCGCCAGTGCGTTGCCGGGAGAATATACAAATATGTATATCTAAAATAAAGCCTTTGTTTTCAAGTTAAGCTTTTGTATTGTAAAACTTGCTCTCTCAAGTTAAATTAATATAAAAAAGTTATTACCCAAGCTACATTATCATAATTGTTATTACCTACATGCATTTCCTTCCTGCGTATGACGGCCTGCGTGTTCGTGTTTATAACAATACTTTAGTAAATTTACATGCGAGTAAAACAATGCCTCCGCTAGTATCAGAATTAACCGGGAGAGGATTGTCGCGCACTCGCACAATAAACAATGAACAAAAACGAACTATAGAAACGTCGTGCAACAAGAATAGGAAAATTGCTTTAAAAAATCTATTTGTTCGCCTCAGACGATAGTCTGTTGCGTTTGCTGACCAATCACGCGCAGGCTGTTTCCCGCCTACCAGCGTTCGGCCAATCACGACAGCCTCGCCGCAAGAGCAGTTTCCTTTTTTAAAAGTTTCAACATCGTCCATCCGATTTCCCGCCTCAACTTCTTAACTTATGGTAGTTGAAAAATTCTCAATTTGTCCTTACGTTATGGGTTTAAAAGGGTTTAAAATTACTACGGGTTTATTTAGCTACGAAAATAAATTGCCCATAAATTGGTTTTTGTGGAGATAATTTAATTTTTATTTTACTTTGATTTTAGCTTTGAATTAATATTTTTGCTGTATAAAAAGGCTTCCTAAATCCTAACGCGACTACAGCTGCTATGATTAATTAAAACTATTAATACAATAAAAAAGTTGTGCATCATTTGTTCGTTAACTTTATAGTTGATATTAAAACACCTGATTGTATTCGATTATTTTCATAGCTTATTAATGCGCAAATAATAAAGAGGTACTTTGTTGAAATACAAATATTTTTGTTTTGTGTCTATGAACTAGTAAAATTTATATACATATATCCATAGCACTAACCTGCATCATGAGGACACCATCACATTAGGTATTACGAAGTAAAATGTATTTCATATTTTTTATTGATTCTTTTCCATTATAAGTTTCATAAATGTTTGAACCTTACAAATGTTGTATGTATTTTATCTTTGGTAAAATTTGATTGCTTTTTGTTTTACATAATTATTTATGTAAGTTGTACGAAATTAATAAATACAATAGTTCAAGGGTTCATGTTTTTTTAACGTTTTGTAACCTCATTCTAATCGTATCTGGTACAACAACAAAAATAACCACGCAATGTTTGTCTATACACAGATTATAGCATAAATACTTACGTAGAGTTTGATGATTTTGCCTGGATTTGCAAAAAGGATGCTGTAAAAAGGTGTTATATGTACATGACCTAGGACACACGTCATTTATTGGGTCTGTTCCTGTAATTCTTTAGAGGTGCAAAGAAGATTAATACAAAAGTGTCATGCCTATTTATTCAGTAATAGTATTCGTTTATTAACATATTGTTGCTGAGACCAGTATTTTAGAATATGGCAGTATGTCTATACTAATATTATAAAGAGGAAAGATTTGATTTTTTGTTTGTTTAAAATGAATAAGCTCCGAAACTACTGGACCGATTTCAATTTTAAAAAATTCTTTCACCGTTGACACCGCGAGTGACATAGGCTATGTTGCATTTTCAAAAAAATTGGGATGCTTACTAAAACTTGAATAATCTAACCCAAGGTGTAAAAAAATAAACAAAAAACTTCCTTCAATCGCGTGCGCTGCGAAAACTATTAATGATATAATAAAATGATGTATTAAATTTTTTCAGGACACAACACTATCTATAAAAAATGTCACGACAACATGTCTCTATATTTCGTAGTTACGTCACAATAAGCGTCCTTTTATTAATTTTATTAAAATACCACCGCTAGAAAAGGCTCTTTATTCGTACCTAGGTATTGATCCTTATCAAAATAAATACCAACGTTTCACATAAGCTACAATTTAATGGCATAACCACCAAAAAAGCATGGTGGATTGGTGTTCTCCTGCCGTTTCTCTTGAATAGCTTACTACTATGTAATATAACAAAAATCTTAGCCACAGAAACGCTTGGCCGAGTCTACTAGTTATTTATAATTGTGAAGTATCACAAGTCATAAATCGACATCGTTAATTTATGTGTGATCAATAATCTACAGCCTTCCATAAAATTTTACACAATACATAATTTGGAATAGTTTACTACAATCAAAACATAACAAACAAATAAACAGTAATTAGATTTTCTTAACCTATTAAGTAATAATAAAAATAATAAAAATTAATAAAAATAAAATTAAAACAAAAATAAAAAGTTTGATCCCTGTGGCAGTGTACCAAAAACTTTCATATACATTACTTCCTTACATTTAGTTACGACTTGTAGCCAATTAATTTGTACTTTGTTAAATTAACTACATATTAAAAGTATATTTATAAATTTTTTTGTCCTCAGAGGTAAAGACTTTAAAACAATGTTTCGAACTCTGTTATATGTTTTCACAATATATCGTTTCGCACAAGAAAGTATATTATATATATTACAATAAGGTATTTTTCAGCTAAAACAAATAACCAAACATATTTATCATAGTCAGAGAGTGAATATTAAAAATTATCGAAAGATAATGAAATGTAATTGTTTACATTAACTCCTTGTAACACCTTAAAAAAAATATTCGATTTTTTAAACTTCCAAATTGTTAAGAAACCGAAACAATTCCCTTTGTTTACAATTCAAATTTACCGTAGATACCTTAAGGAATGTGACGCAACGCATTATTTAAACTCTTAATTTAAATTCTACGCAGAAAGACTTATCAAACAAATGCAGAAGCATATCTGCCCCATTAGTAGACAATTAAATGAAAGATGAGAAAATGATTGAACGTTTTCTATTATGCCTCAAGTTCTCAATAAAAATGGTCCCCAAATTACAAATACCAGCTTCTACCTTTTGACCAAATTCAGCGAAGAGCTTTTTTTTATATAGAACAGGGGGCATACGGGCAGGAGGCTCACCTGATGTTAAGTGATACCCCCTGATGATGATATTAAGTGGACACTCTCAATGCGAGAGGGCTCGCGAGTGCGTTGCCGGTTTTTTAAGAATTGGTACTTGAAGGACCCTAAGTCGAATTGGTTCGGTAATACTTCTGTGGGCAGCTGGTTCCACAAAGTGGTGGTGCGCGGCAAAAACTGTCAAATTGTCAATCTCCAATGTATTATATCTGCTTGATTCTTTCTGTTTACACTGCGTCTCTTTGCGATTTCTACAAAGTGTACTAGTGTGAGTGTTCTGAAGATTGTTTGGGTTGATCCCTCCAGCCTCGTTTCAACACCGTACCTCCGCAATGCAAAATTTCATCAACATCACATTGATGGCTGGATGTTTTCCACAGTCCGTTTTACAAGGCACTTTCTTTTGCGAACTAGCACACTGAATCACTCCCGGTGAGGATCTTCCTTGAGAGATACCAATTATTCAAAGTTAGAGTGTACACCTCCCTCAAAAGTCGGCAAAAACCCACTAAAAATAGGTGTCCATGGACGATGACTGAACTTTTTGGGCGACCCGTACGCTCGTTTCAGTATTACATAAACAAAATGGCTGAGTTAGATTTATAAAAAAATTGAGTTGCTAAAGAGTTAATAAGATTCTTAAAGATATAACAACAGTATTCAATAAATTAATTAAAAACCAATTTTAAATATTAATTAATAATTACTTTATTTAATTATAAGTCTTTAGGGTTATCATTGTGTTAGTTACAATATTATAATAATAATAAATAATCTTTATTTCTTCTCTCACATATACATACAAGGTTATTATGATTAAACTAAGATGATAACATTAGGAAATGCATGTGAGAGACTGGTCTCTGTAACAGGAGACCTGAGTGACAGATAGCCAACCTCTCCACCACCGGACCGGGACACGTACAATCAGGTCATTGTCATAAGATACAATAGAAGAAAATATATTAAGTGCTAAGAAACATTGCAGTGTAATAAATTTGGTGTGTGTGTGTGTGTGTGTGTGTGTGTGTGTGTGTGCGCGCGCTCTATTAGCCAGTTTTAAGGTATACTCGTACAGTCAAAATTAGAAAATTACCTTAACACTAAAATTACTTACATTTAAGACTTTACTTAAATTTTATTATGAACAGACTAAAAATTCCTCACGCGTCAATGTGTCACACAATGTGTCACATCATGCATTCTTAACTAGCTAAGCCAAACGGCCGTCCAGGGAATTCACAATCTTAGGTCTCGGACATGTCTTTGGATTGTGCCTATTTTACACCAGTAACATTGCGTTGGAACGTTCAGGGTACCAGTCTTGTGAGGAGACCATAGGGTCCCTAACTAAAGCGCAACAAATCGATTTTGACGCCGTAGATATCACTGCCCGTTGAGTCTATACCACTACAAGGCCCTTAACAAACCCATACACAATAAATAATCAATAAAACACGCATAAAACTAGTTCAACGAATATCGAAAACACATATCATTTACCTAATTAGATTGGGCGTTAAATCGCCAAACAAGCATTTATTATCTGTTCATTTAAAAATAATGCCGTATAAAAAACTCGTCAAAGATATTGTCAGGAGATACGGGGCTGTGTTCGCAGGCATCGTTTGAAAAAAAAAACACCCGAGGCGATCCGTGACTCCTATTTTTTTGTTTTATTATTTTTAATTCATATTATCGTACGGTTATCCCCTTTAATTTTGTTTTTAAGTATGGGTATGGCAGCCTTTATGGGTATTCGGAATTCGTGGCGTATTCCTTATGTAAATTATGCAGGTGTTTTGATAATTGTGACAGATGCAATGTTTTAAGCGTAAAGCAAAGCGCTGTTGCCTTTTGCGTATACATTCTTGATAAAATAATCAAGACATTCACAAAATCTAACAAACTATTTTTTAAATATTTTATCAATTTATGGTACTGTGCAGAGGAAGCTGCATTCTATGATAACGTAATAGGTATATTTTATAAATATAAAGACATTTACTAGTCAACATATAAAGAATATATAACCCTCTAATCCTTATAACCCAAATAAGGCTTCGAGAGGAATCAAACGAGCTCTGGAAATACACCAAACACATCATAACCTAACCAATTCGACTTAGGGTTCTTCAAGAAAAGAGCGTATTAATTCTTAAAAGGCCGCCAACGCACTCGTGAGTCTGGCATTGAATGTCCATGTATCGCTTAACATCAGATGAGTCTCTTGCCTGTTTGCCCTGTTCTATAAAATATATTACATATGCTATGTTTTTAACAATTAAAGACGACAATTTTACTCTCCTCCGCCGGGAAGCGCTTGGACGTTCCACTGTGTTGGTTTTGTGAGAAATTTAAATTTAAAATCTTAAATTAAAATACTAAATTGAACTATTTGGATTTTTGTGGTTTTGAACCCGTGCCTCTTCGTGGATAGGCTGTGTGGTGGGCGCTGTTGTTTGCCATTACACCAAACGGTTGAGTGCCGGCGAGTCGAAATTCTACATCACATTCGGCTAATGACGTAAGTAAGACTACGACGCTTGTGATTTGCTACGTTACTACATAGCTGTTATACCTGTTACGATCAACTGGTGCGATTGTCTATTGTTGCTTTGCGATATTGAACTCTGGGTTCATTGAAGATATACCCAATATCCAACACTCACCCCCTCGTAACACTTCTGTGATTCTTGTTCCCGATCGGAGTCTGATCTTTAAGTCTCCGATGACGAGTGCGGGCTGTATTGCCAAGGGTGACACCAATATAACAACGCCTCCAAGGAACGAATGGAGACCTCTTCCCCGAATGCTCATTCTAGTTCCGAAAGTAGCGACTTAAGAACGGATGTCCTGAAAATGCTTTCTGAATGGAGAGAGGATCAAGAACGAAACCTATGTGAATGGAAGTCCACTCTAAATGACACCTTAAACAAATTATTTTCTGAATTATCCAATATAAAAACTGAATTCCAGGAAATAAAGAAGTCTAACTCAGAAATAGAAAAAGGAATAGAATTTATAAACAAGCTTCAGGAGGAGACCAATGACAGAGTAAAGGAAATTGAAACTAACCAAAAAAATAATAAAAATGCCATAAAAACTTAGAATCGCAATCCAGGATATACATTTCGTACAAGAGATCATTCTGGAGATCCGCAATATCCTTTTGAAAATGAAAATTTGACAACTTACTCTCGACCCTTTCTGATCGGCAAAGCTGTGATTCGATATAAATAGGAGTGATGTACGTGACTTGTATCGGCTGCCGGGTAGACCGGGAGTATCAAGACCTGTTGTTCTGAATTTAGAGTGTTAATGCTAAAAATATTTATTACTAAGCTGCGAAACTTTAACAAAGGAAGGCCGTTTCTGAGAAGCTCAATACTCATACTATCGGGTTGCCAGGAATAAAGACTCACTTTACATTGACGAACATCTAGGTCCATCTCAAAGAAAACTTATGTTTGAAACCCGTCAATTTGCCAAGAAACATAACTACTCGTGCTGGCATTCAAATGGAAGAATACTTTTGCGTAAGATTCGACTGGTAGACCGATTTTAATCCAATCAGAAAATGTTATCTCAGCTGGCAAAGGAATCATGACTATTGCATGTAACTGCTTTCTCATTAACCTAATGCCAATTAACTGTATATTTTATTTATTCTATTGATTTACTTTATCTTGCTAGTAATAAAATTACCTTATCAATTTTTTTCATGTTAAGTTCTCGTTTATCTAAATTATTTTTGAATTTTATTTCTTGATTATTTTAACCTATACTACACACTACTGAAATTATAACCACTTACACTCAATATATACAAAGTGTACTCATAGAAAGAATGTAACTGTTAACAAAATCTCTGTCTGTCTTCGTGCCGTGTGTAGTTATTGTTTGGTCTATTTGTGTGGGTTGTCCCGGGATTGTGGAATCTCGTAGGGGCTGTACCGGCTTTTTTTACATATTGCGGACTCAATAAATAAAATTCGATAAAACTAATGCAATTATAAATGATATCGATAAACTTATTTGCACAATCTTCTCTTTGTGACATAGAGGACTGCCGGAGACTTATGAACTGCCCGAATAATTCTAAAAATTATCCATCAAAACATTCGTAGTATAAATCGTAACTTCTCTGATTTTCAAACCTTATTTTGATCAGGACTGATTGGGACTTAATAATCTTAACGAATTTTGCATAATAATCGTAACTTACCATCTCTTGAGGATACAACTCTGCTCTAACGAGAAAAACTTCAACAGAATGAAGGAGTTGTAGTATTTTAAAAGAAATTTGAAATTAGTTATCCGAGCCTGACCTTTGTGATGCCAACTGTTTACTGATTAACCTTGAGATAATGTAACACTAATTCAGTATATAGACCACCTGGTTAGCAAAGATGTTCAAGGTTTTTGGTATCTCTTGACAAACTTCTTTCTGAGATAGTAGTACTCATAAAGTTCTGATAGGTGATATAATATTGATAATTGGATAACAATAAGGATTTAATTCTTCAACGTATTTGAATATTGGTTCTCTGGTTTATTGCCAGCCCACTTATTTCCAACTCATGCAGGACTTGTCTTACCATGTAATACTAAAATGTTCTTATGTCTTCTGTTATGTTGCTGAAACCTCATCAGATCACGACATTTAATTCTGAAACTTGAACGTAGCACTATGACTGACAAATACTCTTCTCTGAAAAGATTGATTACCCGTCTTTGGACATCTATGAAGAACTTAAACCTAAGCCTTGTATATAAAATGACTGATCCCAATGAGGCAACAGCATTTCTTCTGACTGCGCTTGACACTGTAATTAAGCAAATACGAAAACTTTAACCATCCCAAATCGTAAGATCAAGAGCCATGGATGACTGCAGTCTACTAAGATTTAAAGCATGTGACAAACTACATCAAAAATAAGAAAAATCCTAGTAACGAAATATTAATTAACTTACAAGATATAGAAATTTTTGAACTCACTTTTAAAAAATATTAAAAATACTTATGAGAGAAACCGCCTACTTAAAGCTGCTAAGACTAATACAAAAGTTCTCTGGGACACTATCAAACAACTAACCTACTCCAACAATACAACTAGCACTGCACTTGAATTGTCTCTCCACTGACCCGATGTCTCTGTCAACAACATTAATAAATATTTTCTATGGGAAAGAATTGCGAAAAAGCATATTCTAGTAGCTCTTATAAAAACCATCAATCAATCCTAATGTCCTCATTCTATCTACCTATATGTATTGAAGTTAATCTCTTATCTTGCAATGAAGAAGGACGGTGCTGCGGGCAGAGATAATATTTCTGGACCTTTCTCAAACTTATATAAATCTTAGTCCCTCCACTTAATATATATTTAATTTGATTTTCTAAGGATTTTCCGTCCTATTCAAGCTAGCTGAAGTATTGGTTTATAAAGGTGGTAATAGAGATTGTTGGTAACTACCGACCTATTTCTAAACTATCTAGCTATCCAAAATCATTGAGAAATTGATAAACAAACGCCTCATCGATTATTTAGAAAGTAATAACCTACTCTCAGTAATTTGATTAGACCGGGTTCATCAACAGCGACCATTCATCAATTAATGATCATATTGTTACAAAACTAGATAAGAAAAATAAAATTTTAGCTGTATTTTTGGACATTGCAAAGCTTTTGACGCGGTGCTGTCCTATTCTGCTGGATAAATTGGAGGCTTTGGGTATTGTGGTTTGAGTTAAACTATTTGATAGCTACTTGAGTGATAGACAGCAAAGAGTAAGGGTGGGCAACATTGTTAGTGACGATTTGGATACCTATGGAAGGGTAGTGTTTTAGGTCCACATGTTTTGGCATTTATCAATGATCTTTGACTCCAGTTAAAATGTAAAATAATAAATTTCAGATGATACTGACTTTTTTCATGGTGATAGTGGAAAGATATGTCGACATGTAAAGAGGATTGATTGTTAACAAATGCTCAGAATAATGCCCTAACTATCATTAATAAAATAAATGTAACGTTCTATATAAAACTCCTGGTTCTAGTACTACTTGTTTAACTGCTCATTATGTTCTATACTGATTTTGTGATTCAAAGATTTTGTTGCCAAAATACTAAGTATCTAGTGGAAGACTGTTTAACTACAATTGACTGCTACTATGCGAACTGGAAACTTATCTTCACCTTTAAAATCTCGTAATATTGTGAAAATCGATAATTAAAATTTTATCATCCTCTGCCAATCCGTTTTGCTATTGTTTATGTCTGGGAGGGGCTTGTAAAACTAATTTATAAACTAGAGGGCTCAGTGGTTATTGAAAGTAAGTTATTCTAAACCATTTTTATACCCTACCAAAGATCTATATCTTTTATTGACTGTTGAGTTTCGTCAACTATTTATACTGAACACTGTCTCAAACAACACTCCATAACTCGCTATGATCCTTCTTTGAATGACAACAAACGATGCAAATATAAAGTCTGCACCTCAGATACCGTTGGTCCAAGCTTTTCAAGAAGGTTTTTTTGGTTTTATGGCTGTCACCTATATAACAGATAAACAGGTTGATCAACATATATCCGCTTACTAAATATGAGTGTAAAAAGCCAATCAATGGTAAAAATAGACTACGAGGGACTGAGAAGTTTTAGTAGTCCTCAGCTATACCTAACACTAACACGTTATGTATACGAGTACATAGGTACACTATCACCCATGCTCATATATGCTTCACTAAGACATATATACACTAAGTCATAAATTCACTAAACATACATACATTAACACTTACATACACTAAACCATACATGCACCATCACACACACCCACTTAAATGTGAGTATATTTGTAATATTTGTAATAGTCTCTCGATCAAATTGTGTACTACTTAAATTATTCGGTCCGATGGGAGGGATGGCAATTGTATAAGGTATCTAGTACAGTGCCAGTCTCTAAAGATTTTGCCTGTTAATTTGAAATTTGTATTTTGTGTCTGTATTTTTGTGTGAGAGAAAACAAATAAATATTTTATTATTATTTATTTTATTAATATAATATTTATTGGTTGAATCTTAGACAATGGTTTTGTCATAGCACCAAGTCATTGTTCAGAAGCGAAGTAGCCATGATGATAACCAACCTCCTTTTTTATTTATTTATTTACAGCCCAATGGCCAAACTAAGACTAATAAAAAAAACAAAAAAAAAAAAAAAAAAAAAAAAAAACCGCCCCCCAAAAAACACACAATTGCAAAAAGCCCCCAAGGCTTTTACCCGCCTTTCAAGAATTGGTTTGCTCTTTTCTTGTAGGACCCTAAGTCGAATTGGTTCCAAAATACTTCAGTGGGTAGATGGTATGGATGCGCGTCAGAAACTGCCTTACGCTCAGTTGTGGAACGACGGACGTCGAGGTGATACAGATGGAATTTATTTTTGTATTATCCCTTGACGTCCGATAATAAAACTCGTAGAACAACTCCTCTGAACACTCTCCATCGTAAATGCGGTAGAAAGGATATGTCACTATAAGAAGAAATCTTTTCTTCTTATAGTATGTATATTTTATTTGATTTTCATGATACTTAATGTATGTTAACTGTTTTAGTATTGTTAATTAAATTAAATATGTTCGTTATAAGATTTGATTTCTCTATGGATTGCATTCCCCCGCCTACAAACTGATCTATGATTTATGTACGAAGCAGTTCCTACAATTAGTTTTCCAATAAATTACATCGAGATTCATGCATACGTTTTATTGGTTCGCTGATTGCGAGTTACCGTTTTTCTTAGCTTTAACTTTTGTAGCATAAAATATTTTAATATGATGTATTTTAAGTGTTAGCGAGGAATTAGTAAGGAATTGTAAACCTACTAGCTAGTACTGTAAAAACATTATAGGAACATGTCTTAGTCTCAAACATTTACGACGTGTCAGGCAAAGAATGTCACTTAGTTATAATGAACATATATAAAACACTATGTTGTTTTACATATGTAATCATAAATTAGTTATAATTATAACTTGGTAATTAGCGCGATGATAATGTAATATCTCAAATATCAAAACCCGCTACATTTTTAGGTATGGGCCTCAGATTTCTGTATCTGTTTAATTTGTTAGGAGCCACTTGGAATGTAACTCTATGATTTGGGCCCCACAAGAGAAAAAAATATTCTCTAATGGTGGAGCGTATTAAAAATAAATTTACCAGATACATGTACATGAGGTTGAATGGAGTGTACCCATTTTACCCAGTAATGTATCCAACTTTGTATGTTTTTAGTTTAGTTTTTCTATTGTATTAGTATTCAGTTACTGTAAAAATAGGAAATAAGGAAATAAATAAATTATCATTTGTCAATCTAATAGGCAAGTAGGTGATCAGCCTCCTGTTTCAAGAAGCGAAAGATATAAATGAATTAATATCTATTTAATAAGTCAATATTAACAATAGATTTATACCGAATGTATCTTATTACTATATTAAATTACTTACTTATATTTATGAAGTATTATATGAGCAGTTTGGTTAATGCACGCGTGGCCGTCGGCAAGATGGATGGGTAGATACAAGGAATTTCGATCGCCTCGTTGTGTATGAAATTATTGGAAAACTGACTTCGTGCCCGATGCATCTACTTCGCTAATGTTGGCAACGATCCGAGTTGCTTTTGATAAATCTACGAGATATTATACCGTACAAACGATGAGCTATATGCGAGAGTGGAAGTTTGGGACACATTTCTGTTTTATTTAAATATACTGCATTTACCACGGAGAGTGTTCAGAGGAGTGTTCGGATTACCTGCTGTTGAATTTCACCATCGGACGTCGAGGCAGAATACGAAATTCACTTCGAGCTCCGCCGTTCCACAACTGTTTTTTTATGGCAGTTACCATCACCACTTTGTGGAACCAGCTGCCCACTGAAATATTTCAGAACCAATACGACTTAGGGTCTTTATAGAAAAGAGCGTACCAATTCTTAAAAGGCCGGCTACGCACTTGCGAGGGATGGCAAATTTGAGTATCACTTAACATCAGATGAGCCTCCTGCCGGTTCGCCACCTGCCATATATCAAAACGTGAGTGTACTTATGTACACGCGTTAGAAGTTATGTCAAAAATGTTATTTTTCGCCTTATTATAAGTTTGTAAAAAAAACGACACTAACAATATAAAAAAAATAATATATTTAAAGATATAATTTCAAAAAAACTAAAATGTTACCTATAGCTAACTTCAGGGTGTCGAATTTTTGTGACGGTGAGCGCGCGCATCGTAAAAGTTTACTCTCATCATTTTCCCCTAACGCGCCAAAAGAAGTACAACTTCAAAAACATACGAAAATCATCTTGGATTTTAACTACGCAGAGTAATGTACAAAAATATTATTTCATATGTAACTGTTATTGAGTGTGGAGAGCTCGAGGCATGGGCGGGCCGAGACACCTGTACCATACATTTGAATATTCTCAAATCGATATTTTACGATGGCCCTGTAATTAACTAAATCAAGCGTCGATTGTTGAGGATCGAATGTTCACGCCTAGGTGTTAAGCGGCCCTTTAGATTTTGTTTGTTTTTCATCACCGACCCCAAAAAGATGCTATACTATGCAAAAATAATTCAAAGAAATTTCATTAGTTTTTGTCATGTAAATTTTATTTTATCCAGGTTCGAGTTCAGAGCAGTATTGGCCCAGTGGCTTCAGCGTGCGACTCATCCCTGAGGTCGTTCGACCCCAGGCTGTGCACCAATGAACTTTCTATGTGCGCATTTAATATTCGCTCGAACGGTGAAGGAAAAGACCGTGAGGAAACCGGCTTGCCTTAGACCCAAAAAGTCGACGGTGTGTGTCAGGCACAGCACGCTGATCACCGACTTGCCCATTAGATTTAAAAATGATCACGAAACCGATTCAGAAATGTGAGGCCTAGACTTAAAAGAGGTGGTAGCGCCACTGTTTTTTTTATTGTCGAGCTTCGAAATGCGTCGTCAAACCCGAACTGTTTAAATCCCATCATTCGGAAAGGCATATACCTGAGGTATCGTGTTAGGCATAGTTACAATGGTAGCCTAAAAGTGACTCAGAACATCCATATCTAAAAACGTTGGTAAGATGTCCATACCCTATAGGAGTTTCTTTTTAATTTATTTACGTAATACTAATTGTTTTAACTAAAACTACATATGGACAAATAAAGAAGTTATTATTATAAATAACTCTGTATTTCAATTTACTCTATAGTGTCGAACAGTGCACAAATTATTGACTGTGACTATAAATACAATAATTTTTCTATACCCATTTTTCATCATCCATCAAGGACAACACTGAACTCACACTTCAGATTTAAGTGTTTGATTGTAATTTGTGTTTGTGTTAAATCCTCTACAGTATTATTAGGAATTTGTTGATGTATTTAAATATAACTCGACACAATACTGTTGGCAACATAATGTAATATCTATAATTCAATTGTTTTGTTATCTGTAATTTTTCTTCATATATATATATGTCTATGGTTTTAACTTCCTTCCGTTTCCATCGTGATGATTGCTACTAGTGCTCAAATAAAGTGGTGTAATAATAAGTGAAAAATAAGTGTTTTTTCTACGCCTGACCTAACCTGGAAAAAATTAATCTACAGTCCACGCTCTGCAGCTAGAATAACCGTGTGTAGGGTTCGGGTAACGATTCATACTAGTGCCCTACAAATACATGTTATAACATATTATTACTTCTTCTGTTAGACGTCTGTGACAAAATCTTTAGCAGTCATTACTGGTGTAGAACTCGTCTTGAATTCCTCTTTAACGACAATACATGAATGACCGATTAAACCATTCAAAGGATGTCCTATACACATAAGATCGTAAATAAATAAAGCCGAATTTAATAATAAGCTTCAGCTAAGTAATGGCCGCCAGGAGGCAACGCTACATATATTATGAACGATTTTAAAACTTTTACGTACAGTTTTTAGCTTTATATTATTTTAAACACTATAATTTGTTGTTGTAGACGTTTTTTTAACGTTCGGGGTGAAATTCTTTGATAAACAGTTTAATATGAATTTTAATGGGTTGATATGACCTTTTTAAAGGTAGTGTTATGGAATTTTTAAAGGGTTTATCAACCTTGAAGACATGTCAGAAGGCGAACTTAATCAGCCTATTCTTAAGTAAAATAACTTAAGCCAAAACTGGTAAAACAGGGTTCGGTGGATTCTCATTCTCCTTTCACAAATTTAAATACCAGTATTAACAAATGGCTCAATCAATCAGTCATAAAATCATTATTCTGATAGGTAACACAATGTACACTTATGAACGTCAAAAATGAAATATACATTAAATGCTTCTAATTTTTCATTTACTGCCAGTTCGCAATCAAAAGCGTAGAACGGAAGAGTAGAACTGCCAAACTCCCATTTTAATCGCAATATTTTTTGTTTTACACAACGTTTGTAAGGAGCTGCTACCATTACACTATGTTCCATGTGACATCTTAAGTAATAAATAATAATAAAATAAATTAAAAACAAAGATTTGTTCTCTATCAGCAGGAGGCATGGTGAAATAGTTCACGTTCTGACAGTCAAATGTATGGCTATGAAAGGTACAATACTGAACAAATTATAGGAATAGCATAACATAAACAAACTTCAAAAAATAATGTTGAACAAAAAGTATCTTATCCGTCTTAATATTTGTCTATGAAAATTAATGATACAAAAAACTGAAATAAGTAATATACGAAACAATATTTACAAAAAAAATCTTCCTACGAGCACAATAACCCCTGATACTGTGAAGAAAAATATCACGAGAAAGTCTACACAATAAAATTATAGATATTTTGGTAAAAGTTCTCAAGTCCTCGATAATACACTAGGATTCCTTGTGTCATGGGCAGCCAGTTTCTTCCTTTTGACATGTTAACGGTAGGTATTTGACAATAATTTGCTGCTCCACAGCATAATGCTGAGCCAGGGTCAGTTACGACCAGAATACGCACACATTGCAATCTTAAAATGTACATAATTCCTTTGTTTTTCTATATTTTTTGTTATTTTTCTTTTTTTGATTATTATTATTATTATTATTATTATGTGTGTTTATGTGTGTGTGTTTCGTTACTAATAAAAGTTATGTATATGTCTATAATTTCAGCATAACACACATTTTATAATTAAATTATTGTTGCAAAATAAGAATATTTTCTATGTCATGATACTCCTATGTAACACGATGACTACATTATATTTGGTAGCGCCGAATAGAAGTCTCTAGTCTCTGAATCTTACCCACAGAGAATATCGACGCTTTTGAGGCTTAAAAAGCTCATTAACACTTAATAAGCGTAGCTTAATTTGTCTGTCCCACACCATTCATTCTCACTCATTCAATATATTGGTATCAATCAAAATAATAAAGTTATAATGCACATTGTTAATCGCAATAATTATTGTGCATCACACGAGACGTATGTATTGCATATTTACGTCAAAAAAGTTAAGAATTCATATGACATCGTTGTGTTGACACCGACACCGCCACAGAGCACAGTGCATAAAAAACACTTAAATAGCATTCCGATGCATTTATTTGTTCTTACATTCGTATTATGACAGATTTTCGACAATGGGAGCGATAGGCCTTTGTGCGGCGTGGACAAAGGGTAACACTTAATGTGTGATGCGCTCCACACTGTTACACACTTACCTGAATGCAAAAGTGTGTTTGTCCATTCGGGCATAATACATGTGCTAATTGTATTAATTCTTTAAATATAGAATAACTAGCTGCCCCCGCGAACTTTGTTTCTCCTTAATGTGATTTTACTTTTGCCTACCTTTTTAGTACCAACATGGAACATATTGCTATGCTACCCCAGAAACTATTCGGGTTTACGGAATGAAAGCTTTTTAGGTTTTTCTGTGACTTTTTCTCTATAGACTTCAAGTCATAAATTTTTTAACTAACAAATAAAAAATAGGGGTTGATCGAAGAGGGGTGAAAATTAAGGATTTTATGTATTTTGTATGTTGAAACATAAAAAATATAAACTAAAAATTTCATTTAAAATTAAGGGGTACCCTTTACATTTAGGGTGAGGAAAAATAGATGTCCGTTTCGCAGACCTAACCAATATTCTCATAAAATTTCACGATAATCAGTCGAGACCTTTCGGAGGAGTTTAATTACAAACACCGTAACTCGAGAATTTTATATATTAGATACAACCTATCTATCCACCTCCATTGAGACTTATGCATGTAACCAGGCATAGTCTTAGTAAATCTATATGAACAATTAAATTAGAAATTTTTTAATAATTATCAGCGATAATGTGATCATATGATAATATGATCATGCTTCTGAGTATTATTTAAAATACGAATAGAAGTGATATACCTATTTAAGAGAACGTTACGGTTTTTTAGGGATATCAAATTCAGGTTTTTTTAATATCATTTAGTTGTTATAAATTTATTTCTAGTATGATATTATTTAAGTCAAATTTACTTATACTAAAATTGTAATTTTACATTAACTAAAACTAAACTACAATAATACATTTTACTAATACATACTAATTCGTCGTATTTTAATTATAATCTTGCAATTAGCAAGGTTGTTTAAAAATTTCTAAAATTTTCAAGAAGTAATGTTATTGCTTTAGCGGTCTCGGTAAGCCGGGATCGTCACTACGATGGGTGTGCAATTTTGCAAACATTAAGTCCTAAGTACTCATTCCAACTAATCATACAAGGCAAAGTGGCAGGTAGAAGGAGACCTGGCCGCAGACGCACGTCTTGGTTAAATCTTAGACAATGGTTTGGTCAAAGCATCAAGTCATTGTTCAGAAGCGTGGCATCCAAAATTAAAGTAGCCATAATGATCGCCAATCTTCGAAAGGAGATGGGTACTATAAGAAGAACTCCAAGGTCTGGTTGGGAGATATTATAAATCGAAATTGTGAAGGTAATGTTCAGCACGCAGCCGCGGTTAAAAGCTAGCTAATATCGGCTCTAGGATGCCATCACGATCAGCGCGGTGTTGAATGGTTTCAAAGAGGTGTCGCCTGCGCATGTAAAGGCTTTATCCGTCGTCGCTTTGCAGTACGCCGCGATCTAGATCGCCGGCGCCGAAGCGGCACGATGGTATCAACCTGCGACAATTGCTAACAACGTTGCCGAACAACGCGAATTATTCAATGGGAATTCCAGGTCTTACTCACATTACTGGATATTCGTTAAAAGAATGCATGAGAATGTCTTGTTCTATATTGGATTTATAAAAAATATATGTAGTCGGTACGTTTGCTTGTTTGAAGGCAATCTTTGAAACTATTAATAATAATAATATAAATTGTTTCTTTACAAAAAAAGGTGGTACATTTAGACTGATTAATTACAAAAACAAAAAGAGCGTGCGTACAAAGTATACAACTATCATATTAATTTAATTTCTTAATGGTAAGACAAATTATTTATACTCTAATTGTTGTTATACTTATGCCAAAATTTAAAACTTTTGAACTCCGACTTAGAGGTAGGAGAAAGAAGCATATTTTGTGTAAATTCTAATCGAACTGATTTCAGCCTTTTTTTTGTTAATAAAAAATCTCAAAACTGCGTGTTAAATCGAAAATTTTTCCATTTCTGAGACATATTTCTCGTAACGTAGTAAAATGCACGCGTTAATTATAAACTTTGCGTTGCGGTGAATAAGCTAGTACGTTTTTATAAGCAAATAGTCAGTTTTTTTCCTGTTCCGAAACAATTGTTTCATCGAAATTGTAAACCAATCAAGCAACGGCAGTAATGAAAATGCTGTAAAATTATTAAACATAATTTTATTATACATACATGTTATAATTCCTTGACATGTGTCCCTATAAATATATTAAATAAATATCGTATAATTCTTTGTAGCTCCACGTAGCCACAAATAACTAGTCTTAAATAAAATCAAGAGTAGGCTATTGGAATTCCAATTTCTTACCCATATCCTCGGCATACTAGAGATTTATGGGCCGAAGCGTTGATTGAATACCTAGATAATGAATTTGTAAAAGTGCAATTGCCATTGGAATGTATCAATTTTATATCTTTAAATACGCGAGGAAAGAAGAATGAAAATATCTTTGTGAAGTATGTAACAGTTTACAATTAATAAAAAAAATCCATAAAACACTAGCAAGCATTTAATTTCACTAAATCAATTTTAACACAGGCTTCAGTTACACAAATACGCACTCATCCGACACGCATTCACTCTGTATATATTATTGATTTATTTCTTAACACTTCGTTGCATACAGAAATATAATACAGCTGACATAATTAAATGAAAAGGAGGGCAACTGGCGGCATTATTGCTTTCCAGCGATCACTTCCAGGCAAGCTATTATTGTTTAGTCTGTAAACCTTTTAAATTAGCGTTTCGATTTAAAAATTATTTTATATTAGTTAAATAATTAGCAAAGTTATTTTCTAAAAAATAAAATAATTTCAATATTAAACAATATTTTGAGGGCTAATCATTTTTTTAGATATTTTCTTATTTTACAATTCTTTGAGCCTTTAAAAACATGCCGATTAAGAACACATATTTATTTTTGAAGCATAAGTAAGAGCCGGCCCCGCCGGGGCTCCCAAATACCAGCTTCTTTTGCGTTGATCCCTCCTGCCTCGTTTTAACACCGTACGAGTAGTACCCAGCTTACCCAGCCAGCCAGCTGGAAGTGGACGACGGTCCGCTTCACAAGACATTTTCCTTTGCGAACTGGCGAACCGTGGAATCGACTCCCGGTGTTGGTCTTCCCTGGGAAATGCAACCTCCAATTTTTTTAAAAAGGGAGCATATCTCCCTCAAAGGCCGTCAACGGACCCACTAAAATGGATGCTGCGATAACTGCCCTTTTTGGGCGTCCTGTACGCTTGCCCGTCCCCCTATCCTACAATACGGGCCTGAAGAAGGTAATTGGGCGCAGCAACTCACTGATATTGTTGCGCTAGTTGATCTTCAAAAGCCTAAGCTGGTGAGTCCTAGAAAATGCTTGACACTTTTATGCAGACATAATCTTTTTAAACGCAGGCTGCAATTTCCCCGTACTAGACTATCTAAAGTAAGTAATTATTTTTTGGGAAAAGGGATACTTTTCTTTAATAAAATCCCAGTGGCTCTTTTATCTCTGCCCTTTAATAGTTAAACGATCCAGTTGATAACAGGGCCTGGAACTAGTGCTAGACAGGCTACTTCTAATTAATTTGCGATATTATTTTAAAATAAGTGTTGTTTGATGATTTGCTATTTTAAATGCGTTCCGAGAGTTTTTTAAGCCGGCTTTTTCTCTACACCCTCAGTCTTTGCCGATGAGTAGGGATGTCTACTGATTCAAATTTAATGACGTGGAATAAGTGACACCTATATCTTATATTCCATAATAAACATATTTTATTTTTATTTCATACAAATAAGCTTTAAGTGTTCATCTAAACTAATTTCATTTTACCGGTTCTTTTAAGGCGGTGACAGCGGCTTTCACAAAGGATATAACCAGAGTCACGTTTTAGCACTAGGGAGGTTGTATAGCAAGTTTCCTCTTTCCTTGAGATGAAGATCTTTAGATTGTAGAGGTCAGCACTTCCGCTAAAATTCAAGGAATTTATAACAATGTAATGTTGAGGAGACAAATTTATGATAGTCTATTTATATTAGTTTTTATTTATGATTATAATCAATTTGTAAAACTTCTGTTAAGAAAATTGATTAAGCCGTTTATTTTATTTCCAATATTGAAATTTTGAATGATCTAATAAATACTTTTGACTTTACTAAAACAAATGTATAATCTTATATACTTAATATAATTATGCCAGAATGATTTTTTATGGGAAACTCACCACCAGTGTGTATTCCTATCTAAACAAACGTTAAAAAATTCACCGTGACCACGCACGCTGTAAAGCACGCGAAACGTCGGATAAATTTAAAATTGTGTTAAATAATTGTAAATTTATAATAATACATAACTTTAATCCGGTAAAAGGTTTTTTTCTTTAAATTCTATTAATTTTAATTCGCACTTATTTAGATAAAACTTTTTTGGATTGGATATAATTCTTAACAATTCTCGTGAAAATAAATAAAAAGAAAATTATCGCTGGTAGTATTTCCTCTTTATTTGCGATACTTATTCGTTAAGCGAGGAAAGCACCAGCTGGGGTCACCGGTACTATCTACCAGGCTCCAGCTAAAATCTTTAATTAGCGCCTGTGCAGTGTGCACTTGAAACCCACGCCCCAAGAGTCTCTACTCCAAAGGGATCTAAATGGAAGTTGGAGGAAAGACTCTCATATTTGAGCCGTTTCTTATTTTCCCGTCCCATCTTCCAAGGGATCATCGACATAACATAGTTTGTCAAAAGCACGTAAACACCGAATTATGTTGATAAATAACATATTAAGGAGACATATCGCGAGAATAAGCGTAATTCTGTTTTATTATAAAAGATTATGTTTGTGAACATACTTCAAAGTAAAAAATTAGGTTAGGTTAGAGAGGGTTATATTTTACAAGTACCAGTTCGCAGTTGACTTCTACAATTTCATATCTTATTCATGTTGTATATACTCGTGATAAAATATATCTATTGTGATTTAAATAATTATAGAAAATGGCGCTACAAATTCTTAGGTCTGGGCCCCAGATTTCTGTTGATAACTTCTAATAGGCAAGTAGGTGATCAGGCTTCTGTGCCTGACAAACACCGACGGGTCTAAGGTATGCCGATTTCCTTACAATGTTTTCCTTCACCGGACGAACGTTAAATACGCACATAGACAAATTTGGTGCACAGCCGGGGTTAGAACCCACAACTTTAGAGACACACGCGTAATAAACACGTAAATATATCTTAATAAGCAAAATAAAGCAGTGTTGGCCATGTGCGTGCTTCAGCGTGCGACTCTCAACCCTGAGGTCGTAGGTTCGATACCCGGCTGTGCACCAATGGACTTTCTTTCTCTGTGCGCATTTAAAATTTTCTCGAACGGTGAATTTTTGAGACGGTTTCTTTATTGAAATCTTTAATTTAATCACAACTGCAAATTCTAATTAAAATCTTTAGAGACTGAAAAACATTGCACAATTTTCTCAAAAATATATGTCTTAATCCCGTTTCTGGGAAGGTTAAAGGCGTAGATACCAACACGTGTTCTTGATCTGATAGAACCTCCACACGCAAAACCTTATTTTAGTGAAATGTAGTTCAAATGTCATCGGTTCAGCGGATCTGGCAAAGACTTGCATTTGGCATTTTGTGTGCGTGCTTTGCGTAAAATTTCAACAATAAATATGATATACGTATATATATATTTTTTTATGTAATAGGAGGCAAACGGGCAGGAGGCTCACCTGGTAAAGCCGCCGCCCATGAGCCAGAAGGCTCGCAAGTGCGTTGCTGGCCTTTCAAGAAGTACGCTCTTTTCTTGCAGGACCTTAAGTCACATTGGTTCGGAAATACCTCAGTGGTGCTGGTAACCAACTTGCGACATACCCGGCTTCGTATTGATTCATTTAAATATAGATTTTTAAAAATACAGCATTTGCGCATATCTGACATGCGTTTGTTTATTTTTTTTATAAATTGTCTGCACAAGGACACAATAAAACATTATAATCTAGTCTAACTTAATAATACGTAATTATTACTAATAAGTAATTTAAAACTAACCTAATTGACGCCTAAAGAGAACTAAACCTTTTGAGTTAATAAACCTAGTGTAGTGAATATAATTGCAATTGCGGACACAAGAACATAGAGTCAAAACATTACAGAACGCTAAGACTGTTAATAAACACTACCTAAGTTTAATACTAGTACCTATTGTATAAAATAAAGTCAACATAATATTACTTATAAGCCATAATTATTTTAAAAGCTAGATTGTAATTCATGTAAAGTCGCATTCTCGAACTTTTGTGAACTTTGTTCTAGTAAAGAAAACCTAATTTACATTAAAGGATATTTAACAGAAAGTGTCCAATAATAGTACTTACAGTCTCTATTAAAGGAAAGACACTGTTCTTAATCTAAAGTTCCTAAGCTTCTTTAAATCAATTATGCAAAAACACAATTATTTCATGGACCAAATTGTCACTTTAGGCATTAAATTATAATCCTTCAATTAAACAAAACGTTTAAAACATTATAACAAACATTAAGTTGATAATAAAAATTGATTAGAAATTAAACTCATTACAGAAAATTTATTTAAGTAAAATACAATTTACCAGTATCAATTGGTCGAAAAAAAAATATTGTTATTGTCGGCACAGGCTTATAGGAAATAAATATTTTAATTTTAGAGGAACACAAACAGGAATCTGAAACCAAGAGCAAAGTTTGTGTAGATTATTAAAATGTCATTGGTACATATTTTAATTACAATATAATGTTTTATATTCTCTAACAATGACAAGCTTTTATACCGTTATTACGAATTCGCATCACGACATTCCGTTCCATCAAAACTGCAAATGTCATCACAGATAAAAAATACATCATCGAAAATCAAATATCGTTATGAAAATTTGTTTGACGTAAGAAAAAGCGCGAAACTCACAGCAGACCGCCGGGCGCGCACATTCCCGCCTTTTTGCCATCTCCGATATATTTATTGTCATCTCGACGATACGAGATTTGACAACGATTCCCACATGATATTGTGTCACAGTCTGTTTAAATCTGACACTTTTTATTTCTCATAACACAACTTCTAGTTAGGACTCCGAATCATTCTGCATTTTTTAATTCGACTTGTGGTGGTGGTATGCATTTGTAAGCACTTTTTTTTTAAGTTTTATCCTAATTATATACTTAAACTTGAGCAGTGTTGGCTTCAGCATGCAACTCTCGTACCTGAGGTCGTAGGTTCGATCCCCGATTGTGCACCGTTGGACTTTCTATTTGCGCATTTAACATTCGCTCGAACGGTGAAGGAAATCATCGAGGGGAAACCGACATGTCTTAGACCCAAAAAAGACGATGGCGTGTGTCAGGCACTGGAGGCTTAGCACCTACTGGCTTATTAGATTCAAAAGTGATCATGAAACAGATTCAGAAATCTGAAGCCAAGAACTAAAGAGACCTAATATACAAAACTTAACTTTTCAGTAGTAACATTTTTGTTTTTAAGTATATTATAGTTGGTCAAAATATACGTGAATTTTAATGTACCGCGATTACTAAGAAAATTGTATGTATAGTTATGAAATAAATCTAACATTTTTTAATGTAACTTTGGCTTGTAATGTCGGTGAATAATTATATATTTGTAAGTCCTAAAACATCATGTTCAAGAAAATATGACATCACCAATTTTACACACATCATTATTACAACTTAAAAATTTCAAACTAGCAAGGAAAAAATTACACAAGCAACCACATAATAAAAATAAAAAACTAAAACTAAATAGAAACTTTATACTCATGATACACAAAGCTACGGTAAGTAATTTAATGATTGTTGTAAAATTTATCAATGTTTTCATCAATGTTAGTAATTTAGTTGTAAGAGCGAGATAGCCTATTCACTGGACCATTAAAAGTAGCAGATTTGTAGATATGATTTGCAGTAGTGAATTAAATGAATGTCTAAACACACTTAAATAAGAATATATTCTATGATTACCAAATTTCAATAGTTACCAACCCATGTTACAGTGTTGTCACCATACAAAATAGTAAATTCTCTATCCGCACAGACTAAAACGTAATAACAATGCTGTACTGCACCAGAGCCGTCGTATTTTTCAATTCCAACCTTAAAGCTTTTTCTTTTAATTTAACTTGTGGACATCGGTTTGGTCGGCGGCTTAACAAATATGAATAAATTGCATATTTATCGGTATACATTATGCTCGGGTTCGGTCTAGAGGCAAAACGAAATCAACGAATGCGATCGACATAATTGTTTTTGCAGATTCGTTAATGTTATCTGTAGGACTGCTAGGCCTTCGGAATTCGAATATGATAAATTCGAAAATGCGTTAGACTTAAACTACAGATACTAAAATGTTGTATTTTTAAAGATTATTCTATAGTAGCTATGGTAACGCATCCGAGGTTCGTGTCTTTGAATTTCTAGCTGTGCACCAATGTACCTGGCTATATGTAGTCAGAGGGTGAAGGAAACATTATGAGAAACTGGCATCTCTTAGACCGAAAAGTGGATGTGTCAGGCTCAGAACTTTGATTACTTTGACTTAGGTACCGATGAGGAAATTTCCAATTCAATGACGTTAAAGTTAAGACTTTCTACATGATGCTTCTTTACAACTTTTAAAATATGAAACTAATTATTACACAAATAACGGTATTATATATTGATTAGTTTTTGTTTAACAAGTTTAAACGGTCAGTCGGAACTGCAAAAGCTAACAGGCCTATATTAAATTAAATAAATTATATTTGTTTCTCTATCTCTGTGTCACTACAAGTCAAACTATATTTTATTCATATTGGTAACACAATGTAGACTTATGTACGTCAGTTAAAAAACACTAAATAAACGCTTGTGATAATATGGTAGACAGAAAAAACTTAACCTAGTTTTGATTGTTTTTAAAGTTTTCTAAAAGATACCTTTTTAAATAATCAATCACGAAATCAGTTTAAATAGAAGCGGTAGATTTCGTAAATTGTTTACAAAGTTATTTTCTAACTTAAATAAGCTAAAGAAGCCATCTTTATATTTTTAAAATATGGTTTAGGCTCTTCACTTTTTAGGAGCAATCGATAACTTTAGTAATTATCTCATCATAAATACGAAAAATAAAGCAGAATACGAAATTCTATCACCTCGACGTCCGTCGTTCCACAACTAAGCGATTTAAGGCAGTTCTTAACCAATTCGACTTGGGTGAAGAAAAGTTCATCATCAAGTTCACAGATATGAAATCTATGGTTAACTCTTTCTACATTAACGCCATCTCTTGTCGCGTTAGCAATATTATACTATGGCAATAGATAAGTTCTTTTAATGTTGAATAAAAGGAAGGTTGGAGTTTAAACAATTTTTCAAATTGTCCTGTCCTTTGGTACATGAGGTATTGTCAGCGTTGCATTGTTGTAAATCAAATCGTTGCTCTATCCGTCGTGGACCTTCAGTTGTTGCAGAGTAGAGGCAAATCACAGTGGTTCAAATCTAATATCAAATCAAAAGACGTATTAAAAACTTCATATGTTCCTGAAAACCAAAAATGCTTTTTTTATAGAACAGGGGGCGTTTCTATAATGGGTAAACGGGGTGTTGGTAGAAGGAAACAAATCATTGCTTCGTAACTAAGAAGTGGACAGGTATTGCGACTGCGCAAGAGTTGCTGCATCTGGCATATAACAAGACGTGCTTCACGAAACTAACGGCCAGGCTCCAGTAATCGAGTTGCACCAAAAGAAGAAGAAGGTATGGTCCTAAATTAATTCTTGGTGTAATCATTGATTTGGTTAATTTTTTTTCCCGAACAGGAGTCAATTGGGCAGGAACCTAATCTGATGTTAAATGATACCGCCGCCTATAGACACTCAATGCCAGAAGGCTCGTGAGTGTGTTGCCGGCCTTTTAAGATTTGGTATGCTCTTTTCTTGAACGACCCTAAGTCGAATTGGTTCGGAAATACTTCAGTGAAATAACTAGCTAACGACATTGATTTATACACTGAGATGATTCAAAATCAATTAAATTTATCAGAATATTTTTTTATTATCCTTTATCATATACAAATGGTTATAAATCCCCCCTACAAATGATTTGTTTTACCAAGAGGTCTTGCAACTATGATCTTCGGTCAACTATCACAAGTACCTTTATTTTATTCCATAAAAATACAAAAACATATACGACACAAGACATTAAGGTGGCGGTATCACTTATCATCAGATGAGCCTCCTGCCCGTTTGCCTCTTATTATATAAAAAAATTCAATTTTAAAGTAGGAATAATATTTGTACAACTATATACTATAAACTGTGGCGAAGTCTCAGGATGGCTTCCCGCTGTTTTACCGCACAAATTTACGATCGCCTCCGAACGTTCCCGAGCCCATACAACACGAGATCCCGATCGGCTCCTCCGCGTTATTTCAACAAAATATCGTGATCTACACAAAACGTCGCGAATATATTGTCCACAATACTGGTCGATTTGGGAATAAATCATCATTCCATCTGTACTTTGTTTCACTAAGATTCAGGGACTACGCGCAAACTATTGACAAAATCCTATCACCAACTGATGAGAATAGATTTTGCATTTTGAAATTATCTTACTAAATTGTCTTTGAGCCTAAAAGCCAAGCCAAGCCAATTAAAAGCGTCACAATTCATAGTTTGATTAAATTATTCAAAGAGGAATTAAGCTAAAATTCTGTTTTAATTTAAGTCTTTTCAGTTCTATATAAGCGAGAGTACCGAAACTTTAACCAGCTTTAACTTTTCGCACAAATCCTTTAGCGTTAAGAAAGCGGAAAATTGATCAGGCCTGATGTTAGGTGCGAGATGACACAACTTAGGATGAAAGTGCGCCTAACTTCATGCGTAACAACGCGCTTGCCTGACGCTTATTCAACGCTATAACCTCCATTTCACAATAAGCAAAACGACAAGCATATCCGTACCTGAAGCACACGAGGCCTCTCGAACACGAATAAATATTCCTTTTATTCCAATTTGTCAGCTTAGCCACTCTGAGCGGCGACTTATCTCCGTATTCAACGGTAAGCTCCCGCCAAAACAATGCGCCTGAATCGTTAAAAAACGTGCTCGAATACAGCATTTATCATCGTTGATTAAATACCATTGTTTTGTATCGAGACGGGGACTCCGGCGTCTTGCTCCTTTTGCGTCGCCATATTATAGCCCTCGGAGACAACGAGTCTGTTAAATTGGCCTATGCTTTGTATGTTTCGTATTCAATTATGTTTGAAAGAATCTTTTCAACAAATCCAAAATATTAGTAAGTAATATTTAGATTTATTGTTTTGTGTGTGCTTACATTTTGAAGCATTGTGTTTGGCTGCAGTTCCTTACAATTTCCTTGTAAACCAAGTCTTGTAGATTAAAATGATTGGCAGTGAGGATCTTGCCAGTTCTTCTCGTCTACGAAGGGTTTCGCTATATCAAATGCCCAATGACAAAGTTCATGTAAGACCTTTAAGTTTTTGAAGTGAAACTTCTTTAGTTAGGCGCACGAGGGTAACATTTTTACGGATGAAACGCAATAATAATAATATTAGCGTCACGAAGATGTGCAGCGTTTTTGTCCAATAAGACCAGTAAGTCCAGAAGAAGAGAGAGCGATTGAGACACATTGAGAGAGAGTGAGAAGGGCGAATTATCGTATAATAATTATATCTTAAAAACATAATTGCGTAAAGAGAATTTATGAAATATTAGTATTTTATATTTTACGCAAAATAATTTATTGAAATCTCAAATGACGCGTTGTAAATTGAAATGCCACGTGTTTTTATTATCGAAGAAATAAATTAAAAAAAAAAAAAAAAATATGTATTAATTTTCGACTTTTTTAATGTAATGACAATTTAATTCCTAACATATCTTCCTTTTCCTCCTTTTTTAAGTCTCGGAAATCTAAAGTTTTAGATTACATATGAACAAGACTCAAAAATTAGTTTCCCAAAGAAGTTTAATTTCTGACAGGTGTACCTACTTTGTACGCACGCACTTTTTTATATTTGTTTTTTTGAATTTTCCAATAAAAAATGTTCTTTGGAAATTTGATGTCTTTTTTCTTTTTAGAAATAAAAAATCGTCACTTGGTTGTCATATATTCCTTCAGAAATTTGTGTTTCATAGCTGCATTATGAGATCCGATCTCTTTGGTCTAATTTAAAAATATTGTATGTATTAAATTTTGGCACAAATATAGTGAAGTATGTTACGTTCATCTTGTTACCAAAATGAATACATTTTTGTTTGATTAAACATCAACAGACTACCATTAATCATTGAACAAGTGCTGAACGATGCAGATTTATTTATAAAAAACCAATTAATTTTTACATGAAAAACATAAATAAATATTGAAAAAGCACAAAAAAATTTGATCAAACGCAGCGCTTATAAAAACATCACTAAGAAAATGAACTTTAAGTTACATTATGTAAAATATATTCCCGGGAAACATGTAGCCACCGACTGACTCCGTTTTAATTGATTCTTAATTAATCAGTTAATTAACCATACTAGTACGGAGCGGTCGCAATGTAATGTTCAAAGGCCCCATAGTAGAATGATTATTATTACTAGTACGAGAAAATTTAAAAGGTTTGGTCCCGGTGGTAGTGTACCGTTAGTCACTACGTATTAAACAAATAAAACTTATTAAATTGAAACAATATTTAATATTTAATTTCGTAATGATGACTCTAAACAGTGACTAACCGTAGGCCCGGCCCATACATCATACCCGAGGGCTCCAGAGACGGGGCAGTCGCATTTTTCTGGGCCTCTGCCAGCCTAGATACGCATCTGATGTATTCCTTGGTTTGCATGTTTGTCTATAAGTTTATGCTTAATTAATCACAAAGAAGTGAGGGAATCTAGTGAATGTTTTATGACTCTTTATAATTGACTGGCCATTTAGCATTTTTTACTTCACTTACTGTTCTAACGTCAAAGTATAGTATGCCAATGTTTGACAGTTAAAAATTAATGGTCTTACTAACAAAGGTCAATTACTCCTTCAAGAAAAAAGCGCAACAATTCATAAAAGGCTGGCAACGCACTTGTGAACCGTCTGGCGACGTGAGTGATTATCCTATTAGATTAATAAAATCAAAGTCGTAATTACGAAATTTTCCTTTCGGTGTAGATTTTTTTAAATTTGTTTACACAGTTAAATACGTCATAGAAATTATGTATTTTATTTAAGAATACCTATTTCTACTTTACATATATTTGTGACATAACTTAACTTTTTAAAACATAAATTCCTATATTTATAAATATACGTCAAAGAGACAAGTATTTATTTCTAAAAAGACAATAAAAAAATATTTCCCAGAAACAGGATTTTTTTATTGGAAAATTCAATTGTCCTTTTTAGTATTTTTCTTTACTTATTATTTATATTCCCCACCGTTTGGACTTTCCCTGAACTTCCACAAATATTTTAAGATCATAATTAGCCCAATCGGATAAGACATTCTTGAGTTTTAGCGAACCAAATGAACAGCAATTCATTTTCATAGATGGCAACTACACACTAGTGTTCACATGTTTTTGAAGTTAGCGGCGTACCAAAATAAGGCACGTACTGAGCGGAATGTTTCAAGCAATTCGAGAACGTATTTTCTAATCTAGATCTATTTTTTTTAGAGAACAGGGGGCAAACCAGCAGGAGGCTCTCCTGATGTTAAGTGATACCGCCGCCCATGAACACTCTCTTTGCTAGAGGACTGAGTGCGTTGCCGGCTTTTAAGAATTGGTAACTACCACTTGAAGGACCCTAAGTAGAATCGGTTCGGAAATACTTCAGTGGGCAGCCGGTTCCACATTATCGCTTATTATCTGTTACTATGTGAATGCATCCGCTATACATACATACAGAAGTCAATACATTGAAGCGCTGGAATCAAGCACTCTAATTAATTAAGAAATCTACACTGTAGGAAGAACAAAACCGTAGCACGTCTTGTCTGAAAACGTCTACTATTTTTTGACCAGCCGACTGGGAGGCAATTCTCATCCGCAAACACGTGTATGGTGACTTTGTTAGGAATTTTGTGTATACACGTTAATTTTAAATCTATGAAAACGGTGCTAAGCGTATAGACGGCAGGACAAGGCCTTTGTAAACTTTTAAAAACTCCATAGAAATTGACTCACGCTTCACTTTAATAAAAGTATGATATTACTCCATTTATCTTCTATATCTCCTGTATTTTCTATACTTCTATGTATAATTAAAATTAAATAGAGGGCAACTGGCAGCCATTTTGAGCGATTTCTTCTCTATATTAATCATTACAAACATGTGAAGAATCTAAGTATTCTTTTCGTATTTAATTGTAGTGAGTAAAGGAACAGATTTATTTGTAATAATATGTATAAATATAATTTAAAAAAAAATCAATGGCGCTACAACCGTTTTTAGTTCTGGGCCTCAGATTTCTGTATCGTTCATGATCATTTTTTAATCTAATAGGCAAGTAGGTGATCAGCCTTCTGTGCCTGACGAACGCCGTCGACTTTTTGGGTCTAAAGCAAGCCAAACCGGCTTGCTCAAGATGTTTTCCTTCACCGGTTGAGCGAATGTTAAATGCGCACATAGAAAGAAAGTCCATTGGTGCACAGTCGGGGATCGAACGTACGACCTCGAGGATGAGAGTCGCACGCTGAAGCCACTAGGCCAACACTGCTCTGTTTGTAATATAATACTAATAATAAAATAAGCGAAAAACTATTTAGTTTTAGACTAAAAATAATCAATAGAATTTCTAGTACTAGCTTCGATAATGAACGAATGTTGTACTTGTCACAAATATCGACTACCTTAGAATCGGAGCTCCTAAGTTAATCACAAACACAGGTAGCATATCGATAATCTGGTCCGACACCGTCCATTCCGGTTATTAATGAACGAACCATTCGAATTTCGCTGCGACATCGCATTGACAACTGTTTATTTGTCAATGTCTAGACGTCATCTGTGACGAAAAGCTCAGTCTAATTAAAAAAGAACCTTCACTTCACATGTGATTGACAGTGACATCTAACTTAGATAATTTTAATATTATCAAAATATATTCGCCATGAAAGTTGTTTACAAGATAGATGAATTTTGTCAAAATATAAATAAATAATTTTTATATCATACCTATTTTTAATATATAATAACTTACATATAAATGGCCGTTTATATATAAGTGATTTCAAAGCCCGAGTTACAATATTTTTTATATAATTATGATATTCTATGAATTTATTATGAATTATAAATACTACAAATTGTATTTTATATAGAAAAATTATTTTGTTACGCTTCTTTGGATATTTATATTTCCTGACATGTAAAATGTTAATTGCGATTCAAAACTTTTATTATATTTACGAGTTACGATTTTGAATAAAACAATTTTATTTAAAACTGTAAAAAATACATTTCTTTCTGCATCGTTTTATTAAACTATTCTTCTTTATCTATCTATCTATAAATATAACTTGACAGAGACGAAAGAAAACGTTAGTTTAATAAGCTGTTTTATGTATAAGAAGTATTTGTTACAGTACTACATGTGGGCCGTGGGGTTCAATCTCAAAGGCGCTAATTTAACTTAAAGTCTCGTAGGCAATACTGCTGATCTTAGAGCTGGTGCTTTTCTCACACAACGAGTATCGAAAACAGCAATAATTAAAACAAATATAATTTTTAAAATTTAGTGATTTGTTTGTTAATTTTCCGATAAGGTTCGAAAAAAAATTGACATTGAAATTCGACTTTTTTTGTACATATGTAGGTAATCTTTGTAATTTTTTGTATGGAACTGAAAAAAAAAAAAAAAAAAAACAAGGATAAAAGTTTTTTTTTTTTGTTTTTTTGGCCAATCCCCCCCAATTGGCCTAGGCCCATGCTAAGCTGGTGGAGCTTGTGTTATGGGTACTACGCAACGGATTTGCATCATATTATATCAGATAGATCTAATACATATTTAAACACCAAGACCTAAGCACAACACCAAATGCTCATCACATCATTGCCCACATGTCGTCAAGTACAACATTTTTAACGACCGAACAGTGTGTGGGATTAGACAAAATCTATAAATATCTTCCAAGAAATTATAATAAAAAGGACTTTTATTCATAATTACGTATGAAACGCTACTGTGTGATTTCAAATCAACTTCTAATCTATTTAGTTTTTTGTGTGGGACCAAGATCTAAGATCCCTTATCGAATATAGAATTCCGGATTCAACATGTGATCGTTAAAGAAATACTTGAAATTTTTTAGTGAACCAGAATTTTATTATAGGCATTAGCTTGTTTAACCTGCTTCGATGTTGTTTTGTATTGATTTAATAATTTATATAGAACTTTCTACTAATTAGAAATATCATGACTAATTTTCCTGTTACTAATTTATACTTTTAGGCATTTTCTTGCCTAATATATTAATATTTTACTATTAAATAATACCACATTGTGGGACTATTAAATTGTTATTATCTGCTTCCTTTAAAGGTCCAGTGTGGCTATCACACTCTTACAACTTTATTACTAACTTCATGAAAATATTGATATATTTTACAACAATCTTCCAACTTACTGTAACTATGTTTATCATGCTCTTAATGAGGTTAAGTTTCTATTTAGTTTTAGTTATTTTTTTTTGTGGTTGCTTGTTTAATTTTCCTCTTGCTAATATAATTGATTTAGTCTAGCGATTCAAAGGGGGAACGCTGCCAGTATCTTCGGAACCTTGCCTAAAGGGACTCCTTTTAATAATATATTTTAGTTTATGTTAAGGTTAGTTTTTTTTTCAATGTATATTATTTTAGTTTGTATGATATTAATATATTAATATTACTTTTGATATATTAAAAAAAAAAATTGATGTGTATGTGTGTACAATTTGTTGTCTTATTTTCTTGTATAATGATAAGATTAAATGCATACACGTTGTTTAAGTACTTATAAATCTAAAAGCTAGGTGAGAAAAGAAAGAGTCATTTAAAAGGAAATAATGAAATGATTATCTAAATATATATAAATTACGTGTTACATTGTTTGTCCGCTATAGACTCCTAAACTACCGAACCGGTATCAATCAAATTTGCACACCGTGTGCAGTTTGATCTAACTTAAAAGATAGGATACATCTCTTATATCTTATATTATTTTATTGCAAAATATTTGTTTCTTATTTAATAGTCACAATTCTAACAGATGGCGCTGTGTTGAAAGCATAACCACCAAAAAGCATGGTGGTCCCCATGACTGGTGTTCTCCTACCGTTTCCCTTGAATAGTTTACTACTATGTAATATAACAAAAACCTTAGCCACAGCAACGCTTGGCCGGTCTACTTGTATACTATAGAATATATAATAGTTTAGACAAAGAGACGAGAAAAAATTAATTTCCATGGCTACTGCTGTGATGTTACCAAGAACAGGAATATTTTGGATCTAGCCAGCTTTATTGAGGGATTTCTCACAATGCTGTTGTGTTATGTGGAATAAATTATTATAAATAGGTTATAATCAAATTCATGACACTGTTCTAGCAATATTAGCAACGAACCAAAGACAAAGTTTTAACATGTAAAAAAAAACGCATTTATTCTTAAGGGGTAAAAATATATCTCATTTAGGGTAAACAATTACGGCGCGATTATTTCACCCGCAACCACAAATTCTCAGGTTATTAAATAATCAAAACACAAATCAAAGAAAAAATATGATTTTAATTCATTGGCCTATTAAGTGACGGGAAACTTGCGGGGGGTGAAAGCTACTGGGGCTTGGGGCTGCCCCCCGGGGCAAATGGGACTTGTTGCTCTGCCTAGTCGAATTTTATCTGTCATTATTAATTTTAAAACAAACGTCAGGCGTTTTTTGTTAAGAGATAAATCAATTAAATGTCCCTTTGTTTGGGAAACTATTTGACAATAATATTGTGTAGACGATGAAAACTGATTTTAATAAAAAACAGATATACATACAAACACAAAATGATTTAAAGCTATCACTGTAAGGGTATTGGTCTAAGATCCCGCTATGTATATGTAATTGTGTATGTAATTTAAAAAAAATTTTAAACATTTTTTTTTAAACATTTCACCGGTATGATTATTAGATAAATTCTATACCAATCGAACGTATGAAGCCCATAGAATATGCAAACGTTAGGTTGTTTTTAATCAATTAATTATTTATGTGTATATTTTTTATGTGACACTAAAGTATATATACATCTTTAGTATAAAAGAAGGTTATAGTGATACATATATAATACTACCCTGATTAAAAATATTGATTGAAAAAAGTTCAAAAAATTTACTACATGAAAATTATAAAAAATTTTTTTTTTTAAAATATTAATTAAACATACTCTGGACTGAAATTTGCTAGGCAACCCATATGGATTATATTTATTGACATATTAAATTAAATATAAAATAAGTTTCATTAAATAAGCATCTGGTGAAGGTGTTGTATAGGGTCTTATACTATATACAAAATGAAGCCAAAAGTAACATATAAGAATGTTAACTTAATATAATATGCTTTATAGAAAAATGTATTCTTTACTAAACATATTTCATATTAACAATCAAGTAGGTATACAGTATATACAATTTTCTTAACCTACTAAGTAGATAAAAATAAAAATTATTAAAAAGAAAATTAAAAAGTTTGGTCCCTGTGGCAGTGTACCTTTAACGCTGGCAGCATTTCCTTGCTGTATTGCGATACTTATTCGTTGAGCCTGGAAAGCACCAGCTCTGGGGTCACCGGTACTATCTAATAGGCGCCAACTTAAATCTTTAAAAAATAATAATAATCAAATTTTACTTAATCTTTATAGAAAAATTAGTGGTACTTATTATTGAATACTTACAAAACTTGAGCGGCAGTGGCCTGGTGGAATAGCCCTTCGGGATAGTCAGTGGTTAGACTGGTTGATAATCCCCTCTTTAGGTTGTAGAAAATTTACAGGATCTTCTCTTTAGGTTGAAGGAAACAAATAAATAAAATATGTCTATTATGGAATATAACCCTGTATCAGGTATCACTTACACGTCATTAAATTTGAATCTGTAGGCATCCCTACTCATCGGCAAAGAAGACAGAGGGTGTAGGCCGAGAGAAAAAGCTGGCGTAAAAAACTCTCAGGACTCTTTTATAATATCAAATCATCCTGTAAAATGACTATGGGAAACATAGATAGAAGAAACCAGAAGGAGGGAGATACTGTCTGCTCTTTATTTGTATTAAATCACAGATCTATGGATCATTCACAATCACAAAAACCGTAAAAAATAATTCTAAATCACTTTAAAATCATATGAATTCATAGTTGTAATACTTTGAATAAATAATTCGCTATAAAATAGTATCTAGTATTAATAACAGTATACACGCATTAATATTGCCTTATAGCTCAAACCTCGCCCACAGCGTTTTCTTGGAAACGAACATAAGTCTTCCGTAGCACAGAGCACGATCAGTCACTGCTTTTCATTTATAATGATGTTAAAAATGTTACCTAACAGCCGATCTTGTCCACCCATTGTACAACCGTTCAATACCAAAAAAATAACCGTTAAAAATGACAACCAATTTATTTGACGTAAAAAAAGTTCCATTTTCCATAACACCAACTTGGGCGTTCTGCTTATTCAAATACGTCCTTTATCGTTTTTTACTTTGACATTTGGAAGCCGGGTCACTTATTAAATTAGCCTTTGTATTTAAATGAACAATTATGATCTGTGTTCGGTTGGCACATTTTGACGGTAAATGGCCAGTTAGTGATAAAACGCGAAGCTGACAGTTTAGGTTTAATGATGGTTCTTATAAATTGTGTCAGCGGACAATTTTGGATTTTTCAGTGATGCAACTGCCGTTTCACCAGCAATATCCTGTTTTTTTTAAGTTCCTGGTCTTTGATCGTAGTTACCTATGTATGTGATGTATTATTGTAATAAATCGTACCTTCTAAGTTTCCAATAAAAGTTTCTCTTCGTTTTTTTTTAAACAATATTTCAATATGTAGTCTATGCATTAAAGTCTAGGCATTAAAGAACATTATGGTTGACTGAGTCATAGGTTTATTTAAAAATTTCCTTTCTTTTGGTTCCTAATGCTTGGAGGAGAATTGCACTATATATTCAATAAAAAAGAACAGTGTTAGACTAGTGGCTTCAGCGTGCGACTTTCATCCCTAAGGTGGTAGGTTCGATCAAGCTGTGCACCAACGGACTTCCTTTCTATGTGTTCTTTAACATTCGCTCGAACAGTAAAGGAAAACCTCACGAGGAAACCGGATTGCCTGGACCCAAAATTCGACGGCGTTTGTCAGGCACAGGAGGCTGACCACCTGCTTGCCTATTAGATTGACAAATGTTCATTAAACAGATTCAGAAATCTGGTTTTAGCGCCAATTATTTATTTTTTTATTCATCAAAAAACCTTCGATACAAAGCGGATCCTGCTCTATCATCCATATATAAACTATTTACTTTAATAATTAATTGTCTGCACAATTTCCATTACCATCCATTGGTGCCTGACCATTACTGGAGGTCGGCCGTCAGTCTGTTTAAGCGTGTCTTTTTCTGCGCCAGATGCAGCAACTCTGCCGCTATACCCGTCTACTTCCTTGTAAAACCAATATTTTTCTTTCTACCAACACGCCGTCCACCTTGGATTTTACTCATTATAATTAATTGATGGAGATGGTAGCGGTCATAGCGCAACACGTGGTCCAGGTACGCAACTTTCCGTTGTTTAATTTTCTGCATAAGTTTTTTCGACATTCCAACTCGTTTAGGATCTTTCTCGTTCGAGACCTTCTGGATCCAGTCTATACGAAGCGTGTGACGATAGCACCACATCTCAAATACATCTAAGTGGCGGGTATCTTCTTAAATTGTCCAAGCTTCATTATTAGATACGTTTAAGCTACTTTAAAATCGATTCGAAAGCTACTCGATTAGTTTATTTCAGATGTACTTATCAAATAGATTTAACAGCAACAATACGGTCACGATTATGCTAATTATTGTAATATTTTATCACAACCTGCTCATACCCAGTAGCGAATGGCGGGTCGTATATCAAGGCTCGATATAGATCAATCTTCCAAATCACTCGATTGTGTCGGCATTCCGATAATCTATAGTAATGGACGATATGATGAACGATTGTAGTGTTTTTTTACACGTTTTAAGCAAATAAAAGAAAAATTATGCATTACTTGTGACAAGTCACAATTTTTCTTTTGTGTTGTGAGCAGTGTTGGCCTAGTGGCTTCAGCGTGCGACTCTCATGCCTGAGGTCGTAGGTTCGATCCCCTATGTGCGCATTAATTACTCGCTCAGTACGCAGGAAAACATCGTGAGGAAACCGGCGTGCCTTAGACCCAAAAAGCCGGTGTGTGTCATAAAGAAGGCTGGTCACCTACTTGGCTATTATATAAAATTAAAGATCTCGAAATTGAAACAGACCTCTGAGGCCCAGATCTAAAGTCTTGTAGCGTTCTCGTATTATTTAAAAACGCTAAAATTCGGCAACGTAAACTAATAATAAAATAACAGTTTACGAATTAACCATTCCAAAGTTCCTGTGCCAAGTTGAACGTATAGAACCAGCCAAACAGGTAATTTTAATTACCCTTGCAATTATATTGAATGCAAGTTATTACTAATATAAATTCAAAATAACGAACTACATTAAAAACAATCCAATAAAAATATAACTTAACGCCTACGCACAAAAAAAACTAGGACCTCAATCAAGCGCGCATTAAATTTCCGATTCTCATGTCAGTTTTGCATCAGGACACAACAATAAGGAGACAAGCGGCTAACTGATGCGAGACATTAATCCTAATGTACCTAAACGTTTTATCTAAACAAATATTTCATACAATAAAAGTATACCAGTGAAAAAATGCTGGTGCCCGCTCGTAAGGTATTCGATGAGTATGAGTTCTGGGAAGCCGGAGCACTGTCATATCACGATTGATAGGGATGGGAAGATGGAATTTTGTCGATAGTTTCTATTTAAAATCAATATGCACGATAAATATTGTTAATCGATTATATTCAAATATTAATGTTAACTATTACCTACTACACTAATATAAACTTAAAATCATTTTGTTTATTTGTTTTTTTTATAGAAACGAAAACGGACAACTGATGTTACGTGATACCGCCATGGACATTCTGAATGCTAGAAGGCTCGCAAGTGCGTTGCCGGCTTTTTGAGAATTGGTATGCTCTTTTCTTGAAGTCCTAAGTCGAATTGGTTCCCTCGACGTCCGATGATGAAAGTCGACTTCAGGTATTAATCCGATCAACGCTTCTGAACACTTTCCATGGTAAATGCCTTCCCTTCATCGAAGATGAGTGAAGTTATGACACTAAATAGTATTATTGTTCACTTTCAAGCTCATTTATAATGAGGCTATAAGCTATAGAAAAAATCTTTAATCAACAAATAACATCGATAATCCATATTCACACCGCATCACTAATTGCGCAAGCGCAGGCGCACGACAGATGATCAGTCATGGACCAGATGCTGCGATAAGCCAGCAGTAGCCGCTCATTAATCTCCCCCCTCCCCCCATTTCAATAATTAACCCGACAGGAACATAGACATTGATTCTACGAATGAGCAGCAACCGAATTTCTATGGCCGAAAGCAAACCAGTTGTAATCCGATCAAAAATACTTTGATATTGACAAAGTACTCATCATTCGACCGATATATCATACTATTCAATAACAAAACAATATATCAGATTATATGTTTCGTATGACGGGCTTTTTAATTTATTTTATTATTATTTATTACTTAAGATGTCATGTGGAACATGGTGTAATGGTTGCAGCTGCATGCAAACGTTGTGTAAAACAAAAAACTTGGCGATTAAAAAGAGTGGCGGAGAGTTTATTGCCAGTTCCTCTCTTCCGTTCTACGCCCTTGATTTGAGAACTGGCAGTAAATGTAAAATTGGAAGCATTTAATGTATATTTCTTTTTTAACGTTCATAAGTGTATATTGTGTTACCTATATGAATAAATGATTTTGACTTTGAATTTGACATGGATTTCAAACCACTCGCCTTATTCTTAAAATTGTAGATTATTGTTAAATACTTTTGATGGTTTAGACGTGTGATTCAAAAGGTATTCATTGGTTAATCTTTGATCGTATACTTCATTGTAGAGTGCGCATAAAATTTTCACTTGACGTAAAAATCTACAATATTGCGAGTGACCCTATTGCCGTTTTGTTCTCAGAGTTAAAGAGACCCGAGAAAAGCCGGCAACGCACCCACTAAAAGTGGGTGACTATGGGCTGCTATGGCTGCCCTTTTTGGGTGTCCCGTAGGTTTGTTTGCCCCCCCTATTATATAAAAAAAGAAAATGCTCGCTGACAGAAATTGCGCTGATCAGTTAATCGCCGAAACTGAAGCCTATTTTGAGGCTAAAGACAATTACTATAAAATGGTATCGAAAAATTGTATGACTGCTATAATCGTTGTATTGCTCTCGAAGGCAAACTAAATTGAATAATCAAATCAAATTCTATAAAAAAATAACTTTCGTGTTTAAATGTAAAAGTATGCGAATTAAAAGGCTATTATTATTATGTTCTTTTTCAAGAGACTAGGTCAAATCGGGTCGGAAATACTTCAATTGGCAGGTTCCACATACAGGTGGTGCGCCACAAAGAGCGCCTAATATAACGCTGAGTTATAGACAAAAAAATCTTATATCCTATTTCGTCGATTTAAATTAAGATATTATTAATGCTTGTGCATACAATTTATTGTTGGTATCTCGCATACTTCGTTTAAAAAAACAGTTATTTTTTTTTAAATTTGAACTACATGTTGATTTAACACCGTTTTCAACATTACATTTTTGCTTTTAGATTATTGCCTACCTATAGAAAATTAAATGTTGTTTAAGAATATATTTATCATACAAATAAGTACTTACAATATTCTTAACCTAATGAATAAAACAAATGAAAAGATTAGACAACAAATTAAATTATATTATTCTAGAATTTCTCGAATTATAAATAACTAGCGGCCCGTCCCGGCTTCGCACGGGTGGACATTTATTTTCAAACATTTTTTGTAGATATTAATATGTTCTTTATTAAGGTGGAACATTTTTTTGTTCTATCATCAATAATTTTCGCAGCGCATGCGATGAAAGATATTTTATAGGCATTTTTTTTACACCATGGGTAACATTATTGTAGTTTTAGTAGGGATCCTTATTATTTTCTTGCAATTAATATCTTATATTAATCAGTGATAATGTAGCATTCAAATGGTGAAAGAATTTTTAAAATTGGTCCAGTACTTTTTGAGCCTATTCGTTACTAAAATACTTACATACAAATCTTTCCCCTTTATAATATTAGTATATATTTGTGCATGCCTTTTGCGCCAAAACAAAATCTACATCTATCATTATTTTTCAAGTGTAACTCAGCTTAAAGCAATTTTTGTTTAAAAGAAAGTTCTCCAAAAACGCTTTACGACGACCACCAACAAAAATTATAACGAGGACGTTCGTCAGTCATAAAACTTTGATTCAATTTGAGATTTGCTTAATTGAAGGAGTTAGCTCACAGCAGGGGGCGCTGCTGTATTACCACTGTTTTATTATAAAGTATTTATATACGCTATTAATTGATAATAAAACCAGAGATTCGATATAACTAACATTTTAATTCTAATTGAATGATTATGTGTAATTGTTAAACTTGTGTTTGCTTTTTATAAAAAAAAAAACAGTGGCGCGACAACCTTTTTAGGTGCGCAGATTTCAGCATCTGTTTCGTGATATGTTTTTTTTTAATGGGCAAGTAGATGATCAGCCTTCTGTACCTGACACACACCGTTGACTATTTTGGTCTAAAGCCTTCCTCATGATGTTTTCCTTTACCGTACTAGCGAGCGTTAATTTTTTTAAAAATATATTTTAATCCTTCTGCAATCAGCCTGCGAGTGTTAAATGCGCACATAGACAGAAAGACCATTAGTGCACAGCCGGGGATCGAACGTCGTTATTATCTTTCGTGGAGTAATTTGTAAACTCTTTTATGAAGCCTGTAACAAATATTTGATGATTCAAAAGTAGACTCAAACTTTAGATCATACGACCTGGTTATGTAGTCTTTTTTAAACATACTACACAAGTAACAGATGCTTTTACGGTGATGGAAGTATTGTCTTGGCGGATGATACCCTAATAAGGAATAATAAATAGACACAGAAATGTCTCCACAATTTATTAAAACTTCCTTACATTAAAATAAAAACACTTAACATAAATTATAAGGGATGTTGGTCATATCGCTAAGAAGCGATCTCTTTTGGGCTAGTAAAGAAATACTAAGGGCATAACCAACAAAAATAACAGGATACATTGCAAATTATTCAATAACCAAACTTAATCTAAAATAAACTAAAAGCTAATCTCACCGTTCCTAAACAACAATTATAATATAAAAGAATAAAAAAATACATGATTTACAAAAGTCATATCTATAATAATTATAATCGGTGCTAACTTAACAAGTTTCCAGAATCATTAAAAACTTAACATTACTAAATAAAACAATCTTTTTTAAATACACACACTTAATAGTGGACACGATATAATAACATTCAAGTTTTAGTATACAAACGCAAAAGAATGTTCATCTCATTTGTTTTACGATTCGTCGAGACAACATCAGTGCGCCCGCCGGTGTCACGAGGCTCTGCCTAATTTAATTTAGACAATTTACCGTTCCCATTGGCTTCGTGGCTTACCTTTGAGCGTTCTTGGAAATCGTAAAGTGGTCGCTATACATAACCACTTTCTATATACACGCCTACTCAATGTGCTTTACTTTAGTGTTATGAGTGTTTAACGTTGTTTTAAAGATTCATAAGCTTGGAAGGGAAACTAAGGTCAATGCCAATCAAACAATTAACATTTTGGTAATAAAGGTTGTTCATTTGTTTATCTGTTGACCATTTGATATCATGGGCAATGGTTATAATGTGATAATACTTACATTCAAATTATCTCTTTAAAAAATAATAGAACTTAAAAAATTTTTTACTAAAATAACTCAGACTATTCGTAGTTGTTCGCGTTTATAAAAAAATTGCATTTAATGAATTATTTAATCAGCTCAGAATATTACTTTGGATTCACTCGAGTAGCAGGTGATGCATTTGAATCATCGTGTTGTCAAAATAATATAAAAATAAATATAAATTCGCGTGCCTGTACATAAAAACTTCTTTTTTTTAAATAAAACAGGAGGCTCATCTGATGTTTAATGCCGCCCATGGACAATCTCGATCCCAGAGGGCTCGCCAGTGCATTGCCGGTATTTTAAGAATTAGTACGCTCTTTTTTTGAAGGACCCTAAGTCGATTTGGTTCGGAAATGCTTCAGTGGGCAGCTGGTTTCACATCTGAACATGCTCAGTTGTGGAAGGACGGATGTTGAGGTGATACGGGTGGAATTTCGTATTCTTTCCCAATGTATGATGATGATACTCAGCTGCAGGTATTAATACGAAGAACTCCTCCGAACACTGTCCATGGTAAATGCGGTAGAAGATGCAGTACTTGAATTTAGCATTCCAAAAATAGTTATTTAATCAATTTTTATCAATACTTATTAAAGTCAATAAATAAACTCAAAACGTGTATAATATTTTTGTATTATATACCGATTTGGTATAAACAGAATAATCTGATACTCTTACTGCTTTAAAACAGCATCAGAATAGCATTCCTTGTATGAGTTTACAGATAAAATGAAGTGCAATGTTACATTATGTATTATTCATAAACAGTAAACTATGTACCTCACTGTGGGATGTTTTTGCATCTACAAACACAAATCATTTTGTAACCAAACACGATGTAGGCTTTATATATTGTTCCTAAACATCTGTCTTTGTTTACTGAGAATTTGAATCGTAATAGAAATTGTATATAATGAAAATATTTTTTAATTCCAGGTGGTAATATTTTCAATTTTTAATGAGGTGCGATTTTCAATTGAATCCCGATTGAATCAAAAACTTAACTCAAGAAGTGTAATAACTTTCGTACTAACTACTAACTGACGTGAGACTGATCTTGAATTATCGTGATTCATGTGCACTTTTTATTTTTCATGTATCCTTTTTTATTTTAGTTTGTTTTTATTTCTATTTAGTTTTTTCTTAATAACTATATATTATATGTGTTTTTGTACTTCTTGCCTACCTTATCTAATTTAATAAAAAAAAATTCTCGCTGTGGTTGCCTGGAAGAGATCGCTCGAAAGGGATAAGGCCGCCAGTTGCCCTCCTTTTCAATTAATTATGATCAATTTTTATATTGTAATGCAACGAAGTGTTAATAAATAAATAAATAATAAATATAATCTGTGACACAGAATAAAAAAATGCTATGTTGAAGGATGTCAAATAAATCAAATGAAGTTACAGCTGATATAAGTCAATATAAGTTTCAATAAACTTGAACACAAGTTGGAGGTCAAATAGAGACCACTTAAATTTAAGAAAAACGGGACATCATTTTTTAAACAAATACTTGATAAATTCGGTCCCTTGATTGAAGAACAACTCGTATTGTGTACAGTAAATGTTAAAAGCCTTTTAAATACAGCCTTAATTCCTAGTCACTGTTCGTGCAAGTATAATCTGCGGATTTATGTACAAGAATGAAAAATATAAATAACTCAAGTGCGTGATGACATGAATAATTGTAACCACGGACGTGCTTTAAACTCCACTCCATTTCCATGTCATTATATCATTTTATTCCACTTGAAACTATGTAATAACCTCTTTAGTCGTGAAGTTTATGTCTAGCTATGTCAGACCTGGTATTTTTTAATGGCTTAGGTCTGGGCCTCAGATTTATGTATCTGTTTTATGATCATTTGGTAATCTAATAGGAAAGTAGGTGATCATCCCTCTGTGTCTTGACTTTTTAGGGTCTAAGGCAGCCGGTTCCTATGTTTTCCTTCACCGTTCGAGGCGGAATGTTAAACGCGCACATAGAATAAAACTCCATTGGTGCACAGCCGGGGATCGGACCAACGACCTCAGAAATGAGAGTCGCACGCTGAAGCCACTAGGCCAACACTGGTACAATATTACCGAACGAAATTCAAGAGAAAAATAATTATACAACAATCTTGTTAATTACGTTGGTTAATTGGAGAACTTAGTATCGAGAAATTGGTATATAAAACTTAAAGCAGTATTTTTGAGATTACATTTTTCGCATCAAAAATGATTGATATTTTATACAGTATTAAGTTTTTTTATATCGCCATACCAAGCACTCAGAAATTCCGGTGAATATAAGTGTGCGTAATTCTGAAGCAGTTCAGGCAATCTGAGTGTAATTTTGATATGTTATTGCTAAGAGCCACAATATCTAGAACAAAGTGGAATAATACATCAAGTACGAGTGCAAGCCAGTGTTGAATAGACAGCTTATTAATACGATATTGCGGTCAAAAGTTAATCGGGTTTAAGTCGCTCGCATCGCCCACGAAGATCCATCACAATCGTCATTATTCACACACAAATTATGTAATTTCAATAAATGAAACTTATTGAATAGTGATGAGCGGCAGTAGGCCCCGGCGGGACCCCTGGCGCGAACCTCGCACAACTAACCATTATTCATGCGTTTTATTTCATCAAAATTAACCCTGCGACGCATACATTACCTTTTTCTGTGGCCCGCTTTTGATTATATATGGTTTTATGAAGCAATGGATAGCTTACTCAAAATCTATATTGATACTTGGTAAGGCTTTCAATAAGAACCTCATTGTTTAAAATAAATGTATTTTGTTTAAATAAATCGATAGTTTGAAGGCTGTACCAAGTGTTAACGAATTCTTATTAATAGGTTGAATAGACTTTGTAATCAAAAATTATATATGTATTTATATATTATAGCTGTTAAATGGGTGCCAGAATAGTGGAAATTAAGTGCTACATGTTATTTAATACCTACTAAATCTCAAATTATATGTCACTATTAAATAGTTTACGGCCTATTCTTAGACAAAACAATTTGGTTACCAACACGGGTATTTTTATAAAATAATATATAACATATTAATTTTGTTTATATCTAAGAATAGGCTGTAAAGTATTTATACTAATAGTGACATATAAAAGATCTTCATACTAGAATTTTTTTAAAACCGACATAAACTACTACTTTTGGTCAAATTTATTATTCTATCAATGATTATTTGAGTGAAACATTATAATTAATATTAATTAGATAACGTAATAATAAATTTTAATAATGTGATATTTTTTCACTATAAATAATATAAGAATTGACTATAATGTTGATATATATTGACATAGACTCATAATGTATGTAACTTCTATATAAAATTCGTTTTAAGACAAATTTGCACGCCATTATATGTGGCAGAATAGACTTTAGATTGTACCATAACATTTTTGTACGATATCTTGCAAATATTTTTTTTTTTATTATTTAGGATTTAATAACATGTAGCACCTTATTTACACTCAATAGAGATATAAGTACTGTAATAAACTTCACGTAATAAAAAGTTATAAGTTATAAGGAATTTTGATTGGGAAATACCAATATGATGCATGCATCGATCATTTGTGTAGGGCGAATGTAAAATGTCATCAAACCGTCCCGTTCTCGTCGCACAAGCATCACTTATCAAAACAATACAAATCGGGGGTTGTTATTGATAACGATCACGAGCCTCTAAAACTATTTTTTGTCCGTTGACATCGCGCTAATAATACTCATGAGAAAAATGCGCTGGGCCGCTGTCATTCTCCTTTTGTTTTTAATTTCTACCTCAGTGGCACCGATTTAATTGGGCTCAACTCGATCCAGCGCACCTCCGTATTTCACCTCGGCTCGCTTCATTTGAATATTTAAAGCATTTCGGGTCTCTCTTATTATTTTATTTGTACAAATACAATATTTACGTATATATTTTAGGGCCGACGTCATTTATTCGGTGACGTGACTTACCGATGTCGCGTCCTTCCCAGTATCGGCATAGTTACGTGGTGAATTCTCTCGCGTTCCATTTAAAAGTAGTTTTTTACGTTTTGTAAGCGTCGCAGGCGCAGACGCGTGGGGCTTTCGTTGTTTTCTCGCCAGGTTTATCTTGGACAAGATTGCTCGTTTTTAAATGAAGTTATATCTTCCCGATGGAACATCGGCCATGGGAGGCGAGGCGAATTTTTAATTAGTTTCCGAAGATGCGGTATTTCATGGAGGAATGCAGCAACTGTGTTCAATGCTTGCCGATTCCTTAATTGAGATGTCAAGTCACCAAGGAAGGTTGTCGAAGGTGCAATTAATTTATATCTTTTACTTATGTAGAGAAGTGATTTTTGCGATTATGTTTGAAGCTGGAAGTTCCGATTACTGCGAACCCTATTTTTAACCCTAAGAATATTTATAGAAAAATAATTATTTCAAATCTTTATTAATTAGACCCAAAATAAAAAATATTTAATTAGTAGAAACTAAAGCAACGACATTAAACCCTATGTTTTCAGGTTCACGAGCAATAAATTCGCGGCAGATTTTGGCCGCGTCTTCCAAGAATGTCTCCGATGTAGTTGTTCCGTGTTCAATAGGCAATGCCTTCCTGCCGTCTAATTCAAACAGCTTTCCATCTTTTTGTATGAATGTCACAAAATGGTGGCTCGGCTCACCATCTTCATAATCATCGTTACCGCCAGTTACCAGGTCTTTATAAGCATCAAGCAGAGCGGCAGAATTCTCCAGCAAAGCTCCTTTGGCGGCCGCATCTAGTCCTTCAGCGTCACTCAAATATTTCTTCAAGGGCCCTTCTTCAATATCAATAGTTTGCACATTGTTAGCAATGCTGTGTACCAACGCGATAGTACCACAAACATTACTGAGGACTTGCTTCAAATGGAAAACATCTTTGGGAGCTTCATGACCCTTGCTAAGCATTTCAGTTTCTTGGCGAGATCGATGTTCTTCATAGTTCTCTGATAATGGAAACAGGAGTAACACGGCTAGCACAGGGCGAGGGACCCATTGCAATGCATCATTCTCTAATCCCAGAACATCAACCATTTTCCATTTATCTGACACGCCGAGCTTATAAAGATATTTGTTCATAACTTCAGGATTCGATTCCATGGGCAAAGCGACCGCCATTTTACTATATTTCAATAAAATTCGGCAAATATTTTACTCAATACAATCAATATAATAACAACAACTGTCAATTTTGATAGGTGATTTGTTTTTATTAGAAGAAAATGTGTAAACCTCTTTAGTGATAAAAGAACAAAAATGCTAACTTTATAGGTATATTTAGGTTAGTTCAAATTTATTTTTAGCCTCTGTTATTTTCAAGACCATATAGTGTACTAGTTAATATTGAAAGGCTCGCGTTGCATAGATATACCTCTCCCCTAACATTAAGATGTCAAATTTTGTCAAACACATGTATCCATTAAGAGCAACACAGGGGCGTGGCTATTATGAATTTTAGAGTACATACGAGGTGAGGAACACGACGATTCAAAGTGTTTTTTAAATACACCTTTTTAAGAATTACCTTAATTATTAACTTAATTTTTTATTTAATGGGCCAATCTGCCTTCTGTACCTAACAAAAACAATTGTTTTTCTCTAGGAATGGAACTCAGAATCTCTATATGCATTACTAGACCACGAAGTCGACTCGCTCACTCAAATACGACGATAAACATGAATCATTAAAAAATATAAACGACAAAAATATTTCTACAGACGTTTACATATTTTCGATAATGTATTAACAACACATAAATCAAATATATTTCATAATTATCAATAGAGTTAGCTGAACTGAAGTTCTGATATCTCCGAATATATCTGAAGATTAAATCCTCGTATCGATGAAGGTATTATGCTGACTACTAATTAAACCGAAGAGCTATTATTATTTCTTTATTCTGTCGATAAAGAGACATGACCTGACATCGGCCGACGGCCCGAGTAGGCCCAATTTATACAATCGTTTTATAAAGTTTAAAGTTTCAACACAACTTACAAATTCAATAATTTATAATCGTATAAAAAACTTTAGTTAAGTAAGTTATATTTTATCATATTTATTTAGAAAATGACACGAGAGCGTAAAGAAACATTTATAAAGGTGATAAACTTAAAAGTATATCTACGCTATCATTAGGATATAAGTATCTGTAAAAAATGGAATAATAGGATGTAGACGTCCTGGCGATGAGAACTTACAGAATGGCAACCACGAGATGGAAAAAGGAAAAGAGGAAGGCTGAGCAAGAGATGGGCAGACGATATTAAGAGAATAGTAGGCACAACTTGGACAAGAAAAGCTAACATTAGAAAATAATGGAAGCAGCTGGAATACGGATACGCTGATCACCAAAACTAGCACGTCTGATGTATTAGATTATGTTAGGTTATGTAACTAAAACAAATCTTTGTATTATACTGGGTGTCAGCAATAGGGGCTTAATAATAATAATCTGTAAAAAAAATGCCCATATGTTAATTCAACACTAGACGCCATATAATCCTACTATTTAAGACTTCAATAATATACGTATAAGTAATAAAATGTAATTATTGTTATATTAGATTTATATTGTCAATTTCTCGTCTATATATTATTAAATTCAACACAGAATACTCACTCTCCTCCCTCGTAGGCCGGCAACGCACCCACTAAAAATGGCTGCGATGTCTGCCCTTTTTGGGCGTTCTGCAGGCTTGTTTGCCCCATATTATAAATAAAAAAAAAGAATTTAAGTTTCTAGAACTTAAATAAGTGTAAATTAATTAAGATTGGTTGCGTAACATAAACATTTTAAAACCCCATCACGTCCAAATCTAATTTTACTTACATTTCATACTTAAATAAGCATTGCGTTTCTCACCTACTGTTATACTTTTTATGACTAGTGTTTTATACACTGTAATATGTATATACTAAATATTATTTAGTGTTCTTGTTAGAGGCTGTTTCAGCGCAGAGGAATCAGACACCCACGTAGTCCTGTATACGTGGCTGTGGTTAGGCAACGTAAAGAAATCTTCGGAGCAGTGAGGTCGCTCCGTGAAGTGCCCAGGAGACTTCTGTGCTTCTGGAAGGAGCTAGGCTGGCTAAATTAGCCAGGACTCGTACGCACAACGGACCTAATGAGAGTCTAAGGGCGGAAACTGAGTCCAACAACCTTTAACCTTTTAAGGCCGATTCACATGTGATGTGTTCTTGTTGCTCATGTTATGAATGACTTAAAAGTAAATCTCTTAATCCGGAAGTTGTTTTCAAAACCATCGAAATTTGCGAATTTCAAAGAAATAAAAAACAACATAATCGTCTAAATATTTATTTCGCTCAAATGCATACAATTTGGAAATGGTATATAATTGAAATCCACTACACATTCTAACCTCTAACACTTTGTACTGATTTTTTTTCACATATGTTGCCAGAGCAAAAAAGCTTAAATGATAATAATACATTTCTGATAATTACTTATTCTTAAAAGCAAGATTACTCCCATGACTGTGCTATACTTTTTGTTTTTTATTGGAAACTTTATTGAGAGAAATCATAAAACTAAAAGCCTACATAATTAAAAATTAATTTCAATTATTGACTTATAATTTACAAGCATACTGGCAACATTAATAGCCATAAACGAATATCTGTCCCGGTACAAAAGCCGTTAACACAACCGGGACTTGGCAAATGTGAGCGACGACATCGATTAATCTTATTCCTTACAAAAATAGCCGAAGAAATATTTGGTTATATTAAATTACATTAAAACACTATAACTACTGAGAAATCGTAACAATTCCCTTACTTATAAACATTTCTCAAAGTTAAGAGGCTAAACGGCTCACTAGGCTGAAATTAAAGAGGGGTCTTTTGGGTCTAATACATTGAGTGTCAAAACTGTCGTAAAATCCTTTGACAGCTCAAAGACAGCAAGAAAACTTTAACAGTCGAAATAAAATTGATTCAACTAAAATTAATAGTTTACTTTTTATTATAGAACAAGTGGCAAATGGGCAAGACGCTCACCTGATGTTTATTTAGTAATACCGCCGCTCATGGACCCTTTCAGTGCCAGTGCGTTGCTGGACTTTTAAAATCGTATCTATGTTATGGACAAAGGTTTAAAAACATGTACTCTATATACCTTAGAAACTTCAATCTAACTTCAAGAGCTAATAGTAAGTCTTTCTCATACAATTTTTGGACAAAATTCAAGATTAGATTACAATTAAAATGTATTGGAAAACGCACTACACTTATATTAAACAATACAGCCATGCACCATTAGCTACACCAAAAATGTCGTGATGATTTCTACTGGTTCAAATAGAAATTGCTTTTGTTTTATAAGTAAGGGATGTAAAATAATATTATTAAAACTATGCAATAATATCAGTCGATTGCCACATCTTCGGTAACTTCAGTGTACTGATGTGAGTTTAGACATTATTTGAAGCGGAAATTCTAAAAAAAAAGCGCAAGATATGCTCTTCTATTAGTACAAATTTAAGACACGGACTGCAAAGAAAATGTATATGAAAGTTCTGCGCGATACAACTAGAGTTGCTGCAACATTTTCTTATCTACTTTAAATATAGTCTGCCCCATAAATAATGTCCAAAACCCACATTTCAACATGTAACTACAGTACGTTAAAACTTAATTAGAAATACATGAAACATTAAAGATTAAAATTTACCATTAATTGTTCGTTGGAAAGTCAGATTATCAAAAAATAGCTGTTCTAAAAAGATATCACCTGGTTGTTGGAAAGACATTGTATGGAATATTTTGCAACTTTTATTAGGAACAAATGTTCATACACATACCAAGCAATAAAAACGCTTCAAACAAATTAATAATAATAATCTATCTAATGATGGTCATCTGTCTAATGTAATTATAGTGAAAACAAAAGCCGATCGTTTGATTGCCATTGGTCAACCTCTCGTCCAATCACAGACAAGCGACTCGATACGTTCCGTTTGACCAATCACAATTAAGTGATCGCCATTGTTTAAGTTCTCCGTATTTTTTATTTAGCTATTGCATGGCTTAGTTTCAAAATATTCAACGTGATGTTTTTTAATTGTATACACACAGAGATAAAAACGTTCTTTCACCGACGACTAAATATAATTCAAGTTTGTATTTGTTTAAAGGGTTATATATTACGAATCTCCGAAGCACCTATGAAAGTTGCAAAATACAAAATGTTTCAGAAAGTGAAGTTGGAAGTTTTTTAGGAATCAGAGTACAATTTTATAAAATGTATCATATCAAATACATCAGTAAAATTACACTGTCTCTTTCCGATACATTGGTGACAGAAAGAGATAAAACAATGTAATTAGATTTGTTTATTTATTAACAGTTAGTTCTTATGAATTAATTATGGCTCTTACATATTCTAAATCCACTAAATATGTACTATCAGCAAATATTTACATAGAAAAGTATTTGTAGAAGAACTTTAAAACTTTTTAGGTTATGTGGCATTAGTAGGAAAAGTTAATAGTCTTTTAACACTTTTTTAACTAAATCACGTGTCTTTAGAACGAACTGCAAATCGATAGAAATAGTGACAACTAAAATTTCCAAAATATTTCTGACATACAATATGTACGATTTTTTTTGACTTTGCTGATAGTACTAGTCTTAAAGCTAAAAAATTAAATACTGAACAATAAATTCATAGGGGAATTTTGTCGAAGAGATCTAAATTCAAAGCCGAGTTCAAAAGTAATTATATCTTACGTCTATTTTTTGGACATTATAGCTAATAGAAATCTCAAAAATGCATTATTCAATTGCATTAAAAACTTATCTTACTAATCAAAAATAATGAGCCCATACGCGAGTCCTTTTAGCATCGTATAGTTTTAATGGAATATTTTTTAGAGAATCTTTTCCTGATCATCGTCACGATAACTTAATACAAAATTTACAAGATAAAATTTAAAATAATTTGTGTCAATACAATATTAGTAAACAATCCAAAAAAGGTGTAAAAACGTTAAAAAATTTAACAGCCATCAAAAATATAACTCGTTTGGCAGACTAAAATCATTTAGTATTCATAAATTCATAGAAAAACAGGATTAAATAGTAATTAGTATAGAAACATTATAATTTAAATAGTATGGTATTTTGAAACGCCTGATAAAAAAATAACAGCAAATGTGTGAACCAGAAACGAGCGAACCTTCAGGCTTTTTTAAATATTATAATCCTAATAAACGGACATAATTTGTTATTTTCTGTTCAATAATAATTAAAATAAAATAAATCAGATTTCTGTATGGTTCATGATAATTTCTCAATCTAAAAGGCAAGTAGGTGATCAGCATGCTGTGCCTGACAAATGCAGTTGTCTCTGGTTTTCTCACGATGTTTTCGTTCACTGTTCGATCGAATGTTAAATGCGCACATAACAGAAAATCCATTGGTGCACAGCCGGAGATCAAACCTATGACCTCAAGAATGAGAGTCGCACGCTGAAGCCACTAGGCCAAGACGGCTCTTAATAATATTCGCTGCTGCTTAAATAATAATTACATATTAAATATTGGCTGTTATATTAACCTAAATGTACTAATTTTGTGCAAATCAATAACTAAATATTCTAGTAATATAAAATAAATTGGTATAGATTTCATACTATTTTACTTAAATAAAAATAAGTAAAAAATATACTTTATCTGATCACAAAAACATATTTTGAGTTGTTTCAATTGCATTTGTATGGCACTAATATCAAGTAACCGCTGACTTCATACTTAATTAAATCCAACGTGTTCGAGACTGTTAAAACATAATATACAAAAATATTAATGCTTATTTAAACACATAACTTCAAATATATAGATAATGTAAATATGATTTACAAAAAAGCTAAATTTCGTAAGTTCATGAAACATTAAAAGAACATCATAATCATGATTTCGTCTTAAAAAGTTTTTTATGTAAGTTGCTCCAAATTTTGGCAGTTATGTATATTCTTACGCGTTACGACTTTTAATTTATTTTATTATTATATATATTAAATTGATAGATTCCATAGAAAGTTTTGCTAAATAGTAACAAAAAGCTGTCAAAAATATCAAAATACATGTCAAATTTTTTTTTTCATAAATATACGTACGTCAAATAACGAATACGTACGTGAAAATAATGCTAGGAATATTTGGTAAAACTTTAGCAATGAGACTCGCCGTTTTCATGATGTCCCGAATCGAAACTGCTGAGATGCCCCAAACCCTTCGGTGGTATAGGCGGAGGAGTCTCACCTTCGTCAACCCGTAAAGGCTCCGACATCATCGAAATGATCTCTTCGTACCGGAGAGATTCCACTAGATCAAGATCTGAAAATGTTAAATATTATGCATTTAACATAAACGCGAATTTATTATTTATATTGCTCGACTGCGAAATATGAGGGCGCGCCGTGGTAACAAGAAGACATTAAAAGATCAACCGCACGATACAAAAGGAGACTTCAGCAACCCGTCAACCCCCTAGTTTTGGGCCTCTTGGAATCAACGGACTGTGTGTATCGGATGAAAAGGGTGAAAGTTGCCGAAATAAAGAGTTATTGGTTTTGCGTTTCCTAATTGCCATCATTTCATAAAATCTGATAAAAACCAAGAGGCTGGTTGCAGATAGATAAAAAACATTGCTCGTTTCGAATTGTATCGAGTAATCGTGGTGGGCGACAGAAATAAATACAATATGCAGTTCATGTAGTCTTCTAAAACAGCAGAAAACCATGACTAATAGAACACTTGGTTATTTATGTATTTATATCATCAGGCCTTTTTTCTCTCCACTACCTACGGTCCTGACATACCTCTCTCACTTTATCCACTTTCATGACAATCACCATCGTCTTTTGACCTGTCCTTTTTCTGGATTTGATCCAGGTAAGTACAACGAGGCCTACCCAACCCGACTTCACCTCGCTCACTTTGTTTTATGTAACAGGAAGCAAACGGACAGGAGGCTCATCTGATGTTCAGTGATACCAACGCCCATGGACACTTACATTATCAGAAGAAAGTGAGTTGCATATATTCTTGAAATTTACATATTAATTGAATTAGACTTAATTGCCAGCTTTTCCAATCCTGAGACGTTTTATTCCGTAAATTGAATAAAATTATAAATAATTAACAAAATATATCCAATAAATATAACAAAAGAATCCTAAATTGGGTCTTAATTTATGCTGAACTCTGTTTATTACTTCTAACCACGTTCATATAAAATATGATAGTATGAAAAAGACCATATTAGAGCAATTTTTGAAGTTATACTTCTTTATTGAAAAATTTATGAGAGTGAAATTTTACGATGCGCGCGCACCCTGACACAAAATTGGTAGTGTGATTATAGCGTGGGCGAGCGAGATAGGAATAAGACAATCTACAAGTAAAAAGAAATAGAATATGCGTGAAGTTCGTATGCCAACAATTTTGAATGACCATAATGACATTTGTCATTTACCTTTAAACAAATAAAGGTTTTTGATTAATTTTTCAAAGAAATTTATTAATTTTATATTGTGCAATACTGCCAAAGCTAACATACTTTTAGTGTTTGGTAGGGGATGTTCTAAATATATAATAATATATAATTTTAACTAAATATAATTTATGTTACACTTAATGTAAGAGAATAATAATAAATAATTACATATATTTAATTTTAAAAAAAAAAAAGAACCTAAATTGACTTAAAGGCCCCCTTTCCAGTCTTTGATTATTTAATTGTAATTAATTATTTGCATGCAATCAAAAACTATTTTTAATAATGCCAAAGAAGTATAACTTCTTACGCGCGTACATAAGTACACGCACCCTTTTTTTATACTAACTTAGCCGAAGAAATAAAATAATAATAAAACTAACCATTATGCCTGTGTTCGTCCGCATTGGTATACGCGTGCGCGTCTACGCTGACGCCCGAATCTCGTTCGTCCGTGACTCCGGTGCTACGCGCTGCTCGCCTCGGCACTGCGGGAGCTTCGCCCCATGATTTCTTTTCACCTATAAAATTTTTTTAAGACAAATAATTAAGCACTTGTGAATTAAAAGTAATTGGTGTCAGTATTTTAATAATCGAAACTTGTCTAAAGCTTGACCGCCATTATATTAAGTTTCGAACTTAGATCACTTTGTTACGCTTTTAATTATTATAGTTAATAGTGATTAAGAAACATATCACAAATTACTTTTGAAAACAGATCTTACTTTATATTATACATGTATTAGGGTGGTCCATATTTGTCCACTATTGAATTATTCTCGGGGAACTTTCTCATTTGATTATATACCTCTTAATATGAAATAGCTTAAGCGATAGCTTAAACAACTCAAGGCTTAAATAGTGGTCGTTGTATGTCCTGCGCGATACAAAACTGAGTATTTTTCATACTTGGTGATGTAAAGAACGTGAAGCAATGTTAATACCTAAAATATTTATTTTATAAAACCGAATAGTAGTATAATATAAAATAAACACGTTGCCGAAGCTAATATATGTAGGAAATTTAAATGTAATGAGCTTACTTTACGTATATTCTTTAATTAATAAAAAAATGCAAACCTGATACTCTCGGAGGTAAAGGAGGAGCGTCATGTTCGGTCCACGACGCACGGCTGTGTCTACGGGTCTCCACTTCTTCTTCGACTGGGTCACTGTTCATACATTCATCGAGTCAAATCAACACAAGAAAATAATAATCTAGTGCTACAACCTTATAAGGGTCTGCATTCGTTTTTTTTAAAAGAGAATTGTCTTTTTTTCTAAGATACGAAAATTTTTACCGAATTTCGTATTGTATAAAAAAGCGGCTTCTTGGAATGAAACGATCACCTTCGAAATCATCAGCCAATTGGCTCGTCGCAGGTCTTTCTCAAAGGAGTACTTTGATTGGCCCATACATGCAAAAATGCGTGTATGCGCATTTTTGCAACACGCATTTTATATTTGATAAAGAATATATATTTTTTTACAAAACATTTTTCTTAAAACAAAATCCACAAAAGGCTGATTTGACATTGATGTTAATATAATTTTCAATATGCACGTACTATTCACAAACTCGAGTATTGTTGTAATAATATTTTACCGATATATCTTATCCGGTCGCGTAGGACTCCGTGGGTCACTTTTGGGCCTGCAAGGGAGAGGCGGCGCCGACTTGACCATGCTGCTGACGTCATCGCACTCCCGGCCGTCATTCACTGGTAGACTATTGGACATTATACTGCCCTGCTGATCCAGGGAGTCATCGATCGAGTACTGGAAGAAATGTCTCTTTATGAGAAATAAATAGTACCTACTAAATCATGTTAGAATGATTTCTGAGATAAGGGATTTAAGTTTTCATTTAGATTAGGTTATTATATATTTTTATTATTTATCTTTTTAGTTTTAGTTATTATTAATTTTTAGCTTTTATTTTTGTGTTCGTTTGTTTAATTTTTTCCTTTGATATATACTCACGTTCTAATATAATTGATGTGTATGTGTGTGTTAAATTTGTGATGTCATATTTTCTTGTATTTTTTAGGCATACACATTGTTTTAGAACGTATAAATAAATAAATATATAAAACTAAAAAAAAGATAATATATAATTATTAGGATGCTCATAATTGCTAATCTCGTTTGAAAACATTGAGTTGTCAAATATTAGGTCAGTAAATTAAGCATCGAATAAAATTGCTTGCAAACAGAAAACGCATGTATGTGCTAAAGAAAAATAAAATCATAAACTCAAACTCAAAATAACTTTATTCGTATAGGTAACATTTATAAACGTCAGTTAAATTGATTCTAAATTGACATTGACTACCAGTTCGCAAGTCAAGGGCGTAGAGCAGGCAAGAAGAACTGGCAAGAAACTCTCCGCCACTATTTTTAATCGCCAAATTAAATTTTATAATAAAAATAACACTGAACGTATCATTCGTGTTAGCGCAAAAGTTGAATATAAATTAAATCAGTTTGTTTTACGAAGTTAATACTTACAATGGGCTTGTTATAAAAATGCGCGTCATCGTAATATCCATCATTCTGCTGTATACTGTGAGATCGCTTGTCCAATGCCGGGACAGGGGGCAATGGGGTGCTGGAACAGTTTCATCTCAAATATAAATACGCTTTTTTGCAATCTTATTAATTAAAAAAGTATATGAACATTTTGGAAGAATCCTAAGTTGATTCTTGGTACTTAAGATTATTTGAATATATTTCTGTGACCATAGATCAGAATATGATAAATGCAATTTCATTACTTTACAGGACAAGCAATTAAAGATAAGAATATTTAATCACCTTCCTAGAAGTTATAGATCGCTGCCATTTATTGTTTTCAAGGGGAAGGTGATTAGGTTTTTAAAGTCAAGGTGCTTTAGCGTGACCGAATATTTAGAACATAGGCTTAACAATTACTTATAAATGACTTAACCTCTTATTATGACATTTGCATGCCTAAATATATATGGCTGATGGTGCGGATGTATTTAAAAAAAAAATTATTAAGAAATCTTGAAGGCACTATTAAAATATAAAACACTCGATATATGAATGAATAGTACATTCATTGTCTATGACCACAGATTTATCATAATGATTTTTTTATATACACAGTGCGTAAAATATAAACAGCTGATACCAAGGGCTCCAATAAATAATATAATTTAAAACTTGTTTTTTAAACACCCATAATCATATAGTTAAACATTATTTAAAATGTACACTAACTTGACAATACTTTCGGATAGCTGCCTTCTAGCGCGCGCCAATCCCGGGCCAAGATTTTGACGAAGCTGGGTGAAGCGCTCGACCAAACGTCTGTAGATAGAAAAAGCAATATTCAAGAACTTTGTAGAACATTCCTTAGGCTGTAAGAATTTAGATGTTTCAATGTTGATTTTATATTTTTGGATAAAAATTTAACAATCTTTGCTTGACAAATGATTGTGGAAACAAAATGCAGTTCAATTATGTTCATCAGAATGATTTGAATATGGATATGATGTACTGAATTACTTTGGGCAGTCGACTTTCGACGGTCGTACTCGTAACTCAAGTACGAGGATCTTAAGGATTACAAAGTATTGGTGGTTTTTCTCAGCATTTTAAATTTCGTAAAGAGGTCGAGGTCGTAGGTTCGATACTCGGCTGTGCACCAGTAAACTTTCTGTCTACGTGCGTATTTAACATTCGCTCGAACGGTAAAGGAAAACATCGTGAGGAAACCGGCTTGTCGACCCAAAAAGTTGAAAAGTCAGGCACAGGAAGCTGATCACCTACAAGCCTAATAGATTGACAAATGATCATGAAACAGATACAGATATCTGAGGCTCAGACCTAAAAAGGTTGTAGCGCCACTGATTTATTTTTTATTTACGAAGAAGATATTTCAGCGCAGACTTACAAAAACGTAACTTCCAAAAAGAAATAGCCATCATGGGCAAGGAACATCTGGCGATACTCGCGTTTTTTTTAATAAGGGAGCGTTCAAGTATTACGTCACGCATTTTTTGGAGATTATTGACACCCCCCATGTAACGCGCCGTAAAGTTTTTCTGTACCCAATAGTAAAACGTTTCGTGACCACCCTGTGACTCTTTATATCTAAAAGTCACCATTTTGTGGTGTAAAGTACTGGAAAGTCGAAAATAATATTAACAATAACGCGTAATTCAATCCCCGCCCCGCATCGTAACGTTATACAAATAGACCCCCACCCCCAAAATTCGTTACGTAATACTTGAACGCTCCCTAACCAACTCATCTAAGGACACTGACCAACTAAATTAGCCAGGAACTATACTCACCTATGCAACGGCTTAACTTCCTCGGGCGCCAACCGCCCATGCAGACCCAAAGCCGCTTCCACAACCGCCAATTGTGAAGAAACCAGCCTCCTCAGCTTCGCAGCGGCCGTCGCCTCCCTGGCTGAGGCGTTTCTACCGAACTCCGCGGTCAGGAACGCCTGCTCGTACTTCGTTATCCCGCCTTGAACGTTAGCGTCGATGGTTCCTTGGAGACGCATTGTGAATGGGTTTATGTTTCGCGTTGGATCGGCCGTGTACTGGGATATGAGATTGCGCAGTTCCCGTTCCGTTGCTTCCATTGTTTCGCACGCAAACTATATTCATATAAATATCAAAATTAAAAAGAAATCCAGAGTGCCAGAAGAATACAGAACAAAGAATAATTATAAAGCCAATTAGAATATTGTTTCATCACCAATTACAAAGAAGAAATATATCAAATTTTAAAATTGATATTCGATTTAATTTTTGTAACTCTTAATCTAGTTTACTGTCATTTATTTTTATTGCATTACTTTTCCTTCTATAATCGTAATTTAAATGTTGTGCACACTTGTCATGATGCGTATGCATGTATGAATTGTGTTCTCTGTAAGTTTGTGTATGTGTTTCATAAGTAGGCCTTTTAACAATAAATAAATAAGAAAATAATCATAAAGCCTAGAAGTCTGAAATTTGGTAAAAGTTTGTGTGTTTACTTTCCTTAAAACATTTCTTTCTTTTTTTATGTATTTCAAATAGTCTATATATAGGTTGGGAACTAAAAAAATTACCTCAACTGGTGTTATTTCTTCGACGGTTCTGGTTACAACTTCCGACCACCTCAAAATATTTGGTAATGTATTTTCTGTTACCAGTGTCGTACGTTCTATCCATAAACTCTGTAATTTTTTTTTAACTATTAGATTGTTAAATAGACAGTGAAGTTATATTAAAAGGAATTCATGTACGATATAAATGCGAAATAAATTTATAGGGAAATACAAATTAAGTTTTTAAGACTATTTTTTTTCTTGAGGGCCTCATAGCCCAGCGGTCTTATTAAGTGGTAGCTGGGTGAGGGGTACCGGGTTCGATTCCCAGTTCGAGGGCAAGTTTTAATTGAAATTTGTTCTCGGCCTTTGGGAGGGTTGTGCGGTACCGGGCGAGTGCTTAAACCGTACATGGTAGGACACGGACGAATTTCTAAGGCAAGTACGAATTATAAAAATCTTATACTTGACGCTGGCTAATGCACAAACCGTGCCAGAGCCATAACAAAAAGTTGTGAAAGAATGTGTACCTCCCAACCTTAAGGCAATGTAGGCAGTGGCCCAAGGCTCAGTTCGAGATATAATGTAAAAATAGGTGTGAGGCCATTGTAGCAGATTGTAGGTACCAAAAATCAAACTTACAGACCAGAGAAAGTCTTGAAAATATATTTTTTTTATTTGGACCACAAAATTAGGAAAAACATGATACAACGAACATATTGACGTACAAACAAAAATATCAAAACGGCGCCGTTCCTTCGTGCGAACACGACCATCGAAATCAAATACAAAAAACAGTAAATTTAATAATAACAAACAATATTTTATTTGCCATGTTTCTGACATCATCATTGTATCACTTACAAAATATCTTTTTTTAATTTGAGTTTATATGACGACTTATATAAGATAACATATAAATAACTATCATATGATATATTTATACTTTAGATATATACCTTAAACTCGTTGTCTTTATCGATAGGCGGTTTCTGCAAAGGCCGATCGCAAAGGAACGTATCGACGTCATTGAACGCGTAGAACCGCTTCACCTGCTCAGGCGCATTCGCTGGACACGAGTGGACCGACGCGACCGGCTTCACGTTACATATTTGGATATCTGTAACAATATATTTTCTTTAACTTCTCCAGTGGCGTTCATCACTTCTGAAGTCTATGTGCCTGGGTGGGATGGCCTGTAAGGGTCTTTTCCTGATCGACCTCGAGGTCTCGTGCCCTCCACTCTGCCAGTCACGATAAGTATCAGGCCACGCCTTTCTAGGAGATGCCTATTTAGCCACCGCTTAAATCAATCTATACTCTGATTTTTTATTCCGTAGAATTCTGACATTTCATAAGTGTTGCTACTAAAAAAGTTCTAAAAAGAGACAAATTTGACTTATTATTTATTTATGCCACGAATTTTTTATGTTTTACCTAAAAAAAGTTAAATCTAAATCTACTGTTTGTGATGAAAAGGGACGTAATTATCACATGACAAAAAATTAAAGCTGTCAGAATTCTACTGAATTAAAAATCAGAGTATATGTCATACTCTTTAGGAAGGTTGAAGAGGGCAAGGAGTTCCACTACTTCACTGTTTTCACAAGATCGACGATCGTATAGTGCGGCCTTTTAAAGTCGACAACGCACTCGCGAGCCCTCTGGCATTAAGAGTCAGAATAATAAAATGTTATATATTACGGAAATCGAAAAATACATAATAAAATCCCATACACTGTCCATCCGCAGCTATGACGGACTCGTCCGGCGGCGTGTTCCTCATGAGGATGTGAGCGGACACGTATTCCGCTTGGAGACGCTGCGTGAACGCTCCGATGCGCTCGTACTCGTAGCCGCGGTACACGAATTGCTTGTTCTGGAATACCAAATCTTGCTTTATTACGTGTAAACACTTGCGCTACGAACCAGTACGGCTTATAATCAAATTGGAAGATATTTCTTAAACGACTGTTTAATAAATGTCAACTTAACGAGGCAAATAAAATTATACAATTATACATGAAATTAGAAACCTTTAAGTTTTTTGTGAAGCAAATCGTAGCTAAACTCTATGGTCTATATGACTTCTTAAATTACTTCAAAATATTTGTGATCAGATTTCATTTGAACATTGACCAACTGCTGACACGGCTCACGTGGTTGTTCTAAATTTTAACAGCTGAAGCTGCGATACACAGACAGCTCACAAGAATAATATTATGTATGTGTGAATAGGTGTAAGTAGTATTAATGATATGGTTTTATAACAATAAATCAGATTTGAATATTGTTGTCTTAATCATTTCTCGCTCTCAGTGGCGAAGTCCTTTAAGGCATTAATTATCGTGGTGATGCCCGATAGCTTTGAGATAATCCCATCACCTTGAACCTTAGGGCTCCGTCTGTTACCTTAGGTATCTTGGTGCAGACATTCCGTACTCATTTATATATTCACTATTAATGTCTTAGGGTATATGTGTAGGACTTAGTGATCCGTAGGGTTGTTAGGTTTTTACATCGCACCCTTTTATATATTTAGTAAGTGCAGCTAATACATACACGACATATAATACTTTTGACACATATTACACACACATTTCACAGTCAACTGGCTGGCAAGCTGTACAATTTATTCAGAATTTTTAGAGAATTTAACTATTTTTTGTACGGATATTATTTACGTATTTATTTTTATGTCACCAATAATTTCCTTATAACTTACCCTGACAAACAGCGGGCATCCCTTTCCATAGAATCCGACTCTGAAGTACTCAGGCTCCGGTCTGAGTTCATTCAACACCGAGTCCAAGAATGTTGCATGCGTCCTCAAGCATTGAGCCAATCGGGCATAATCACACAACCTGGATTCATATAATGTTGCCAGCTCCCGTAGTAGCGGTAGACCTTTTTCCCAACACTGAAAAAACATCAATTAATTGATTCATTCAAATGATCATCGAATATAAAAAGTTAAGTTTTTCGTTGGCCTATATCAAATTCGATGATTTGAAGATTAAATATTTTTTTGACTTTCACTTTAGTAAATAAATAAATTTATTCATATGGCAACACAACGGTATAGACGTTTAACAAAATTAAATTATTCTAAATTTACTTTGACTAGAAAGAACCTAGAAAAGAAAGAAAATGTCGACAATATTTAAAAAAAATAGACTTACCTTTCCCCTGTCAAAGTATTGCAACACTTGATTGTATAGCGCCTCTTTCCTCTTCCACTCTGGAGTTTCTGGGTGCTCCGAGTCCACTCCTACCTGGTCACTGTCCCAGCTCAAGGTTTCTGCGTATAGCTGCGGAGTTTAAGTGAAATGTAAAATCCTGACAGCTTTTTTTAAAGATTTTAATTTTTAAGTTACAAAATTTGCCAAAATAAATCAGGACAATTAATTTCAGTTTAAACAATTTTAACTTAATATAAAAAAAACGTGTGGCACTTGACAGCCGACTTTTTCATTGCATTTTTATAAACTATGCAATATAATTTTTAATTATTTTTGAATCTTTGATATTTTCAGTTTTGTCTTTGATATTCAAACTAATTCGACTCAGCAGATCAGCTAATCATGTAACGCAATGTTTCCAGTTCGTATTCAATTTTAAGATAATATTAAAATAAAAAATGATTCAAAAATACGTCCTCTAAATTAAATACACTAGCGGCTTGACACGGCTAAACATTTCTTTACTAAAGTATTTTGGAAATAAATACAGCTTTTATTAGTCATGCATAATGCAGTAGAATTTTTGAACCGGTCCAGTGGTTTTGACTGTACAATAAATATACTAATTTCACTTTATATTATTATCTGTTCTTGAAACTAGAGTTAGAAAAATGAAGGTTTTTTTTACCAGCAGCGTACAACCGGCTTCAACAAAGTTGTCCGAAGCGATGTGAAGGTCGTGCAGTTTGTAGACGTAGCGAAGGTACATCTCTTTGCGATCTATTTCGTTCTTGTAGAAATTCTGAAAAGCAGATTCTCAAATTAATATCATATATATATACCAAATAAATTAGTGGCCATATCCTAGTTTGTCATTTCATGAAACTCGAGGATTTCATTAAATGGTCGTATTTTTTGATGTGGGCAATAACGGACCAGAGCGCATTAAATCGTCAACATTTCACGATTTTTTCATCCACATTTGGCCGGATCGTATAAATAGGGTGTCCATAAAATATTTAATAAAAATCCAGAATATGTTAAGAACTTGTTTATTGTTATTTAAGTCCGACTGATACAAACAAAATGAATTAAATTTTTGTAACAAAATTAAACATCAAACACGTCATGATACACAATTATTTTTAGAAAACAAACAAATATTTAGAAATAAGTAGGTACTTTGGTACATAGTTACAAAAAGTAATATAATAATTCACATGGAATGCACAATAAATGAATAAAAATTTGAAAAGTCAGTGTTACAACCTTTCAGTCATTTGTTGGCGCATGACATGCGCATCTCTTTGTACGGCATTGGTTTTGCTGGCTTGCTGGCTTACAAAAGCATTTTTTAAAGCCTTGACCTCCAAACAAAGATTGGAAATTTACAGCTTCCGTCAATGATATTGACAATTCTGATATAACTTCGCAATAATCTTTAGACGACACCTGTAGGTCTTGCCGAGAAACCATTTTTAATTGTTCCAGAACCCGTTCCGATTTTGTATACTCCGTTCCTAAAATCAACTATCTTTCCAGCAATATTTTTGGTGTCAAGAGGTCCACGGTAAATTTTCGGTACATTCAAAAACACAGAATTTAACAATTTCTAACAAAGGAAGTTTTTGGCGGTGTTATCGACCATTTTCTCTGCAGCACGTTTAACACCGCTATGGGGCTTGATCTCTTTCATTAACTATCAACTGTTCCTTTTGGCAAAGAAAACATTGAACTTGAGATCCAAAACCTTCTTCTCCACCAGCAACACCACAAATAGCATGCACAGGTTTGGAACACAAACTACAGAAATGAGCTCCTGTTGTGTCCTTGCCACAGACGAGACACACTGGACCATCAGCTGACTCTAATTCCATATTATCTGTCTCCATTACTTCAATGTTAGTAAAAGCCTCATCAGCAACTGATCCATTTACTATTGCGTCATCTGACGGCATGACGGGGGGATTAATGTTTTCTGCTGTAAAATCATTCTGATTTATTTGGTCCAATTCTTCCTCCGTCCTGATTGATGTCATAATACTTTCAGGAATATTACAACCTTTCAATATAGTTTTCGGCTCAGAGCCAAAAAATGCAGGTAAGGGGATCTGCCAATTATGGGGGTAAGAAGAGTTTTTATAGAATTGAACAAAAAAACAACCAATGGACCATTTAGTAGACTTATTATCTTGCATCCAACACCGCAACATATTTTCTACGTCTTGGTTGGTCTTTCCACGCTGCCCTGTGTTTGAGGACGTCGAGGGGGACTACCGTGAATAATTTTGCATTCAGGCCACATCGACACTCAATTCTTCTATGACATGGCGCATGACCTCTCTTCCATTATCACTCTGTAATATAAACAGGAGCGCCAAATTCCAAGAATATTTTTAAAAGTTCCAAGGCTACTTCTGCAGCTCTTTTCGACTTTAGAGGTCTGAGGTGTAAAAAATTTGGGGCATGATCTTGGGGGTGAATTCATAAGCCATTTAAATTCTCCATCCGCGGCAGACTGTAAATCTATTAAATCCACCTGCCCTCGTGTGTTAAAATCTTTAGAAATTATCGGCTGAGTTACTATACCTTTCCTTGGCACTGCACGTTTCTTCTGACAAAAGAGCACAGGTCAACGAATAGGCTCGATGGGTTTCTTCGGATTATAAAGCCTATTTTTAATGTGTTGAATCATTTTTAAGTTTTATGTACTTCCTTTAATATTTCAAAATACTTCTCCATCGGAATTTGCGAATCGTATCATCGTCGACGCATTTTTTCTTGAATATAAGATATTCCTCATTCGCAGTTTCCAAAATATCATATTTTGATAACCAGTAATAGTCCATGGACTCTCTTTTGCGTAGTCACCCTACTCTCCTTAATTTGTTTCATAACCTAAAAAGAGAAAAAAAACATTAACTTTAATAGGTCATAATTCACAAACTTACATAATATCAATTAATTCACAATACGTTAGCTGGCATAGAGTATTTTGATAAAATAAGTGAAAATTTATGTAATTTAAGAGTAAAATACTAACCTGTGAAATGCGATCCAAACTCCACGGGGTTTTTACATTTTGCTCAGTTTTTGCGTGACTTGCATAGTATCGAGAACCTTTTCGTCGTAAACTCTTTTACTATCACATTCTTCGTCATTTATTAACGAATTATTCCACTCCCCCTTTCACGCGGGAAACAACATTATCGACAGCGGCCAGCGCCCCCTTCCTCACATAAACAAAGCGTTTGCAGTGCCTCTACGCGCGGTAATTAATGTAACTACTTTACGATATGATCAAATAATTGACCATTTCATGAAGAAGCCGCGCGTTTATTCCCATATCGAGAAACGATTTCTTATCATTGATCTGCCCAAACCACATCACGATGTGGCCAATGAGACAATGAAACATTTCATGAAATGTACCATTTCATGAAATCTCGAACTTTCATTAATTGAGCTAATCTACGATATGGCCACGCTATATATGTAACCTAATGTTAGGTTACATAACTATAGAGGTAAAGTTGATATATTTCTTTATAAGCCGTCTTTTCTAAAGGTGAATGAAATTATCTTATTATATTTAATGTATTATTATTTACTTGTTGCACTTTAAGACCTTGTATGACAAGATATTTAAAAAATATAGATTAAGTAATTCGTACAAATCGAGGGGTATAAAGTTTCAGTTATTTCCAATTACAGTAGAGCGAATAAAAAAACTAAGGGAATAAGAAACCTATATGTATGTTAAGATTACAGATTTAGGGCAATAGGGGGGGAAAAGGGGAACCCCCCCCCCACCCCCCCGGAATGTCGCGGTGGAGACAGGGGGGGGAATATTTTTCCTTCTCTTCTTACTAGAGGGGAAGGGACAAGCACTGCTATTTCTTTCAACTTATTTAGACTGAGAAATGTAGCTGCGGTTTTTGCCGCTAGTACGCTCTTAGGCTACTAACATCCTTATTACCAGAATTGTTCATTAATTTCACAAAAGTGTCATAGAATTGTTGTAAATTTAAACTGCTTAGCATCCCTCACCAGCAAATTAACAGTAGCAGACATCCTCTTGTCTCTATGCTCCGCGCCCTGCATCACGGCTCTGTAGTCGAGCAGTCGCTCCAAGAGCCTGGTCACGCAGCCCACGAAGGCCGCGCCTGCCTCGCGCCAGCCTTCCGTCGACACTCGCTCCATGAGACTATAACATTTAATACATTTATTTTAAATCTCAAATATCTTTCAAGATTATTCCCCTATATATGTCCCCCCCTCCAGAAATGCGTCCATACCTCAAAAAAAACAAAACCGGTTTTGAAGAAATTTCAATTGTTTTAAGTTTTTTCAGTTGGAATATGATTCAAATATATCTCGATATGACTTGTCGTCTTTTTTTGTAAATAGCATGTGTGAATATGTATGGGTGTATGAATATGGGTGTGTGAGTATGTATGGATGTGTCTGAATATGCGTGGGTGTTTGAATTAAATATTCGTGGAAGATGTTAAACTAAAAGTCTATTTCAAATAACTATGCACTAACATTTTTCTGTTACATCATAATCCAGAATTTTTAGAAATTTAGAAACAGCTATTTTTTTTTGCTATTGAATATACATTCGCATTTGTTGTACAAAAATAGCCCAAGAAAGTTGAAATATTTAAAAGCTGCAATACAATGCAAAGCATTCTAAAACACAGCAAAATAATATGTTAATCATCACACAATACTTTACGATATTAAAACAATGAAGTATCGACTTTTCTTCTTTCTGAACATCGGTTCATAACTAACTTACTTTAAATTTTCTCGCAAAGTGAATGTTATTCTTTGAGAAATAAAGTATCTTTGAACCGAAGTCCCATAAAGGCCATAGATTTTTATTCTACCTTTCAACGCAACTTTTTTCCACTTTTTATTCCACCAAAATTTTGAAAATAAGACTTTTACCAAAAATTCTAACAATACAAAAGTAAAACTACTTGAAAGTACTTACACCGAGCTCAAGTGTTCCCTGCGGCAGCGTTAACAAATACAAATTTCATGAGATAAACTAAAAAATCTAATCTACCATTCACTTTTGATACTTGAGGAAGAACCCACAACAATAACTAGAAAGAAAGTTTAAAGTCCACACGGTATATATTCCCTGTGAAACATTTATTTCCGATATTTTATCTAATTGAAATTACAATCTCGTGTAACAATGTTCGTTCCCATACTCCTTCGAAACGACTCGACCGATTCTTACGAAATTTTTATGCATATTCAGTAAGTCTAAGAATCGGCTACTATCTATCTTACACAGCCCTTAAGGGCCTTAGCCCAAAAAAATAAAATTTTTTAGACAATTTTTTTGCTTTTATTTTTTATGATACAGCATACAAAAATATATACAACCCCTAATTTTCACCCCTCTACGATCAACCCCTATTTTTTATTATGGTAGGTAGTTATTTTTATTGAATTAAAAGAATGTTTCCTAGAAATAATATACATGGCAAGACAACGTTTGCCGGGTCAGCTAGTAGAAATATAAAATTAAATATTTTTTTTTACAACTTCAAGTCTACTTACACAGTATCAAACAAGCGCCGATAATGATCATCTGCCTTATTGTCGGCGACCAACGAGTCCAATTTATCGACAAGGGCCGCTTCGGTGCGTCTCGCGGATCCGGTGGCGGCCCTTTCGGCTGCCATCAAAGCGACTAAAGCGCCTAAGGCCGCTCTCCTTAGTTCACCCACTAGAGTTATTTCCAGTAAGGCACCAACCGCCGCGCCAATTAGTTGGAGTTGGGCGGCACCTACAAAAAAATGAAGGGTCAGAATAAGTAGAAATATAGGTTGTTACGAATACGTCACATATTATGTGACCTCTGCTCTCTGACTCTCTTCTATACAACACAAAGAACAAATAATAACAAAAAATAGTTACCAAGCCTACTCCAGACAGCCAGCACCTGCAGACCAGCTGCGGCCCTCATGCCCCCCCTGTCGGGGCCTCTGCCAGTCCATCTTTCGGTCTGCAATGCACTCGAGGTTACTAGGGCCACTCCGAGTTCCATATACCCAGACCAGAGCTGAAATATTAAAATTTTTTACGTTATTTTATGCAGGATATATAAATAAAAGAAACCAGTGGCACTGCAACCTTTTTAGGTCTGGGCCTCAGATTTCTGTATCTGTTTCATGATCATGTGTCAATCTAATTGGCAAGTAGGATCAGCCGTCGACTTTTTAGGTTTAAGACATGCCGGTTTCCTCACGATTTTTTCCTTCACCGTTCGAGCGAATGTTAAATGCGCACATAGACAGAACGTCCAATAGTGGAACAAAGCGGCAGGAGATCGAAACTACGGCCAGGGATGAGAGACAATTGACTGTTTACTTACTTGAGAATCAAATTGCGGCTGTTCATCTCCCAAAAATCGCTCTAAAAGCGGCTTAGCCAAGTCTTGCAATGCGGATAACAACACCTTGCAGCTTTGCACGCGAAGGACCATCCAGTCCGACGGAAAAACCTGGGAAATTGCACAATATTTTATTCCTGAAAAATTATTTCCGTTCTCGTTCGTTATCTTTCAGACTAGCCAACATAGAGCGTTTTGGCGTGTTATTAAAATTCAATAAAAATAATTGAACTACACAATAATACAATTAACAAATGTTTTAAAATTATAAATTACTGTGGCCTCCGATAAATTATAGGAAGTTGAAAACTAAAGATGTTGATAAGAATTTGTTGGACAATTTGACGTCCGACAGAAGTGTTAACTGAAACTAATCTAAGTTGAACTATTTAATTCTGTAATGTTCCGAGGATCTTTTTAAACTTTCAAAAACAGTGATACTTTGAGGTTATATGTTCACTGTCCTGTCCGAAATACGGCTAGCGCTGAAGTTTAGAGAGAGAGGTAGGAAGCCTGCCTGCCGCTGCTGAAGAGAGAAAGAGAAGCTAGACAGACTGGCGCCGTAACGCGTTACGTAACGAAGCGGTGTACCCTCCCAAAAGTTATTACTTCACGGATGTAAAGAGTTTTTTTTGTCCAAATATTAATTAAAATAATTCTTGCATCAGACGTCTTCCACAAAGAACGGTTCGGTGGCCTTTGAGACACACTCACTTAAAAGAAGTACTCGAGTACATACCGTTACGATATATTCTTAACATGAAAGGCATACACTTGTCAGTCGTACGGATAAGGAGGAAACTAGTTTGGAAACAATAAGAAGTTAGACTGACAATATACAACTTATAATTTGCCTTGAAATAGTTCAAACAACGCACAGACTAAGAAATTATAAAATAGAGGGCGTAACGAATAAATAATAAAAATGCCAAAAATATAATCAAATTCAAAAACCCCAAGCAAAACAATAAATCTAGTAAGTATCTAATGTGACCATCACCAGAGTTAAAATATTATGGATCACCCTCATCATGATTTATTAGAAATATGTATAACACACATTTCATCTATAGGCAAGTCAAGCATTTTCTACTCACATCTTGTTCAACGAGATGCCTGAAGACAAGGAATGCTCGCATCAAGAAGTCCTTCAAAGGTTTCCTGTCGTGCGGATGCGGCGCTAGATGGCTCCACAATCGCTGGTAATGAGCGGGCTTCAACAACTCCATCACACCGAGTAACCCAGCCACCATTGAACCCTAAAGGTATTAAAAAAAATCGGTTGTCTGTAAAGTCGGTTTACTGACATAGTTGAACGTACAACGTCATAAAAAATATTGATGGGATGGTTGCATTTTAAAAAAAAAAAAATTAAATTTTATTGTTTATAGGTATTTTGTATGATAAGAGAAGGAGGTAAATGGAAATCACAATTGAATTGATCAAGTTACATTTATTTGTAATAAATACAATTATGTAATTTTAAATGAACCCTAACGAGTAAATAAGAGGTAATAAAGAGTAATAAGGAGGTAATGATATTTTTGTATTAAAAAGTTACATGATAAGTCAGTTTAAAAAAATGTTTTAAAAATAGTGCGTGCGTACAAAGTACACATGTCAGAAGTGAAACTTCTTTGGCAAACTAATTTTTAACTCTTTTTCATATTTATACAAATCTAAAACTTTAGACTTCCGAGACTTAGAGGGAGGGAAAAAGGAAGATATGTTAGGAATTAATTGAATTTAATTGTCATTAAAATATTAAAAGGTCGACAATTTACAATTCGTCATTTGAGATTTCACTAAATTAATTTGCACAAAATAAAAAATACTATTTCACATTTCTATTTCAAAAAACTCTTTACGTATTTTAAAAATACATTTTCTATAAGGTCAAAGAAGTTTCACTTCTGACACTATACTTACTACGTGTACTTTGTACGCACGCACTTTTTTTAGGCAAGTATACTGCACATACTTAACAACCCACACAAAGTATATTGAAATAAAAAAAGAATATAGATGTGAAAAATAAAACGAATATAAGAACTTACAAGCACAGGCGAATTTCCACCGATTAGATGCAGAACAGTCTCCACCAGGACATCCAGCGTGTTCAGACACAGGACATCCACATCTGGGTCCAGCTCATCTTCATCCAGCTGTTCGGTGTCCTCTTTCCTCCATAGAAGCGCCACCAGCTCGCTCAACATGTCAGCACATTGGGTCAATTCGTCTCTCCTAGCCAAATGTACGCGTAAATGGTGGCAGGCGGTTGTTAGGACTATGTTCCTTGCTTCTGTAATATTTTTTAAATTTTAATATCTTGCTGCATAATAATACAAAATAATTAGAGAAAATCTTTCACGGTTAGCTTTTTGTGAACTTGCTTCCAAGAAGCCTGTTCGATTTAGTGTCCTTCAAGAAAAGATCGTACCAGATCTCAAAAGATCGGCAACGCACTTGGGAGCATTCTGGCAATGTGAGTACATCAGTTACATAAAAAAATAGGCTTTTCTAATGTGAGATACGGCCTTTTACTGAGTAACAATTAAATGGGTGTCCCTGGCGCCTGTACTAACCATATATGCCTATGATTTTTTAATATATTTGCAAATATAACTGACTTCAAATATAATATATCAAAAATTACTAAACGAAAAAAACTTCATAAAAAATTGTGGACATACATTTGTACAGATACCGGCAAACTTCTTGAGCATTAAACAAGGGAGTCGGGAAAATTTTGCCCAGCGCGGGACACAAACGTCAACTGATTTACCAATCACGCGTTCGACACTTCACTCTCCCCAGTGATATCTAAAAATCGCTTCTGCGCAGACAAGGACATTTGTTCAAGATGTTTGCCGGTATCTGTACGTACTTGTACGTACCAAACTACGTACACTCACAAACTCAGCGCTCGTTTTAAGGCTAAATATATCATCATACTGAAGTAACCTCCTTTTTAAATCTGTTTATAAAAATAACAGTTAAATTTAAACACATCTTAAAGGTGCACAATTCAGCAGTACATCTATCAATACTGAGTTACTCTTACCAGGCTCCTGTCCAAGTGGTCCCTTCAATATCTCCTGAGCAGCCGCTAATCTGGCTCTAGCCAATGGCGCGGGAACATTAGCAGCAAATGCATCTAAAATGGAAGCAGATATCCTCGCAGCTTCCACTGGACCGAGAGCTGATGATACCTCTTTGGCCACACTTGCCCAGGAAGTCATCAGGGCCACCTAAACCCAGACCGAATGTTTAATATAATGTTTTGACATTTATCGTAGGCCACGTATAGAGAAATCCCGTGGAGATGAGGAAAGACAGAACTTAGTACTGTGGTGTTTTTTTTTAAATAAAATGACAATTAACATTTTACAATCTTGGAATTCTGTACTGCCACTTATTTTTTTTTTAATTCGTCAAAGCTTCTGTTATTTTATTAAATGAATATAACAATTTCTAATCCGAATAGCGCCATCTATGTTTGGCTTTAGCAAACTTTATACGTATCGGTAAGGTCCCCAATTTAATCATTGACGGGAAAGAATCGGACAGTCTCGTCAAACTGGTAAGGGGTCGTTCAAGTATTACGTAAGCACTATCGGGAGAGGAGATGGGGGGAGGTTCTTTGATTATCTTTGGTGATTACGTCAACAGTAATTATTTACTTTTGTACATATATTGCCCACACATTGTCTATGCTTAAAACGAAATGCATTTTCCAGGATTCCTACATAAAGTTAATACCTTAACGGTACTGTTATTTTTGGTAGCTTTGCTTTTATTTTTGCTGACAAAAGGAGGGGGGTGTATTACAGTAGATCTGCTTACGTAATATTTGAACGACTCCTGAGGGAGGAGTGATGGCAGGAAAAGCCAGGGTCGATCGCCAAACCTTTGGACAATTATGGGTCTCAAATTCAAATTCAAATTCAAAAATCATTTATTCACGTAGGTAACACAATGTACACTTGTGATTCGTCATTAAAGAAATAAATATTAATGCTTCTAATTTTACATTTACTGCCAGTTCTCAAATCAAGGGCGTAGAATGGAAGAGAAGAACTGGCAATAAACTCTCCGCCACTCTTTTTAATCGCCATGTTTTTTTTTTTTTTTACTCAACGTTTGTAAGGAGCTGCAACCATTACACCATGTTCCACATGACATTTTAATAATTAATAATAATAACATAAATAAAAACAAAGACTTGTGGGAACAACACGCAAACACATAGTCGAAATAATTAACATCACCGCATACACGAATTCAAGTACGACCAGTCACCACAAGTAGCACCCGTTCACGAGTATGACGCATGGCCAGCCATCGGCCCCCTCGCCATATTTTAGGGAGAGAGACAACCCGACACATGGACGCCGCCACAAGCAATGACATTTAAGCGAGCATGACGATCCTTGAAATGTGGACTTGGCTACATAAGAAAATAATAATAATACTGAAATAATTGGATACTACATGGATCACGGTTTGTTCCCACTTTACATTAACAGTCGTGGATGTTGACGATCGCCCCAGAGTCTGGAAATGCAGCCGAGACATTCAGTCGTGTTACCTATAATATATACTGGAGCAACTCATATCCAAGCACTAGGATCGTTTAAATATTCATTTATATTATAATAAGCCTTAGCAAGCAGTTTTACTTTAATGTACGATTTAAATTTATTTATTGACAACGCTTGTATCTCACTAGGGATTTTGTTGAAAAAACGTATACAATTGCCATGGAAAGAATTACTCGTTTTATGCAGCCTTCTGGTTGGTGCGCTAATTTTCTCTTTATTACGAGTACTATAATTATGGAAGCTACTATTATTTTTAAAGATATCTATATTTTTCCGCACATACAAAATATTCTCATAAATGTATTGACTTGCCAGAGTCAAAATATGTAATTCCTTAAATTTGCTTCGGACCGACTCCCGTGGGGACAACCCACAGATCGCTCTTATAGCCCGCTTTTGCACTACAAATATCGATTTAATGTCAGCTGCATTACCCCACAAAATAACACCATATGACATAATACTATGAAAATAGCTGAAATAAACAAGCTTTGCTGTGTTCTCATCCGTAAGATCGCGTATTTTTTTTACTGCGAACGCTGCGGAACTTAGCCTATTCGAAAGACCTTCTATGTGTCGGCCCCACTGGCGTTTACTATCTAAAGTAATTCCCAAGAACACCGCATTATCAACAAAGTCTATTTCCTCGTCTTTAATTATTATTTCTCAACATCCCTAATGCCCTGAGACAAGCTGAGGATAGTGGAGGTGGTGTGGTGGCAGTTCTTCTGTAATGAAGACTATGATAAGAAGAATAAGAATGAAGAATGGATACCTGCGCAGGCGCCAAATGTTCCCTATGCGGGTGCTGAGCTAGCGCCTTTAAAGCGTGCAAGGCAGCCCTGACATCCCTTCTGAAGCTGTCTTCGTACTGTCCTCCCGTGGCTCGGGCGAACAAGCACCGCGATCGTACAGCCAACCTGAAGACGGCCCCCAGGGACCTCAGGCATTTGCGGATAGGTTCCTGCCCTTCGGCGCCTGCTGCCCATTCGGCGCAATGTTGCACGGACGAGAGTAAACCTCTGTAAAAATTTAATTCAGTTATTCGTATTCGTTCTGTATATTCCAGTAAGTATTGGTATACGTATATGTATACGTACAAAAACAACTCTAATTTAAATTAAGTTATTAATAAAAAACTATATATAATATACAGAAAACTAAAATGTTAACATGCATATATAATTTTATATCTATCCAAAATCATTTATTACAGATTAGGGTACATTTGTGTCATTAGATTTAACTTTTTGGCTCAATTAACTTAATTTAATTCTTGTTTTAAGATAGAAATTTAAATTGCACTGTCGACTTAATGACAAACATATTCTTACTTATAAACGAGTGCAGCTGAGAAATGCTCCTCAATATAAACGTCGAGCACAGGTCGGAAATGCTGGAATCGGCTCTCATCCAGAAGACTGCAAATCGAAACAAGCACCAGGAACACTGTGCCGGAGTGAGGTGTGCTGAAAATAATAAAATTCAATGATTATTAAATATAAAAAACTCTTGTTAGCCTAGTGGTTTGAGACTCTTAAACCAGAGGCGTAGGAACCCCGCCTTTGCACTTATACACTTTGTCTGTGTGCGCATTTAACACACACTTGTACTGTAAAGACAGGACGTAGACATGTGTATTTTAAGAGAAGATAATCACAAAACAGATTCTGAAATCTGAAGCCCAGATCTAGAAATTGTAGCTGGTATTTTAATAACAAGAAAGATAATCATAAAAAAGCAGTGAGACTATGGCAATGAATGGCTTGTGGCGGCGTCCATGTGTCGGGTTGTCTCTCTCCCTAAAATATGGCGAGGGGGCCGATGGCTGGCCATCCGTCAAACTAGTAAGCGTGTGCTACTTGTGGTGACAGGACTTGAGTGGTCGAGAGCTTATTGCCAGTTCTTCTTGTACGCCCTTGATTAGAGAACTGGCAGTAAATGTAAAATTAAAAGCATTTAATGTATTTTTTTACTTTCATAAGTGTACATTGTGTTACTTATATGAATATAGTATATTTCATTACAAGTGCGGAAAGCCTGTCATTGCAAAGAGTTTCGACAAATGTCTACCCGAGCCGAGGCGCAGCCGAAGGTGAGGGTTGACAGTCGGAACAAGTTGCAATGACGGTTCCGCACGTGTACTGAACAACTATTTTTAATACAGTTGCGAAAAAATTATGCAATTTAATAAAATAATAAAAAAAACAATAAACTCAACTCACTAATCATTTATTTCTTATACAAATTATTGTTCACATATACATTGGTACAGTTTTTTATAATAACTGGAGAAGTTTTAGGTTGCATATTTACTTACTGTTTGAGACAAACTATTATTTATTTCGTATGATTTTTCATGTATATTTAATATACATGAAATAATATACATGTATAATAACACAAACAACTAAACGCGCAAAGAACATTTTTGGAAAATGGCGCCAACCGTAAAGAATATAAGCAGATTTTTTTTTCTTTACCCGTTCTGGGTAGGCAAAGGGAACTATGCCCATACAGCCAAGTCTTCAGTACAATTTTTTATTGATATGAAATGAAATTTAAGGAGATGAAATGAAATCTAACCTAACTCATTGAATCAAATCATTAAATCTTATATTGAAACAAAGCAGTAGCTTCTTTTTAGAAATATTTGCATGAATCATAAAAATTTCTATGAATTTTTTTTAGTAAAAACTTCGTGGTTGGTTTTTTCTTTTTAATAGACATTATTTTGACAGTTGGGAAAGAAAACGCACTAGTTCGGAAAAGGTAAAAAAAAAGCACGAGTGTGTAATAGCCCACATCCCGAACGCTGTACGTCCCTGCAAGACGCGACTTTTTGAGCAACTGTATTAAAAAATGATTTTTGATTTTGAAATGTTTTCAACCAACAATCTGCGTTTACAAATCACTGCATTGACGTCATACCCTGAAAAGCTCTAACGAAGTTAAGGACGCAAAGGATATACATATACAAGATTCTTGACCTTAGGGAGCGTTCAAGTATTACGTCACACAATTTTTGGAGATTATTGATTCCCCCCCCCATGTAACGCGCCGTAAAGTTTTTCTGTACCCAATAGTAAAACGTTTCGTGACCACCCAGTGACTCTTTATACCTAAAAGTTACCATTATGTGGTGTAAAGTACTGGAAAGTAATAATCCCCGCCCCGCATCATAACGTTTTACAAAAGGATTTAATATTAATTACGAATATCACGACGTCTAATGAAGTGTAAAAAGGCTGTACCGTCTTGACCATATAATGAATAATAAATTCTAAAAAGAAGAAATTATTAATAAAGTGAAAGTATGGGATACCTGTTTCCATCTTCAGTTGAAAACAAGGCAAATAATGCATCCAGAACATCCCGAAGGAATTTAATAAGCTCTTCGCAACTCAGTCCGTCTCCCAATCGCAAAACTCGAAGCAATGTTTCCTGCACTTTCTCTGGATGCGCCCGCCATTGCAGTAACGCTAGGAGATCCTCTGTAGAGAACAATTATAACAATTAATTTGTACAAAAAACTAATAAACAATGCTTATACAAGTACAAAAATAACTTTTTAATTCGAACCCACAGTTCCTGTTGTTTTTTTTGTTCCTTTTGTCGTTCTTTTTTTTTTTTCCTCCCCCCCCCCCCTTGCCGCTTCGTCTCCTCCCCCCCCGCCGGGGGGGGGGGGGGGGGGTTTTTTTGGGGGTTGGGGGGGGGGTTTGGGTTTTGGGGGGGGGGTTTTTTTGGGGGGGGGGGGGTTGGGGGGGAAGGGGGGGTGGGGGGGTTTTTGTGGAGGCCCCCCCCCCCCGGGGGGGGTTTTGGGGTTTTTTTTTTTTTTTTTTTTTTTGTGGGGGCCTCCTTTTGTTTTTGTTGTGGGGGGGGGGGGGGGGGGGGGGGGGGGGGGGGGGGGTTGGGGGGGGGGGGCCGGGGGGGGGGGGGGGGGGGGGGGGGGGGGGGGGGGGGGGGGGGGGTGGGGGTTTGGGGGGGGGGTGGGGGGGGGTGGGGGGGGGGGGGGGGGGGGGGGGGGGGGGGGGGGGGGGGGGGGGGGGGGGGGGGGGGGGGGGGGGGGGGGGGGGGGGGGGCCGGGGGGGGGGCGGGGGGGGGGGGGGGGCCGGGGGGGGGGGGGGGCGGGGGCCCCCCCCGGGGGGCGCCCCCCCCGGGGGGGCCGGGGGGGGGGGGGGGGGGGGGGGGGGGGGGGGGGGGGGGGGGGGGGTGTTTTGTTTTTGGGGGCGCCGGCCGGCCGCGCCCCGGCGGGGGGGGGGGGGGGGGGGGGGGGGGGGGGGGGGGGGGGGGGGGGGGGCGGGGGGCCGGGCGCCGGCCCGCCCGGCGGGGGGGGGGGGGGGGGGGGGGGGGGGGGGGGGTGTTGTTTTTTTTGGGGTGGTTTGGGGGGTGGGGGGTCCGCGGTTGGGGGGGGGGGGGGGGGGGGGGGGGGGGGGGGGGGGGGGGGGGGGGGGGGGGGGGGGGGGGGGGGGGGGGGGGGTTTGGGGTGGGGGGGGGGGGGGGGGTTGGGGTGGGTTGTTTGTTTGGTGGGGGGGGGGGGGGTGGGGGTTGGGTGGGGGGGGGCGGGGGGGTTGGTGTTTGGGGGTTGGGCGCGGTTTTTTTTTCGGCCCCCCCCCCCCCCCCCCGCCGCCGCCGGGGGGGGGGGGGGGGGGGCCCCCCCCCCCCCCGTGAAATCAAGAAAGCGCGTTCAACGCAACCAACTAAGAAAAGCTCATAAAAGAAAATAAATTTTCCTGTTTTCTTATATTTTTAGTGAAGTATCATATTAATAAAATAATTTTTAAAATAAATTTTAGCTTTATAACATACATTTGTTTTTACATATTATTATTTCTATGTTTTCTTTAGATTTTACTTTATTTAATTTTAGTTTAGTAATTAGAGTTTTTTTGTTAATTAATTATGCACTCCTTTTACTTTACCCGCTGTAGGTGTTTCTTTTTTTATTGTTCCATATTAGGGTTGCCTGGAACAAATCGCTTGTTAGCGATAAGGCCACCCGTTGCCTAGTAACTTATATAACCTATTTTTTTTGTTTTTTATAAGTATGTTTTTGTATATTATGGTAACGAAGTGTAAATAAAATAAGTTTAAAAATTTATTTTAGCTTAATATAAAAGAGGGAATTTAAAAAAAAAATTTAGCCTTATATTTAATAAAAGATTTTTTCTTTCAAAGTACCCGTTACAAAAACAATTTTTTTTTTCAGCTACGACAAATGCTAGTACTGTTCAACTTACCATTTTGCGTAAGTTTGGTCGAGCATAGCACTGTACTAATTGTACAATTTTCTTTGGTACTCCTAGGAAACGACGCAACCACTCCATTTGTAGAAGACGCACGCGCAGTGTCATTAGCGCAAGAAGCCAGAGATAGATAGCTCGCTGTTAATAACCTAGAAAATATTATGGTTAACTTTGACTTTCTATTCTATTAAATAGTGATTTTTTAACTTGACTGTTAATATTATCTTAGTGTAAATGGATTTCTAAGCATATATTTCTGTCTTTTGTATATTTTCAGTACAAAGTTTTTGATAAATTTCAAATAATAATAAACATTTTCGACATTTTTTTAATCTACAGGTTTATCTTAATGAATGCAATTAACACACGCAAAGCAATGCTCAACTAACGAACTTACATATTTAAAAAAAACTGTTTTTAGGTCTGGACCTCAGATTTCTGTTCGTTCGAGAGAATGTTAAAGCGCACGTAGACAGAAAGTCTATTAGTGCACAGCCGGGGATCGAATCTACGACCTCAGGGATGAGAGTCTCACGCTGCACATATAAAGCAATGCTTAGTAATTTAAATCAACATTTTAGCCTCACTCAATTGGATGTGTTATTGTTAGTATAAGATACTCTAACCGAAGCAGCCAGAGCTGTACAGCGGTTAGGAATCATTAATTTCAGCATTAAATTCGTATTTGACCGTCTGTGCTAATGACGTTAAAAAACAAAGACGAACATCAAACTGATACAGGAGTATCACATATACATACATACATACATAGAGACTTAGAGCAACACCTGACTCCCGACAGATGTGCTGGAATTTGACCTAAATCAAGATGTACTATTTCTGAACCTCACCCATAATCACATGTGTCTGAAGGGCTAAGTGAAACTTACTTCGTGGGATCGTCACACTTGTAAACGTGCAACTCGTGTGAGCCGTCCCTTAGGGTGGCGCCACTTGCCTCCATCAATCGCGCGAACGAGAAACCGAACAGTTTCCTTTCGTTTTTATCACGTGCTGGAAAATATTTTATATTAATTACAAGAATATACTTTATATATTTATATACTAGCAGACCCGGCCACGCGTTACTGAGGCTAAGGTTTTTGTTATATTACATAGTAGTAAACTATTTAGGGTAAACGGTAGGAGAACAACAGTCATGGGGACCATGCTTTTTTGGTGGTTATACCAATAAATTGTAGCTTATGTGCAAAGTTTGTACTTTAAACACAGCGCCGTCTGTTAGAATTGTGACTGTCAAATAATAAACAAATAATTTCCAATAAAATTATATTGCGGGTATAAATTGAGATGTAAGCTATCTTTTAAGTTGGATCAAACTACACACGGTGTGCGAATTTGTTTGACATCGGTTAAGTAGTTTAGGAGTCCATAGCGGACAAACAACTTGACGCGGCATTTATATATAATAAGATAGACAATAGTCGTCTGCGTCGTTTGACTTCATGTGCCTTTCAGCTTTAACCACTTTCTTAAAACCAAAACTTTCTCTAACGATTCAAAACTTTATACATTCCCGAACAATCTTAAACAACCTTGCCTATGCTGAAACCGAAAATTATTCTTGTGCAACAATAGTTTAATTATGCAAGTGTTATATAAAACAATATTGTGTCAAGTACTGTTAACATGTTAAATGGAAGAGCAAAGCTGCCCAATATACAGGAAATCAATGGGGCTAGTGAACTTTTAACTAACACCCTTTTTTTATTGTGCTTAATTATTTTTTTCTCTTTTCATGTGTTAGTTATAGACACGTTTGAGTTCGAAAATTAAGAGAAACATAGATACGTCGGCTTACCTTTTAACAAAAAGATCACTATTTTCGTTAAGTACTTTTAAGAAACATTTTACATTTACCTAACTTTTATGATAACTTAACTTTCATTATTTTCCTAAAGCTTCTAAAAAGTATATAACTATGGTTTAGCATGCTAAGTTAAGAATGGCCACTTTTGCCGACGAAAACACGAAACAATCATCTCTGATATAAGTCCAAATAAAAACAATATGCATTAAAAACATGTTGTATTTCTTCTTTAAACAAAAGAGGAAAAACTTTTTAACCGGATTAAAGTTATGTATTATTATAATTTTTTAATTTTTTTTTAATTATATAATAGGGGGGCAAACGAGCTTGCGGGACGACCAAAAAGGGCAGTCTGCGCAGCCCATAGACACTTTTAGTGGGTGCGTTGCCGGCCTTTGAGGGAGGAGTAGACTCGCTTTTTAAACATTTGGAGGTCGTATCTCTGAGGGAAGACCCCCCCGGGTCGTAAATTTACAATTATTTAACATAATTTTAAATTTATCCGCGAAAATCGAGGACACCGTGAGCCATTTTTGCCAAAACCCTCCATCTTTTAGTTGATACCAACTCCGGGGAAATAAATACAGATAATGCAACTTTCTCAACAGCTGTGATACTTTTTGACATCCAACACCTTTTGTCTTCAGTCACCGTGACCACGCACGGTGTAAAGCACGCGAAAAGTCGGATAAATTTAAAATTATGTTAAATAATTGTAAATTTATAATAATACATAACTTTAATCCGGTTAAAAAGTTTTTTCTTTAAACGTGTAAAGGTTATGTCAATAAAAGACAATACAAAAGAGGAAGACAATTTAGAAGATAAGGCCCAGATTAAGGAAACTGCTAATACATGGTAGAGAGTGGACATTACAGACAGAAATGGCAGGATCTGGAAGAGGCGAAAAAAGGCACAGATATCTGGAAAGAATTAAAATCTCACCACTACTTACTTGAGCAGTGCCTAAACTCGATCCGAACGTGCGCGTGAGTGAACGTCTCTAAGGGAACGGTGAGGCGTAACTGTTCACCCCAAGCTGGGCTGTTGTTGTGATATAAAACTAACGACTCGTATAACGTAGAGCCCGTTCCGCTGGCTCCCCATACGCAATCCTGGAAACATCATCCTTTATAAAATAAAAATAAAATCTGTTTATTATGGAATATAAGATACAGGTATCACTTATTCACGTCACGACATCCCTCCTCATCGACAAAGAAGACAGAGGGTGTAGGCCGAGAGAAAAAGCCGGAGTAGAAATATCTCGGTACTCTTTTAAAATAGCAACTCATCAAACAACACTTATTTTAAAACAAATATCGCAAATTAATTAGAAGTAGCCTGTCTAGCACTTGGCCCAGGCCCTTTTATCAACTAGATAATCATATTCCTAAAACAATTTCAATATTTTTTTTAAATAAAAATAAACATTTTATGTACATCATACAACGAGTAAAATAGTTTATAAAAAGGAGGACCAAATATAAAAATATAAGCACAGGGTGCAAGATTTTCATTTAATGTATTCAAGCGAGGTTGTGCTACGGCCATATACCGAATAACTTTTTATTCAAAGGTGTAAATAACTGATATTTTTCATCTATTACTGGATAAAAATATGATATTTTAATTATATATATATAAGATGCAAAATTTATTTTTATCATAATTCAATGATTACATCTGCGTAGACCAGTGTTTCCAAACGTGGGGCCCACGCCCAACAGGGGGCTATTCAAAAATTTATTAAAATTATTTGGAATTTAAATTTCAGTTTTTCATTGTTTTAATTTCCTAGTATTTTAACGTATAATTTCAGTTTCTTAAGTGAACAATTTTTATTATGTATATTTAGGGGGCATAGAAATTTTAGAAAGGCTAATGGCACAAAAAAGGTAAAGTAACACTGCCGTAGGCGAAAGTATAATCTAATCTATATTTATAATTATATAAAAAAACATTATTAGCCAATTAAGGCGAAAGTGTACGTCATTTCACCATTTGGAGATTAGTTTTCAATAGATCAAAAAACATTGGAGTTAGATAGCATATACATACATTAATAACCTGTCCAGTATTATCGTGCACAGTAACAGTCGCCATGACATTTTTCGCCGTACTCTTCCCGCCTCTTTCGAACTCCGCCCTTTCCAATGTCAAGTAGAGATCGTTTCGGACATCTCCAGGCATTATGACGTCGGGGAATCCCCTTTTAGCTGTCACAGTAGCTCCAGACGCCACAGCTTCAGATATACTGCCTTGATTTGTTAGCAACCTCAGGGCTACTACAATGCCTGTAAGATACAATATGATTTAAAAACACCTTCCGGAAATCAATAGTATTAGTACCTAGTATTGTCCAATGGACTTGTCTTCCTATATCCGTAATTAACACTAGTTCGTACTGTGAAGGTAAACATCGTGAAGAAATGCGTGTCTTAGAAATAAAAGCCTGCGTCAGGCATAAGGCCGACCTAGTTACCTATTCGAAAATAAATGATCGCAGGCAAAGAACTTTGACGGAAGAAGGGAAAATCTAAAGGTTTTAGCTACTAGCTTTTAGCCACTGGTTGAGTAAAGACGAAAGCAAACCTGGTTTGTGATAGGCTTTTCAATAACACGTAACGTATGACAAAGAATGAACATTTAGAATCATATTCCGAACCAGCAAGCGTTAAATAGGGCTAGCCGCTCATGCCGAAAAATGTGGTACGAAAATTTGATTTAAAATATACTTATATTGTTGCGAGTTGACTGGAATGATATTATATGAACTTTTCAGGAGAGATGACATAGCAGAAAATTTGGTTTTACATAAAGTAACTTTAATTTTCAGGCCGTTTGATAGCATATAGTAGTCGAGTGGTACAATCTCCAGGAAACCCGTTTTCAGGCGTTTTCTGGACTGGATTACACCCCTTTTATGAGATTGACGGTGATTCTATCCGATCCCCAGACTCCAACCGAAACCTCCTCCGTTTTTTAAGTTGGTTAAAAATCGAAACGGCTAATGTAAGCTTACAGTTATATATTTTCCGTGTAGAAGTGAAATCTAAGCCTCAAGTACTGATTAGCATTATCCAGCTAGAATTTCTTATGACAACAAACTCACCGTAGTTCGGCTGTCCAGGTAAAATATTGCATTTATTTGTCTGTTTGCGTATTAACATGTCGTGAAGTTGGTGAAAATCTTTCTCTTCACATTGGTACACCTGAAATGCAAATTACATTATGGTTTATTGAAACAAAACTAAACGAATATAAATATTACTTTATTTGGAAAAATTGAAATGATATTTTTTTAAAGATTATTATTAATCAAAAAAAACAAAAAAGCACTTGTTCGACTTTGGTGTCTGAACCACACAACAGTACAAATTCATTTACTAAAAAACTTTATTCTTTAAGAAAATACAATCAATACATAAACGAAACGAAATTCGTCAATTTACTGTAAGGATTTTTTAATATTATTGATGTCAGATATTTTAAAATGAAATTTTTATATGCAGTTTTTTGTATTAAAATAAAGTTAATTTTAAGTCAATTTAATATACCAAATAGCAAGGCTCTTTAGATATTTTAAAATGTTATACATAGGGTCTGTTTCACAATGTACTGATAAGTTCTACATAAGTTCCAAATTAGCTATTTATTACTTATTGGTAGGATAAACACTATTGTTGCGTTTCACAACAGTCAGATAGCGCTATTCGTCACATAAAGTCCATCTTAAGTTATGAGTCCGATGAATGTCAAATAGCACAATTTATCTTCCAAATAATTTTTGTGTTGCATAGCTATTTGGTACTTTATCCATACATTGTGAAACAGACCCTTAGGGTCATTCATAACGAATTAACTGTTACTTATCATTTAGTAAAGATTTAATAAGTTCAACGACGTTTTTAAATGGGGGAAAAAGGGGGGGGGGGGGGGGGGGGGGGGGGGGGGGCGGGGCCGCCCCCCCCCCCCCCCCCCCCCCCCCCGCCCCCCCCCCCCCCGGGGGGGGGGGGGGGGGGGGGGGGGGGTTGGGGGGGGGGGGCGGTTTTTTGTGGGGGGGCCCCGGGGGGGGGGGGGGGGGGGGGGGGGGGGGGGGGGGGGGGGGGGCCGCGGGGGGGGGGGGGGGGGGCGCGGGGGGGCCCCCGCGGGGGGGGGGGGGGGGGGGGGGGGGGGGGGGGGGGGGGGGGGGGGGGGGCCCCCCCCCCCGGGGGGGGGGGCCCCCCCCCCCCCCCCCCCCCACCACCCCCCCCCCCCCCCCCCCGGGGACCCCGGGGGGGGGGGCCCCCGCCCCCCCCCCCCCCCCCCCCCCCCCCCCCGCGGCGGGGGGGGGGGGGGGGGGGGGGGGGGGGGGGGCCCCGGCCGCGGCGGGGGGGGGGGGGGGGGGGGGGGGGGGGGGGGGGGGGGGCGGGGGGGGGGCCCCCCCGGGGGGGGGGGGGCCCCGCGGGGGGGGGGGGGGGGGCGCGGCGGGGCGCGGGGGGGGGGCGGGCCCCCCCCCCCCCCCCCCCCCCCCCCCCCCCCCCCCCCCCCCCCCCCCCCCCCCCCCCCCCCCCCCCCCCCCCCCCCCCCCCCCCCCGGGCCCCCCGCCCCCCCCTGCCCTGGGGGGGGGGGGGGGGGGGGGGGGGGGGGGGGGGGGGGGGGGGGGGGGGGGGGGGGGGGGGGGGGGGGGGGGGGCGGGGGTTTTTGGGTTTTCTTCGGGGGGGGGGGCCCCCCCCCCCCCCCCGCCCCCCCCCCCCCCCCCCCCCCCCCCCCCCCCCCCCCCCCCCCCCCCCCCCCCCCCCCCCCCCCCCCCCCCCCCCCCCCCCCCCCCCCCCCCCCCCCCCCCCCCCTTCCCCCCCCCCGTTTAAAAATTTTTTTTAATATAAAAAAAAAAAAAAAAAAAAAAAAAAAAAGGGGGGGGGGGCCCCCCCGCCCCCCCCCCCCCCCCCCCCCCCCCCCCCGCGGGGGGCCCCCCCCCCCGCCCCCCCCCCCCCCCCCCCCCCCCCCCCCCCCCCCCCCCCCCCCCCAACCCCCCCCCCCCCCCCCCCCCCCCGGGGGGGGGCCCCCCCCCGGGCCCCCCCCCCCCCCCCCCCCCCCCCCCCCCCCCCCCCCCCCCCCCCCCCCCCCCCCCCCCCCCCCCCCCCCCCCCCCCCCCCCCCCCCCCGCGGCGGGGGGGGGGGGGCGCCCCCCCCCCCCCCCCCCCCCCCCCCCCCCCCCCCCCCCCCCCCCCCCCCCCCCCCCCCCCCCCCCCCCCCCCAAAAAAAAAAAATTTTTTTTTTTTTTTTTTTGTGTGGGGGGGGGGGGGGGGGGGGGGGGGGGGGGGGGGGGGGGGGGGGGGGCCGCGGCGCCCCGGGGGGGGGGGCGCCCCCCCCCCCCCCCCCCCCCCCCCCCCCCCCCGGCCCCGGGGGGGGGGGGGGGGGGGGCCCCCCCCGGGGGGCCCCCCCCCCCCCCCCCCCCCCCCCCCCCCCCCCCCCCCCCCCCCCCCCCCCCCCCCCCCCCCCCCGGGGGTGGGGGGGGGCCGCGGGGGGGGGGGGGGGCCCCCCCCCCGCCCCCCCCCCCCCCCCCCCCCCCCCCCCCCCCCCCCCCCCGGGGCCCCCCCCCCCCCCCCCCCCACAACCCCCCCCCCCGGGCCCCCCCCCCCCCCCCCCCCCCCCCCCCCCCCCCCCCCCCCCCCCCCCCCCCCCCCCCCCCCCCGGGGGGGGGGGGGGGGGGGGCCCCCAAAACCCCCCCCCCCGCCCCGGGGGCCCCCCCCCCGCGGCCCCCCCCCCCCCCCCCCCCCCCCCCCCCCCCCCCCCCCCCCCTCCCCCCCCCCCCCCCCCCTGGGTGTCCCCCGGGGGGGGGGGGGGGGGGGTGTTTTTTTTTTTTTTTTTCCCCCCCCCCCCCCCCCCCCCCCCCCCCCCCCCCCCCCCCCCCCCCCCCCCCCCCCCCCCCCCCCCCCCCCCCCCCCCCCCCCCAACCCCCCCCCCCCCCCCCCCCCCCCCCCCCCCCCCCCAAAAAAAAAAAAAAAACCCCCCCCCCCCCCCCCCCCCCCCCCCCCCCCTCCCTTTTTTGTTTTTGGCCCCCCCCCCCCCCCCCCCCCCCCCCCCCCCCCCCCCCCCCCCCCCCCCCCCCCCCCCCGGGGCCCCCCCCCGGGGGGCCCCCCCCCCCCCCCCCCCCCCCCCCCCCCCCCCCGCGCCCCCCTTCTCTCTCCCCCCCCCCCCCCTTTTTTGGGGCCCGGGGGGGGGGCCCCCCCCCCCCCCCCCCCCCCCCCCCAAAAAACAACCCCCCCCCCCCCCCCCCCCCCCCCCCCCCCAAAAAAAAAAAAAGCCCCCCCCCCCCCCCCCCCCCCCCCCCCCCCCCCCCCCCCCCCCAACCCCCCCCCCCCCCCCCCCACGGGGGGGGTGTTTGCGCGGGTGAAAAAAAAACCCCCCCCCCCGGTTTTTTCCCCGGGGGGGTAGGGGTCGTCACGTCCCGACGCCGAAAGATTTTTATTGAAAGCTAAAAAGCATTTTTTATTTAAAGAAAACAACATTTACAATCGTAACTAATCACTATTCAATAATAATAATCAAACTTACGAATAATTTAAAAGAAGACTCTGAGTTCTCTTAAATTTACCTTAAACGTATACTCCTTTTCAACAGAAGGCTGTTCTGGCTGTCTCAAAAACTCAGCTAGAGGCAGCACCCCAGCCCCCAAAGGCCTCCTTGCTATCGGCCCTCGTCGTTCCCCTGTCCCGCTACCCATGCCACCTGCGCCTGACCATCTCCCCACACGAATAACCCATGCGACAAGCCATAGCTCACGAGATAGATCCGTTGCTGAGAGATCCTGGGAAACAAACAAATACCAATTCAACAGTTTTTATTGTTTTGCATTTTATATAGTTTAAAGAGTACCGGGGAGGAAGTTCATGTTACGGGATACCGTTGCCTATGGTATATGGATCAGCCAGAGGAGTTTCCAGTGCGTTGCTGGCCTTTTAAGGGTTTCATTTAATAGAACAAGTAACCGGGGAGGAGGCTCACTTGATGTAAGTTACACCACCGCCCATGGACACTCAGTGGGCCCGCTAGTGCGTAGCCGGTTGCGTACGTACAGTATTATTAGCTCGCAAATACGAGGTCCGAGGTCTTTGTAAGTAGTTAATTCTTTATAGGTTCTTATTAGCTTCTTTACATTATTGCAAAATGGATTGTGTAGGATCTTCATGTAGGTGAAGGAAAGTGAAAAAAGTCCTTTTTTCACTTTTCAAAGGCAAAAGAAAAATATTTTTTATTATAATACTTAACATAAAAATAGGAAACCAGATAAATTAATACATCATTCTGGTCGACACGAAATGCCTAGCCCATCTAAACCTGCAAATTAAGCACATCAAAATCGTTTCACATTTTAAAATTCTCTGCCCATCTTCTGTTTGAATTTCTACCAATACAGAGTGTGATTTTTGAGGATCTATTATATAATTTGATTAAATATAATTGACTGAGCAGTGTTCAGCCTAGTGGCTTACGTGCAACTCCGATCGTTGAGGTCGTAGGATCGATCTCCGGCTACTCTACCAATGGACTTTCTGTCTATGTGCGCATTTAACATTCGCTCGAACGGCTAAAGAAAACATCAAGTAGACGCGTGTGTCAGGCACAGGAGGCTGATCACCTACTTGCCTAGTCGATTGACGAATTATCATGATACAGGTACAGAAATCTGAGGCCCAGACCTGTCAGTGTATTACGGATTTATTTATTATATAAATTGACTTAAATTATTATTAAAGATAATACATTACATATTACACACGATCTCCGCAGGCGTAACTGCAGATGGAACCTAGTACTATAGAAATTAGTAAGCTTTAAGTATATTTAAATACCTCTAATAGTATAAGTATATGACAAAAGCAGGATAAAAGCTATGACAAATATTCAGATATGAAATATAAAAACCCCTAACCAACACTAAATTTTAGCATGTCACCTTCAACGTTGAATAAACATATTATTGTATGGCTTAACCGCAAGACCAGTGTAGTGTTGGCTTAGTGGCTTCAGCGTGCAACTCTCATCCCGGAGGTTCGATCCCGGCTGTGCAACAATGGAGTTTATTTCTATGTGCACATTTAACATTCGCTCGAACGTTGGTTACTGTGAGGAAACCGGCTTGCCTTAGACCAAAAAAGTCAAAAATGGGCACAGGAGGCTGATCATCCGCGACACCATTTGAAAATGAGTAGAAATGTACCATATTTGTAGGGGAATTTCAAGTAGTTTTTATAGATATAAATATATATATGATGATTCTTATCGTAGAATTACCTCCATAGCATAACGTAGACCAGCTCGTTTAATAACGACGAAAATTAAGCTAGTTCATCATGATCATCATGCTCTGGGTTGGTTGGTTTGACTTATGAGTCAGTCAGACCATGTAGTAACATGAAATACGGTATTAAACATATAACGTAAACTATACATATATAGGAAAAGCAAACGAGCCTACGGGACGCCCATAAAGGGCAGTCGTCGCAGCCTATGGACATCTATTGTAGTGGATGCGCTGCCGGCATTTGAGGGAGAAGTATGCTATTTTATTAGACAGTTGGCGGTAAGCAATACAAATATTGAAATCTATTGACAGGGGCTTCGCTTTCATAAGAGCAAGTGACTGATGATGATATGACATAGGTAATTATAAAAGGTTGTATACGGCCTTTAGCCTTTTAGGAATGAGATTTCCGAAAAACCATTCTTAATTATTATAATTTAATGTATTGCCAAAATTCCTATGGTTGATGAATCTGACGAGTGATATAAGCAAGACACACTTGTTGAAGGACCAGTCTGAACGCGTTAAAAACAACAAGACTTTTTTAATAAACATGTAGGTGATCAGGCTTCTGTGACTGACACACACCATGGATTTTAGGATTAAAATCGGAACCTAAGACATGCCTTATTCATCTAGTTTTTCCTTAACGGTATATAGTATAAATTTCGTAGAATAAAAACTAACCAACACTCTTCTGCGTTCAAACTATGCCATCACCCACATTTTTATGACATATACATATATCACTATGTATTGGTTAGCAACAAGACTGATGGGTCAAATACTATACCCATGCAGCTTAGTACCATGTAACTTGATCTGTTGACTGTTACACCTGCATTATAATTCTAATGTGTCGAATCAATTCATTAAAATGCGTATTTTCGATAATCTTAAAATATAAGCAATCTTTTAAATTTTCGTAAAAATATACCATTTCATTAATATATCACGCTAATTACTGTTTTTATTCATTTACATAACCTGGGTTTAAACGTGTGCGTTTAACACTAAGACTCAAAATGTATTGTCCTTACAAACTAGGATCTTTTAAATATTTTGGAAATTATTATAGTCATGAGATAATGAAGCAATTTATTAATGAAATAATTTTTGAAAGCGATAGTGGTTTTCGAGTTAATTCGTTACAAAAATGCATGTTCTCTTTATAATGAGTAAAAAAAAGGAATTTTATTAGATTTTTCTATATATCTATAAATTAGATAACTTTTTTGACAGTCGAATTAAATTAAGATAATATTTTTTAAATTGTTCATTCTAATGATGAACGATGACATTGCATATTTTAAACACAATATTATTGTAATGACGCAGCGTTTAAACTTTATGTGATTGAAAACGTATTTTTTTATTTAATTGATAGTTAATAATCGCAGAGGCATCTCTAAAATTTGCTGTTCCTTTAAAGTGTACATGATCTCAGAGTCGTTAATTATATAAATACAGTTTCCTACGCTAGCTTTTTACAAGCTCAGTTGTAGAACGACGGACGTCAAGGTGATACGGGTGGAATTTCGTAACCTGCCTCGACGTCCGATGATGAAACTTAGCTGCAGGTAATCCAAACACTCCTCTCAACACTCTCTGTGGTGAGAGAGTGAGACCCCACATCTCAGGGGCAGTTCAAGTATTACGTAAGCACTATAGGGGGGTCTTTGATTTTCTTATTTGGTGATTACGTCAACAGTAATTATTTTTTTTTACACATATTACCTACACATTGTCTATGCTTGAAAACGAAATGCATTTTCGAGGATTCCTACAAAAAATATATTCCTATAAATTTAACGAATATTTAAATGATCCTAATCCTTGGGATTAATCTAGGCCCTTGACTTGCGAACTGGTAGTAAATGTAAATTTACAATCAATTTAACTTCTTTCCTGTCGTTCATAAGTGTGCTTGTTTACCTATATGAATATAGTTATTTTGAGTTTGAGTTTGATGCCCATGCTACCAATTTTAGAAATCTCGACATTTGATGATAATATTACTTACCGCAAAGAGAGTACTATTTGCATGCAGTCGGTCTATATAGTTCGAGAAGCCATCTCTCGCGATGCGAACTCGAAATCTCTCTGACAGCGGTTGTGATCTCCTCGCATCGTGTAACCATAGCAACAGTTCGGCTTCATCGCCACCCGCGGTGTGTCCAAAATCCCTCATACTACACATGAGATAGTGGGACTGAGCGGTTGGTGTGATAGTGAGGGTAGAGTTGAAGCTGCTGCCAGAACCACCAGCTCGACGGAGTGTTCCACGCCACTGTAATAGATATGATAGGAGAGTGAGTGTTTTTTTTATAGAAAATTTTTATTTACTACATACTTTCATAAATGTGATGAAATATATGACATGGAATAATTATAATTAATCCTCATTTATTCCTTGAAACATTTATTTGTAAGTAAACTTACAGCTACACATATCCATATTATAATAGAAAACACTTAGATACAGAACGCAAAACAGATTACATTGATTAACAAAATATATGAAACAAAAAACAACGACAGCTTAATATTTAAAAAAAAATCCTACTGCCAAATGAGGTCAGTCTTCCCGCTTCTTAAAAAGTTTTCTTACGTCCTCTTTGCCAAGGTGGACCACACTATAGATTTTTTTTTCAAGGACCTCTTAAAGGGTAGGTATCCTCCAACTGGCCACATCTCTCCCTACCATGAGCAGTTTTCTCACAATCCAAACCATGAAATGGAATACCGGTACAAAAAAATTACGCACATTCCTATTTCATAACATGGGTTTAAATTGAATTTTTTTAAAGTTTTAACTATAAAAGTTTAACGTATAAAAATTGATGCATTTTAATAGGGATCTCATAAACTATAATCCTTTGATAATCATATTATATTTGTTTAGGTTTAAAGGTATTTTAAAAATATTTTTAACCATTTACCGTTTGATACTGTAAAATTTTTACTTGGAAGAGTATCTAGTCACCCACAACATAGGGTTGTTACTACTGGCGTATGTACAAATAGCAACCATCTTTCGTTTTATTATAAATAAACATATGAATACTAACTTTAAACTAAAAAAACGCTTAAGTAGTGTGTATCAACCACAGAAGAAAACTAGCTATATCAGTATACCTATTTGGGATTTATTTAAGAGTCTGCACAATGTGGATATAATAGACTGGGTCTACGGGTCCAAGTAAGTATCTGAGGCGAAAGTAACTGGATGTTGGATGTACCGCGCGCACTTACCGCATACGCGCACATTTACTTCAATAAGATTAAGACTATGTAGACCGATTTTTCGTACTTTGGCCGAGTCCACAAGAATTGTGTATACAGTGTTTTATTATTAACTTATGTAGCGAATAATAAAACTTAAAATACAATCATTAAAATTGTTTTTATTAATTGTATTTTATACTTTCAATTGAAGAATCACACATGGATTCTTCAATTACTATTATTATTGTGTACTTATATCGCAACAGAAATAACTGTAAACTAAAATAACTATGAGTAAAAAAAAACAAACAGGAAAAGTCCTCTATTAAGGTTAAAGTGTAATAATAAAAGTCATAAAACAATATTTTGGCTTCACAAAGTATTATTATACGAAAGTTGTTTTATGCGAATAAAATCACCGGTTTCGATAAGCGTATTTAGAAAACCAATGATTCATAATGAATCACAACGGCATCCCAAACGATAATACCAACTGATACATTGCATCCATATGGGTTTTATGACACAGTTTTAGTGATGCAATATGAGAGACATGACCTTTTGTAACTATAATCAATCCGTATGACCTACTTGTAACATTATTAGTCCGTAATGCAGAAAAAAATTCTGTGTTCGTATACAATTTTTCTATACTTGTGTGTACTCGAGATCTGTGGAGGGGAATGTTGCGGATACCTTGCCAAAGTTACCAAGAAGAGGACGATGTTGTTGCGCCTTGGGAGTCCTACGAAAGATCCCGATCCTTCACGGTTATAACCGTTAAAAGTTAATCTTTTTCCATTATCTCTAGGAGAGGAGTAAATGGTTGCTGACGCCACGCTATATATTTTAACCACCGAAGAAGTTACTAACTGTTTAGTCATTGTACATGCAGAGACCAATGGAGGTGTTTCAACACAGCAGAGATCCAATTATAATTACTATGCCATTGTCTTCCGAAGAAGGAGTGTTCTTTGGAGGTTCAGGCAAGGTCATTCTCAACCTAGATCACCTTAAAACTGCCAACTATTATTTACAAACGGGTGCCTAGAGCTTCTTCGGCCATATTGCCAGGATAGAGCCAAATAGTCACGAAATCTGGTAATGATAGGGAGAAATGAAGGCAAGAGAAGTCGGGGTCGATCGCCCACCCGTTGGGGTGACCCGTTGGATCCCTAATGCCCTGAGCGGATAGAGCAGTGTGGAGCCAGCAAGTCTTATCTATTAGGGCTTTTCAAGACAGGCACAAACTTCAGTAATGAAGACTGCAAAGATCGTTAATCTGTTTTGGAGTTTGGAACAGATATATTTATGCGTACAATACAACAGACATAAAATATATATAAATCAATACTATACGCTGACATGTACCTCGTCTATACTGTATTTAGATACAATATACATTACTTGTTGAATATATTAACATAGATAAAATTGACAAACGTAGATAATATTGCAACTTATCAGCGGGCCCCTGAAGTATTTCCGAACCAATTTGACTTATGGTCGTTCAAAAACAGCGTACTAATTCCTAAAAGGCCGGTCGGCTTCTGGCAGTGTAAGTGTCCATGGGCGGCGGTATCACTTAACATAAGATAAGATTCCATTTGCTCCCTGTTCCATAAAAATCATAGTACATTAATACGTGATTTTACAGTTAACGAAAATGTTTTCGTTTTCATACTTAACTTATCTGAACTGATGATAAATTAGTACCGAATTTGACAAGAATATTTCACCAAATTTCCGTAGAAGCATCAACTAGCATTAAAATAAAATGTACGTGACGAGAATTAAATATGCGCATTATATCAACGTTTTCTTTCACGTTTTGCGATCGCATCGCTTACTTAGAATTATATACAAGTTTGCATGCTAATATACTTTCAGACACATATTGTCAAATTTGTTCAACAGAAATATCTATGTATATCTAATAGAATTAAAAAATCCAAAGAACTTAAATTCATTTAAATCTTTTTATAGTATGGGCACTTGGCAACGCGCACCTGCAAATTTGCTTGCGTTTCGATTTATAAACGTTCGTAATTTTATATGTTGTATTTATAGAGATATTAAAAACAATATAAGGTACCTAGTAATATTCAATACTGTAATATAGTATGCTAAATACTAAGCCCAATGTTTTGGTATCTAAGGGCAATACTTGCATAGCACGCTTTTTATATCTCCAAATCATCTAAGCCAATGATACGATTTCCAGAAAAAATATTTAAAAACATATATGTAACCGTATAAACAGTTTAGTTTGTATATATTACGTTTTTTTTTATGTAATAGGAGGCAAACGGGCAGGAGGCTGGGATGTTGAGACTCCGGTAAATATTAAGAGTAATTTTTGTCGATCGATAGTTCAAATTCATTCACAATCTCGAAGACATATTATTGAATTTCTTCTACTTACTGCTGCGGCCCGTTCTGCACTCTCTACGTGGACCCCGTACAACTCCACCAAGCTCGACTCTTCAGGATCCACTGCTTCAGCGCCACGACGGGGAACCAACTCCAATCCCAGTTTCCTATAACAAACAAAGATTACGTGACTAAGTGCACGATCTTTAAGAAATTACATTTTCTATACAAATTACCCCATTGATTCATAATATGCAGACTAAACCAAAACACAATTCCGCGTACAAACTTCAACACAATGCAAATGAAGACAGCATGGGAATATTGTGAATAACGATTCCGAGAAATATCACCTAACGGATATACGAAATTGTTAAAATAATTTCAAAGACATTTACATTATTTGGAAGTTAAATATACTCTGTTTATATAATATACTAGCTGCCCCCGTGAACTTCGTTTCTCCTTAATGTGATTTTACTACCTTTTTAGTACCTACCAACATGGAACAGTTTGCTATGCTACCCCGGAGACTGTTAGATTTTCCGGAATGAAAAATTTTTAGGGTTTTCCGTGAATATTTCTCTATATAAACCTCTGAGTTCAAGTCATAAGTTTTAAATTAACAAATAAATAACAGGGGTTGATAGTAGAGGGGTTAAAATTAAGGGTTGTATGTATTTTTATATGTTGTATCATTTAAAAATTATCTAAAAAAATAAAAAATACAGATGTTAAATCACTTAGGGGTTTAATAGATAGATAGTAGCGGATTCTCAGACTTGCTAAATATGCATAAAAAAATGTATAAGAATCTGTCGAGCCTTTTCGGAGGAATATGGGAACGAACATTGTGACACGAAATTTTTATATATTAGATAAAGGGTACAAAGTTTAGAAACAAACTTTATATATATTCTGTTGTATCAGTTCAGAGACATATTAAGTAAACTATGTACCTAACACTGAAATAAATATACCCAAAACTATGACAACTGATAGTTTTAAAATCTGCTAAATCAGACGAAAAGCTGCAATTAACATATCGTGTCTCGAGACCATAATTCTCACTTAATCACACGTTTCAAAACCTATCGCATCAGCCAAATTAGTTTAGATAATCGGTCACGTAATAACTGTTAAAACAAACGTTCAATAATTTCATTGTAAAAAAAACTTTATTGTAAAGTGTTAAGGTTGATTACGCTTCAACAACGAGATTGCAATCTTTGCTAAATTTTTTTAAGTTATTTGCTTTATAGCCTGTTAACTGATCTTTAAAGCAGCTTTTCTTAATATTTTAGACTAAATAACGAAGTTTAATGAGGTTTTAATCAATTGACAACTATCTTAAGAAAAGCCGTTTAATTATTATGTAAACGTTTTAATTTTTTGTAAAAAATGATTTACTGCAATTTATAATCCCCCGGCCTCCTCTTGTCAGCAAAAGTAAGCAAATCTCTCAAAAAGAATAGTACATAAACTTTTTAATTTTTTGTAGGAAAATGCATTTCGTTTTCCCCCCCCCCCCCCCCTCAAGCATAGCGCCGGCCCCCCCCCCCCCCCCCCCCCCGCGGCCGGGCGGGGGGGCCCGGCGGTTTTTTTTTTTTGGGTTCTCCCTGGGGGGGGGGGGGGGTAACATGTGTCCAAAAGTAAATAATTACTGTTAACGTAATCACCAAATAATAAAATCAAGTACCCCTCATTCGCCCCTTACATAATATTTGAACGGCCCCGGACGATAACACAATAAAAAAATTTCCTTACTCCACGCGAACTAAATCGCGGGAGCTGGTGTATAAAAAGTTATATGTACAATGAATTACCATAAATAACACGTGACAGAATGACGTTGACAAAATATTTAAACATGATTTTTGTGTATAAGACAATCACAGTCAACCAACAATCTAGACGAAAAGAATGCGAACTTAAAAGATTAACTTCACTCACAAAAAGCTGTAGATTTTGTTCAGCCGAGACAGAGGTCACAAAACCTGTTAGTGAGAGCTGACATTCCTATACGTTGGCAACGTTTGTGATTTAAAAAGTACATGTCATACAGTGATCGATTATACGGCTAACTTAAGAAGTTGTTAAGCTAACTGAGACAGTCTGTAATTGACACTATATATAGTTTTTAAATATATAACAGGGCCTAAACCGGCAGGAGGCTCACCTGTTGTTAAGTGAAACCGCCGCCCATAGACAGTCACATTGCCAGGCTCGCAAGTGCGTTGCCAGCCTTTAATACTAAGATACAAAGGACCCAAGAATATTCATTGCTCACGTGTTGACATACCCTTTTAATCTTTAAAGTCGACATACAATATCTCTAATTGTTTTTTTTATTATTATTGAGAGTAGTCTTGTCCTAGTGGCTGAGCTCGTACGAATCCCGGCTGGGCAATGGACGCTCAATCGGTAAAGGATAACATGAGGAAAACGGAATGTGTCAGGCACAGAAGCCTGAAATCTGAGGCCAAGATCAAGGCTTGTAGCGAAAGGTAATTTAATAGTAAACTAATGTATTGTGGAACATGGCAACAAAATCCTAAAATCAGTTAACATCATCCGATAGTGAACCTAATAATTGCTTAAAATGGCTAACAGGCCAATAGGAGACGGCTGTTGTCTATTTTATCAAGTAGTTATGTGTGGCGTCTCTGGTATCTTTATGCACTTTCCTATAATATTTGAATCACCGCATTTTATACAGTGTTGAGAAATAAGGATAACTTCTATATAAACACGAACTATATTGCAAGAGACATATAGTTCAGAATATTCGGAATGAGTCATGTAAAATAAATTCGCGCTTTTGCTACGGAAGTTTAATTAACCTATTACTAGCGTAAAACAAAGACAGTCTGTATATATTAAAAATAACAGACTTCTTTAAACCCTTGAATCTTTAAAGCTGTCTAGATGTTCGATAAGACTGACAACAGAGAGAAGACTGTTAGAGCTTAAGCCTTGACTCCACTGAGGACAGATAGATTAGCAGCCTCCATATCTTCTATCTTACCACTGCCTGTAACTTTTACTTATAAATGAATTCTATAATGTATGTTAAGGTCAGTGATTTATCAAAATGAAAATGCACATAAAACGGCAAGCCGTGTCAGCCGTTTTTTTATGTTGCAGGAGGCTCGCAAGCGCGCTGCCGCCCTTTTAAGAATTGGTACGTTCAGTGGGCAGCTGGTCCCTCATAGTGGTTGTGTACGGCAGATATTACCTTAAGAAACGCTCAGTAGTGGAACGACGGACGTCAAGGTGATATCGTTACGTAACGAAAACAACTGCTTCAGTAACAATCACCCGAGCTTAACACTAAGTATCGCTCAGATCTGTCAAAAACCTTTTGATTTTGACATACAGAGGCAGAGCTTCGAGAACCTTCGACTTTGCCAACTCAATAATAAACTAAACAATACAAATATTACTATAACTTGTACAGTTAATAATTTAACTTTTATTTTACTAAGAATTATCTAGTATTTAGATAAAACGTTGCCTAAGTGGAGCTACAGCCTTAGAGACTGGTCAATCAAGTTTTGCTGTTTCGGCGCATCGAACTTTTGAGTTCTCACTGTCAATATTTGAATATGTTTCACGGTCTCAAGTTTTTTTACTGGTCCAAGACACATATGTAAGAGTACAACAGCAGCCTGTATTATAATCACGTTATTGAATAACATCTGGACTTTGAGCCCGATTCAGCCAAAACGAAATTTATGATATACAATTATCAAACAATTACTGGTCTGAACTTCTGTTGTTTTAATGTGATATGAGGTAAATGAGCAGGTATTGAATAAAGTCCTAACCGCCTTAAAGAAAGCCATTTTTCCTGCTTAGCAAAAATTGCTAGTATTTTTATTTTTGTAACATTTATGTTTAACGAAATTGTCATATATTTTAGATTGCTAGCTTGTAACATATACACTAGATATAGTTTGTATGATGTGGTAAACTTCAATAAATGAATAACCGCCAGACATCTGCAATACCGAGAGTCAAAGGTACCTACGCTAATTTTATAAGGTTCTAAAATCGGTTTGGAAATACCTCTACTGGTAGCTGGTTCCACAGAGGTAGCGTGCGACTTTTATGTATGAAAATCATCCTTTTCCATGAGACATATAAACTAAAATCTAATATTATAAGTACTTCTAACTAATATTAAAAACAATATTTTTTAATATACGTAAATCTTTAATTATAACCAATAAAAATGCTTCTATTAAGCCACGTTTTAGGCATGTTATGAAATATTTAAAATAATCACACAGTATGTAATGTAATGATTCACATCCGTATATTTCTTTGTATAATTTAGAATTCGACGATTTAAAACGATTTACATAATTTTTAACGGATAAAAGAGTCCCGTTGTTAATAATAAGTTTAATTTTTGCTGTATATTAATAAATTTTATTAAAAAAATGACGTTAATTTATTGTCTCTTCCCTCCTTCAGTCGCACTCTTCATTTCTCAACGTGTAAGTGGCCCCGTACAACTTCCTCCACTCTCCCCTTTCTTCGTCAAGCCTCTGCGCCTGGGTGATCGTAAGACCATGTAAGGGCCTTTACTTGATCGGTCAAGCGTGTCGGGGATCGGCCTCGAGGTCTGATGCCCTTCACTCTGCCAGTCACGATGAGTTTTTTAAACTTTCTGGATCTCTGCGTGTTAGACGTCCAAAAAATCTGAGGATGCTTTAGACTGTCTTAGTAAGGACACGTTTGTTTCCTAATATTATGTATTTTAAATAAATTAAGATAGAAAACGGATAAAAATGTCCAGTATAAAATTGTAAACTTATTCACATTTAATTAATTTATATATTAACCGAGTGCTCAGGTTTTTCATTACAAGTAACCGACTTGCGAATATTATTTCCTCCTCTCACTCAATTAACAACTGAGAACGTGTAAACATCAATCGTTGTATCAAATAGTGATCAAGAAATTAAATATTAAACATACAAATTGAGTACTAGGCATATTCAGACTTATACAATTTGTTTTTTAATGTAATTTATCCTCTAAAATTGTCCCGTCCCGCATCTTTATAAACGCAACAAACTCAGATCCTACTGAACGGATTTTGGTACGGTTATCACCAATAGTGTACTTTATTGTTAGTGTAATTCATTATATTTTAATGCATTTGTTGAAAAGGGTCGCAAAAAATATAAGAAACTGATGCCATCTGAGAGCAAGATTCATACCTGGTTGTTCCATAAGAAGAATCATAGGGAAATATCATCTTTTTGAGATATTGTAGGTTTAAAGTTTTGGAGAGGACCAGATCTTGAGTCCGATGCTCTCTGGACTGATCAAGTAAAAACCCTTACAGATCTTAATCTTAATATTAGGAAACAAACGTGTCCATACAAAGACGGTTACAGGTGAAAAATCGTCTATTGACACTTTGTTACCAATCTGAGATTTTTTAAACATGTAACACGCAGAGATCCAGAAGTTTAAAAAAAAAAACTCATCGTAACTGGCAGAGTAAATGGCACCAGACCTCGAAGCCGCTCACAGACAGGAGGGAGTGGAGGAAGTTCTGCGGCGCCACTAACACGACCTTCAGAAATGAAGAGTGCAACTAAAGAAGAATTTAAAGAAGTAACTAGTTAATTTCTAACCGTCTACGTAATTATAGTGCTTTGTAATATACAATAATTTCTTAATTAGGAAATTTATTTTTTAAATTAAGTTGAATGTAATTAACTATTAATCATAATTAACTATTATTAACATCAATGGATTACTTAGTATTGCAATTAAAAAATATATGAACACTTAAGAAAGGCTACAATGCGGGAAATTCCTTCCAGGCAACTGAGTGAAGGAAATTTTTAATATAATAATTTATCCGCTAAGAGATTTCTTGTTCTTTTGGCGTAATATAGTATTTCGGTATAGATTAAAGAAGCGAATAAGGTCTCTGGAGGCCTGTACTTCATACTGACTTATCTTCGACAGTCAAATTTAATAGCCTTTTGACCCTAAAGTTTATTCCATAATACAACTTAAATCATTAAAATTATGTTAACGCACTAATTCAACATTATTCACTAAACTGCACAATAAAGTTGAAAGATAATTGCAAAATCTGTATGAGCAATTTAATGTGCAAATTCTTCGCATTCCTTATTTTATTTTCTTCTTGTGATTTTATTTCTCGTGACTCGCAACAGGTACCTGCGCGTGCGTGCCTAGCCAATGACAAGGCTGACCTCATAAAAAGACCAAAGGATCAATATGTCTGCTTCTATTACAATATTTTTACCTCATAAATATAAAGTGTTTATTCATTTTAAGTACATATGCATTACAATGTCTAAGATTTGGGAACCCTTTTCAGTAAAAAATATTTTAACTTATGCAAATAAGTTATCAAAAATAAGTTGTGTAAATTATATAACAATAATACATATATATATATATCCATTGCCTATTTAGCGGTCCTTAAAATATATAATATTACGGGATCGTAGCCGTTCATTTATTAACTGTCACAACCTATTTGTTATGAATATTTTTTTTATTATTTATTGAAGTTCAACACATCATATAATGCTAGATATATGTATAGATATATTTTTTTTCTAATATGATAATTAAGGTAAACATAAATATTAAAATACAATAAAAATATATATAAAATTCCTAGATAAGGTATCAGATAGGCACATAACAATGCTTTTTTATAATTGATAAGACTGGGCTACATCTAGATCTGAATATAAAGTAAAGTCCAGATCAGATTCCAAGTTACCTACCCGCTAAGGTACCAAATGGTGTTAATAATCAACAGTTATGCCAATATTTTCCTTATTAATTTCTACCCGTTTCAAAGATTAATTAATAATTTGTATTCGCTAGAAACAAAGAATAAAAAGTTTAAATATTCATCGTCTTATAAATTGCAAGGTCGGTAAGAATAATAGCTACTTAATTTAATATTTCGATACATTGAATAAATCACAACCAATTACATTATGGTTAACTTTATGAAGATGAATAGAACGAATATATCATCACTGACATAATACACATAAGATATAATGTGTTAATTAAAAGCCCCGAGCATTTTCACCCGCTAAAACCAGTAATCATCATGAGCGATACAAAAAATTGCGAGATTCAAAGTAATGGAGAAAACGCAAGAAGTCACGAACTTGTTTCCCGATGGGTTCTCGAATTTGACTACTGTGCATTTACACGGGCAGCTGCAAGAGAGGGACAGACATATGCCACAGACGCGCAGGTGTACGAGCGAGAGGGATGGTAATAGCTGCGCTCGCGCCGCTCGCTTTGTTCGGTAGTACTAGTTGGCTCGAATCGCAGGCGGCAGGAGGTCGATCCAGTGCGCTTTTCAGTTCCAGTTTGTGTCCCGACCCGCTAGCAGCTGCCGCGGGGCACGTCCGCCGCAGTTGTTGATATACTCGAATTTTAATCACCCGTCTTCCACCCCGAATAGTGTGACGTCTTTCATGTGCAATAGTATACACGCTGTGTCTTGTGTTGTGAATTAGTTATCGAAATTAACTGTTAGGTAAGTTGAAAAAGCTCAGATGTATTGGGACGCGCTTAGAATTATCGATGTTGGAATGCAGTTTGACGGCATACGTTAAGCATGTGCGGGAACAAAAGCCTTGTGCAGTCAGGCTTTTTTCATACCGCTTTCACGTCGTTGAAATGAACGCGGTGACCGATATTTCTAGTTATGAATTAAAACTCGTTATGAGGTGTGAGTTTCGAACTCACAGGTAGCGTCCCTGTTTACCTGGGACGAGCGACGTTGATCCTAACAAAGAGTTTCAGACAGAAAATCTAATTACCAACAATGATTAATTCAAAATTAATGACGTATAAAGTTTTTGCTTAATTTTATTAATAACTTGCTATAAAAACCATGTGTTGAGGGATCCAGTATTTTGACGCATTTCAAGCATGGCGTATGTGTATGTTATCGTTTTGTGTACATAAGTTATCATCTTTTGACCGTTTGATACCAATTTATGTTACGACATATGCAAATAAATATTGTAATACTACAGAATAATACCAGATTAGTATCACTAAAATATATTTATCATTAATAAGGTAGGATAAAGTTTTCACTGTATGATTAAAATCTCATAATCGTGAAGTAAATGTTCCTAAATTAATCTTATTAAATACATTTTTTGGCTAATATAAATAATATCACATCAATTAAACAAATATCACAAAAAAATATTTACTAAAACACACTAAATCTGCGGCCCTTCTAACTCAAATTCAAGCGTTAAGATTAATAGTTTATTTGAGCTTATCTATTTGAGCTAAAAGGATCTCACCCTCTGCGTCCTCGTCATACGAACCTTTACGTAATTGAGTAATATCATAAAATATGATTTATTCATGTAGGCAACTTAGTACAAATTCAATCAGCAAACAAATTAATGGTTCTAAAATTTTAACTGCCAGTTCTCAAATCAAGGATGAAGAACAGACGGGAAGAACTAGCAATACGTCACTCTTTTAAATGGGCACACACGTTTCTATATTGTAGGAACCTCGTATAACCCTAGCAACAGAAATTGTTGATAAACAATCCCAACCACCTCGAACCTGCATATTTTAACAGGTCACACATTGAATTTCTGTCACGGTGTATGCGCAACACCTGCATTGTAAATGAGCGTTTGATAATCCCTATTTGTATTTCAGACATAAAACAAAGCTTTCTTCTTGCTCATGGTTAATTTTAATTTCCCCAAAAAAAAAAAAAAAAAAAACGGACCCCGCGAAAAAGCTTGCGAACTGGAGAGTGTAAATTTGAATAACTGAACAATAACTTAAAACGATTCAAAAGTGTACTTGGTTTCCCACTAAAAACATATTTTAGTTTGATTTGAGTTTAAGATTTAAACTTCTATAGATACGATTGTAAGGTCCACTTTCTATAATATATTAAAATTATTAGTTGCATCGTTAGTTAGACATATTTATCTACTATTAGAAGAATGACTAGGAGTCTGACACTGACACTGATAAGCCTATTATGTCAAACGTCATAAAACAGTTCTCTAAAGTATGCCACAAGGTGTAAATGCTTTATCATTACTGAAACTATGAAAAAATAACATAATATATTCTATACGCGTAGTAACAATTAACCAGAACAAGTTTCAATACGCCATTTGTTTACAAATTGCAGCTGTATCTTTGAACTTAGATAATACGTCACGTTGCACTGACCTTAGGAACGTATTTATCGTAAATCGTTAGTCATATTCTAACGTGGGATGTCTCATATCAACGTTTCTACTAATTTCAATTAATTCTGTAATCTGTTATTTAATATGAACATATTATGCTGTGACATTGTAACATAAATCCAAGACCGCAATCCCGATTCGATATTTCCGCGCCACTTGATAACATCTCAATGACAGACCAGACCAATGAACAAGGAACACCGGATACAATGACAAATACTACAGCATTATAAGGTTCAAGATGGTTGTATATGTGAGGTAAACAATGCGGAACGAAACCGCGGTCAATGAAAGTTAATGAAATCTACCAGAAGACCAACGTTTTTCATTATTCATTCTAAAGTTGCACAATTTTGAAAGGAGACCTTGCTGATTGAAAATCTAAAGCTTCAGTTCGGAATTCAAATGAAGAAATTCATTCCAATTGAACAATTACCGATGAGATTTCTCGTGACTTAACTGATCATACGATATACGACGTGAACTGGACAGCGCGGGCGCTCAAGCAATTAGAATTCATTGAGATCGAAACGACGCGTGCCTTGAGACAGCTCGACGATTGTTATTACTAACATCTTGGGTTACACCGCTATAATACATCGTTAAAACAATTGAAATAACATAAGCGATCATAAAATATACAAGATCCACAGTTAATAATGAAACTGGAGTGCATGTTTACTCAAAAAGTTAAAGCATAGCAGACACAACTTCCATGTAAGATAAGATAACAAACATAGTTGATACAGATGAGAATTTCATCAGCCATAAAGCTAAAACAAGAAATGTCGTGAGCGTGATTACGTCGCGACGTCGGACGACGTGCGAAACGGGTAAAGATTGTCGCTGTTAAACTGGTTTCCGCGTAAATTTCGCGTTGCCACGCGGTGCATCGGTGTGCCCTGAGAGCTAAGGTAAGGCGAGGGGAGGGGACTTTAAACACAGGAGGCGAGCAGCGGCCGGTCGACGACCCCCTTGCCCTGTGAACGAGCAAGCATTTGCCTTCAGCGGTGACTATTCTAACAGTTGAAAACGAATTTACGATCCATAAGTCTTAACGCTTCCTTAAAGAAGCTATAAACAGATGTAATGTTGTAAACGGCTCTAATGACGAGCCAGCATTTGCCTTCAGCGGTGACTATTCTAACAGTTGAAAACAAATTTATGATCCATAAGTCTTAAAGAAGCTATAACCAGATGTAATGATGTCGATTAACGGCTCTAATGGATAGTCATCACATGCTCTTTAATATAATAAATTACTTTAATAACCCAGCCCTCAGTCTAGAACATCTTGGACACGCGATAGCGCGTAGGAACAGGATCTAGAAGATTCAAGGCTAGATCTATTGATGATGATTGTCGTCGTCATTACTCCCTGTTCCCTTCTACAATCACTTATTCTAAAAACCAACGACCCAAATAGATCGGAACAAAAAATACCTATAAAAAACGTGGGACCGCAGCGTGGGCGTGAGGTAGCCGAAACTTCATGAGGTCAATGATTAAAAACATATCTAGCGTATCTAAATTTTATGATTAATATCGAATAATAAACTCCAAACGCTTCATCTATATTGGCAAATAAAACGAAAATAGGCAACGATGATTCGAAATGAATAAAACATACCATATAACGCCTAATTCCGTATGAACGCCGTATGGCACTTGTGACGACACCGTTTTGGACCGCGATTTATTTATAGATAGTAATCGAGCTATTGTATAAACTTGTATCCGTAGAACGTAGAATTGGAATGAAACGTTCATAAGTTTTTGTTGGTTGGTGCAAGAAAAAATACGAAGTCAATTTAGTCCTACTTGAAAATGGAAACATTCACGATTTCGTTACAAGAGAGATATTTTTATATTTGAAATGCCATGTTCGTAATAACTAATTTAATTTTCAGAACAAATAGGGACGCAAGATGGCGATCTTCGGTATGGCATCGGCGGTGGCGGGCTTCGTCAAAGTCCGCTACCTGATCGACAAGGCAGTGATAGACAATATGGTCTTCCGTATGCACTACAGAATCACCGCAGCCATCATGTTCCTGTGCTGTATACTGGTGACGGCCAATAATCTTATCGGTAAGTGTTATGTTCATTTACCACCGTACTTTGCAGCAATGATTGTATATCTTCTAAGGATGATACAACTTTGGTAATGATCTAATAATTGTAAACAAAAACTGTTTGCGATACCAAGGCCCATATATTAACATAGATACCAGTATGCTGAACAGATCCCCGTTAACAAAGATGTAGTGGTTACTTTATATGTTCGCAGATTGAGTTCATAGTAGCGATAATGTGTATCTAACGTATTTAAAATTATTTATTATATAATGTTTTGGACATTGTCGTATTGGTTTGAAAAATCTTAACATATAAAATAAAATCTTCCTCAAATACTAATTCTTACGACCTCTTTGTACTCAACTTACCCGATTGAATTAAGTAATACTCATATTTGAAAGTTAACATCTAACGGAGAAAGCTAATTAACTGTAAGACCAGACGAATGTCAGACGTGAAAATGAGTCATTTTCAGTTTCCCGTAGTGTAACAGTTACCCAAATTTAGACGTCACGAGCAAATTGCTTGTACACACAAACATTGAAGCGTATACGTGCCAAGTTTAAAACCACTGATACGAATCGGGCCAGTGAACTGTTGCATCGATTTGACCTTTATCAGTTTCAATTGAGAGCAATCCCACTAGACTTTCTAGAGTGAATATGAAATTTTAGTTTTAGGTCAATAGAAGTATTACAAACTAGGTTTCTCTGGAGTTCAAGGACATATCAAAGATAAACAGTATAGTTCATTTAAGACGCAGTTAAACAGGTGTTCAGATTCTTCAAATGCCGGCAACGCACTCGCGAGCCCTCTGGCATTGAGTGTCCATGGGCGGCGGTATTACTTAACGTCAGGTGAGATTGTGGCCAAACGTGTATTGTTTTTTATATAAAAAAACTCGGACTATTGGACTTGGGTAAATTGTAGTAGATTTAAATAGTACTTTTCTTCCTGACTCTAACCAATGAATCAGATGAGTGTACGTGATTGTTATGTTAAATATGGTAATTGAAAAAAAGCTATAAAGTTTGACATACTCGTTCAAAACGAAATAACATACATACATATAACTATGTCATAAAATCTCTCAATTTAACTTTTGTGATTAATATCACTCAGTTAACGGGGGTTAAAGAATATCATAAAAACCCTTACGTTAACAAACTAGGGCTCAGGAATTTCATTTTTCGTTTAAAGTCTTAAACAGTAATGGGAAATCAATTACTAACAATGATATAATAACTTCAATTTGTGCTAATTTATGGTAACGTTTTGTGACCATTTGCTAATCTGCCATTTGTTTTTGTTTACAAATTAGAAATTAATTACACGATTATTCATCACGCTGATGCCGGCAACGCGCTCGCGTGCCCTCTGGCATTGAGTGTCCATGGGCGGCGGTATCACTTAACATCAGGTGATCCTCCTGCCCGTTTGCCCCCTATTCTATACAAAACTCTAATTGTAATGTTGGCCTTTGAACATAGTTATAAATTATTAAATGAATTGGCGCGAATGCGAATTTATTTATTGATTCACAAATATACATACACCATACTTACAGTACTAAGCCAAACGATAATACGAAACAAAGAAATATGTATAATAAATATACGTAGTTGGTCCCAAAGTTTTGTCACTAGCACATTGGAATTTCTACATTCGAGCAGGATTTTATAAAAAAAATTATTGCATTCTATTTTGGCCAATGTTTGCCTATTGTTTTAAAACAAAAACAATAACCGTAATTCTTTCACGATGGAGTGGCACATTGAAAGTAAACCGAATAGTTGTTGATTGCGTTGCACCGCTGTGGACTTTGTCGAGTACTGCATTTTTAAGTTCCTCAAAAATTTGAATATATTACTTAGGTTTGTGTTTAGGTACATTTATATTATAGGTACATTGCAGTCTCCAGTGTTGAGGACAAAAACTCCTGAAGCTGGCCTACGTCTCCGTAAGAACTCACCATGCAGCAATCAAATGCTATCAAGGCGCGGATAGTAAGAAATCCTGTCCGAAAACTGAAGTTGATGAATTTGCACGATGGGTGTCAGTAGGAAAACTGTTAAAAGGTTTTAAATGAAGATATTGGTCTAAAAGCATACAAAAAGTGGGACATACTTGCTCGTCTCAAAGCAAAAGGCTTAAGATCCAGGTGCTGTTTAAGCGGTATGCCAAAAACCCAAATTTATCCTCTTTTGTACGGATGAAAAATTTTTCGAATTTAAGAGAAGGGGTACATAAACGAATTATACAGTAAAAACCCTAAGAGTTACTGTTAAGAAGCTGAAAATAAAGTTCCAAGGGTGCAACATGGACATCATCCATCATCCGTATGGTTTGTGGAGTCTTAGACGGGCTAACTGAGGTTAATTTTTCGAAAAGGGGGTCAAAACCAGTGCTACAGGTTGTACTAAGAGACGGTTTTGTGTCGCCTTGTCAAAGACATGTCCAGCACCCTATTTGCGGACATCAGCTTTGTTTCCAGCAGGACTCTGCGTCTGCATACAAAGTCAGACACTAAAGCCTGGTTTGATCGTCAAAACATCCGTCTGAATTCGGCAACGATTGGCCTTCCTCCAGTCCGCCTTAATCCTTTGGACCAGAAATTATGACAGGGCTTAGCGAGGAAGGTCTGTGATAAACCTCATGAAAATTAGGAGAATCTGAAGTCATCTTTAAAAAACCAGTGACTGAAATGGACACGAATATGTGCGTGCTGCGATAGTACGACTTGGCCTTGAAGCCTGTATAAAAATTAGGAAGGTGATTTGGGCTAATTTTTTATGCTTTTTTTATTCCTTAATTAATTTACTAAGAATTGATATATCACTCATTACAAACTGATCAGTACTTTTGTTTTTATCATTATTTCCATTTATGACAGAACTTTGGGACCGACTACGATATATATATTATACACAATATCGCTACTGTGAACTCACTCTGGCTTTTATAGGAAACAATTTAAGACCTTATAACCTCACGACATATATTAAAATAAATTGACACTATAATAAGAATAATTCGTATTTTTGACAAATTGCATTAACGCTATTATATAGAGAACTTAAAGACTGATTTATCTTAGCATTTTAGGCAGTTTAATGTTTCTAGTACAGCATTTGCTAATTCAAAGTCCAGTAATATTACTACGTTGCATTACGTGTCTAGGCAACACGGTCGCATATGCAACCAGGTGGCAGTTATAGGTATACGATAACCGTAATCACCTTGTTTATTGCTAGGTTATATAGGTTATAAGTTTATAGTTAACTAGAAATTGGATAAAACTTACTACAGGCAGTTAATCAGAAAATAATCTGGACAACAAACAGAACAAATGTTTTGCCTTATACTAACAGTAAATTCGTGAAATTCCCCAAGCTGATGAGGCAAAAAAAATTAAAATATCTTTTGTTAATATTCGTAATACTCCTTTATTGTGTAGATAAAATCTTAACCCTCATAATACACAGCATAATACCATCTTTTGTAAAGTCTAAATAAATCATTTAAAAACACTTATGGCCATAAAATTTTTCATTATAACATCGCCATTCAAAGAAACCATTCAAAATGTAAAACAATTAAATATTTTGTATTCACGTATTGAAATATAATTCAAAGCAGCTTATGTTTTTTACCTGCTCGGTACCTTTGAGCTTAGTCATAACCTGTGTCAGATTTATTGCCCTAAATTCTGGGTCGAACGACCGCATATTGCAACACATTAGACAATACTTCGTAAATTTTATAGCCTTTTAAAAGATTGTTACTTTCTAATCTGTGTATTGAACTACAGATTATACTTATATATTTTTAAATCATCATGTTTTTTCTAATCGTTTTACGTGGCGCTATTAAGGTTTGGGCCTCAGATTTCTGTATCTGTATCTGTTTCATGTTACCTATTAGGCAAGTAAGTGATTAGCCTCCTCTGTGCCTGACACACGCCATCGACTTTAAAACATATCATCCAATTAATTATACATTACGCGTACATTTAAAGAAATTAATTTCGCGACACTTAAAATATTTAAGCGAATTATAAGAACATCATAGCTATACTACGGCATTAGTTTGACACCATTTAAATCCATAAGGTCATAAGAAATTATGTTATTTGTTTGCTTCATGTATGTACACGATCAACTCATTAACAATACAAGAAATATAATATTAAAGGCGTTTGATAAGACCGTAAATAGATTGATTTGAATATTTATTAAAAAGGACAAAGACGAAATAATGTTAGAGATTTTTCCAAAAACAAGTGACCAGTTTTAGGTGTATCAGGTATCAATAGTTGGAACACTGCCAAAAGGATTAGTTGATCATACTTATTGCAACGACATGTGCACATAACTGTAAACTTTATCATGAAGTTTGCCGTGACCCAGTAAGTGAGGATACATTTGCGCATGATTTTATTGAAGATTAAGATAAACTTTATTAAATACTTTCAAGAAATGACATATACACTTTAAAACCACTCTGCTTTTAAAACACCGTCTCTTCATCATCATGTTCACACGATTTGACAGAAAGACTCGATTCATGATAAGAAATTTAGCCTGGGCACCACTGTATATACCAAATCGTAATTGCAAATGCTTCTATATAAAACATTTTCATTTCCTTATATACCTTTTAGTAAAATATCATTTATAATGACCTATTGATAAGAATGTATCTTTACAGTTATAAAATTCTATAATTCAATATTCAATACAATTTTACGACACCTTCGCATACAACCTTCATCCCACATAAGTAAACAATAATGTTATATTGACTATTGTCCTTTTGGCCTTTTAAACTAAAGTATAAGTAATTTGGACTTAAAATAAAAATGTTTAAATTCTTAATTTAGATACCTATTATATCCCTAAGTTGCATTTTATATATTATAAAGATTCCTTCGCATCAAGATTGTTAATTGAAAAGATAAAATTATGCAAGGTGTTCTGCAGCTGCAGAAAAAAGCCAATTTTAACTATCATTGTTTTTAATTAATAATAGACGTAGAACGATACAATTATATTCATAATTATGCATTATTATATATACCGTAATACCCCCTATAACGCGGTATTTCCCCCTATAACGCGGAGATTTCTGAAGTTATATTCCTGTAGAAATATATAATAATTTGTGAAGTTCATAATTATTTTGCGTACCTTTGGATCTGTTTCAATTGTGTTGTTATAAAATTAAACTAAATAACTTTATTAAATTCGTGTCTCTAGTATTTGATGGTTTTACGAGAATACTCCTACAACGCGATTTCCTATAATACGGTTCGGGTCTACCGCATTATATGGGGGATTAGTGTATATATGTATATCTCATTCTATAACATAACCTGCTGATACCATGTGCATATCTCTGGGTCGGCAACTCATGTCTGTGTATCGTAGTCAGGTGTACAGTAAGGTCTGGCGCGAATAATTTTCTTGCACCAAATTTGGTCCTGCATTATTTTATACAACAATGTATAATGTTGACGAGTCTTTGACTTGATCAGTCCATCTCGTTGGCTAACGCCCACACGATTTTGTCTTCGGTGTTGCCAATAACGATGCGCTTTTCTAGGTTCTCGTCACCCCTACGAATTATGTGACCAAAGTACGAAATGCCCGCATATATTTGATAAACGTATTAATAAGTTGCATTAGACAAAATACAATATTGTATCTGTCTAAACTGTAGTTACATTTTACCCGTGTACATCGTTTTAACCAAGAAACAGCCTATCTTTTTATTGCATTTTTTTAAAGAGTAAATTAACTTGCAGAAAAAAAATCTCATATAATCAGTTCCGCAGATAATAAAGGCTAATTTGCACTTTGTTAATTACGTTAATTTTTCATATACACATGTAATAAACTAGATCGTAAGTGCTTAAACTATTCTAATTGGTAGACGAGCAATTAGTTGCATGTGAAGACACCCGAGACATTGTAATTAATGCATATTACATTTCCTATATTCCTTCTGTTACTTTATCATTGTTAGCTGAGACCTACTTGTACGAGTATGTATTTAATCATCTTTTGTTTTACGATTTCTGCTTGCTTTGATTATATTATTTGAAAGGGCACTTGTTCATCTCACATGGGCGGGTTTACATTTTTGCGAATAGGACCGTATATTATATATAATTAGTGTTTCTTACTTAGCCTACCTTTTTAGTAGCTACTAACATATGGAACACTTTGCTATGGTATATGGACTATGTTAGCTTAAACTATATTTGTATTTATTTAATATGTTTCTCTTCATAAAAACCTTCATCAGAGTTCAGGGAATGCATAAAAAACTACTCGACAACAGTCAAGCCTTCGACTTTTGAGTTTAGCAACATATTTTGTAATTACTTTTTATTTATATACATTTGTATATATAAGGACCCGGAGAACCATCCTTCCAAAGGCATATCTCATTATAAACAAAAATTAAACAACTAAAATTCAGCCATCATAAAATTCACGATCTCTTTAACATTCATTGAATAACCGCCAGTAGCATTAATACCTACAAACATGAAAAAATCCTAGTAACCTTTGGTTATAAAGCTCAAATTTCATATAAATTTTTGAAAGAACAAATGTTAATTAATATGAAATAAACTACACGGAATTAATGTGTTGTCTGTGGAGCTTAATACAGTAAAAAATACATAATGAGTTAGCTAGGCGCGTCTACTACGTCTTGACGTCACGATACAAATTGGTTCTCATGCAACTCATCCAATGCCACCCATAATCACAATTGTCGTAATGAAATACCGCTCATATTTACTAATTAATATAATCCGAACTTCGCATTCTTCGAATGTCATTATTTAAAATGCAAATATTGAAAAACAATTAATTTCTTTTGTTTAAATTAATACGACACCCCTTTGTACTCGTTATTTTCAGATCATAAGTCATTTAGCGTGGCATACAGAGTCATAACTCTCATGTTTGAATCCTGAGACATAAATAGAGCTTCGTTATACTGACAATAGTACTCAATAACAAAAAGTCTCATCATTTACCCTACTGTTTAATTAGAAATTCTCACCATCGAATTTCAAAATTAGAACAAATAGCTCCCGAACGAAACAAATGAGTCGTCTAAATAATTAAGACAGTAAAAATTCGTTCTTTCTTATACTGATCGCTTAAGTCCATGTATTTGATGGATGCATTTGTTTATTTGTATGGCCTTGGCAAAAAGCAAGGTGATAGGCAGTCACGGCCGTAATTTAACAGGTAGGGGCATATGCAATATTAGATCACCATTAGTTCATCCGTTTACGTATGCAATGTCGAGGACGCGTGGGAAATTATACAAGCGCCGTCTTTTGTTTTCTTTAGCTAACATTTGTATGAATAGCTAACATTTGTATGAATAAAAATAAATGATTTTTTGTTTCACAAGCGTTTACGATGTCGTAAACGGGGCATTATATTAGGGAATAAATTTATAATATAATAGTTTTAGCTTTATTAGATTAACAATTAAGTAATAAACATACACAGACACACACTCACGTTCACACATAAACATAAACACACAATTTACGCATTTTCCCTAAACAGAAGTAAGACAATTATTTATTTATAAGAGTATATAACTGTCACTTGTTTAGTACTAAGTTTTTGTGAGAAATGAATAAAGATTTTTATTATTATAACACATTTGGTATCTTTTTCATAGACAATTAAATGCCATCTGTGCCTGCCAGGTCGATTTCTGTGATTACTATACGGATTGAGCCAGTTTTTAATAATTTTCTTCGTTCTGTATGTTCTAAAAATCCTCCATAAATTTTCAGGTGACCCTATATCCTGCATCAACGACGGTGTGATACCAAACCACGTAATTAATACATATTGCTGGATAACATACACCTTCACACTACCGCACACCGCCGCCGGCAAGGGAATCTCCCATCCAGGGCTTGGCAACGATTACGGAGAGGAGAAACGGCATCATTCCTACTACCAATGGGTGCCTTTCGTGCTCTTTTTCCAGGTCAGATAACCATAGACAGTGGACCACCTTGACCTTCAAACAAGCTTGTAATCTTTCAAAAAATACTTGAGCTTGGCCTTATACAGATAGTGCTTAATAGGAAATTAAAGTAGCTTTTAGTGGTATACTTTTCAACTTTATTAAGCTTTCATATAGATAAAATTACTTTAAGAAAACTTTAACTTCTGATTCTAGTTCATAACGTAAAACTTAAAATATTAATAATTAATTATAATAATAGAAGATAAACAACAATATATTTATAGGGCGTATTATTCTATCTTCCACACTGGATTTGGAAGAACTGGGAAGAGGGAAAAGTCCGTATGATCTCCGACGGAATGCGAGGGACATTGGCAACCATTGACGACAGCAGAACTAACCGCCAGGTAAGAGATATACATACTGATAAGTCCCATTGTTTAAAGCATAAGTTGTCATACAAAATACTTAATAAAATGCAGGTAAACAAAGGTACTTTAACTATTATTGTTAATATGTGATTTACTGATCGCAAGTACATGTTTTTTACAATAAGTACCATTTGTATATAAAGAGCATTGTAGGTAAGCTTTAATATTTTGAATATAATCGTATTTATTTAAAAAATGTATATAATATATTATAAATTAATCATTATTTCAGTGACGTCATCTCCCACAGAATGTTTATCCTAGAACTTTAAAAACCCTTAAATATTGATTGTGTAAAGTTTTCAATGTTTTGGTTTGAGAGGTATTATCAAATTTGAATTAAGAATACATTCAAGTGGTTTAAATTTCGATCTTGGATAATTTTTGATATTTCAGTTATAGCCACAAGTTGGCATTACTACATTATTTAGACATAAACAAAGAAATAATATTTATTAGTAACTAATATTATTTCCCTTATGTGTTTAGATTCCTTTAATGCAGCCATAACATTGGATTCCTTTTACATATAATCATCGTTGTCCTAGATCGTTTATTACTTATGATAATGTACTACACTGGAAAGACTCATCAATTGGTACAATTGAGATAAGAGTTCATGTCCCTAATAATTGACCTCTATGCATTCTTTTGCTTCTCTATAACTCTTTGTTTGTTTCAGAGTCGCTTAGTTCAGTATCTTGTAGATACTTTACATATGCACAACACGTACTCTTTCGGATATTTCTTCTGTGAAATACTAAATTTCATCAACGCTGTAAGTACTGTCATAAAAACATTACATTTAAGTGACGTATCGAGTTGTTTACATCTATGGTCAGCGAGCCTGACATTAAACAGATTATAATTCAGATTAACAGATTATAATTCCATATTAATAAAGAGACATTGTTGCTATATTAACGCCATCTATGGGCGCTATTCGTAATATTTAGCTAAATTAATTTATCTTGTTTCTCGATATTTACGATTTAACCCAGCTACTGATTTAAACACCATACATAATATATGAATTATACATTGTTTAATCGTTTTTCTTTTATTTTAGGTTGGAAACATTTTCTTCTTAGATACATTCCTCGGTGGAGCATTTTTAACATATGGTACCGATGTTGTCAAATTTTCAAACATGAATCAAGAGGACCGAACCGACCCTATGGTAATGTCAAAACAATTTTACTTTACATTTACGGAATTTAATTTCATATAACTTATTTATATTTTTGTTTTCAGATCGCAGTATTTCCTAGAATAACCAAATGTACATTCCACAAGTTCGGAGCGTCTGGCACAATTCAGACGCACGACTCTCTTTGCGTGCTCGCCTTGAACATTCTCAATGAGAAAATATTCATTTTCCTTTGGTTCTGGTGAGTATGTCATTACCTAAGGGAGCGTTGAAGTATTACGTCACGCAATTTTTGGAGATTATTGACAATGTAACGCGCCATAACGTTTTTCTGTACCCTGTAGTAAAACGTTTCGTGACCACCCAGTGACTCTTTATACCTAAAAGTTACCAGTATGTCGTGTAAAGTACTGGAAAGTCGAAAATAATATTAACAATAACGCGTAATTCAAACCCCGCCCCGCATCATAACGTTTTACAAAAGAAAATTTCGTTACGTAATACTTGAACGCTCCCTAAAGGCTAAAGAACCTGAAGGAAACAAGACTCAATATCTATTTCAATTGCAGGCTAATTATTCTGTCTATCGTCTCCGGCCTGGCATTGGTTTACTCAGCCGCTGTGATTCTCTTGCCAAGCACACGTGAAACGATTCTCAAGAGACGCTTCCGATTTGGGACACCTAACGGTGTTGAATCACTGGTTCGGAAGACTCAGGTATGTATACAACATTTTTGTGGGTTCGACTGTAGTGTAAAATCGATAACATAACATTTTCATTATTTCAAAACATATTCATTATTGTTACATAAGTTAACAAAATTTATTTCAAATCTTTACTAATATTATAACGAGGAAAGATTTGTAAGTATGTTTGTAACGAATTGGCTCAATAAGTACTGGACCGATTTTTAAAATTCTTTCACCATTTGAATGCTACATTATCACTGATTAATAGGTTATTTTAATTGCAAGAAAAAATAAGGATCCTACTAACTAAACTACAATAATGTTACCCAATGTGTAAAAAAATGCCTATAAATATCTTTCATCGCATGCGCTGCGAAAACTATTGATGATAGAACAAAAAAAAAATCCACAATATTAACCACATATCTATATATAATTCTTAGATGAGTCAAATGTCTAATGTAAAACCCCTACAGACGCATAAACAAAATATAACTTTTTAATTTAATGATTTACAGGTTGGCGACTTCCTCCTTCTACACCTACTGGGTCAGAACATGTCACTTCGCGTATTCGGGGAAGTGCTAGATGAGCTAGCGAGAAGACTGCATTTCGGTTCAAACCCACCATCTGCACCATCTACTATCGAGATGGCACCCATTTATCCCGACATTGACAAGTTCTCTAAGGAGACCGAGACGTAAGCGGCTATAACACACCCGTCACTCTAAGATTCAAATACATTCCTTGGAATCCTAACGATTCTGTCATATGTCAGTTATGACACTGACAACACGTTTCCGAAGAACGAATTTGAATCTAGGACGACTCTTTCGCATTGGGTGTCAAATGTCAATTTGAGTTCACAATTTTTAATATGTCCAGGTTTCATATGCCTCATACTAGTGTATGGACTAATTAAAAAGTCTGTGAACTCAGTTATGAGCAGCTCTAAAATCCAACGAAAAATAGCAATTCATGACATTCCTTTTATGTAGACGTACAAATATTGCCTATTTTCTGCACATAGTAATTTAAATGCTTTGTTAAATATGCCGTCGTGTAGATAAAAGCAGGGTAGTGAATTCTTGTTCGGTAACTAGGTATAAAAGAGAACATACGAATTTGGTATACAGTAATTGACCAATTAGTTAAGACAATTCCCTTATTCATAAAAACTAATAGAATCGTTTAAACTAAGATCATCAAAAATACGAAACATTTTGTTTTTATGAACCGTGGGTAATTATTACAAGCAGTGATAACATATGAGTTAAATGTATACTATACGCTAAACATAGATACTATATTGTAAGACAAGTCAATGATTGAGTACAAAGTAGTGTTGTGCACAGGCACCTTGACTTGCCTTATATCTCGAAGATTTATTTTGATATTATATAGCTTAAGTATTGGTGCAAGTTGTGGTGTCAAAATATTTTTATACTCGCGTTATTTACTCTAAACATCGTGCCATTGTAGACGAAATATTGGCTATCACCAGATGTGCATTTTATTAAAGTAACATCTACAATTCTCATAAGACATTAGGACCAATTTTTATTGTATTCTTATAGTGTAAGACTTTTCAGTCAATTTAGCCATATTCGTAGTATTAATTAGATTTATAAGCGACAAGAATCTCGCCAACTATTTCTTCCATATATAAACTAATTTAGGCATAATGACTCCCAGTATGGTTTACTAGTATATAACGAATTAAGACAAAATAAAAGTTTCATTAAATTTTAAACGTTTATCATTCCTACTGTAGTTTTTAATTTTAGAGACTGTTCTTGTGACTTTTATAAATTACTATTCAATGTAATTTCGGTTATATCTCATTGAAATAAACGAATTTTTTTTTCGGAAAACGGCCCTTTATTTATTTTTATTCTAAGAATTATCTAACTGACGTGTCTCCACCGTAACTAATCACTAACCATTAAACCTACATAGTAGAAGCTATGTTAAATTCACAATAGCATGCCATATTTATCATTATAAATATACAGCCTAACTTGTTGCTACTCAAACTCAAAATATCTTTATTCATATAGGTAAACAAGTACACTTATGAATCGTCAAAAAGAAGTTAAATTAATTGTAAATTTACATTTACTACCAGTCGCAAGTCAAGGGCGTAGAGCGGGTAAGAAGAACTGGCAAGAAACTTTCCGCCACTCTTTTTAATTGCCAAGTATTGTCATACAACAATGTTTGAACTGGAGCAAATCAATCCCAAGGATTAGGATCTTTGAAGTATTCGTCAAATTTATAAAAAGCTTTTTTGATTAATTTACGTTCAGCGAGTGCTTTGTAAGTTATTATATCTATGTATATCATATACAAGTACGAAAAACATTTTAAGTATATTTAATATATTATTACTTCCCCAAAATTTTAAAAAGTTTATGTTTATATGTAAAAAAAAGTAAATTAGAAACTTATAGTGATTACGAAACCATGTTATTACCCGTTACTCTGTAATTGATTTGTATATGCACGAAGTTAACGTAATCTTATGAATAAACTCTTTAAATCAATACCCATGTCTAAGAGACCGTTACTAGGAGAACACAATAAAATATATAAGGAATATATAAAAGTACTTACCGATTCCCCCAATCGAGTTTAGCGACGAGTTTAAGCCGTAATGCCCTCGTCTGATCTTGGGTTAACGTACCAGTAAGTAACGCCCGTCGGCCACTTAGCAATTCCCGCATCACTTTCGCTACAGCACTGAACCTGTATGTTTCCCGTTCCTGAAATACAGGATATATCTCTAATGAGGCTCTTATTTTTTATGTTTTAACTGCATACAACATAGTTTTAAATAATTTCGGTTTAAAAAAATAACATCGTAAAATATATGCAAAAATTTGTCTACTCCACAATCGGTTGGCTTCTAAAATAGTAACCGAGTTTCTTAAATACTCTTCTCATACCTTAACATTTAGAGCTTATTACAAAATATTAGATAAATATAAAGATCTAAAAGTTTTGGGCTTATTTTTAACCTAAAAGCATTGAAAAAAAATAGATGTATGTACATACCTACATTATAAATAACACTATATGATGTGAGTTCACACTACTGAATTAAAGTCAATTTAGGAATATGGGATCATGAAACAAAAACTAAATGTCGGTCTCAGTATACTATACTCTATCTAAGATAAAAGCATATCTTGAAACAATACTCGTTTCATCTAAATGAAGACAACTATATATCTATAAAACCTAACATTCAATGTAGGAGTATCTTTCTACTTAAGTGTTTTTTAAAGGCAACCAGAGTAAAATCTTTATATCCTAACAACCTGAAATAAATGTTGTTCTTCTAGGAATCATCACCATCTGACAATATTCACTGAGTGCATTAACCACTAAACAAAGAAGGCAGTCTACATAACTATGACAAAATATACAAGTCTTTGGCAAAATCTTATTAATGAGTTCATTATTTTTGCTAAATCACTATAACAAAAACTGATTATTATGCTGATTCTCACTGAGGATTATACAGTGTAAAAATTTAACAAAAACATGAAGGCCATTGAAAGATATTATAATAAAATATAATTCACACAAGCATGAGTCAGTTCATCAGTTCTTAGGGATAATTGTGCAAAAAGAAAATTTTTGTCAACTGGTCTTTAAACTACATTAGGTATAAATCTAATTAGGGAGCCATCATTCTATTTATAGTTAAAACCCAAGGAAACATTAAGTTAAAGGTAAACAAGCCTAGACAACAGATTCATAGATTTTATGTTATAATTATTATTTAATTATTAAAAGATTCCGTTAAATAATCCCAAATAAGATAGAACTAAAAATACCTACAACATAAAGCTTTTTCCAGAGTCGAGCCCATTCCCTAAGCACACAGGCAATTTCTCGAACCAATGGGTCATCTTTTAACTCTGCCACAGCTGATAAGCCAGAACCTTTGATGGTACATGGTCTAATAGTCACCACGCAGCATGGAAATATGCCCCATGCTGATCTGTTTTTGGTGCTAAATCCTCTGAACCATCCTAAAATAATATACTTACTCATATAACTTTATTTACAACAAAATAGACATATTTATATTTTGTAAAGACCAGTTATTGTGTCTCTAGATTCATTAAAATGTTTTCAAAAGAAAACAAACATAGAATGGTAAGCCATAAGTTTTTGAGATAACAAGTCAAAGATATTATATCATATAATAAGAGATATTTTTAAATCCCACTGTAGTTTGCAGATAATTAAAGAATTAAATATTTTTTTTAAATAAATACTGAATAATTTACCTCCATTTTCTTCCAGGATTTGTACAGTCTCTCCAATTTCTAAGGGTAAGCCTGATTTAACATCTCCTTTCCAATTGTATACAGCTGAAATTGTTATAAGACAAGAAAAATAGATCATCAGTCAAAATAAATAAGCATTTAAGAATACACATTTTTATTATTATCTGATGAAAACTCTACATTTTATAAACGAAATGGAAACATGTAATATAAACAAGCTCAAAGATGAAATTTTTCTAGAGATAAATAAAACTATGCATTGGGAAGTGCTAATTCAAGTTGTTATTTTCGGAAGCTAGTCATGTTTTAAATTCATATCAGGCTCTTTACATTTCCTGTAATAGTGCAGGATGTGATCAAAACGTCTTACTTACCAACTCCAAGTTTAGGAGTTTTTAAAGGGATCCACATTTTTATATCACTGCACTACTCAGACAGTATTTTAGCAAAACATTATGAAATAAAGCCCGATGCAGGTTCAACATTTAACAAAAAACATTTCTATGTACATTTATGTACTTGACTACTTGAATCGCGATAGCCGATCCCGCAGACAATAAAGATTATTATTGTCGCTACTGAGTATTGTAAATTGTAAAATCAATTTTGATAACTGACGGTTTGACACTGACTGAACATTTCCTATTCTGTGTATGACCAATAGTTTGAATGTTTTTGACCATAGGTGATAGAGATAAATTTTATAACTATGTTTAATAAGAAATGTCAAACTAAACGGCCGTCGGGCCGTCTATTGTCTAACACTACTGTGAACTATCTAAGTGTCTACTACCAAGCTACAAAGAGTCAACAAATATATTATAAAAACAATATATTACATTTTTATTATTTTGCAAATTAATCATAGAGCAATGGCTGACGATTTTATACCTCTAAATCAAAGCACGCCTGTCCAGGATAGGTGGAATGGGCGAAACCATAATGGTTACAACAAGACTGTGCATCAGCAAAATAATAATTACAGACGTAACAGTAATCAAAAATGGATGAATAACTCACACAGAAGCAGTAGTTTTGGGGTGAGTTGAAAAGAACACTAGACTGAACTACTTTAGGTGACGCGGAATTTAGTGTGTTAAGTTAATTTGAAGTTTCCCTATTAGGGAAACTTCGTTCTTTTTAAAATTAGTTGCAGTTTACATTTTTTGTATCATAATATCTAATAAATATATTGAAATAATGATTGTGCCATATTTCAGAGTGAAAGTAATAGCAGCTATACAAGAGACACTAAAATAAGTATAGATGCCTACCTCCACCCGTCAATGTTACAAGATCCTTGGGCACATCTTCGAAGAAATAATTAACTTAAGAGCTTATCATTAATTTTGTTTTTTAAGGATTGTATTAAGCTGTATAAAATAATTAAAGTAATTAAAAGGCTGAGAGGTAAATTGAGTAAAATAAAGGAACAGTAAGATTTAGCCCTACATATATCAAATTTATTTCTAACATTCAGGAGTCATACTTAGTGAAGAATCCAACTTAATTTAGCAAAGATTACTCTGAATCTTACCCTAAGACTCAGTCTAGTTTCAGTCATTATCTGAAGCTACCCTCTGTCAACTTTTATTTAACTTTCTTAAATAAGGTTTATAAAGTATATTGTAATTTATACTTCATCTCCAGTATAAAGAATAAGTGTGCATCAAATACAAAATCAAATGAATTCTTTATGATATAACTAGTACAGCTACATTATATCTGTGGTTGTTATTGCTGGTCGGATCCCTGATGGGATTTGCCTTGATTTGATTTACACAAAGCTATAATCTTAAAAACTTTTTCCTCTTAAGTGTTTTCTGAATTTTTTTTGGTAATATCTTCGACTGTGTAAATATTAGAAAGAAAGGCTATAGCAAAAATTCTATTTTAAAAATATTTCTCGTTGATATGTATAAAAGAGCATGAGCTCTTTTATAGTTGCAATTTTTATTGTTCTAGTGGTAATAAGCATGAGCTAATAACCACTAGAACAATACCATACTCTGGAGCCATAACGCTCACACCACACACGAGGGAATGCCTGAGAGTTGTGCAGCGGGCGATGGAGCGTGGCATCTCCCTTCGCTATCGCGCAATGATTCGTGAAATGACCGGCGTGGGCGACGTAGTAGGGCTGTCGCAACAACTTATAGACAAGAACCGATGGACCCGCAGGCTCCTTGAATGGTGATCGCAAAACAAAAGACCGCGAGGACGCCCACCGACTGGGTGGACTGACGACATCGTCAAGGAGGTTGGCTTCCAGTGGATATAGAAATGCCAGTGCAGGGCGTACTGGAAGGACCAATAAAAGAGGCTGATGATGATGGTTTGATATACAATAACTATCAATAGCCTTAAATGTACAAACATGTTTATGAACCTACTTGACACTTAGAATATATAATACACAGTTTACGGATTGCTGCGACATCACATGACATACGACTAGCGTGTATTCCAATAAAAAGTAAGCTTATAGTAACTAGAATACGTAGTTTATCAACGAGTGGTTATTATCGTATTAAATTTATTTTTAACTAATAAAGATTTTCATATTGTTTAGATTTACAAATCAGCCCGGCAGATGGCGCTGCAGTCGATACTTGCACACTTTGTTTAACATCCTAATCGAAATATCATGCAGGTCAACGTCTGTCGGGTCTACTAGTATAATAAGTAGTTTTTTATAACATGTGTGAATGCAATATTGGTCTAGTATAAAGAGAATATGAAAAAGGAGAGGAAGCCAAATTTATTGTTTGTACAGTCTAAGAACAATGCTGCATAGTTATATAAAAATAATAGGAGAGAAAGCCAGTGATGTTCCACGTTTATTTTTTACATGAAGCTAGAAATTGGCTTACCATGTGTTGCCTTATTCTGAAATAAAAATACGTTGCCGTCCATTAATTTGTTTGTTTTAAATTCTCATACCATATAATTTTATGTAGTTTGTATTTAAAGTACTCATTAGATATTTTTTTATAAAATTTTACCGTGGCTCTACCTACTAGAAAATATTAGTAAAACTTCACTTCCTGTCTCTCCGCTTAGCTCCTCTATATTTCTTTGATTTATACTTTAGAAGCATTACCTGTCCACATCGTATCCCTAACATAATTCTTTCTTTTTATTACATATGTTTCGTTCGATTCTTTATGTCTAGGTATGTTATAATAATTTATGTAGTTATGCATTTCTTGGGCTTACCTTACTTTTAATTTAATTTTTCCTTACAGTCGTTCCGTATTTTTTCGTTTCATTCGAATGCGTTAATGCCACGTTGCCCTTATTTAATTATTCCAATTGAAATGATTTCTTGCAACGAAGTGTTAAATAACAATAAAAATGACATGCAAGTAGGCGTACATTTGTATGTATTACGTCATAATATTGCTGTTTGGTTTATTATATATATCCGATCCATCGGTAGGTAGTTCTAAAATTTTCCCGCCTTTAATTCCCGCGGTGACAATGTAAGTGCTAAGTACTTTTTACCAATCTTGACAATTTTTATCATTACAATTTTCAAGCCTAACTAGCTTGAAGGTGTAACTAAATGTAGTCAGTAGGAGCGATGGTAAAAATGTTCATGGTACCTGGATAGCGTCACTTGTAAGCCGCTAAGGGCTTTTTCACACGTACCACAACCACACCACGTCGCAACGACAAAATGCTGTCAAGCAGTGGTTACGTGTGAATAGTGTCGCTGCAGCTTTTTGCGTTGTGGTACCGACAAAATGTCAATGTGGTTGTATTGTCCCCGGTAGTTGCGATGCGGTTACGTGTGCAGGCACAGTTCGACTCCAGCTTTCATTGCGGAACGTGTTTCCGCTATGAAAGCCGGAGTTGACTGACCAAACTCATGGAATTCGAAGCGGAAACTTTGTCACCTTAATCGAACGCAGAATTAATGAACCGGGGGAGGGCGGAAAGCGGCGGGCGCGCACTGTCGTTTGTTTTGTTACGTGTGTAAAAACCTTCATAAACTATACCATAAGGTATATATATATATATATATATATGTATATTTTTGAGGACAATCAGATATATATGAAAATGTTATAGAAAAGACATACAAATGTTTAAATGACATGAGAACTTATGAAGGCGCAGCGCTAATCAGATCCATGCAACTTCCTCACAATCGAGTAGCCCGCAATATCAGAGCACACAACTCACGAGGGCACTCTTTGTATCGAAGAAGTCGCATGGGTAAGAAATGGGTAAAGAAAATAATGAACACAGAAATGTTTCTAAAGCGCCCGGCGAAAGGTATCTTAAGAGTTACGCGACGGCGTGTGTCAGGCACAGGAGGCTGATCACCCACTTGCCTATTAAACTGACAAATATCATGAAATCGAATCAGAAATGCCCAGACCTAAAAATGTTGATGATTCGCACCAAAACGATAATCATTTACTAATATTCAAATGTATTACATACAAATTACATCCGATTTTCGGAGTCATTAAAAACTCAATCAACATGTCAATCAAGATATGAAACTACATCTGAATTGGTCAATTATATTGGGGTGGCTTTTGCGATATTATGGGGTGTAATGATATACTGAATATCGTATTGTATTTTCTTTTTTGGATTAGATATGGAATAGCCACTTTGAGAGGAAAATAAGTAGTTTCACAAAAGAAATTAGTACTAAGTATAGTTAGAGTAAGATTTAAAAAAAATGTGAATATTTATTTGTTTTAACTGCGTTGCAGTAATACAGAAGTACAGTAAAACAAAACAATAAATTTATTTTAAAAAATGCACACTAACGAAACACAGGTAAAGAGAACAAAAAACAAACAAAAATACAATACATGTATGTGCATCAATGACAAGTGTTCACAACATTTAAAGGTAATCATTAAAATGCTAAAAAAGAAAATAAACGACAATAAACTAGATTAAGAAATACGCAACTAAAAATATTTCTACTTTGCAATTGTTATTATTGGTGACGGAACAACAATTCTTACGTATGCAATACTTTACTATTATATAAAAAGAGGGCAAGTGGCGGGCTTATCGCTTTCGTGCGATCTCTTTTTAGGCTGGACAGAAATATTAGGTGAGCGCAAGAAGTGCACAACTACATAAGACATAATTACTTAGACAAAACTAATGAAACAAAGCAAAGCAATTAAAACATATGTTAACAGTGAAAGGGACAATAACAAAAATACGCTATGGTTCGTGCTACGTCTCGCTTCTGAATTCCTATAGTAGGTATTCTTATATTATAATTCTGTAGCTATAGGCTCTGTACAATACAGAACAGTTTGTTTGCCTATAAGAAGTAATTAATAATATACCTATTAAAATCATGAAAATAATGTCCTATCAACGTGTCGTCAGGATCTTAAATAAACAAGCGAATATAAAAACCAATTTAGAAAATTGCTGCAATCAATTCTACCGAAGGACTCAACCAGTTCCACGCCATTTGGAAATTAAGGATTTGCGTCGTGGTATGTTTATTGTAGGTTCAATCTGTCTATTTTTGTAGAACGTAATTAGGAATAGGTTCATTTAAGAATCCTAACAGATTTAAGTTTAGTCAGCAAAGTTAATATAGGTATAGAAAAGTCTTAAAAAAAAAAAAATTTAATTGGCTAACACTACAAGGATGTGTTAAAAATTCGTTGGACTTGCGTTTCCGTTGTTTCATATTGTTTTGTTCACTTGAGATTCCTAACAGATTTAATTTTAGTCACCGAAGTTGATTATGTAAAAAAGAAATTGTATTTTTTTTATTATATTTGTGTTGCTTCAGATTATTTATAATACACATAACAATTATCTGTACAAAAAAATAACCGAAAGTAAAGGCAGTGATAAAAAATCTCGTTGAAATAATGAAAATCGAAAGAATTACCAAACGTTTGCAGATGACAGGAAAAATTCATCAGAATTGTGAAAACAAATATGGAAACCATAGTCCCGTGCCGAAAAGATCATTGAAATTCAATTAATTTTCACGAGGCGAGTGGACGCTCGAATGAAAGTTCGGAGCTTTACCACCCCACATGCGGTTTTGTTTCCGCTTTGTACGGTCCGACGAAGAAAAACCCACCGTAACTCGGCGACTTGTTTGACTTCTGATTTTTATTTTTAATCTGTGACCGACTGAAGTTCTTTAGTGCCGCATAAGCTGTGTTCGTTGTGGTGGTGTTTATGAGTCGTTGTTGCAATTTTGTGAGTACCCTGGCTTGGCGGTTAGAGAATGCTTAATCGATAGGATATTATAATATTATTTACAAATATATATCACATATATTTTCGTTTCACTCACGTAAAAGGATATGTCACAGCTGAATATAATTTGCAGACGCTTTTTGATTAAATACTATCACATCGTTATCTAGGTCACCGTGACCTTATTAGGTTTGAAACTTGTTATGGCCATTAATAGGTCATTAAGCACTTGCATCCCACAGAAGTGACTAGCACCAAATAATGTCATCGATCGCCAAAAAACTAACCCACATACGCACTGGCAGCGTAGTCGGAATTATTAATCGCGAGGAGTAAAATGTAGGGGTTTGTGGGTGGTACCACGTTACCAACGCTTCGCTTGAAGCGATTAAATTAGCGTTTTCATTTCAGCTTTACGCTGAAACTCAAACCCGTACTAAATAGAGCTTTTAAGCCCACGTAGTTACTTTGAGCACATATTATGAGTAAATTTATGTTATAACGAAATTTGTTAAAACGCTTCAATGCAAATGCAATTATTTTAAACAAGCGAAATGTAGCGTGAATAATGCTTAAAGAAATAATAAACTATTTCAAAAACAAAACTAACGACTATATATACAGTTAGAAAAGAAATTTGTTGAAATCAAAGAACTAGGTCATTTTTGGCTTAACTTTATACTACTAAGTACTAACATACGACATTTGACATTCCGTAATCTGGTTTAAAGTAGCTACAAAAGCGCTTTCTTATGAGTGCATTGTGCTACAAGAGTTATCGGGAATAGGCGCGGCGCAGGGCGCATGCGCGGGCGGGTAGCGGGCACTCCGCGAGGAAGGTTCGCGGGCTCCGGCCGCGTCGACGGGCCCGCGATGCGCGAAGTGCCGGCGTCGCGGCCGCTTCCACAAGCGCCGCGTTAATCGCACCGATGCAGTGGCGAAAATTGACCAGGTTGAAATCTTCGCCGGGCGGACAGTCTCGCGCTCGGAGGATGCTCTGCTGCGGCCGCAGGAAGGTATGCGATACGATCGATAGCGCGCGCCGAAACCTTCGCCCCCCGGCCCGGACGCCGACGCCGTTCGACGACCCCGCTAAGGCCTCTTGTAGACTCTCTGGACGTAAGATTAATTCCCGACACTACTGTTCGTTGAAGAAATTTTTCATTATTTCGTAATAAATCGTCTAATCGTAGTAAGTCACAGTTTTGTTGGCATACAGGGATTTTGAGGTTATCCACGGGTTAAAGAAACAATATTCTTGCATATTATAATTATTATTTACTATTAATACTTTCTTATTTACTCTATACATAATAATTTGCTAAATTTAAACGTACAAACCGTTTTTATCGAATTGAAGATTATGCCTATCGCGCCATCTTGTCGAAGTTATAACATGCGCTAAAGAGAATACTCCTACAATTGAACGGTTTATATTATTAATTGCAATTATTATATCAGTTATATACGTTATAAAATGCCCTCAACGCTAAGATAGTTAAAATATACAAAAAATACTTCTTAACGCTATAGAAAGTATTTGTTAAATTCTATTTATAAAACAATATATAACTTAAGCTGGTATTGTTAGGAGAATGTAATAAACAGAAATTCATTGTTTAATATAATGCTATGATGAGATAGTCCCAACAAACACTTAGTGTAGCATATTTTATAGAGCGTAGCGGTCTTGTAGCGGTCTTAAAGCTTTGTAGCACACCCTTTACAGTACAACAATGTATATAAAATAATATAAAATATTATTATATTTTTAATAAGAGATGCAACTTTTATCATACTCAACAAGCTACAGATTATAATTGGAAATAATTTAATAACCATTGAGCTTTTTTTTAATAGACAACGTTAACGTCATAGTATACATAAATTATAAACGAGTATGTAATACCATAGATAATAATTTAAAAATGAAGTGAAGCCTTACTCTATGCTTTTTAAATCTCTTGATTTAAAACACATTAAATGTCAAAGTTTACTGGAACACAGGCTAAAAATAGTGCAGTAAATTATGTAGTAATTTTTGACAAGCTTTTTGTTTATTAATAACTATAAGATTTTCCTATAAAACACTTTTAACTCATTCATATTTACGCCTTTCCGGTCACGAATGTTTCTACTATCACCATAACTGACCAGGCATATGAAACTTTCTAATGTCACGGAACAATATAATTCAGATTTCATGTTTTGTTTGGTTACAAATTTATGTAATAAATGAACATTATTTTCAACGTTACTAATTTAATATTGTTTGGTTTACGCGATAACTACAAAACTACTGTAATATCGTGAATAATAAAAAACACTAAATAGTTTTTAAATTCACTATATTTTGTAAGCGTTTGAAATATACATGATTTAATTTCATGATCTTGTGTCAAAATAAACAAATTGCACCAAACCTTAAAAATATTATAAAACTAACTTCGTTCCTCAATATAATTTTTTTTATGGAACATTTTACTATTACCCCACAGGGTTTTCCGTACAATTTTTCTACAAAAACCTTCGTCAGAAATCATGGAATACTCGAATAAAAAAAATATTAAAAATTGGTCCAGACGTCTTCGAGTTTTACACTTAGCAACATATTTCGCGATTCATTTTTATTTATAAAAACTCCGTCCCCTGCGGTCGATATTAACGCGATATACTCAAAAAACCCGTATGATTTTTTTACGCTATTCACCAATAGATACACGAAGAAGAAGTTTATTATGGTTCTACAAATTAATTATTGAAATATAACGATAATCAAATTCCACAGGGGCGAAGCTGCGGTACGTCAGAAATAAATATTGCATAACTGGCCACCTACGCCACACGTCAATACACTAAACTCAATGACATCAAGTGCCTTTTAAGCGATATCGGTTAATGCTAAAAGCTTTTTTCATACTAAAATTGATGAAATCTTATTAGTCATAACAACTTATCCCACAGTAATACTTACGCAGTGAATGTTACTGCAATTAATTTACGATATTTTCAAATTATAACATACTATATGTTATGAAATGGACCATTTAAAGGAATTATCAATTCAAAATATATAAATAATTCTTTGTAATTCGTTGTATTTAAACTGTTAGGCAATGGCTATCAAACTATTTAATCACCTTCCCAAAAGTTATAGATTACTGTGTACCGTGTAATTCTTTCAAGGGGATAGAAATTCCCTTAATTTCTTAAAGGTGCCTTTGGGAGAGTATTTGGACCATAACTTAATAATTGTTCTTATTATGAATGATATTACAATAATTAATATGACATTTGCATGCCTGCTTTGACCGATTGTGCGGTTCTTTTAACAGAATCCTTGTTACAAATCTTCACAAAGCACGCCATATTTGAAATTTCTCTCCCTCGTGCGGCTTCATCGTACCAACAGTAATAACCACTTAAGTATTTGGTGTACTTAGCTTTACCCTTTCATCTTGACAACGCCGTACCAAAATAGAAATATACTAAACCCTCTTTGTTTTGTCGATCTTTGATCCTGCTAGTGAAAGTTTCTGTATGCATTTGAAAGTATATGTTTTGTAATACTATTCAAGAATAACATCTTCGTGTGAACTAAAACACATTTCTATATCTCTGTGGGCCTTCTCTGTATAGCAAGAACAAATGTTGTTTTTCCAGGAGTTTGGCGATTAAAAAGAGTGGCGGAAAGTTTCTTGCCAGTTCTTCTTACCCGCTCTACGCCCTTGACTTGCGAACTGGTAGATGTAAATTTACAATTAATTTAACTTCTTTTTTTGACGTTCCCAAGTGTACTTGTTTACCTATATGAATAAAGATATTTTGAGTTTGAGACAGCTCCGGGTACCAAATATGCGCACTTTAACATGACATGTGGATACGGGCTTAGAGATATAGAGTAAAAATATATAGGTACTGGCCTTTTAATGACAATTTCTACTTCAATCGATTTCTAATCAGACTATTCGATCCTATTTAATGACTACAGTCAACAGACAATATATCAAAATAATAGCTTTGGTAAAACCTAGCTTTTAATACAGATACCATAAGCTTAAAATATAAATTGGTTTTGATATCGTTAAAAACCCGAAGCCTGCGCCATCTTTCCACTTAGCAGCTTTCTAATGGAAATTTACGACCTAGTTTGCGTGTGATTTTAATTTCTTACGACCTAAGTGCCAATTTTCCTGTCACTACGAACGCTTAGCATTCAGAGTACCGATTTTTTGCTGACATCCACCTCTACGCTACTAAGCTTTTCTTGTGAGACCAAAGCTTTGTAGGGCGTACCTATTCATCAACTAGCTTTAACCTGTTCTTTGATATTCTTTGAAAATGGAATTCTGAACTAATATTAGGTCCTTACATATGAAATTGGCGTTTTGTATGGGAGGAACAAAAAGTCGAATATTTTTAAATATAATATATTTAATTAATCAAAGTATGAACCATTGTTTTCTATGCACTTTTGCCATCTCATAGGTAGTTCATTGATCCTTTTACTAAAAAAAACAGTCGGACGGGAATCAATAAAATCTGTGAAGGCGATTTGGACTGCCCCATCAGAGTTAAATTTTTTCCCTTGCAAGAAGTTGTCCAAATTTCGAAAAAAATGGTAATCTGTTGAAGCAAGATCCGGGGAGTACGGAGGATGTCTTAGACATTCCAATTGAAGCTCTTCTAATTTGGTAGCCGTCTGTTGTGCTGTGTGTGGTCTAGCGTTGTCGTGAAGTAGCAGTGCCGTGGAGCGATTGACCAGCCTAGGATGCTTAGCCGCTAGCTTTTCCATCATGGTTTGCAATTGCTGACAATTGACATCAGCCGTAATAGTCTGGCCAGATTTGAGAAAACTGCAATGAACAATACCGGCACTAGTCCACCAAACGCTTACAAGTAATTTTTTTGGGGTTAATTTTCGCTTGGGGCAGGATTTGGCTGGCTGGCTAGGATCCAATCATTGCGCTGAGCGCTTCCGATTATCGTAAAGAATCCATTTTTCATCACAGGTAAATTCGGTTTAAAATACCTTCATTATTGTGCCGGTTCAGTAATGTAACGCAGCAGTCGACGCGCGTTTGCCGGTTTGCTTCAGTCAATTCGTGAGGTACCCATCTTTCAAGCTTTTTAATCTTCCCAATTTGCTTAAAGTGAATTAAAACAGTTTAATCACTAACACCGCAGCCTGCAGCTAACTCGGACGTGGTTTGCGATGGATCCGCTTCCACAATAGCCTTCAATACTTAATTATCAACTTGGGTCTCAGGCCGTCCACGGGGCTTGTTCTGCAGGTCGAAATTTCCAGAACGAAAATGTTGGAACCAAAAACGAACTGTGTTTTCCTTTGCAACATGACCGCCATACACATCATTCACCCTTCGAGTCGTTTCCGTAGCACTAGTGCCACGGCGAAACTCGTACTCGTAAATAATGCGATACTTTAAGTTTTCTATTTCGTAAAATGAGTGACGCAAACAGAAAAAAACAAATGAATGACGGTCATCGAAGCACAAATACATGAGTAAATAGCTGTACAAATTTGAATTTGGAATTTCTTACCAAAGAGGAGAACATCGTGGTTAAAGTGGCCAGTACGAAATACGCCAATTTCATATGTAAGGACCTAATATAAGTGGCGAAATTAATGTTTAACAAATGATGTAAATTTTTCATTGAATTGCTAAACAATGAACAACAAAATGTTATGAAGAAAGGTACTGGTTCTTTATTGTCCGTCAATACAAAAGAATTGTCTTACAAAGGAAAATTAATTGAATAAATTTGTTGAAGGATTTTTGTTCATAACGTGAGAATTATAAGATTTAAAAAATTGTTTCATACAAACATCATATTTTATAGCAGAAATACATAATATACTTTCAAGGTACTATATTGTTATAACATACATAACTACAATACTATTACTGCGCAAATTTCATTTGCTTTGACTAATTTAACCAAAAATAATTCCACTTTTAAATATAATTTTCTAGATTATATCATAAAATGTAACAGTCCAAACCTTTCAGGTTCCACCCAACCCATATATGAATTGACATCCTCTGAAATAATTAATAGTTTGGAAAATCCAAAAGTGCAAGTGCTCATATAATAGCGGTCATTCACATTTAAAATTTTTAAAAATAATAAATCATTCGTTTACATTTTTTATTTTTTTTATTTTTACCTCTTACTACGTACTTAATATAATAAAAAAAAATATAGTGGCGCCATAACTCTAAGGTGAGGAAAAAAAAATATACTAAAATAAATGTATATATAGATATACAAATACACAGTCGTATTTTAGTTTTTTACAAATTATAATTAAACGACAGTACTTAGAACGCTAATATTAACTAGGAATCAGCCCAGGGTATAACTTTTTATAATAAGAAAAAAAGTATTCTGGTACGATAAATTTTTCGACCAATTTCTCTGCCACATACATGGATCCATAAACACAGACTGAAGGACGTCCAAGAATGATTGATTTGAATGTTATTATTTACTATGTTAAACAAAATAATTGTTCATAAAAAATACCATATGTGCTTGATAGATTATTTAACTCGATTTTAGTGCACTCATATTATCCTGTAAGTGTTACATTAGTGAGAAAAAAGTCATTCAAGTTTCGAAAGACTAGGTTTTTTGACATGTCGAGAGTAGAGCACTGCGAGGCGTGCAATTATATTCATAAGTAATATAGGCAATGCTATAGTACCAAAATTGACATAAAATCAATGATTCATGAAAAGCCGGTCACGAACGAGCTTTCTGGTAGTGCATTTCATGGGTGGCGTTATCAATTAATATCAGAAAAGCCTCCTGCCTTTCACAATTTCTAAATCTTTAAAAAAAATTAACTACCTCACTTCAACATCAAACAAGCTTTAGTATTCGTTAGAGGCAATTTAAGTCATTGTAGAATGCCCTTAACTCGAACCGCTCAGGGTTCGAGTTGGCACCAAATTTTAGGTCTCAACTGGGAGGGCAGGATATATAAGGGGGCGTCGGGGGCAGGGGTGCTGGAGCGTAAGGGCCCATTGTGCTAAGACGAAACGTTTTGTTTCCCGATTCTTTATGCGTAAGGTATTTGTCGGTTGTGCAATATATGGAGTAGCACTTATGATTATTACGCGTTTGTTCCATTGAAGGTTTTAAGGGTAAATCATTTTGATACTACTACTGCTCGCGTATTGTCTACAAAATCTTCGTTTTCAACGTCCTAAGATAACGTGAATTAAAATTCAAATTAATCCTTAATCAACAATTCATACAGACGCAAAAGTTTCCTAATGTCTATTTGATTTTATAGTTTTGATTTTTTTTATATAACCGATACCAAACGGATAGCAGGCTCACCGGATATTAAGCGATACCACCGCCCATGTACACTCACATTGTCAGAAGTGCGTTGCCTGAATTTTAAGAATTGGTACGCTCTATATTTATTGGATTTTATATGTGGTTATTAAAACGGAAGTTTTGTCTTGTGACTTTGTTCAGCAAGAATTTGAATTATCATAGCTTTTTCTATAGATAAGAATAAAGCAATAACATAGGTCATAATTCCTGTTTATTTTTGACTAGGTAAATGACGATATGATAGATTGCAAGACACACGTTGTATAAACATACAATAATATGTTAAATGTTGCCTCTCTGGTAATAGAATATTAATAAAGTTGGGCTGTAAGGAAGAAAGCTCAGAGCAAGGCCGCTTATCTAGCCATTAAGGATTAATTGAATAGCCCGTTTTACGGTAGCCCTGACTTATTAATGGCTTATCCAACGTTTGCCACGTTATAATATTTTTACGACAACGTAACAACTACTTCATCTACGCTATTATTTTACATTCAATGTAATTAATTATATTTTCTATTTTAATTATGACACTATCTGGTTAATTCAAACACAAACTCATACTCAGAATATCTTTATTCATATAGGTAAACAATTACACTTATGAACGTCAAAAAAAAGATAAATTAATTGTAAATTTACATTTACTACCAGTTCGCAAGTCAAGGGTGTAGAAAGGGCAAGAATAACTGGCAAGAAACATTCCGCCACTCTTGTTTTCGCTAAGTTTTGAGTCATACAAATTGTTTGAACTGGAGAAAATCAATCCCAAGGATTAGGATCATATATATCATATGGTGACTTTCACCAGTACAATACTTGAAACAGATCTAATCTAAGCGTACGACTAACCAGGCACCAGAAGATAAACCACTCCTTATATGGAAATAGGAGAATTATATCTGATCAAATTCAAAACTCTCGTTAAACGTAAATTAATCATTAAATCTTTTTTTTTTAATTTGACGATTATTTAAATGATTCTTATCCTTGAAATTGATTTGCTACAGTTCAAACAATTTGTATGACTCAAAACCTTGCCAGTTCTTCTTGTCGTTCATAGGTGTACTTGTGTGTATATGAATGATGCTATTTTGAGTTTGAGTATATATTACATGGGATTTATTATAACTTGCTCCCTTGTGGTTAACGCACGTCCATAACTTAGATTTTTATATTTTAGTATCAAATAAACAAATCTGGTTGGGAGGCTAAGAAGGCTCACCACCTATTTTTCTTCAATTTTTACTTGACATTTTAAGACCCATCAGTAGATATATACAATATGAAAAACAATTGAAGGTCACTTCAAGACGTCTGTTTTCCCCTTCATTTAAAATCGATTAATGAATTACGTAGTTCGAATCAGTGATTTTCATCAGATCGTTTCAAGCGATCTTGGTGGGCGTGCCTGCAGATGTAGGCGGCTCTCAATGAGCTTTGACACGGTCCAGTGGATTCTGAGCTTTATTTGCACGAGATAACGTGCAGTTTGCATTGTAAATTACGAGCGACAATTTACCAACAGCATGACAGAGTTGACAGGAAGCTATTACGTGTGCAGGATTACAATTTCCATCCTATCATGGATTTTAAAACAAATAGAATTGTAAATTGAAAATCGAATCGTTTGTGAAACTGAAAGTAGACTTTCATTACAATTATGTATTAAAGGATTTATTACACAAATATACAGTATTTACTATTATTAACCTAAAACAAATTTAAAAAGTTTGGTCCCTGTGGCAGTGTACCTTTAATGCTGACAGCATTTCCTCGCCGTGTTGCGATTGCCGAGTATTGCGATTGCCTAGGAAAGTACCAGCTCTGGGGTCACTCAAATCTTTAATTAGCGCTTGTGCACTTGAACCCACGGAACAAAATCAAAGTTGGACGACAGACTCTTTGAAGAAGCCGACAAATTAAATTACAATTTAGGTTTATTAAAATTTCATTTAGAATAACAGACTCTTCAAGCCATTTAAAGTTCCGATCACAGATGGAACTTGGACGTTTCAATTTCTTATGCAAGAATCAAACTCTGTTTGAATCTGTCTAAGTATTTTTTTTTTTATGTAATTGGAGGCAAACGGGCAGGAGGCTCACCTGATGTTAAGTGATACCGCCGCCCATGGACACTCACAATGCCAGAAGGCTCGCAAGTGCCGGCCTTTCAAGAATTGGTACGCTCTTTTCATGAAGGACCCTAAGTCTAATTGGTTCGGAAATACTTCTGTGGGCAGCTTTTTCCACATAGTGGTGGTGCGCGGCAAAAACTGCCTTAGAAAACGCTCTGTAGCTTTTAGGCTATTTTTTAAACATGTCATTCGTGTTCGATTTCGAAAGTTTGCACTTAACGTTAACTACTAAAGCCCAATGTTAATGTTTAAACTTGTAATGGCTCAGACGTGACATGTTGGGCTAAGTGCTTTTCGGGCACAGTTCTTCAGTAAGAATGTTATTAATATTTAAACTATACTACCTATTAGAGAATATTAATAATTTATTATATTTTGAATCTATATTATAAAAGCGTTATAAGTCATTTATCTTTATCCTATAGGTTTCTTGTGATGAGAGTGCATTGCCACAAGGCTTGCAAGTTAAGAATTGTAACGTTCTTTTCTTGAAGGACCCTAAGTCGAATGGGATCGAAAATAGTTCAGTGGGTAGTTTCACATAGTGGTGGTGCGCGGCAAAAACTGCCATAAGAAACGCTCAGTTGTTAAGCGCTAAGTACTGAGTAACGTTTCTGAAGAACAAATAATTGTGTCCGGTTGATATCCAGATAAATCTGCGGTGAAAATAAACGCAAAAATATATTTGTCCGATATTAAAGTAAAATTTAAAAGGAATCTCTGTTTTATTCACATAAATTCCACTCAATTATTGTACCATTCTGTAACAAATACGAAACTATTACTGCAAGACTAGACAAATGAATAACGTTGTTAACAGAGCGAAAAAATATGAATACAGTATTGTATTAATAAATGTACTTCTACAAAGAATATTTGAGTGGAATTAATACAATGAGTGGAAACGTGACTTGGACGAGCGAAAATGATGTTTTTTTGCATTATGTTAAAAAGTAAAGACGGCCGTTATTAACAACCGTAAAATAACGGAAACCTAAGCTTTAATCTCTTAAATTTCACTAAAGATGACACTCTATTAAAATTAAAAACTTAATTAAAAACTTACATAATATGTTCGGAATAATCATTTAAGCACAAAAACATTTATTTTAATATAGGTTTATTTTAATATTTTTTGAGTCCAAATAGAGATAATTATGATTAATAGCGGTAAAAGATAAAAGAATTTCATATTATTCATACCATTGAAACTAAACAAAGGATTAAATTACGCATTAGGAAGAAAACAAAGGAAGGAGGTCGCTGAGTCCTATAGCTTTGGAACCATTTCCAACTGGGTATTGGTATTCACAGAATTACTATATCTATCCTACTAATATTATAAACGCGAAAGTTTCTAAGTATGGATGGACGTGGAAAAATTACTGAATGGATTTTAATGAATGTATAATAATATAGCTTATACATCAGAATAACACATAGGCTACAATTTATAAATCTATTGTGTGAAATGTCCAAAATATCAAGTAAGTAGGAAAAACTCTACCATCTGCGAGCTATTCTGGCGTGCGCTGCCAAAACCGCTAGAGTTACACATATGTAATGTATGGTGGAAATGGTTATCTTAAATAGTCATACAAAAAACCTACCACAGTATATATCTATGTCTTATGTGTAATCATTATAGCCAAAATAGTGAACCATTACTACAATAAAAATTGATAATTTGTTTCTAATCCACATTTGGTAGTAATAAATTGATTCCTAAATGAAAATAGATACTTTTATCGGTTTTGGCGTAGGCCTCTACGCCGCTACATCGTAACCTTTCTTACGACGGCGTAGGCCGTAGTGCGCGGGTTTATAGTGAGTTCAATTAATATCTATTTTTGATTTGATATTTAAGAATCACTTTACATATTTATTTATTTATAATGATAATAAAGAGACATAATGGCCGTCTATGGTTCTCGTAATCAATGGAATGATTCCACTAAAAATAAATTACTTCCTTCAATTCTTGAGAAATCTGATAATAAAGTAGTACATGCTATCAAATAAAATTTCATATTTTAAAATGACCGACATATTTTATTAATTTATTAGTAATCTTACAGCTAACATACATATTATGAATAAAACACGTAGATTATATACAAAGCCAAAACAGATTACATAGATAAACAATATATATGAAACAGAAAACATAAGTTCTTTAAGGGGTTAAAACACTAAATGAGAAGGCTTTTGCGAAAATTGCAAATTCTGTTGTACAGGTTAAGCGATTTTGTAGTCTCGTGACACTCCAATGTTTCAGATCGGATTATAGGTTGTTCAACTGAATGCGTCAGTACTTTACCAGTGTATAGTATAATAAAAGAAGTGAAACAATTAGTTGATTTATGAACGACAAAAACTGCTTTAAATTTACACTGACTATCAGTTCTTAAATCAAAAGGCCAAGAACGGAAGGAGAACTGGAACGAAACTAATATTCATTTAACAATTTTTTAAAGACAAAATTATGTATCGTTTCTCATAGCACAGATACGACTAAGATGAACTATCCTTGATAATAATCTTATGCTTTTAGGCAATTTAATTTGTTGAATTTAATTTGACGATATTATTGACATTATCAAGCTTAATATATATGTCAGAGAGATATCGTCACTCCATCGATATGGATATCGTCATTAGCGGGTTTAGTGGGCGTCATGTGAGTAAAGTGCGAGTACAAAGGACACGAATAATTACCGTACAGTATTTTATTTACATTGATTCCTTTTAATAATTTAGCTTAAATTATAACTAGCACCGGGTTTAAGGCACCGACCTCACTTTTATTCACAATCTTTATTATTAAGCCTTTATTGCTGACACCCAGTACAATATAACACTTATTTAAGTTACATAAATAAAACTTAATCTAATACATCATATGTCCCGTTTTTTGGTAATCAGCGTGTCCTGTGACACATAGGCCTCTTCCAACTGCTTCCATTATTTTCTGATGTTAGCCCTTCTTGGCCAATTTGTGCCTCCTATTCTCTTTATATCATCTGCCCAACTCTTGCTCTGTCTTCCTCTTTTCATTTTTCCATCGCGTGGTTGCCATTCTGTAATTATTTTTGTCCATTTCAATCTGCTATCTCTCGTCATGTGCCCTGTCCAGCACCATTTCAATTGCCTTATTTTCTCTATAACGTCCTCAACTTTGGTCGCTGATCATATCTCATCTGTTCTTTTTCGATGTCTTAGTGTTACACCCACCATGCTTCTTTCCATTCCTCTTTGGCATGTTCTAGTAGATTGTGACTTTGACTGTGGAACATGCCAAAGTGACAATTTACTCAACCACAAATAACATAGACCCAACTCTGTCCAACGTCTCATCACCACAATACTCCAGTGAATACTCAATCAGAACTACCCTGCGTTCCCTGAACGCACTGTCCAAAGTCAGGATAGTGCCGCGAACCCACTCGAAAAATTTGCTTGGCTCTGATTCGTCGTAACAATATTCGTACTTTTATTCGCTAACTAATGATATTATATATTATGATATTAATATGATACCCTTATGCAAGAACATACATAAAGCAGGTTACATAAGTTATTAAGCAACGGGCGGCCTTATCGCTAACAAGTAATTTCTTCTAGGCAACCCTAAAAAACAATGAAAAAGAAACACTTACAGAGGGTAAAGTACAAGAAGTGCATAAATAATTAACAAAAAAAACTCAAAATAACATGTAACACTACCTTTAACCAAAATAAAGTAAAACCAATAATATGTATAAACAAAAATCTAAAAACTAATCCAAAGGTTAATTAGGTTACAATTAATATATACGTATATAATAGCTAATGACGAGGCAGAAGAAAAATGATCAAAAAGAAGATTTTTAAATAAATTTAAAGACTTAGCTAGTCTGATATCAATTGGTAAGGAATTTCATAGCAGTAATTATGATTCTTAAAAGGAATATCAATTATTAACCAAAGCTACTATAAAATCAACGGTCAATTGACTCGATCAGACCATTTCCTGATAATCGAAGCATTCCCTGACATATACACTTATATAAAATGTCAATAGGATTACCCGACGTTTTTAGAATTATGAAAATTAAATTGTGAATCTATATTTGTCCGTGATATGTTTGTTATTCTATGGCATCGATTAGGGAATAATAAAGAGACTCGAGCTACGCGGGTTATGCGGATTTGTGTAGTCAAGTGTTTTAAATATCCTTGCTATGTAAATATACTCAATGGACTAAGTATATATGAATCAGGTCAATGGGTTGATAGAATAGTCATAGCATGTCTTAGGGGTATTATTAGAGCGGTGACGTAATTTTTCTCGGGTGTCTCAGGCTATAAAGCCGGCGCCTGTCTAGACGGCTGGACCTTGTATATAAAATAATAGAATCTCTCTAAAGAATTTATTTTATAAAAGTTTCATTTTCATATTGCTATTCAAATTACTTATATTGATTATAGTTGTACCAAAATGGGCATTATTATTTTTTAAAAGGTGCTATGAAAAATTCAGTGTTGCTACAAGCATTGAAGTACTTGGATACTTGAATCAAAAAAAATTAAGACTAATTATTTTCAAAAGCACGACATTAGGAAAATAGCAGTGCTTATCATTGGGCAGTTAGAAACGATTAATATATCGAAACAAATGATTTCTGACGTCATCTAAAGCTTTTAAAATATTTATAAATCCATTTAATCGCTTTGAGAGATGTTAGCTGACACCAATACTAAGTCGGAGGGTACATAATAGGTGAGTCAAACGTCTAGACTGTAGCCTTGGCGAGGTTTCTCTCCCCTATATTAAGATCATATAAAGGGACGACCCTTTTCGAAGAACCTAAGTTTCATACTAAAATAATTGTATAATGTGCTTTTTTGGGGTGAGCTTGGAATTTAGGGTTTTTATGAGTAAAGTACAATATTTTGGTTATAAAAATAAAGTGAACAATTATTAAAACCATAACAAATCAAATTAGAATGTATTTATATGTGTAATTTACACTTGTGACTGTTAATATAAAAAATCCAATTCCAAATGGGCGTAGAACGGCCGAAATTAAATGGCACTTTCCACCTCTTTTTAATACATTCATTACTATTCAGTTTCGTTGATGAACGGTAATTTTAAAAACATTGTTTCAATAATTAAAATAATTGTATTTTTATTAATAAAATACTTGCGCATTAAATTTCAAATACTTGTCTACTCGCTACATTTTGTAAAAAACGAGTACTTTTAAACTTTTCACCCACATAAGGTCAAATAAAATTAAGTTGACTTCGTTTTATAACAACATTTTTATTTAAATAACTTTTGCAACCATACTAAGTAAAAGTTTTAATGTAGTATTGCAAAAATGATTTAATTTTTCAGCCTCCCATTTGTTACGTAATAAAGATTACATTAACTCTGAATTGGTTATTAAAATCTGGCTACTTAACCATTTACTGAAAATTTCAAAAACTCCCCTACATCATAAACTGTTAACTAATAACCCATTAGACAAAATTAAATAAATTATTATGCTACGCCCGCATAAAGTTCATATCCACCTTTCATTCATTAATAAAGTGACAACTGTTACATTGGTACTTATTACATTTCTTCAATACCGAAGATCATTATCAAGCTAGCCAGTATGTACCCTTGAGTGCAACGAAGGTTGTGCCGGTGCATTGACACCGACAACCCGTCTGAATTCAGAACGTAGATTAAATAAACGCGGAAGAGACTGGGCGAGGCATTTAGCTTCAGCCGGTTATATGTAGTAATATGCAACAGGTGATATTCTGCGCGTTATGTAAGAAATGGCGGCGCGCGCAACTCATTCAGCGAGTACTACGTTCATATCGATTAGGCGTACGTTGAACATCGATCCGTCGGCCGCTTGTGCCGCCCTTATTCAGTCTTGGATTTTATTTATGCTTTTATTTTTGACATAGACAATGTCTGGAAAGTAGAATTGTTCATCAAGATTTATGGTCGCAACACCTCAACTTGCGTAGTATTAGCACAATTATAGGATAGTTAAAGCTCACTTGAATATTATAAAAGCTCAATTATTATTAGCCTTTAAATATGAAATTCCATTTAGGACACTTTTTACATAATTTCGCTCCAAATACACAGCTTAATATTATGTTCACATTTTACAAATTACTTCAAACGTATCTAGTTACGAACGCTAAAAATTCTGCATCTCTATTAAAATATGTACCTATAAACATATACTGTACAAAAGCTTCCTTTATAATTTTTTATCGTACAATGCAAGTGTATTAAGTAGTAGTCTTGGTTTGGCTTCAATAAATAGAAAAGATAGATTATTAAAAATGGTGCGAAATCGAAAATTTTCAGTTATTGGTATGCTCACTCACTGTCACTTGTACGAAATATTGGTGCTTTTACATGATTGAGAGGAATGCTAGTCCATTAACATCATATGTTATCGAAGTTAATTGACTAGCAAACTGTGGTTTTGCTCGCGTTCATTAATAAGTAAAGTACGTAAGTGTTTTTCGATAACTGGTCAGACTATTATTGAATTTTAATTCCTGAGATTATCGCGTTTAAACCAACAAAAGTTGAATGTATTAAAAATATAAAATAGAATACGTATGTCAAAAAACCATTCTATTTTTTTTCTTAGACTCTTAGGTCATTTGACTGACTTATTTATGTTTAATAAATAAGTCCTTTTTACCATCTAAAAGGGACAAAAACACATAATAATATTTTATCGAACATTGACGAAATGAAATTTCTTTTTTCGTTTCCTGTAATGTTTGGTTCTCTGGACATAAGAGGTTATCATTGTACAGAGACGACATACGGGGTAGAGCAGTGATCGTCTATTGGTTTAAGAGGGCGCCTGTCAACCCCTAAGTCGTGCGTTCAAATCGACATTCAAACGGCACACATCTATTGAATTAATCAGATTCTTTCACACTGATACGAAATAACTACTTGCGATACGCTCTGATAAATTTATCATTTCTTAAGTAGATTATCAGCCTTCGGCCTACCACTCATATAAGACGTCAAGGGCGGGCAATTGTAAATTGGGTACTAGAAAAGAAAAATGAATTAGCGTTCGGCCGGGGTTCGAAGGCAGATAGGTTTGAGGATCTTTAGCATTAAAACTACTAAGAGATATATAGCGGACTATAGGGTCCACTTCCAGAAAAGAGTGTACTAATTCTTAAAAAGCTGGCATCGTACTCGCAAGCCCTCTGGCATTGAGAGTGTCCATGTATTGCCCCCCTGTTCTAAATAAATAAATAAACAGCTTTTTTATCTACATATTTAGTATAAATTAAAAAGCGTTTAATTACTACTAAACATGAATTTTGAAACATAATTATGACACAAATCGTTTTAACAACTTAAAGCAAGCTTTGTTAATGAGTATTTAATTATAAAATAATTGTAAGTATGTGATACCACACTTTATAGATATTATCAGCATTTATCAGATTCATTATTCATCCAGCCTGATTCTAATGCAGGTTTAGTTTATTAGTTAAACCACTGGCCTATTTTATTTTACTCATGCCTACATAATACATAGATGTTACAATTGTAGGTCACTAGGTCGCGGCGTGTGCTCCTATTGAACATATTTATCCTTGGATGTATCTGATTTTGAATACATTAATAAATACTATTTCTATACTGCCTTTTAAACTTGTGGTAGCTTTTAAGTGTTTTAAAGATCATTTTTTTAACTGCTTCAGTGGGAATGTACTTACCAAACTGTAGGATTATAACCTACGAGTATTAACATCCACTGCTTCTGTATATAGATGTAAGAAATTTTATTGGTTTTGAAGTTTTTGGTTTTGGTTTTTTACAAAGTCAAAAATCATTAATTCATGTAGGTAACACAATTTACACTTATGTACGTCAAAAGAGAAATATACCTTAAATGCTTCTAATTTTACATTTACTTCCAGTTCTCAAATCAAGGGCGTATAACGGAAGAGAAGAACTGGCAATAAACTCTCCGCCCCTCTTTTTAATCGCCAAGTTTTTTTTACACAACGTTTGTAAGGAGCTGCAACCATTACACCACATGACATCAAAAATACAAAAATCTATTGTAGTAATTTTATTAGTACGTGTAAAGAAACAAATACAAAATCTATAATAAATAATATATCGTTTATTTACAACGAAAGTCGTACATTCAGATTGATTAATTATAAAAAAAACACCTCGCAATCAGCTGTATAAAAAAATGCAATTTATGTCATATCTATCATGATGAATAATTAGAACAGTTTATTATAATTATTGTCAAAACGTATGGTCTAAACGCCCCACGCTATAAAGGCACCTTGCCTTTATAAAATTAATCACCTTGCTCATGAAAGCATGAAAGCATTACATTATAATAGCTAAATAAATTCATATACACAAAAAAACAATTGCGGTGTGAAACAAAATCTAGAACTCAAAACATAAATCGAAACCAACAATTTGATATATTCAAGAAATAAAAACTAGGGCGGCTGTTGCATTTTAAAGAATCGCTAGAGAATTTGTGACAAAACTGTGGATTTTTCATCGGATAGTGCAATCACCTTTGCAGAACGGCATTCGGAAGCTTGCAACTGCAGTACAGTGACCTCATGCGTACGCGAGGGGCGGGAAGTAGGTCAGGGCCCTCCTCACCAGTCCTCCTCTTTCCCCTCCCCCATAAGCCTCATCCCAGACTCCGTACTCGATCGACCGCCAAATTTTAACCGTTCTCATGGTAACTATTCTGTTCGATCCTTTTATAAAACATGTTAACCAAAGATGCTTAATTTTCATATTAAACGAGCTGACCCGGCAAACGTTTTGCCATGTATATTATTTCTAGGGAACATTGTTCTTAGTGTAATAAGAATAACAATCTACTATAATAAAAAATAGGGGTTTATCGTAGAGGGGTGAAAATTTAGGGTTGTATGTATGTTGTAGTTATGTTGTGAGTGTATCATAAAAAAAATAATGATAATGAACTATTTATTAATTACTTGTCTACGTCTATCTAGATTGACAAATGATCATGAAGCAGATTCAGAAATCTGAGGCATAACCCTAAAAAGGTTATAGGGCCACTGTTTTTTTTTATTATTGACTTATTTGGTTAGTCAGGAATAAAATTCTCACTAAGTGATCTAAATATTATAAATTAAACTTTTACACGAAAAAAAACCAAAGAAGCTTAAAATCGTCTAAAATAGCTTTGATCTATCTCGAGTTGGTTTTCATGGTCCATTTTATACAAAATATTACTCCCTTATAAATAATTTTGTTCCCAATCCATGTTTTAATAGATCTAAATCATGTATTTTATTATAACCCCTTTAAAACGTCAGATTAAAACTATAAATTACTTTCTATAGGATCAAGTAGTTTTCAACATAACGATGTGTTTGAGGTTGAATGAGTAATCAAGATTTTAATATGGGTTACCCATATTTTGCTACTCGCCCTGTAAACCACGGAATGTTAAAATATTTTGACCTAATTTTGAATCAGCCTTGTCATAACTGGTACAATGCGAATGAAATTGATTTGAGTGAGATTTACTTGCAAGTAATATTTTCGTACATATTCATATTATAAAAGTTTTGTGGGGGCCAGTTTGTTAGTGTTACGTGGTCGTTAGGCGTTTTAAGATACTTCATTATTATGTAATTATTTTACTTTTTTTAATTTATAAGAATGAATCAGTGGCGCTACAACCTCTGTAGGGCCTCAGATTTCTGAATCTGTCTCATGATCATTTTCCAATCTAATACGCAAGTAGGTGATCAACTTCCTGTGCCTGACACACGCCGTCGACTTTTTGTGTCTAAGACATGTCGGTTTCCTCACGATGTTTTCCTTCACCGTTCGAGCTAATTTAATGCGCACATAGAAAGTCCATTGGTGCACAGCCGGGGATCGAACCCACGACCTCAGGGATGAGAGTCGCACGCTGAAGTCACTTGGCCAATACTGCATTATAAATCTATTATTTATGATAACACTTTTTTTATTTAATATACTAGCGGCTAATAATAGCGGTTTAATATTCAGGCTATTGGGATATTATACAAAGTCTGAATACCGACTACAGCGCCATCTGCCGGGCTGATTTGTGAATCTAAACCATCCGGGGCGCCACCCAAACACATACAAAAAAATTCATTTAAATCGTTCCAGCCGTTTAAGAGGAGTTCAGTGACATACACTACGTACAGTAGAATTGTATATAAAACTAGTGGACCCCACAGACGTTGTCCTGCATGATATTTAAAGCGATTAGGATATTAAGCAAAGTATGAAAGTACCGACTGCAGTGCCATCTGCCGGGCTGATTTGCGAATCTGAACCATTCCCAGATCCCCTTGAACACACACAAAAAATTTCATCAAAATCGGTCCAGTCGTTTGAGAGAAGTTCAGTGACATACACACTCACAGAAGAATTATATACGTAGTTGGTCCCAAAGTTCTGTCACTAGCACATTATTTCTACATTTCGAGCAGGATTTTATAAAAAAATTATTGCATTCTATTTTGGAATGTTTGATTATTGTTTTAAAACAAAAAACAATAACTTTCCGTAATTTTTCACGATGGAGTGGACATTGAAAGTAAACCGAATAGTTGTTATTGCGTTGCACCGCTGTGGACACTCGCCGAGTACCATTTTCAAGTTGCTCAAAAATTTGAATATAACGCTTAGGTTTGTGTACGGTACTATTGATAGGTACCTTGAAGTCTCCAGTGTTGAGGACAAGAAAAGAACTGGCTGGCCACGCTCCGCAAGAACACCAGCAGTAATCAAAGCTATCAAGGCGCGGATAGTAAGAAATCCTGTCCGAAAACAGAAGTTGATGGATTTGCAGATGGGTGTCAGTAGGAAAACAGTAAAAAGGTTTTAAATGAAGATCTTGGTCTACGAGCATACAAAAAAGAGTGGGCACTTACTTAATGCTCGTCTAAAAGCAATAAGGCTTAAGAGATCGCGGGTGTTGTTTAAGCGGTACGCGAAAAACCGACACCGTGATATCCTCTTTACGGACGAAAAATTTTTCGATATTGAAGAGAAGTACAATAAACAGAATTATACAGTGTACGCTAAGAGTTCTGAAGAAGCTGAAAATAAAGTTCCAAGGGTGCAACATGGACATCATCCATCATCAGTAATGGTTTGGTTGGGAGTGTCCTATTACGGGCTAACTGAGGTTAATTTTTTCGAAAAGGGGGTCAAAACCAGTGCTACAGTGTACCAAGAGACGGTTTTGTATCGCCTTGTCAAAGACATGTCCAGCACCCTATTTGCGGGACATCACTTCGTGTTCCAGCAGGACTCTGCGTCTGCATACAAAGCCAAGACCACTAAAGCCTGGTTTGAGCGTCAAAACATCGTCTTAATTAGACATGAGGATTGGCCTTCCTCCAGTCCGGACCTTAATCCTTTGGACCAGAAATTATGACAGGGCTTAGAGAGGAAGGTCTGTGATAAACCTCATGAAAATTTGGAGAATCTGAAGTCATCTTTAAAAAAACCAGTGACTGAAATGGACACGAATATGGTGCGTGCTGCGATAGACGACTGGCCGCGACGCTTAAGGGCCTGTATTAAAAATGAGGGAGGTTATTTCGAATATTTTTATGCTTTTTTTATTCCTTAATTAATTTACTAAGAATTGATATATCACTCATTACAAACTGATCAGTACTTTTGTTTTTATCATTATTTCCATTTATGACAGAACTTTGGGACCGACTACGTATATAAAGATAAGTCATTTAATTCAAATTAGGTGGAATTAACTGGAATGGTGGAAACATATTACTAAATTACTATTTAATATACGCTATTAGGCGTAGGCAAGTCAAATAAGTCCTTGTACTTGTATTAATTTCAAAGTTTCACACATAATTAGTTTTAGAACACTACGTATATATTAAATCTATGTAGCGCGTCCTAAGAGAAATGAGATTATAGGATAAAGATTTCGCTAATTATTATTTATTTATTTATAAAATCTATCCAAGCACTTTTAAGGTACAAAAAAAAGGGAAAGATAAAATTTTTTTGAAAAATAAATCAGAAGGAAAATCGATTTTAAAGTGTGAGGCAACTATGGATATCCAGATCTAGGTTTTTTATGAGAATACTCAATCTAGATATCGATGAGTTTGGCCAAAACACGATCTTCTTTATATATATTCGATATATCACTTAATTTTTTACGATTCTTCAACGACAACTAAACCAAGTACGAATTGAACTTTGGATCAAAGCAAAATCCGCGAACTTTAAAGCGCATAAATCTTTATTGGTTCACGTTACTCAAGTTCTATCTCTCAACTGTAACCTACTTCCGAGATTCGTCCGTAACAAAGCAACCCTTTATACTATCATGTTCCACTATATTGCATTCCACGCTGAGTGATATAGGAGATAATATCCTCTTTATTGACTATAAGCGTGTAGACTTTTCTGAATTTTATTAGGTAAGATAAAGTATTTCAAAGCGTAGCTTAGATATAATATTGTTGAGACCAATCTTATCAAATTTACAAAAGAAAATAAATCAGTAGCGCTACAACATTTTTTGGTCCGGGCCTCAGATTTCTGTATCTGTTTCATGGTCATTTGTTAATCTAATAAATAGCAAGTAATCAGCCTCCTGTGCCTGACACACTACATCGTCTATTTTGGGTCTAAGTCAAGCGGTTTTCTCACGATGTTTTTCTTCACCGTTCGAGCGAATGTTAAATGAGCACATACAAAGAAAGTCCATTGGTGCACAGCTGGGGATCGAACTTACGACCTCAGGAATGAGAGTCGCACGCTGAAGCCACAAGGCCAACGCTGTTCTTATGTTAACATTTAATTAACTAAATTTTGCTTGACAGAAAATATATTAATTTGTTATTTTCCGTCGACGACCAGTCACTTTCCGAGCGGCTTGATCCCTTAGCGTTGTGTAGGGTCTCTCTGCATCTTCTATCGCATTTACCACGGAGAGTATTCATAGTTGTTAGGGTTAATGCCTGTAGCTGAGTTTCATCATCGGACGTTGAGGCAGAATACGAAATTCCATCCGTATCACCTCGACATCCGTCGTTCCACAACTGAGCGTTTTTTATGGCAGTTACTACTACGGCCAACCAATGTTTCCGAACCAATTCGACTTAAGGTTCTTTTAGAAAAGAGCGTACCAATTCTTAAAAGGCCGGTAATGTACCTGCGAGCCTTCTGGTAATGTCAGTGTCTATGGGCGGCGGGATCACTTAACATCAGATGAGCCTCCTGCCTGTTTGCAAAGATTAAACTAATAATAACTTTAAGTTTTAGATAGCTACATAGGTAGCTACTAATTACGTCAAATTTGTTTTATTAAATTCGATGTGATTATTAACATCACAATCCTTTCAAACATTTCGACAACAATTTCACAAGGTAAGAGAATGAAACTTTGTCAACTTTTATGAACAAATGCTTCTTAATTTATCTGGCTTCAGTTACCTAAGGAAAAAAATTGTATACAAAAAATAAGAACACTAAATAATTATTTATATCGCAACGTGACCAAGGAGGAAGAATACTTAATAATATTATGGTGGATAATAACGGATTTATTATGCTTAAAAATTATGGGGTAAAACTGATCCGCACGATAAGTGGTGCGGTCTATGACTGATCTATGACTCCTAGGTGTGGGCTATCCAATTTCACTCGCGTCGATTTCCTACTGGCTAATCTGGGTTGCTCGACAGCGCTCCAAGATCTTTTTAGGCCAGTAGATACCCAAAATACGGCGAAGACAGCGGTTGACTAGAAGCCGGTGCAAGATGTCGTTAGTGACCTTCCACGTTTCAGCCATTTAACACAGACGGGGCGGTTTATATGTGAGGTGACGTAACTCTTTTGGTAAGTTTTAGACTCGATTGGTTTGTTGCCATGACAACAAAACGTATCAACGGTCAATGGTCCTATAGGTTATGTATTTACCCGACGTTAAGAAAGGTTAGTGGCAAAACGACACTTATACAATCGACCAATCGAATCAACGTTATATCCAAATATTTAGGATGCTCAATTTTTTTTACGTTGAAGTGTTAATTGAAGTATTGTTTCAGGAGAATGGGCGTGCGGCGCCGGATCTCACGGCGTCGCCGGGCCGTGCTCCGGCCGGTCCGCCGCAGCCGGCGCGCGCGAATCATGCGCCGCCCTGCGTGCTGCAGCCAGATTTTAGGAAGGTATACAATCGTTGCCGCATTATGAACAAAAGAACCAGTGGTTAATGATGGCCTCAGAAATCTAATAACTTACGTATTAGCTTCTAAGAATTAACATTTTGTTTTTTAATAGCAGCTTCAGAAATATTGATTTATGATAAATATGATTGAAGGTTGAACCACAATCATAAAAGTATGTCTTTTGCTTATAGAACTTATTAAGAAGTTTATACAGAAAATTCCGTCATACATCATTACGTAATAATCATTATTACTTCTCTGTTAACCGTACGCTGCGTAATCTTTTGAAACTACATAATACACAAACAAACCAACTGTTCAGATAAATTATTAGATATATTCTTTAACCAAAAACTGCAAAGCAAAGCTTCCGCAGTTTACACAAACCAAACACAGAAGCGGTCTTTACTTAAACCCAAACTACAAATCACTTTGCAAAGCTTAGTTGAAAACTTACAGGTATCTGGCGTGAGCAATGAAATATTCAGACAGATTGAAATGGTGGAGAACGATCACGACGCTACGACGGCCGCGGCGCTCGAGGTAATAAAATTCTAGTAAAACTATTGGCTGTCGATTTCTAAATATCTTATATATTTATTGCTTTAGAATAGTATAAAAAAAATTCAGAAGCAAAACTACATTTGTCATAAGTTTATTAAATGTTTTGTGTATATTTATTTATTTCAACACTTAAATTCTGACAAAACATTATTTAATTGATAATCGTTTATGAAGGCTTTTAATCGTATTAAGACCATATATAACGTACCATAAGCCTCAATCTTCAATGGCAAAGTATCAAGAGGATAGTGATAAGGAAAAAATGTAAGCTCATATTTCAAATAGAAAAAGATATTGGTGTTAAGAGCTTATTCAATAAAATTGAATTTGATTTATATTGAAATTCAGTGACGTATACAAAAATGTATGGTCGATTAAAATAGCGGATAAGTCTATAAGGTAAAAAGGGTCAAGAACTGAAGGCCTGTGAGTAATTGCAATATTGATTGTTTCAGGCGGTGGAGCGTCGCGGGGAGATGATAGTTCGGATCCTTGAGGTGAGGCAAGTGGGACGAAATAACATCGAAGCCGCCAAGAAATTCTTCTCTTTACAGGTATTTAAATCATTTGTGAGAAGTTATTTTAGTGGTTTTATTTGTTTACATAATTTGTAACTAAAATGTTACTTACTAAAAAATAACGTTTACGTTACGTTTAAATGACCTTTAAGCTGCCATATTTTTTTAAAATTTATTATATAAAACTCATTCAACATAAATCTTATCGCTGAATCCTCCTGTTGTCTGTTACTGTTAAATTGTATTTTCGCTGTGATCATCAGACAACAGATCAAATGCATGGTGCCTTTATAGCGTGGGCGAGTATTTAGACCATAAGTTTGACACCAATTCTAAATGACTTAACTTTTTAGTATGACATTATGTTAATGTTCTTATTATATGTCATTATAAAAATTAATATGACATTTGCATGCCTATTTATATATGGCTGATTGTGCGGATTTTTATAATTAATCTATCTGATTGTACCACTATCTTAGCAAATAAACGTTTCATTTCATTTCATTAAAAAAAGATAGTTTCTTTGACTATGGATACGGCGTCTATCGAAATTAGTACAGATGTTCTTGCGTGTTGCCATATACTTTACATGAAAAAATAAATTGCAGCCTAAAAATATTTTTACCGTCTGTACCTAAATAAATATTTTATTTTCTTAAATACGTAGAAAAATACACGTGTCAAAACATATAATTCGTCAACTAAAAATAATAAGGAAATCGGTCAGTAAGTGTGTGCCGGAAGTAGGTCTGACCTTACCCGCAATATGGGCAATATTGCGGTCACAGCTGTAACCCTGATCGACTGGGGAAAACAATTACTGTGTCACCGATTTCGATGTCCTGTATTTTCTATAATAAGGTTTTCATATATGTAAATAATTCCTCTTAAAATTCAATAATATATATCAAATGGCACCATAAAAATGTACTTAAGAAAAGCTCACAGAATCACCTCAATTTTCCTTTGCAAACGAACCCTCATATCCCCATTTATTACCTTCAAAGACGAGCTTTGAGAGGGAATTTATTCATCGATATTTGCATATTCTAATTTACTCTAAAAACAGGTAATTTCACTCCCTTTGTTGACCTGAATATTTTGCTCTAACCTAGTACAGATCTCGATGAAAGAGCTCTCACCAGACAGATCTATTGTTCAGCTTGGCCTAGATAATAGGAAATGCGAATGCAATCTAGACTAGCATTGTTAGGATGCGTACTCACAGACCGCAGCCCGCCTAACCAAAACTATGTCATATTGCTACGAGATTGATTTTGCTGCGGTCCCATCGACTATTTCACCAACGTTATTAATAAGGCCACAAAGAATAATTATATGAAAGACAAATGAAGATGCCATTACAGCTGACGTTTTAAAGCAGTGTTACCCAACGGGGACCACGCCCCACAGTGGAGCAGTTTGATTGTTAAGGCCATTCGAAATTTATTTCAAATTATCAATTATGTTTTGAAAATTTACTTACTGTGTTTCGTTAACAAATTGTTAGTAATTCCTTCCTAAAACCTATCATTTAAGTTTCTTAAGTGCACACTTAAACATTTTATATGAATACTAGTGGACCCCACAGACATTGTCCTGCATGATATTTAAAGCGATTAGGATATTAAGCAAAGTATGAAAGTACCGACTGCAGTGCCATCTGCCGGGCTGATTTGTGAATCTAAACCATTCCCAGATCCCCTTGAACACACACAAAAAATTTCATCAAAATCGATCCAGTCGTTTGAGAGAAGTTCAGTGACATACACACTCACAGAAGAATTATATATATAAAGATTTTTTGTATGTTACATAAGAATTTTAGAACTTCGCAAACACTTTTTTGAAGCGTTCTGTCATTTTACTATTATACCTGTGCCGATTGATCATTCCGTCCCAAAAGGTTCTCCAGGATGGCTGTGTGGGGTGGTTTTTTTTATGTACCTAATATATGGAAAACGGGTAGGAGTCTCTCCTGATGCTAAGTAATACCGCCGCTCATGGACACTCACATTGCCAGAAGGCTCGCAAGTGCGTTGCCGGCCTTTTAAGAATTGGTAACATTGTATTTTAGATATATGAGCATATTGTGTTACAACATCAAACACTGGTTACCAGCCCAGCCATCAGGTTTACTTAGAAGGATCAATCATTTTCCAGGATTCACGACATGCAGTCCAACTAGTGGAAATCGTCAAACGACCTGGCCAAACTTTGGGCTTATATATTCGAGAAGGAGACGGTGGGGCGAGGACAGATGGAGTATTCATATCTAGAATAGCGTTAGAATCTGCCGTTTATAACAGCGGTTGTCTCAAGGTTGGAGACGAGATCCTAGCTGTTAACCTAGTGGACGTTCGACGCATGTCATTAGATGACGTTGTAATCATCATGTCGATTCCCAGAAGACTTCTACTTTGCACCCGACAGAGGAAAGGTAAATAATAATCCCTTGTTGGTAAATATCAAAGCCTGTTTGTGTAAATAAATTCGCTCCGAGCATATTTACATTTCGTCCTTATATTCCATGTTTTGCGCTTGTGCAGTGAAATGTTAGAGATAATTTTGTAAATATTGATGCGAAAGTAACTTATTGTACTTAATGAGCTTCACTTAAATCTCATTGTATTTAATATATTTTTTTTATCCTGTGATATTAGAGATTTCTAGATATTAATAACAGCTATGGATACGATGGTCTTGTTCTCTGTCTTCTTTTTTGATTGTCCTGAATAATTTATCCATCATTATATAATCTAAAAAATTAAGGCGAAGGTGAAGTTAATTTTTATGTCTGTTTAGGAAAATCTGGACCAGGATCACCTTCAATGCCCAGAACTGAACATAAGCCCCCACCAGTTGTCGTGCTGAAAAGAGATTGCAGGGATGACGACGACAGAGATAGAGATAGAGTCGATGGACTTTACTCACAGTAAGTTGTTTTTACTAATGATAGGAGTCGACTCCATCTAAATCTTTTTTTTTTACATTCTTTCTAGATTCTTCCCCTACTGTTTTGGTGCCGAAGGTATTGCTTAACGAATATGATATTTTTAGTAAATTTAAGTAGTAGATACTTTTTGGATTTCTGCATTATAATATTATCTGCATATACATTAGGTAATATCATAAAATTTACAGCAGAATTTATATTGCAAATAACTAACAAATACTTTGTTCATTGCTAGACCAGAAAAAATCCCGTTGTAAAAGTACCTGGTGGTTCAAGTAAATTATCTATATGTGGATTTGACACTTATTTTATTTCCAGACATGGTACGCTCCGTTCAACGGGGGCATCTGGCGGAGTTCGACCCGTGGGAGACGGTCGCGAGGAAAGAAGTCGCCTGCAGCTGGGCGGTTTGTCTCCTGATTCCACTCCCCTCGACTTGTACTATAATTCCAGACCACCATCGGACCATTCTACATGGAGGTATGTAAAAAGTCTTCACAATCGTGTTTGTTACTTGTTTACGTACTATATGTATTGAACTCAAATAAAATAAAAAAAGAAGTGGCGCTACACCCTTTTAGGTCTGGGCCTCAGATTTTTGTATCTGTTCCATGATAATTTGTCAATCTAATAGGCAATTAGGTGATCGGCCTCCTGTACCTAACTTTTTGGTTCTAAGGCAAGCAAGGATTCCTCACTATGTTTCCTTCACCGTTCGAGCGAATGTATTTAACATTCACACACATAGAAAGCCGGGGATCGAACCTATGACCTAAAAAAATACTAATTTTTATTATTATTAATAATATTTTTTATATCTCTCCAATAAATCAATAACAATATGTAATTGTACCCGTATCATCTTCACGTCCTTTGTACTGGTAGTGTGAGTGACCGAAGGCAGGTCACTGTCATCAGATGAAGCTCCTGCTAGTTCGCCCCCAGTTCTATTAAAAATTACTTACTTCATTTTCCGACACGTTTCAAATGCTGTGCCTTTTTCAAACCTATATAATTCAAATAAACTAGGAACAGTGTTTAAGTTTTAAATTCTTATAAGTTATTCTGCTTCAGTTATCGCCCACCACCGCCAGTTATTACAGAACAACCTAAGTCAGGAGCTACGCACTTTGTGCCATACGAAAGATCTTATCCAAACACATTGGAGAGCTTAGCTGAGAAGGTTCATTCCTTCTATCCAGGAGAAGGAGGCAGGTAAGAAGTAAAAGGGGCTTTAATTATAAAGTAAATAATTAATAAAATTGTAAGAACATATGGTACAATGTTTTTAAAAAAATATAATAATTAAATCTTTTTTTACTTCTTAGTACTAGGTTCGGCGGCAGAGTGCCCAGATCTGGGTCGGAACAGCAACTGCCTCGTGCAGAAACTCATTCAGATTTCGGACGGCATTCTCTGCTGAGGTCCAGTTTGAAAGCATCTGCCGCTACTGGTGCAGCTGGTGGTAAGAATAAATCTTGTATTTAATAAATACACTCTGACTTATTAAATAATAAAGTTTCGGCTAAAATAAAGAATATATTTATTTATATAAATTAAATGCTATTTTCGTGTATTTTTAAATTTATTTATTTCGTAATCCAAAAATTATATATATTTTGTATGTTGTATGTCCGAGCTGCTGCTGATAATAAACTCATTCATGTCCCTGTCTCAATTTCCACATTATGTAAATTTATAAGCACGATTTTTTCCAGCCTCAACTTTGTCAAGATACAATCAACGTTACGGTGGCGTAGGTATGCCTGGTCTTCCAAGCTCGGGACTTTCAAGTACTGGGCTAACTAATGCCGGCTTAGGCCCTGGTCTTCCTTCGGGGCTCTCATCTACCGGTCTAAGCGGTTTAACCGGTTCCAGCTTAGTTGGAACAGGACTGAGTAGCGGGATTGGAACTGGATTATCGGGATCTGGATTAAGCTCTACTCTCGGAGGATACGGAACGACAGGTTTAGGACTATCCTCTTACGGAAATAAATTCGGTACATCGAGAAGGAATCGAAGCCTCGACTACTCCTCGGATACAGAAGCCACAGCACCCACAAGAACGCCATACTATTCGGGATTAAGTGGCTACAGAAGCAGCACGTTGGGAAGAGATATAGGATCAAAGTTTAATTCGCTCCCAAGAGACGTACGAGGAACTGGCCAAAGGTGAGAAAGTCTTTGGAATTTCATGAGATCTATCCTATATGTAATTCTTATATGATTTCACAGAATGGGACTGTCAAGGCGAGCTGGAAGTGTCTTGCAAGACGAACCTGAACCGCTGTCTTCTCGACTAGATCTACGTTCTTCCAGAGGTTAGTGATTTGTTTTATAAATAACCTCGTTTTGAAATCAAGTACTATGCACGTCAAAGTATTTTAATTTTAACAGCAATTGGGCCTCTTCATTAAAAGTTTGCACACCGATTCTTCGTTCGGAAACGCGATTAACGAATTGATTTAGACAAAAATGTTATTTAAGATCCATCAGAGCAGCCGGTAAATTACCAAGTCTGACATCATCTTTGAGATCCACGCCGGTACTCTGTCCCCAATAAGTACCGATAATTGATGCCGTCTTTAAATAGATCTTTTGTCATTTATACGTGGACTTTTCATTTTCCTATACCGTAAATGTCGCTGGCTTGGGACTGCAACAATTCAATACTGATGTCAGTATACCAGAGTACCAGGTCAAGAGGTATAAAACAAAAGTGATATTCCATGTATTGAAGGACGTTTACCTTCCTCACCGTCAGTGTTCACATCGGACGAGTATCGCGCCTGGCTGTCCAGAGCGCCTTCTACCAGTGCTCTCTACGAGAGTCTGCGGCCACGCTTGCCTACCCACTACTCGGCAGAAAATATACACGATGCGCTGAAAAATGTAAGTTTACAATTTATTTATTTACACCGATGTTATAACTAATCCGGACTTAATATTTGCAAGACAAAAAATTTGCCAATTTCTATTGAAATTACGATGAAAAAAACAAAAATTATGTTTTTGTAATATTTGCTAATATCTATATATATACGTATATATATGTGTGTGTGAAGTGAAGAGTAATGTAATTTTTCTTATGACAGATGGAAAATGCAAGTCGCTACGGTTCAACACTGGGATTAGCTGGTCGCCGCATGGAGCGCCCCAGGCACTTGCCAGCAAGATCTCTGTCCTCGCAACAATTAGGTATTTTTTACAAAGAACCTAAGGGAAAAAATTCGGAGATGATATAATTTGTTTACAAAATTTGCCATTTACAAGAGATACGCAACAAATAATGTCTCAAAAAACTTAAATTTAAAAAATTTGCTGAACATCGTTTTTTGTTCTAATCACATGAACTTTAGCTTTACATTATAAAAAATATTAATTAACGCTTTTGTATTTTAAAACTTATCTAGATATATATGTATATGACGAATAAAACTCAAATGTGTTGCTAAAATATGTATTAAGAAAAAACATTTAGTGTTTGTTATTTTACTTGAAAACAATGACTTTTATCCTATTTCTTTTACAATCAAAAATATTTTCGAATTTAAATTTATATGACGGTCCAAAACTAGCGTATTTTCCACAGAAAACAACAAATTAAATCAAACATCATTTAACACATAATAGATAATTAGTAATCTAAAGAATTTAAGCTAAGAAATATAATTATAATTATTTATTTATAAGGACCAACCGCTAGTGGATCACCGTCAGCTCGTCGCGTGAGACAGCTACTGGAGCTAGGTTCGAAATTCACCTGCCCCAACCCCAGCCCGGTGCCCACACCCGGGTCAAGGCATCAGAGACACCTCGATATAAACCCTAACGGTACGTCCATAATCGTCATACGAGTAAAAAAGCATCGTGATTTAATTTCCACAACTGAGCGTTTTCTGAGGCAATTATTGCCCCACACCACTATGTGGAACCAGCTGCCCACTTAAGTATTTTATAACCAATTCGAAATAAGGTCCTTCAAGAAGAGCGTTCCAAGTATTAAAAGGTCGGCAACTCACTTACAAGCCTTTTGGCAATATGAGTGACCATGGGCGGAGGTATCAACTAACATCAGATGAGCCTTCTGCCCGTTTTCCTCCTGTTACATAAAAAAATCAAAGTCTGATTTCAAAACCAAGCAAGGCAATGTATACAATAACACAATTGAACTTTCAATTCAATGTATTAAAAAGAAGTTGCATTGATTATCTGATTTATATATCGGAATCTATATTCGAAAATAGTTCTTTAATAGATAAAATCTGACCTTTTCTATATTTAGTCAAGCTTTTTTTACAGAATTTCTCAAATACAAGATTGAAAAGCCGGGGACTGGTTTATCGACATCTATGACTGGGCTATCTCGTATATCTGGGGGTGTTTCGGGGATGTTATGGGTGCATTTATTAGCCGGAAGGGGGTTAAGGCCTGCCCCCTCGGGCTCTTCGCCCGGTTCTCCCCCGTCGGGACCTTTAGCCCCACCTCAGCCCCCGGTAGCTCCACGGGACTTGTACTGTGTACTTGAATGCGATCGAGTACATAAAGCTCGTACTGTGGTAAGTGTCGCATAAGTAGTTGTAATTGTTTTACTTTATGTACTGTAACCGCAATGCGGTATCCGTTCTTATAAATTGTCTTCAGTGAGATATTAAATACGTAAGTATGTATATGTTAGTGAATATATATAATACGACAATTTACATACATATTAAAATAAATTCAAATTTATCGAATTTATTTATAAGTATCTATTCCTATACTTAATATCAAAAATACACTTAGACAATATACAAAGCCAAACACAGATTTGTTAAACACAATATACGAAACAGAAAAAGTCAATTAAGTTCATGAATAGATATAAAAAAAAACTAAAATTAAACATTAAACAAAGTTCAACTTAATATTTTAAATAAATAAAAATTTTATTATTGCTAAACAAAGCCAGTCTTCCCGCTTTTTAAAATATACCCGCTTTGGAAGGTGGAAAATATCAAAATCTTTTTAATATGTATTTTTAGATAGCTAAAACCCGGCGAATTACGCAGATAATTCCGAGCTCTTTAGTAGCGATAGTTGTAAGAATTAAATAAGAAGTTTTCAAATGATATAATATAGGTTTCTCTCATCTTCTTTCCTTCAGGTTCGTACCGGAGAACTTCAGTTTGATTGGGATGAGTCTTTCGAGCTAGAACTGGTTGATAATAGACAATTGGACGTTCTGGTATACTCTTGGGATCCTCAACACAGGCACAAGTTGTGTTACCGTGGAGCTGTCACCTTGCCCGATCTGCTAGCACGGTCTTCCTCACATCAACTGGCGATAAGGGTAATATTTTTTTTTTAAATTTAGATCCCAAGGAAATGGAAACGGTTGAAGCAGTACTTTAAATTCAATTTTATATGTATGTTAGCATGAAGTTCAAGTATGTTCACTATGCGAAACTCAAAATTTCATCCGCATTACCTTGATGGCTGGTAATTTGCCACTTTTTTGCGAAATAGCGAACTATGGCAACACGATCTTCAATTGTTTAAAAAGGAACATACTACTTCCACAAAGGCCGGAAATGTACCCACAAAAATGGGTACCCTTGGTGTGCGATGACTGCCATTTTTGTGCGTCCTGTAGGTTTTTTCCTATTAAAAAAAAAGAAGATGTATTTTTGCATTGGGGAAAATATTTGTTATATTCAACACAAATTAAGAGGAATTACTGTAACTAATAGTATGAATGAGAAGCCAAACGGAAATAAATTAAAGACAAAAATTAATTACTTAGTATTGTCTTTTATTGAGATAAACTTTACACATTTAAAGAAAACACTTTTTAACCGGATTGAAGTTATATATTATTATAAATTTACAATTATTTTACATAATTTTAAATTTAACCGACGTTTCGCGTGCTTTACACCGTGCGTGGTCACGGTGACTGAAGACAAAAGGTGTTGAATGTCAGAAAGTATCACAGCTGTAGAAAAAGTTGTATCACCTGTATTTATTTCCCCGGAGTTTGTATCGACTAAAGGATGGAGGGGTTTGGCAGAAATGACTCACGGTGTCCTCTTTTTTCGCAGATTGTTTATCTTGAGATTTTAATTTGGATATTATTGGATCCCAGGTGTTGACAATTTTAGGCCGTCTTTTCTATTGAAATTGAAATACAATAATACGTAACTTCAATCCGGTTAAAAAGTGTTTTCTTTAAATTCATTACTTACTAAAAACCATCATCTTCAACGGTCTATTATTCGGACTCTATCTACCGAAACCGGTAGAAACAGATAGTTCGCTCCAGACGCTCTCTTGCTGACCACTACGCTCAGACATGAGCTGCCGATTAAAGAGAGAGACAGATCACATTCAAAGTTGTTCTTAAAACATGCTATATAAAAATCTTCTATAAATTTCCAAGTATATATTTCAGATGGAACCGCGTGGAACGCTTTACGTCCGCGTGCGACACACGGAACCACATGAGTTATTCCGCCGAAGACCCACGCCATCCCGTCTATCCCCCCCACCTTTATTTGGGGCAGAATTAGATCAAGTCGTTGCAAGGGAGGTTAGGCCATCCCATGCCCCACCGGTGCCGCTCATCGTCAGGCGGTGTGTGGAGGAGATTGAACGACGCGGGTTGGATATTATAGGTGATTACCATTTTTAGTTTAAAACATTCTACAGATGTAATTTTAACTCTGGTCATATTGTTTTTTAAACAGTCTTTTGTTAACGACTGGACCAAGCAATATATAGACTGAAATAAGACTTAAGAACAGTGTTGGCCTAGTGGCTTCAGGTTGACTCTTATATCTGTGGTCGTAGGTTTGATTCTCGGCTGTGCACCAATGGAATTTTTTCGTTTAACATTCGATCGATCGGTGATGGAAACCGGCTTGCGTTAGACCCAAAAAGTCGAAGGCGTGTGTCAGGCACAGGAGGCCATTAAAAATATTTAAAGTAAAACTACTAAAAATTCGCCTCATAACATTATAATGTTTTATTAAAACATTAAAAGTGTTATGGAAAGCAAAAAAACAAAAATAGACCTGAATATTTCGTCAACTCTTTATTTCAATTACAAGAGAAAATATAAACAAATATTTAATGTGACTTCTGAAGCTTCTAAATGAATTTCGAATGGGGTATGGAACCCATTTTACTTTTGGCAATTCCTGAATATTTTTTTAATAAAGAGTATTTTCAGGTCTCTACCGTCTTTGTGGATCTGCGGCTAAAAAGAGGATACTGCGTGAAGCATTTGAGAGGAATGCTCGTGGAGTTGAGTTGACCCCTGACTCTGTTCCCGATATCAATGTGATTACGGGAGTCCTCAAGGATTACTTGAGGGAACTACCGCAACCACTATTCAGTCGGTGCTTGTTCCAGATGACGTTGGATGCTCTAGGTGAGAGAAAGAAGACGTTATGGCATATTCCTGTATATTTTCCATTTCTTTATTTTTAAACAGTAAAAATTTCAACGTATTATAAAGTCAGGTTTAAATATAGTTCTTTTAGATTTATTTTTATAATAATAATTTATTCCAATGTGATAAAACAGATCCATTTTAGTTAGTAAGTACAACTTAAAAACAAATTTCAGTACTAACAATAAAGAAAAATAAATTAAAAATTTATATATATAAATAAATACACTAGTCTCCCAGAGCCGACGAGCGTACTCATACAAAAATTACTTGGCATAGTGCGCGCACAATTATATGTGTTCGCTTTGGTAGCGGTAGCAAGACTGAGCGAACAACGAGTATAGTATGTGCGCGTCGACACGAGTCCACAACTTGTACCGTGTGCGCGCACACAAGTGCACAGTTGTGCGGGAATTTTGCTAAAATATTTGCGCACAATTTGTTTTTGTTTGCTTAATTGAGTCGCCCAAAACAAACATTTGTGCCGTACGCCGTGCCACACTGTGCCGCACAGTTCAGTACACTGGTGGAATCGTGCCTTTATACATACAACTCCTTCATTTTGGTATGCCTCGTTATTAACGACTTTTATATATTTTCTTATAGATGATAAAAAACTATTATCGACGGAAAAATCCAAAACGATGTGCAATTCATTTTTATATACAGTTTAAGTAAGGCTTAAATTGCTTTTTCATTCAATTTATGAGTAGACCTCAATCCAATTAGGCACTGATGTAACTTTTTATTTCATAACATTCACTATATCATTACAGGAGTATGTCTACCAGACGATAAGGAAGGAAACGCTCGACTTATGGCATCAATAGTGGAATGCCTTCCGCGTGCAGCACGGGCGACTCTGGTCTTTCTGCTAGATCACCTGGCTCTCGTAGTCGCAGCCCAGGACCGGAACAAAATGTCTCCGCAACATCTGGCTGTGGCCCTGGCGCCACCGCTGATGCTACAGTCGCAGCCGCCCACAGAGCTGGACTACCAGCGACCGATACACGTGCTACAATGCCTTCTACAAATCTGGCCAGCTCCGAAACGTTCAGGTAATGTTGTCGTTCAGCCCCAATAGCTGTAACAGCTAAGTTCCAGAAACAAGGACCAGAAAGTTAATGGGGGAGGGGGGAAGTGGAGAATGAAAGACGCTAGAACGTTGCGTTGAACTGTGATTGGTCAACAGCATCTGTTATCTGTCAGCTGTCAGCATTAGCAGCAAAAATAATTGACAGTGAAGCAGATATCGTTCCTATCTCTTCTATGCTGACACTATTAATATTTTTTATTATTTGTAAGTCCTAAAACAACATGTTTGGTTAATACATACAAAAAAAGTATGTCTTCACAAATTTTACACACATACACATCATATTAGAACATACAAACATCAAACTAGCTAGGAAAAATTAATCAAGCAACCAAAATTAAAAAATTAAAATTACAATAATTATGGATAGTAATTAATATTATGCTGACTTAATTTTCTACAATACTAAAGAATAGCTTAAAGTAAGTTATTGTTGAATAACACTCTTAGTGTTCTATAATGTTTGTACTGTGTTCGTGTGACAGAGATACCGCACATTATATTCATTACACAATGTTTGTTCACTCCAAAAATAACTACAACTAAATCGTTAAACCTCATTAAGTAAGAACCAAGATTATTGTAAATAATAAATAATTAATTTAACTGAAAATTATATCTGTGGTCAAAGTGCATTACTTTTGCAAAATCTAAATGTGTTTTTGCTTTGTGAGAGTATCTTTTTAATTTTCAACTCAAGGCCAACCTTAACGCATGTATGTTTGTAGACAGTTCGGCGCGGAGAGCCAGCACTCGGGCCGCGTGGAAACAGAGTCAGTGCGTCGCAAGTGGGCTCAGCCACCCTCCCCCAAGGTAATATCTTCTCATCGTTTATTTACCAGTTACTTTTAAATTCAAGACGGAAAACGAGGAAGTGGACGAACTCAAATTATAAGCAGGCTATAACTGAAGAAGAGTCGCAAAGGATAGTGAACAGTGGAATGGGTTTGAGGAGACATTTGCCAAAAGGCACACCGGAGTCCGAGATATAATGTAGTGTATTAAAGACGGAATATAAAGGCATATTATTTATTAAGTATTATTATTTTTTAAACTGAATTGAAACTGTCTGAACAAAAAAAACATTGTAAACATTTACCAACACACAAAATATATACAGTTATTAGAATATTCTTAACCTACATATTAATAATAATTAAAAATTGATAAGTAGAAAATTAAAATAAATTTTAAAAGTTTGGTCCCTATGGCGAGTACCTTTAATGCTGGCAGAATATCCTCGCTGTGTTGCAATTTTATTCGTTGAGCAAAGCACCAGCTCTGGGGTCATCGGTACTATCTACGAGGCGCCACCTTAAATCTTTAATTAGTGCCTGTGCTCTTGAACCCCACGGCCCAAGAGTCAAAGGGAACAAAATCAAAGTTAGAGAAAAGGCTTTTATATTGGAGCCGTTTGTTATTAATAAGTTTTGATCACAATATCATTAACTGAAACACTTAAAACATTATTGATAAACTTTTATATTCCCTAAATTCTTAAAAAGCCGGCAACACACTCACGAGCCCTCTGGCATTGAGTGGCTGTGGTATCACTTAACATCAGATGAGCCTCCTGCCCGTTTGCCCCTGTTCTATAAAAAAATAACAAATATCATATATTATTATTAATTTTATTTGAATGACTCTCGATGTAACCCTCAGGCCGAGTTCCGCCCTCAGCCAGTCCATATCGGCATCCAGCGGTAGTATCAGCAGCATCTCCGCAGCCAGCTCTCTCGGCTCGGCCCGGGGCCGACCGCTCGCCGCCCGCACATGTACGTATACTCTTTACATTGACAAATATTCAATACATTACATATACGGGGCAATATATTGAATATGTTAGGTACATGGTTACTATCTAATTCATTCATTTGAATAGTTTATGACAGGGACAGCGATGCGATCAAATTATAGGTGTTTTATTCATTTTTTATAATGTTTATCTTTTATTTGTTTCAATAAATACACAATAAACACATATATCCCAAAATCATCATTTCTTACACGCACTATTATGAACATGAAATCTTTTTTAAATATTTATACAATGGAATCTCTGTAACTCGAATATGAAGGGAAATGGAAAAAAAATCGAGTTAACAAGTTTTCAACTCAAGAAGAACTTCGAGATATATATGATTTTTTCTGCTGAAATGTATGTTATTTATTTTATTTTTCGAGTGTATGCAATTAATGTATTCATTCATTGCACTAGTACAAGAAAAAAACATGGATGAGAAGCCCCGAACCCGAATATTTATTTTGAATTTTATTGTTTTTATTTCGGGGAATTCCAAGTAAGACGTCATTATATTTTACTAACTAAGACTTACGGAGTCTCCTTTCTGAAATTCGAGTTATAAAGTCTAAATAATTCGAGATATCGCGTATTTAGGTTTTCAGCGGAAGAGAATGACAATTTTTTTCGACTTACTGAGGATTTTGACTTTTCGAGTTTCGAGTTATGGAGATTCCACTGTATTAACCACGCTTTACGAATTCAATACGATAAACGAACTTTGGAGCTGAGGGAATTTTAAATGCAAATGTCATAGTAAAAATATTTGTGACCCTTAATGAGTGATAGAGACAGTTTTAGTGAATTCTACAAAATACGAAATCAAGTTCTAAATGGAAGTGTAAAAAGGTTTCATTGTTCAATCGATGTCTTTCATTTACAAATACATAAACATTGTTAATGAATGAAAGTATGAATGAATTGACGCAGTGACTCTCTGTAATAGTCTAGCTGGACCTCTGGGGTTTCACGTCACTTTGCGCAGACCTACTTTCAAAACCAAAATAATATCTTGTCAGCAGGCTTAAGTAAGTGTGGAGAATTTCAACTCAATACGCATGTAGTAGTAGATCTAGCTGCAAGACACACAAACCTACACAAGTGTAGCTCATGATTTGTAACGGAGAAGAGATGAGGTAAACCATTTTGTAAATATCACGACCTCATATTTCCTAAGACTAAGCGTTGGCCTTTACGAAATGGTTTATTATTGACCTGTTTTTTTGATGATCCCAATTTACAGCTAGCTTTAATTTTAGTTTGTCCCCTTGCCTGGAGTGCTAGGTTACTTTAATTAGGTTTGGTGCTACTTAAACGCGTATTTTTTTGATTAAACTCATCTGACATCACGAATACAATATATGAATGTTTTTCAACTCATTATGATTGCTTGGATACAAAACTGATTAAAGTTTTGCGTATTATTGTGTAATAAAGTTTTTAAAATAATAAAGTAAATCTGTTATATACCTGACTGATATGATAACAGTGAAGGAGAAATGTGACCCCGTGCCGTCGGTTGCAGGTTCTCTCATCAGCCAGGGCCGGCCCATATCGTCCGCAGTCGCCTCTGCGCGGCCCTCTGCCCGCTCCTCCTCGCTCCCGCCAAGTGACGGTCTCCTCTCCCGGTTCGCCCAGTAGCAGCTCGGGCAGCCACAGTCCGGCCGACACTATCAAGCACGGCGGGTCCGTCTCCTCAATACTACGACAGCCCGAGAGGACCTCGCCCAGGAATTCCCCTCGTCACTCCCCCCGGGCCTCGCCTAGAGATTCCCCGCGGGGCACGCCCAGGGATCTGACGCCGAGGGAGACGACACCTCGTGACACGCCCCGGGAGAATGGGTCCCGCGAGTCGCCCCGTTCCGCCATCCCGGGCACATCGGCCGGGCTGGCGGTGACGCTCAACTCGGCCGGCGGCGTGAGTCCTCGCTACACCTCCACCAACCCCTTCCTGCAACAGTACGACGCCGAGGAAGAAGCCGAGGCGTGGCACTCCGCCGACATATTCTCCTCTACGCACACATAGTGCTCATAGCGAATTGAATTTCCTAGTCAATTTTTTTAAAGAATCGAAAGAGTTCTGCTCTGCTGTATATTATGTTGTTCGAACGTGCGTTCGTGAATTTGTTATATATAGCGAGTTATGATGTATATTACGGTGAGAATGTTCGCGCGAGGTTGTCCTCGCCGACCGCTATCGCTCCGCCCCGTAGCCGCTATGTTGTATTGACGTATTGTATATTGTATATAAATGAATACGTATTTAACGTAGGTACTCTCCAGTTTTGTACCGATAGGGCGGCGCTCTGGCGGACGGTCGAAGCGCTACACGCATCGTCCCACATATCAGAGACTGGCGCCGTCGACGCTCCCGAGCTAGCTGAACTCTGGAGCGTCCACGGTGCGCCAGTCAGTAGGTCGAGTAGGGAGAGTGTATCATAGATCGAGTCGGAATCGTCTTGAGACTGAGACCATATCAGAGTACTTAGCTCGTAGATACCTCTCGATGGACATCCGTCGTAGAACGAGCGATTGCGTCACGAACGTCTAGAGGCACGAATGTTATGAATCTTTCAAATATTCCAAGTATTCCTTGTTCATTATTAATAAATTACTATTATACATATAAACTATATTAAACTAAAATAGTGTTAGTGCATTTTTACGAGTCGCTGATTCTATGAAGGAACGGATTCTTCATACTAAACGGATCGGTCGCAATCTCAAGATCTGGGATCATATTTGCGAATTGTTAAATTCCAAACGTCATACATTACACACATATAGTTCACAGATATAAGTGTCGAGCGGCAATCTGTTTCTTCCAATTGCAAACGTTTTTTACTGTTTACAATCATCTTCAAATTGTTGACTGTATTTTATTATCTTGTTGAATGGATAGCTAGTGTTAATGATAATACTGAATTATAAATTGGGATTCGCAAATAATATCTCTATTCTTATAGCTGGCGTCTGCTAGACATATAAGAGTGGCGGAAATCGACCAATGACAGCACTGATTAAACCCTCACTGCCATGATTGGTCCATTTTAAATAGTTATGCATATTATTACAATTACACCTATTAATATGTCTGTCGGAGGCACTCAGGTTTCGTACTGATTTTGAGCAACACTTCAAGACGAAGTTTTGTTACTGTTTTTATAATATAGTTGCACAAAGGACACGACTGAAATGGGACACAAGGTTTTTGATACTTTACCGTTTTACCCTTTTTCTCATTTTGTGATATACTAGATGTTGCGTTGGAACCTCGCCTTTTATATGAATGTAAGTCTGTCCATGAATTCCTATATTTCGCTTAACCTACTATGAATACTCGTTTTTGGCGGAATTCATGTTCGGAGTAGAACCTTATGACGACACTTTACTAGGCTCTGCTGAACACAAGAAACTACTGGGGACCTTTCAAGGAGTTTATTAATCTTCAAATTTTTCAGCAAGTATCTGGAACTAATTTAAGCTGTCCTGCGATTGGTCACTATTTTCACTAGCTTTAAGGGTAAATCTAAGTCACATACAGAAAACAGGTGTGCTAGTTATGTTGTGCTGCTTTTGAATCGTGATACAAGAACAGGAAAGTTTATTGACCGGCGTTAAGACCTGGAAGAAATGGAAGGCCCCCAAATAATTGATTTCTACCACTTAAAACGTTTTCCTGCTCACAATACTTTTGCAATTTCGTTATCTAATGTGTTCGGTAAAGCCTTAACGCGAAGACAATATGATTTTAGAATGTTTATAATATCTGATATAATGATTTAACTGAATGAAATCGCCTTCGTGATACCACATGAAGTAAATTAGCATTGCCATATAAATATACAAATAATTCATTTAGCTTACCAAAATTGATAGCTTTTAACTGTTCAGTATACATACTTGTTATTAATATTAAGTAGTTTAACATAATATTGTTACCATATATGATATTTACTTCACGTGGTACAAACGCTTATAACGTTAACACTGTCGGATATTAAACATTACTTTGTCTGTTTTATAAATACTTGTATAGGGTGTCTCAGTAAGAGTGCACTTTTTAAAATTGTAATATTTTTGTTTTCCTGCAAGTGACGACTCTGAAATTTGACAGGTGTCACCTCTGTTTATTCCAATTATTAAAAATGGTGCGCTTTTTTGAAAGAACAACAAGTTATAATTGTGAAAACTCATTACAAAAGTAACGATGAAAACGCTCGCAAACTTCACCAAATTTTCAGCCGAGAAAGTGCACCTAATGTGTCAACCATTCGAAGAGCGGTCAAAAAATTTTAAGAAACTGGGTTAATTATGGATAATAAGAATCTTTTGCGTCAACGTACCGGTCTGTCTCTTGAAAACATTGCTGCTGACTGCTGTAAACGAGAGTGTCGCCGAATACCCGAAAACATCAATTCGACGCAGCAAATTTTGACTAAAGACCTTCATGCGTACAAGATTCACTTAACTCAGAAGCTCAAACCAGCAGACCAAGGAAAGCACCGGCAATTTTCTCAATGAGTAATGGAGCAAAGGGAAGTCGATGCCAATTTTTCGAAAAAAGTCATTTTCTCCGATGAACAGAACACATTATCTCACGAAATTCTGATGTCAACTGGCCACCAAGATCGTGCGATTTAACGCCGTGCGATTTTTTGTTTGGGGTTTTGTGAAATCTCGAGTTTATGCGAATAAACCCGAAAGCATTCCTGAGCTCAAATCGGAAATCCAACGCGTCATCGGTGAGATACAGCCACATCTCTGTGCAAAAGTCATGGAAAATTTCATGAAAAGTGTAATGGCCTGTCATCGGAGCCGTGGAGGTTATTTGCCGGACATTTTATTCTATACTTAATCGGAACATGTCTTCTTTACAATGCAATAAAAATATCAGAACTGTCATAAAATACTTGTCTTTATTTAAAAATGAAAAAGTGCACTCTTACTGAGACACCCTATACTTTAAAATCTTTATGGATTAGGTTTTCATAATAAACAATTGCTTTTTAATTGAATATTGGGGGGATTTTTAATGAATTATTTGGTAAGTGACAAAAACACTTTAGAGAAATCCGACAGTAATAACAACAACAGAACCTGAATACAGAAAGGACAAAAAAAGATTCGGGTAAAATAAATGTATCCTTTAGTTACGTATTGTCGTTAATTGACAGTGTATTTAAAAATATTCAACGTATACATGGGAAATAGACAAGGAAGTGTCGAGTAAAAATGATTACTGGCTCAAGTCATAATTCAGATTCTTATCAGGCCGCGTTTTGTAGGTTCATAAGCGATTGTATGTGACCTTTATTTATGAATAAATAATAATATAGCCTTTAAATTCCGAAACTATGTTAATTTATATACCTTTATGAAATTTAATATATTTTCACTCCAGTATATCTCGGAGTTCGGTGTGCCTCTTGGAAAAGGCTTCCTCGAACCCTTTCCACTGTTCTCTATCTTTTGCGACTCTTCTCCAGTTGTAGCCTGCTGTTAGTTTCAGTTCGTCCTCCCATCTCTTGCGTGGACGGCCTCTTCTTCGTTTTCCGTCAATAGCGTACCATTCCGTTAATACTTTGCTCCATTTTTCATGGGAGCTCCGTAGCATATGACCCGTCAATCTCCATTTCATTTGGTCTATCTTCGTGAGAATGTCTGTCACACCTCTTCTAGCTCTTATGTCTGCGTTTATTTGTTTGTCTAATTTTCTTTTGCTCAGAATTCTTCTGAATAATAACAAATAAATCTCAGGGTCCTCTCTGTATCACAGTATCTGTTACCATAGATTAATATAGTGTAAATAGAGACTTGAAGTGTCGCTCGACGGCTCGTAGCCGCGTACGACATTAGTGTGTAGTGATGGGACACGGCTTCAGTTGGCTTGACGCGTGGTTCATCTGAGAGGGCACTTGATACTAAACGATCGTGAGATTCGCAGCAGTGTATATGGGTGTAAAAATCAAATTTAAATTCTATGTTAAGTGTAATTTATTTGCGAAAGTGCAATTTTATTTATAAATACACTATTGAAATTAAGATGTTTGCGTTATTGTAAATAATGTGTGACATGAGATTATGAGATTTATTTATTACCGAACTATTTAAAGACAAACGCATTGAGACAATATCGATAAAACGAAAGTTAATCGCTCGTAGCAACGCTACGCCGTAGCTTCGTAGTGTTTACTTTTGACTGTATTTAATAACGAAATTGGATTATATACAATTTTATTTACATAAATATTGTTACGATTGAGTTGACTAATTATTTTAAAATTGTTGTTGAATGTCGTAAATTTTATATAATGTAGAGAGAATAATTTTTATGTGTAAACTCGGCTTATCCTAACAAAGCCTTAGTGGAAATTGTAAAGTTAGTAGATATTAATTTTGTACTATGATATTTAATATCTAGTAGAAACAGGATTACCTTTTGTAAAAAATCCTTAAGTGTCTATACGAAAGCGAACAATCTTAATCAAATAATAATAAAAGCGTCTTTGTGTAATAGTTAATTATTCTGCAATCTCATAATCGTGATTTAGTTAGAAAATAAGTTTTAGCGACGCCGATTATCAAACCTCCGATACAATTGACTGGTCGTGCCAAATTTAAAATATATATTCCCCATTTTTAAAATACGATCACAGGTCAATGCTATAAACAGAGCAATAAAGAATATAATATAAAATGTATTATTGTAAATAGTCTTTAGTTTTATTATTTGTGGTATTTGTATTGAATAGATGTTTATGAAAAGCAAGTTCGCCTCTCACGTTGATCCCCGCGGTATGTTTGCGTTGCGGGGCCTTCAGCCCTAAGATTATATCAGTATTTCGAAAATTTGGTAAAAGTAGTAATACGTGTACGTAACGAGCACGCCGCCTGAATTGTAACGGGCGGCTGAAACAGACGGAATAAATAATACGATGTTACTAAGACTTTTATTTACGTTATATTTTTATTTAAGGACAATGCACATACAATTGTGTTATTAATATAGAAATCCCTTTATTGGTAAGATTACCGGTAAAGTTACCGGTAAACTCCGACTTATATTTGTTTGTTTTTTAATTCTAAGTGGCGTTTGTGGTAAGTTTAGGTTACGTTAGGTTATCAAGCCAAAAATGTGTACCTTATTTCATTCATTTCACAAATCATGATGTTTTAACTAATTTCATCATGCATGCACATCATTGCATGGTAGACTATTACCGAGTGATGAAGATATGTATATAAAAATTTGTGCTAAGGTGGAACCGTGATTCGAAAAATTTATTAGAATAAATTTTTCATAAAGAAACTATTAAATTTTATAAGATTAAATAAATGTTATTAGGACTAAATGTCCTTAACCTAAATTAAGGTTTTTGTACGTCAATATTACAAAAACATATTTATAATTGGCTAATTATACGACTTTGGCAGATTTGTTTCACAATTATAAAAAAACCTTTCATACTATTTGTGTTAATGTATTAAAAAAACAACCATAATCAAAAAGTTATTAAATACCGTAGAGCTGTTGCTCGCATCCTTTCGAGGGTCTTCAAGACACGACTATTTAATACGAGTGTTGGTACAATATTAAAACATTGGTGCATTTATATTAAGCAATCACAGAACCACAAGGAAATGTTAATATATTGTCCTTTATTTTCAGTCACTTTGTAATTACTTAGACATTTTGGCCATTTATGTGGCTTTAGTACAAAAACTTATTTATTTTGTAATAGGGGTAAATCTATTGAATTAAAACAGTAACTAATACGATGAGTATTCTCCAAAATAAATTTATTAGTTTGTAGTTTAATCCGCACAAAGTCACGAGAACAAGCAAGTGTTGAAACAGTGTTCACATCTTTTTATAATTGTCCTATGCATGAAGCAATCAATGTTACAATTATTCTAGTCCTAGGTTGAAAGTGTATCCACAGGATTAAAACCTTTCTCATTTCTCACAACAATTAATGTAGATAATAAGTAAATTAATGTAGTAATAGTACCCACCGGTACTATTACTACATACTACACCACAGAGCTGGCACTTTCCTGGCTCAAAGAATAAGTATCGCAATACAGCGAGGAAATGCTGCCAGCGTTAAAGGTACACAGGGACCAAACTTTTTAAAAATGGTTTTGATTTTCTTCTTTCTTCTTTAATTGTTTTTATTATTACTTTATAGGTTAAGAAAATTGTAAATACTGTATATTTTGTATAATATATATATATATATGAACAGAAAAAAAAAATGTAGATAATTGGTAGAATATTTTTTTGCGTAAACCATCTATTATTTAATTTATAACATATTTTAAAAGTTTAAAATTAAAATATATTGGTTAACATTAAAATTATCGTGATATACCTTAACTTTACCTTCTTAATATTAGTCCTAATTTTCTTACTTTCTCATTCCTTCTTTCTTCGTGGATCAACCAACATTGGATTAATAGACTATAATGCTTTTGGTGGTCAAAATTATATAATAATAATTCATTATTATTATTTTATAATAATTCATTATTATTATATAATTATGAATATGGTACAAACATCTTATGGTGGTACAATCTAAAGTTCACATATTCCGCCACACATAACTACAAAATTTGTCTTAAAAGGTAGAATAAAGTTACAATTTATATTTATTACATTATGAGTAGTAGTGATAAAATATCACATTATTAAAATATATTATTACGTTATCAAAGTTATATTAATTGTAATAGAATAATTAATAGAAAAAAAGAAAACTATAAGAAGCATGGTGCTGCGAAACACCTAGATGCCGAAACCGAAGTCATTTATGCTGGATTCTGTGGATAAGTTACCCAGTGAGAGAGATTTTCAGTGAGGCTTCAATTTTAAGTATTTAAATACATACATACTGTAGTGAGACTCTATAGTCACCAATGTTAAATCCCTCATTGGCATTTTGATACAGGTATGAAAATATTTTTTAATTAATAAATATGAAAAAATATTGCAATGTATTTTAAGTTTGTAAATCCAATTGCAATTCCCAAATTTTTAGCTAGCTATATTTAGTTAATTATAAATCGTAGGATTATACCAGTCATTAGATTCCTAATTGTAAAATAAAAATGTGTTTTATAGCATTAAACTACCGTATCCAAAAAAAAATATCAACCGTTTTGATTAAAATTATTAATGCATACATCACAGCGTAAGCACAATTTAACAGAAAATTACGCAAAAGTACTTAAAAAAAGTGCATTTAGGTTGAGATTTAATAATTAATTCTACAACACAGGCCTAAAAGTTGCTATCCTAAGCTTAAAGCTTTAGCTAAAATAGTGTGATTTTGATTTAGTTTTTATTAATATTAAATATAGGTACATCAACTACGTAGTTATATCTCTTTGAAAACATCAGCGTTTGATACTATGTTTCATGTCAGAGGTACGGATAATATTAATTAACAATTACTGTTCATATTACCCCAGTATTTAAGCGAGATGCCGAGAGCGCATTAATCAACTAACGATTTAATTAAGTATGGTGTACCTTTGTGAGCTTGGCCTAGAATATTATATACTACGAAAGGCTAGATATAAATAATTGGTTCATTTAATTTGCGAAAAGTTTTTTCATTATTATTGCGTCTATATTTTGTATAAAATTAAACATGTCAGGATTGAGATATTCCAAGCCTAGTTATATAGATAGTTGAAATTTTAATATACTATCAATTAAGTGATAATAACATATAATATGCAAACTAAAAGATTATAGAATATACTACCGGTGACCCCAGAGCTGGTGCTTTCCTCGCGTATCGTATAAAATTAGTAAGATAAATAAGTATCGCAATACAGCGTGAAAATGCTGCCAGCGATAAAGATACACTGCCACAGGGACCAAACTTTTTAAATTTGTTTTCTTTTTATTAATTTTTAAAGAAGATATTTAATTTTTTTTCTATCATTGCGTGATACTGTACACGTACTGCAGTCTTCTTAACGAGACGAGAAATAACTTAATTAACTTAGCGTGAAAATTTGAACTAAAAAATTCTCACATAATTTGTATTTTGGATGAAATGTGACATTTTTCCTCGTGAATTAAATCTCAATTAGGTATATATTATATCAACGATAGACGGCTTATATTACTATAACGTCGAATTTATTTAAATGACATAATGATTCAATTTATAAAAATTAAGTAGGAAATAAAATAAGATACATTTTAAAAGACTTTTAATAATTAAAAAATTTTAAAAAACTTACAAATGCTTAGACGATTTTAAACACTCTGTGATAGAGAGCCCTTTCGCTTGAAACCACCGAACCAAAGATCTACAGTTTTCTTATTTCCGAATAACCAGAAAAATATTGAAAAAGGACAATGATAAACTGCGACTACAGTTGCCAAAAAGAAGAAATTCGAGAAATCATATTCATCGACACTGAAAATATACATAACTGTATGTACATCTACTATTGTTTGCTGGACGCAAAAGGTAAATAATAGTGTCACCATGACGATTACAATTCGAAGGTTGTTCTCACTTTTTTTTATAATCCGGTGAATTATAGCCTTTAAAACCATAATCAATAAGACGCCATTTGAAATAAGCAAAGGCCATTTTATGAAAATCATGTATACAAATAGAAACTCACAATATCTCAATAAAGATAAATAAGATGTTACAAAGAATAAAATCGCAATGATCACTGGAGATACCCACGCAACGATAGATAATTTTAACATACACGTTTTGTCAACTGTAAATACTTTTACAAAACTTACATACATTTTCTTGGTGAAAATAAACATCCAAATAGTCAATGCCGCTTCCGTTGTTAATTGAAACATTAAATGATAGTTGATTTGCGAACTAATATGCATATCACAAAGTTTTAACACATCGTAAAGATACCTCGAGAATGTGTAAAAAAATCTTGCAATCATAAACTGTGTGAGGATCTGATTTTTGGGTCTTCGCCTCCATTCGACGAAGAAACAAGTCGTCGCTAATAGAAAAATCATGGCTACAGTTGAGCACACCATGCCAATTGTAATGGCTGAGAATCTTAGTATTGATGATGGAGTCCATACTGATGCTTCGAAGAGTTCAAAACATTCCGACGTAGACCACTGCATTGTCACATAAAATATTTTTGAAAATTGTGGCTTGGCTGATGTTTTCTTATGGAGCAATCTTGCATTTTTACTTGCAATGAAGCTTCTCAAAGCACTTTCACTATAGCTATGAATTATGAAAATAATTACCTACTTGATAAATATAATCTTTCGGCGATTAGATTGCTCTTGATGGAAATTAATTAAGGTCCTTCCGATAAGGATTATATTACAATATTACACTTTGTTATTGTTTTGATCCTTTAAATAATATTTTTGTATCTTAACCAAGAAAATATTTGAAATAATTTAACAGTGTATATATTTTTAGATGTTTTTCTTTGATCTTTAAAATGCTTTAAAAATTATGTGACAAAATATTCAATAGTTATCAATGTTTATCTTAAAAAGCCGGCATCGCATTTGAGAACCTTCTGGCAATGTATGTGTGCATGGGCCGCCTTATTAACTTAAATACATTTAAATTTATATATATAGTAAAAATTACATATTCTTTTTGAATTTATATTAAAAGGGATGAATAATACAAAATTAAGGAAACACAGAGATTTTATTACCAAGTATCAACGACAGGTCTAAAATAAACATTGTTTGTGCCGAATATTAATTATAAAAGTTCCATACAAATAGTCAACAAGGATAGGTTATCAAGACTTTCCTGTCAGGCCATAAGAACAATATTTTCGTGTTACGTATTTTATTGTTAAGAAAAAGCTTGGCTAACACTTCTCTCCACCGTCTATATATTTATATAGGAAACTATACTTAACTGTGTTTCAATAATTTCAATGTTATGTATAAAACGCAGTCAAGCATAAGCTTTTATCCCTTTATTAATTTTTCTGTCTTCCTTCCACCACGAATAAGTAGGTCATTAGAACGTTAGAATTTAAAGACTGCAGTATAGGATTTATATATATCCTAGACTGCATATCTAAAAGTAATTTTAAAAGTGATAAAACTTTTAAAATTTAATTTATTAATTTTAGCATTGATAAAATGATATTTAATATTAAATCCGGTCTACGCAGTGTTAAACTTTCATCTGCCACAAAAATATTGTTCTTAAAGTTAAAATAATACAGTAAGCATTTAACATCGTGAAGTTACAGTTTAACATGAAAATATTTTTCCAAAGAGATTTCCACTAATAGACCTATACGTGCATCTACTTACAAAATATTATTGCATTTTTTCTAGCAATAGTCACTACGCTACTTTAGGGTAAAGGAAAATTTATAATATTTGTAGAATTCAAATGAGTCAAAAACAGTTCGCAACCCATAAAAACATACAGATTTATATATTTGACTACTAGGTTTTAATCAGCAAATCTCAATTATACAATCCTAACTCAAAAATTATACAATTTTATTGTCTGTAAACAAAATATTTTGTTTAAACATTGACTGAACTAAAAATTAAATAATACAAAAAAACTCTTGGTATCTTAGATATATTAATTTGATCGCTATTATATTTACTATTGACAGTTTAATGATTTTAGAAGCTAAATGAACATTACAAATTAATATATGCATCACAAATAATTATGTGAAATCAAATAGACTTGAAGTGTTTTTTTCTAAAGTTTAAAAAGCCACAAAAAATTTTCTCTAAACGTGTAAAAGTTAAGTACTAGACCAAGAACTAGGTACCTAGTTTTAAATACTTATTTTAAGGATGTAGGCTCTTAAATAGAAGTCTTAACAAGGGATCACAGTTTGGAAAACTAGTTCAATTACAGGGTTCGAATCCCCATTAATGATACATCGGTGTAACATTTACTACAAATGAGAAACAAATCTGCAAAGCAAATTTCTAGCAATAAGTAACAATAACTCTTTACCAGGCGTGAATAGGTCGACATTAAAGAAGTATTTTTACGTTACGTTTGTGTTAATGTTTTGCCAGATTGATTGGTTTGTGTAAGTCAAGCAAGCTTAATGCTGCAAATGACTAATCAAAACTCAACAACCATACAAATTAAGCATTGCCTATTATATTGCAAGAGTTTATATTGAAGTGAAACTACTATTGCGACTTTCAACAAAGTTGCGTTAAACGTTTCACACTAGAAAGAGACAGAGCGAGTAGTATACCTGTCACAGGCCAGCGCGAGCGTTAGCAACGAGTAGCGGCCAATATTCCAACGCAAGAGAGAGAAAGAAAAATACACAAAGGTAGAAAGTAGGAGAGGGAAAGAGAGTCATTATCCCATTGTAAATGTTGTAGATTTGGATATTTCTCCACTCGAAAATGATAATTAAAAGATGCGATCAATTGTGAATTGTAAACAATGTTAATATAGTTTGTCTAAAAGAAACAATATGATTTCACTAAAAATCAATTTTTACCCCTTCCATTTTCATTTCCACATTACGAAGATTCACTTCTTCTTTTTTTTATGCACGCAATCCTCATCTGTAAGGCCGAAAATTAGCCCTGGGTGAGCACAAATAGATTTTTCGTTGTCTGTGAGCACAAGTAAAAAGCATATCAATTAAAAGACTGGCCAGACTGGACTGGAGGGTTGTATGTATTTTTTAATGTTGTATCATAAAAAAATTTTTTTTTTTTTTTTTATCTAAAATAAAAAAAAAATTTAGGGGTGGACCACCCTTAACATTTAGGGGGATGAAAAATAGGTGTTGTCCGATTCTCAGATATACTCAATATGCACACAAAATTTCATGAGAATCGGTCGAGCCGTTTCGGAGGAGTTTAACCACAAACACCGCGACACGAGAATTTTAGATATTAGAAGTAACAGAAATGTCTCGCATTAGTCGGACTGTCTTAGATATGTTTCGGTAATTTTTGACTATTATAATTGAAATCAACCTGTTCACGCCTGGAACGAATTTAAACAGCACATTGAAACAATAATTATGGAAAACTTTTCTTATTACGTTAAACATCGATTTTACCACTAAACAGTATGAAATACAGTGACTTCTATTAAGCAGGTCTACAATGGAATTTATTACCACCTGGAGAGGAGTTAGCTGAAGTACTAGAGTTAAGAAAGGAGATATAGAAACTTTTTGACAAAAAATAAAAAAAAAAAGTTTTGGACCAAATAAGTTTACCAACTATTGTCGTCCAATCAAAGTTGAATGGTTTTTTTCCATGTTTTTTCAGATTTCGCGTCGGTTCTCGTAGCATCCACACGCACTTTAAGTTGTTCTCGAACCGGTTCATATTGTTAGTGATGTGACACTGTCGATAAAATGGACAAATTCGTCACACGATCATCTTCAAATCCAGATCTGGCTAGTAATACCGCCAAAAGACCTGGGGATGATTTAAACCAGTGGAATTATCCAAAGAGGATTGCGGTTCCCAAGCGTATACCGAGAGACGCCACCACCTCAACAAGCAACCGCTACAGCAATCTCCCAGTGGATAAGAACCATGATATCTCAGAGCCTTTTAAAAAGGCCTCTAAAAAGAAGAAGACTGGACGTGTCCCACCAATCGTTATCGAACTACGTGAAGACTGGACACACCAGAACCTAAAGGACGTAATTGAGAAGTACAACAAAAGCTACCATCTTGAATACAAAGGTAGTAATCGAGTCAAAATACAATGTTACTCATCTGAGAGCCATCAACTCGTCAAAACTGGGCTCCTCAATGAAAATGTGTCATTTCATACGTTCACCAGGAAGGATGAAAAAATGCCTAAAGTGGTTGTCAAAGGTCTTCCAACGAACGTGATCGATTGCCTACCAGCGGAACTGGAGTCCCTTGGCTTTGCTGGCGCCACTGCCACCCAAGTTAAGCTGAGCAAGCCAGTTCAATGCCCCCCGGTAATAATACAACTTCCCACAGGGACTGATATGGCAAAGTTCAAGCAAATAAAGTACCTGGCTAACTGCGTTGTTGTGATCGAGCGCTACAAAACTAGTAGCAATAACTGCACCCAGTGCTACCGATGCCAGGGTTTCGGTCATGCTTCCCGAAACTGTAATAGACCCGCTAGATGTGTCAAATGCTCTCTGGAGCATCCAACTTCACAGTGCCCCAAAAAGGGCTTCATAGAAACTGTTCGTTGCTGCAATTGTGGGCAAGATCACGCAGCAAATTACTCGCTGTGCAAGGAGCGGGTTAAGTACCTTGAACGTATCAAGACCAAGAGAGATTCGTTTCGCAACGCCATCGTGAAATCAACCCACGCGGCTACGAAGCAAAGCGTGCCCCTCCAAATGTTTCCCGTTCAGGCAGCAGTGGCTCCAAAGTGCCATGATTCTCAACCATTGCCAACGCGTGTACCTCTAAGGACTGCCCCACCGAGTGAGGACCGCACAAACACCCGCCAAGACACGACGACGAGTGAAATGCTTCAAATTCTTTCAACTATCAAAACCCTCAAGAAGGACTTCATAAAATGTGATACTTTCATGGACAAAGTAATCTTAATTCTGTCTCACCTTGGTCACTATGTTTAACCTCAATGAACTACGTGTATTTTATTGGAATGCCGATGGTATTCACAAAAAGCAGCAGGAACTAGCTGAACTGGCGGTAAGAGATCTCAACGTTGACATCATCGCACTCAACGAAACTAGATTAACAAAGCGGCTTACCCTTCAAATTCCAGGCTTTTCCTGCTATCGACTCGATGGCCGTGCCGATGGCTCTGGTCAGGGTGTTGCTATCTTGGTTAGGGCTGATTTAGAACACTATCTTGTTTTAACCCCGCCAACCCTTAACTTAGAGGCCATAGGAATATCCCTTTATTTTAACCACGGCAAAATTACCATTTATTCCGCTTACCAGTCACCCAATATGCCCTTGCTCTCTAGTGACTTAAACGCCCTTTTTTCGTCAAATAATAAGATACTAATTATGGGTGATCTCAATGCTAGGCACCCCTATTGGTCACCTGGTCCAACTAACACCCATGGTAATACAATCTACGAGCTCATGCTCGACGATGAAATGATTGTCCATGCCCCTAGTGAGCCTACCCTAGTCCATTACAATGAAAACAGGCTAGCGACCAACCCCGATTTGTTACTCACTAAAAACATCTATACCGTTGACTCAATTGAGACCATCTATGCACTTTCCTCCAACCATCTCCCAGTATTTGTACGTCTCGCTATTAAAGCGCGTCGCAAGCCCATTCTTAAGCTAAATTACGCAAAGGCTGACTGGAATGGTTACCGCTCATATTTAAATAAAAATATATCTTTACACAAAGCGAACTTTAAATCTCCCGATGATATTGACTCCGCCATCTCAAACCTTCAAAGCTCTATAATTTCTGCTAAAAACGTCAATATCCCGGTTACAACCCTTAAACCTTGGGAGACCTCACTGCCAAGAAGTATTAAAAGAAAAATAAGAAATAAAAATCGCTTACGACGCTATTCTGCTAAAGAAACGAATGCTGTAACCCGTAAACTTATAAATCTTGAAGTGAAATACCTTCAACAAGATATTAATGCTGCATTAATAAACCACCGTGACAACCTGTGGGATCGTAAACTTAGAAAAGTTGACAATCCGTGTGCCGATTTATGGCGCATTGCCAAAGGGGCTGAAATCAACTTCTCTCCCATCTTTAGCCCCTCTCAAAACTAAAGATGGTTCCACAACTTTAAATGCTAAGGAACAGTGTGAAGTTTTAGCTAATACCTTTTCTCACAACATGTTGCTCACCCAAAACTGGATTAGTGACGAGCAGTCCGCTGTCGATGCCTCCTGGTACTCCCTAGACAGCCTTCAGCAAGACGGTTATCAAATTCAACTGGTTAAACCAGCTGAAGTAGCCAATTTTATATCTTCACTCAAAACTCGTAAAGCAGCTGGACCGGATGAAATCTCGAATCATCTAATCAAACGACTACCCCAAAAATGTATTGTGTTGCTAACAAAATTATTTAATGCCTGCTTACTGACTACATATTTCCCTGAGGCTTGGAAAATAGCAAAAGCCATAGCTATACACAAGCCGGGCAAAGACCCATCTGATCCTGTAGGTTATCGCCCAATTAGCCTCTTACCCTGCCTAGGCAAACTTTTCGAAAAGATTTTATGCAACCGACTTCGCAGAGCTACCGAACACATAATAATTGATGAGCAGTTTGGCTTCCGTGAAGCTCATTCATCTACCCAACAGCTCGCTAGAGTAGCTGAGACTGTGTCTCATGGACTCAATTTGCGTGAATCTACAGGCATGTTCCTCCTAGATATTGAGAAAGCCTTTGACACAGTCTGGCACCAAGCCCTTATCCACAAACTGCTAAAAATTGGCGTACCTATAGCAATAATTAAAATAATGAAATCGTACTTAACCCATAGATCTTTCAAGGTGCACATAAATAGTACACTCTCTTCACCTAAACTTGTCCCAGCCGGAGTCCCCCAAGGTTCAATTCTTGGCCCTCAGCTATTTTTACTATACCTTAACGATATACCCATTCAAACACGCACTAATCTCGCCTGTTTTGCCGATGATACGGCATCCTTTACTTCCTCCAAAGACCTGGATTTGATCATAAGTCGCCTGCAACTTTCACTCGACTTATTGACCGCCTTTTTCAGGAAGTGGAAATTAAAAATTAACGCCTCTAAAACAGAGGCAATTATGTTCTCCGGGACTAGATCGCTGCCTACTCGTACCCTCAATATTGAAGGATATGCGATACCATGGAGTCGCTCTGTTAAGTACCTGGGTGTCATATTAGACAACAAACTCAACTGGACCCTTAACACACAATACATCAGGCTCAAGAGCATGAAGGCTTTGAATGCACTGAGCCCCATCTTAAATAGAAGATCGTGCCTCAGTAGCAAAACAAAGCTAAGTGTATATCGAACCTTAATACGACCCTGCATAACTTATGCCTGCCCAGTATGGAGCAGTACGTGCCCTACTAATTTAAATAGCTTACAGGTTGTCCAAAACAAAGCATTGAAATATGCATTTAATACTCCGTTTCGAACAAACCTCCAAAAATTTCACAATAAAATTAAGTTTCCGACTATTTATCAGTTTATATTCAAATTATCAAAAAAATTCTATTTACATAACAACCGAAAAAGTAAAAATAAATATATTAATAACCTTTGTAAAACGCGGATGAAAAATTTACCTTACATCGATAAATACAACAGATACAAATTACCCCATCACTTGTTTCTTGAGTGCGATGAATAACTGGTTATCAGTGGCCCGCGCAGGTGCGCGAGTGTTGGCCACCGCGTCGCGCGCGACCTCCGGCCTTATTATAAATATATATAGACCTGGATTACGCGTGCGTTGCGTGACTGATGCTCGCGCTAGCCTTAGCGGGTGACTGTTCCTATTGTGATTGCTTGCCGTCCACTCTTTTGTTCTCGGTGCTACCCCATTTATTGTTAGAACTATATTTAGTTATTCAATTTAGGCATGTCAAAATGCAAATCTCATCTAAAGATTGCATAATTACCAGGTAGTTTACCTCATTGTTAAAAATTGTTTGTTATTGTTAAAACCTTTCGTAACATTATAACTTTAGTTTTATAAATTTTATAAGTTTTTAAAAAAGCAAAATAGCTGTAAAAACGTGTCTAGTTGTAAGCTTGTTACATTCCAGGAAATAATGTACACTGGATATGTAGCACCATAAATTTTGTGAAACAAAATAAAGAATTTTTGAAATTGAAATTGAATTGATTTTCAGATTTGATCCAGATGTCACGTATCATTTGATAACATTAAAATACATGTTATTTTTCAGATTTTATAAAGTTTACATTCCAGATCTTGTTTTGTTTTGATGTTTATATTCGTTTGAGTATATCTGAAGGACTTTCCCCTATTCCTTTGTATATTTAGCTTACAAAGCTTTAGACTAAACTGGTATTGAATTTGTTTTCAATTCAAATTCAATTTCAATTCAGAACATTTATGAATAAACCAAAAACTTGATAAATAGAAGTCACTGTTAAAAGAGAGTTCTTTCAACTTTCAACTTTTTGAAAATGAAAGAAACCTTTTAGAAGCTAAAACTATAAGATCACATCGCAGAGGCTTTAGGTTTAGAATTAAGTTAGGTACACTAATTTACTTCAACAATCTACTATTTAGGCTCAAGAGTCCAATAATTAAATAAAACTAAATCAATTATAACTAAGACATAAAGGAGTCTGTGACGATAATAATAATAGATAAATGTACAAAAAAAGTAATATCACAAGTAGGCTCTTGTATATTTTCTTTAGTGATGCAAGGACTAGACATTAAAATAAAAATTATTTAATTGATATAAATGTAAATGTCGTAGTCCATAGTATGGATATGTCTCTTACTTACAATTATACGACTCGAACTTCGAGTTATGTAAATAATGTTCATACATTAAATTATTTTTTTAATAATAATAATTTAATTCCCTTTTAACAATATTGACACAAAAGTGAAATATACTGTGATATTTGATTGAGGTAATAAACAAATTTAAAATCGTTTATTAATAATTAGTAGTATTTAGTTTTTTCTGCAAACTCCTTTCTGTCTTAGCCAATACAATCAATTCTAAATAAAGTTTACTTAAAAACACAATTTAAAATTAAATAACACGTAATAAAAAGTTTAACTTAATATAGTTTTGAGTCCAGCTCATATTTTAAATTAATGAGGTTACATAAACTTAAGATAAGTGAAGAGTTTTCTATTCCACCATGTGCTCTGAAAAAAAACAATCATTTACTCACTTACTACAAAACAGTTATTTGTATCGGTAACCAACAGCTTAGAACTCTTAATTATAAAAATAAAATTATTATTATAAAAATTAAAAAAAAAAAAAATTGTTCCATCCATTCTCGTCATAAATACTACACATAACTTTCATTTATATTATATAATATATGTATATGTATATATATATATATATATATTTCTTTTTTCATTAATATTCATACGTTCTTGGAACTTAATTCGAATTCACACGCCACGTCAAGTCAATGTCTAAGTTTAATATGCAAATGTATTTGAGCCGCGGAATCTCACGCAAAGTCCAATTATTCTACTAAGTTCCTCAAATCAAGACAACATTCTGGAACATATATTCAGTATATGAAGCTGATTTTGTATGGAAGGGTGATCAGTAATTAAAAACGTTAAACGTAACGTAAATGTTGACGATTATTTAAATGATCCTTTGGGAATGATTTTCCCTAGTTTGAACAATTTGTATGACTCAAAACTTGGCGATTTAAAACAGCGGAGAATACCTATGCACTCACGTGTGTTGTAAACAGTTTATAAAAATTGCAATTGGAATTTACTATTAAGTTTGTTATGGAAGAGCTGGAAACATATTTTTTAATGTGTTCCTAAATACTAAACATAATAATGATTTTTTTATAATGAATAAGCACATTTTTTAATTTATTTCTATACCTACTGAGGACCATATATCGTGAATCCTCCGTACGTTCTAATTAACAACCTCTCACCTTGCTCCTCAACTGGAGTGTGCTCTTCATCAGACGAGTCCACGCGTTCAATTAACGAACTTTGTTTTGATAGAGACTAGAAGGAAATAATATACGTTATTGTTCACATAATGATAGATGGTTAATTTGTGTCCAATCAAAGTTTTTGATGTTATGCAATCTAAAACATTTGTCAATTGAGAGTCAGGTTCAGTACTGAATAATGCATCGTTCTCGACGTCATCGAGATATATATGGGGAGATATCTGTCCATTAATAATAGATGTATGCACGTGTATGTATGACGTAATAAAGACGTCAGAATTTAATTTCATTATTGATTGACACGTCATTATTCTTTGATATTCAAATTAATTATCTATATATTCAGATATCAATGTTCTAAGTCATTTCGAAATTGCTTTTGTTTTTGAGTCAAACATTCATAAATAATCCGGTTCTTAAACGTATATCAATAATCTTCTTAACCAAATTAAAGCAATAATTTATTGAGAAGCTGTGCAAGTGAAATTCCATTTTTACTTGGCTGTACACGTCACACGTACCTAGTTATTATTTTTATAAAATTACCTTATTAGACCGTCGTCTTGGAGGTGATATCTTATTCCATAAGGCTTCGAGCTGATCAAAATGTTGTGATTGCGCCAGCGCTGCCTGTTCTGGACCAAGGCTCACCTTTAAAAATGTAAAAACTTTTATTCAAATTTCCTCCAATCACGATAGCTAATGACAAATTAAAAGCCGCCCGCGCTGCAATGAAAAGTCAAAATTAGATTAGAGTAAACTCCAGTGAGCTTCCGTCCTGCCCTACAGGCGATTGACCTACAGGTGATTGACCTCCCCGCGACGGCCCAAGCCGAGGTCCGAGTCTCGCAGGAGACACCCTTGTGCTAGTCGCGGGGAAAACGCCCATTCGGGCCGAGCTACGCTCGCCAAATCAGCCCAAGCTGAGCTGTAAAGGCTCTTAAGGCATACCTATCGAAAAGTGGGTCCTAAAACACATTATTACGTGTGAAACTTTTTTAAAGGTTGATTACCTGTGAGCCTAAATCTTTATTTTTCGCTTCTTGTATTTTCGATATTTCTTCCATCGATGCTGATACGGAGAACCTGTTAAAAATAAAAAGAACTAACTAGGTGATTTTAATTTTTTTGACGATTTTGCTACACAAAAATAGTACATATTAATAGTTAAAAAAAGCTATTTTAATGTATGTCGTACGAAAGGTTAATTGAATAACTTCCTTTTATCTTTAAAATGAATTCAAATTCTCAGGTCCTTGTATATGTTACGCTCCTCTAACAGATGCGCTTTAGAAATTTCATCTCACAGCACAAATGCACATGAATGCATCACAATTCATGAATCCGTGAGACAAGCTTTTTAGTTTTTGTTTATGTTTGTAGATGTATTATTTTAGATTAAGGTTGGTGATTCTATTTTTTTTATAAGATTTGGTTTACGCTTGCACTTTACCCATATACCATATCTTTTTTCAGTTTTTTACAACTAGGGTTGCATGGAAGACTTCGATTGCTAGCGATAAGGATGCCCGTTGCGTCCCTTATAATTTTTAAGTGTATTTGTTTTTCTATAAATGTATCGAAGTGTTAATAAATAATACTTAATTGATTTAAATGTTAACTGTACAGCGACCTTATTTCTGAAATAGCTATTATATTCGCCCGCAGGTGACATTAGCGAGATATTCCGCAGTTTAATTATGAAAGGTCAACGCACGCTCAAGAGCCAATAATAAAATAACAGCTCGATTAATAAAACTATGTGCTGTATAATAATACTTATTTAGGGAATACTGAACGATTGTGTTAACACATCTATTTTGTTATATAAGATATTATTTTATTTTATATATTTTTATTACAAAATCAGTACAATATATATAAAATAAAATAAATCAGTGGCATTACAACCTTTTTAGGTCTGGGCGTCACATTTCTGAATCTCTTTCTTGATCATTTGTCAATCTAATAGGCAAGTGATCAGCCTCCTGCGCCTGACACACGCAGCCGACTTGTTGGGTCCAAGGCAAGTTTCCTCACGATGTTTTCCCTCAATGTTCAAGCCAATTGTTAATGAGCACACAGAAAGAAAGTCCATTGGTGCACTGGGAATCGAACCTACGGGGATACGGGGGCCTCAGGGATGAGAGTCGCACGGCCATTAGGCTTTTATACATATACATAGTTACTTAATACCTCCGATGACAATATAGTCGGAGAATTAGCTATAAAAAAGCTTTAAATTGTGATTATTTACAAATATACCTTCGTTTCAGTCTTTCATCGACTTGAGCCATCATCGCTGCTGAAGTGAGATGTGCGTATTTCTTCTGCCACGTGTAGGTATCCAACGAAACCTCTTTCTTCAACAGCCTTCGCATAGGACGCTTCGGTGCCAATGGGCGTAGCTCTGAAATAATATTTTTTTTAGTTAAGCATTAATCGCTTAACGGTTGAATACGGTTAAAAAAAGTGATTACAGTCCAACGTCAAATAGAAAAAATAATCTTCAAGCTAGCTAAAGTGGAAGCTAATGTAGAATAAGGGAGCTTTTAAAAACACTTATCTATCAGATATTAACTGTCACCATTGGCTTAAATAGAACGTATATACACATATATTATTTTCACATAATAAATACAATTAAGTAAAGGCATTTCAACTAAAATTGTTGGCGTGGGTATCTGTGTGTCAGAAGAAGGTATTCCAAACAATTACCAAAAAACAAAAACCTTTCTTTTTTAGTTAAAAAGTATTGTAATGGTGACTAATGGGTTTAGAAGTGACTTTTATAGCGAAGGCGTGAGACAATTGGAACCGAAATGCCATAGAATTTGCAGATTGCGAAACTGCAAAGTTTTGGAAGATAAGAATTTTCCGGAAGTTTTCAGCGCATTTACCGGGCGTAAATGAGCAACTTTCTCTCTTTTGTGACATTTTGAAAAGGGTTTTTTGTGAGAATTTGCAAAATAACTGCGGTATACAATCTTTACAAAATAACAGCAATTTTAAGTAATATTTTAACAAGTTACTTCAGACGAAAATTAGTAACATTTCAGACTGAGAAGAGATCGCTTGATAGCGATAAAGCTGTTGCACTCAAAGCGTTAAATCAATATCCAAAAGTAAATTCGTAAAGTTTAAAATTTTACGAAGGAATTTTCCGGTAATAAAAACAACCTATTTTAAATCAATGATATTGACGCTAAAACAATTTGTGGTGGCAAGCACTACGCGGTTTTGGTGACAAACCGCATACACATTATACATCATAATATAGAAGAGGGTAAATTTATTTCATTTATAAGTTTCAGTTGATTGATTAACATGAATTAATTTAAAGAAAAAACTGTTTAACCGGATTGAAGTTATGTATTATTATAAATTTACAACTATTTAACATAATTTTAAATTTATCCGACGTTTACGACCGTGACCACGCACGCGGTAAAGCACGCGAAACGTCGGATAAATTTAAAATTATGTTAAATAGTTGTAAATTTATAATAATACATAACTTCAATCCGGTTAAACAGTTTTTTCTTTAAATGTGTAAAGGTTATGTAAATCAAAGACAATACTATGAATTAATTTATCAATAAAATACCATAATTGTGATTTATCAATGAAATGCCTAAATTAATATTATAATGAGGACAGCTTTTTGGTATGTTTGTACTGATTAAACCCTACTGGAGCAAGACCCTGTCCCTATTAGAATCAAGTTGTAACAAGTATGGAAAGGAAAGTATTTTATTTTAAAACACATCTTCGTAAACTATCTAAAATGTTTATTTATATATATTTAAGATTAAAACGCTGTCTATATTATTCTCGTATTTTTAAAGCATGGACATCAGTTGAATTGTATATTTAATACTTATTTGAGCATCGGATGATTTCTCAAGTTCGTTTTTATCTAGTTGTGTTTTTGTGTGTAAAAATAATAATTACATTTTCTGGTAATTTTGTCCTAGAATTTTCAATAAAGCATCTGAATGTTGCCTTCAATTAAGAATACTAGCTTAACAAATCAAAAATTCGTTTGGTACCGAGATAAGCGAAATATACAAATCAATAATATCTTATGTAAGAAAACTCTTCTCTTCTCTTCTAATACTACAGATGAATGAAATGTGAAGGAAGAAAATACTACTACTGAAAAATGAAGGTCATTTTTTTGTGGTACCCTCCTGGGGTAGACTCTTAGAAACTGCACCTTCATACTTTTTGTTCTCTGAGAATCTCACTCATCGCATGAAACGCGAGTACAATAAGTGAAAGAATCATTTCAGTGACTCATTTGGCTGAAGCCCGAAAGCAACAGCATGGCACTCCCACTAGGAAGGGGGGTTGACTGATCGCCCTGGTAATAACCTCTGTCACAGGTTATTTCACCAGTGGGCATTGGGGTCGTCACGTCCCGACGCCGGTGGGAGTATAATTAGACATTTATTTTTTTATTTTAAAAATATTTTTAACATACCATCGACATCCTTCGTGGGCGCAGCGTATGTTGGTATCTTTACGTAGGTGGCTGGCGTGTTGTGTAAACAGATTATCGGCAAACAACCTGTTGATTGAATTATTGACGTATTCAGGCGGTACGATGAAAAATTATTGCAATTATGGTTCGAAAGATAGCTTAATTTGATAAAATACAGAAAAAATAGACTAAATATATTTGAATATTGACCCTTTCGGGGTTGGGTTATATAACATTGAATAAAAGATCTCAATTGATAAGCAAACAAGCAGTTTGATAGTTAATATTACAAAAAAAATCTATATATTTTTATAGAACGGAGGCTAACGGGCAGGAGGCTCATCTGATATTAAGTGATCCGCCCTTGGACACTCGAGTGGGCTCGCGAGTGTGTTGCCGGCCTTTTAAGAATTGACACGCTCTTTTTATGAACGACCCTAAGTCCTATTGTTTAGGAAATACGAAGGGCAGCTGGTTAAATATTTATGTCAATATTATCGTCATAGTTAAGAGACACGTAAGTTCTTGTGTGAAAGTGGTAATTGACGTATTTTTTTTATGTTAATTTATTATTTAGAAGTCTGTATTTACAAAAACTTGGCGATTAAAAGGAGTGAGTTTCTCGCTAAAACTTGTTAATTTTACGCCCTTTATAACCATAAATAAAAACTGGTCGCAGATATTAATAATAATAATACAGCCACTTTAATTCCGTACTGTTAAAAAAAATTATATCAAATGGGTGTTAGTTTTGTATATTCGAAGTCTACGTCAGTTATCGTTATTCTTGTGTCTTTAAAAGTATTCTGCAGTATGAACCCCTTTTCTGCATCCATTTATCACTTAAAACCTTAAATGTGTCGTCAGCCGTAGATAATAGAACTATTTTAGTATTGTTTTTTATTTATTTTAGTATTTTCTTTTTCTACAGCTGTGATACTTTTTGACATTCAGCACCTTTTGTCTTCAGTCACCGTGACCACGCACGCTGTACACGTGAAACGTCGGAAAAATTTAAAATGATGTAAAATAATTGTAAATTTATTTCACAACTTCAATCCGGTAAAAAAGTGTTTTCTTTAGAACCATTTTATTGACATTTATAAATCCATAATTATGAGTTGTATTATTAAGCAAGTACACACATACTAAAGAAACATACCTCTATCCAACAGATGTATGACAATGCGAGCGCAGTCACTTGTTATCTGGAACCCGAGCAGAGGCACGTGCAACGCTAAGGATGTCAACGCCAGACCTCGTTTCGTCTCCCATATTATGAGCGTTTTGTCCTCCGCACCTGCATTAATATTTTGTATTACATCTGTGGTACATGCAATTTGGTGACTGTAGCTGAAGTGTGGTATAGGATTTCAGTTGATATAGTATTGTCTACATTAATTCAAAGTTCTTGAAACATTTTCAATCAGAAAAGTTTTTCTTTAGGCATTAAATTTGGATTTCAACTTTATACCCAATGTTTGCTTGCAATACGTGAAGAAAAAGTAATATAATTGAATACCCAGGTTTATTATTAACATTCTTTTTTTTAATCTTAATGTTTATTTATTTCCTTATGTTCTATTCTTACAGTTACCTAATACTAATACAATAGAAAGCTTATTAATACAAAATTTAAACTAGGAACATAATATTACAAATAAATAAAACAGGAAAACTTAAGATCTAAACCTTTTTATAGAAAATTATAAATAATGCAATCCTTGTAAATTCAGCCAGTGTGCAATCAGTCATGTTAAATCGTGTGATTTCAGTCACGTCATCACCCAAGGGACATATTTCTGTGTATGTTTTCATGAATCCTGTTGATCAGGTTACTAACGTTTACAAAGCATTATTGTTCCGTTGAACTCTTCTCCAGGTCGCAACATCGCATAACAGTGCGTACAGCAATAAAAATATGATTATAAGTGTTTTGAGAGCAGTGTTGGCCTAGCCTTCAGCGTGCGACGCTCATGCCTGAGTTCGTAGGTTCGATCCCCGGCTGTGCACCAATGGAAATTATTTCTATGTGCGCATTTAACATTCGCTCGAACGCTGAAGGAAAACATCGCGAGGAAACCGACATGTCTTAAACCCAAACAGTCGATGGCGTGTGTCAGGCACAGGAGGCGGATCACCTACTTGACTATTAGATTGAAAAATGATCATGAAACAGATTGTAGAGTTGTAGCGCCACCGATTTTTTTTTTTTTATAAGTGTTTTGAAAGAAGAAAACTTCAATTATGTGAAGTGTGGTAAACTTCTCAAAATAATCACTCCTCGCTAATTTAAAGGATCCTCATGAAAATTAAATTAACCCTTGATGTAAGGGCTCCGAGCGCTGCTCCGGCATTGAATAGACTGCGAGGAAATTAAATAAATGGCACCGAGCTTCAGGAATGCAATATTTCCTAATAACATTTATTTAATGATGTCACATTGTATAGGCTACCCCATTCATAACGTATTATGTTTTGTCGTATACAAAATTACGACAAAATACAGAATTGAAAAAGAAATGTGTCACACTTATTATATAAATATGTAAACAAAATATTTGCAAAAGCAAATAGTAATCTGTGAGAGCAAATAGTGCTCGTGCAAAGAAACTAACGAAAGAAGAAAGAATTGTGTTAAAAGAAAAGAAACGAACGATTGAAGAAAAAATGTGTTTAAAGAAAAGATACGAACGATTGAAAGAAAAAAATCTGTTAAAAGAATATAAACGAACGATTGAAGAAAAAATGTGTTTAAAGAAAAGAAACGAACGATTGAAAGAAAAAAATCTGTTAAAAGAATATAAACGAACGATTGAAGAAAAAATGTGTTTAAAGAAAAGAAACGAACGATTGAAAGAAAAAAAATCTGTTAAAAGAATATAAACGAACGATTGAAGAAAAAATGTGTTTAAAGAAAAGAAACGAACGATTGAAAGAAAAAAATCTGTTAAAAGAATATAAACGAACGATTGAAGAAAAAATGTGTTTAAAGAAAAGAAACGAACGATTGAAAGAAAAAAATCTGTTAAAAGAATATAAACGAACGATTGAAGAAAAAATGTGTTTAAAGAAAAGAAACGAACGATTGAAAGAAAAAAATCTGTTAAAAGAATATAAACGAACGATTGAAGAAAAAATGTGTTTAAAGAAAAGAAACCAACGATTGAAGAACATAGTTTTAGTCAGCGTTATTTATTCGATTATTAGGATTATACGAAAATAAGACTTTATTTTTAAGTATGGCTCATAGACCTTATTTCACTTTACAAATGAAGTGCCATTGTCTCACAAAATTTTCAATAATGCAATCCTTGTAAATTCAGCCAGTGTGCAATCAGTCATGTTAAATCGTGTGATTTCAGTCACGTCATCACCCAAGGGACATATTTCTGTGTATGTTTTCATGAATCCTGTTGATCAGGTTACTAACGTTTACAAAGCATTATTGTTCCGTTGAACTCTTCTCCAGGTCGCAACATCGCATAACAGTGCGTACAGCAATAAAAATATGATTATAAGTGTTTTGAGAGCAGTGTTGGCCTAGTCTTCAGCGTGCGACACTCATACCTGAGTTCGTAGGTTCGATCCCCGGCTGTGCATCAATGGAAATTATTTCTATGTGCGCATTTAACATTCGCTCGAACGCTGAAGGAAAACATCGCGAGGAAACCGACATGTCTTAAACCCAAACAGTCGATGGCGTGTGTCAGGCACAGGAGGCGGATCACCTACTTGACTATTAGATTGAAAAATGATCATGAAACAGATTGTAGAGTTGTAGCGCCACCGATTTTTTTTTTTTTATAAGTGTTTTGAAAGAAGAAAACTTCAATTATGTGAAGTGTGGTAAACTTCTCAAAATAATCACTCCTCGCTAATTTAAAGGATCCTCATGAAAATTAAATTAACCCTTGATGTAAGGGCTCCGAGCGCTGCTCCGGCATTGAATAGACTGCGAGGAAATTAAATAAATGGCACCGAGCTTCAGGAATGCAATATTTCCTAATAACATTTATTTAATGATGTCACATTGTATAGGCTACCCCATTCATAACGTATTATGTTTTGTCGTATACAAAATTACGACAAAATACAGAATTGAAAAAGAAATGTGTCACACTTATTATATAAATATGTAAACAAAATATTTGCAAAAGCAAATAGTAATCTGTGAGAGCAAATAGTGCTCGTGCAAAGAAACTAACGAAAGAAGAAAGAATTGTGTTAAAAGAAAAGAAACGAACGATTGAAGAAAAAATGTGTTTAAAGAAAAGAAACGAACGATTGAAAGAAAAAATCTGTTAAAAGAATATAAACGAACGATTGAAGAAAAAATGTGTTTAAAGAAAAGAAACGAACGATTGAAAGAAAAAAATCTGTTAAAAGAATATAAACGAACGATTGAAGAAAAAATGTGTTTAAAGAAAAGAAACGAACGATTGAAAGAAAAAAATCTGTTAAAAGAATATAAACGAACGATTGAAGAAAAAATGTGTTTAAAGAAAAGAAACGAACGATTGAAAGAAAAAAATCTGTTAAAAGAATATAAACGAACGATTGAAGAAAAAATGTGTTTAAAGAAAAGAAACCAACGATTGAAGAACATAGTTTTAGTCAGCGTTATTTATTCGATTATTAGGATTATACGAAAATAAGACTTTATTTTTAAGTATGGCTCATAGACCTTATTTCACTTTACAAATGAAGTGCCATTGTCTCACAAAATTTTCTAAATGAATTATTCAGGTAGTACGTCTAAGGAACATTACGGTAACTCGATAAATATTTAGAGTCAAAACTTCAGTACTTCAACGATAAGTATATGACAAAAATGTTACACGGGAATACTTATCTCCAAACGAGATTGTTAAAAATACATATTCTGTTTTGGTAAAAAATCAAATACTATATGATACTTATAAGGCAAATAACGTTACTAATGCCACAAAATTATTCTACTTACGCAAAGTAGTTTATAATTTTAAATGCCACACTAAGGAGCCGTCAATCTTTGTTTAAGGCAATCCCCTGACGAATTTACTTTTTGTGCAAAATTTCGCAAATGACATTTAGGAGACAATTTGAAATCCCCGGGCGAAGCTTACCTTAAAATGAAGCTAAAATTAAGGCTTAAGAAATTTCAAGCTAAGTTTTCGACGCATTAAAGGTAATATTACACCAACGTTCTTTAATGTTCGCTACTACTTATTATTTATAATAAAATGAGATTTTGAAATGTTATAAAACATCTTAGGTTATTTGTTATGTAATTATTTATTGAGTTTGTTATGGAAGAACTGGGAACCCTGATACGGGTATTTTTTACTTAAAGGGTTCCCAAATCTTACACATTGTAATGCATAGTGAAGAACAAATTTTTTATTTCATTTATTATTTATAATACAAATGATAACCTCAATGAAACGATATTTATTATTCTAATTATTAAATTTCGTTGAAATGTTTATGTAAATATAACAAAATACTTCAGTCCAAGCGGAGTATTACTAATGTATATTAGTAATTACATTATAAACCCGTCTCTTTTTATCACAGAGTAATTACAATTTGTCAGAAGAAATAGAAAGAGTACACATAATATACAGTATAGTAAGCGTGGAATGAGGCTATTTTTTAAGAATAACGAATAGTCAGTAGCTTTATAGTTTACGAATATATTAAAATATATTGTTTTGTTTTTTTATCTTGCTGTATATATTGCACCAAAGCGAAATAGTAATGATATATATAAGAAACAAAAAAAAAGCCCAAAGAGAAATTCTACACGAATCGATAATCGTTTAGTAAGAACACAGAGCTTCCTTACATAAACTACGGCTCGCTTATCTGCTACTTTTAATGGTCCAGTGAATAGGCTATCTCGCCCTTACAACTTAATTACTAACATTGATGAAAATATTGATATATTTTACAACAGTCATCCATCTTACCGCAACTTTGTTAACCGTGCTCTTAATGAGGTTGAGTGCCCATTTAGTTTTAGTTATTATTGATTTTATTTTTTGTTTTCTGGTTGCTTGTTTAATTGTTTGATATTTTTTATTATAATTGATGCGTGTGTGTGTAAAAATTGTGATGTCATATTTTCTTGTATAATTTTATGAAAACACGTTGTTTTAGAACTTATAAATAAATAAATAAATATAATGAAAAATTTAAGCAACATTTGTGGCTCGTGTCAATACTAGTTGGAGTCAAGGCAAGATCAGGTTTTCTCAGTTTTACAAGCATGGCGTTATCGGAATTGCAGAGTTACGCCTCGACTGTTCAACCAATTACATCCCCTATTAGCATTTTAATTAAGACATTTTATTTCTACCAGTTAATTCTTTATGTAAGCGCGTGATTAATATGGAGTAAATATATTAATTAAAAACTCAGTAGGTACCTCAAAACTGTACAATACTAACCAGAAACTGCAATGGAGCCATCACCAGTGACCTTAACACAGGTGACCTTCCCAAGATGACCGGAAAGCAAGTGCAGATCAGTGCCAGTATTGATGTCCCAAACTATCAAGTTACAGTCCCAAGATCCCGACACCACCTGTGTCTTGTTTGTTATGGCTACCGCAACGCAGGTGACTATATCTGAGTGACCCACTAGTACCTGAGAAAGTGTAAATAGCTCTCAGAAAATTATCCACACATTGACTTTTATCATGTAGGACTGACATATCAATCCATAAGAGCGGCTAGTAAGCTGAACATAGGCCCCAACATTATTCTTCAAACAGCTCTTAGTTTGTTTTACCACTACACTATTCGACTCTCCATGATCCATGCCTCTCGCCTCCATGCCTCTTGCCATTTTATCTTTCCTTTGGGATAGAATCTCGCTGTTGGCCTGAAGGGCCTTGACAGCTCAGTTTAGGCTGTTCAAAAAATTCTTATATTTGTTATTATTCTTTATTAGTTTAGCTCTTTTGTCGTTAATGTGCTAATGCTAACGTCAGATCATCCGGATCCATTCAAAGTCAGTCCACCTACGGGACTTTTTGTCGGGTAGGCTCTTGCTATACCTATAAGATGGTCATTTAAACTTAATCCTCACGATCACAAGCACTACCGACAGTATTTCTACAATATTGGACTACATTACCGACAATATTGCTGCTACTCTGCCTAGTAAACTGTTGCGTTATATTACGTGAAGTGTCAAGAGAATTAATTCTAATATTGTATTAAATTCCTTGTTTCTTCCAAAATAACACACAGAATTCAATCCTGGAACTTTTCACTAAACACGCTGAAAACGGTTTGTTGTGTCTATGGTAACTTTTGCGTCTGTTTAAGTCATCATTTTGCTATAAGCAAGTAGATTATTATCGTCTTAATGACAGACATACATTTTTAGGTTTAATATAAAAGCCATCAAATGTGCACACAGATAAATCACGGTTCACGAGAGCTGAGAAAGAGATTAGATATCTATGTTTTAATCATTGAAAAAATAATACAAAACATAGTTAATTTAAACAAGTTCTTTAAGTACGAGTATATGAAAAAAGATATGCAGCAGTGTTGGCCAAGTGGCTTCATCGTGCAACTCTCATCCCTGAGGTCGTAGGTTCGATCCCCGGCTGTGCACCAATGGACTTTCTTTCTATGCGCATTTAACATTCGCTCGAACGGTGAAGGAAAACATCGTGAGGAACCGGCTTGCCTTAGATCCAAAAAGTCGACAGCGTGTGTCAGGCACAGAAGGCTGATTACCTACTTGCCTATTAGGTCGACAAATGATCATGAAACAGATATAGAAATCTGAGGCCCAGACTTGTTGTAGCGCCACTGATTTTATATGAAAAAAAAAAAGATAACATAATAATAAAAATGTTAAAGCAAATACAGTTATTATCTAAACAAAATTAACCATCAAATATTTATCTTCCTATAAATAAGGCTTTTTATGATAGCAACACAGGAAGCCTCTTTTATTGCGCGTTGAGAGTTTAATCAGTGAAGTCGTATTTATAATCAATAAAACTTTTATGGAGATTTCTTATGGCACTGTGATTTGTTCTGTTTCTGCTTTAAATATAAACGTCGTAAACACTGTCGTATAAAATACGATAAAAAGCCGGCTACGCACTCGCGAGCACTCTGGGATTGCGAGTGTCCATGAGTGGCGGTATCACTTAACACCCGGTGAGCCTCCTGCCCGTTCTGTTCTATATAAAAAACTTACTTGCGACAACTTGCCCCCATCCAACTGCCATACTTTTAAAGACATATCCATAGAGCCAGTCACGACGTGATGCGAATCCGACGTCAGAGCAAAACACGTGACTCTCTCAGCATGAGACACTGATCGCTTCTCTTCGTCACCATCAGCTAGAGCCCAGATACGGACAGAGTTGTCACCTTCGGACAGGACCTGGAATAACATTATTATTACACCTACTTCCAATTTTAAATCACAAATTCTGTAGGTCTAAAGATTGTTAAGGGCATGATAGCCATGCGGTCTTAATAAGTGTCCGCTAGGTGAGGGGTATCGGGTTCGAGTGCAAGTTTATTTAACTTTAAATTTTTTCTCGGCCTATGGACTATAGGATTGTATGGTACCGGGCGAGTGCTTAAACCAGACATGGAGGGCATGGTCAAATTTCTAAAAAGTGTGCAGAGGGCATCGAACTTTACAAAGCAGACTGTGACGTTTAGAATGTATGTAACAATACGTCCTAGGCCGAGGGTGGAAATTACAAGTTGTAAGTTACAAGGTAGGAACTACTCGAGGTGGTTTAAGTGGGTATTGCTAGCAGAGATTGTGGTGTGGGTCGAGTCACACATACCCCTGGAACCTTTGCGGGTAGAGGATGTGCAAATGTATTTCCACATTTCCATAAAGAAAAGAAAATATCATCTTCATTTGATAAGGGCAAAATGTTACATAGCTACATAATAGAACGATAGCTTTTGCAAATTATAAATTTAGTATAATATTTATTTAATTACGCCAAGGTTGAAGAGAATACAACATGCAAGACTTCTATTTTACCTGCCGGAGCGTTTTCATTAAGAGGCTGTATTGTTTTCGACAGTATTCATTATTTCTATACGTTAAAGGTAAGAAAAGGAACGTTTAATAACGAACGCAAATTTAGAAGGGGCTTGTTTCTGACATTATTCAATGAGAATAAAAATAAAACCTACTAATTAAAATGGAAGACTTCAACTTAAGTTACCGATTTGAGATTAGAGAAATAATCTAATAGCAGTAAGTTAGGATACTTTGGAACGTATCCAGGCTTACTTCAAGTTGCAATTTGACGTTGAGTATTGTCCGAAATGTCAAACTTCAAGCTAGGCAGAAATGGTTTGACAGTTTACCTGTCAGTGTTGTTCCTTTTTTAGGTTTTTATATTGTGTAAAGAAGGTCATTATAAAATTGCTTTGATGTTTTGATGTTTTGATGTTCATAATTTAAAATCACGGTTTGTAGGACAATTTAAAAAGGATAAAAATTCTAAATTATACTTTTACTCGTTAAAATTAACCAAAAACATTTTAACATTAATCTAAAATTTTATGAAATTCCCTAATGGTGGATTGGTACAAGCTTAGCTGAATTCCATTATGTTAAGATATTTTTTAATACGTAAAGTACAAAGGCTAGTAGTTATGTACAACAAGCTATACATACAAAACAATATATAAATATACAATATATAAACATGTGGAGTAGGTACATTATATTTTATGAAAATTATGTTTATTTCATAACTCAATATTCATAAGTAGTTTTTATTAGGTCAGTTCAATCTGGTTATTTTGTTCTTATCTTATTATAGATGGTAAAAGTGAATTATTCACGAAGAACAAAATTGAACTTTAGACTCCCGACGAATACAATATGGTATAATGCTACATGACATCATCTCAACTAAAATTAATTGCAGCTCACTTCTAGAAAAATTGTACTTCCATGTTTCTGCCTACCAGACTCGTACTCGTGCTTTGTTTCACGTTTCACAAATCACACCAACTACCCAAATATATGTTTTATATCGCACAGCCCGGACATACAATGACCACTATTTAAGCATAATATCGCGTAATATGCTTAAAAGGAGTATTAAGAATATTCATAGCGGTAAATAATCTGCATCATAAGCACACCCTTGATACCTACCCTCACGTACATACCCTTACTTTCACACCATCACACAACACAGCTGGTTCAATTTGTTTAATAATTTTCATTGATTTTTTCCTTTCGTAAATGTTTGAATAATATATAAAAATCGGTTCCAGTTATTAAATTTTTGGCTATATCTTTAGCCTTTTGTTTTATATAATTTCTACTAACTGCAAGATTACGAAATAACATTTACATAAATAAATTTTAAGTAAAAGTAGATTTTTCTTAATAATAATACTCTACAGCCCTGCGATTCTGTAAGTCACACAGCGGTTTTCGCATCGGCGGTCGCTCTCAATCAGCATTCTGATAAACAATAAACTACAAGCTCCCACCTTTTCAGAATGCCAAATCATAAAATGACTGTTTCACTACTGATTTCAGAGCGACCGCCGATGCGAAAACCGCTGTGTGAGTTCGAAAAGTGAGTTACAGAATCGCAGGGCGGGACTCTACTCCCTGGACAGAAAGGCAGGGGTACTCCTTTTTCTATCTCTACTATCTATACTACAAACTAGTTCACAAATGACGTGTTACGCGTCTCGCGAGATTCGTTTAAGTTAAACTAGAAAATTAAAATATATAATAATAAAACACTTACCGCATATTTCATATTAAGAGTGACATCAATACTAGTGCTGGGACAGGCTGTGGAATGCAGAACAATTCCAGAATCCACCAACCAGACGTGAACATTGCGCGCGCGGTCTCCAGACATCGCTCGCCGTCCGTCCGACATCATTAAAAGACTTTGGAGTGCTGCTGAGTGACCCTAAAAAGAAAATTTATTTATATTATGTTTTAGAATAATTATATTTTTCAAATGAAATGTTAAGTAGCGCTTCACGGCCATATTTAAAATTGCATTTCGTTAGAATAGTATGTTAATAAGCAATATGTTATCCAACTCTTTGGTTTGTCTTTGGACATAGAATCTTCAAAAAAAGTACTACAAACTAAAATTCTTTTTAAATGGATAAAAATGGGAATTTATTACATATGTACATAACTAGACGAGTTTTAATTTTATCGATTTTGGAGGTATACGAAGACATCAAAAACACCCCGCTAACCTCATTCCCCTCTAGTATAATTCTACTGAAATTAGCGTAATCCATCTATTGTCGAAAAGTTTTATAGAAATGTCTGACAAATAAAGTTGTAAATTTCCGTTACACGTGGATTATTTTGAAATGATCAAAACTACAAGCCTTGCAATTAAAAATAAAGACCTAAATAATAAAATAAGGTTCGAAACTTTCCTAATATAACTGAACAAACGTCGTAAGGTTTGGGTGAAGGAGTTTTCGAAGCGATTCTTCCTCTTGAGACTACAAAGGAACACTTAACGATCCCAAAAAGCCTTTGTTGTGGGGAAAAAGCCTTTAGAATATATAAGTTTGCAATACTTTCGGTTTGATCATTAAAAGTTTCGCTTATGAATTATTCTCGGCCATTTCGAAAGATTTATAAAGACCTCAAATTGTTAATTATAAAAGAAATTTTAAAGTTTACGACAAAGCTTACGCTGAAATGAAAGTTGAAGTAGAGTGGAAAATAGTTGGAGACAATTTTCATATTAGTTTGTAAGTTACTTCGATAACTTCTACAGTAAGTAGCGTGTCAATCTTCTAAAAGAGATTCTAACTCATTTTCACTTTGAATTTACAAAAGTTTGCCTTCGATTGATATTTTTTTAAATTTATTATTACGGAAGGGTTATAGTGAAGTTATAACCAATATTCAAAATAAACGCAAAAGTACAGTGGTATTTTTTTTCATAGATTTTTGTATAGATTGTACTATTAATTACAAAGTAACATTCATGGATTTCTCCGTCTATAAGACAAGTGGACAAACTTTCCGTGCCTACTAGCCTTATAAAACCATAGACCACAACGTGTTTACATCGACGTCACAAAAACGAGCACGTACCTTATAAGTCAACGATGGTGAATTGTCATCTAACTGCCAAACAACAATAGTTCTATCCTCAGACCCGCTCAGAACCAGGAGATTATTTGGCGAAAAGGTAACACATGTGATGTGGCCTATGTGACCACTAAGAGTTGCTTGGAGCCGGTGTGTGGACAGCTGCCAGACGCGAACCAAGCCTCTTGCACAGCCACTGGCAGCGAGCTGTCCATCTCTTGATACTTCTAAGCAGCTTATCGGTATTAGTTCGCTTTGTTCCGCCTGAATCAGACACATTAAGCATGAATATATCAGAATTTGTTATTTTATTACAGTCGCCCTAATACTCTATAGGCAAATTGGTATACAATTTTAGTCCGTTTTTGTTTCGCAAAAGCAAAGTTATGCAAATCTTTGTTAACGTTAAACATAGACATTTCTAGATTCAAACGTTTGTGTGTTATATAAAGTTACACAAAACATATAGTTGTTTCAATAAAACGAGTTTTAATTCTGTAAAGCGTAATTTTTAACTGGTATTACCTCGCTTGGTAATAGTAAAACCCGGGTTCTTTGATATGGTTTATAATTAATCTTAACAGATTTTCATTAAATTTAGATTAAAGCTAATCTGATTTGAAGTATAATTAAATTTAAATTAAAAGCTCTTCTAGTTATACTTTTTCTTTTGTACAAAAACGCTCATTTATCATGAATAAATTTAGATTAATCATAGTAATAAAATGTAAGTTTTAATATGGAATAAGAACGTAATACCAAAGTTATTTTCACGTTATAAGGGTTTTGAAGTTATACTCGCGCACACCGTCACAAAAAACCGACACTCTGAATTTAGTTATAGTCAAAATTTTATATTTTATATTTTATTTTTACACGGTAGCAGGAAACGAATGGAGAAAGAGAGCCATAGACAGAGTCAGTTGGAAAAAGCTGGAGGAGGCCTTTACCCGTGAAGGGGTTCCGATCGACGGTACTGAAGGAAGCTAGAATATAGAATTTAAGCAAAAGAAAAAAAAAATGTATAAATATGTAAAATAATCTAAGCTGTGTATAATAATTTGTTTTTTTTTGTCATGATTGGAAATAAAACGGGCTTTATTATTATTAACATTTTATTTTGTGATATTTAGATAAACTTTATTTAACTAGATAATGCGTTACAATAAAACTTTCAATGTATAAAATACGTTTTTTCCCAGTGTCGACACTATCGTTATTTATATAAATGTAGTATAACATTTTTGGAAAGATTTTTATCTTGTTACGCCTAAGTATAACTTCTAACGCGTGTACATAAGTACACACACGTTTTTATTAAATAATATTCAACTGAAATCTGGGTTCAATATTTTGTATGACCTTTTTCAAATTTTCAATCTCTCATGTTTCGATACTTAAAATACTTCAACCGTTTCATATTTGTATCAATTCGATTAACGTCAGCTGCAACTGAACTTATAATGGATGTAAAAACATGTGATATATCGCTGAAACTTTTAAATGAATTGATGGAAAACTGTTCGCGCAAAAACCTCAATTTAAGGGCGAAATAGCTTCAAAATTTTCAGCTTTTTATTAAATACGATTATTTACAGTACATAATAATATTGTAAAGTGGATATTCGTATTTTCTGTTTGTAACGAAACTCGAGCTTAGAACTCACGTAACAAAGGCTTTTTTATAGCTTTATTTATTCTAATTGTGGCCCGTCCCGGCTTTTTAGTGATAATTTTTGTAATCAGTCTAGTAGTTTTTGAATTAATTCGTTATATTTTTTAGTAAAGATCTCGAAATCATCTCGAAAAAAGAGTTACCAACATACGAAACTAAGCTAGCGTACTTTAAGGTGTTGTAATAGAATAATCGTAAAAAATAATTGAAATATCATTTGCATTAAATCAGAATCAGAATAAATGCCCCGCTCTTTTAACTAAATTTAAATTTCGTGTATCCTCAAGATAGGCAGGCAACCCATCTTCCCATTAGCCCTCCTTTCAGAAGAATTAGCCAAAAATCACCGATATCCAGATTGAGCATTCTGATGAACGAGCTAGGTCTGGATATCCATAGTTGCTCCCCTCACATTTTGAAATTGATTTTCCTTTAGTTTTTATTAAAAAAAAATTATATCTCTATAGTTTGCCTATAAGTGAGTGTCACATTAATTTTTTATTTTCTATCAATGTATCAGAGCGTTGACAAGCTTTTATGAGTAAATAAATAGTAAAGATATACCATGAAGCTTTCTATAGAGGAATCATTTCATACTAAGTTCATACAATGTAATCGATTCTATAGATAAATGTTAAAAGCCTCTACGTGTTTCGAGTAACATCTCGACTCTGATTGAGAGGCTTCGTGTTACATACTTGACCTCATTGAAGTCTAGATTCTAGAACACTCTGTTTGTAGAGCTTAAAGCTCGTTATGTTTGTGGTGAAGTTCGTTAGTGGATTTGATGAGCATACGGTAAGTATTTTTGAATGTTTTTTTTATATAAATCATTTATCATTAAGACGCCTATTATATATATATATATATATTCTTTTAGATATAGGTAAGGAGCAGTGTTGGCGTAGTGATGCGACTCTCATCCCTGAGGACGTAGGTTCGATCCCCGGCTGTGCACCAATGGACTTTCTGTATATGTGCGCATTTAACATTTACTTGTTCGGTGAAGGAAAACATCGCGAGAAAACTGGCATGCCTTAGACCCCAACTCGACAGGCATAAGAGGCTGTTCACCGATTTGCCTTTTTAATGACAAATGATCATGAAACAGATACAGAAATCTGAGGCCAAGACCTAAAAAGGTTGTCGTCACTGATTTATTAATTTATTAAATATCGAAGAACTCATATATTTAAAAAATTAATACATATATTTTAACGAATTAATTTTTGTACAATAAAATATTGAATATTATTTTGTGATATACTGCAAAAAATGTTTACCTGTAACATAGATATATTTGTCGTTGATTTTGTTTGACGTCTCTTCATTTGTTTCGTAGGCCTGAAGTTCGTCAAGTTATCTTCTGTGTGGAACGAATATATTGTCACCCGGTTTCCTCCTAAATAAACACCTCTCACATTATTGATTCAAAATAACATCAAGAGTCATGCATTAAAGTTAACACAATAGTATCTATTTAAGAAGTTTTATACAACGCCTACGTTACAGTGTTCATAATTTTATTAAGAATGTTTATCTTATAAAATACCCGCTATATTTATATAGTTAAATTGACAAATTCAATATTCACTAATGTTATACTAAATAAATTTAATAAAAATTTATTATAAATATAAAAAAGTGGCGCTAGCTCACTAGCTAATTTATCTTAAATTGTTTAAAGGGTGAAATCCAAAAACGCGACTTAGCTCTAAGAGTGACTCTCGTACGTCAAAAATATATTGGATTTTGACATCCAAAACTTCCGGTCTTAGTTCGCGCTCATTTCTGAATCTCACCCTAAGTTAGCAACATATCATAACATCATCATCATACGTATAATAAAACAAAAACTCCTGTTTATATGTGTCATAATCTTACGGTTTTCACCAATATATAATTATAATAATTTATTTTCTTCTATATAACATTTACAACAAACAATAAGATTATAGTTGAGAAGGTATTGGACTGGTTTCCAAACTAGATAAGAACCTGTGATATGGATAACCAGGCTTCCATTCCACAGCAAAGTCATATTGAGTGGTAACAAAGTGATTCCCGAGGAAGGTTTATATATAAATAACACTAAGTTTTTTATGTAAATTGAATATAATAATAATATAAAAGCTATTGCTGAAACTGTGAAGCTGCGAGTGGGACCGCAAATATTAATGAGGGCAATTTATGACAATGATGATTTGTTAAATTGTAAGGCAAGATTTAGCAATGTTCGATTGTATAATATGTTAGTGCAGTATTGGAAAATTTATACAAAAGTAATGTCAACGAACATTCGTCCGCATTGCACCATGCGTTAAGCAACAAAACAGCAACAACTTTAAATATGTTTTATTAATTAAATTAATCAATAAAGCTTTTTATACGTTGAATTATTTAAATAATATGATATGATATGATATAATGGTTGGGATTGATTTGCTCCAGTTCAAATATTTATGGACAAACAATTTGTATGACTCAAAACTTGGCGATCAAAAACAGTGGCGGAGAGTTCCATGTCAGTTCATTTCGCACGCTCTTGACTTGCGAACTGGTTAGTAAATCTAAATTTAGAAACAATTTAACGTCTTTTCTGCTGACGTTCATAAGTGTACTTGGTTATATGAATAAAGTAATTTTGAGTTTGGGTTTGATAATTATTTAGTTACCTACATTTAATTAAACAGACATTGAGGTGCTTGCTTGGTGGACTAAGCTAGTTGGCTGCGATATATATATTGCTAATATTCAATATGAACTCCTCTGTACTATAAAGTTACTTAATCATACTGAAAAAAGTGTTTTGTTTTTGAATATATAACACAAAAACTCACCAGCAGCAAGAAGAAAATGATCTTGATCAGCAACAGCAAGTGCGGCGATGTCATGAGCAGCTGCAAGTGTGCGCAGCAGATGTCCACTATGAAGACTGTATACGTATATGCGTTGATCTGTACAGGCGACTGCGGCGCGTGATGAATCGTGGGCGACGCAAAAACATTTCACCTAAAAACGTTTTGATATAAAATGATTTAAATTTATGCAGACTAGCCTAGTCTAGTTACATATAAGCAATTGTACAATTCTGTATTTTTATTTGTTATTTTATATTGCCTTAGTTGCGTTCTAAGTAACCTGATTTTACTCTTAATGCAACGAAGTGTTAATTAATAAGTTTGCAGTCAACACGGTCAAAAATTAATAAATTTAATAGAATAATTGTAATAATGGATGACTGTTCCGGGCCTCCATTGGTACATAGAAAGGTAATGGGTAGCAGACATATTACCGCAGCTGAATTTTTGATTTTATAGTAAAACAATTACGTGCAGCTTGTACCTAAACCTGAAATTATTAGGACCCTATATTACCCCTAGTATAGCAAAGAAATTAAGTAATAAATCTATCAAAATTTTCACACAAACCATCGAATAACAACGCATAAACAGAAAATAATCTGAATGTGATAAATTAAATTTAAGTTGTAAGCTGATTGAGATTTCATTAACCTGTTTGAAGCTCATAAGATAATCAAAGCGATATCAGACTCGCAAAGTTCACAGACAGCAAAGTTCTGCTTCGGACAAGTTCAGATAGTTTCAGTTAGTACAAATATAAAGTCCACTTGATTATTCACGGTTTATAAGGCTTTAATTGCATCATAAGAGTCTCCTGAGACTTCTATTAATAATTTCAAAAATATTAAATATTTATAAAATCTACGAATCCTAGGGACAATTTTCAAGTTAAATTCTTTGGCAACTCATCAACATTCAAAGATGTAGAAGATATAGAAAACTGAAGTATTCTGAACCTATTCAACTTAGGGTCGTTCAAGAGAGCGTACCAATTCTTAAAAGGCCGGCCACGCACTTGCCGCTGGGAATGTGAGAGTCCATTTGCTATATTTGAAAAAACCTAAATCAATTTATTATACAAAATGTATTTACTACAGAATATTTTCACTTATGATCACGATAGTTCTTCAAGTCAATGATACTTACACTATCTCTTCAGGGTTAGAAATAGAGAATCGAGTACAATATAAGATCGTTCGAGGCTTCGTTGTCGACAAAATATAATGCATTCTGCTCTGAATTTTCATGAAGAATATTTGTTTGATAAGTCAAATGTTAAATATGATTTATTGACAAAATTTCTGAATTCAATAATTGAAGTAAATGTTAGGCTTTTTACAATTAAAAACATGGCGATAATAAAGAGTAGTGGAGACTTTCTTGCCAGTTCTTCTTGTCCATTCTACGCGTTTGACCCATAGTGAACGTAAATTAAGAATCATTTTTGAGATTTAAGTTTTGTTACCTATAAAATATATCAGTGGCGTTACCTTTTTAGGTGTAGGCCTCAGATTCCTGTATTTGTTTTATGATAATTTTTCAATCTAATAGGCAATAGGGTCATCAGCCTGCTTTGTCTGACTCACGCTGTCTACTTTTTGGGTCTAAGGCAAGCCGGTTTCCTCACGATGTTTTCCTTCACCGTTTGAGAGAATATTAAATGCGCACATAGAAAGAAAGTCCATTGGTGCACAGCCGGGGCTTGAACCTACGACCTCAGGGATATAATATAATATTTTAATTGTGATTTTTTTACCCATATTAAACTGCTTTAAACGTTCCGCATGTATTAAAATTTACTACCAAAATGGGCTGAAATTGAGCAGTTCTCACTAGATCCTATAAATGTAATAAGTCAGGGTCTGGGGCACTTAATGGAAATCGACGGCAATTTATTTTATCCACCAATGTGTAAGTAAGAGGTAAAACACATCGGTGATCCCCAATTACAGGAGCCACGGGAAGAAATTTAAGATAAATCCTTTTCGGTGTTCCAATAATACGATCACTTAAATTCCTTTTTGCTGCGTAATGGGGTGGAAAGTACTTCTATTTATTTATTTTTTATACGTTACAATTTATTTGCAGTATAATGGGACTCATTAGTGTACTACGTATTGTCGTAATTAGGTCACTTATATATCTAAAAAAATAGACCTTTCATATACGTTTTCTATTATTATTTCTTTTTAAGAGTGTAAGATATATGTGCCCTTGTAATTACTTAAATAAAATTTTTAAATATATATTTCGTTCGTAAGGTTCACTGCCATAGGGACCAAACTTTTAAATTTGTTTCAATGTTCTGTTTATTAATTTTTAATTATGTGGTTTAATTTGTTTAATTAAAATAAAGATTTAATTAAGAAACAAAAAAAGAAAATTGGGTCTGTCATTAATATCTTCGTATAGTAAATATTACAAGAAATACTAATGTATATAATAAAAAAATTGTGCGTGTACTAGGTGTACACACGTAAGAAGTGAAACTTCTTTATTATCTTATTTTTCGAAAAATGATCTACTATATTATGCAACTTTACAGAAATTCGTTAAATTAGATAAAGTTTAACAAAAGGCTTTTATTATCATAGACATGAATACAAATATTTCATTTTACCTTATTACTACGAAGATTATTATAGAATTTCATTAATTGTAATAGAATTATTACTATCATTGAAAAACGTGACGATTTGCTACAAAATTTCTCCCATACGTCGATAAAGAAGTTTCCCTTCAAAAACAAACGTAAGGAAAATTCAAACATACTTTTAATTTAGATGTGTAATTTAAAATAAAATGCTTTTATGTTTTGTCATAAATATTGTAACATAACGCGATATTTAATTAATTTACACATAGGTAAAACATGCTAAAACCGGCGCTTACATAATCCTACCTGAGAAGAAAACAGTATATGGTTTTGTTAAGAATACATTATTTATCTTTACATTCGTCGTAAGCAGCTTAGCGCCTTAATATTTTAAACTTCTCTTCTTTCACACATGAAATAATATATAATAGCAAATATATATTTATAGTATGTTAAAGGTAATTAATATCTTTACAATAAGTCTCTGCAATGATATGAAAAAAAAATTAAAAAAAAAAGTTTTATATTTTAGTTTTGTGTAAATAACTAGATGTATTATGTATTTTGCACTTCTTGCTTACTTTATCTAATTTTTTTTTTTTGAAGAGATCGCTTGGAAGCGACCAGGTCAGTTAAGGGCAGTTTCCCTTCTTTCCATATAATGTTGTCAATTGTATTATGTTTTTGCAACGAAGTATTAATAAATAAAATAAATAAATATGATTAAAGCAACAAGAAGAAATTTCTTATTTAATCAACATATATCCGATTGAAAAGAAATCCAATTAAAATTCAACAAGAAAATTAGACCTTATATTATTGACTCCTGATATAACCGTTTTTCGTTTATATCGATATATTGAAAATAAAGAAAAAGTATTTCATTGTAAGTGACCTTTTTCGGTAGACGTCCGGGCTTATTGAAACTTCAGACGCGTTAATAACACAGAATGTTTTTTTGACAATCACTTTTCATATAAAATCCAGTTTTATATATATTATGTACTAGCTGACCCGGCAAACGTTTGTTTTGCCATGTATATAATGTCTAGAAAACATTTTTTTCAGTTCAATAAAAATAACCATCTACAATAAAAAAATGGTGTTGATTGTAGAGAAAAGAAAGATTCTCAGACTTACTGAATATGCATAAAAAATTCATAAGAATCGGTCGAGCCGTTTTGAAGGAGTATGGGAACGATTGTGACACGAGAATTTTATGTATTCTATTAGGGTATCTATTTCTGTAAAGATATATGTCAAAAAGAGAATTTTGAAGTGAAAATTCCTTATTTTCTATTAAGACTGGGTATATAGTCTTAATAGAAAATAAGAACAGAAAGAGAAAGAATAAGAAACATTTCTAGAAATATCAATAATCACTACTTCATCCCTTGCCCCGGGAAATAGAGTCGTTAAAGCAAAATCTATTTTTTTTCAGAACAAATAAAAGAAGGTACATATTATTACCATATCCTAATATATATAAAATTAAACCTTTTATTTCCTATTTAACGATATAAAAATTGTTGTTACGTATTTAGTGAAAATAGCTAATTTATCTAATTTAACAAAAAAGCAAAAGCACAAGCGTTTCCGATTGTTGCACTGTTTAAACTGTTTGAGTTATATAGATATATAGTTAAGGCTTGGGAGGAGTCGCATGACGCTTTAGGTGTTTTCTGCGACTTATCCAAAGCATTTGATTGTGTCCAACACGAGACCTTAATCGGGAAACTCCGCCACTATGGCATCAAGAATACCGCACTGAATCTTCTGACTTCCTATTTACACGGAAGAACTCAGAAGGTTGAAGTGAATGGTAAGAGGTCCTCTGGGTCGGCAGTAGATATGGGGTACCACAGGGCTCAATTCTTGGCCCTTTCCTCTTTCTTGTTTATATAAATGATCTTCCTTTCATGGTAGAGAGAAAACATCAGATAGTTTTGTTTGCTGATGACACGTCCTTGATTTTTAAAATCAAACGACAAATAACAAATTTTGACGATGTGAACAATGCTCTGTCTTCGATTGTCCATTGGTTTAGTATGAATAACCTTCTACTTAATGCAAAAAAGACAAAATGCATTAAATTTTGTGCAAAAAATGCAAGGGTTATGGATACTAGACCAATTATAAACGGTGAGGAATTGAATCTGGATGATACAACTGTATTTCTCGGAATCACCATGGATTCAAAACTTCAGTGGTCCCCTCATATTAACGGATTGGCGAAGAGACTTAGTTCTGCAGCCTACGCGGTTAAAAAAATTCGCTCACTAACTGATGTCGATACAGCTAGACTTGTTTATTTTAGTTACTTTCATAGCTTAATGACTTATGGCTTATTATTATGGGGTCATGCTGCTGATGTCGAAACTATTTTCATCCTGCAGAAGAGGGCTATTCGTGCAATCTATAATTTAAAATGTAGGGAATCTCTTAGAGATAAATTCAAGGAAATTAATATACTTACCTTTCCCTCGCAATATATTTATGAAAATATTATGTATGTATACAAAAATAGTGATAAGTTTACTAGAATAGAACATACGCACAATGTTAATACACGGAACAAACGCAGGCTGCAATTTCCCCGTACTAGACTATCTAAAGTTAGTAATTCTTTTTTGGGAAAGGGATACTCTTCTTTAATAAAATCCCAGAGGCTCTTTTATCACTGCCTTTCAATAAATTTAAAAAATGTATTAAAGAAAAGCTGTGTAAAAAGGCTTACTATAAAGTCAACGATTATCTAGTTGATAAAAGGGCCTGGGACTAGTGCTAGACAGGCTACTTCTAATCAATTTGCGATATTTGTTTTAAATAAGTGTTGTTTGATGATTTGCTGTTTTAAAAGAGTACCGAGAGTTTTTTACGCCGGCTTTTTCTCTCGGCCTACACCCTCTGTCTTCTTTGCCGATGAGTAGGGATGCCTTCAAATTTAATGACGTGGAATAAGTGATACATGTATCTTATGTTCCATAATAAACATATTTTATTTTTATTTTATTTTTTTTATTTTAAACATAATTACGGACGACACAGTAACCGCACATTACGACGGTTACTTTGACGAATGTCTAGAACGTAATAATCTACCACTCTTTTCGCGGAAATATTGGTGAAACAAAGATATATTATTACCACTGTTTATTTGTTTTTAAATTGTCGCATTAACTTTTATTATAAGTTGGTAGAATTTCAATCTAAAGTAAAACTCTTAATGGTTATATAATAATATCTTAATGAACTATACATTTCAGGATATTAAATTAAGTAAACGACTATTACTAACATTGTGCACAAAATAATTTCCGTAGAATAAAGACCTTTCCGATTTGCAATTCTGACAAAAATTACAGTTATAGTACATCACCCAATGAAGTCAAAAAATGAGAAAAGTTAAAACAGTCGTAATTGTGCTTTACGACGTTCTTCCCCGGGGCAAGCAATATGTAAAATCTTGGAAACAAAAGAAAGCACTCACCTTAGCCTTATGCCGTTTAAGGGGATGCAAATATGTGCCAGTGATAAAAGTTCTCAAATGCAATTCATTTTCGCCCTGAAGTGTGATCAGGAATACGTTGTCATCTGTCACTTCCATGATATGTATCGGAACTCCAGCGGCTATTGTACTGAGTAGAATGAAGTTATCGACACTCCACGTACAGACAGTGCCATCCTGTGATCCAGTGACTAGAATGTCGCCATCTTGAATCACTTTTACCGACGTCACTGGACCGCGGTGGTGGTCCAATTTTGTTACCTAATGAAAAGTTAAAAAAATTAAATAAATCAATGGCACTACAACCTTTTTTTAGTTCTGGGCCTCAGATTTCTGTATCTGTTTCATGATCAGCGCGCCGTCGACTTTTTGGGTCTAAGACAAGCCGGTTTCCTCACGATGCGATGTTTTCCTTCACCGTTCGAGCGAATGTTAATAAAATACGTTCATAATTTTATGTGTTTTACTATATATTATACATAACTTTAAGAGTAATTTTTGAAATTATTATACATGTATACAACGTATTAATTGTTGTGTGTATTTTCCGGAATTTTTCTGATTATTGATTTGGAACAGTCACATTAGTCACATTTATATGAGTGTTATTTCGCTCACTTTGGGCCGCTTATATGTTATACATCAGAAAAGTTTTATTTTTCTTTCTTTCTTCTGTATATTAAAGCAAATTTTCCGATTACACGATTGTATTAATTGACAAACTAAGCTATAGCAATAGTGATACATTATATACATAATATTAAATTGATGCTTTTGATATATAAAAAAAAACATTTCAAGTCTCAAATTTCTGTATCTGTTTCATGATCATTTGTCAATCTTATAGACAAGTGATCAGTGTTCTGTGCGTGACACACGCCGTCGACGTTTTGGGTCATAGGTCAAAGTTTTCCTCAATTAGAGTCGCATGCTGAAGCCACTGGGCCAACACTGCTATTGACATATATTATCTAAAGTTCATCGGATGAGAGAGACTAGATTAAATTGGAATTCACTTACCAAAGCTCCATCGACAATAGACGTTACAATAACAGCCGAGTCTTCCCCTCCGCTGATCACAAGCGAACGGTTCACGATGGCTGCTACGCACAATACAGGCGCAATATGTTCCCTGGAGAAATATTTTTTCTAATTATTCATCTTCACTTTGATATTGATTATCAGCGTGATGTACAAGAGATCTTGATTACCGTTCATGCCCTGTTATACGCTCTGGGTTTATACTCCTAAGTGTCTTTCATGGCGTATATATGATGATGACCGCCACTTTAATTAATAATTTTAATATAATATTATTAATATTATAGACTTTAGCTTTACTACTTTAGTTCAGTACAACCATAAAACACTCTACTGAAACTAAAATTTATTTAAAATAACTGCAAGAATCAAAACGCACTCAGTCCGGTAGTCGGGTCGATCATGGCGGTAGGCTGTTTTAAATAATTGGCTACCCTCAACAAATACGAAAAAACTCCCACTTCGAACAACTTCTACTGAATACTTTTTCGGTTTATGTAAATAAGTTTTATTTCCGTTCTAATTAATCACTTTATTAGATCGTTTATTAAAACCTAAACATAACAATCAAATACAGTATTTACAATTTTCGTAACCTACATAGTAATAATAAAAATAATTAAAAATTAATGAAAAGAAAATTAAAAAGTTTGGTCCCTGTGGCAGTGTACCTTTAACGCTCAAAGTTTTATTTATATCTTAAGTAGAACACGAAATTCGACATAAAACATCTCCTCAACCTTATTGGCTTCGGTAATCAGCTTAGTATAGCTTTTATTTTATCAAGATGGCACGCTGAAAAGCCTAGTTTCTATAAAATACTCTTGTTATCGCTTCACCAGCGACAAAGTTTCATCGGGAAACTTTAAATGTTCAACCGTGAACAATTGTTTTCAGATAGGGTAACAATAAAGCGTTGAATTTGAAACTGTGGAACACAATTGAAAGTAAATGGAAAACCAACAGCGCGATCACATTTAATTAAAGCCTTTCTTCGATTTTACTATCGTTTTGGTAGCATTGTGTACGGTTTTAAATTTACTATATGTAAAATTAGCTATCTAATAATAATATTGATATAATAACTATTGATTACTTAAGATGTCATGTGGAACATGGTGTAATGGTTGCAGCTCCTTACAAACGTTGTGTAAAACAAAAAACTTAGCGATTAAAAAGTGGCAGAGTTTATTGCCAGTTCTTCTCTTCCGTTCTACACCCTTGATTTGAGAACTGGCAGTAAATGTAAAATTAAAAGCATTTCATATATATTTCTTTTTGACGTTCATAAGTGTACATTGTGTTACATATATGAATGATTTTGTTTTTTTTACTTTTAATAATTAAGCCTCATTCATTCCTTAAAACATTTATCCATATAATTATTATTAAAATTTATACAAAAATAATTAAATTCTTTTCAAGGACCTCCTCCAACTGGCTCCATAATTCTCTATGAGCATTTATCTCCCAATCTTCCCCACAAGCACATTCCATCAAAAAATATAGTCTTCATTTGAGTTAAGTTAATCTTAACGCGTTAAGTTAAAAAGATTAAAGCGTTATATGTTGTAATAACTTACAATATCTTCGTCTTAACAGCAAGTGTGTGAAGGTCCCAAACAATGACACTTGTATCTTCGGAACCGGTTAGCAAATATTGAGATTCACGAGTCACGCACATACAGAGAATCCTGCCCGAGTGACCTGCAAATATACACGTAATGGGAACACAGACCAAACAAACATAACAAAATAAATATACTTGTTTGTTCACAGTGAAATGGCGTATGATTTCTGAAGGGTGTAAATTGACAAAACTCTGATATGAATGTTACCTGTGCGGCTTCTGTTTGTATGGAAACTGTATAAAAACAAAAGATACATACGGCGGGATATACCTTTAATATCTGTAGGGATGAAAAATTATTTAAAAAAACTAAATTAGACACTGTCACTTTTCGTATCTTCCTCTGAAATTGTAATTACACGGTGCTGAAATGCCATGACTACTTTAAATTAAATTGTGTAATTAGGGACCGACATTTATATATTAGACTTATACCACGTATAAAAATAAAATAAATAAGAACATTATTAATCTATTAAAAATATAAGATTTTCGAATTTTATCAATATCTGGTGATTTCTTCCATATGTTAATATAGTCTTTTGATTTAGCTAACTATAGCTTCTTTGGACCTTTCTATTGCTCCCGGTCTACGGTCTCCCACTGAAGTATTTCCGATCCAATTTGACGTATAAATAATTAATTAATAAAAAATAAAACTGAATGTTTCACCTCTATCAGCTAGGCGCGGTGAATAGAGTTAATGACGTTTACATGACTCGATGACTCATTGTTTAGAGTCAGTCTAGTGGTTAGTACCCCTGACTGCGAATCCATGGGTCCCGGGTTCGATCCCCGGCTGAGACGACCATTGATGTGATGAGCATTTGGTGTTGTGCTTAGGTCTTGGGTGTTTAAATATGCATTTATATGTTTATCTATCTATAATATGTATGTATATCCGTTGCCTAGTACCCATAACACAAGCTTCACCAGTTTAGCATGGGACTAGGTCAATTGGTGTGAATTGTCTTTAAAAAAAAAAAAAATGTCTGTGGGAACAACACGCAGACACACACGTGAATCAAAATTGGGACAATAGTAGTGAAACATATTGAAATCACTACACTAATTCATATCTAAAATGTCATGTTCGTGTTGGTTTTTGTTTTGTAACAATACACACTAGAAATGAAAATAATAACGCATTCAAAATAACGAACCATTCAACAATAGCTCATTCGTATTTTTATATGTAGAGCAAATTATGGTATTTTTAAAATTAAAATTTCACTGGCATGTTTCTATTGTACAATAGCTGACGCTTTTAATAAAAATCTATTAGATTCACTTCACAAATGGTTCAAGTTCACAAGTAATTTAGTTTTGTTACGATAAAAATTAATTAAATAAATACAGATAATATTACAATGTTTCAAAACTAGATATTGAAATGAAATCCAAATGAATATTACTCGACTCCAGCGAAAAGTGTAAAGCAATAAGTAAAAAATCGTGAATTAAAAATTAAACAATTTTCAAATAACATTTTTATTTAATAAATACAAGTGACGCTACAACACTTGCTCTTGGCTTTAGATTTCTGTTTTATGATATTTGTTTCACCATACGAATCTGTTAATTGTGCTCATAGAAAGAGAAATCCGTTGGTGTTTAAACTTAGGTTTCCTAGAAAAGCGGTGCCGTTATCTAACGGCCATAATGTAGCGTTGGGTGACGTCATCCATACGTTGTCTATAAATATCATCGGGGTAGGTTTCCTAGAGAACGTTGAGTGTCACCGTAACGTCAAATAGCGGTGCTGTTATTTGCATGACGGCCGTCATAGCGGTGATAAACATTAGTTCAACGTTTTTCACGTGTAGCGGTGCCCATATTTAATTAATACAATGAGTGGATACGTGACTTGGACGAGTGAAAATGATTGCTTTTTTGCATTATGTTAAAAAGTAAAAACGGCCGTTATTAACAACCATAAAATGACGGCCGTTAGTTAAAGGCACCGCTTATCTAGAAAACCTAAGCTTTAGTCATGAACGCAGGGCCGCAGGGTTGATCGTGGCACGCTCTACTCTATTTACAATTACTATTTAAAATCTAAAACTTTTTTAATAAACAAAATCCAATTCTACAAAAGTAAACCCTTAGATAGCTAAACCACGTTTATCACACACCAGCATAACCACCGTAAGCCCAAATGAACAAACTTTATACAGAGTCTATATTAATTTACTGTATATATGTGAACCGTGTGAAATCTTGGATTAACCCTTAGCAAATAACGTCGCCGCTAAACCTCAGATTCCTTCACCCTTAAGAGGAAGCTTCGAGAAATTTGAAGAATATTTCTTTGATAATATTTCAGGTATTTCGTAGTGAATTTTATATTGCAATGCTTGACAAATATGTGCATTACCTATTTCAAAGTGAATACAGTTTCAATATATGAAGCATATAATAAATCTGTTGTATAATCTAATATATAAAATTCTCGTGTCGTGGTGTTTGTGGTTAAACTCCTCCGAAACGGCTCGACCGATTCACATGAAATTTTGTGTGCATATTGGGTATGTCTGAGAATCGGACAAAATCTATTTTTCATCCCCCTAAATGTTAAGGGTAGTCCACCCCTAAAATTGTTTTTATATTTTAGATAAAAAAATATTCTTTATTTTTTTATGATACAGCATTAAAAAATACATACAACCCCTAATTTTCACCCCTCTACGATCAACCCCTATTTTTTATTATAAATGATAAACATGGCAAAACAACGTTTGCCGGATCAGCTAGTCTATATAATTATAAAAAAGGGGTGTGTAGATGTAGATCATGAGCTTTAAGTTTTTTTTTTTAATTTTGATTTTAGTTTATCAGTTTCATAATTCTAGATTGTTATATGAAATTACTTTTATGAAATGGAAAGGAAATTCTGTTATGCACTTTACCCTTCGTATTTTTTCCCACTTGCCTAAAAGAGATCGTTTGTCAGCGTTAAGGCCGCCCATTGCCTCCCTAATCTTAATATATATATTTCTTCTGTGCGTGTGTATGTGACTGAACTCCTCTCAAACGACTGGACCGATTTTGATGAAATTTTTTGTGTGTGTTCAAGGGGATCTGGGAATGGTTTAGATTCACAAATCAGCCCGGCAGATGGCACTGCAGTCGGTACTTTCATACTTTGCTTAATATCCTAATCGCTTTAAATATCATGCAGGACAACGTCTGTGGGGTCCACTAGTAATATATATTATTTGAATTTGTGAATAAACGTGGATAAATATTACAACTTTGCATTGGGTTTGTGATTAAGGATAAATTTTGTTTAAATGTATAGATACATAATTCAAAAATGGAGAGAATGCATTTTTTAAGCCAACCATGCCTTTGTCTGCGTCCCCCCCAGAAAAGCCCAAAAACGGCAGTCATCCCAGTCCATTTTAGTAGGCGCGTTACCGCCTACATTGTAAATGCTTCGCCTTAAATATAAACTGTCTAATGAAACCTCGGTAATTACTCGTAAGTAGGATTTGATGAATGAGCAAAAATTCCAACTCCTAAATTCAGTGCTATTGTAACAGAGATTTATACTCCTTTATAATTACTCTTTGATTAAACTTTGGGGCGAGGGATTTGGGCATAATTATAAAATTGTAAGTTGAGAAAAAGTTTGACCGTAATATTGGCATTGAGGTTATACCGGTACGAAATATTTTCAACCCTCTGTTAATTAATGTGTGCAAAAGTTGTAATTTGAGTTGAGTGCTTTAATAAAAACTTTCAAGTATTCTTTTAGGTTCACTTATCTTATAAACACATACGGCTGACAGACTTGGGCATTATCTCAGAAACATCTTCTAAAGTTGAGAACATGCCAAAGAGGAATGGAAAGAAGCATGGTGGGTGTAACACTGAGACATCGAAAATTAGCAGAAGAGATAAGATCAGCGACCAAAGTAGAGGACATTATAAAGAAAATAAGGCAATTGAAATGGCGCTGGACCGGCCACATGACGAGAGATAGCAGGTTGAAATGGACAAAAATAATTACAGAATGGCAACCACGCGATGGAAAAAGGAAAAGAGGCAGACAGAGCAAGAAATGGGCCAACGATATAAAGAGAATAGGAGACACAACTTGAGAGCTAACAACAGAAAATAATGGAAGCAGCTGGAAGAGGCCTATGTGGCACACGCTGATTACTTAAAACGGGTCAAGTGATGTATTAGATTAAGTTTTAAGCAATTGCATAGATTTTATCGCGGGCTTTGAGCGCGGCGACCGAATCAAGAAATTTCGTAACTAAATAAACCTAACACACAATGACGTAATATAGGTGCGGCCAATACGCGTTAGAGCGGGACAGAATGCATACGCGTCTCACATCGGTTTACCGTGATCGGATAGGCGTGTTAGTCTGAGTCGTGCGTGAAAAGAAAAAACTTGAATTAATATCAAAGAAAAAAATATACTGCAAAAAATTATTAAATAATTATATTGCATAAGTTTATAAAAAATGCTATGCAATGGCTTTACCGCGGCAGTTCCCGAGTGCCACACTTTTTTATGTAACTTAAATAAGTGTTAAATATATTATATATTATACTGGGTGTCAGCAATAAAGGCTTAGTAAAAAAAAATCTTACAAACATACAAAGAAATCTACACTTAATGTAAAAATATTTTTGGCAGTTTTTTTGTGAATCTCTGTGTTGATTTCACGGAATATTAACTATTAAATGATAGATTCTTAGATCTCACCGTCTTATATATTCAGTTATCAAGTACAGTTTGCAACAATCATTATGTATAAATTGAAATATACATTTCACATTCCACTGGCTTGCAATCTATACACTCTTAATAAGTAGATTACAAATAGAAACTTTAGTTTCAACGCCAGACATCCAAGATTTGCGGTTTTAAAAGAAACATTTTTACATGAATTTAGTTTGAAAATTAGCATTATTTGAAGGGAAAAATCGTAGGATGTAAAGAAAAATGTTTACTTCTGACGCAAAGTTACACACGCAACAAGGTTGGTCTTTAATTTAACTCGACAATATGCCATAAATATCTATTACTAGTATTTAAACCCACTTAGGTCGATATTTCAAATCCGTACGCTATAGACGATTACAGAATTTTAATAATATATATATTTTTTTCTTTATCTTTGAAGTTTTGTCGTTACATTCAGGACAACACGAGCGACGGCTCATTGGTCTAGTGGTTAGTACCCCTGACTGCGAATCCATGGGTCCCGGGTTCGATCCCCGGCTGAGACAAACATCGATGTGATGAGCATTTGGTGTTGTGCTTAGGTCTTGGGTGTTTAAATATGTATTTATGTATATATATCTATCTATCTTTAATATGTATGTATATCCGTTGCCTAGTACCCATACCACAAGCTTCACCAGCATAGCATGGTGTGAATTGTCCAACATATAAAAAAAAAACAGTCTTACAAGAGTAAACTTAATTCATTCTTAGTAGTTGGAATAAAAATCATCCAATCGCTTAGATGTAGTCGGAAAACTCGTAGGAAACTCTGATAGCTGTAACAAATCCGAGACATTGTAACTTGACAGATTTTATTTTTCTTCGCTTTTTCCTTATGTATTATTTTGATAGACATAATAGAATATCAATGGAATGTTTTTTCAATGGTAAATATTTTTAACCATTCAGAACAAAATACGAATCATGTATTGCTATATTGCCACCAATGTGGCTTTTCACTTGCAAAGAAATCTCTAATGTATAAAATAAACATTTATATAATCCATACATACGATTAGCATAGCTAAAAGTATTAAACAGAACTTTTAAATAAACTGAATATTTATGACAAGTTTTTATTTTTCTTATAAGCTTTTAACAGTATTGAACGAAATGTGATAGCATTTGCATAAATATATTGATAACCCGTGTTTTATACAAATAATATTACAACTTGAGATTACTGATCGATGTACTCTAAAGCATTGTTTAGCAAATAATAGATCTGGGATCTTCTAATATTAATAAGTGCTCACTCACTCAGCTGATATAAAATAACCTTATATTAATTTTGGTTATATATACTTAAATTATACAAATGAAAATGTGTGTCATTGTAATTTTCTTTACCGGGTTTTCTACATTTTGTTTCTTAGACTACAATTATCTGGAATAAAAGCTAAGACGGAGTCCGTAAGTACAACGAGATAAAAAGATCACCGTTAAAAACCGGAATTTTAATTTACAATTCTTCAAAAATTCAAAAATGTTATAACACAGTCAATATTCTATAATTTTTGAAAAGTACAACACTTCTTCATCATGGAATAAACTAACCAAGTTGATGTCTAACATGCTACTATTATAATTATAGATTATTTTCATGAACTTGTTTGTTTAAGCCCTTTTCCATTAGCGGAACGAACTAAGACGTTGAAAACGTCACGTTATGCAAACGCTGCATTCAATACTTTAAAAGATTCTAAGTGAAATAAAAAGTTGTATTAAATATTCAGTTTTTATATATTCTGCATAATGCTTTTGGCTAAGGTAATCGTACGGCTAATATCTTCATTTTAAAATATAAATAAAATATATCGGTGGCGCTATAACCTTTTTAGGTCGGGGCCTCAGATTTCTATATCTGTTTCATGATCATGAGCATCCTGTGTCTCACGCTGTCGACTTTTGGAGTCGAACGCAAGCCGGTGTCCTCACGATGTTTTCCCTCACCGTTCGAGCGGATGTTAAATGCGTACGTATAGAAAGAAAGTCAATTGGTGCACAGCGAAGGATCGAACCTAAGACCTCAGTGATGATTGAAATAAAGAGGTTTTTATTATTCAGTTTATCAATTTATTTACATGCAAGTGATCGGCCATCACTGCCTGACAAAATTTGTATTCTGTATAAAAAACAGATTCTTTCTCCTCCCTACGAAAATGTGTTGATGGAACAGAGAAGAAAGAGGCTAGACAAACAACAAGTTTTACAGAAATAAAAATCTATCTCACCTTTGAATGTGTGCACTTTGGAATTTGACATAACATGCCAAAGTTGTGGGTCACCCGCAGATGGTGCCAACACTAAATGTTGTCCAGATGGCGCTAGCTGAAGTAAGCGTGCGCCTGCGCCTGGTGTTGAACCACCCACAGACATCACTCGTACTGTTGATGCAATGGGTGGATGTAACCTGTGACCCAAAAATAATATTTATAAATCAAGAGTATAATTTTATGAAACATCTGCACTCAGTCAATTTAATATTGAGAGTATGAGAAGAGAATAAAAGAGTCAATAACTCAATTTTAATATATATAAATTACGTGTCACGTCGTTTGTCCGCTATGGACTCCTAAACTACCGGACCGATATCAATTAAATTTCCACACCATGTGCAGTTTGATCTAACTTAAAAGACAGGATAGCTTACATCTCAATTTATACCCGCAATATTATTTTATTGCAAAATATTTGTTTATTATTTGATAGTCACAATTCTAACAGATGGCGCTGTGTTAAAAGTATCAACGTTTCAAATAAGCTACAATTTAATGGCATTACCACCAAAAAAGCATGGTGGTAGCCATGACTGGTGTTCTCCTACCGTTTCCCTGGAATAGGTTACTACTATGTAATATAACTAAAACTTTAGCCACAGCAACGCTTGGCCGGTCTGCTAGTAGACAAATATATCCTTTGCTGAATAAATAATTAACATTTAAATGGGTGCCAAATACTATAACTGGGATATGTACAGGCGTAAAATTGTCGTAATTCTACCAGGAATTATTTTTAATATTAATATTATTATATTTAAATATTATGTATCTTATACTTTAATTGCTTATAAGGTCTATGTTATTATAAATAGAAATCTTAAACCAAAAATGAAATATCATATAAAATTTCGGAACTCTCAGAAATAACAGGAAATAAATAGTCATGTTATGATTTTCTTTTTAATTATTTTTATTATTACTTTGTAGGTTAAGAAAATTGTAAATAATGTATATTTGATTGTAAATAAAGTTAATTTATGAAATCTCAAATGACGAATTGTACATAAAAATGCCACGTGTTTTTATTATTTAATAGTCATTTTTAAATTTAAATATAGTAGTTATAAATTAAAAGTTACCACAATTTTTTTAAATGTAATACAAAAATCAACCATACTTCTTTTTTATATTATCATAGTAATTTAATACTGGTACAAAATGTCAGGGTTCCATTGAAATTCAACTCGGCAATCCCTTGTGATTTGTATTTCATTTGCTAATGTAATTTTTCCGACGTAATTGGATAATGGGGTTTCATACAAACCGCCCATAAACGTGGAAAAACGTTGACTTTTCGTCAAATTAAAGCTTTCAGGAAACTCGTTTCGCTATCTTGTATGTTTTATTTATATGTTTGAACAACCCCGCAATAACGTATGGGGTAGAGGCATTGGTTAAATTAAAGCTATTGGCATCATTGCGTGGCAACTGGAAACAATAATTATTCCGTGTCCTATACATATTATAATCATTGATAATTACTTAATCAGTGGCGCTACAATCTTTTTAATTCTAGGTCTCACATTTTGTATCTATTAAACAAGGTAAAGGCAAGTTGGTAAGTCTCCTGTGCCTGACACACGACGTCAACTTTTTGGGTCTAAGGTGCCGGTTTCCTCACGATGTTTTCCCTCGCCGAGTGGATGTTAAATGCAAACACAGACAGAAAGTCCATGGGTGTACAGCCGGGAATCGAACCTACGACCGCAGGCATAAGAGTCACACGCTGAAGCCTCTAGGCCAACACTCAGCACACATCATAACTTAATAAGGGTACTCATAAATTTGTATTAAAAATATCCATTATACAATTTTGGGATTTTTTTATTTAATACAGAGTTTTTATGTTAATAAATTTATGTACTGTATCTTGAGTAGTAAATGTAATTATTTGGCTTTAAGATAATGTAACGTTTATTTTTTTTTAAAGTAACAAAACGATAAGAAAATTATAATAGATAACGGTTTTATCGATAGACAATTAAACATAGAACGGACACAAAATGTACTGAATTGCCGCTCCAACCAGTGCGATTACCTAAGCCTCTGTGGCTAAATTTTGCAAATAGATTTTAATATTCATTAGTATTTCTTACCACCCATTCAGCGGAACAAGCAGTGGTTTGTCGTAACCATCACACCAGGCCATGGCGGCCGTCACCAACGTCGCCAGTACCCCACGACGAGCTACAGCTGGCCTCAACCAAGCAATTATCTAGAACAAATTTTTATATAATTAGATCGTATATTACTATTATTTAAGTTTTTTTACCTTTTTATTAGCTAAAGATAAATGTGATATGATTTTCTAATTAAATAAATAATTAAAAATAAAATCAATGAAGGAAAACTTAATAACAACTCATTCTATATATCTTGAAGCTTTGTATTTCGTGAGGCGAAGGTACCCCGAGTTAGTGCGTCACGCAAAAACATTGTAAATATCAAGACGAGATCCAACGGAAAAATAAACCGTAAATAAAGAAAATTAAAATCTAAGGCCCGGTTAGTTAAGAACTAACTCTAGGTAGCATAGCGCAGTGAAATAATGAGTCGTCAACAACAAAATCTCTTATTTTACAAAACAAGAATTTAGTATAAATTCTTGATCGTATATTGAATTAAACTACAAACAAACTGTACATTGTTAACGGACCGAATAAATTTGGAAGGTATTGGGGTCGTAAAATATCGTTAATTTATAATGAGGGCGCTTAGAAATCAAACCATTTGCCTTCAACCGCAGAGTAAACAAGTGGCGAACGCCCAGAGGGAATACCGAGGCTATCCTATTAAAAGGAAAACATTTTTTAGAATTTTCTTTAATGTTAAGCTTCGAGAATTTTATTGCTGAAAATGTATTCCTATACAGAGCAATAATAATATAACATTATTATGTCATTACACCTTATTTATTATGAATTACAAAAGAGATTTTGTATAGTCCAGTTGTCTTTCGCACTTTCTAAGTTGATATGTTGGGATAGATAATAGAGATGGTAAGTCGAGAATTAATAACCCGTACATCAATATTAGATTCTAGGCCTACACTGCTCCCGGAATATATATTTAATTACACATAGATATAGATTTTTCTTTTTTTTCCATAAAATATGTATTTATTAATTTATAAAAAACACAATCCTGTCCTAACAGGTGACTCTAAATCGACAATAATGCACAAGAAATAAAAAATATTACACACAAAACAGACAAACATATTATTTATTGAAGTTGTACTTCTTTAGGCGCGTTATGAAAAATTGATGAGAGTGAAATTTTACGATTGCGCGCGCACCTATGACACAAAATTGGCAGTGTGATATAGCGTGCGCGAGCGAGATGGGAATAAGACAAACTACAAGTAAAAAGAAATAGAATATGCGTGAAGCTAACTTCACGCATATTCTAGCTTAGCAGCTTAACAAGAATTTTGAATGACCATGACAATTGACATCTGACAATGACATTTACCTTTTAAACAAATATAGGAGTTTTAATTATTGTTTAAAATTAATAATTATATACCTAGTTATTTTCATTATACAAAATATTTGTGAAATAATATAAAATATTTGTGAAAAAACTGTGCTAACCTTCCTGAGTGCTTCAATACAATTGAGGTTAACTATCCGTATGTATTATCGAGTATTATTGTTGATTAAAACTGAAACATGAACCATTATTCATTGCTTTTGTTTATTGCGTTTGTTACAGCAACTTTTTAGAAATATTCTACGACCCTATATATCAATAATTGAGAACAAAGATTTAAGCACGAATACTAATAAGGAGAAAATGAAGGCTTGGAGCGATATAACAGAGAAGTAAACATTTTAATAAGTACCTGCATCTCAAAAAAATGACCACATTATTTAATCAAAACATCAGATTTAATCTAGCAAATATAAGGACAAGAGACAAAAAACAATTGATGAATCAGTGGAAGTGCACTAAATTGAATACAAAAAAAGAGTTGTCATCTTATCGCCGTGAAACATCAAAAACTGGAGGTGGAACAAAGCCACCATCACCTTCTCGAGACACAATGGTTTGAAGTAGATTTCAATGAATTTGATTGTGATGGTGTCGAGGTAGGAATGTTAATTATAAATATGATGTATGGTGATGTTCAAGGTTCAACCTTTCAAGCATAGGCATATGCTTACAACATTACTTTATTCCCCTACAGGGTAGTTAGAGATATTGTAATACCTCAAAACATCCATGTTGCACTTGTAGTACCGAAACTCTGTCCTGCCAGAAGTGAGCCTATTCCCACTTATAATGGACAGTGGGTATAATACACCTTAATACCTGAGTGCGAACCACTCACCATGATACTTAAATTAATAGATGTTATTTATATATTTCAGGTTATTACAAATAAAATCATTTTGGAAACAATTGATATCCCAAAAGCAAATAAAGCCAACAATGACAAGGTAATAAATCAGTTTTGACATAACTTGAATACTAAAAAAGCCAAACAAAGGTGTACACAATAGTGACAACATAACTTAACAATTTCATTATTTTGTAGGATTAAAGAAAGGTTAAAGAAAATCATGTCGAACTGAACAACAAGAATCCCCAAACAACTCCAAAGAAACCTACAAGGAAGACACCGGTATTATATTTAAATTATCTCTATCTCTAAATAGAATAAAAGAAAGTTGCTATCCAGGTCTGTAGCATGTGCTACAAATTATATTATTAACACATTTATATAATTATATTAATATAAATGTGTTAAAAAATTTATAATATGAATTATAAAAAATTTTAAGTTTTGCATGGACAGAGCTTAAATTAATATTCTCTTATTTGTTGCAGAAAGCAAGTAGTTTTGGAGAAGCCTCGTAGATGCACAACCAAGTAATGATTAATTTAAAATTACAAACCGAAATTCTGATGAAGACATTAGAGTCACTTAAAAATAAATAGTATAATGAAATAAAAATGTTTTAAAGATAAATAGTGTTTTATTTGTTTAATGTAAGAGAATAATAATAAATATTTATTTAATTAATTTTTCAAATGTAAACTGAACTTTATTGACTTTAATGACTCCTTTTCCAGTCTTTGATTATTTAATTGTAATTAATTATTTGCATGCAATCAAAAACTATTTTTAATAATGCCAAAGAAGTATAACTTCTTACGCGCGTACATAAGTACACGCACCCTTTATTTTTTATTTATTTTTATTTATAATAAATTTTTTTCTGTTTTTTATTTTGTGGTTGCTTGTTTAATTTTTCCCTTGCTAGCTTGCTTATGTTTTAATATAATTGATGTGTATAGTATATGTGTGAAACTTTTTTTAATGTCATATTTTCTTGTATAATTTTATGAATACACGTTGTTTTAGAAATTATAAAATGAATTAATGAAAAAATACAAAAAATTAACTATGTACCTACTATGAAAATGAAAAGTTCAGATTGAGGCCTCCCTAATACTTTGTACATGCGACAAAACATTAATAAAGGCGCTACTAGTATGGAAATAGTAATAACATCTAAACTAATATTTTAAAGACGATTTTTCGTTTGTCAAGGGTAGCATTAAATTTAAACTCTTTCACCAAATTAAAGTTATAATTTTGCGTGATAGTAGTTCCCATTACTAACGATTGTATTCGGATGGATACACCAGCTACAGCTAGATTACTAATATAATAACTTAACTATGAGAAATACGTTGTTCAAAGATCCTCAGTTTACAGAGATGACGTTTACAAGACACTATCGGAGCCACGTCGGAGACCTCATCTGAATAATGCCATCAACTTGTTGCATATATTATATCTATAGATTATCTAGTCTACCCAGTAAATTACTGGGGTGTCACTAGAGTATTGAGTCATTAAAGTGTTCCCAGGCTTTATTTTTATAAGGCAATAAAGCTAGAAGCAATTTATGTCTAATAATGAAGCTATATAAGTATTGGCTTGAAATATTTGACTGATTTCTTTGAAGAATTTCCTTAGTAAAAGTCATCTTTGGTGGAATTGCGGTAGAAATCATCACACACCCGTACGGCTGTCGTACTTGTGGCCTTCTACATTAACCGTATACAACGAAGAGCAGTTCGAATCGTCGACAACCAATCCCTCTCTGAGCGGCTTAATCCCTTGGCGTTGCGTAGAGATGTGGGATCACTTCATCTTCTACCGCATTTATCATGGAGAGTGTTCAGAGGAGTTGTTCGGTTTAATACTTACAGTCGTTTCACAACTAAACATTTTTTTAAGGCAGTTTTTGCCGCGCACCACCACTATGTGGAACCAGCTGCTCACTGAAGTACTTCCGAACCAATTCTACTTAGGGTCCTTCAAGAAGAGAGCATACTAATTCTCAAAAGGCTGGTAAGGCACTCGCAATCCCTCTGGCATTGAGAGTGTCCATGTATCACTTAACATCTGATAAGCCCGTTTGCCCCGTGTTCCATAAAAAAAATACCAAGCTCTCTGCTAAAACAATTCATCCCTCAACATGACCCTTAAATAGGCCTTCGGGATTCATCACCAAGAGTTTATATTCTTTATTTGAAAATAGGTGAAAACATATGAACGGGGAATACACAGTACCTAAGGTATAAATAAGCATTGTACGATGCGGACAGTGAGCTATGTGGTAATTTTGTTTAAAGGCAACCCGACGCTTCTTACAAATTGAATTTATAATGGAAATGTTTATGGATGTTCCACACGCGTTATATTTTATGGCACTTTCGTCGATATAGCTAAACCGATACTTAAATGTAAAATAATAATTTATTTATCTTATATAATGTTTATCTATTTAGTAATTAAAATATTAATAAATATAAAATTAAAACAAATTTTAAAATACTGTATATTTGTGTGTTGTAAATAAATAATGATGATTTATCTATATAAAACGTTGTGCTTTTCTGATTTCTTTTTATTAAAATTAACATTGCTATATAGCCCTTTCCATGCCTGGTCAAGTAAATAACCTCCAGTCACAATTATTAGGAGCTTTCAGCTGAATAAAATAACTTGATATAAATGCTTACTTGAAGGAATACATAAAAAAACAAAGGCAGTGCATAGTCAGCAAATTCGAAACAAAACACTTTTTCAAAATGTTTCTAGTATTGCAAGGGAAAAATATTTATTAGGTGACATCTGGACAGCAGATAACGAATGGGTAAACATGTCGGCCGGCGGAACTGGCGGCGACAGCGGAAATGAAGGAGGCTTTCACGGAACGCAGTACACCGTTGGTTTATTTATGTTCCCTTTTAATTGAATTAACGCTTTGTCAAATTGACCGAAATCTTTATCAAATTTAATCAATCTTAATTTTCAATCCATTATGCTACCTATTGAAGAGCCTGTCACTCTATGTCACTATTCAAATAATCATTGATATTTGAATAGTGACAGGGTGACAGGATTGATGTCAATATTCAAAAAGTAATTAATTATAGTAGACGAGTTTTAGTATATATTAATTAAACTTAAATGTATATGTCATATTAATAACATTGGTGATTGACATGTCTAAAACTCTTTGTTAAGACAATTAATTAGCTTAAAAGAGTAACCAAGAAACACTCTAAAATGTATAAACTTAGTTTAAATATGTTACTAATAACTATATGATTTTATTACCTATTTAATACTATGTTTATGAAAAAGTTTGTTGTAAAGACTTTAAAAGCCTTCGAATCCCTCCTAAAAAAATTTTTTTAAGATACAAAAGACTGATCAGTTATTTTGCTTAAAAAATAACCAATGAAATAAACCTAGGAATGTTATCTTTCTTTTCACAAATTGTATCAAGCGCTATCTTTAACGTATTCGTTGACAGCTAATTTAATTAAAAATAGGTCCTTTTACTTCTCGAAACGGCGATTAAATCCGATAAGATTCCATTAAGCCCGTACAAGTAGATAAAGGTCGACCATTTAGCTCAATTAATTGTATATCGTTAAACAGTAATATTATTTTTTGTTTACGCGAGTACAATATTAAACTTGAATACAATATAATAATCAGTTTAAGGAATGATTATCTGGTATATTCTTGAAGCCTTGTTGTCAAAACAAAACAATATAAGCGATTTTAAAACAAATGGTGACTTTTACCAGTATAATACTCGAAACAGAACTAATCTAAGCGTACGACCAACCAGGCTTCAGAAGATAAACCACTCTTTATATGGAAATTGTATTCGGTTTTACAACAAACTCCCAAGCGAAATTAGAGTATTATCACTGAATCAATTCAAAACGTAAATTAATCAATAAAGCTTTTTTATAAATTTTACGATCATTTAAATGATCTTAATGCTTGGGATTGTTTCGCTCCAGTTCAAATATTTATGGCCCTGGTAGTAAATGTAAATTTAGAATCAATTTAACTTTTTTTCTGTTGACGTTCATACTAGTACTTGGTTACACATGAATAAAGTTATTTTGAGTTTGAGTCAATTCTTTAAACGGGAATGATTTCATTATTAACATAGTGTGCTTGCTCCTCATCAGTGGTCAGAGACCGCCACATATGTTGACAGAATGTTATCGAAGCCTACAGAAATATTGCCACATTTATCAAAATATCTCGATATGAAATGTCGACTATACCGACCCGAAATAAAATTATTGCCAGCCTGCCAATTAAGACGCAATTAAGACGATTACATCTTCTTTTACGCATTATTAAACTAATACTAATATTAAGAAACAGCATATTTATAAGTTCTAAAACAACGTGTATGCATAAAATTATACAAGAAAACATCACAAGTTTTACACACATAAGCATCAATTATATTAGAACACTAGCTGGCCCGGCAAACGTTGTTTTGCCATGTAGGGGAAGGTCGGGACCCTTCGTACGGTTTTCACATTTTATTTTTTTATTATTTTATTTTTCCATGAATCAATCATCTGCAAGCTTAAATTTATAGTCTAACTATCTGAGATTCATATAAGAAAATGACAAATGATTTCATCTGATGGTTCAACCATAATTATGATTTAAACTAAATCTGGAAAACGTACGAATCTACCCCATCAACGGGGCACCTTCGTACAGTGTTGAGGGTACCTTCGTACGCTGTGGGGTAGTTCCGTACGTGCGATTAAAACGACACATATAAATCAAAATTCATTTATTAGCAATGAAATTAAACACAAAAATAAAGATTTAACTTCTAATAAACAAAAATAAAATACTTTAATTATAGTGAACAAAAATTACATAGCTTTTCTTAAGAAAACCAAAATTTAATTAGTTAGGTATCTTAAATTTAGAATCACATTCTTTAATCTTTGGTGCGGATTAGCACTTCTTATTTTCGGGTGTGGCAGTATAAATTCGTGGTTTTCCTGGCCGTCGTCATTTTGTTTGTTTTATTACTTCTTACAACATGCGTATAGAGTCGAAACCCTTAAGGTGTCAAAACTGACTTCGAAGGAACTACTATTTGATGGATTGGTAAATTATTCAAAGCATCTGGTTCACATGCATCAAAATCAACCTTAATAAAGATAATAAAAATAGGTAATAAAAATACATCGACGATAGCAATGATAGCAACACAGGACAAAGTTAATGGAAATATTAGAGCAATTAGCACACTAACACAATCTTTCCTACCTACCAGAGGGTTTAGTCAAGATGCCTTATTATTATTTGTATGTAGCAAGTCGAAAACTTAATTTGTATGAAAATTACAGTTCGTGTCGACAAAATATTTTCATACAAATTTAGTTGTACAATTCGTTCAAATGTGCCCCATCTAGTGCTGTCCGAAAGTACCCCACTAACTGAATAACAACAAAATATAACTTATTTTAATATTAATAGGAAAACGTCATAAATTAAGTATTGGAGACGTATCTAAGTATATTTTGCTAGTTACTGATAGAATACTCTACACGAAAACTTATTTTATCTACGGTAACAAGAGACAAAAACATTGATCAAAAATTACTTACCGAGCGCGAAAACACGTCCATGCCTGTAACTTCATTCTCATCGGTGCGAATTTCGCGAAACTTCGATTATGTATAGTTCGTACCTCGACTCATGCACACATACAAAAACAAGACTGTACTTTGTTTCGTTCAAGTTTTATTTCGACTGTATGAATGTGCCCCGCGTACGAAGGGTAACAATCTTCCCCTATATTACTTCTAGGAAATTTTTTTTAGTTCAATAAAAATAACTATGTAATATAATAAAAAAGGATTTAATTAGAGGGGTGAAAATCAAGGGTTGTATGTATTTTTGTATGTTGTATCATAAAAAAATAAAAACAGTATAGGATAGATAGTAGCCGATTCTCAAACTTGACCGATTCTCGAGCCGTTTGAGTATGGGAACGTTGTGACACGAGAATTTTATATATTAGATAAGCAAGCTGGCAAGGGAAATAATTTAACAAGCAATCGAAACAAATAATAACATTGAATGAGTACGTCTACGTCAGAATTTGAATTTTGACGTTGACTTCAGAAATTTTACGTTTGCTTTCTACAGTTCTTATTCTAATGATTGGAACCTATTGAAATATTTGACATGTCTGGTTCACCATTGAATTGTTTTTTTGCGCAATAAACAAGCTCTTATAACGATGGGAATCATCGTAAAAAACTGGCAAGAACTAACCAAAAGGATAAATTAGGAAGTCTAAGAGAATACCTATTAAAGGTTGTATCGTTTTTATTATTATAGGTTGTATAATGTTCGCTTTAGACACCATAATATAATTAATGTAGTGTGTGAGTAAATTTACAGTCGAAAAAATGTCTACGATACATAATTTCAACTTCTAATTTAACACGTCCAGTGGCTTAAGCAGGAATCAAGATCACTTTAGCAAATTAAAAAGTGTGTTTGGTTTTATTCGCAACGTGTAATACCAAAATAATTAGAAACGAAATAAGACTTTGAAGTATAAGCATTATATTAATATCACTTTATAATACCGAAATGTTTAAAATTAGTTTCACAAGAAGTTTTTAATGAAATCTTTAATCAAATTAGTTCGGATACTGTGATTGACGCAGTTTAACAACAAAGTTTTAATCAATTCAATTTCCAAACTCAAGTGCTACCAAGTCGTTTAAATTACTCAATAAAGTTACAAGTTTCAATCGAATATGTTAACATACTGCTAAGACGTAATTGACACTTAAGCCATTTGATAAATATTAAAAATAAGTAAGCACCGCCGATCTAAAAACTTAAAAGTTCTTTGACGGTCCTTTTCTGCTTAATGAGTTGTTAATTAAACACGCCTTTAATTTCTTAGAGTTGCACCGCATAAATATAACATGAAAGACTTCGGCTCTTTTGAAACTTGATTATTACTTTACTATTCATAAACTTTGGTGATGTGTTCAACCGTTCTTGACATCGATCAATTCAGAATAACAAATGAAAACTTAACATTTAAAGCCTTTTTCATCAATTATTAAACTATCATACAATTAAGTATTTTTTATAAAATTAACAGAAAACCTTTTGCTATCAATTTATCGTTTCTATGTATATGTTTAAATCATAGTATAATATAATACGCTAACCGACCTTTTTTGTTTACGTACGTAAATAATTAATGATTGTTTTTGCCAACAACTGGTAATCTTTGTTTCACAGTTATTTGCTTAGAGTCCAACAACAACAACTACAACAGAGTGTAGCACGTCATTCTAGAATTAATTTATTGTAGTTATATATTCTATCTTTTTAGTAAAAATTTAAGAGGTCGAATAAGTCCCTAGACACAATAGCAGGGGAGTAGAGAGTATTATTATTTAAAAACCCCACTACACTATTTGTGTACGTACGTAAATTATTTATAATTATTTTGGCCAACAACTGGCCTAGATAATCTTTGTTTCACGGTTATTTGCTTAGAGTCCAACCGATTGCACTCTATTAATATTATGATTAGATCCTCTGAGATACACTAGATATACTTTACGTAGGCTTCTGGAATTCATTTAATGAATCCATATTTTATTTAGTAGTCCATCGTCCAGTATTAAGTTATTTATTAACACTTCGTTGTTAGTATACAAAAATATAGAACTGGCGGCCATATTGCTTTCAAGCGATACCTTCCAGTTTGAGAAAAATAATTAGATTAGGTGGGCGCAAGAAGTGCAAAACTACATAAGATATATAGTTATTTCGACAATACTTATGAAACAAAGCAAAGCAATTGCAACATGTATTTAGTGCAACGAACAACAATAGATAAAAGGACACATGAAAAAGAAAAAGTGCACATGAATCACGATAATTTCAGTTCAGTTAGTACGAAAGCTAGAGATACAACGTGGAAAGGTAATGCTTGTACAGAAGAGATTAAAAGGAAAATAGAGAAGGAGCTAAGCGGCGGGAAGTGAATTCACTTAAAAAAAAACTTAAATCGATTTTGAGATAGGAAGGAGTATTAGGATTAAACAGGATGGTGTTATATGACCTGTTTTACCAAATTATAGCTTTAACAAGTAATTACGTTAATGACTACGGCTAGGAAATAGTAATAAACTAGTACTCAAAAAGCGTTAACAGTATGTGCCATTCAACAAAGAATCTAATATTATATATTACCTATAACGTGATTTTCAATTAATTATTATTACTTAATGATTTATTTATGAGCAGTGTTGGCCTAGTGGCTACAGCATGCGACTCTCATACCTGAGGTCGAGGTACTCGATCCCCGGCACTAATAGACTTTCTTTCTATGTGCGAATTTAACATTTGCTCGAACGGTGAAGGAAAACATCGTGAGGGAACCGACATGTCTTAGACCCAAAAAAGTCGACGGAATGTGTCAGGCCTGAAGGCTGATCACCAACTTGCCTATTAGATTTAAAAGTGATCATGATACAGATTCAGAAATCTGAGGCCAGGACCTAAAGAGGTTGTAGCGCCACTGATTTCTTTATTTATTTATTTATGATTACGCTTATAAGTCAAACACAAATAAGTCCCGGAGAAGTCTAGATTAAACACGTTGTGAGTAGCAAATAATCATAAACGCCGTATGTTCTAACTTTCGTATATTTTTAAATTTATTTGCAACTACTAAATCGATGCGTATGGACCAAACTCAGTCGTTTCACAGTTTTCAGCACTTCTCTTTTAACTTAGTTCGTTATTATTTTAACAATATTTTTATATTGTCGTAATAAATACTTTACGTGCGCTAATAAAAAATCTTAAACGACAGAAGGATCTTTGCGTACGTAATTCCAATAAATTCTTAGTTCCGACAATCTGTTCCTTACTTCTCAATATCAAAATGAGCCGTATGTAAGTTTGTGCCAAAGTAAACAATAGAAACAAGAAACATTTTGAAACCCCTTTGATTGGACCCTTGTTTGTGTTGTGTTGCGAGCCTCGGGGCTAACATAACATGCGGCTAAAGTTTCTGTTTTAGGCAAAGTAAAAACCTGTTTTTGCAAATATAAATTGGATACATTCAAAGAATTTTCGTTCGACATTTATATCAAACGGACAAGCTCCCTTCTGTTAGTCACTGTCGAATCCCGAAGTACATTTCAATTTGATGTTATATAATTAGATTTTTAACACAAGATCACAGTTTCGAGTAATTACGGTTTTCTTAAATAAAATTGCTTTCTACATAACAAGCTAACTTAACGCCACATTGGCGCATTATGATGGTTACTCATAATGCGCCAACACAAAACTGTACTACAATTTTTTCAATGATGACGTTGAGTTATAATTTGATACATTTTGATATATTAGGCCCTTACATATGAAATTGGCGTTTTGTATGGGAGGAACAAAAAGTAGTTTTTTTTTTAAATTGAATATAATTAATTAATCAAAGTATATACTTTTTCCATCTTATAGTTTGTTTATTGATCTCTTTACTAAAAAAAAACATTTGCACGGGAATCAATCAATCTTTGAAGGCGGTTTCCTATCAGGGTAAAATTTTCACCTTGCAAGAAGTTATCCAAATTTCGAAAAAAATGGTAATCTGTTGGAGCAGGGTCCGGGGAGTACGGTAGATATCTTGGACATTTCAATTGAAGCTCCACTGATATGGTAACAGTCTGTTGTGCAGTGTGAGGTCTAGGGTTGTCGTGAAGCAGCAGTGGCATAGAGCGAATGACAAGCTAAGAGAGTGCCTACAATGAATTACTAACCTGTGCTCCCAATTGCATAGGGTCCCTTGTAAGTATGTCGCTGGCTTTCCTAACAGCTCCATACACCAACTCCACATCACGGTCCAGTATGTAACATCTCACATGTTCCAATATACAACGAAGGTATGATATTGTTACTGTTTGTACCTGGGAATAAAATACAATATAACTTATTTTTATTTTATTTTTGCTCTCAAAATTGGTTAACAATCAGATAGTTATGAAAATATATTTCAGAAAGGAACATGTAAAAATTACATTAGAATTTAAAAAGGCTGCTCTGCGCTGCACTAACACAATCCTCACAATCGAGTAGCCGAAATTGGACGAGAGGACTCTTTGTATTGAAGAAGTTGTATGGGTCCGCCGAGCATCCGCGAATATACAATGTAAATATGTAGGAATAAAGAAAATAATAAAAATGTGTTTATTAATTTTAAGTACATAAGCATTGCAATGTGTAAGATTTGGGAACCCTTTTAAGTAAAAAATACCTATGTCAGGGTTTCCAAGTCTTCCACAACAAACGTAATTATAAATCCCTTAAAAATATTTATATATCATTTAATTACATCTTTTATTTTATTTTATTGATTTTTCAACTGTTATCAACACGCCCGAGTGCATGAGTGAGTGTGTGGGTGCAAATGTGTGAGTGAGTGAGTGAATCAGTGAGTGAATGAATAAAGTGTGTAATACTAGGTCACAGAAGCATCTCTAACACTGCGTAAGGTGTGTTTATAAGCCAGTCCTTTAGTAGTATTTTTAGATTTGTAAAGAATAATAATTACATTTTAACACTAAAGTATACAATAAAGCTTCTTAAACTTACCGCCGCTAGTAAAAAGTCAAAGTTGCAAACAGTCAAATCCTTTAGTTTCGTAAAGTCTCCAGCCAAAAGTAGATGGAGCCATGATTCCTCCACGTGACGCTGCGTAAAAGCCGCCGCAGTACGACTAGCTGAATGGAATGGAGTCGAGTCCAGGAGCGCGTCATCATCCTCCACACAACCTGGATGGCAATGTTTAGCGTAAATAGTGTTCAGGTTTGTTCAGAACTAAGGAAAGAGTCTAACAAGGAGCAAGTAAGTAAGTAGTATTTAATTTGTAAATCAGACAAAGAAACCTCTTCTGCGAATTCCTCCAGTTTATTCTCTATTCGATTTCTAGAGACAACCCTATCATTTGTGTACCAACTGTGGTTCTTACAATAGCTAAAGACTTACTCCTTTATGGACAAAACTAGACCAGTTTGTCACGTTTTGACTAAAGTAATTTCTGTTATTAAGTTTACCCCGGGATAGACCTTTTAACAAGGGCGTTATGATTAATGTGTAAATGTTCATAGTATATTCATATTTACCAGGCTCCTGCGTTTCCGATGTGTCTGTATCATCAGGGTCACTCAGAAAGCTTGAAAAGTGCAAAGCGGCTAAGTCTGAATGTGCATCCCGAAGAGCACTTTGGACTCGTACATATCGCCGTCTCGCTCTTGCACTTGCGGAAGCGGCTCGCCACCGCCATGTACTGCGGCCGGATACCACATTTTCGCTGATTAACGATTCTAAAGGCAGAAACTTGTATTATGAAGGGTTGGTAACAAGGTTACACTTATCAATCAAGGGGGCATTTGGATGCATCTTTCTATAAACTTACTGATGCAACTAACAAATATTAGTTTAAACAATAAACAATTAAATCCCCAATGGTCCCAAATGTCCTAATTCCCGATCGATAAATGGTAAAAAAATAAAAAACAATTCCTTCCAACTGTTTAAATCAGTTAGGACTGTCATTTATATATTTAAAAAAATACTTTTTATAGTGTTAAAGATCGGTCCTAAGTTCTTATAGAAGTGCTTAAAGCACAACATTTTCTAACGCACGTCTTCACTCCAGTTTACACTTAAAAGTACGTATTTACCATAGACATTTATTACAAATCTTTATATTATAAGTATAGTTTTCGCATGCTTTTTATTGCTTTTTTTCAGCCATGAAAAGCACAAATGAAAATCCCAATACATTCGACTTAATACAATGGAACATAACTCGTTCAATTGGAAAATAAAATAATTGAAAATACAATCAATTTGAAATTTCATTTCATTTCGTCTGATTGAATAACATTAAAATCCTGTTTGTACGAATAATATTAATTCCCAATTTTTATTAAAAAAATTAATTAATACAGAGTTCGTGTTTGAAATGATTGGAGTAGATTGCATTATCGGATGAAAACGAGAGCTGTTAGAAACGCTAGAACAAAACCAGGCTGAGTTTATTCTTGGGACTTTGGCCCTTACTGTAACTAGCCTCTAGTCCAGCAGCGCGGTTGGTACCTCGCTGGTGCGATCCTGATTTTAATAATGAGTATTTGTTCCGTGCGATTTACGGAGGCATTAACGGTACGGATATGGTAAGAACAACGTTCTGGCGTATAAAAACGTCGTCATGGGTAACCCAGTTCTTATCGGAAGTTACGAAATACGACTGATGTATTGCTTTGGTAACAATCGCTATGGAATGCTTAAGAAAAATCTATATATTATAGTATTAGTATCATTTAACATCTGTATGTAATTTTTTGCGTAGAGACTATAATATTAAAATTAGGTTCGGTTAAAGTTACGTGGCAAGCTTATAAACTGAATTTTTTTGTCATGGGATTATGCCGAAGCAAGACTTTATGATCCCTCTTACGAAATGAGCAGCTGAAGACTAAAATAACGACTGAAGTGAGAGCCATATCAGTTGACGTGCTGCGGCGAGTTTCTGCAAATTCGGTAGTCCGCTTAAGAGTGCATTCACCGTCATGGAAGACATCTTGACGGTGTAATATTCCGTACATAAAATCCGCACTAATACATTACAATTTTTTGCAATTATAAAATTTAAATGCAATTCGTTTAAAATCGGCGCTGAGTCACCCTATATTATATTTGAGAACAAGTTAATCTAGCATTCAAAGAAATTATTGTTCTAGGACAATTCTAGTGCCTTGCGAACACACACCAAAATAAATGATTTGGTAATTGCATTTTTAATGAGATTGTATTTCAGAAAAGGAAAGAATACTTACTCAACATCATATATTTAGCGACACACAAAGTTGAGAAGTTAAAGTTCGCGTCCTTGAGTGTAATAACAGCCTCGCTGTTACTCGTAGGCATCAAAAGTTCCAACAACTCGAGCTCAGTGAGACCAAACTCCGAACAAGTTATGTAACCTGCGAAACAAACGAATGAACTTTGGTAATTCCTACTGATAGTTTAGGAGTACAATATTAATAAAATAATTCAGTGCGGCCTTTGGGATATAAATAAAAATAAAATATGTGTTACATATAAATGTTATATATACGACTCAATAAGGATTTGGAAATAGAATTGTCGCTATTGTAGCGAGGGACATTTGACGAAGGAGTCCTGCTTTGTCGAGAGACTAGCTGATTACTTGTAATAATAGTAAAAAACTTTATACTAGAATTAAAACTATAGCGGTTAGAAACATGCATAAACAGCCTTCAAATTTGTTTTTTATGTTCTTGTATTAAATTTGAGATTTTAATAAGATTTTATTTTATTTTATTGAAACTTTAATATCCCGTTTGAAGGTAGAACAGGTTGCTAGTAATATAAATCACTTTTATTGAAACAACTTGAACTTATTAAAATAACTTATTACACCATATTAAAGTCTCATATCTCTTTTCATCACAGTGTAAACGCAATTTTACAGATAGAGAAGAAAAAGTACTATAGATAAATGTCCTGCTCGAGTTTTTAAGATATATAAATAAACTACAATGACGGGACTATGATATAACCTTACTAACTTCGCTTATTAATTTCATAATAACATTTAAGTATAGACTAACAAAATAATCACCTGCCAGTTTACTAAACGCGTTAGCTCCGAACATAGCTTCTAAATTATCAAAGGCACTATCAATATATTCCCCGGAGCTATCATTTTCCGGCATATCCTCGATCGTTTCCAGCAAATAATAACAGCCTTGCACCTTGAATTTCTCCTTCTGAGCTGGAGTTAGCTGCAATTGATCTAATGATACTGCACTAGTGCAGACTAAAAATACGTTTCTCGGCAAGGACATTGGAAGCCATGAGAGGCCGGTAACAATGTCACATTCCAGGGGATTCACTCTGTGTACATTGTCGATGAATATTAATAATATTTGATTTTCCATTTCCTCGCAGCGTTTGAGCAAACCTTGAAACCAATTGTTTATGTACAACGGGTCGAAACTTGCGTCTTTCGGCAAGTAGCCCTCTGGAATGTTCAGAATAATAGACACTTGTTGGCACATAACTCTCAAAAGCTCTAAGTTGTATGCGGATCTTGGCGTTGAAGCTGAGAATCGTATTATCCTTAAAACTGGTTTTGGAAATATGTCCTCGCATTTGTAGTATAAATGCGTTAGTAATGTACTTTTCCCAGACGCATCTGGTCCGTGTATGAGTACGGGTGGATGTCTTGATTTATTTTCGTAGTTCGCTTTGGCATTGTTTAGTATGCTTTCAGCTACTTCTTTTATGTGTTTAACTGTAAGTTGATATTTCTGATGTTGTTCCAAACATATCCTTAGATGTGTTATGTGTTCCAAAAACACTTCCTGAAAAAGAATGACTAATAAAATGTCGTTTAATTTTTAAATAATTAGGGTAAAATTGTTAAACAAATAATTTTTTAATACGGTTACATAATTATGAAGGGTTAAATATAATAACGTAAACTTTTTAATTTTCAACTTTTCAGTATAAGAATACAATAATATTTAAAAAATTTACATAAGTTATATTGAACTCTCATATATGTTTTAATATATTTTTTCTTAAACAAATTATAAATCTTGGCAGTAGTTCTTAACGAAATTATTAATAGCGTCCTTTAGCCTAAAAGACCTAAAGAAAAAAAAGAAAAACTAAACCTTACTTGAACAGTCTTTTTTCTCCCCTTTCCCTGATCAGGTTCGGTGCTAAGGCTTTCATCAATCAGGGTACTGACAGCATCCTGCAGCTTTTGCCTGAATGGCGTTAATTTTTCTTCACTGTCTGATGCTGCATCTGTTCTTGACGAATCCGCTGATGAAGGTCTATATATACAAAATAAATATTACAGAACGTATAAAATTTATTTATTCTATTTTCTTACTTATTTACTATCAATTTAATTGAAAATCCTCTTTATTGCATATAACACAGGAACTTCACTTAAAGGTTTTTATTTTTAAATGTTAATATGTATATTTTTATAAGCGCTTTTTAAATATATTTTGACAATACATTTAAAAAGACATGTATTGTGAACATAAATCTAATTAACAATATGTGTCATTATAAAAACATATATATTTATTATAAGAAAATTAGCTCCGTATAATTTATTAAACGATTATATATTATACAATTTATAATATCAAACTATAAAGTTAAATAATCTTGAAATCAGAAAAGTTCATATTGCACTTTCCAACACGTAAAAGTTTACAAAACTATAATACTTACTCGAGATAAATAACATGAGTTTCGGGTAGAACATCTTCAATCCTCTTTTGAAGAGCTTTTAACCGAGAATGTGCTATAATTGTTAATTTACTATCATCCGGTTCCAACGCGGAAAGTTCTCTATGCGCAACTATTAAACCTTTTGGGTGTTTACCCGTGTTAAGGAGCTCTGTAACAAAGTTTTAACATAAACTTGAAAGTTTTCGTTAATATGAAGAAGTTTGTGTACTCTTTATCCAAAGTGGAGATTTTATGGTACCTTATATATTTAGATAATGTATGTTATAAGTGTGCTTAGCTTAATATGAGTTTTTTTACTTAGCCTACCTATTTATTAGCTACAAACCAATATATGGAACATTTTGCTATCGGAATAAAAACTTCACAAAACAAAGTAAAAAAAAAACGGCTCAAATTATATATGAGTATTTCATTCAACTTCGATTTTGTTCCCTTTGGAGTACTCCAAAGGGAACAAACCCGCTAAGTGTCTCTACGAGACACTTGGGCCGGCGGGTTTGTTTAAAACGGAAAGTTTTGGTATTCATTTAGAGGTTTAAAAAAGTTTGTTGGTTCACGCGTAATAATATAACATCATTTTTTAAAACAAATTCAAAACAAAATTAATGATAAAATATTTTTAAATACAAATCTTAATGTCAAAAATAATATTTCGCTCTATTTGCAAGCAACAAACATTAATAACATTATGTACAGCCTAGTATTGGACGAAATTTATTAAACTTACAATTTTTATTAATCAAGAATCTAATAAGGTGCTGCGGCTCAAATATAAGAATCTTTCCTCGAACTTTGATTTTGTTCCCTTTGGAGTAGACTCTCCTCCGCCGAGGGGTTCAAGTGCACAAGGCGCCTGGTAGATAGTACCGGTGACCCTGTAGCTGGTGCTTTCCTCGCTCAACGAATAAGTATCGCAATACAGCGAAGAAATGCTGCCAGCGTTAAAAGTACACTGCCACAGTGACTTTATTGAAAATACTGTATATTTGATTGTAATGTTTAGGTTTTAATTAACAAATACGAAAAATATAAAAAAAAACTAAATTTTTATCTTTTTTTGGTTTTGTTTTTATATTTAACCAATTTTTCTCTCCATAAAAACGTTTTCGATTTGCTTAGGAACATGTTTTGCGATTCATTTAAACATATATTTATTATGTTTTACTTTTATATATTGATATCTATAGATAGATAGAAATTGATAAGTAAGATTTGCCACAACTAAACTATTAATTGAATTTAACTCAACATAATTTCCTTACAAATATATTGATCTACATATATAATGTATTGAAATAAAAACATTAGTTTTAACGATTTTTCGTTGATACAGTGAATATTTTCAGTTAGCTATTATGGCTATGAAACATAGTTATTATAAGATTGTGTTGTTACTTAGCCTGTCATGAAATCCATTGTATTTGAGTAAAGTTATTGCATGGTCGGATGATATATGTACCCAATAAATAAATACCGTACCTTTCATAATATTATTTTTAATATCGCTAGATTGCTCTCAATTGTTCCCTTTCAAGCCGCTTTTTCGTTTAAAAACAATCAATGAAAGACGAAATTCTTCTACAAGTATAATATTCATTTAATTACGAACAATTATATCAAACATTTAAAAAGTAAATTTAATCACGTTAAGCCGTTATGAAAGTGGATTAATTCTTTACAACGTTAATGAGAAAATATTTTATATTTTAATCCTCAAACAAATTCCTGTAATCAACAAGTGCGATGGATCAGGCGATATTTTACCCGCTACCAAAGAATTAGGTCGCTGTTTTTAAAGTTCCATGAAATGCACAAAGAAAACAATTTCGATTCTGTGCAATTTACTTTTTACGGCATTCAATACGGTTTAAAATTGAACTTTCGAATTTAGTAGCAATTTCGGCTTTTACAATTAGTTGCCTTAATTGGTATTATATGAATAGTTAGATGCGACACAGCGGTCGTCCATTCGAAACCTGTCCGCCAATATGTACGCTAGCACTTGCTTTGGTATAACAATCGTGAGGAGGTGTGATATATTATCAGACCACGACTACCTTGACTTGGCTTTAAGTCTACGTGTGTCAGGTACAAATAGCCACTTGCCTATAAAAAAAAAAGGACCAATCTGTGTCCCATTACGATTATAGTGCCAATAGATAATTAATATTGAAGTCATGGTGGTAATTTTAATTTTAAAAAGGGAACAAAGCAATAAAAATTATTACGTACAATAAAGTAAGTAATACCTAATTTGTCTGTGATGTGATGGTGTAAAAAGGTGTGTACGTGAAGGTGTGTTTGTGGGGTATGCTCATGATGATGATTTTGCGCTATGGATATTCTTAATACTCATTTTAAACATATTCCGCGATAACTTAAACAAGTCAAGGCGTTTTGGTCGTTGTATGTCCGGGTTGCGCGATACAAAACTGAGTTTTTTGCATAGTTAGTGAGTGAGAAACATGAAACAAAGCACGTCTTCGAGTCTTGTAGGCTTCTGGAAGGTTATGTTTCTGTTCTTATTTTCATGAGTATCAATCATAAAAATATCATAAAACAAATAACAACCTTTTCGTACTATATATAACAGAGCAATAGCTTAGCTCACGCGTGCGATTCTCATCCAAACACACGATCTCAGACGTGTGTTCGAATCACGTATTACCAATGGAAAATGTATTTCTGTATGGAATTGGCACTTGCTCGAACCGTGAGGAAACTGTCATGTCGCAGACTTCTACACAGACGGCTAATCATCTACTAGTCTATAAAATAGAATTCAATGAAACGGATGCAATCTGACGCCAAGATTTAGGGTTGTATTTGGATTAATAATAATTTTGTAGTATATAATTGGTTTTATCTTTTCTAGTGTATCAGTTTTCCTTTCCTGGAAGATATTGCTACTAGCGGCCGCTCACAGATTGTTTTTAAATTTGTACAACAGTGAAATAAAACTACTTGAATAATAAAAGATATTACCTAGAGCAAGCTCGCACTGTATTTCAACGGGGCTTCGCAATAAATCTGCTACATCTAGGCCACTGTCATGGGCTTCTAGTACTAGTGTATTAAATGCTTTCTGAACCGTTGAGAGACGCTGTCGCTCCTCTTCTCTTTCCATTAAGTTGCTGTACCTGTTGTGTAATTCAAAGAATATAATTTCAGTCTTTTATACGAGGAAAAAATCTTATAAGCGAACTTATAAGATTGGGCCTAAACATTATACATGATAATAACAAATATAACAATTAATATAGAAACTTAAGTAACTAATTGTTTATAAGTCGAATGTGTTATGCAATTGCGTGGTATTCGTTAGACACAGTAAAAGTAATGTAAATAATATATTTTTTAATCTAACAGTAGGCTAACGGGCAGGAGGCTCACCTGATGTTAAGCGATTCCGTTGCTCATGGACACTCTTAATGCCAGACGGCACGCGAGTACGATGCCAGCCTTTTAAGAATTGGTACGCCCTTTTCTTGAAGAACCCTAAGTTGAATTGGTTTGGAAAATATACTTCAGCGGGCAGCTGGTTCCACATAGTGGTGATGCGCGTCAAAAACTGCCTTAATGTGCTTAGATGTGGAACGACGGATAATATAATATAATTCGCGTTTTATATTGTATGTTTTATATCCCTCAATGTTTTGTTTAAACTGTCATTATATGGATTATAAAATTACTTAAAAATTGTGTTACTTTTAATGTATAAAATTATAGAAATACACACTTCTTACATAATTTCCAACAAAAATGTTTGTAAGCTTATACAAAAAATATATTGCCTAATACATAACAAATGTATGTAAAATTTCAATTGTATGAGTAATTAGCATTCGTTTTCATTTCATAACAATGTGAAGTATCGAACCTTCTTATGTACATTTAAAGAAAGACACCTTGAGTGCCCTTCAAACTTACACAATGTTTCACAAACCGAACCCAGGAACTTTATTGTTGATAATTCTAAAGCTAAAACATCGGCTATACAATTATAGGGGTTAAACATATAATATATATATTATATGTTTCTTTATGTCTTTGTTTTATATGTTTCTCAATCTAATAGGCAAGTAGGTGATTCTCCTAGATTCTGTGTCTGACACACGCCATCGACTTTTTGGGTCTTAGGCGAGCCGGTTTACTCGCGATGCTTTCCTTCACCGTTCGAGCGAATGTTAAAACATAGAAAGTATATTAGTGCACAGCTGAGGATCGAAACATACTTAATTCTTATATTAATACTAGTGGACCCCACAGACGTTGTCCTGCATGATATTTAAAGCGATTAGGATATTAAGCAAAGTATGAAAGTACCGACTGCAGTGCCATCTGCCGGGCTGATTTGTGAATCTAAACCATTCCCAGATCCCCTTGAACACACACAAAAAATTTCATCAAAATCGGTCCAGTCGTTTGAGAGAAGTTCAGTGACATACACACTCACAGAAGAATTATATATATAAAGATAACCCCTATAATTATATGTTGATGTTTTTAGATCTCATCTTATCTTACACGCTTGCTACCATATAAAACCTTGGCAAATGAAGTAATTTGAAATTATATCTCCATATACGCATAAAAAGCAATTCCAAGAAGGGTCAACATATTGAATAATGCACGCAATCTCCTTTTTCCTATTGCGAGAACCTTTCTTCACAAAACTAACGTTATCTTCAGGTAATATTATAGATAGCAATAAATTGTTTATTTTACGATCCCAGTGAGTAATCGTATCCCATTTGAGAGCAACGCTCGTAAATTGTAGCGGTAAACGGTGGAGGGATAATGAGTGGGTACTGAAAAGTATCACCGGGGTACCAGGAGATAAATAATACTTTTGGTAAATATTTATCTTAGACCCTAGGACTACTGTTATCGTTTAAAATGGAAAATGTATGTGGTACAATACCGTCACCAATTTAAATAATATAGTAGTCAGGTATATATTTCACTAAAAGTACTTCATAAATAATTATACTCGTAATAATGATAATTTAACCTATAAGTTTTCTAATACTTTTAGAAAGGACTCAATTTCCGTCGTTCCACAACTGAGCGTTTTTTAGGCAGTTCTTGCCGCGCACCACCGCTATGTGGAACAATCTGCCCACTGAAGTATTTCCGAACCAATTCGACTTAGAGTCCTTCAAGAAAAGAGCGTACCAATTCTTGAAAGGCTGGCAACGCACTTGCGAGCCTTCTGGCAATGTGAGTGTCCATGAGCGGCGGTGTCCCTTAATATCAGGTGAGCCTCTTGCCCGTTTGCATTCTATTACATAATAAAATTAGGAGAGCTGGGAGAATTATTCATTTATTCCCGTAATCAAAGCCGTTCCTTAAAAATGTCATCATTAAGTCAAGTAAACATAGATCCAATCAGAAACTTAATCCTAAGCCCCTATCCATCCTTTACATAAATTTTAATCAAATTACATTTCATAACCGATAAATTTGAATCTATCATCACAGACAATTTCGTTTAATTGTAATTCTGAGTAGGTCTTCGTAAAAAGAGTAAGTGCAATGATGGCCTAGTGGCTTGAGCGCGTGACTCTCCTTGAGGTCGTGGGTTTAAAACCCAGCTGTGCACTAACATAATTCTATTTCTATATAGGACAACGTTAGGAAATCAGCACGCCATAAGCCCAAAAAAGTTGATAGCCTGTGTCAGGCATTGCTGACCTATTTGCCTATTAGACTAAAAATATCACCAAACAGATACAGAAATTTGAGGCGAAGCCTAAGGATTGTGGCACCACGGTTTTTTTATTAGTTCTGTTATTACCTAAGAAAAAAACAGTTAATTTAAGTTTATATTAAAAAAAAACAAGTACCATTTGTCATCACCATCTAGTTTGTAAGCATCTCCATTACATCTGTAGCAGGCGCGAACGAGTGCGGCTTGGGGTGACTCAGATTTCACCAGCTGTTCAAATATGTCCTTGGCGATCCTGAAGGGCAGCACAGGTTGATAGGACGCTGCTTCACCTCCAATTATACACTAGAAAGAAGGGTTAAAATACATAATTCAAACATTAAAACAGTGCTTTAATAGTACAACGTAGTGATGTAAGTAAAAAACTTTACTGAAACTACTCATAATAATTTACCTAAAATGTGTTAATTTATAGTTTAAGCTCGTCATCATAATTCCTGTTTGAAATAAACACTACTGCGATATTATATTAATAATTTATGAATGATGTTCAAATGGATTATAAAAAACTTTTATGTAGTGTTTTTTCTAATGAATAATACATTATGTTTCTAGAAAACAATTTAATTTAATCTACAAGCTACTACGTAACTTATTCGACGAATTTAAACAGTAAAGAATATTTAAAAAACATTGTCCCAGTATCCTTGTATAGTATAAGTGTGATTTCTAAATAAACTTGGCTTTCCCGTCTACTGTCATGTTTGTACATAAGTATTATTTTTCTGTGATTGTTGAAGGATACAACTATATTTATTTTTTGTGTGTCTCGTCAACACGTTGATGTGTACTGGCCATTTTCGAGATTTAGTTAGAAGGTACAAGGCCTTGGACTAGAGTATGGTCTCTACGGCCGCGGCGTCTAGGTCGCAAAAGCCGCTCGCAGCGGTCAACTATCACTTGTCAAGCGTCACACAAAAACAAACTATTCGTTCTAAACAAACAATCTTACTGTTTATGTTTCAATCAATAAAATCAACATTAAAAAATTCTACTCATACGTTTCAAAGACAATTACGAACGCGAGATTTATAGATGTATTCTACAAACTCTTGCGACGATTAATCCACTTAAATCAATCGACTTAATTAAACACTGCATTAAGCACCGTTTTTTGACCGTTTTTAATAGAACTTTATATTTTATTGGTCTTTTTTCTGTTTCAAAAATATATTATGTATATGTTTGTTTGCTGAAAAAAGTAATATTCTTACCAGAAAATAACCAGCTTTGGAGTTCCGATTACAGCATCGTATCTCATCTAGGTGATATCTAAGCAAAGCGGGATTAGTCTCGTCGCCTCCGTCGGTTCCATAGTGCATATCCACGAACTCGACCTATAAGAAATATATAATTATTTGCTGTAGACATCATTTAGGCATATGCTACTATCAATAGGGACCTGATTATAAAATCACGTACCTGAATGTTCAATGTGTTAAAGTTCGGGTCCATATTGTAGCAAAGTTACAATGGCAAATGATCAACAATACTGAGCTGAAAGGGATACCTCGTACCAACTTTACTAATAAATTGTACGAAACATATTTTAACAAATTGCCCAGCAATGTTACTTGTTAAGGGTTTTAAATAGTTCCTTTGTTGGCAGGTGTTGAACAATAACGATGGGATGACGAAAGCCACATTTTAGCTTTAGATTCTTACATATAGATTCAGTTATATATAAGAACAATTAAAGGCCAATTAAAATAATTTAAGGCCGTTTTGCGAGGGGTAGTGCAACCCAAGTGTGCTCCAAGAACTGCGTTTCTTTGTACCTATGGGATATGTGCGACGGCGAAGGCCAAAGTTACTTGCGATACCAAGGACCAGGACCAGTCTGTTGCGCAGATCCCCGTTATCAAAGACGTAGCGCTTACTGAATTCTCTCTCTGACATTATCAACATATTTATATGTTCGCATAGTCAATTCACAGTAGAGTTCGATATTGTGTATATTGCTAAAGTGCACTCAACTAATCAAGTTATATATTTCGTGAATGTTTTATTTAAATATTTAGTACTTGCGTAAACCAAAGACAATTAAGGATTAACGTAGTTCAAGAAAAGGCTCCTTTCTATACCCTTCGCTTCCTATTCAGTGATTAACAAGTTAAATAGTTGTTAATTCTTTCACCGTGTTTTTAAATCATTATAAATGTAATGGACGACTTAGCCGTACCTCCTTATCAGTTTTATTGCATTATTTTCAATTCTTCTGTCATACAGTGTTTACGCTATGATGAAAAGAGACAGATGACTTTAGGTAAAGCGTTGCAGTTAAACTGATGTATATATATGATGTTCGCGTATAACATATATATTATATATATTTATAAGGATTCACGGAGGAAGAATATGGCTTTGTTGAATAATATTTACATTTTTAAAGAGTTAACCCAATTTATTTTGTAATTTTTATTATATTTAACAATAACTTACCTCAATGCATCGATCATCATATGTTGACTGCAACTCTGGACCCACCAACTCCAACGTTTGACGCCTTTCTTCGCGGAAATCTAAATTAGAAATATCATTAGTTTGTTAATATATCATCGCCTGATATATTAATAATTATTTTGTCTAGTGGAAAAGCCAAAATAAAGTATTTAAATTTAAAGTTTGCAAAGCGCTTTCGTAAATACAATTAAATACACTAAATTTATTTAGTTAGAGAGATTTAACGGAGATCTAACTAACTCTAACTAATTAATATTAAGCCTAACTAATGTTTTGTCCCGTAATCCTACGAAGCGGCGATATTTCCGGGTAACCGCAAAGAAATCAGGTGACCATCATCGCTTACCAACTTGATCAATTATTGTTTTGACGAAATTTGAACCTTTCGATTACATCTACCCTAAGCCAAACAACGTAAGCGAGCAACAATACCACAAAATTACACGTATAAAGTTTGGATTATCGTTATTCATTTGTTTTTTCCTTTGTTACAAGGATTAAAACCAACGAGCATGTCTTACAAACAAAATGTAGAAGTATCTTTGACGTGTGGGACTTAAAATAAAGTATCCCTATACTATAATTACGCATTATGTGTTAAGAACGAAGTATCACAGTGCTAGCAGGATATTTTAATATTCTTTATATACAAAGATTCCTAATAGAGTTTCAAAAAATCGACGTTGAATACTACTTTTGCAAAAAAATATTAACTATTAATGATTGTTTGAGTGAAACAGTAACAGTTAGGTGGCCGTCAATACACAATTTTATACTAAAATAATAAGTTCTGAGTACATACTTCGTTTCGATATATCCTTAACAAGAAGAAAAGCACACAATTGTCAGTCGTAAGGATATGGAGAATTATATTAGTTTGGGAACAATAAGAGAGGTTAGACTGATAACCCACTGATACAACTTACAATGTGACTATTGTAAACGTACAAAACTCGCACTACAAAATTATATAATTGAGTAACTACTAACAAATATAATTGGCAAAAAAGGTAATAAAAAATAACGCGTCCAACACAATCCGAGTGAAACAAATCAGTCAGTCAATCAAAAAGTGTGCTGTGTGAGTTAAAATATTTTAGATCACCCTATCAAAATTTATAAAACTAAAATTATGTATTTCGGACAATATATTTTAACAATATGATGAAGTAGTGATAAAATAATAGAATATTTTTTAATAATAGAATTGACTATGATGATATAACTCATGCATTATGAGTAAAATTGTAACTTCTATGTAAAATTCTACTATTTAGACAAATTTTCTCATTATTATATGTAGCAGAATATACGCAGTTTAAATTGTACCATCATAATATTGTTATACCATATTTTTGCAAATAATTTTTTATTATTTTAAATCGCAACAAAAAACTTCCTGCTACTGCGTAACTGTTAATCGTGTACGTAAGTGTAATGTTGCTAAACGATTACGGCGACTAATGGCTATATATAGAAAGTCCCCAACCTATTCATATTATTGATTACGATGTTCATGCGAACGGGACCATCTGGAATATCGGTATACAATACAATATTTGACAATAGACTTACATATTTCGAGAATTATACAGATTAACAATTGAAAATACGGGTAGATTTTTTTTCTACCGTTCTTTACGATTTGTATGTAGTAAGTAATATTAAGGAGCCGTATAGCATTGGGCCCCTTAAAAATATTATATGCATGATGGAAATGATATTCATTGTTTAGGTTAGGTTAGGCTTTTTATTTATTTTAAGTGGCGTTTGTGATAAGGTTAGGTTAGGTTAGAAATTTGTGCCTTCTTTCATGCATTTCACAAATCATTATATTTAAATGAATTTCTATAGGGTTTAGGTGCATGCTCCACCACATTATTGAGCTGTTTTAAGATGGAACCGTGATTCGACAAATTTACCAAAATAAGATAACTTCACATCATAATTTTTGTGGTTTTAAAAATTTTACAAAATTATTAATTTCCAAAAGTCCAAAAGAAAGTATAGCAAAACTTTATTTCCATATACAGGGGTAAAATCATTAAACAAAATAATATTCATCACCGGGAAAAAAACTATTTTTTTACTCAAGGACCTCCATTAACGTTAGGACGACTCAAAACAAAAACGCGCGATCAAATGTATGCCAACATGTGCATACAATTTAAAAAGTGGCACAGCTGGGTAACGCACGTAATAACAAAAATCAGAGTGAACCTGACGCGCATTTATTGGATTTTTTTATTCGCATGCTTCCGATAGTCTAATGTTTACTAACTCTAATACTATGTTAAGCAGTGTTTCCCAACGTGGACACACAGGGGGGCGATTTGATTAATAAAGAGGGCTATTCCAAGCGTCATACTCGTGACCGGGTACTGCTTGTGGTGACTGGTCGGACTTGAATTCGTGTATGCTGTGATGTTAGTTATTTCGACTATATATATTCGTATTGTTCCCACGAGAATGTAAGTGCGTGCTCCTATTTCACCATACCTACCGCTGATAGAACTCACATAATTGTTATTTATTTTTTTATTATTAATTAACTATTAATTACTTAAGATGTAATGTGGAACATGGTGTAATGTTGCAGCTGCAAATAATATGTAAAACAAAAAACTTGGCGACTAATAAGAGTTACGGAGAGTTTATTGCCAGTTTTTCTCATCCGTTCTACATCCTTGATTTGAGAACTGGCAGTAAATGAAAATTAGAAGCATTTAGCACTGAATTGTTTGACGTTCATAAGTGTACATTGTGTAATAAAAGATTTTTTAATTTTGTAATCGAAAATTCCCTAATATTATTTGGTATTTGAATTTCAGTTTTTCATTATATGTTTTGAAAAATTTCTTACTGAGTAACGTATCATTTAACAAGAGAGTTCTGAGGTATACAATTCAATGTTTTAATATAAAAAAAATTGTATGTTACATAGGGCCCCTCTTAGAATTTTAGGCTAAAGGGGCATGCCACAAAAAAGATTGGGAAACAGTGCTCTATAGTTTTCTAGATTCAATCTACGAAGTAATTCTGAGTGTGTACGTACAGATAGACATATATATATATATATATATATATATATTATATATATATATATATATATATATATATATATATATATCTGAACGTACACATAGATAAGCAGTCAAAAAAAACCTTTTCTATCTAATCTAATCTAATCGGTCTTAAATTTAATATATACCATTATAGAGGGATGCAATGTAAATCTTGACAACTCGTGGTCCAGGCCACTTGTCGCTCTCCTGGGTGTACCCCTGGAGCGCCTGAAGCACTAAAGGTTCTGGAGCGCTCATTGCGCCCCAATCCCCACCTCACTTCACTCCACTCATGCCTATACACCGCATTCTGGAAAGAAATTATTTCATTAATCATTAAATGCAATAACTAGACTTAATTCTGCCAACAAATATAACGCATAATTCTGATATTATTTAATTAAATTACTTTTATTAAAGTTGTTTAAAATTAATTGAAAATTTAATGCAGAAAAACTTCAACTTGAAAATCTCTGTAGACCATATACATTTTTTAATCGATAATAATAAGTAAAAAAAGCATTTTCATTTTTTATGCCATTTTTTTCGACTCGACAAAAAAGGTATGTTGAATTGCCAACCATTTGCAATTTCCACCCTCGTACTAGGATATACTGTAACATACGTGCTAAGCCTCACACTCTTTTTTCTTAGTTATCATACTCATTGCTTGCCTTAGAAATTCGACCGTGCCCTCCATGTACGGTTTAAGCACTCGCCCGCACCGCACTACCTTCCCAAAGGCAGAACACAAATTTAAATTTATTAAGAAATAAACGCTCCGACCGGAAATCGAACCCGATTCCCCTCACCTAGCGGGCACTTAATAAGACCGCTAGGCTATGAGGCCCTTATAGATTATGATGAATATTTCAATAAATCAGAAAATGTATATTACAGCCATACTAAAGATAGCTATTAACCGATAATGTACAGAGGCGTATGAATACAAAGTGGCTCGGCTAACTAAATTGAAACTCAGTGCAAAAAGAAAATTCATCCTCACGAGCTTTCATGAAATATACGTTCAAAAGGTCTGTGTGTATATTTTTTTTCAACTAAGCCTTTTAAACTTTTTGCTCGACTTTTTAGTCTGATATGAAAACTGAAAAACCAATAGTTTAACTTTATCACGCTCGTGTAACAAGGGTATGTTGACTGCTACCCTATACTGTAGAATGCATTTATTAATACAATGTAATTAAACTGGTTCAGTTTTCAAATAATAATAAAAACTTTATACATGACAAATTGATTGTGACTAAATTCATATATCCCCACCCTAGGAATTCCCTGTGTTGTGACTTGTGGGTAACTAGGGTAGGTTTAGTGATACAACTAATCAAACACAACTTCGATTTTGTTCCCTTTGGAGTAGACTCTTGTGTCCAAGTGCACAGGCGCTAATTAAAGATTTAAGTTGGCGCCTGTTCATCATGCATCGCAGCCCACAACACACGAGGGGACTCTTTGTATTGAAGAAATCGCATGGGTCCGCGGCTGTAAATGTTGATGTATAATATGTCTCTGAAATTTATTAACGATTGAATATATCTGGCATTCGTTCGTAAGGCAATACCGACTTAGGGTCCTTCAAGAAAAGAGCGTACCAATTCTTAAAAGGCCGGCAACGTACTCGCGAGCCTTCTGGAAATGTGAGTGCCCATGGGTGGCGGTATCACTTAACATCAGATGAGCCTCCTGTCCGTTTGCCTCCTATTATATAAAAAATAAATCTGTGCGTGTACTAGGTGTACACACGTAAGAAGTGAAACTTCTTTATGACCTTATTAGAAACTATTTCTTTAAACACAGTAAATTTTGATACACTGCCTAACATACAATTTACAAATTAATTGCTGCAAATTGCGATTAGCAAATTTCAAGTCGAAAATGTAATCCGTTGTCAAACTTCAAAGTCAAAAACATACTATATGTCATATTTTAACGCCGATAAAGAAGTTTGACTTCAAAAAGCAACATGGCGCGTAACGGAAAAATGTGACGCGTAACACAAAAATGTTACACTAAATTTTTTTCCAACCCCGATAAAGAAGTTTCACTTCAAAAATCCTAAGTACATGTACAAAAAGCGCCAGCTGGCAGTAAAGTAAAAGTAGGCAATTATCTCATGAATTATTCAGAGAGTGGGTAATTTACGGGTATTTTATAAGCACCTGTGGATACTTTCACGTATATTAATGAAAGTAACTTACTATTTAAGTGGGGTTAACGATTTTTTTTCATGAGCGTGATTATAGGCAGTAATCATTAATTATAAATCGCTTTGAAAAATATTTTCTATAATGTATAGATTACACTATTGAGAATTACACCAATATAGAGTATTTTCAATATTTACAATATTCTTAACCTACTTAGTAATAATAAAAATTAATATACCTAATAGTACCTTTAATACTGGCAGAATTTCCTCGCTGTGTTGCGATACTTATTCGTTGAGCGAGGAAAGCAACAGCTCTGGGGTCACCGGTACTATCTACCAGGCGCCATCAGCCCAACAATCAAAATCTTTAATTAGTGCTTGGGCACTTGAACCCTCAAAAGTCTCTTCTCCAAAGTGAATAGAAAATGAAGGTGGTGGAAAGACTCTTATATTTGAGCCACAGCAGCTTATTACAGTTTTAATGGTTATTGAACGGGAGAATAATACAAATTGTAAGTTTTATAAATTTCGTCGAATAATAGGATGTACGTAACGTTATTAATGTTTGTTGCCTGCAAATACAGCGAAATTAATACAGTGAAATATTTTTGAATACGATTTACATTTGTATTTAAACACATTTTACCATTACAAATGGAATTTGTTTCAAAATTAACGTTATATTAATGGGCTAGCGTGAACCAACAAACTTGTTTAAAATTCTAAATCAATACTATCTTTTTTTCTTTATTTTCTCCTATATAACATTTGCAACAAACAATAAGATTACAGTTGAGAAGGTATTGGGAGACTGGTTTCCAAACTAGGTAAGAACCTGTGATATGGATAACCTGGCTTCCATTCCACAGCAAAGTCATATTGAGTGGTAACAAAAAGTACATACATATATGGATAGGCACAAAAATTTAACGTTTTAAATAAGCAAAGAAAAACAAAACAAAACAGTCAACTAGTTAGAAGTTAGTAGAAATAAAGTAGTATGGGTGTATATGAGTGTGTGTGTGTGAGTGTGTGTACTGTGTATGCGTGTTTACGTTTTAAACAAAACTGCGCTACATTACGACGTTTTGTAACATGTGTTCAATGTGTATTACCATAAATGTCACGCAACATTTACTTGCCTCATCGGCGTATTCATTTGCATGTATATTTAACTAATCGCTCTTGCTCTCGTTAAACGTAAATTATTCAATACAGATTTTTTTAAATTTAAATAATCCTAATCCTGGGGACTGATTTGCTCCAGCTCAAACAATTTGTAGGCTCAAAACTTAGCGATTAAAAAGAGTGGCGGAGAGTTTCTTGCTCGCTCTACGCACCTGACTTGTGAACTGGTAGTAAATGTTAATTTAGAATCAATTTAACATATTTTCTGTTGACGTTCATAAGTGTACTTGTTTACCTACCTATATGAATAAAGTTATTTGAGTTTAATTATTTAATTAGCTGACTTGTTTTTAGAAATGAAATGCGATTCGATAAAATACTTAAACGAAAGCTCTCTTAGATTTACATTGGCGCAATCCTAAAACTTTTTCCGTAAATATATATTTATGAGAATATACAATATAACAACCTTTACGTTTTATTTATATTCTGGTAGTAAACGTAGGTGCTATATTATTCTCCCAACATAAGCTCACAAAAGCACTCCAACACAATAGCTGCAATGTTTAATCATCTTTATTGTGTTTTTATCGCACTCGTATTTACTTGGACGAGGTACAAATATACTATTGCTATTTTATTATTGTAGATGTGGGTATTTTATCTGCATTCAGATACTAGATCTCTATAAATTCTGTCATTATGGAAGCGAGATGATTTTCTGATGATTTTTATAAAAGTTTGTAGGTGTATTATGGTTTTTAACTAAATCAATCAGTAACACTACAACCTTTCATGGTCTGGGCCTCAGATTTTTGTATCTGTTTCATGACCTTCATCAATCTGATAGGTAAGTAGATGATCTGTCCTGTGCCTGACACACGCCTTTGGGTCTAAGGCTTTCGTCACGATGTTTTCCTTCACCGTTCGAGCGAATCTTAAATGCGCATATAGAAAGAAAGTCCATCGCTTCACAGCCGGGGCTGAAACCTACGACCTCAGGGACGAGAGTCGCACGCTGAAGCCAACTAGCCTCTAGCCAGAAATACGGTTTTACATCGTAATAAATTGTTCTTAACAATATTTTAAGCTGTTTTTATCAATTTCTATTATCTTAATATTTGCATTTTTTTTTGTAAAACTCTTTAAGGACAGATTTTGTTAGAAATATACGATGCGTAATTAGATAGAGATATTTAATAGCCCAAAACATACATATATTTCATTATAAACAAATTTTAAAAAAAATCTCATCAACTTAATAAAGTTAAAATAAAAATAATACTTTATAATAAATTTGAGATCATAGCGCGTAGCACTCATGTAGCACCTGTAGCACTTTGTAGCGCTCGTACCGTAGCGGCATATTGATCGGGGCTTTTCGTGTACGGTTTTTGCACTCTAGTGCCTTTTTTCATTCTATTTATTTTCATTTTGGTCGACGTTTGTTTAGAATTATGACAGGGAGCAATTAATACTACCATATTGATACCTTTTTTTTTTTACAGTGTTTGCACCATCACATATATCAATCTTTCTATAATCTGTATATTACAAGGGCCGTAATAGAGTTGTTATCCATTCAATTATATTAGCTGATGCAGCAAAATTAATACAGCGTAATTGGATTTAATGCTGCCAATTAATTCATGAGGACATCGCATATTAAATGTATCTATATTATTGCATACATTGTGGTTTAGCTTTACCGCTTTGAGGCCGATATTACAGTTAAATCAATTTCGTGTATCATTTATAAATGATTTTGTTTACAATAATAATCTGGTATGAACCATCTTTGATGTATATAATAAAGAATTTATTACACTATTAAGACGGCAATTTTGTTCAGTGAGATACCTTAATATTTGTTGGAAATTGAAGAGAATTTACTTCTTAGTCTTCTCTCGACTTAGTTAATTAAATTGGAAACCAGACGGGACTTACAGTTGGCCTACTATATACTAAAAGTCTTGCGGGGTGTGTAACCTAGTGTACTCCAAGAACTAGGTTTCTTTGTACCTATAGGATATGTGCGACGGCAAAGGCCAAGGTTGTTTGCGATACCAATGGCCAGAAACAGTCTGTTCCACAGATCCCCGTTAACAAAGACGTTGCGCCCACGGAATGCTGTCTCTGACACTATTGACGCATTTATATGTTCGCAGAGTGAATTCACAGAAGCTATTTTGTGTATATTATGTGTTTAATTTATATACTTTATTTTATTTTTCCCGACATATTAGCATAGTCTGTCATACTCTAGGGCCGTGGGTTTCAAGTGCACAGGCGTTTATTAAAGATTTAAGTTGGCACCTGGTAGATAGTACCGGTGACCCCAGAGCTGGTGCTTTCCTGGCTCAAAGGTAGTGTGCCACAGGGACCAAACTTTTTAAATTTGTTTTGATTTCCTTTTTAATTGTTTTTATTATTACTTTGTAGGTTAGGAAAATTGTTAATATAAATAAAGTCAAAGTCAAGTCAAAATTCATTTATTCTTATAGATAACATGATGTACACTTATGAACGTCAAAAAAGAAATTTACATTAAATGCTTATAATATTACATTTACTGCCAGTACTCAAATCAAGGGCGTTGAACGGAAAAGAAGAACTGGCAATAAACTCTCCGCCACTCTTTTTTATACTTGATCGTTTTCAATAAAATTATATAACTCCTGTCTGTCATGTATGTATTTCTGTAAATAAAAAAATAATATTCCTTTGTCTTTGACTTAGATTATATCAACATGCAGGCTTACCATACTTTACTACACTTTGTAGTTAGACATATGTTCCTAATGCACGCTAATCAGCATTTTTATCCAGAACAGTTTGGCCTAAGCTGAAGTACGTTTGCGAAATTATTCCTCACTCATTCCGATGAATAGACGACCTAGATTATACTGCATTTCGAGTGTCTAACTTCACTAGTTGCACTGGGGTTTAATGAACGATAGGTCGTCAACTTTAACAATAATATTTTGCAAAACAATTTTCAGAATTAGAAGAAATATTCACTACACTTTTTATTTTCAATCATAAAATAATTGAAAAAATCCTATTCTTAAACTTTTCAACACTGAAATGAAGCATGATATATGTTCTATTAAAAGCCAAACATTGATAATAAATAATAAGAGTAAATTTTGTGTATCTGGGTCCCGTACCATGTGTGTTACTTATAATAAGGAATAAATTAAAAAATCATTTATTCATATAGGTAACAAAATGTATACTTATGAACGTCAAAAATTAAATATATATGAAATGCTTCCAATTTTACATTTACTGCAGTTCAGATCAAGGGCGTAGAACAGATAAGAAGAACTGGCAATAAACTCTCCGACACTCTTTTTAATCGCCAAGTTTTTTTTGTTTTACACAACATTTGTAAGGAGCTGCAACCATTACACCATGTCCCACATGACATCTTAAGAAATTAATAATAAAAAAATAAATTAAAAACAAAGATTTGTCCTCTTACACGCAGCAGAGCACGCACTTTCATTCTCGTGGGAACAACACGCAACAACATTGTGCCTTCTTCATCTGGCAGAGGCGAACATATGTTTTGAAAAGGGCATTCGGAAAAAGAAAGAAAGAGCAAAAATATAACTATACATCTATAATGAATATAACATTCTCAGTATAATAAATTTACTCTTGTTGTAAAACTATTCGAAATCCCATGGGACAATTTTCACGTCTGTTTGACAGGCTTTTACAATGAGAAAAATCTTTGATTTATGTACCTACGTATTAGAAAATGGAAGCTTAAATAATATTTCACCCTCGATTTTAGTTGGTTTGTAATAAATACGAAATCGGGACAGAAGAGCTTGGTAACAATGGAATATCTCTTTGTGTTATGTTATACATTTTCCTTTTAAGCTTCACCACGACAAATCCTTTGGACAATTGAATATCTCGTTGCAAATTGTAATCCGGGTTTTGCAAAGATTCAAGAATCATGACGCTGATAAAGATGTATGACAATGTTGCATCTTAATTAATTTATAATTTAAGACTGTCTTAGCTAATGGTTAAAGTTATTTCTTTTATAAAATACTTAACTCCACTAACAACAAATTATACAACAGAATAAACATTACTAATCCAGTACTTGATATATTCGGTAGTGGGCTGATCAATTTAAAAAAAAACAGCCTATCTGGTACCTAATCCGCATTGTTAAACAAAAAGTTAGTTAAAACTAAAATTGGAAGTGTAATATTTTTATTGTATTTTGGGATAGACAGCTTGTAACATATGCTGTCGAAAATGCATTATATATTTGGTGTACTTTAATAAATAGATACATACAATTATACAATTATAACTGGTGGCACGCAGTCTCCTTACTACCAACCCAAAACTTATTGTATCATCGGGAGTCAAACTCAGTACATTGAGGTTATCGGACTTCTTAGGTGAATTTAGGGGGTCGATATAGGAAATCTATGGTATGGCAAAACAAAGCGTTTGTAGTTGGAACTAAAACACTCAATAGAAGTCTAAAAGTTTCGCCACGATACCGCACACTAAACTGCATACCATTTATTATTAGCATTTTGTAAAATTCAATAGTATTTTGTCCAACTCAAAATTCCGTGAGCGTATTTTAAACTAAACAGAAATCAGAAACGGATATCATTCGTGTGTGAATTCTATACGTTCCGTCAAAAGCTTTGACGTATAGTATATGTATGTTAGAAACATATATTAAACTTGCTACAGTTCCTGGGGATAAGGGAGAGAATATAAACGAAATGAGACAAGGGGAAATAAATATCATGAGGTGTCAGGTCGCCGCTTTGTGTTGTGTTTGTGTCCTTTAAAATTGTCACCTTTTTAGTTATTTCCAAAATGGCTTTATACAATGTCCGTCATAGTTATACTACATATATATGTTGAATTGCACCTTGGAGACATAGTAAGTTAGTTTTATATCTATATATATCCTTTATGATTCAGATATACAAAATACGCAATGAGAATATTCAAGATCGATACTGCGAACCCGCTCGTAATATGTATTTCATGTAATTCAGGTGAGCCGAGGACCGTGTTTCGGTTCCAAGCCAGTTTTAATCATATTACGTCAACAGAGGTAACACAAAATTGATGTTAGACTGAATCTATACAGAATTTCCTAGCTGAATACTAACAGTATTGGTTATATATTACTTTGGTTCTAGCGAGCTTTTATCTGAAATAATTCAGTCTTTTCAATACTAAATATATTTAGAGACATGTAGATGCCACAAATGTAATCTAGTTGGTTAAATAATGGATAGTTAAATCTATGAATTTCTAGTGAGACAAATTTACCATATACATTAACAAAATTATACCAGGTTTTACCAGGTACCAGGTACAGGTAAGACAGTATGAAATATTAAAGTTCCTTGGTTTTATACATCAGATATGTTTTAGTATTTGTTTAAGTCGACCTACCACAGCTTACTAAGATTTTATATAACATACAGCTTATTTCCAACTTTTAAATAATTTATCGATACGTAAAAAAAAATTACTATCAAGAAGAACATTAAAAACAACATCACATAATGCGTACTCGGAACGCGCATTACTACAACAGAAATTATAAACCCAGCCCCTATCTGTTATACAAGTGTATTATAGCCGCCCACTGAAGTATTTCCGAATAAATTCGACTTAGGGTCCTCCAAGGAAAGAGCATTCTAATTCTTGAAAGGCTGGCAACGCGCTTGCGAGCCTTTTGGCAATTTGAGTGTCCATGGGCGGCGGTATCACTTAACATCTGGTGAGCCTCCTGTCCGTTTGCTTCCTATTACATAAGAAATATATATTCAGAGAAATGTAGATGCCATCTATGTGACCTAGTTGTTCGTGTGATGGAGAGTTAATCAAAGAATTTCTGGTGAAGCAAATTTATTATCAAGAAGAAATTTAAAAACAACATAACATAATGCGTACTTGGAGAGCGTTGCACTACTACAACTGAAATTATAAACCTATCCCCTATCTTTTATACAAGTGTTGTCGAAAAACAAAGTTAAATATGTATAGGGCCTATACCGAAGATGGGGGAAGATTTTTTATATATATTTCTTAATATCCCCGACTCTTGTGGAACCTGATTTTATACATATATATTACTATTCCTATTCTATATTCATAGGCGAGTTGGGCCCGCCGTCTCGCCTCTTGTTGAAGTGAGTGACGCATTTCACTATCTTATTGCAGAAATCTTCCAGCTGCGATCTGAAGCTTCTTAATATTATATAGTATATATTAATATTATTACTATACTATTCTTAATATTTCGGGCAAACGACCCAAGATGACCCAACCCTAAAAACCCAACAGAACACACGTTTTCGCTATTAAATAAATTGAGATATTAACTCAAATATTTCCGAAACAATTCGACTTAGGGTACTTCAAGTAGTTCATCCTGTAAAAATTTGAAGCATGTTAACTAGTCATAGTATGGTAGTGTGTTCTCCAAGAACTCGGTTTCTTCGTACCTATGGGATATGTGCGACGACGAAAACCAAGTTTCTTTGCGATACCAAGGGCCAGAACCAGTCTGTTGCACAGATCCCCGTTATCAAAGACGTTGCGCCTACGGAATGTTGTCTCCGACACTATCGACTTATTTATATGTTCGCAGAGTGAATTCACAGTAGCGATATTGTGTATGTTTTGTGTTTAATATATATACTTTATTATATTTTTCTCGACATTATCGTATTGGCATAGTATGTAAGGATAATGTATGTATTCTGTAAATAAATAAGTATAGTAAATAGTTGCAATATGATTGTTATATTTCATTAAAAGTGTAAGTAAAATTTAAATTTAAAAATCCAACTTATATTATAATGGCTGTTGATTACTACATTAGATGGAAAATGACACGCAAAGTTTTCTTGCGAAGTTATAATGTTATACTTTATTACGAAATTGCGTGTTGTGAAAAACGCTATATCCGACAGGGCATATTATTACCTAAGCTGTTTGCGAATGAGGGAAAATATACTTTTATCACCCCATTCCTTGACTCACAAAAAGGCAAAACTTTTTCACGTTTTAATTAATTTCGGTATAAATTAATTTATACAATAACCCACAATTTTAATAAAATGTTAATATCGCTTCAACTTATATAATTTTTTTAATAAAATTTGCATTACAAATAAACAAAAAACAGAGGTTCTACAACGCTTTGTATAATGATACATTTTTTCCTAAAAAAACCACTGATTTTTCTATTTTCTTCTGAATATAATGAAACCGGTCAGTTTTCAGCACAAAACGCAAGAATCAACGCCGTTGCATTATTCACCAGTTTTTTTATATAGCAGATCGTATACGAGCGAATGCAGAATACCGAGTAGTAATTATTATAAGTGTTGGGTATTTTGCTGGCTACTTTTTTTTACCGAACCCATCTCGAACGAACTTCCAGTATGTGTTGACCTATATAATATAAGAAATATAGGTCAACACACATCGTAAATTATTAAATTTGGCTTGTGATATATTATATTGTTGTTTGAACGTGTCTCATAATAATGTGTAAATTTATGAGATAAACTAAGATATCATTTTGGTTTGTGGCCATTAATATAATTATAATGAAATACATGAAGATAAAATTAATCCCACTTAAAGTATCTCATTAATGCTATCTTAATGAGATAAAACCATATAACGTGACAGTAATTCCTTAAGCTTATTAATAATTTTCAATCTAGGGTCTTCCAAGACCGACCAACCGCGTACCAAATCTTAAAAAGTCCGTATCGCACTTGCGAGCTTTCTGGCAATGTGAGTGTCTATGGGCGGTGGTGTGTCACTTAACATCAGGTGATCCTGACCGTTTGCCTCCTGTTACATAAAAAAAAGATAGTAACATTATTATTATTAGTTTTAGATTAAACAATAAACAGAGATAATTTGTACTACGAAAAATCTAATTTAGTAAGTGGTAACTACTATTTCTGAGAACTAGATGAAAATTAATGATTTAATGCGTCCCTTACACACGCATTTCGTGACTAGCAACCATAACTAACGACCGTGAAATATAATGTCTGACACCTCTGTTTCAACTCACACGTATAAGATGTAAAAGCAATATTTAAGCCTTGACTTGTTTAAGCTATCGCGGTTTAAGAAGAGAGATTAAGAATATCCATAGCGCTGAATCACCTGCATCATGAGCACATACCCACATATCACGTTCGTAATCCTACCGCTAACATAAATAAATATAACTAAAAACAAAAACTAACCTTCAAATATAATAACTAAAATATATAAGAGAAATATTCCTGTATTTGACAAAGGGTACGCGTAAAGCCAAAAGCCCTGCACTCACTTTTACACCATCACACATCACAGCCAAATTAGTATTACTTACCTAAATTCATTTTTTTTATTTTTCCCTTTTGTAAATTTTTTAACCTTTTTGTAAATATTTTGTATTCCATCAAAAAATTCAAAATTCAAAAATCATTTATTCACGTAGGTAACACAATGTACACTTGTGATTCGTCATTAAAGAAATAAATATTCATGCTTCTAATTTTACATTTACTGCCAGTTCTCAAATCAAGGGCGTAGAACGGAAGAGAAGAATTGGCAATAAACTCTCCGCCACTCTTTTTAATCGCCATGTTTTTTTTTTTTTTTTTACACAACGTTTGTAAGGAGCTGCAACCATTACACCATGTTCCACATGACATTTCAAGTAATTAATAATAATAACATAAATAAAAACAAAGACTTGTCCCCTATCAGCAGGAGGCATGATGAAATAGGAGCACGCACTTACATTCTCGTGGGAACAACACGCAAACACATAGTCGAAATAATTAACATCACCGCATACACGAATTCAAGTACGACCAGTCACCACAAGTAGCACCCGTTCACGAGTATGACGCATGGCCAGCCATCGGCCCCCTCGCCATATTTTAGGGAGAGAGACAACCCGACGCATGGACGCCGCCACAAGCAATGACATTTAAGCGAGCATGACGATCCTTGAAATGTGGACTTGGCTACATAAGAAAATAATAATAATAATACTGAAATAATTGGATACCACATGGATCACGGTTTGTTCCCACTTTACATTAAAACAGTCGTGGATGTTGACGATCACCCCAGAGTCTGGAAATGCAGCCGAGAGATTCAGTCGTGTTACCTATAATATATACTGGAGCAACTCATATCCAAGCACTAGGATCGTTTAAATATTCATTTATATTATAATAAGCCTTAGCCAGCAGTTTTACTTTAATGTACGATTCAAATTTATTTATTGACAACGCTTGTATCTCACTAGGGATTTTGTTGAAAAAACGTATACAATTGCCTTGGAAAGAATTACTCGTTTTATGCAGCCTTCTGGTTGGTGCGCTAATTTTGTCTTTATTACGAGTACTATAATTATGGAAGCTACTATTCTTTTTAAAGATATCTATATTTTTCCGCACATACAAAATATTCTCATAAATGTATTGACTTGCCAGAGTCAAAATATGTAATTCCTTAAATTTGCTTCGGACCGACTCCCGTGGGGACAACCCACAGATCGCTCTTATAGCCCGCTTTTGCACTACAAATATCGATTTAATGTCAGCTGCATTACCCCACAAAATAACACCATATGACATAATACTATGAAAATAGCTGAAATAAACAAGCTTTGCTGTGTTCTCATCCGTAAGATCGCGTATCTTTTTTACTGCGAACGCTGCGGAACTTAGCCTATTCGAAAGACCTTCTATGTGTCGGCCCCACTGGAGTTTACTATCTAAAGCAATTCCCAAGAATACCGCATTATCAACAAAGTCTATTTCCTCGTCTTTAATTATTATTTGAGAATGACTACTTTTTACATTTGTAGTTACAAATTTAACACATTTTGTCTTCTTTTCGTTTAACTTAAGATTATTTGTATTAAACCAGTGAACTACACTGGAGATGGCACTGTTTACGTTATCAAGTGATGGATTTTGTCGTTTCACTTTAAATAAAAGCGAAGTGTCATCAGCAAACAGTACTATCTCGTGAAGCTCCTTTACAAGAAATGGCAGGTCATTTATATAGACGAGGAATAAGAAGGGACCAAGTATGGAGCCTTGCGGTACTCCCATAGTAACAGAGGATCCCTGTGATATAGCTCCATTTACATTTACCTTTTGAATTCTATCGCTCAGGTATGATTCCACAAGATTTAGCGCTTTTTCGCCAATGCCATAGTGTTGAAGTTTCTTGATTAGGATTTCGTGATGGACACAGTCAAAAGCCTTTGATAAGTCACAAAAAACTCCAATGGCATCATGAGAATTTTCCCAAGCATTTAAAATCTCGGAAATTAATTGAATGCCAGCATCTGCTGTGGAGCGACCTCTTGTAAAACCATACTGCTGGCTATGCCTAATTTTATTATTATTAAAATGTATCAATAATTGTTCAAGAATGATTTTTTCAAAGATTTTACTCAAAGCCGGCAGCACAGATATGGGTCTAAAATTTGTGGGGTCCGAAGTGCTGCCCGTTTTGAATAACGGTGTGATTTTACTTATCTTCATCTGGTCTGGAAAGACTCCACAATCTATACATTCATTAAATATTATAGCCAACTCTGAACTGATAGTATTGATTACTGATTGTAAAATGAAAACAGATACACCCCAAAGATCTTTAGTTTTTTTTATTTTTAGCTGTTTAAATGTTTTTATAATGTCATTGCAGCTAATGCGGCTAAATACAAACGTATGATTGCATACAGGAACATTCTTTTTCAATAATAAAAGGGCGGCTGATGGTGAAGAATTTAAAACGCTGGTTGTATTTAAAGGAATGTTAGTAAAAAACTCTTCAAATGCAGAGGCTACTTCGAGGTCGGAACTAATTACTTTGCCGTTTATATTCACTTTAAACATCTTTGATTATATACTCGTATATATTTTTTTTTATTGAGATTTGATATTCATCTTTGTCATCATCAATACAGCCCCTTGTGGGCCTTAGCCTCCTCAAGTACCATCGTAATCCATTTAGTTCTCCTTGCGTCCAACTTCGAATCATTATTCTTTCGAGGTCCTTGACACCTTCGAGATTTGATAATATGATTTTTAGGAAAAAGAGAGATTTGATATTGTGATTTTTAGGAAAAAGAGAGATTTGATATTGTGATTTTTAAGAAAAAGAGAGATTTGATATTATGATTTAAAAAAAAACAAAGATAACTGTATCTGTTTCGTGATCCTTTGTATCTTTTTGTAAGTCTTGGGAAGTAGAGGATCAGGGGGTCTTCTGTGTCTTACACAAGCCATCGCCTTATCAGGTTTTGGGCATGCCGGTTTCCTAGCAATGTGATGACGATTACGTACGAGCAAGTCTTCTGATTAGAGTCCACTGAAATATTATTGACATGAATAGATGCCAACCTCTAAGGCAATAAGCCTTTGAGGTGGTAATTGCGATTCCGTTGGATTATTACGAAAATTGACTAATTGATTAGTAATTATATGATATTTGTAATGAATTCGCGTTTATATCCATAATTTTATTTTAATGTGTTGTAGCGTAACACAAGGATGTATTCATATTTAAACATAAAAATTTCATTTTAATCACTTTTACGTTGAATATTTTCCATTAATTTTTCAATGAAGCTTTTCTTTGTATTATATATTATCTTATACTGTATATGCTTTTGTGTATGTACGTAGTTCATTTCTTTTAATATTTTTTAAGAAATTACTTAATTATTTATTCAATTTTCGTTAAGAAATTAATATAATTATATTAATAATAGACTTTTAATTCAGATACTTTAACATTTAAACACGTTTCTATTTAAATCTTATTTTAGGTATCTGTGTGCCCTTTTTTGGCAAAATCTAAATCCCGCCATTCCTCTCAGCACTGTGCCACTCTCTGCCACGTACCACCTGCTGTTTCCTTAACTTGGTCTATCCACCTTCTAAGTTGTCTTCCTCTAATTCGTTTCCAGTACCTTGGGCACCAGTTTAGTACTATTTTGCTCCAGTTTTCTGTTCCTCTTGCTATGGTTATTATTTATATAATATAGAAATTAATCAAAGTCAAAGTCAAAAATCATTTATTCATGTAGGTAACACAATGTACTTTTATGAACGTCAAAATATACATTAAATTCTTCTAATTTTACATAAACTGCCAGTTCCCAAATCAAGGGCGTAAAACGGAAGAGAAGAACTGGCAATTCACTCTCCGCCACTCTTTTTAATCAGAACACAACATTTGTAAGGAGCTGCAACCATTACACCATGTTCCACAGGAAATCTTAAGTAATAAGTAATAATAAAATAAATTAAAAACAAAGATTAACTCTTTTAAAAAAATATATTTAATATTCTATAAGCCTTTGTAATCTTCTAAACTTCATTCCACCAGTAAAAACTTCCTCGCATCTATGTGATAGGAAAATATTAATGAAATAACAAAGTCAATATAACGTAAAATAATACAACAAATACAGAGCTATTCAATTATTTGGCTTTCACAAAAAATATTTGAAATTCCCGCGAAAGCCTGAACCAATTCCATTTCGATATAGACGCTTATCCTTAGACCGCACTACCACTGAAATTCGCTAAAAAATTACTTATTGTGACTCTTGGACCAAGAAATAAAAAGATATATAATTCTTTATAATATAATTATGAGTTTCCATGTTCTTTACAAGATACCTCTTCATACAGACCCCTATGATCGCTCTTCATCGCAGACACTTATCAAGAAATACCAAAAACAATAGACTGTTTCTTATTCAAAACATTCTATGTTAAATACAAGACAAGCAGAAACAGTGTAACTCTAGGCAATGTCACATATAATACTACGTTAATCATTAATTTTTTCCAAATTCTAACTCACATGAATTACACAAATACAATTACAATTCCACTTTTCCAGTTTTAATATAATAAGTAAGTAAGCTGTAAGTCTCCTGTGAATGCGTAAGGTACGGCTTGTATAAGTTTTGTTCGGACATTTATTTTATAAATGATGTTTTTCCGTAGTGCGAGTTAAGCTTTAAATCCGCAGAGGCATCGTCAGTCTCGAAATCAATACAATATTATGTAATCCATTAAGATTTCATCCATGGGATTGCGTCCGGGTACTTTGAATAATTACAAAATAATTTTGTTTTGCGAAATCAAAGTAATTTTGCAAGCGTTGTATATATGAGTGATAATGTATAATTAGATCAAGATACTGGTTTATTTTTTTAAGAAAAAAGATGTCATTAATAAAAGAATATTACCTATTTATTTTACTCGGGTAACATATTTCTTAAAACTAATACCAAAATCAGTAGTTTATTAGAGAAAATATAATGATTTTTATACAACAACACGCTTTATTTTAATTATATGATTAGACACAGAGATACATAGGCACATACTATATAATTTTTATGTAGTATATAAATAAAAATCATTTTCTATCTAAACTTAAGTTTTTAAATATAAAACAATTCACTTCATAAAAATTCTTTATTCAAATAACATAGACAATAACATTGGTAACCAGTAATGTCAGAATAGAACAAAGCACAGACAATACATATTGAATTATGAGTGGGTGTGACATAGAAAGCGCGAAATTTTCAATTGATATAAACAATATGTTATTTTAGAAACTATTAGTTCAACACAAAGGTTGAGGTTTGGGGCGATTTACGTATAATAGGTATCAGGGGGCTTACGGAGGCTATTATTGAACCGTATTCAGTCTTTTGCTGACTGACATTTTAGGGTGAATTTGGAGTATACAATATATTGTTTGAAATTTGGAATTAGATTTTTCGTCAAAGAGTATACTTTAATACTAGAAACATGAAGACATTGTTTTGTTTACACTTAACAATTTTTTAACGCGTATTATGTAACATTAATTAATTTACATATATATAATTCTTCTGTGAGTGTGTATGTCACTGAACGTCTCTCAAACGACTGGACCGATTTTGATGAAATTTTTTGTGTGTGTTCAAGGGGATCTGGGAATGGTTTAGATTCACAAATCAGCGCGGCAGATGGCACTGCAGTCGGTACTTTCATACTTTGCTTAATATCCTAATCGCTTTAAATATCATGCAGGACAACGTCTGTGGGGTCCACTAGTTTACATATATTTTAGTTAATAATTAGAAACGCAAACCAAATGTTAGCAATGATCGCATACTTGAAGAAAAATGACCCCTTTAGTTTTTCCCACACTCATAAATTGTAATATAACATTATCGTTTCCGATAGTGTTCAATAGGTCATTTATTCTATTCTTTATAGGTATCATAAGTGTCACTTAGATTTAAGAACCCTTCAATAAGTCAAGTTGGTGTTTTGTTAGTCTAGCGTCACAACTCCACTACTAATTTTATGTTGGTTATAAGCTCAAGCTTTAAACGATTAAAGCTAGTTGACGCCCAGCTTCAACGAAAGAGTTTCATTTAACATATATTTGAACTTCCCAACAACATCCACCACCGATATTTACCGTCACCTTGATGCTACGCGTTCCTATTTCAGCCTATTGCTGATAGAGGATAAACGTATGTTTTTCATATTTATTTTTCATTATTATTATAATTGGCTTTGTGATAAAGAACATAATACCCGCAGCTCCAGGCCACTAAAACAATAAACTTGGCGTTTCAAAGAGTGACGGAGAGTTTATTGCCAGTTCTTCTCGTCCTTTCTTAGAATCGTAAGTGTACATTGTTATATATATGTTACCCCGGTAATTTGTTCTTTTATATATATAGACTCTTGCATCGTGGGGTTAATAAAAGATTTAAGTTGGCGCCTGGTGGAAAGTACCGATAACCCAGAGCTGGTGCTATGCTCAACTTAGTGCGCAATTTAGTGAAAAAATGCAGCCAGCATTAAGGGTACAACTCCACAGGGACCAAACTTTTTTCAATTTTCTTAAATTTTCAATTTTTCAATTCTTAATTATTATTATTACTACGTTAAGAATATTGTAAATATCATTCAAGTCATCAGGAATATATCTACGAATTTTAAAATGGCTTTAAACTTACATATGAAACAAGCCAATCCATTGATCATAATTGAATTGAATTTGCCAGCCCTGCGAAAACTCGTAACAGACGTAAAAAAAAAACAATTTCTTTTAACACGCAACCCGACCCGACCCAGTAAATTACTCAAACGTTTTATACATGTTGTCATGACATGTCAATTCAATTACTCGTTGAAATGCACACGACTGTTTCTGACGAGGGCGTGACGTCAGGGCTGTTACTACATTTATACACTTTATTATTATACATTTTGTAACAAGATAAAATATACTAAACGGAAACTATTGGATTTTTTAATTCAGCCAGAGATAGTACTCTTTTCTTAACCATAGCATGATATCATTTGTGCCCAAGACATTGATACATTTTCTCATATCGAAGTTTTTAATGCAACAAAAACCTACTACAGGAATGATATACCGAATAAAATATAAAGTAAATAGTCACTCAAGGGCCATCAAGTTTTTTTCTGATTATACATTTAGATTCATATTTTTAGTAAATTTGCATTTACTAAAAATATGGTAGCCAACAGTGTGTATATAACAAATACATATTATTGTAAATTCATCGAATCACGGCTCCACTTTAAAACAGCTCCAATTTTTTTTCTATCTATCGAAATGATGTTTTCTCTGTTCCTAGTGGATTATATTAGGTCAGGGTAGATTAAAAAAAAATCTAAGTTGCGTTTGTGATCAGGTTAGTTTAGGTTAGGTTAAAGCCAAAAATTTGTACCTTCTTTCATGCATGACACAAATCATGATGTTTTAATTAATTTATTTATTATACGGGGTTAAAGAGCATGCGCCACCACATTATTGCATGGTACACCATTGGCGAGGAAAATATGTAGAATTTTTTTGCAGCTGTTTTAAGGTGGAGCCGTGATTCGATCAATTTACCATAATATGTATTTGTTATATACACACGGTTGGCTACCTAAATAAATAAAATAATAATAATCTTTGTTTAATTATAATCTGATGTAAAACGGCACGCCTAAAAAATTAACATAGGTAAATGTCACTGGAATATATATATTTTTTAATACATAGGAACTCTACATAGTAGATAGGCAGGCACGCGATCGGCCAGATGTGTGGCCGAGAAGCTAGGCAGCAGGGCAGTGTCAAATTTCCGCTTTCCTATTAAATTTTTAATTTTTTCTAAAAGGTTTATACCGAATTTCCTGTAAAATAAACATCAAGTTCAAAGCTAAAATTAAACGCAAATGTACTTCCAGTGCGCGTTGTAAATACAACGAACGTATAAACAAAATGCAACATTGATAAACGTAAATCGTAAACTTATAAATACAATTCGATAATTTAAATCAAAAATGTCTAACATAAACTTATAGATTTCTGTATCTGTTTCATGATCGTTTATCAGTCTAATAGGCCTATATTTGGGTCTAAGGCAAACCGGTAAAAAAAAAAGCACGGGTTGCACTCCGGGAGTGCCAGCAGAAGTGAAAACTTGAATATTAACGTTGTGCATTTTTGATATCTTGGAATGGTTAGGGAATAATTTTGCACAAATTGCTTTAATTATCAGTATAAAAGTACTATTTATGTGGTAGAATACAATATTTATTTATATCGCTGTCGTACACAAACATGACAATTTATATTACATTAAATACGCCGCGCCAGCTGTCTACTCTCCATCCGTCTTACGAATTTTCGATCAGGTCACATGTCCTGACGCGAGTTTAACATTTTATTTTATAAATACGTTAAAACGGAAATAAATCCTCAATTTATTATTAAATATAGGTGATAATTAGAAACTAAACGAGTCACACTTAGCGCTAAGTGTTGTTTCTAAATCTTACCCATCGACTTTGTTGATAAAAAGATATTTATTTACATAAACATATTAAAATTAATTCTATATTTAGGGGCGAACGGGCGAAGCCTGCCGCAGATGTAAAGTGAACCCGCCGCCCATGCCACTCACACCGCCAAAACTAACGAGTGTGTTGCCAGTATTTTATTAGAATTCATTATTGCTATTAAATCTTGTTACAATTATGAAACATCAAATAGTTTTGTCATGTTAATCCTTTTACATTTAAGAATGGTAGGGACAAAATTTGAAATAATCCTAACTTAGAAGTTTAGTATATAATATAACACAAATAATAATCAATATTACAGTCAAATATTATCAGTTTATAATGCAAGGCCTACTGTGATTCATGTGTACATATTATAAACTAATGAAAAACCATACCTCAAGTTAGTTGGTAAAGGTCTATTAAAACCTTACTCCTATATGTTATATGTATCATAAAATCCAGTAGAACATTAATATTCCGTTAATTATGCTAAAGAAAATGCCAGTCAGAAATCATTCGGCCCCACATGGAGTACTGTTCTCACCTCTGGGCGGGAGCTCCCCAATTCGAATTTATTAATGAAATGAAACAGTATTTTCAATCCAAGATTGATTGATATATATTGTATAAAGTTAATTTTTTGTAGACAAAAATTTTAAATACTTGAAGTTGGGGCAACTGTAGAAATATTATTATTAATTAATAAACTCGCTTACATAGCAATAAATCAATATAATTGTATCGTTTTGATTATAATACTCTGTCCATTTTCATCAAGCGTAACACAATTTGAGAGATAGTCCAGTTAGACCGATTTAATTTTTATCCCTTTGCCTAGAAGACCTTAATTCGAAATCTAAATCTTCGCATCCGTTTCGTTGTTTCAATAGAATGCTGACAGTGGAAATTTGTATTTCAGTAAGCGACAGAACCGTTTTGAGTGCACTAATGGGATTATTCATTCAGTGTTCGTACCAAATACGTGCCCGTGAATACCAGTGTCCCAATCAACATTGCATTGAATCGGCGCTAAATTCCACTTCCACTGACTTGAGAGATTAATGAAAATGATTTGTTTATATCACTTATATTCCTTTAATTTCAAACGCTAACCTAACCATGAACGAGGAGCAGAAGCAGAGCGCAAGATATTGCTTAAAATCTTGGGGAAGACAACGAGGGAGGAAGGATTATTGAGAGTCCGAAAGAATGTCGAAATAGAAGAATTGGGTGCCCAGGCCAAAATTATGGGAGAATACAAGGTCCTGTGACTACGTTGGCTGAGGGACCTTAAGCGCATGGGCCAAGATCGGGCAGTGAACTAGGCATAACTAAGCCGGCAATTACGGAAAAGGCACAGGACACAAAGCGCTGGAAGTGTCACGTTTCGGAGGCCACACACATTTTGGGTAGCAGAGCCAGCTGGTTGACTGTGTGTGTGATACGCCTAAAACAAACTCAGCTATTGATACGTTCTGAATGCTGCAAGGGAGAGCAGATATAATTACCATGGAAAAAATCGCATGGTGATTCATTGTTGTAGAAAGCGGGTAACTCGCAGACTAAGTAAGAAATGTTAAAGATGAAATATAAACCGTAACTATAAAAACTTCACGACTAAAGAAACTTCTTTACATTAACTCGAAGTTTAAAACCATTTGTAATGAAAATAGAGTTAATTTTATGAGCAAAACTCTCAAAGTCCATGAATAAGTAATGAAATCAAATGGATTTCAATCCAGGTGCAACGAAAGGGTATTGATTATTAGCACTTAAGATTTTAGCTATCTCAAAAGTAAATACCTTTTTACTGTATTTAATCACAAGAACTTTTTAAAGAATGTCAGAGAACCTCTGCTGTGAGTTTAAAGTTTAAAGAAGTATTTAACGACATATGACGCTGTCGAAAAGGATAAATTTTGGGTGAAAGCCACCTTAGTCTAAAAAATAATTGTAGAATTTTTCATACAAACATTTTACGTCGCAATAGTACAGCACAAAAAGATTACTAACGCCGACCTCACTGACGGTGTCCTCTCCCAAAACAAACCTGTGTTATGAATCACGGGAACGAATGTAGCGTCAATAAAAACTGAAATAGATACACCGTCGTTTATAATCCTCATTCTTCAAATAATACCTGCACCGAAACAGATTGGTATCGTAAACTAACTGTTTCAAAGCTTGCTTTTTAGATAATTTTTGTAAGAAAAAGTGAAACACTGTTGCTCTTTAGGTAATCGCGATACAGCGAGGAAATGCTGCCAGCGTTAAAGGTACACTGCATAGGAAGCAACCTTTTTACATTTGTTTTAATTTTCTTTTAATTATTTTTATTATTACTATGTAGGTTAAGCAAAATTGTAAATACTGTATTATTATTTTATTTAATTCTCTAATTATTAATTTTTAATTATTATTATTGCGTACTGACGTTAAAAATATTGTATATACCTGATATAGATTTCAATTTCATCTCCAATATATACGTATGTTCATACCGTACACACCTAGTCCATTAATACCGTAAATAGTGACCCTTACCACTAGTATATTTGTATGAAAAACCTCTTAATTACATCCCAATAATTAAACACTTACAATAAATTGTGAATTTGTGAGTTGACTCACAAGCCACGCCTATTAATATAATTGAATTCCAATATTTCTATCGTTATTTAATTAAGTAATGGTTACGGTTCATCAAATCGTTGTAATTATGTAGTTTCACTCCCCGTTTTTATCGCCCCGTTGATAATGGTTTCTGATATCAGCTAATATATATAATTTAAACATAATGATTTTTGATACGAAGGAATTACTGTAATTTTTATTTGAAAGAAAACACTTAACAACGAAAATACATTTTACAGAAAGATATAAATGATTATAAGATGTTCGATTACCAGCACTAACAGCTGACCACCTTCTACCTAGACAGAAAATTTGTATATCACATTATTGGACAATCATTCGTTCATATCTTCCGTTATTGGTTCTGCATCAAAGTTGCAGTAAAGTACGGACACAAAATGGCTATTAGAGTGGCGGAGAGTTTATTGCCAGTTCTTCTCTTCCGTTCTACGCCCTTGATTTGAGAACTGGCAGTAAATGTAAAATTAGAAGCATTTAATGTATATTTCTTTTTTGACGTTCAAGGTGTACATTGTGTTACCTATATGATTAAATGATTTTTGACTTGACTTTGACTTAATTATACTCTTGTCTTTGATTTACATAACCTTTACACATTTAAAGAAAAAACTGTTTAACCGGATTGAAGTTACGTATTATTATAAATTTACAACTATTTAACATAATTTTAAATTTATCCGACGTTTCGCGTGCTTTACAGCGTGCGTGGTCACGGTGACCCACATTATACTCCCAGACATACCCTATATTTTAAAATAATTATATTAATAACCCTTAAAATCACTATTTCAAATGTTACCATCGAGCCTTTTTGATTCGTTTTCCTAATCTTTACTACTAACATACTGTACCCTCAGCCTCAATTTAGTAATGTTTCGATACGTTTATTTATTTGTAAGAGCAGTTAGAGCAGTTGGCCTAGTGGCTTCAGCGTGCGACTCTTATCCTTAAAGTCGTAGGCTCGATCACCGGCTGATCACCAATGGACTTTTCTGATGATGTGCTGTGCGTATTTACTCGAACGGTGAAGGAAAACATCGTGAGGAAACCGGCTTGCCTAAAGCTTAGGTTTAGATAACGGTACCGCTTTCCTAGAAAACCTAAGCTTAAGACTTAAAACACAGGACGCTGATTACCTACTTACCTATTAGATTGACAAATGATCATGAAATAGATACAGACATCTGAGAGATCTGAAATCTGTTTTATTTATTTGTTAAGTAACATGAGAAAAATACTTGTTTTGTGATAAAAATATTTCTTTCAATTAAGAAGTAAAATGAAAATGTTTTACTCCTTTTTTCGTGTAAAAGTATAAATCCTTAAGACACTCAGTAAGTAAGAAATGTCTGAGCTTTTGACCTCCATAATGGCACATTTTTTGTCCTTTCGCGCTTAAGAGCACTTAACTGAGGATAAGTTCCGCTGACGAAAGCCATCACTCACTATATAAGCTTCTGTACATTTTTGTACTGTTACATTTCAAATGAGACAGCGATATATTTATACAGTGAGTAGCTGACCCGACTAACTTCGTTCCGCCTAACAGTCTAATAATATAGTGTAAACTTTAGTTAAACTTAATTAAGGATTTCATTAAGGTAATATTATTACAACTTCTTTTGTGCAAATACAGAAATGTTTAATTGCTTGCCATTGCGTATTTGCTTTTTACTTGCAATAATCATATAAAGAGCAGTGACCTCTTACAGGATATTAAAATTGTCGTCCCTTACTCATTCCCCAGGTTTAAAATCAACAAGATTTTCCAAATTCCTTCTGCCAAAACCAACCTGTGGGTGTTCAGGCACCTCTCGTTCGAATTCTTCGCGATTTTAACGGATTGAACACAGCTTATCCGGAGCTGGATATATTCGTTAGTGGGCTGATCTGTTTTAGAGAAAGCATTGTGGGGTGCCTTTCTCGAACCTAATTCGCTGTTTTGCTGATGATTTTTCTTTTTTTCTGCTTTAAGTGCAAACAAATTTCTAGAATTTTATTCTATTTTATTGTGTGCTTGTATTATATTGTATATGTTTTAACTGTATTTTTTAATTTCTATTTTTTTTTTGTGAAACTTATGTTTACTATAATTGTCCCACATTTTAGATGTAAGTTTTTGTAAAATAATTAATAGATTTAGTACTGTGTGTGATTTTGTAAGCTTAATAACTAAATAAATAAAGAAGAAGTTAAGTTAAGCCTAAGTTTTACAAATTAGGCCTCTTTTCTCTAGCGCCTACGATTACGATACTGCATGTTCTGATATACAACATTTTTTGATAAGGTAACACATGTGAAAGACATCAAGAGCAAAGCCTGGTTATGAATCTCCTCATGCACTTCTTCGGAATTTCTTGAACTGACACGAATTCGATGTAAAATTATGCGTAATTTTATCAACAGATGGCACCACATAGTGTTTGCATTCGTAAAATTAATGAATTTATTTATTGTTTTTCGATAATTCGTCCAATATTTTATTATTGTTATTATTACAAACCGTGATCCATGTGGTATCAAATTATTTCAGTATTATTATTATTTTCTTATGTAGCCAAGTCCACATTTCAAGGATCGTCATGCTCGCTTAAATGTCATTGCTTGTGGCGGCGTCCATGCGTCGGGTTGTCTCTCTCCCTAAAATATGGCGAGGGGGCCGATGGCTGGCCATGCGTCATACTCGTGAACGGGTGCTACTTGTGGTGACTGGTGGTACTTGAATTCGTGTATGCGGTGATGTTAATTATTTCGACTATGTGTTTGCGTGTTGTTCCCACGAGAATGTAAGTGCGTGTTCCTATTTCACCATGCCTTCTGCTGATAGAGGACAACTCTTTGTTTTTAATTTATGTTATTATTATTAATTACTTAAGATGTCATGTGGAACATGGTTTAATGGTTGCAGCTCCTTACAAACGTTGTGTAAAAAAAAACTTGGTGATTAAAAAGAGTGGCACAGAGTTTATTGCCAGTTTTTCTCTTCCGTTCTACGCCCTTGATTTGAGAACTGGCACTAAATGTAAAATTAGAAGCATTAATATGTATATCTTTACTAACAAGTCATAAGTGTACAATGTGTTACCTAAATGATTAAATGATTTTTGAATTTTTGAATAGATTTTTTTTTTATTCTACTATTCTGAGCGGAAGAATCCACCAAAAAAGAGATAACTAACAATGGTCCAGCTGATCTTGAGTTATAAGTGGTGTAACTAACACGACTTTGTTATAAATATTTAGATTGGTTATGTGATCGATAAAAAAAAAATTGTTTTGTTTTTCTCTATACGGTAATATAGTAGCAGTTATACTTATATTATTGATGATTATTACTTAAAATATTTGTAATAAAACTTCTTTAAGTCTACGTTTGGAGGACGTTCATCATCAGGGTCAGCGAGAGATTGTCAAGTTGATAGATAACTAGTTTTTTTTATAGAACAGGGGTAAACGGGCAGGAGGTTCACCTGATGTTAAGTGATACATGCCGCCGCCCATGGACACTCTCAATGCCAGAGGGCTCGCGCGTGCGCCGGCCTTTTAAGAATTGGTACGCTCTTTTAGGAGCTTTTAGGTCTTGAAGGACCCTAAGTCGAATTGGTTCTTCAGTGGAAATACTTCAGTGGGTAGCTGGTTCCACATAGTGGTGGTGCGCGGCAAAAACTGCATTAAAAATTCTCAGTTGTGGAACGACGGACGTCGAGGTGATACGGGTAGAATTTCGTAGGAACTCGTCGTACAATGATGAAACTCAGCTGCAGGTAGTCATCAGAAATGTTGGCATATAATCATTTTGAAATTGAAATTGGTATTCGTATATATAATTAATCGTTCTAGAACGATTCACGACTTAACAATATTTGTTGATGGCTGAAAAAAACAGAAGGCTTTACCTCATTTCCATTTCTTTTCACAAGAACTGAAATTGAATTTAAATAATTGTTATTTTTGTATGAAAGCTTAAGCAGGGGCCCGCGTGTTTGTAACTGAATAACAATACGAAATATCTGAAAATTTGTCAGAAACTGACATATCGGCGTAGACTATGAACTCTAATTATTTGTATGTGCAACATCAGCGGTCTACTGCCAGTTATTTGTGTATGTTCAGCATCGCCTCTGACGTGAGTATCAGAATTCCATCATATGATCCTGTGACAAATATATCAATTTTATTTATTAAGTAGATAAAGAAACATAAATTGAACTAATTATAAGATTTAATATCAATTACTGCTATAATATGCGAGGTGAGCAGTGTTGGCCTAGTAGCTTCAGCGTGCGACTCTCATACCTGAGGTCGTAGGTTCGATCCCTGGCTGTGCGGACTTTTTTTCTATGTGCACATTTAATTTGCTCGAACGGTGAAGGAAAACATCGTGAGGAAATCGACATGTCTTAGACCCAAAAAGTCGACGGCGAGATTCAGAAATCTGAGGCCAAGACCTAAAGAGGTTGTAGCGCCACTGAGGCTGAGTTGGTGGGATACAACGATTATAGCGGTCATAAAAAATTTCGATACCATTTTTTAGTAGTTTTAGTAGTAGTAGTAGTAGTAGTAGTTGTTGTAGTAGTATATCTTTAGCCTCAAAATAGGCTTCAGTTTCGGTGATTAAGAGTCATCAGCGCCAAATTTCTGTCCAGCGAAAGAACAGGATCAAGTCGAAAGGGGGCTTATCTGGAGAATACGCTCGTATACACTTCTACGAATAAGGATTTAAAAATAAAAACTGCCAAAATTCCGGTTCTAAAAATATATGGAACAAATATAGGACGGTCTTCGAAATTAGGTCAGATATACAAACTGAGTGAAGGAAACTGTAAATCTCATAACATGTTTTATAAACATTGCAGAGACTAAACTTTTGCTTCAAAACTGCGAACTTGTTAAAACTGTCTACTTTAAATTTAGAAAAATTAAACAGTGTTAGGCTTGTGCGTCGCGCGGTTTTTTTTGTGCAATTACAACGACTATGTGATTTAAAGAAAAAACTTTTTAACCGGATTAAAGTTTTGTATTATTATAAATTTAAAATTATATTAAATAATTGTACATACACATCACACACACATACACATCAATTATATTAGGTCCTTACATATGAAATTGGCGTTTTGTATGGAGGAACAAAAAGTCGAATATTTTTAAATATAATATATTTAATTAATCAAAGTATGAACCCATTGTTTTCTATGCACTTTTGCCATCTCATAGGTAGTTCATTGATCCCTTTACTAAAAAAACCAGTCGGACGGGAATCAATAAAATCTGTGAAGGCGATTTGGACTGCCCCATCAGAGTTTTTTCCCTAGCAAGAAGTTGTTCAAATTTCGAAAAAAATTGTAATCTGTTGGAGCAAGGTCCGGGGAGTACGGAGGATGTCTTAGACATTCCAATTGAAGCTCTTCTAATTTGGTAGCCGTCTGTTGTGCAGTGTGTGTGGTCTGGCGTTGTCGTGAAGTAGCAGTGGCGTGGAGTGATTGACCAGCCTAGGTTGTTTAGCCGCTAGCTTTTCCATCATGATTTGCAATTGCTGACAATAGACATCAGCCGTAATAGTCTGGCCAGATTTGAGAAAACTGCAATGAACAATACCGGCACTAGTCCACCAAACGCTCACAAGTAACTTTTTTGGGGTTAATTTTCGCTTGGGGCAGGATTTGGCTGGCTGGCCAGGATCCAACCATTGCGCTGAGCGCTTCCGATTATCGTAAAGAATACATTTTTCATCACAGGTAATGATTCAGTTTAAAATACCTTCATTATTGTGCCGGTTCAGTAATGTAACGCAGCAGTCGACGCGCGTTTGCTTTAGTCAATTCGTGAGGTACCCATCTTTCAAGCTTTTTAATCTTCCCAATTTGCTTCAAGTGAATTAAAACAGTTTTATCACTAACACCGCAGCCTGCAGCTAACTCGGACGTGGTTTGCGATGGATCCGCTTCCACAATAGCCTTCAATACTTCATTATCAACTTGGGTCTCAGGCCGTCCACGGGGCTTGTTCTGCAGGTCGAAATTTCCAGAACGAAAACGTTGGAACCAAAAACGAACTGTGTTTTCTTTTGCAACATGACCGCCATCACTAGTGACACGGCGGAACTCGTGTCGGATTTTGTAAAATGAGTGACGCAAACAGAAAAAAACAGAAGAAAAAAACAAATGGATGACGGTCATCGAAGCACAAATGCATGAGTAAATAGCTGTACAAATTTGAATTTGGAATTCCTTACCAAAGAGGAGAACATCGTGATTAAAGTGGCCAGTACGAAAAACGCCAATTTCATATGTAAGGACCTAATATTAGAACATAAAAATTTCAAACTAGCAAGGAAAAATTTAAAAACAAAATAGAAACTTAAACTCCTTTCCTATATGTTGTACTCAATCCGCCGTGAGACTATTTAGGGGTCAATTATCGGGCATATATGAAGGACCTGCGGGAAAAAGAAAACGAGGCCACCCAAGGAACAGATGGATCAACGAAATAATTCAAGCAGCCGGTAAAGACTGGAGCAGAAAAGCAAAAGATAGAAAAGCATGGAGTGAACTAGATGAGGCCTTTACCCTACATGAGGTTCCAATAACATAAGTTTAGATGAATAGTTATAAGATAAAAATGTTATTTAAGGATGTTGGAAATAAACGGGCTTTATTATATTATTATTATGGGGCCCACAACATAGCGTTACACTCCAAGTGTCTTCTGACTAACATATGAAAACTAACAACACTGATATATGAACCCCAGGTTTCTGAAAGCCTTTTCGCATATATTGTGAAATAAATGAGGACATAAAAGGATATTAAATGAGCTAGGTAATGCGTTATGTAAGCATCACACTTCGAAGTAAGATCTGCTCAGTCACGCTTGATTATCCACAAAGGGAAGGCACAAAGTGAATGCGTAAGGAAGCGTTGCTACAGTGGAAGGATATATTATATAACAATTTTTATTATGTTTAAATCTCTCATATCTCATACTAGCTGTACTCTGCCGTTCCACCCGCATTCATTCGCCACGATGTTTGTTAGGGATAACGTATGGTTCTAATGAAATAATTTTTAAATCAGTCCTGCACTTTTGGAGCCTAATGAATGCAAAAAATAATCAAACTTTCCCCTTTATAATATTAGTGCAGATAAGATTAAGACAATACTAAGAGTATAGTATTGTCTTTGATTAACATAACCTTTACACATTTAAAGAAAACACTTTTTTCTTTGAATACTAAGAGTAGTATTGAGCCGTGTTGGCCTAGTGGCTTCAGCGTGCGACTCTCATCCCTGAGGTCGTAGGTTCGATTTGGCTGTGCACCAATTGACTTTCTCTCTATGTGCGTATTTAACATTCGCTCGAACGGTGAAGAAAAACATCGTGAGGAAACCAGCTTGCCTAAACCCACAAAGTCGATGGCGTGTCACACAGGAGGCTGATCTCCTAATTGCCACCTAACAGACCAACTAATAAAATATTTTCTTAGAATTATATATAAGATAGAGAAAAAGTTCCATTGTCCCCAGCACTGTGCTACTTCCTGCCAGATAAGAAAGAGAAAATAAAGCAAGACACAGGGTCTGCAATATGTTTGGTTTAATAAAATTCTAGTTGGTCAATTTATGAAGCAAGTAACACTAATTAAAGTAATTTAAAGTTTTAGTTAAATATATTCTAACTATTTTAAATATGTTAATCTTTATATACAATAATAATAAATGAATTCACATAATCCACTTGCGCAATAAAATATTAAATGTAATTTCATTCGGTTAAACTCGAGATAATGACACAAATCTGGAACATTTTTTCGAATTATAATGAAGCAGAAAGATGAAAGCGCTTTAGATGTCAAGGCTTGTAGCGTTTAAGCGACTTTAGAACACCACAGATTAAAAAAACAGCTGTTATACTAGGCGATTCTTTTATTCACATTGCATGTCCACAGTGAGAATATTAAAATGATTATATTATCATATCAGTGTTTCGCAACCTTTTTTGTGCCATACCCCACCTTAGCTAATTAAAAATTCTTATGCAATATGTATCATACATAATATGAATCTATATGCTCACTTAAGAAACCTAAATGATAGGTTTTAGGAAGAAAGTATTTGGAAATTGTTAGATTTTAAAATATATAATGAAAAATAATTAATTCGAATAATGATTTTTCGAATATTTCGAAAAATAAGGGTGCTCTTAACTATCAAATTGTCCCCCTGTGGGGCATGGACTCTTCGTTTGGAAACACTTAGATAATTCTTTGATATTCCTTCTTTCAAAGATATCCTTAAGCATGGCATGGTACCCATGCCAATAAGTACATATAACTATACTATTTCTTTATCCACGAGGAAAGGACCTGACATTTCCACTAAGATTGTTAACCCACTCCGTTTCTTGCTCAATAGTAATAACACGGAAAATTCATAGTAAATCTGGTCAAGATTTATATATGTGAATCCCAGTTTGTTTTACTCTAATCGCGGTGGATTAGAATTTTAGGGAAAACTTTTAAAATTTCTCTTTTACGTAACATTTCGAAGTCGTAATTATATAGAGATAAGACTGCTTCAAACAAAGTATAAAATCGTGAAAAGGAAATAAAAAAAAACGTGTGGCACTCGGGGACTGCCGTGGCAAAGCTATTGCATAGCATTTTTTATCAACTTTTCCAATTATTATTATTTATTTTATATTTTATTTATGTAGTATTTTTTATATTAATTCAAGATTTTTCTTTGATATTAATTCAATCTACCACTCTACCAGACTCAGACTATCACGCCTATATAGTCTGTCTCACTCTAACGCGTAGCGGCTGGTCCAGCCGCGCTTACGCTACGTCTTGGTCTCGTCAGAGAGATGTGAATACGCAGAATGCGTTCTGTCCCGTTCTAACGCGTATTGGCCGCACCTATATTACGTCATCGTGTGTTAGGTTTTTATTTTCGTTACGGAATTTCTTGATTCGGTCGCCGCGCTAAAATCTATGCAATAGCTTTGAAATGTACTGCACTAGCTAGTTTTATATAGGTAAATTTCATTCTCTTTTTGACGTCAGAATAAAGTGTTGTTTCTCATAGATCACATAAACACTGACCATTTTAGAGATTTGCTTTTAATTATTACAATAGTCAACATTTATACTGCGATGTCGTGTTTAGAGAGAAATACGACTGCTAGAAATAAAGTACAAAATCGTGAAAGCGAAATAAAAAATGTTACTGCACTAGCTGTAAATTTCTATTCCGTTTTTGACGTCGTTGTGTATATAGATCACAGAAACAGTGACGGCATAGCCAGTAAGTTAGCTGTTTACATTATCTGTGACAAAATCCCGCGCCTACTCGAGCACACAAGTACGCTCCACAACGGTCCAGAGAGCAGAATTAATAAGATCATCGTGTAGGAATATTTTCAAAAGTTGCGTTGAATTGTTGACATTTTACTCTTGTTATTTTTGACCAAGGACTTACCGCTTCCATTGTTAGCCAAGTAATGGTGAACTATTGTTAGAATTGTATAGAAAATTACACGAATTATTTTATGGATTCAATGATTCTAGAGCGTGATATTTCACATATTTTTGCATTTGAATGAGCGTCATTAATGGGGTATTGTAAATGCCAGAATGCGCATTTACAACAGTACAGGATTCTTAACAGGACATGGGGCGTTTTCTGTTTAGCTAGATTTAGCTTGAAGTCAGATCCGTCATGTATGTGCGACCCACAAACGACTCAGACAGTGATGCATCTCATTATACAATGTCCTGTATTTGAAGCCTCCAGGTGCGATCTGGAGCAACAAATCGATAAAAAGCTTTTAGCATTTACCCGAACTATTAAGAAGCTTCAGATCGCAACTGGAAGATTTCTGCAGTAAAATAGTGAGCACACAATGCAACAAGGGCGTAGCGAAGGCGACACGACGGGCCCCCACTCGCCTATGAATATAATGATAAAATATGAATATATATATATATATATATTTTATTTGTAAATATACAATATGTGTATAAAATAAGGTCCCGCACCACAAGAGTCGGGGATATTGGGAAATTTATATACATATGTATAAAAAAATACACATTTACATGATAAAACGCGTTTAATTATGAATACGCAAATTTGTTAACTCTAGCTGTTTTAAATCTTTTAATTGTGAAGTTTATTTTCTACCACATTCACGGGTAGTGCACACTTGGAGAATCATCCTCAAAGAAACCTAAATCAAATTGGTAGGCACAGTGAAAGAAAGGCATGTGTTTGCCGCGGACTCCATTAGCGTATTGCACCAACATATAATACGATGTTATTATTATTTTTTATATTGTTCTAACATTATAAATAAATTAAGAGTACAAAAACACCAAAAATCCACGTTTAACCATGGTGCCTGAAGGGCCACAGTACAAATTCCTTTACTTAACTAAAGAGTTAGGAATTAATAAAATTAAACGAAAACATTAAACAAACAAAACGAAAGAAATTAACGTGTTTAAATACGTTTTTATCACAGTCCACATTGTCCAAAAAATACCTTTTAAATTAAAAATATTCGTTTGTTATTTTAAGAGTTGAGGTATACAATTAACGAACGCGGAATAATATATTAGGTTTTCCATTCACTATAGTCATTATTAGCGCGCATTGTCCGAAGTCCAGGTTGCTTATTTTGTATGCGTTGAATATAAGATAAGCAAAATCTAATAATTTCAAACAAATATAAAGGAATCTTAAAGAATTACCTTATATGAAGTAAATGTCAAATAAGCCTTAAAGATTACAAAGAAAATCTCAAAGGCAAAGGGGCAGGAGGCTCACCTGATGTTTAGAGATACCGTCGCCCCTACACTCACATTGCCAGAGGGCTCGCAGTGCGTCGCCGGCCTTTTAAGAATGGACGCTCTTTTCTGGAAGAACCCTAAGTCGAATTGGTACTCTTATAGTAGAAGTAAATGGTGCTACGGGGTAACGGGTTGTGGCTGATTGTGCTTAAATTCTCGTGTTATTATTAATTTTTACCAGTCAATGGACTGCTGCAACCAAGAAAGGAAGAAAGCAAGAATAGAAGATTTTCTTGATCGAATACGTGTCTTTTTTCTCAGTATAATGTAAGTGCTACTGCTGCACCATGTCATCTGAGGCTATGCGTTTCTTACTAAATTATTATGACTCATTGTTTCTATGTCGTGTGGAGCATGTTGAAATGTAGGTAGTTCCCTACATTTTCACTATCAAAAACTAGGCGATTACACTGGCTTTGATTATCTTGTCAAACCTTCTCGGGTATTTTATATGTAAATTTAATACCTCCAATTTTCTTACTAACATTCATCTAAGTTAGGAATTAATGAATTTTGATTTTGTATAAATACCTGAATACAAAATGTTGCTTTTTAAGAATTTTTTTTTTTTTTTTTTTTATAGAACGGGGGGCAAACGGGCAGGAGGCTCACCTGATGTTAAGTGATACCGCCGCCCATGGACACTCTCAATGCCAGAGGGCTCGCGAGTGCGTTGCCGGCCTTTTAAAAATTGGTACGCTCTTTTCTTGAAGGACCCTAAGTCGAATTGGTTCGGGAATACTTCAGTGGGCAGCTGGTTCCACATAGTGGTGGTGCGCGGCAAAAACTGCCTTGAGAAACGCTCAGTTGTGGAACGTCGGACGTCGAGGTGATACGGGTGGAATTTCGTATTCTGCCTCGACGTCCGATGATGAAACTCAGCTGCAGGTATTAATCCGAACAACTCCTCTGAACACTCTCCATGGTAAATGCGGTAGAAGATGCAGAGTGACCCCACATCTCTACGCAACGCCAAAGGATCAAGCCGCTCGGAGAGGGATTGGTCGTCAACGATTCGAACCGCTCTGCGTTGTATACGGTCAAGTGGAAGGAGCTGGTACTGGGGAGCCCCCGCCCAGAGGTGAGAGCAGTACTCCATGTGGGGCCGAATTTGCGCTTTATATAGTTGCATGCGGTGGCCCGGAGTGAAGTACCGTCTCGAATTGCTGAGCACACCAAGCTTTTTGGAGGCTAATTTAGCCTTTCCCTCCAAGTGACCGCGAAACTGAACGTCGCTCGATATGTCAACGCCAAGTATTCCAATGCTGGCTGTGGCTTTAAGAAGAGTGTTTTCGAAAAGAGGAGTAGCGACAAAGGGTGTTTTTTTTTAGCGGAAAACGCGCAAACTTGTGTCTTCTTGGGGTTAAATTGGACTAGGTTTTGTCTGCCCCAATCTGAGACTCCACGAAGTAGAGTTTCAACTTCAGACACAAGTTTGTTCCGGTACTCATCAACAACTGCCCGAGAAATACCTGCCCGGCCAGTGTAAAAAGTATCCCCAGTACTGTCATCCGCATAGCAATGAATGTTGCTAAGTTTCAACATATCATTGATATGCAGAAGAAATAGGGTCGGGGATAGAACACAGCCTTGTGGGACCCCAGCGTTTACGGGTTTTAGGTCGGAACATGCTCCGTCGATGACGACCTTGATGCTCCGATCGGCCAGAAAGCTGGAGATCCAATTGCGTAATTTCTCGGGAAGCCCATAGGCTGGAAGCTTCGAGAGCAGTGCTCTGTGCCACACCCGATCGAAGGCTTTCGCTATGTCCAAACTAACCGCTAGCGCCTCCCCCTTGGACTCAATTGCCTCTGCCCATCTATGTGTAAGGTATACAAGAAGGTCACCAGCCGAACGACCACGACGAAAGCCGTACTGATAATCGCTAATCAGCTGGTGGCCCTCTAGATACCTCAAGAGCTGGCAATCAACAATGGATTCCATTATTTTGGAGAACAAGGAGGTTATAGCTATTGGGCGATAGTTGGACGGATCAGAGCGATCGCCTTTTTTAGGGATCGGATGTATCAAAGCGGTCTTCCAGCACTTCGAAGCAGTGCCGAGCGAGTACAGGTACCGGAAAAGGCGCGTTAAGACCGGAGCCAACTCAGGAGCACAAGTACGCAGCACAATTGGGGGGATACCATCCGGCCCGCTCGACTTATGAATGTCCAAGGAAGATAGTGCTTTGCGGACAGCACGTTGCCGGAATGTGATTTCCGGCATCGAAGAATCACACCGCGAAATGGTCGGTGGTGATCTCCCTCGGTCATCCAAAGTCGAGTTAGACGCGAAGAGACAGCCCAAAAGGTCAGCCTTCTCCTTCGCAGTGTGGGCCAGAGAGTCATCCTCCCTGTGCAGTGGCGGAATGGCGGGCTGACAAAAATTCCCTTGGACAGCTTTGGCGAGAGACCAGAAGGCTCGAGTCCCTGATGGGAGTTGGGCCAATCTCTCGCCAAATCTGGCAATGTGCTCTGACTTTGCCTTAGTGATTTCCCGTTTGAAGGACCTGGAGGCTGAGTTATATGCTTTTTTAAGTTTGCTGGTATTGGCATCACGAGATTTCGCCGCTTCCGCCCATGCCTTAAAGCATTCTCGCTTTCGACGCGAGGCCGCCTTGCAAGAACGTTTAAACCAGGGCTGAGACTTGCCACCGATCGGCACCGCAGAAAATGGAATAAAGAGTTCCATGCCCTGCAGAACCACTTCGGCGACAGAGGCGGCGACGGAATCTGGAGCTTCCGGCGAAAAGCACATAGGCCCCCAAGGGTAGGACGCAAAGAAAGACCGCATCCCGTCCCAATCTGCTGACTTATAGTGCCAAATACGGCGACAACCCATAAAGCGGGGCCGTGAAGGGCGCGTAGATGGCACAGTACTCCGGACCACACAATGATCTGATGAACCCAATGGCGGGTCAACAGAGACTTGATAGTTCTCCGGATGAGAAGTCAGCAGAAGGTCCAACAAAGAGGGTTTATGACCATCCACATCTGGTATTCGCGTAATCGCAGGGACCATTTGTGTCAGGTCGTAGGCTAAAGCAAAGTCGTGAAAGGATCTTCCCGCGTGATCGGTGGTTTCAGAGCCGAGCCAATCGGCATGGTGGGCGTTAAAATCGCCAAGTATCACGATTTCAGCGGTAGGAACCCTTTCGAGCAGGGAATCTGTAGCCATTTGGATGTGCTCAATGAGTCGGTCAGTTTCGGTATTTCCGCTATGGGACCTATACAGGCATGCGTAGAATCGCGGATGGTCATCGCAGTCTACGCGCAGCCAGAGGTTAGATAGGTCCCTTCCTTCAAGCGTCCCGAGGCGACGAGAACAGATATCCTCTCTGACGTACACGCAAACTCCAGCCCGCGGCACAAATGAATGTTCCAATTTGTACCCCGGGTAGGATAGGTGGGAAGTATCAGCCGGGGAGGATATCTGAGTCTCGGTAAGAAAGAGCAAGGCCGGCTTCGCAGTCTCTAGATGATAGTGGATAGCGTTGATGTTAGAATTAAGCCCCCTAACATTTGTGAAGTCCACGGCGAGTGTGGACGGGGGTGCCTTTGTATAATTGCTCCGTTTGCCCCGAGGACGATTACTATTTTTGTAGAGCGCAGAATTGCCCCCCCCAGAATACGAAGGGCAGCCTGTGCGTCCACCACCGGGTGCTGAGTGTCCCGGTGGTGGACGCCCAGAGGGGGATTCTCCACCGCGAGCGCGTGTGGTACCCCCTGGGGTAGATTCTGTTTTTCTGCACCTTCATATTTCTTGTGGGGGGGGGGATGGGCTCCGGGAATCTCTCTCACCGCACGAAACGCAAGTACAAGAAGGCGGACCTTTTGCATCACTTCACGCCGGTTTTCTGAGAGACAGTGGTACTGCCCCGGTCGTGCCTGCCCATTTGGCTGAAGCCCGAAGGCAACAGCATGGCACTCCCACTAGGAAGGGGTTGACGATGGAATGGGACGCTGTGTTTTTGAAGGACCGTAGACGTGTTTAACTTATTAAAATAATTTCATTATTATTATTATTTATGTTACTTTAGTGTTTTTACTAATTTACCTCTTTTAATGACATCGTACCAACAAAAATACACACAATAGGATGTTTTGCCATAGAAATGTATAAGAAAACATCTTTCGACACGATTATACGTAATATTTGAACACAAAGAGATAAACGAAGAGCCTTGAATCGTATTTACACGTTGATAAAGCAAGCGTAAATCAGTGCTCATAGAAAATGTATACGAGAATCCTCGTAAGTATGAATATGTGAATAAGACGTGCTATTTATCTCCAATTTTGTCTGATAAATCATATTTTTTTTATCGTCGTCGCTTTATATGATTAAAGTAGTATATTCAGTGTTGTTTTGCATTCATTCTTTATAGGTCGGTCGTCTGTGCTGGACACAAGGTGCCGATTTTCTTATGATATCCGTCACAAAAACCCGATACAGTTAGAGTTTAACTTCAGGAATGAGAACTCGCTTAACCCCTTCTTGACTCGAACATAAAGAAAGAAGAAGAGTTAACGCTTCTTCTAGAAAAGAGAACGCTCTAAGAATTGTCTTAATGGGCCGTCAACGCACTTGTGAGCCTTCTGGCAAAGTGAGTGTCCATGGGCCATATCACTTAACATTAGGAGGGCCTCTTGCCCGTTTTCCTCCTGTTCCTTAAAAAAATGCATTAAAGTCCTACCGTAATTGTTTGAAATCCTTTCTGCTACATGCTGGTATATATGACTATGAAACATATTTAGAGTAATATAAATTGAGTAGGATCTTAATAATTGAAAATCTCATTAGTATATGTATTGTGTGATGTGACCAACCATTTCATAAAATGTTCGTCATGAAGTAACCAGCCCAAACTTGCCACATTATGTTCCAGTATAAAATAACAATTACCGACATATACACATAATATACCTTAACATCTTGTGGAGGGTGGTGAGAATTCCAAGTGATCTTCAAGAACTCGGTTTGTATCTACCTGTAGGGGATATGTGCGACGGCGGAGGCAAAGGTTGTTTGCGATTCCAAGGGCCAACCAGTCTGTTGCACAGATCCCCGTTAACAAAGACGTCGCGCCTATTGAAAGCTGTCTCCGACACTATAGACATATGTATATGTTCGCAGAGTGAGATCACAGTTGCGATATCGTCCTATGTATTTAATATTATATATTATATTTTTATCCACATTATTGCGTGTTGTTCCCACGAGAATGTAAGTGCGTGCTCCTATTTCACCATGCCTCCTGCTGATAGACGACAAGTCTTTCTTTTAATTTATTTTATTATTATTAATTAAGTAATAATTACTCAAGATGTCATGTGGAACATGGTGTTAAGGTTGCAGCTCCTTAAAATTGTGTTAAACAAAAAATTTGGCGATTAAAAAGTGTGGCGAAGAGTTTTTTGCCAGTTCTTCTCTTCCGTTCTTCGCCCTTGATTTGAGAACTGGCAGTAAATGTAAAATTAGAAGCATTTAATATATATTTCTTTTTTGACGTTCATAAGTGAACATTGTGTTACCTATATGAATAAATGATTTTGATACGATAAGATTTGATTATCGTATTGGCTTACTACTGTCAGAATAGTAAGATTTTTGTGAATAAATAAATAATTCAACACCAATGAAAAATCTATCGCCCATACATACAAAGCTTAAATCCAATGTAAAATGAAAAATTCAAATTTTAAACCGAGTATAACTTTGCGAATAAGATTCATTATTTTCTGATATCACGGTGACTGAATTCAAAGTACAAACTTGAATAGAAATTCTTTTCTTCCGAGAATCATTCAGGATCCTAATTTAAAGCTGCTTCCATCCATGATATCCTGGTAGAAAATGTTGAATTTCTTTTGTGTTTTTAAAACTATTTTAAAAATACTTTACGATTTAATACTCAGTTTGTTAAGTAACACTTTAATTCTCATCGGCATAGGCTATTGTTTTAAGCAGGTTCAAAGGTTCTATGTGGAACCAGCTGCCCACTGAAGTATTCCCGAACCAATTCGACTTAGGGTCCTTCAAGAAAAGAGCGTACCAATTCTTAAAAGGCCGGTAACGCACTCGCGAGCCCTCTGGCATTGAGAGTGTCCATGGGCGGCGGTATCACTTAACATCAGGTGAGCCTCATGCCCGTTTGCCCCCCGTTCTATAAAAAAAAAAAAAAATCAAAGTGTTCTCCCAACCCTGGTACAAAAAGCATTGCAATGCAGAACTAAGGTGTGAAAAGTCGATAATTATAGTCAGCATGTCTTACAAATAAACTGTTACAGAAATACATTACTATGTGACCATACACAATCCTACGAAACGCCTTCACCTAATCCCTTCCAAATAGGTATTGTTTTGCCAAGAATCAAACCCTGAACCTTTAGATTACTTTACAATAAGTAAAATGTTCGAACTTATAAATATTCGGATATTTATAGACCTAAAACTGATGACGTCTGTGGTAACGTTTAAAAATAAACCTCCCAAAACTTTCTCCTACAGACGCGAGTGAATAGCATTTTTGGTGATTCACAGATTATTAATTAAAACGATCATAAATCGTGTACTCGTAAAGTAATGGAAACATTTATTTTTACGCTTAAAAATACTAATATTTTAACAGTTCAGTAGAATTTTACTTCATTAATATAATTCGTCTTACATGAGGCGTCAAGGATATTTGCAGTAATTAGCTTCTGTAGGACACTTAAAATATATACAAAATCGTGTTGTTTGAAATTAATATAGACAATATTTTAGTCACATACGGTTTCGCGGCACTCTTATATTGAAAAACGATCGAAAGGAAACCTGTAGTTTTTGAGTTTTTCCTTACAAACAGAAACAAGTGGCACTATACTTTTTGTAGGTCTTGGTCTCGGATTTCTGTATCTGTTTCATGATCATCTTTTGTCAATCTATAAGGCAAGTAGGTGATCAACTTCCAGGCCTGATACACGCCGTCGACTTGGCTCTAAGGCAAGCCGGTTTCCTCACAATGTTTTATTCCACCGTTCGAACGAAAGTTAAATGTCCATTGGAGCATATCCGGAGATCGAACTTATGACCTCAGGGATGAGGGTCGCACACTGAAGCCACTATACCAACACTTCTACTAACAAACATAAAAATTATAAATCTTTTCTCTTGCAATATAGTATATATAGTTTAGGATATAAACCAATAAACCGAAACAATGACGATTTTTGCAAAATATAAGGTGATGAAGCATTTATATATAAACTGAATAATATTGTAAAAGCATATTGGAAAGGCTCAATATGATATTGAAAAGTTATTCAATGGCAATGCAAACGCAAAAGTACGGACGGATATTAAGAGACGTTCTCGGTTTGCTTACGTTCTTATATTGTAACTCCAAGGGTTTCCTACTGTCCTTTTGTGATATTTTTCTTATTAAACTTGAGGCAGTAAATAAAAGATTTTTTTCATTTTAACGCATTTTGTGAGCGTAATATAAAACCAAATGGAGTTTTAAACCTTCAAGGAATGTAATAAGGTGTAATTAAAAAAGACTGTGGATCTCATTCATACTATCTATATTTTAGATAACGATTGTAGGGCTCTTAATCTATGACCATGTAAAGAGTGAAAATTATGAAAAAAATAACATTGTCATATACAGTGCAACCGCACCTCAATACAACGACTTCCCTGATTTAACAAATTCTTCGTAAACCCCTTGAATTGTCCATAAGCTTCAATGTAAAATATCCCTTTAAATTACGAACGTTTTTTACGAACATCCATCTTTATAACGAATTTTCATCTATCAAGAAGTATTAACACCTCTAATTAACAATTTTTGTCAACCCAAAACCTCTATATAAACTTCCCACCAATGTACTCTTAATGTCATAGTACATGATTCATGTCGCGGCAGCTGGTTCCACACAGTGGTGGTGCGCGTTAAAAACTGCCTTAAAAAACGCTCAGTCGTGAAACGACGGACGTCGTAGTGAGAGTGTGAGGTGAGATGATTTTCTGCTATAATTATTTTTCTGTCCTTGTCTGTGGTTTTGAAGTAAGTAAGAAACCATAGCCTCCGTTAACAAAAGAGGGCAGGTCATTTTTCTTGCCAAGCCGCGCTGAACGAGATCATTCGCCGCTCACTTGCCTCCGTCGATGTTTCAGCCATTTTGGAGCCAACAGGCATCGCTAGAGGCGACGGCAAGCGGTCGGATCAGATTTATTTGATCCCGTGGAGGAAGGGACGGGCTTTGGTATGGCATGATACTTTCATAGATACGTTAGCCCCGTCTCATCTCCCTCGGACAAGCACAAAAGCTGGCGCGGCCGCAGAGCAGGCAGAAATTGATAAACGGCTCAAATAAAAGATATAAAATAAAGTCTTTCCCCCAACTTTTATTTTGTTTCCTTTGGAGTAGAGCCTCTGGGGCCGTGACGTCCGGTAACCCCAGAGCTGATGCTTTATTCACTCAATAAATAAGTATCGCAATACAGTGAGGAAATGCTACCAGCTTTAAAGAATAAAGATACAACACCACAGGGACCTAAATTTTTAAATTTGCTTTAATTTTAACTATGTAGGTTAAGAATATTGTAAATACTATAATATAGTATATGTGTGTTGGAAGTAAATATTATACTGTCATAATTTCATTATTAGATCGTTAATTTGTGCTGTAAGTGCATAAATTACTTAATGTAATTAAAAAATTAGCAGAGCTCGCTTCAATTACACCCTTTTAAGTGCCACGATGTACAAACTTCAGCACTTTTAATGAATAAAGTTGAATAATACTGCCGGCGCTCCTTAACGCATGATTAACGACGCATTAAACCTTAAGGAATTTGTTGAAATTTTAATTGAATAACTTCATATAATATATTACTTTATATAATTATTGTAGTACTCAACCTAAAACCTCAAAAGACCAGCTGTTTGATCTGTTTATTTTCTGTAACAGGGAACAAAAAGAAGACGAAGGTGCGTTTCAAAATACCCTCCGTTGTAGCGCAACTTTCAAGGTTGTACCACTTTAGTTAATGACCAGAACCTACCTGACCTATACCTAGTAAAATGGACATAAAACCCATCATGCTATAAATATATAGCAGAATTACTTGAATGGTAAACTGACTGACTACATTCTTTTTGTTTTGCGACTGAGGCGCAAACTAGCTGATGTGGTATCTGGCAGAATGACCAGCGCTGTGGAACATTCTGCTTCTCAGCATAATGCTTAACCAGGGCTAATTACAGCCGCAGCACACACGCATTACATACTTGAAAGGAACCGAATCGGAAAGGAAAAAAAATTTATATATCTCTCATTTTTTTTTATTTCATTTTTTTTCTTTGATTATTGTCATTTTGTGTGTTTATGTGTGTATGTTTTTGTTTGTAATAAATTATATGTCTATATCTATGTCTATGACTGTCCAGCATTGAAGCATATCATCCTCACTGCTCCTCTTTAATCTCTCCGTTTTTAATTTCTTTTTCTAAGTCTCAGACCTAAGTAGGTAGGTGAACAGCCTTATATATGCCTTTAACATCCCGTTGAAATTTGCATTTTAAACGCAGCAGACGGCAGCAGCATCACGGTTTCATCCATTGCATGAGCATAACTCCTTTCCATAAATTACAGAGCCGGAAACATGACAACATAGCTAGGAGTCGCGTGCGCTAACGCTGGTAACAAATAAGTTTAATTACTTATACAGAGAATTAGATTTTATCTAAGTTCCAAACAAAGCACACAGTCCCTTTCCGAAAGTTAAATATAATTACCATAATCTTGTTTACGCGTACAAAAGTTGATTTTAAATTTGAATTTTTAATCAACCTTATCGTGCGTCCCTTCATAAAGAACAAATCAGGGCAACTGTATAATTCCGTCCCAAAGCCAGTTCCTAATATGATCGTATAAGTATAACAAATTCTATTGTTAAATATAATGTTACAAAACTTTGGCAACAAGACAACAATTGTTCATTTACCATGTTTGGCGGGTTAACAACCCCTTCTAGAAGCGTTCTGTGCCATCACAGGGTTCTTCAGGAGACCGGGTTGATTAGCTTGGTACTTCATAATAATAAGTCTTAACGCTTATCGTTTCACTTTGTATGCTAAATATAGAAAATGTTGTTCTACTTTCTCTGGGAAAACCCTAGATATTCACGCACGAAAGCATTAAAATTATAACTGTATAGTACATATATAAATATGCTTTGACACAATATTAAACATTTAACACATTTTGAATAAGTCGTCGTAGATATAAAAAATTGCAGAGTTGAGTTCAAATACAATTATTAAGATTGATTAATGTTCCTAGGATTGAAAAATATAGACAAAGGTGCATTTGCAAATGTGAAATAATTGTTGCAAAATATCTGTGGCCTGTATAACAAAAAATAATTGATTTGTATTTTTTGACAGTGCATATTTTATCTAAATCAAATCATTTTAGTGTAATAATACACTCTGGAAGGATCCAAGTCACATTTCCAAGAAAGCCCTTGACTGTAAACCTCAAGGCAAAAGGAAACGTAACCGCCCAAAACATACCTGGCAACAAAGAATCATTGCAGAGGCGAAGGAATCTGGAATGACGTGGAGAGAAATTAAGAGCGCTGCCCAGGACCGATCAGGCTGGTTATCTTCGCTGGATGCTCTCTGCCCTACTTGGGGGACATGGGACTTTAAGTCAAGTAAGTCATTCTGCGAAATATTAACAACTGCAACAAATATTTTATTCCAATTTCAAATAAAAACTTTTAAAATTATTCGTACAGTCTATGGCTAATTAAGACTGCTACAAAATGTATTCATTGATATATTTTGAAAAGGTTAATAAGGCGCTTAGAAGTTAAAGAAATCTATTGATTTTACTGAGTACTACTAAGCGCAAGCTTAAACAGTCCGATTCCCGCCCGCCTCTGTCCCGGTACATAATTGATGTCTCGCGTCATTCCACCTCATCATTTATTAAAGCCTCACTCGTCCCGCCATCCTAACAGGGTTTTGCACTAGAGGAAATCTATAAATGTCCGACCTATATTTTCTAGAAGATTTTTAGAAGTCTGGAAAACTAAATTTATCTGTTTAGCAATTATAAATTTCCATATTAGGATTTTTTTAAGTTCTTATTATCTTATTATTATTTTATTTTTATATTTTTTAAACTGTTGTTTGTTTAAAAGCCGGTACTACTGGGCCGTAACGATAACTTTTTCGTCTTAATCGATTTTTAGGTTCAGACAATAAGACATATATTTAGTATTTATAGAAACTTACGCTAAATTAATAAAGAAGTAGGTAACAATGTGCCCACTTGTTAATCATAAAATTATTAAATGGATTATATATGGGCGTTTCTCTGCTATTTGGAAATTCGACTGTCCTAAGGAAATTCTATTACATCTTGAGAATGTTTGTTAATAAAATTAAGGACAATATTAATATAAATATATCTCTTAGAAAATCCCACTTATTTCCGTTCTCGTTATCGACGAATTTATCCAAAATCGGGACTGGGGACTATTATAAACGCACAAGGGAATGTTTTTATGAATAAAATCACGTATTTCAGTATGAAAATAATCAATTTTAATTTGTGGTTCTTACATGTTCGAAATTAATTTAGAGTGTTAAAATAAATGTCACTTATTATTTATTACTTTACCTTAATACAATACATCTTAATATATATATATATTAAGATATATCTATCTTAATTTAACTTGGGTAAACCGCGGGGCATAGCATAATTAAAATTTTACAACCTTTTATAGTCGAAGTGAAATCATTTATTTCAATTAGGCTTATTAAAAAGGCAATTTTCAAATTTGCTAAGTCAGAGTTACAAGTTCAAAATATTAAAAAATAATGATTCTAGTTGCACTTTCCAAAGGTTTTATATGGAGCAGAATGGGCAAGAAACTCCATACTTAATAAATAGTTCTTACATTATTTTGTATACATTATTTTGTATACATTCATTTGATAATTATGTGTGAAGACCAATTTACCTATAACAAAATACTAATATAAAATAGACACATGGTGTTATAAAAAACAAAGCATTACTAAATTATTATTTAGATAGATGGTGCTCACATATTTTCAGTTACATGGCATTGTTATATTCGTTTGAATGTTGCTGAATTCATGCAGCTTGAATGCTTTTGTTTAGCATGAAAAATTCAAGCATTCGGGAGAATGACCGCTACAATTTGTGATAATAGCTTCTGTTACGATTCGAATAAAATCATTTTTAACAATGTGACAAAACTTTTGTAGTATTAATAATTAAATTTAAGTTTTTTTATTGATCAAGGCAGGAGGCTTACCTGATTAAGTGACGACAGTAAGGTTTCGTATCAAATTAATTACAATATCACATAGTAATTAAAATAAAGTGATGGAAATCTAAGTATAACTAATATATTTGATTTTGAATGGTATAATTGTACAGCCTTCCATTATTTCCAATTACTCTGACAGCCATAATTAAATCTTATTTAATTTATTTAATAACGAAATGAAATTTAATTAATTACAATAAGAATGAAATTATGAACACAGGACCCTTTGTTTACAACAAACTGCTTTTAATGCTAATAAAGAATGTCTTAAAGAAATAATATGATTTAACTAAAAAGTAATTACTACCCCTTCCTATATTCATTTCCACATTACGAAGTTTCACTTCTGCCGCGCGGAGGGACTCCACGCACAATTTTTTGTAATTATACGCCTTTGGCGTTAGGGAAAAATGATGAGAGTAAATTTTTACGATGCGCGCACACACCGTCACAAAAAACCGACACCCTGAAGTTAGCTATAGTCAACATTTTAGTTTTTTTTAATTTATACTTCTTTTGGCGCGTTAGGGTAAAATTATGAGAGTATTTTTTTTGTCTATTGTTAGTGTTGTTTTTCTACATAAGAATAAGGCGAAAGATAAAATTTTTGAATATATTTTTATCTTGTTACGCCAAAGAAGTATAACGTCTAACGCGTGTACATAAGTACACACACGTTTTTTTTTATTAGTCATGTAGTTGATTTGCCTACTGTGTCTGACAATACATCTTATACCCAAAAAGTTGACAGTTTTCTCGGGGTGTTTTCCTTTACTACAAAGAAAAGTCAAGTCCACAGCTGGGGTAAGGACCTACGAAGTTAGGGATGAGAGTCACAGGCTCAAGCCAGTAAGCCAAATTGTTAATATTTTTACACTATAAAACGAATTTAGTTCGAGGAACATATCGAGTTATTTCAATACATATTTACTGAGTCGCTTTTAATAATAAAGTGTGTTAAACATTATTTAACAATGAAATCGTATTAAAAGCCTCAATCAATCAACACAATTTTTTACGACAACTGTCTCAGACATTCTTCTTACAGATTCATTACATTTTTAGTCCATTTAAAAATAATTTAGAATAAGCTGTTTAAAAAATTATGGACTTATTAATAAAAATACCCTCTCAACTCTAAATTAGTTTTTTGGTAAAAATATTTAAGCCCTGTTTGAAAAAGCATTAATCGGTAAAGTGCTTAATACACTATTTTTTTTTAACACACAACAATACAAATATAAATTGAACTCACAATAATAATAGCAGTACGATCGCTACACTCTCATTTACCAGTGATCAATTATTCATATGATGTTAGGGCGTTTACGTTCTGGGCGTAATTACTTACATTAGAGCGCCCTAGAACTTGATATATTTAAACAAAACTAACACATATTAAGGTCAATTAGATAAATATAAATATATTTCTTGTTTGTTCAAGAATTTGAAACCGGCGCTTTGGCTAATTATTTAAGTTGTAATGAGGTAAATTGGTTATTAATACATAAAATGGTACTTACGTATTAACGCCAACGCGGCAAAAATTCTAGTAACGATTTAGAAATCCGTCGCCCGAATTTAATGAAATAAAATATTTATTTAAATAAAATATTAATATACTAAATAATAATAGGTTTTTTTGCAGAGCTCCGGCTCCAAAAAAACATTAAATTTTTGCCACGGTGGCGTCAATACGTAAGTACCAATAAAATATACAAACCAGAGCTTATTTCATGAACTAATGACACATCAAACTAGTAAAAGGTAAGGTAAGGTAAGGTCAAAATATAATCTCTATAGAATTCCGCGTAGTTTCGTAGGTACTCGATTCATGGTCTGCATATATTTTCATCAATATATGAAGAGACGGCTCTAGTGAGATTTAAGACGTCTTCCTATTTTGTTTGTTGGCGTCATTTCTCGCGTTTGGCGTTCATGATGTACGGAGAATATTCAGCTCAATCCTTTTTTTAATGTAATAGAAGGCAAACGGGCAGAACTCTCATCAGATGTTAAGTGATACCGCCACCATGGACACTCACATTAACAGAAGGCTCGCAAGTGCGTTGCCGGGCTTTTAAGAATTGATACAATCTTTTCTTGAACGACCCTAAGACGAATTGGTCCGGGAATACTTCAGTGGGCGGCAAAAACTGAACCTTAAGAAACGCTCAGTTGTGGAACGACGGAAGTCGAGGTGATACGGATGGTATTTTGTATTCTGTCTTGACGCCCGATGATGAAACTCAGCTGCAGGTGTTAGTCCGAACAACTCCACTAAATACCCTTTCTGGAAAATGCAGAGAGACCCCAGTCCCCACATCTCTTCGCAACGCCAAGAGAACACACGGAAAGTAAATTGGAATCGCTCTTCGTTGAATATGGTCAAAGTCATTAATTCAATTATTCTTAAATAAAGTATATTGATACATTAAGACGATCTTATCACTATCACTATTGACCGTGAACAGCTGATAGTTCCATAACGAGAGGTGAATGACCTGGAGAGCATATGTATTTCGATAAGACCGTTTTCTATTGGGTTTAGTAAATAGACTAGTATTTTTTTTGTGCCTGGTGCACAAAAAATGTCAACTTTAAAAATTTATCAACCTTTCATATACGCGACTCATTTAAATAAAGGGGCATTTCACTTAAAATATAGTTTAAACTATGTTTTTATTAAAAAAAATAAGTTTTTGAAAAACTCATTTGAAATTTTCACTTCCGGTTTTGGAGTTCAAATTTTTTTTAATACTTTCTAATCGAAAAGGAAAAAGAAAGGTCTAGACTAATTAAAAAGCGTTATCTACTCCATAGAAATCGGAGTTTCAATTAGCATTATTTTTTAAAGGCCCACTTGAGAAAAAACATTATATTAAATATGTTACGTATTTGCGTTCATATCCACGTATAGGTATAATTAACTAGAATATAAACAATTTATACGACTTCACTTTTTTTCGCTATACGCTTAACGTGAAATGTCCCATATGACTAAGGCAAGGGATTAGGTTTCTGTTTAAACGCCTAAGCGATAATAGGTATTAGGGTGATTTGTAAGAAAATTCAGTCATAGCATCATGAGGCTCTTATCTGTTGCTTACGTATACACATATAGTGATAACAGCGATTTCTTCTCGATTTTATTCAAAACATTAAAAAACCTTGCCAGTATCCACCGGCTGTGAGCGTATGTTGCACCATGTAATTAAAAAATTGTTACGCCATGGCTAGAAAACTATTTAATCACCTTCCCAGAAGTTACAGATCACTGCCGTGTAATACTTTCAAGGTTAACAAATTTAAAACGCAAGGTGTCTTTATAATGTGGGAGAGTTTTTTTCACAAGTTTTGACAACAATTATTAATCTTAACTGTTCTTATAACTTTAAGTTTTAATATGGCTGAATGTGTGTTTTTTTATAATCAATCTGTATATGTTCTTCGCAAATAAACGATTTATTTATAAATGGTTTCAAAGGCGAGATGTACTTTTTATTTTTTATAAAACCATATAAAATTAGCTTCACTAAGCATATAGTATAATTAAAAAAATACACAAGCTCATTAACAGTCCCCGAACTGTAAATATACATTAAACTGAGTAATGTTTTAAAGTCAAACAGACAAACAATGTAGGTTCTCCAACTCGTATTTGGAATTTTATAAAGTATTACTAATTGTGAATTTTATCTAATTATATTAAAACTAACTGGAGTGTTGCAGGCGATAAGATAAAACACAATTCCAAATTAATTTGGGATACGTGATGAATGGTGGAATTTTTAATAATATTATGTTATATATTTATCAATTATACGTTTATTTTAAAAAATCAGCGAATTTACGTATTCTATATTCAAAATACCAATCGTAATAGCTATGACTTGATGTGAAATAAAATATTACACGTTTATTGCCAGTTCTACTCTTCCGTTCCACGTCCTTGATTTGAGAACTGGCAAATTTAGAAGCATTTCATATATATTTGTTTTTGACGTTCATAAGTGTACGTTGTGTTACCTATATGAATAAGTTTTTTTTTTAACTTTACTCCGAGAAAAGTCGTAGTCGGAATGCCTTAGGTTGTCAAATATCGTGGAGTTTCATTTTATCAATAGTTTTAACATGTTCTTAAATGAAGCAGTAGAGAAGTGGGAGTACAGGTCGACATTAGTGTACAAGTTGAGTGAAGAACACGTTCTGTGAATAGGCGAGTAGCAAATATTGATTCTAGGAATCGTTGTTGTCTAAATTATATTTGCACTTAACCAAAATTATTGATAATTCATCGTCAAAGTTATTCAGCAATTTAAGACAAGTTAGCAATAATTTTTAGAAACGTTTTCTTTGTGTAATAACATACAACATTTCGCTTCTTACAAAAATTTAATTTAATCATTACATTGAACACACGACCTCAGGCTTGTCACAACTTTAACCGCTGTTGCTAAAACAATCGCATAATGCGGGTATAATCAGTGCAAAGTAGAAGAGTGCCCAACCCTCGGCACTGCTGTAAGCTATCTTCATCTGACCCATATATTTACTTCATGAAATATGTATAAGGGATTACGAGAGGATTCGGCACACGTGCCCACTTTTAAACTTGACATCGTTTTTCACCAATTTTCCGATAAATGTTGGGAAGGGATTATTTCACTAGATAACGCTTATCAAACTAGCACGATTATTTATTACTACGATTATTTTATTATTTAAAAAACCTATTTTGTCACTGAAATTATAACTGATAATCAAATATGATATAATAAAATATACAAGAGTTTGAGAGAGTATTTACAATTATTTTACATAATTTTAAATTTAACCGACGTTTCGCGTGCTTTACAGCGTGCGTGGTCACGGTGACTGAAGACAAAAGGTGTTGAATGTCAAAAAGTACTCGTAGAAAAAGTTGTATTATCTGTTTTTATTTCCCCGGAGTTGGTATCGATGGGTTTTGGCAGAAATGGCTCACGGTGTCCTCTATATACATAACTTCAGTCCGGTTACAAATTGTTTTATTAAATGTGTAAAAGTTATGTCAATAAAAGACAATACTTCTATCATCCTTTTATTTATCATAAATGACACAGACTGGTAGAGACTTAATACAATGAATATATTATTATTCATGTGTCTATCAGTCTTGGGTGTTTGAATCAAAGAATTAATGGAAAAAATAGTAAACCGTATAACGATATCAAAAAATGTGAACGACTTGTATAATAATTGAATTTAACTAATGCTTAAATATTCCTCTATAAAAACAATATAATGGAAAACCAAGTCAGTGTTAGCTAATGTTAGCCGAACCGAGCTAGGGGATCGGATAGAAAACGCCGTAGATCTTTTCAAGGGTTTAGTTTTAAAATCAACGATGAATTAATTTACACTAAAATCCCGCTAATAACGCGCACTTCACACAGTACCTTATCACTTGTCTTCACTATTCGCACTTTATCTATTCGATGATCTCTCGAATATTTGAAAATAAATATCTACTAAGCCAATAAATAAAAATACATTACATGACATATTGCATTGCGATGAAAACTGAAAACAAAACTGGTTTTTTAAAACTCTTTTCATTTCACCGTTTCGAGTTTATATTCAAGTAACATCGCTCTAAATTTAACATTTTACAAATGACTCTTGTGAAACAAAGCAAAAATGGGACATCAAATATAAAAATAATGAAATATTTCACCGTCTGACAAACATTCCACAAGTAGATGAGTTAAAAATATTTAGGTCGTGTTTATTATTCCTACTTTTATCCGACGAAAAACCTTGATTAATATCTTGTTCACATTCCGAAGTGATTCAAAACTCTATCTGCATATCATCAAAGGAAGATACTAAAATTAATTAATGACCCAATTTAATGAGCAATAATTGGGTAATGCGTTAAATAAACTTACCTAAACAGTCGGAAGCATAAAGCACAACACAAATATCACTGGGAACTGGGTCACTGTCACTGAGATGAATTTTAAACTACGAAACAGTACAATTATTTAGCAACGGTTTTAATTCATGCTTTGTGTAATTCTAGTTTCGCGGTATACGCTCTAACTGGCGCACAGTACCGCGCACTTAGAAGACCAAAGGTAGACTGCGGTAAGGTGCGGGGCGATACAGGCTTCGAGCCGCCCGCCCTAGCACAGACTACAGGAGACATTCCGACTCGCATATCCGTTTCCGGAATTGAGGAAAGTAGATCGATTTCTGAAAAGTATCTTCACGTGTTTTTGATAAGATAATGATGATTCAGTATTGTGTCTTATCAGAAAAATATAAATTAATTGTTTCATTTTTTTTCACAATAATTATACATTTTAATGAACATTTGATTTTCTTTTGTTTTGTTGTTTGTAGACATGGGGAGAAATTGGCTGTGCTAAAAATCAATCTGGAATTGTTTAGGAAAAGCACCTTTTGTATGGCAAGGTTTTCAATAATTTACCAAAAGCATTAAAAGATCTTCCGACTAGAGTTTTAAAAAATCGACTTTTGTAAAAAATGAATTATTCAATAAATGATTATTTGCGTGAGACACTGTAGTTGATATAAATTTAATAACGTATGATATGATATGTACGACACTAATATTATAAGAATTGGCCAATTCATATGACTAATAATGTAAAATTCCTTTAAAGACAAATTGCGCGCCATTGCTTGTGGCAGAATATGCGAACTTACGATTGTACCACCTTACACATTTTTGTACCATATTCTTGCAATAAATAAACTATTATTATACTTTTAATTTGTTCTCAACTAATATTCCGATATACAATTTCATACCGCTGTTTAGTATTAACGATTATAGTATTGAATTAACTATGTATCAATTAACATATATAAAAATAGTACTTCCTAAACGGTGGCTCCGTTATGCTGCGCAAATAATAATGCGCATTGTCTTATTAAGATGCTTATCTATTGATGGAAGGAATTCTAATGAATACCAAATGAAGAGCTTTGCTTCGAGTTAAGCCTATGGAATATAAACGTGCAAAATTTTTATTAGCAGATAAAAGGATTTCATTTATAAATTATAGTTATACCAACTCTGAATTGAGTAAGGATAAAAACTCCATGCTTTTTATACTTCTACATAAATTTCAAAGGTCCTTCAAGTTTTCTTAAGGTTTCGCTTGAGTGTAACGATTCCCAAAAGGCCGGTAACGCACTTGTGAGCCTTCTGGCAGTGTGTTCAAGAGTGGCAGACATCAGACATCATTTCGATGGTTATCAGAAATCTCGTGCCCGTTTACAACTTGTTCTGTAAATAAGCTAAACAAGGGGCAGTATTTGCTATCATCGCTCGACGGGAGTTTTCTCCGACTACGCTAGCTAAATTATGACCTCACTTTTGTGGTAGATAAGGCGCTTTTGGTAGGCTCTTATTGTGTACCTCAGCTTATGTTATTTAAAAAATTCAGAAATGTGCTGTTCCCACTTCTGTTGTAGTATGGCCCTTCAAAAATAATGATAATTGCGATACATTTACTTCATTAATTTTATAAAATATTAGACTGTTCTAATGATATTTCTCTAGAAAACAAATATACTTTCGCATTCCTATTTCCATATCTTTTTTATTTATTAATGTGATTGACTTAATTTTATGACATTTATTTGAATAAAAGAATGAAACACAATTCCGGGTTGACAAATGCGATACAATTTATCAACGTCATGGCTTTTGTTTACAATTGGGAAGCTTCATGGCGAAAGCAAGGAAATGGACTTTCCTTAGAAAATACGGCAAACAAAAAATCATTAATTATTATTCGTTTTCACAACATGCCAAAATACAAAATTTAATATTTTTATATAATATTCTATTTGTAACTAATGAATAAGTAAAGAAAGATGTTAGCGAAGCGAATTTATTATTTAAGACCGCTTAAAACGGACATACTACACACTAACATAAGCATCCCCCCTCCTCCCGCACACACACGCACACACATTGCACAAGTAGGCAAATTATTAGTACACTGTTGTTAGTACTTAACCTCCGTCGTATATGTGATGTTATCCATTTTGGCTAAATTTTGTAAAAATTATAAGTTTTTGGATTGTTAAAAATATAGCTATAATGTTGTTTTATGTACCTAGTATATTTGTTGGTATTTTTATGGTTTTAGAGTAAGAGGTTGTTGGTTTGAACATCTATTTATCAACGAAGGCTTTATAGTAACACTACTACCAAGCAGATTCATTTCATTTCATCATTACAGGTGTTGAATCAGTCACCCACGTAGTCCTGAAATGCGAGGCTGTGGCTAACCAACGTACAGAAATCCTCAGAGCAGTGAGGTAGCTCGGTGAAGCCTGCAAAGTTCCCAGAGCACTTCTGTGCTTCTGGAAAGAGCTAGGCTAGCTTAGTTAGCAAGGACCTCTTTTTTATTTATTTATAGCTTTTTCTTTATCAGAAATATAAAATATATACATTATAGCTATTGTTTTTCTTAATCTTCGATAACCGATTCTGTGTGCCTACGGGCAAAGGCCTCCCCCATTGTCCTCCATTTTTCCTTATTGTATACCAATCTCGTCCAGGTCTTAGTCTTTCCAGCCATTTCCAAGATTTCATCGGCCCACCTATTGCCTACCTCTGTTTCTTTTTAGGCCTGTTGGTTGCCATAGTCTTAGAATTTTGTTCCATTTATCTGCTCCTCTTATGGTATGTCCAGCCCATTTCCATTTTAGTTCGTTTGTTTTATATGCCAGGACCGAGACTTCAAGGCAGTCCTATCATTATATTATACACAGGGTAAATAAATAATAGAACATTCACGTACATTTCTAAATTCACTTCTCTCTCATTACTATGTCATTACTTGTAACAAATGTCATTGAGCAACCGTCCGTTAACTTTCGCAATAAGATATTAAACCAGCACAAGATATATGCGAGACAATCTAATATTCCATACATCAGGCTTAGTTGGTAATCTAAGCTAAATCTTATGAACCCTTTTATGAATTTTGCTTTACGTATTAATATGAGCTGTGTTGGCCTAGTGGCTGCAGTGTGTGACTCTCATCCCTAAGGGGCGTAGGTTCGATCCTCGGTAATAAAATAATTAAATAAATCAATAGCGCTATAATCTTTTATAGTCTGGACCATAGATTTCTGTATCTGTTTCATGATCATTTGTCAATCTAATAGGTGAGGTGGTTATTAGCCTTCTGTGACTTTTTGGGTCTAAGACAGGCCTGTTTTCTTACGATGCTTTGCTTCACCGTATGAGCGAGTGTTTAATGGCCACATTATGACATGACAGTAAGTCTATTGGTGCATGGGTGTTCGAACTTACTCAAGGATGAGAGTTGCACTCTAAAGCCACTTCTGTTCTAGAACTTTTTAAGGCCCTTTATCATTCAATATCAAACTCAAACTCCAAATTACTTTATTCATATAGGTGAACAAGTGCACTTATTAACGTCAGCAGAAAAGATGTTAAATTGTTTCTAAATTATTACATTATTTTTCTTTCTTTTTTTGCGACTGAGGCGCAAACATGCTGATGTCTCTGGCAGAATGACCAGCGCTGTGGAACATTCTGCTCCTCAGCATTATGCTGAGCCAGGGCCAATTACAGCCACACCACACACGCATTACACGCTTGAAACGAACCGAATGGGAAAAGGTTTTTTTTTTAAATATCTCTCATTATATTTTTATTTAAAATATTTTTTCTTTGATTATTGTTATTTTGTGTTAGCACACAGATAAACATCTGTGTGTGTTTTTGTTTGTAATAAATAATGTCCAAATGTCTAAATGATTTTTTTTTACATTTACTTACATTTTTGCCTTGACTACGCTAAGTATACTTACTTAGCGTAGAAGAAATGGCAAGAAACACTCCACCACTTTTTTGAATCGCCGAGTTTTGATTCGTAATCTATGATATCTATATCTTTGATATCTCAATCTATGTGATGGAAGTGTAGCCTAAAACGGAACCGCGCCTCACATTGCCCCACTTTGTGTTAGCTGTTAGTTATAGGCTATTGAAAGAACTCGTTAGCGATTTGTGAAGCCATTTTAGGTAATGGACCGACATTTTTCTTCTTGTCAATCAGTTGAAATAACATTAGATTGTTTAACAAGAATGTGTATTAATAATAATAGTAACAATATATGTATTTAATTACTTACGCTACACATGTAGCGTGCGACTCTCATCCCTGAGGACGTAGGTTCGATCCCCGGCTGTGCATCAATTGACTTTATTTTGATGTGCGCACTTAACATTCGCTTGAACGGTGAAGGAAAACATCGTGAGGAAGCCGGATTGCCTTAGACCCAAACAGTCGACGGCGTGTGTCAGGCACAGGAGGCGGATCATCTATAAGCTTGGTAAATGATCATAAAACAGATACAGAAATCTGAGGAACAGACATAAAAAGGTCACCACTGATTTATTTATATAATATATAAAGGGTATAAACTGTAGCCAGGTTTATTTCCTTTTCGATCCATGTTGTCCTTTTTTTATATGATAAGGTAAAGAAGAAAGAAGGACACATGATAAGGTAAAGAACATGTGCCTACGGAACAGTCAGAACAGTACGGAACATTCATAAATAGCAGCTGCCGCAGTTCACGGACACCCATGTTAGTGAGTGCCGATGCCAGCCTTTAAGAGGAGGACGAGGAGAAGAGTATGCCATTTTTTTTATATAATATATACCCTTGAAGCATAGGTATACATTAAATATATTGAATTAGTTACACGTATATTTTTAATTTTGCTAGGTAGCCATGTTTGGTAGGATATCCTTAGTAAAATATCAAAACTCAATACAACTATACGTGTAGTTATGTATATTAGTTTATATAAAACAAATTTATGAAAATTTGTTTATGGAAAATTCCTCGCAATCAAAACTTGGTGTTAATATTCTATATTCTAACAAAGTCGGAGCCGTCTGAAGGGATTTGAATATTTTTATTTAAATCGCTTTTTTAACAAAAAAGCCTAGTCAATACATAATTCAAGAGGCGCCAGAATAAAGCTAAAGTTTGTACTTTTATATGCGAAGGGAATTGGGAATAATGACTAGCTCTTAATCTTAAAATATAATATCTTACAAAAATATTATAAATAAGTTATCTCTAATAACTAAAACCTCAAAAACGGAACAAATTGTGTTTTCCGAGTGGGTAGTGAGTAGCTTATATGTGATATATTTACTGACTTCACAAATATTTTAGTCAATTATAATGTTCAAAGAACATTTCAACATTCTCATAAACAAATGACAGTTTTATTGAATAGCATGTCTCCGTCGGATAGAAGTTTTGATTTTATAGTTATAGTCTACCTGGTTCATAATTAGTAATTATAAGGCCGTTTTTAAATTTATAAAATTAAGTAATGTTGCGATTTTTTTTTAAATCCAATATATTAACTTTGTAAATCTAAGTACTTAACTAAACTAATCGTATGTCTAACAAATTATTCATTAGCATCAGTTCACAGACAAAACCATCCATCATAAAAATATACAAAACATTATCTTTAATCTACTTCAAAGCAGCATGTACAGTTCTAACTTCTACAGCGATGAATTTCGAAATGTCAATCAATTTGTACTGTTATTTTAAGTTTAGATATTTAATTATTATATTCCATTATTATTTATACAGAATACTATAACTATATCGTCATTCAGCACAAAAGATACAAAACTTTTAATTTATGACTTACCATTTTTCATATTACATTGAAAATAGAAGTATTGAGTAATATATAACAGAGCAATAATATTTAAATTAACAACACAATTATCTGTTATTTAACGCCTTATATATGATATAATAAATATCATAGACATCATAGGCAACCAAGAGGCCATAAAAGAAACAGAGGTAGGCAATTAAAAAAGGTGGGCCCGTGAAATCATGGAAATGGCTGGAAAGACTAAGACCATGACGAGATTGGTATACAATAAGGAAAAATGGAGGCCTTTGCCCATAGGCACACAGAATCGGTTATCATATATTATGAAAAAACAAGTGCGTGCGTACAAAGTACACATGTCAGAAGTGAAACTTCTGTGTAAATTAATTATTAGAAAGGTAAAAGCCGCAATAGCTGATCATGTAGGTACCAGTATATGATCACTCCATGTATTTGTATATCTATATTCACACTGTTAACACACCGTATACGTGTTAATTATAATATAAATAAATAACAATTCTGCGTTTACTGCACAAGACGTTATGCGACAGAATTGCCATCTAAAGTTCTAATATGTAACTACTAAACGAATACATCAACCAATAGCGTGTATTTTTCTCGCTCCATGGCATTGTGCGTGATGGGACGTTCGCTCTATCTCACTCTCTCTCTCGATCTTTCTCACTTGCTTGCTCCCTACTCTCGCTCCATGACTATTTTCTTCATGCTACGTTCGCCCTTTCTCACTCTCTCTCTCTCAATTGGTCTCAATCGCTCTCTCCCTTTTCTTCGACAAAACGCTGCACATCTTCGTGACGCAAATATTACTCATGCGCCTAAAGAAAGTTTCACTTCAAAAAATAACTATAATGTATATATTTTGTATTTCTGATATAAGGCTATAAATAAATAAGAATATTACATCATGGCAACATTTAGTCCTTATTATACGTGTATCAATGGAGACAAAATTGATGTTGGAACTTATTTATTGTTGACGCGAACGTGCTTTGAATAACAAGTATGTGTACAAATTATTAACGCTTCATTTGAAGAAGTAATTTAATGTGAAATATAGGAAATAATTATACATAACATGTTGGTATATGTTAAGTTAGTATTGATGAATTTAGTTTACATTTGAAATTATAATCGACGCTGTCGTTCCAATTGAATTTTTATGTTACTTAGTTTTTAATTACTTACTTTCTGATTATATAAATATATATATACACACTTACATTCATAATTTAATCAATATACAGATTTTACTTTACAACGAATATAAGTCTAATACATTTTATATTCGTAACATCATTTACGTAGAATTTTAGACATTAGTAAATTTACAAATACTCTACAGCCTTGCGATTCTGTATGGATAAGAGTCTTTTCGACCTTTCTTTTCTTTTTCTATAAAGCCAGTACCTGCGAGTTCTATGCCATGTGTGTTACTTTAATTGTAGTATGTAGAAGAATATACTGTGGAATATCGGGTGGTTACTGATAGTAATTTTATGAATAACTTTTTGTAATCAGGAATGTTTTATTCAGTTAACGGCTTGAAACAAATTGAATAAAACTTTTCTATACTAAAACAGGAAACATTTGTGTTTTTGTAATATTTTCAAACAAAAACTACTGCACCAATTTCAATAATTCTTTCACCATTAGAAAGCTGCTCTTCTTCTATCTTCATTAAACCATAAACTACAAGCTCCCACCTTATCATAATGCCAAATCATAAAATGACTGCTTCACGACTGAATTGAGAGCGACGGCCGATGCGAAAACCGTTGTGTGAGTTTGAAAAGTGAGTTACAGAATCGCAAGGCTGGTATTGAAAATTTTTGATTTCTTAGGTAAAGAAATAACTTTTTTAATAATTCCAGAAATGTTTAGCTTGGTATTATAAATTGTATTGAAGTATAATTAATGAAGATAGAAGAAGAGCAGCTTTCTAATGGTGAAAGAATTATTGAAATTGGTGTAGTAGTTTTTGTTTGAAAATATTACAAAAACACAAATGTTTCCTGTTTTAGTATAGAAAAGTTTTATTCAATTTATTTCAAGCCGTTAACTGATTAAAACATTCCTGATTACAAAAAGTTATTCATAAAATTACTATCAGTAACCACCCGATATTCCACAGAATATATTCTTCTACATACTACAATTAAAGTAACACACATGGCATAGAACTCGCAGGTACTGGCTTTATAGAAAAAGAAAAGAAAGGTCGAAAAGACCCTTATCCATATGAAATCTAAATACAGTATTTATTTAATGCAAGGCAAGCAAGACGAAATAATTTCCAAATCAATTTCGCAGAAAGGGTTGAATTTGAATATTTATACTAGTAAAGTTTCACAATCTTGCCGTATTATTTAGTCTCTCGTGTCGTCAAAAAGTTTTCATTTGCACAATTGTTCTGAATTCTCAACTCGCACTGCTCTCCCTCTGATTAGTTCAGTAACTTGTATATGTTATTTATAGGCATCTATTTAATGAAGGATTTGAAATATAGGCTTGCATAATTTAATGAATTTATGTGTAAAAAATATGTGCGTAATTGTGTTTCATCATCATTTATATAGGCAGGAGGCTCACATAAAGTGAGACGGATATATATTTTTTTTATTTTTATGGCTCTGGCACGATTTGTGCATTAGCCAGCGTCAAGTATAGGATTTTTTTATAATTCGTGCTAGTCTTTAGAAATTCGACCGTGTCCTCCATGTACGGTTTAGGCACTCGCCCGGTACCGCACAACCCTCCCAAAGGCCGAGAACAAATTTAAATTAAATTAAAACTTGCCCTCGAACCGGGAATCGAACCCGGTATCCCTCACCTAGCTGCCACTTAATAAGACCGCTAGGCTATGAGGCCTACGGACATATTTAGTTGCACACTGGCTGATATTACAAGAATTGTATTATTTATAAGTAGTTATAAAAAGGTTTAGGTTTTATGTTTTCTTGTTTTGTTTATATTATGTTTTTGTTTAATTTTTATCTTAATTAGTTTTCTATAGGAAATAAGGAATGATGTTATTACGCCGGCCATTGACACTCAATGCCAGAGGTTTCGCGAGTGCGTTGCCGGCCTTTTAAGAATTGGTACGCTCTTTTCTTGAAGTATTTTATTCATAGTAAATAGTTTAATATGTTGCTTTTCTTCTAGGAAAATTCTTTTATTGGTCTAGATGAGTATGCTCAGTAATGTCTAGTGGCTGAAGCTTGCGTCTCTAACCCCTGATGTCGTAGGTTCGAACTCCGGCTGTGTACTGATGACTTTTCTATGTGCGCATTTAACACTCGTATGGAGGAAACCATGTAGAAACCGACATACCTTGGACCAAATTAGTACAAAAATACAGAAGGCTGATGATTAGAAATGATCGAGAAACATACAGCCGTGCGATTCTGTTAATCCGTGAGTTCACCTCGCACTAACAACGCTCCCTTCGTCACTCACGTCATTTTTGGAATATCATGGTATTCACATTTAATTTCACATTACGTCTTGACAAGCGGAGGGTGCTTGTAGTTTATTGTTTATCAGAATGCCAAATCGTAAAATGACTGCTTCACGACTGATTTGAGCGCGAAAACCGCTGTGAGAGTTCGAAAAGTGAGTTACAGAATCGCAAGGCAGAAATCTGAGGCCAAGATTATAGTTTGTAGCGCCATAGCATTTCTTTTTTTATTTGCTCTGGAACTCATTAAAACGATATCAATTTTAATGAGGAGTTCTTTGACGAGCTCAAAAATAAGTTTTACACTTTTACGTATATTCATTAAGTATTTCTCGTTCATCCTCATATCGATTTCAGCTCTCCTGTATAAAGCCGTTTTTAATTATTTTTAAGTTATTTATTTATTGAAAATTAAAAAAAAACCAAGATATACAAATAAATACTAATGTGTCGATTATAAGTGCGGTTAGCGTGCATAAACATGCTCATAATTATTACAAAAGAATTACAAAACATAGTGATAATAGAATGCAGTTTCTGTAATCGGTTGGGCGATCCGAAAAATATCAAGATTGTTCGGGCCATGCAGCCGATTGCACATACTAGCCATTCTGTTTAATGAACCGTTGAACCTTAAATAAGAGATTAGTGGAGATAAAAATATATCCTCTTCTTTCTTTTTCTTCTAGTACAGAAAAAGCCAACATCGTTAGGAAACCTGAACCTACCTTAGACCCAAAAGTCCACAACACGTTACGCATAATTATTATTTATTTTATTATTGTATTAAGTAGTGACGTTGTAAGCAGTCTCAGTTTCCCGCATCAAATTTGTTCGACATCAAAGTGTGTTTTGTGAGCTTGAAACCCGATACCTCTTCACTAAGAATATTGGTTTTCCTTTACAGGCAACTAAGGCTATTCTATATAACGAGTTGTGGGATCCACCACCATCAGCAGAGTTCAAATGTAAAATGCAATATTAATCGTCATGATCGTAGAACAATGTCGGATTTGAAAAAAATCCAAAATACACTTTTTGTCATATTTGGATACTACATTGCCTAAATATTACGTCTACATTAAAATAAAAATTCTATGTGTTTTAAATTTCAAATTAATCAGTCGGTAAAGTAACGGCTTTGATAGAAACATGTGATTTTTCTAGATAACTATGTAATTTAATGTTATTATTTTTATTTTGTTTCAAAAAAACCTCTTTTGTTTCTTGTATGCCAATTTTCATAATAATAGAATATGAATTAAAATATTTATGACAAAAACTAAAATGGTTAAATTATTTTGAAATGGCTGCCCTGTAAAGTTTACTATTTGTCAGATCCGTCACTATTCTACGACTATGACGATTTTTGTTTATCGCATTTTTATCTTGAGAAATTTGATTACTATAACACTGATTGATGAGCAGTGTTGGCTTAGTAAGTTCAGCGTGCGACTCTCATCTTTGAGGTCATAGGTTCGATCCTCGGCTGTGCACCAATCGACTTTCTTTCTGTGTGCGCATTTAACATTTACTCGAACAGTGAAGGAAAACATCGTGACGAAACCGGCTTGTCTAAGACCCAAAAAGTTGATGGCGTGCGTCAGGCTCCTGTGCCTGATCACCTAATTGCCTATTAGATAGATACAGAAATCTGAGGCCCAGACTAAAAAAGGATTTATTTTATTTATTTATAGCACTGAATTCATTAATTCTATATTTTTTATTAAATTTAATTACCGTAACTCAATGGGACAAATTAACCTGTTTCACCGGGAATCAGAATGCTGAGACACCACTTAGGCACTAAGTACTAGAACAGTTTCAGGTTCAGTGATTAGGTCAAGTTAGTGCTTGAAGGCGACATTACTAATGAAGCATAGGGTTTAATGATGAACGGGTGGGTATTACAATAAGTAGATTGTTTTTTTAATAAAAACTTCTGTTTATAAAAATAATTGCTAAATTTATTTGCCTTCTTTAATAATTATTATCATAGGAGCCTTATATATGACGTTTATATTGGAAAAAAATATAAATACAACATAACGCCATGTGTGACTTTTAATTTTCACTTGATTCGAACTGAGCTGCTCGCACCTAACGTATGATATTTACAATGCACTGTGTAGACCAACTTAATCTTAATCAAATTTATTCAATTGAAACAATTCATTATAATGTGTAAGATTTTGGAACCATTTTAAGTAAAAAAAAAATACCTGTAGTAGGGTTTCCAGCTCTTCGATTTTTTAAATGTTATAACACACGTATGTATATGAGTGAGCGTGTGTGTGCATGTGAAAGAATGAGTAAGTGTGTGGGTGCATGTGAGTTAGTGAGTGTAATGTGTAACGGCATAGTAGGTCTCATCTCCAACTATGCGAAAGGTCAAAGGTGTTTTCATAAGCCAGTTACCCTTCGCCAGTAGAGAAGTTATCACACAAAAAAGTATTTATAATTCTTGAAGGTGAAAATCTCGAATAACCCAGGATAGAAATGGCCGTTTCTCTCCATTATTCCCTTACTAATGAGGGCTATAATTTCGTGTAATTTTAATTTTCTTCCGTCTAATTACAGCAAAATTGAGCTCTGATTATTTAAAAGCTTTGCAACAACGAGAGAATTGCTACTAAATTGACGATAAGACGGCTATATAGGTATTTTTTTGTTCGATTCTTTTCGTAAGACCTGTAATTAAGTTTTATTAACTATATATTTAAGTTTTTAAATTGGTAGTAAAATTTGTATTAAATTATCAATTCTTAAAAAAAGTTTAATGGCTTCTGAATATTAACCACGTATGAATAAAATCTGCTTTCTACATATAAAAAACAATATTTATAATAATAACTCTAAATAATAAAAATAAATAATCTGTGAAGCGAATATTTATTGAATATTGATTAAGATACCATACATTCAGAGTAATTAAACAAAATTATACAGAAATTGTGCTAAAATAAATTGTCATTTTTATCTCTGTTTTTAGTGTTATAGTTATAAATGTGGGAAATAAAATAAAGATAGAGTGAGAGGTTTAATATTCAAGTATTAATTATACCGTCTAAATGTTCAAGCTAAAATAGAAATTAATTTTATATGACAGCTCCTGTCTTTCAGATGCGTTGAATTTTGCTGAAGCAATCCTTTGTCCATCCATCTTGATACAAATCTAATTAATGTACCCTGACATTTCATCTTTTACTAAAATTTTACTATGTACTGTAATATTTGGGTTTCTATCATAATTTCGGAGTAATAAATATCTTTAGTTTGACTTTGATATTTTTGTTTAATTATTTACATTGTGATATTTGAACTTTCTGGGCGTAGTCGCATTGCTTTTCACTTAACTTATTCTGAGCAAGTCAAATATTGGTACGAACGCGATAACAATAATCGGGGTCATCGAATCCAAGATGTACTCATAATATGCGCAAACAACTAAGCTATTAACAACTAATTCGACCAAGGGTCCTTCAAGAAAAGAGCGTACCAATTCTTAAAAGGCCGGCGACGCACTCGCGAGCCCTCTGGAATTGATAGTGTCCATGGTCAATAAAATGAGCTACGGTGTTTTTAAATGGATTTGATTATTACATAGAGTCCTACCGACTTAATCAGTATTTTGTTTCATACATACATTCCAAGCTCGTATATTAATTATATCAAACTCAAACAAATAGGCTACTTTATCATTATTCCTTTAATTTATTTATAAAACATTTAATATCAAAATATTAAATGTTTGGACTTCTGTCCTGTATGAATATTGTTTTTTAATCTAAAATATAGGACTATATAATGATATACAGCTCTATAATAATATACTAATCAACTTCAATTTTCGATGACACGCCTATTATTTTCAGATACATAAAGTGAAACGCAATTTTCCCGCACAACCTAATTGTCAACGTGAACATAATACGACGTTTTCCAACGCGTCAGAAAATTGGTAATATTTCTAACAATAAGAAGGAACCGGGCGCGGCTCGAAATTTGACGTCTATAAGCGATGGATCAGCAAACAAAATATGATGGAGTGTCACGCATAGGGTAACCACACAATTGTAATTTATAGGATCTTGTCAAACACGTTTATTGATAATCGACGCTATGGTGAAGTGGAAGTGTACTGGCAGAGGTATAAGAGGTAAGAAGAAATTGACTCGTAATCTGACAGCATGGTCCATCTTACGGAAAGCGTGGTAGCAATGAAAGCGAATGAAGAAGGGTAGGTGAGGCTTTTGCCACTTGGCAAGTGGACGAGGAGCTTGTGCTAAATATTATATCAATAGAATATGAACTAATATTGTAAATATCTAATTAAGTCTTATTCTAATGATATATATTTCTAGATCTATCTATCAGTATAATGGCATTATTGTTATTACCACGCACGACCCGAACAATATCTCACTATTAACGGAAAATTACTATTATAAAATGCTCCGTAATCAGCTAACAATATAACACTAGGTAAGATATAATCCACAAACATACAAAAATATCAACTATGTCGGGGAATTCATTTACTAGGTACAAGGTGCACCATCAATAATAATCCAATACCATTACAATTATCAACCTGCCCTGGTGAAGGTTGGCTTCGTACTCTCTGTAATGCTGCCGATTCATACAACTTGGAAATTCAATTGTTTAGAATGGATTTCATAACAAAAAACAAATTGGCCAACGATGAAAGCCTTGCTGTAATCAAATCAGCCCTGCACCACAGCCAATCCATCCAATAGAGTGATAATCAAATAAAAACTTTAAAAATAAATACTCCGTGTTTTTATGACACGATATGGTTTCCTTTTTTAATCCACTTCATTGTCAACCTACTGCCCGCCTCGCCCACTCAATATGACATCCATAACGAGACGTGGCGAGCTTTGTAGCTGTCAGAAATAAACTCAATTGATTACCTCTGTAGGGCACAAATAAAATACAACAACCACCCTCAATTGTTGCTTTTTAATTTGATTGTATATTGTTATACGTTTATTTATATTCAAAGTCGATTATCACTACATAGTATAAAACAAAGTCGCTTTCTTTGTCCCTATGTATGCTTAAATCTTTTAAACTACGCTACAGATTTTGATGCGGATTTAGTAGATAGAGTGATTGAAGAGAAAGGTTTATATCTATAATAACATCCATTAAATATGGATGGATAAATACTGTTATTTTTTAAGTTTCTAATATGATGTCGTATATCGGAAATAACTACATTTTTTCCGCTCATATTGTGAGATTTATCAAAATAATGTACTAAGTATTGTACACATTGAAAATGTCTACAGAAAAATCCGCGATGGTATATGTCTATCTCTTATGGATATCCCACAATAACATTTTTTTGTCATTTGCTTTTTAGGACAAATGGCTAATTTTCGAAGCGATTTTAACCAATACAGCATTAATCCTTATCCAATTAAATACCTTAAATACATTGTTGATTGATCTATATGGCCCTTTACAGCATATGATTTAAATGAATATTTTCGAAGATATTACACATTTAAGATTTTTAAATGTGTAATATCTTCGAAATTGCAGCGCGTCGGAGGCCGCGGTTCTCCCTATACTCTTTGAATTTAGTATCAGCATATCATCCGTGCGAAGCAGGGGCAGGTCGCTAGTAATTGATAAAACGTAATCCATTTAGTAAGAACGCAAACCGAAATCAATATATTGTCAATAATTTATGTTACTTGTAACTTTTTGACGTAAACCATTGTGGATCTAGCTGCGAGTATATCCGATGTGACTTAGAGGAAACGGCATGGCCACAGCTTCATTCCAAGTGCTAACCCAGCGGTGACAGTTAGTAATTTATATTAATAAACCTGTTCAATACAATAAGTGTTATTCTACTAATAGACATACATTAAATACTTTTTGCTTACGGAATTCAGTAATACGATCTTTAAACCCATGTTTATCCTAAAGCGTAATATATTAATATATGTTAATCGATAGTTAAGGCCAACGGAAGCCTTCATAATATTTGATATACCGTATACGTTAGAATATTTACACTTCATTTATAGAAAAAGAAATAACATAATAATAAAAATTATAAGAGTTGTGAAAGGCGGCCTTATCGCTAACAAGCGATCTCATCCAGGAAACCCTAGTTAGGAAAAAAATATATATGATGGGTAAAGTGCAAGAAGTGCATATCCAATAATAAAATTTAAACTAAAAACTAAAGAATAAGTTGTGTAATAACATAAATATTGAACATAGTTATTATTATTATATAAACAAACAATAGTGAAAGCGGCCTGGCAATATAAATATATATATATACAAAACAGTAAGCCACTGCTATTTCCATACTATTTCACAACATAAAACCCAAATGTTTATGAAAAAAAATCAGCTAGTCAAATAATTTTGAGCAGATTGACGAGTGAATTCATATTCAACCAAAAAGCACTTCAGAATTTCTTAAAGCAAAAATATGGTTATTAATATAAAACACGAAACTAGAAACACTAACAGGGAAACATGTGTGCATCTGCCATTAGGGACATTATTCATTTCTGCTTTGTCACTGCGTCTAATGGTGAAAAGCCATTAGAAGTTTGTTATGAAATTGGGGTTGCACGGAGTTAGCTTCAGTTTTTGGTTAGGTAAACGTTTTCGAAGTTGATAGGTATACAAAATTCGAATCGTCGACGATCCCTCTCCGAGCGGCTTAATCCTTTGGCGTTGCGTAGAGATGTGGGGTCACTCTGCATCTTCTACCGCATTTACCATGGAGAGTGTTCAGAGGAGTTGTTCGGATTAATACCTGCAGCTGTTTCATCATCGGACGTCGAGGTAGAATACGAAATTCTACCCGTATCACCTCGACATCCGCCGTTCCACAACTGAGCGTTTTTCAAGACAGTTTTTGCCGCGCACCACCTCTATGTGGAACCAGCTGCCCACTGGTGTATTTCCGAACCAATTTGACTTAGGGTCCTTCGAGAAAAGAGCGTACCAATTCTTAAAAGGCCGGCAACGCACTCGCGACGCCTCTGCAATTGAGTGTCCATGGGCGGCGGTATCACTTAACATCAGATGAGGCCCGTTTGCCCCCTGTTCTTTAAAAAAATACAAATATCGCGCTTTTTAAGGGACTAGAATATAACGCTATATATTTCTTATTACATATATAGGTATATATATATATATATGCCGCATCACCACAACTTGGAAGAAGTTTTGGAGCTTAAAATAAATTTCCAAGCTCTCTTAAACTAAAGAAAAAATTGGATTTGAAATTTGGAAGAGACTGAGAGATATGTAAATATTTTTAATTATATTTTGTTTGTTTGTTTTTTTATTTTAGCAGTTTAAGTTGTTTAGAGCACAATTCTGGTAACATTAAAAAAAAAAAAATTCTTTATTAAGTAAATAGTCTTAAATCTATATTTTAGTACATCCCTTTTAGGTTCAAGAACCTGTGTTAGGGATGAACGCTCTTTCCTATATGTTAATACTTAATCTACTTAATAAAGCAAAACAGTAAAGGTACTTAAATGGTTAATTAATTATATTACATACTTGAAAAACCAAATTACTGGCGATTGTTGATATTAAATCGTAATAACTAAACAAGTGAGGTAGATTGAAATCAATCACACCATCGTCTTTCTTTTAATTGTGTGAGTGAGACATGAGTGTAACTGTAGTGCAACTCAGACGAGTGTAGTCCGTATGTCGTGACCAGTGCAGGTTAGTACAGCGTAGCATGTCTCTTATCAGCAGGATGATGCGACCACATAAAGTATGGAATACTTTAAATAATTATAATATTTTTATGCGGGAAGTAACCTAACTGAATCGAATGGCTACGATATTATAATACTACATAAGACCGAATTAATATTGAACAATATACCTAATAAAATAAGGTATGAACAATATACACAATAATATGTAAGAACGAATAATTAGCACACGCTTTTTTTTTTTTTTAAATCATCTTGTAATTTGGATTGATTTTTGATATATATCTATTTATTCAACTTCTACAAATAGATCTTCAGTTTGTTGATAATTTAATGTTTTTAGCCACGTAGTTACTGTTTTTTTACACTCTTTAAACGTCATAGGGTATATATTTAGGGTTTTGTTTATTTTGTTGTACATTCTTGTAGATTGGGTCACAAATTGTTTCGAGGCAAAAGTTGTACACACAGTTTGAGGTTTTATTATATATGAGCGATTTCTTTTGCTTAATATAGATATGTCAAACGGGGTATTTTTGTGGACTTTAAGTATGCATTGAAGTATGTATAGTTGCCTAACTGTTAGGAGATCTGAATCTTTATAGAGTTTTTCTGTGGAATATATGTGTAGTAACATTGGTGTGATGATATTGAAATCAAACGTAACCCGTTTCCATCTTACCTATCTTACTTACGACTCTTGGGTCCAACCCAATATAGAACCAGGATCAATAGCTATTATCAACCTAAAAGTCGTGTCGGACCCCAGCTGAACAATTGATGTATTTTACAACAATCTTCCAAATTAATGTAACTTTGTTTATAATGCTCTTAATGAGGTTTAAGTTTCTATTTAGTTTTAGTTATTATTGCTTTTATTTTTTATTTGGGGTTGCTTGTATAGTTTCTTCCCTTGCCAGCTTGCTTCTCATATAATTGATGTGTGTAAAATTTGTGATGTCATATCTTGTTGTATAATTTTAAACACGTTGTTTTAGAATTTATTAATAAATAAATAAATTATATAATAATATTATATTAATTATTTCATATTATAATATATAATAATAATAAGCCTTTATTCAGACAGAAATTTTACATAATTTTAATCTGAAACTAGTCTTTAGTAAGTCGATGACATCAACAACTCATCTGTTTGCCCAACTTTGGCAAAGGCCTCCTCCATTTCTTTCCACTCAGCTCTGTTCTGAGCTTTCCTTGTCCATATTTTCCCAGTAACGGTTTTTATTTCGTCTTCCCACCTTCGAAACTGTCTACCTCGTTTTCTTCCCTTTTTTCTTAGGTACCAATATATGATCTTTTTGTTCCACTTTTCTATACCTCTTATATGACCAGCCCATTTCCACTTCAATCTTCGTAATTTATTAAACCAAATCAATTTTCTATGCGTGCTGTTTTTTGTACAAAGTATGGTAAGTCACGGTAAAAAAGTCTCCCTAATTTTTATTGGTTACATATGGCCGCACTTGCCCGTACAGTGAAATATCGTAAGTAGCATAAGGCTGACTTTTAAAATAACAAGCTGAATGCAGAACATCTGAGACCCCATTAAACGGCCTGTTAGGTCTGTTAGTTACAAAATAAAAGGGACAATATATCTAAATGATCTCGTAATTGTGGGTCCACTTTTGACTCATAACTTTTGTTCAACTAATTTCACGGTCGAATATTATAGCGCTTTGAATTAATTTATCACAAACGACATGAATTGGAGCATGATTTGGGTCGTGTTATACTGGACTTGATTTGGGAACAATGCTGATGTTAAATTTAATTTTTTTATATTTTAGAATATATTTTATGTTTTTTATTACTGATAGTACTACTTATGTGTATGCCTGTGTGCGTTTTTATTGGAATCTACTTAGCAAATTTATTGTGACACAGCCTTGCGATTCTGTAACTCACTTTTTGAACTGTCACAGCGGTTTTCGCAGCGGCGGTCGCGCTCAAATCAGTCGTGAAGCAGTCATTTTACGATTTGGCATTCTGATAAACAATAAACTACAAGCTCCCTGCGCTTATCAAGACGTAATGTGAAATTGCTTAACAGAATACCAAGAGATTCCAAAAATGACGTGAGTGACGAAGGGAGCATTGTTAGTGCTAGGTGAACTCACGGATTAACAGAATCGCACGGCTGGGATCAATTTTTTCAGGTAAATAGTGTTTTAGTTTCGATCCAGCTACAAGTGCATTTCACGTTTAATTACTACAAAAAAAGTTAATCTAAAAATAAGTCTATTTCGTGACTACTATACTATAAAATCCGCAATTCATATTAATGTAAATTGAATGTCATTAACAGTTTTACAAATTGTATCTAAGTAGGTCACCCTCTGTTTAAATCCACCATTGTAACAAAGAAACTTAAAGTTACTCATATAATACTTTATTACCACACAGATAATATTGTTTTATAAATCCTTAAAGGAAGGAGAGAATAGAAAGAAAATTACACATCGTCTTCGCATCAAAATGTTATTTCCTTTTTACGAAGGGATGTAATTTCCGAGTGAAGTAGAACCGGGTCGAAATCTTATACAGGATAGCGAAAGTTCAATTTTCGTAATCCGTCTCCTGAGTAAAGGCTTTATTACGCTTTGTACATTTGGATTTGCATTTAATAAAATGCTGCAGTGTTTGCCAAGTGGCTTCAGGGTGCGACTCTCATCCCTAAGGTCGTAGGTTCAAGCCCCGCTCGAACGGTGAGGAAACCGGCTTGCCATAGACCCATAAAAGTCAACGGCGTGTGTCAGGCACAGAAAGCTGATCACCTATTTGCCTATTAGATTGATAAATAATCATGAAACAGATACAGAAATCTGAGACCATCTAAAAAGGTTGTAGCCACTGATTTATTTATTTTATAATTAAATGCGAATTATCACGTTGGTTGAAATAGTCGTCAACATACTATGACGTTTCGAATTCACAGTAACCTACATATGCCATACAATTAAAGCTAAAAATTCAATAATGTTTTGAAAATGTTGTAAATTCTGTAAGTGTTTCTAGTTTTGTGATTTAGATTATAAGACAGATTTTCGCTTTAATAGAAAAAATCTCTATTTATTTATTTATTTATTTAGTTATCAAGCCCACGACATCACACACAGTCCTAAATCTACCAATTATTTCACAAAATCTTACATCCAAAATGTGCGACAATCAACGCAAGCATAAGTTTCTCAAAAATAATCAAATAGAAATTAAAAAAATACTAAAACACACACATAAATTGTAAATTTATAATAATACATAACTTTAATCCGGTAAAAAGTTTTTTCTTTAAATGTGTAAAGGTTATGTCAATCAAAGACACACACATTAAAATTTTTTTTTTTTTTAACATAAACATAAAATAAAATTTTCAACAAATTTCATTTTAATCACTAAGCAGGAAAAAAAGAAAAATCATCAGAAAAACAGCGAAATTAGGTTCGAGAAAAACACCCCACAATGCTTTCTCTAAAACCGATCAGCCCACTACCGAATATATTCAGCTCCGGATAAGCTGTGTTCAATTTGTTAAAATCACGAAGAGTTCGAACGAGATGTGCCTGAACTCCTACAGATGGCAGAAGGAATTTGGAAGATATTCATATATACCTATATATATATATATTATAATCTCTAATTTTTTTTCATAAAAAATTGGGATCTAACGAGTTGTGTTTTGTGAATTACATTGTACGGGAATGAACGGCAGTGGTTGACTCTTTTTATCAAAAAAACCAGCAACATTTGAAATTCATTAGCTTTAAAACTATCATAAAATTAATTATAAAAATCCAATTACACAGTTATATATCGCACATTTATATTTTATTTATTACCCCTAATTAAACATCTTTTTATAACACTAGACAAGCTAGACGCTTATTTGATGATACCCCGTCGCCCATGGACATCGACGCTTCTACTATTTTGTTGTTTAGTATTTACGAGTATATAAAATAGCAGCTGGGCGAGTTTAGTAGTAAAGTGTGTGTTCTCAACTCAGAGATCATGTACCCTGACTGTACCATGGTTTTTCATGTCAAAATAAACACTTACTAAAGTAGTAAGGGAAAATATTGTGATAAAACTATCATGTCTAGACTCAAAAATCAGCGTTATCTGCTAAGCACAAGAATGTTAATCAACTACAAAAATGATCCCGAAAATCTGAGCCCAAAAACTACAAAGGTCAGTTAAAACAAAAACCAATATAAGAAATTGCCACAATAGAATATAACCAATATTGAATCAGGAATATTTCCCCAAAACGGTTGCCCATTCCCTGTCCAAATCGATTTATAAGACCACAAAAGAATTCTATTACAGGCCGGGGAATGGTGCAGTAATAAGATTTTCAATCTCTGCAACTTGGACCCTTTCAAATCGTTAATCTCTCCTAATAAATGTTCGATCACACGGAAAGTCGGTCAGAGGGAAAACAGGTCCTGAACCTACGGTTCACTTTATCGCTTTATAGTTGTTAATATTAGTTTTTAATAAGGCCTATTACATTTAGTTCGATAGATGCTATACTGAGGGCTTAATCATCGTAATTAGTTAGAAGAGCGTGAAGAACATGTTTGTGCTCATAATTGATTTCATGGGTTTTTATGTTTAGCTTTTTAATAATAATAATATACTAACATTAGTCCGTAAGTTTATACTAACATAATGATGGATTATTTTATCTGAACAAATAAATAAATATATATAAATATCCAATATATAATATTCTCGTGTCGCGGTGTTTGTGGTTAAACTCCTCCGAAACGGCTCGATAGATTCTCATGCAATTTTGTGTGCATTCAGTGTGCATATTCAGTAAGTCTGAGAATCGGACAACATCTATTTTTCATCCCCCTAAATTGTAAGGGTAGTCCACCCCTAAAAAATTTTTTTTAAGTTTTAGACAAAACTTTTTGTTTTTATTTTTATATGATACAACATGCATACAACCCCTAATTTTCACCCATCTACGATCAACCCTTATTTTTTATTATAAATGATATACATGGCAAAACGACGTTTGCCCGGCAGGTATTATATATATATATATATAATTGGATTTTCCAGTTAAAATATGTATTGTATAAAAGAGAATAGATTAAAATTGGTTGAATTTCATGTGTATCTTTTTATATATAACAGTTTTAAACAATTTTAACAGTTTGCATTTCCATCTACATGGAACTAACAACAGAGCTGGTGCGGCTTGTGATGCGGCTGTAAAAGCTAAAGCAGCAAATACAGGCTCCGAATATGATTTTGTCTCATTCGGTGTCGCTATAAGGCTTTTTAAGGAAATGACAAAAAGGTTAGTAGACATTACAGGAGACCGAAGAGCTGGCAGCTACCTCAGACAAAGAATTAGTCTAGCTATTCAAAGGGGGAACGCTGCCAGTATCTTCGGAACCTTGCCTAAAGAAACTCCTTTTAATTATATATTTTAGTTATTATATTTTAAAGTTAGCTATTTCTTTTCGTTTTATTAATAAAGTAAATATTAACAACACTTGAAATGAATCTTACAATTATATATATACATTATACACTTTAATATTTTACTTTTATATAATAGGGGAATAACGGGCAGGAGGCTCACCTGATTTTAAATGTTACCGTCGTCCATAGACACTCACATTGCCAAAGGGCTCGCAAGTGCGTTGCCGGCCTTTTATATTTTGCCTGTTTTTCTAGTGATAAATATTTGACTACTTAATATTTATGTTAGTGTAGTAGTAAAAAACAGTGGCCCTATAACTCCTGGTCTTTTTTATAAGCAAGTGATTTCGTCATGACACATGCAGTTGATTTGGTCAGATTTATCAACAAGTATTAATTGTGTATAGAAAACTTAATTGGTACAAAATGGGTTAGAACGCACGATGTCCGGGTGGAGAGTCGCGTACCAGGTTAATGCTTTAAGTAATCACACGTCTTGATTTAACCGCAAACTTAAACTTAGAACGCTAAATTATTATCAAAGTTCGTTATTTACCTTCCCCAATAAAGCCACTTGGCGTTGTGGTAATTGGGTCAAGTGATGTGCAAGCATTTGGAGTGAACTGCATACCCATTTGCCCATACGAACTTCACAACTAAGTAGCATCTACAACTTTCCTTATGTGTTCTGTGTTGACATTTTAAGTTTAAACGTTAGGTTGATAAACTTTTAGAAATGTGATGTCGTAGTTAATATTGGTTTTAAGTGTACGTGATTTAATTTTAAAAAAGCTAACAAGCGATCTCTTCCAGAAAAAAAATACTAAGGGTAAAGTGCATATCTAAATTAAAAAGAACATTACAAGTAACATGAACATTTATAATTTCATTATACGACTACTAAGTTAAATAAAAAACCCAAAAACGAATCGTAAGATATATTTATATTCTACAAAATAATATACAAATATGAAAAGCGTGAATGGAAAAGAAGTATAATATATATCGATTGATTTAAATTGGTTTTCGTGTAAGTTAAAAAATAACTGTTGTTGTCGATTATTGTTTTGTAAATTATAAATTAATTGCATACATAAATGTAAATTACTTGTAATAAAATTCGTAAGCAACGGAAAGTGATCCAATCAGTCAACGCTTATTGCTTTGTTTAATAGTAAAAACACAAATTTGCTGGAAATTTTTATTATGACCAACAAGTCTTTGAACTCACCTACGATAATTAACAATTTTGCAAACGACTGAACACTTGCACTAGCTTTGATCACAGAGGAATTGATTGCAGTCGGGTCGTAAACTAAACTAAGTTTATTATTCACTCGGAAGCTTCCAGAAAAGATTTATATAGCTTTAGAAATAACTCAGAGTATTAAATTTTTAGATACTTTTAGAATACTAATCATATAATTTTTCGGAGCATTGTTGGAAGACTTAATTTTATAGATATTATAACTATAAAACAAAGCTTCTTTCTTGACAAACAAACTTTTATCTAAGGCTTTAGTCGACGGTTTGTAACGATATATAATATGTGCGGCTTGGCTTGTGCGAGGTGTGTATTACCGTAGGAGAGATGTTGTCGATCAAAAATGCAAAAATAATGTCCGGCTTTCGGCTAGGTGTATTTTTTTAATCGTCTCTTTACTAAGACATAAGATATTACGATCAAGCCTAACTTAAGACTAATAAGTAAATTTAGTCTAATAAACTAATAAGGATATTTAGCATAAGAATGTGTCTAACTAAATAACACTACTTACAGTCTTAAAAGGATAGACACTCTGTTTTTTGCTGCGTGTAATTTTTTAAACCTATAATTAATTAGATTATAACACTACGGAGAACTCTATTTCTATGTTTAAAATATACTATGTTATTGAAATGTAACATAACAATCATTCACAACATTATTTACAATATTCTTAACCTACATAAAAATAATAATAATTGATAATATTATATTTATATTAATTGTATACAACTTAGTATAAATATAACTGTAATAACCACTCTCTGGTATGTCTAAAATAAACTATCGAGCTCCTATATTACAGTTTGGTGACACCATTACTCAATCCACCTGGGTGACGCGGCTAAAAGCTTTCTCCTGTTTTTCGAATGTGAGTGTTAGAACTTTGCGTTGATATGCTCGTAATATATAAATAAACGTAATATATGCTTCGAAAAATGGACAATTTAACACAAAATAATTTTTCAATTCAAACTAGTAGGTACTTTCTGAGATTATGTTTAATGAAACTCTTTTTTTTTGCATGTTGTTCCCACGAGAATGTAATTTCGGGCTCCTATTTCACCATGCCTCTTGCTGAAAGTGGACAAATCTTTGTTTTTAATTTATTTTATTATTATTTATTACTAAAGATGTCATGTGGAACATGGCGTAATGGTTGCAGCTCCTTACAAACGTTGTGATAAACAAAAAACTTGGCGATTAAAATGAATTGCGGAAAGTTTATTGCCAGTTCTTCTCTTCCGTTCTACTCCCTTGATTTGAGAACTGGCAGTAAATGTAAAATTAGAAGCATTTAATGTATATTTCTTTTTTGACGTTCATATGTGTACATTGTGTTACCTATATGATTAAATGATTTTTGACTCAAAATTTTAATTTATGACAGTTTAGGGGTGTCTGGCAGGGGGTAGCAACTGTAAAAAGTGTCAGGAAATGGATTATGTAATTTCTAAAGTTATCCTGAAGAATGTATAACAAAATTGTACTTTATTCTTTGAGGAATTTAAACTATTTATCACATACTTACAGTCGCTGGCCGTTTTTACTTGTATTGGAGACATACACAGATAAACTTTCAGCTAAATATAAATATAATTTCAGATAAAAGGAGGAAGGTTTGGCCGGCATTTGCTCTATAATAATAGTATTCTGTTATAATTCTGACAAATTAATAATCAATATTTTTATACGTATATCAAACATTTATAATACGCATGTTAATGAGGTCTTGTATGAAAAATTGCAGCAATGGCCTTTGAAATATAAACTAATTGAGGCAGAGGTAACGAAGCAGGGGATGAGAGCAATCAAGAATAATGATCCTCGTGGGTCACGGAGAAACAGCGATTTGTCACGGCTATGGCGGAATATTTCTTATTTTGTATACTATTCGTCTACGTTATATTTGCTTGGCGGAGTTGAAGTAATTAATTATCGTTTGAGCAGGCAGTCTGAGCAGTATTAGTGGTTAAGCATTAATACTGAGGTAGAAATGTAGATCTAAGTCTAATAAGGGTTTGGATAGAATATGTGTTGCTGTAAAGTATGCACAGAACCTTAAGCAGAAAATAGTAGTAATAGCCCTATGTAAAACCAGTGGGGAAAGAAAGAAGAAAGAGTAATTTGACTGGATTACAGCCTTCTAGCGGTTTGGGGTAGCGGTATGGGTAAGAATTCTTCGCAATATTTCTATTTGTTAAAACTTTTAATAATATGACAGAGCGAGACAGAGCGTTTTTCAAGGCAGTTTTTGCCGCGCACCACTATGTGGAACCAGCTGCCCACTGGTTTCCGAACCAATTCGACTTAGGGTCCGTCAAGAAAAGAGCGTACCAATTCTTAAAGGCCGGCAACGCACTCGCGAGCCCTCTGGCATTGAGAGTGTCCATGGGCACTATCACTTAACATCAGGTGAGGTTCCTGCCCGTTTACCCCCTGTTCTATAAAAAAAGACTTAATGACAAAATTAAATATAGTGCAGCGATATAAACGTAAATTTCTACGGTAAAATAAATCTACCAAATGTTTGATAATATATTTGAGGTTGAACCTCTCGCTGATTAGAATTTGCTTTTGTAAGCATAAATTCATAAATGCATGAAAAGTAGGCCGCCACATCGCGGCCCTCATTACATAGAGCCTTCGGGGGAATTCGCTCGTACATTTCAAAACCTTCTATAAAATGGTGCCGCTATTCTTATAGTACTCAGTTACTTTAATCATGGGAATAAAGGGAGTTTTGTCACGTTTTGAATGCTCAGTCTGTATAACTTTATTATTGAAATTATAAAGTTATTTTTAACACAAATTTCGATTTGAAACGGACATATTGTTTGGAGTAGTAGACCTAATCCTTACGGTACTCCGTAAGTAGATCTTGATCATCTGTCAGGCTTCACCATAATTTGGTTTCGAAACTCGTGCAGTTTATAGAAAATATCGTATCGAATAAGTGTTAATAAAAATATAAACTTCTATCCTTGTTAAAATTTTTGAATTTAGGACTACGTTCCGCATACTCATTATCATAATTAGTGTCCCAATTATAGTATAATATATTGATTAATCAGACAATATATAAAAATATTCACCTAAACCTCTTTTGACCTGTTTTTTGTTTATTCAGCTAAACACTATGATCGTTAAAGCATTATAAAAAATTCAATATCCTACATAAACAAAAAGTAGACATTAAAATATTATTGAACAAATAATATTTTATCTGTTGGGCCGATAAGGTTGCTTTTGGACTAGTATACTATAATAAATATTAAAATTACCAACATACGATTGAATATATCCGCCCACCAAAGGACCTTTAATGTCCTTTCAAAAGAATGTGCTAACACTTATAAATTTTAACTCTTCTTGCACTACATTTTATACAACCAAATTATACAAAATTGTAAAAAATGAGAATAGATTAATGTTTTGATTTAATGTAAGATATTCAATTCATTCATGTATTTAACAGTAATTAATTAAGAGTTTGCAAAGATTAGATACAGATCGTTATACAACATTATTTCCGTTTTTAACACTATAAACTCGAGTAACACCATCTGATCCTGGATTTCTTTCAGTAATCCGTCCGAGGATCCATTTTCCAGGTGGTATTGTTGTTTTATCCTTATCCAATTTTAATAATTTAATTATTATTTTTAGAACTACAGAGATATTACATCTGGTAACGAGTTTGTAAATATCACTAATCATCTTACTATTTTTTAATTTCTTTAGAATCCCAGATGGCATCAGACCATTGAAAAACTTGAGTAGAAGTTTTTAATAAAACATTCGCAAATGCAAAATTCTCGTAAAGTACATATACAAAAATAAATCTAAAGAAAACATTATTAAAAATTAAATTCTACTTCATGGCTTGCAGGTTGAATTTATGAAGATTTAATAAAGCGGCAACAAGCAGTGGCGAAACTGAAGTTATAGGACTGGGCTACGGGGCCTTCTGTCGACTTGGAGCCTAGGGCCTCCGGCTGGGATAAAATGTTTGACAATGAATTAACGTACTGACTTCTGTTAGTCGTAATGCCATAAATAATTATAGGTCACTAACGCCATAACATTCATATATATTTCAAGAGCAACAAATCAATACAAGGATAACTCTAGAGCAGCTCCAGGAGTTTTCAGGCCTTCTGTGGCAAAATTGTGAATTCATAAAACATATTCATAGGTAGTCTGTAAATATTCAAATAATATTTATCCAATTAGTGGCGCGAACGGCTTTCCGCGCAGTCCGTAGCACCATTAAATATTCTAAACAATACAATATCCTCGAGTTGCGACAGAGGATCTATAACTAACTTAACTTATAACTTTAAGAAAACACATAATTTATATTTGACTATAAAAAGGATGTTGTCAATTATACACCACATAACAACGTCTACTTTTTATAAGAATTTCGAAGTAAGATAGTCGAACGTGATACTATGACGAAAATAAAAAAATCAGTGGTGCCTTTTTAGGTCTGGGCCTCAGATTTCTGTATCTGTTTCATAATCATTTGTCAAATCTAATAGATGAACGGCCTCCTGTGCCTAACACATCTTCGACTTTTTGGTTTCAAAGCAAACTGGTTTCCTCACGATATTTTCCTTCACTGTTCAAGCGAATGTTAAATGCGCACATAGAAAAGAAGTGCATTGGGGCTCAGCCGGGGATCGAACCTACCACCTCAGGGATGAGATTCGCACAATGAAGCCACTAGGCCAACACTGCTCTGATATATATCTATACCGTTAGCAATACACAGACAATTCCATAATTTTGAAGCCCCGTTTTAATTTAGAAACTTAATTTATGGTTGTATAATAAAAAATTGTTGATGCTAGTAGTAAAAGTCGGTTACATATTTTGTGAAAAAGGAATTTATTTCACAAAAAGGCCCTCGATTTTTACTAACGTCACTGTTCCAAATAAGGCTTGCTGGTTTTAATAAAGTCTACGAAGTAATGACTCATAATTTTGTTCTTTAATCATTCTTGACCTTTTATCTAAACTGTGTATTTTTATAAGATAAAATAGAAATGCGGTAATTATACCCGCTTAATAGCAATACTGTGTGTTCATTCTTTTCTCACTATTAGGTGTTTATTTTTAAATTTTACAGGCTCTGAATAAGTTCAAAAATACATACTATATATTTATAACAATAATTGTGGATTGAATTGAAATTAAGCTTATGACTATCACAAACTAATTCAATTTAAATTTAAAATTCAGCGTTTAGCGTTAAAGAATGACAATTTAAATTTAAGTTTTAATTTTGTAATTACTTTGCACTCGCTATAATTCAGGACGCAGGTCGTATGAAAAGGGTATGACGGCAAAAGATAATTATGTAGGTTAATCCAAGTTAATTACGCTTACATTTTATATTAACCAGGATATTTTAAGACTTTAATAAAATGCCTAGTTCATACTGCACTGAGATTGTAAGTGGCGATCGAAAATGATAGAGTATTTTTCTATAGTTTTTCAAGATCCAGAACAAGGAATTAGTGTCAAAGTCAAAAAAGTTACGAATAAAGTGTTTTTATACTGGTAAGATGACGAACTACGACCGTTTTCATACAGCTTATCAAATAATGCTATTTTATAACAGTAACAAGTAAAATGACAGCAAGACAATGTTCACGCCCCAGGAAGGGTCATGGGGTCATCTGTGGTGTCTGGATCTGCTAATGAATTCTCTTGAAATAGAATTCAAATTTGTACAATATAATGTATGTTGATTACGAATAAAAACATCAACTAGAGGACCGATTTAAAAACTTTCACTATTACAAATTCAGTGGCTAGGGTTTATTTATTTCCGAATAAAATAAATAAATGGCCACACATGCAAAACCTGGACGCTAGAATGGATAATAATTTTCTCCAGGTCGGGTCGCACATGGCAGAATATAAGTTTATTTATTTGGTCTTTATTTTTAAAAGGCCGGCAACGCACTCGCGAGCCCTCTGGCATTGAGAGTGTCCTTGGACGGCGGTATCACTTAACATCAGGTGAGCCTCCTGCCCGTTTGCCCCCGTTCTATAAAAAAAAAACCGGGGCACATAAAAAAATAATCGGTAATTTAAAGGCTGAGTGCAACGGGCGGCCTTATCGCCTATATATATGTCCCAGGGAACGTGGTAAAGTTAAACCGTATCTGTCAAACGTAAAAACCGTATCCGCAAAACGATCATGAATTACCTTTTATTCCTAGACCGAAGCACTTATCGTTACGTTCAACGTAAAAAGTTATCGAACTTAAAGGAAATTGCATGTTGTTTGTGATGCATTTTACTTAGGTTTTTATTCTTGGGGAAAATGAATACGTAGCAATGAGTAATAACTTCGTAAAAGTGTTTTCACAGCGAATTTTTACATATTTCACACAGTTCTATACTTAATGGTATTGACACAAATATAATGTAGGTTCGTATCATCATATATTTGTTTCAAAACTAAATACAAAATTTTTAAAACACACCAAAGAGATCAGTCTTTATGCTATAGCTATGAAACACAAATTTCTAAAAGCATCTATAAATATATGACAACCCAGTGACGATTTTTTATTTCTGAAAAGAAAAAATACATTAAGTATACAATAATATAGCTAGGAACAGATTTTATTGGAAAATTCAATTCTCATTTTTAGTATTTTTCTTTACTTATTATTAATGTTTCCCACCGTTAAAACCGTCCCTGAACTTCCACAAATATCTTCAAGATCATAATTCTGTCCAGCCATACCCTATCATTAGCGAGACAAACGAACAACAATTCATTTATACAGTCAAAATCTGTTATAACGACATCGAAGGAACTACTCATATTTGATCGTAAAAACCGATAGTCGCAACAGCCGATGAAGTTGTTGAGTACCTAATACATAGAATACAGCCGGAACAATATAGCCGATATGTTGTTCTAAACGATGTCGTCGAAAACGGTTTTGACTGTAAATACAGATATAATATATTTTACTATTAGAAACATTGATGCGTCACATACTTAAAATATTTATTTTCATGCTAAGTACAGAGTAAAACATGGTTTTATCACCAGGAACCCATTTTTAACTTCTAGCTTAATTTATCGCCTGAAATTGCTAAGCTCCCTACTAAATGCCTTAATTCCTTTGTTCTTATGCAGACATCACTTACCTAGGCGCTCCAAGATTTTTTGCATACGCCATGCAATTTAATTATATGCCGGGAATTTTTAATTTTCAATTCTGCGTCTTTCATTTTATATCTTTTATTTTTTAATAAAAAAATGTATAGAAAAGTTAATGTAATAGATAGTAGGAAATGAAGCAGATATATAAAGTTTTCTTTAACACGTGCTAACTACTTTTTTGTATGGGGCTACGTTTTATTACTCGCTTAGTAGGTATAATAATAATATAAGAGAATTGTGTTAAGAGACGTGATGGACAAAAATATATGAAAATAATTTAACACAATTATCAATGAAAACTCTTCCAACGTTTCGTTCTTTGTGCAGCAAACAATATTCACATAAAAATAAATCAGTGGCGCTACAATTTTTTGTAGTTCTGGGCCTCAGCATCTGCATTCATGCCAAATTTATGCATCTGTTTTACCTCATCCTGTCCCTGGCAAGCCGTCGACGTTTTGGGTTTTCTCACGATGCCGGTTTCCACACGATGTTTTCCTTCACCGTTTGAGCGAATGTTAAATGCGCAAATAGAAAGTCCATTGGTGCACGCTGAAGGCACTAGGCCAACACTACTCGATAATATTGACATCTAGTTTGTGTATTATATAATTATTAAATATATTAAGATTAAAAAATCTGCTCAATTCCACACGAAAAGTACCTATTTATAAATCAGCAGGCAGGTGGATGGCGTGAAAAAATATATATTAGAAATACGTTTTAATATTCAAGACATTTAGATTTTAGAAGCTGGATAACTAAGCAAGCCGATTGGCAAATAGGTCAAGCATAAGCAATATCTTAATGTAGCGAACGGTGAACGTGGCGTTGAATAAAAGTTTTTTATATGTCTGTTTTTTACTATAGTTGCATATCCAAGATTGTATTACAGGTGCCCCTCTTTGAACCTATTAATAGGTTATTATAAGACAATCACTACATAGTATAAAAGAAAGTCGCTTTCTCTGTCCCTATATCCCTATGTATGCTTAAATCTTTAAAACTACGCAACGGATTTTAATAGATAGAGTGATTGAAGAGGAAGGTTTATATGTATCATAACATCCATTAAATAGTGGAGAAATACTGTTATTTTTGAGGTTTCTAATGAGATGTCGTAAATAATTACATTTTTTCCGCTTACATTGCAAACGCAGGCTGAACCCTGGGATTTATCAAAATAATTTACTAAGGGCTGATTTCACCAATGTCGTAGTTATCCGAGAATAGCTATACCAAGGATAAACATATTCGCTTGAATTTAATCCCAGATAACTCACTTTACATTTCACCATGTAAAACATCCGATAAACTAGTCTCAGATTAGCTATTCTTTGGAATAGCCGTTTTGCTTATCTGTGAAAGTGTATATTGAGTGAACGAACAAATGAGTGTATAATGAAAACAAATTAAATGTGCAATTTCTTTAAAGAACATGAAGGTTAAATGGAACTTTTTACTTTAGTTGGATTATACGTCAGTTTGAAGCTGTCATGGAACCTACTTTGTAATCTGTGGTCAGGTCATAGAAGCTTTGTTTTGCCTGAGTGTTTATTTTGGTTTTGATTTGAAAGAAGAAAATAAATAACAGAAACAATATCGTTCATGATAATGACCGATAGAAAAAGAAGTCCTAACTGGCAAATGCCAGAGAAGATGTTACTGGTAGATCTGATAACTGACCATTTTAAGATAGTGGAAAACAAGCGTACCGACGCAGTAACCATGAAAGAAAAAAATGCTGAGTGGATTAAAATATCCAATGAATTCAATTCGCAAACCAGTTTCAGCCACAGAACCGCGGAAAATTTAAAGGCACAATGGGAAAGCTTAAAAAAATTCACCAAAAAAGAATCTGCTGCTGCAAGGCATTACATGATTCAAACAGGTAAAATCATTTTATCATTTTACATGCTTATTTTCGCAGCTAAAAGCATCTTCATGATAAACCTATGGTGGTACTGTGACATTCTTAACTATATTTGATTTTTTGTTTAGGTGGGGGACCTGCAAAGCCTAAATCTGACGACCCGTTATTTACCCGGATCTTGGGTCTTATTTCAACAGTTGCTGTTGGACTCGAAAATCCATATGATTGCGATAATTTTATATTAAAAGAAAATGAAACACTGGCTACAGTTAAAATTCCAGATGTATCAGGCATATTTGTGCCGAACACCACTGTGACCAAGTCAACGCCTCTTGACTTGGATATTGATGCTGCAAATTTTACCTGCGATAATGATAAATCACAAGGTGACTGTGCTGCTGATTGGGTAGACTACACCCCAAAGATGCTGCAATCTCAGAAATCTGCTCCTCTGCGTGCACAGTCAGTTCTGCCTGTGGTTCAGCCAGCTAAATCGACGCCTCTTGCCTTGGATATGGATATTGATGACTGTGCTTTAATATCTGTAGAGGATGCTGGAAATACCCCTCTTACTCAAAAGAAAAATTGGAGCAGCAGACGCAGACCTACTTTACCGGTTTCTTCAACTTTAGAAAAGTTACATAAAATTAAAATAAAAGCTGTACAAATGCAAATGAATTTTGCTGCTGAGGAGAGAGAGGAAGGAAAAAAATATTTGAAGTTGAAATAAAAATTAAATATTAAAACGGGAGAAAATCAAAACACGAAATCTTTTTGCACAAATGAAACATCGAAGAATAAATAGAAAACCAACCTAAAATAGGTTATCTCATTAGATTTAAGTATATTGTTGTTATATTACAGACTTAACTTTAATAAAATTGTAGTTAATAAAACAAATATAAATGAAAAAGTTGTTTCTTTATTGTTTAGTTTTATCTTAAAATAATAAACTACATAAGATTTCTAAAGTAGTTATTTATCAGTAACTCTCTAGCTCTATTTCCTCGAGGAGTTCCTGAGTCCTCATTTTCATATCTTATTTGCCCATTTTGTAAGAGCACCTCCCAAGGTGCTGGAAGCTCCAACTCTGGATCATCAGGCGGGACTGCTTCTCCTCGTTGACGCAATATATTATGTAGAACAGCAGTTGCCATAATTATAACCAAGGCCTTGTTTAACTTCACTCGTAGCCCTAAAGATAGTGCTGGAAATCTTCTTTTCCAAACACCATAAGACCTCTCTACAGGATTTCTTGTTCTTATTTGCGACTCGTTGTAAAGTTGCTCCACTGGTGTTCTGGGATTTTCTAGTGGAGGCATAGAATATAATGTGGCTGCATATCCACCATCAACAAGCAAAATTCCTTCACCATATTCACCAGCTTCAAATTTTGCTTTACGGCAACAATTGTTGAAAATAAGGCTGTCATGTGCTGATCCAGGCCATCTTGTAACAATGTCTATAATCTCCAAATTTGCATTGCATATGGTCTGGACATTAATAGAAAAGTAACCTTTACGGTTTCTAAACAGTTCTGCCTGTTCGCCTCCGGGTGAAGAAATACGAATATGTGTGCAGTCCATTGCTCCAATCACTCTAGGAAATCGTGCTAAACGATAAAATTCCTGTTGATTTTGTCGAATCTCCTGTTGCGTGTTTGGAAATTTTATGTAAGTATTCATGGTGAAGTGATGCTATGGCAGCACTAACTCTATGTATTATCCTGTGCGCTGTGGGTACGCTGAGCCCACTGAAATCACCTATCGTCAGTTGTGTATTATTTGAGGCATAAAATCTTAAGGTGGCTAAAAACTGGTTGACTGGAGAAACTGATTGATTCCTGTAAACAAAAAAAAGGCTTAATTAGCTACATAAACACAGATAAATCCATAGTAATACCTTAAAAATAGATAGTTAGGTTAGGAACCTATCAAATATTTGTTTATTTTACAGAAACTTGCCCCTCAGATATGAATTCTAAACGGTTTTCAATTTTCACCAATAAATTATATGTTGCGACCTTGGATAACCGAAATCTTATCCTGAAGTCTTCATCGTCGTAGTTGTTGAAATGATCATTTCTTTCTTTTATCCATCTTGGACGCCTTACAGCATAGTTTTCGTTTTCGCTATCATCATCACTGTCACTTTCGTAAATAATTCTTCTTAAACGTTGCATTATCTATAGTTGTGATAATTAGATCAAGGAAAGAAAACAGGAACAACTCTGAGGGAACAACCACAACAAACTCGGGATCAAACAAAATGTCTGTGTTCTATGAATCCTGACAGCTGACATGACATGGCGGCCATTTTTAACCAAGGAATATCTCCGTATTCGTTCAAAATTGGGCGTATAAATCTTATCCTTGGAATAACGTTTTATTCTCAGGTTAAGTAGTTGGTGAAATGTAAAATTTGCTATTCCAGGGTTAATTCCTTGGAATAAAACTTATCTGAGTTTGGTGAAATTAGCCCTAAGTATAGTACACATTAAAAAGATCTACAGAAAACTCCGCGATGGTATATGTCTATCTCTTATGGATATCCCACAATAACATTATTTGTCATTTACTGTTTACGACAAATAATGACTAATTTTCGAAGCGATTTTAACCAATACAGCATTAATCCTTATCCAATAAAATACCTTAAATACATTGTTGATTGATCTATATGGCCCTTAACAGCATATGATTTAAATGAATATATTCGAAGATATTACAGATTTGAAAATCAAACGCTAAGTCCCGCCATTTTCCAATACTTTGGAAGTAGGTATATGTGATGTTTTTATGGGAGCTAGAAAAATAAACCCAATGACACTTTTAAATTTTAAATAGGAGTTAATTTTTTACACTCAAAGCATACTCTGTGTCTGACTGAAGAAATATACTAACATTGCTTATTGATAGTTCGAAACATTTTCATATAATCTGCAAATAATAGTATTTCACATGACTAAATTGCGTTGGGTAAGTCATTAATTAATATAAGAAATAGCACCGGTCCAAGGTTCGAACCTTGGTCTATTCCAGAACGTGTTGGGTATGTTTTGGAAACGGAAATTTAACATATGTAGGATGAGAATAATGAGGAAATCGATATGGCCCTTAATGTAAGAGTGCATGTTGTCAGGGCCGGGGGAAGTGCTATACGTAGTCGGTCCCAAAGTTCTGTCATAAATAGAAATAATGATAAAAACTAAAGTACAAATCAGTTTTTAATGAGTGATATATCAATTAATAGTACATAAATTAAGAAATAGAAATAGCATAAAATTATTCGAAATGACCTCCCTTATTTTTAATACAGGCCCTTAAGCGCCGCGGCCAGTCGTCTATCGCAGCACGCACCATATTCATGTCGATTTCAGTGACTGCTTTCTTTAAAGATGACTTCAGACACTCCAAATTTTTATGGGGTTTATCACAGACCTTCCTCTCTAAGACCTGCCAAATTTTATAGTCCAAAGGATTAAGGTCTGGACTGGAGGAAGGCCAATCCTCATGTCTAATTAAGTCGATGTTTTGACGCTCAAACCAGGTTGGAGTGGTCTTGGCTTTGTGTGCAGGCGCAGAGTCCTGTTGGAACACAAAGTGATGTCCCGAAAATAGCGTGCTGGGCAGGTTTTTGACAAGCTGGTCCAAAACCGTGTCTTGATACACTTTTGCACTGGTTTTGACCCCCTTTTCGCAAAAATGAACCTCAGTTGGCCCGTAATAGGACACTCCCAACCAGACCATTACTGATGATGGATGATGTCCATGTTGCACCCTCGGAACTTTATTTCCAGCTTCTTCAGAACTCCTAGCGTACACTCTATCATTCTGTTTATTGTACTTCTCTTCAATATCGAAAAATTTTTCGTCCGTAAAGAGGATATCACGGTGTCGGTTTTTCGCGTACCGCTTTAACAAACCCCGCGATCTCTTAAGCCTTATTGCTTTTAGACGAGCATTAAGTAGGTGCCCACTCTTTCTTTTGTATGCCCGTAGACCAAGATCTTCATTTAAAACCTTTTTTACTGTTTTCCTACTGACACCCATCTGCAAAGCCATCAACTTCTGTTTTCGGACAGGATTTCTTGCTATCCGCGCCTTGATAGCTTTGATCACTGCTGGTGTCCTTGCGGAGCGTGGCCGGCCAGTTCTTTTCTTGTCCTCAACACTGGAGACTTCATTGTACCTATCAATAGTACGGTACACAAACCTAAGCGTTATATTTAAATTTTTGAGCAACTTGAAAATGGTACTCGCCGAGTGCCCACAGCGGTGCAACGCAATAACAGCTATTCGGTTTTCTTTCAATGTCCACTCCATCTTGAAAATTTACGGAAAGTGATTGTTTTTTGTTTTAAAACAATAGTCAAACAATCAAAAATAGAATGCAATAATTTTTTTATAAAATCATGTTCGTAATTTAAAAATAATGTGCCAGTGACAGAACTTTGGGACCAACTACGTATATATGTTTCTTGATACACATTAGAATCATTTCCTTGCTCAGTGCCGTGATATCAAAGATATATATATATATATATATATCAAAGAGGAGGTATGATTTTTGGCTATGACATCCGTGGTCTCTACGTGATTTATTGATCGCAATTTAAATGACTATGATGCAAGTACTTTAAATATTTCCAGCGCCAGTGAAGTTGGCCCTTTTTTTAATTTTAGAATAATATCACTGTTATAGTACACTGGACAGACACTGAAAAGACAATATACAACCAATCATAGCTAAGAAGAATGCAAGAATCGTGTCAGCGAGTAACAACACTTACCATTTTATTTCCTATGAGTATACGACGTCGACGAAAATAAACAAAATTTTAATAAGAAAAATAATTTATTCAATAACTAAGTATAAAAATTATTACATCACATATTTTTTCATTTAGGGTTTTTGTGAATAGACGGTGATTTACTAGACTAGCTTAAACATTTGTAATAGTACACATATCTTAAAGATTTTTGTGAGAGAAGAAATCGGGAAAGAGAAGTTGAAAGACGGCGACCGTATTGTCTCGGCACGTAACTTGGCAAGATTTTGCGTAGATCTTTATGAAACTGATATTTAATAATTAAAAACTAGATAATTACGTATTTTATCGAAATCTAATCTTATTTTGGGAAGAAAATTAAAGTTTACTAACGTAATGTCAACTGTCAAACATGGCGGCCATAGATGAGTACAATACATAGTCTATAGAAGTTGAGCCAAAGAATATTTTGGATTTTGACTTATGACCAAAGCTTTGTAATGAAAATTAAAAAAAATACTTATTAAATATGAAGATTAGTTATCGTAAATTAAATACAGAAAAGGCTAATGCGCTGAATCTTGCCAACTTATTTGCCGGGAAGCATATTGATGGAACTGAAAGTCTAACACATCAAGTCAAAATTTGTATTTGAACCTTATTAACTGGTTAAATAAGTTAGGACTTTAAATATATAACTATGTGACTATAGACAATATTTTATATCTAATCGAAAATCAAGTAAGCGCCATCTCGTTTTAGTTTACGTCACTTTCAGTTCCATTCTATGTTAAAAATCTATAGTTGAAAATTTAGTACAGACAAAATATTTAAAATGTTTTATTTCAAATTGTCTATAATTGATAGATTTATGTATCTATTAAGATTTTTTTTCTAGAACGAGAAATCTCTCTATAAATACTACATATAAACCAAATTGAAATATTATCAAATAATTTTAGATAGATCGATATATATTTAAACATTTCTGTGCAACCCAGATACAGAAAATTAATAGAATATCTTTTATATAAATAATTTGTTCACGATAAATACAGCACCAAAATTTTGAGTATTGTTCACCAATATTGCACATACGTCATTTTTATACTATGACCAGTATTACCACAGATAAAAAATATCTCATTATGCAGAAGAAATCACAGATTACATAATCTTAATACTAAAGAGAAAATGCTTTCATTATATACAAATTGTGATTTTGTGCTACGATTTCTGAAGCCTCTAATGTGAAAAAATCATCTACCCAAAAACCAATGGGGCATGGGGCACACATTACACGTCCGTTTCATTAATAATTTTGAGCGTAATCCGAAATCTGCTGGTAATCGAACCCAGGACTTAATCCACTAAGTGGAGGCATCTCAACCTATGGCCTCATTCAAATCTCAGTTCAATCTGTCAAATGTGTCAAAAAAATTGACAGCTCTAGAAACTAGTTTCAAGTTAATTTTCTTAATTGTGATGTCATAGACACACAAAAAGTATTAACGCATAAGTTTACGTCTGTCAGGCAATATAGAACATATCTCATTCAATTTTAAGCCAGCCAACTACCTATACGTGATTCCATATCGCGTGGCCACTTGTGGTGTATGCGTACTCGCCACAGCCAACAATAACGGCACATCATTAACATCAATGTTGAGTGATCTGGTGAGCGTAATGATGTCACAAAAGTCGGTCGACATCAGCATATCTGCGAGGGTTTTGGACAAAACACAGAATTCCCGAAGTTTGCTCTCAAGGAAGAGGAGACACTGGAAAAACAAAACATAATTGTACGGAAATAATAAAAATATTTCACGCTATTTTTATTTATTTATAAGTTTTAAAACAACGTGTATGTGTCGTGGCCATATCGTAGATTAGCTCAATTCATGAAATGTTCGAGAATTTCATGAAATGGTTACATTTCATGAAATGTTTCATTGTCTATTGGCCAATTCGTGATGTGGTTTGGGCAGATCAATGATAAGAAATCGTTTCTCGATATGGGCAACTAAACGCGCGGCTTCTTCATGAAATGGTCAATTATTTGATCATATCGTAAAGTAGTTACATTAATTACCGGTAGAGGCGCTGCAAACGCTTTGTTTATGTGTGAAGATGGTGGCCGCTGTCGATAATGTTGTTTCTCGCAGTGAAAAAGTGAATAATTCGTTAATAAATGACGAAGAATGTGATAGTAAAAGAGTTTACGACGAAAAGGTTCTCGAGTACTATGCAAGTCACGCAAAAACTGAGCAAAATGTAAAAAAACCGTGGAGTTTGGATCGCATTTCACAGGTTAGTATTTTACTCTTAAATTACATAAATTTTCACTTATTTTATCAAAATACTCTATGCCAGCTAACGTATTGTGAATTAATTGATATTATGTAAGTTTGTGAATTATGACCTATTAAAGTTAATGTTTTTTTTTTCCTTTTTTAGGTTATGAAACAAATTAAGGAGAGTAGGGTGACTACGCAAAAGAAGTCCATGGACTATTACTGGTTATCAAAATATGATATTTTGGAAACTGCGAATGAGGAATATCTTATATTCAAGAAAAAATGCGTCGACGATGATACGATTCGCATAATTCCGATGGAGAAGTATTTTGAAATATTAAAGGAAGTACATAAAACTTAAAAATGATTCAACACATTAAAAATAGGCTTTATATTCCGAAGAAACCCATCGAGCTATTCGTTGACCTGTGCTCTGTTTGTCAGAAGAAACGTGCAGTGCCAAGGAAAGGTATAGTAACTCAGCCGATAATTTCTAAAGATTTTAACACACGAGGGCAGGTGGATTTAATAGATTTACAGTCTGCCGCGGATGGAGAATTTAAATGGCTTATGAATTACCAAGATCATGCCACAAATTTTTTACACCTCAGACCTCTAAAGTCGAAAAGAGCTGCAGAAGTAGCCTTGGAACTTTTAAAAATATTCTTGGAATTTGGCGCTCCGTTTATATTACAGAGTGATAATGGAAGAGAGTTCACCGCGCATGTCATAGAAGAATTGGTGTCGATGTGGCCTGAATGCAAAATTATTCACGGTAGTCCTCGACGTCCTCAAACACAGGGCAGCGTGGAAAGATCCAACCAAGACGTAGAAAATATGTTGCGGTGTTGGATGCAAGATAATAAGTCTACTAAATGGTCCATTGGTTGTTTTTTTGTTCAATTCTATAAAAACTCTTCTTACCACCGCATAATTGGCAGATCCCCTTACCGTGCATTTTTTGGCTCTGAGCCGAAAACTATATTGAAAGGTTGTAATATTCCTGAAAGTATTATGACATCAATCAGGACGGAGGAAGAATTGGACCAAATAAATCAGAATGATTTTACAGCAGAAAACATTAATGTCATGCCGTCAGATGACGCAATAGTAAATGGATCAGTTGCTGATGAGGCTTTTACTAACATTGAAGTAATGGAGACAGATAATATGGAATTAGAGTCAGCTGATGGTCCAGTGTGTCTCGTCTGTGGCAAGGACACAACAGGAGCTCATTTCTGTAGTTTGTGTTCCAAACCTGTGCATGCTATTTGTGGTGTTGCTGGTGGAGAAGAAGGTTTTGGATCTCAAGTTCAATGTTTTCTTTGCCAAAAGGAACAGTTGATAGTTAATGAAAGAGATCAAGCTCATAGCGGTGTTAAACGTGCTGCAGAGAAAATGGTCGATAACACCGCCAAAAAACTTCCTTTGTTAGAAATTGTAAATTCTGTGTTTTTGAATGTACCGAAAATTTACCGTGGACCTCTTGACACCAAAAATATTGCTGGAAAGATAGTTGATTTTAGGAACGGAGTATACAAAATCGGAACGGGTTCTGGAACAATTAAAAATTGGTTTTCTCGGCAAGACCTACAGGTGTCGTCTAAAGATTATTGCGAAGTTATATCAGAATTGTCAATATCATTGACGGAAGCTGTAAATTTCCAATCTTTGTTTGGAGGTCAAGGCTTTAAAAAATGCTTTTGTAAGCCAGCAAAAAACCAATGCCGTACAAAGAGATGCGCATGTCATGCGCCAACAAATGACTGAAAGGTTGTAACACTGACTTTTCAAATTTTTATTCATTTATTGTGCATTCCATGTGAATTATTATATTACTTTTTGTAACTATGTACCAAAGTACCTACTTATTTCTAAATATTTGTTTGTTTTCTAAAAATAATTGTGTATCATGACGTGTTTGATGTTTAATTTTGTTACAAAAATTTAATTCATTTTGTTTGTATCAGTCGGACTTAAATAACAATAAACAAGTTCTTAACATATTCTGGATTTTTATTAAATATTTTATGGACACCCTATTTATACGATCCGGCCAAATGTGGATGAAAAAATCGTGAAATGTTGACGATTTAATGGTCTGGTCAAATTAAGTTGCCCACATCATGAAATACGACCATTTCATGAAATTCTCGAGCATTTCATGAAATGAGCAAATCTAGGATATGGCCACGACATATGCATAAAATTATACAAGGAAATATGACACATCAATTACATTAGAACATAAGCAAGCTATCAAAGTAAAAAATTAAACAAGCAACCACAAAATAAAATACAATAGAAACTTAAACCTCATTAAGAGCATGATAAACAAAGTTACGGGAAGTTGGAAGATTGTTAAAAATATATCAATATTATAATTAAGTTGTAAGAGCGATATTAACTCTCACGTGTAACAAAAGAATATATCAATGTTAATAAATTCAATACTATTAATGTTAAATAAAATGCTATGCTATGCTTATGATGCTGAAGAGCCACTGGCTATACTCGCGGGGCCTATCTACCAAGATTTAGGGTGAAAAATTATTATGGCATTGTTACATTATACAAACAACTGTAGTTTAGATTGTATTACTCTGTAACATAAATAAAAAAAAAAAGGTAGTCGCTTATAAAACAAAGATAGCATCAGTGAGCAAAATGCAAAACAGCCTTGGCTAGTACAATAGTCAGTAAGGACGTACGTTCAAGGCCCTGATATTAACGATTTATTATTAAGGAAATTTCAATCTTTACAATTCCGAAATAATGGTAATACATTTAATATTCTTCCTAATGTCAAAAGTTTTTTTTTATATTTCAGAAAATGCAGTGTTAAGATATAATTGTGTGTACAGATAATTTATAAATAGTTATATAATTATTCTATTAATTTTTGTAACTGAAAATTAGCTATTTTAAATTACCTGATGTGCGGGTACCCTCGCCATACGCATTGCGGGTAACGCATCTAACATTCCGCCCACCAGTGGTGATAAACCCCCGCAGCCACAATCCCTACCTAATATACGCACTTCCCTGAAAAAAAAAATTTAATGAGAGGCTATGTATCTCAAAGGCCGGTTTTGCCTAATGGCAAGTGAGTAATGAGGTCGTAAGTTTAAACACTAGCTGTGCAGCAATGTACTTTCTATGAGCGCAATTAACCCTCGCTCGTACGGCGAAGGAAAACATCGTGAAGAAAACTTAAGACTCAAAATTTGACATGAAAAATTCTCATCCAAGAAGGCGGATCACCACTTGATTATTAAAAAATTCAAACATACACACAAATCTAAGGCTAAGGGATTATAGCGCTGGTGGTTTTTTTTTTTTACATTTGTAAATTTGTTTTATGTAATAGTAGGCAAACAGGCAGAAGGCTCACCTGTCAGCTCACTTAATAGATATACCCATGGACACTCACATTGACAGAAGGTTCGCAAGTGCGTTGCCGGAAAAAACAAAATGACAAATGCGTCTTACATCACAAAGATGGATTAATGAAACCAGCAGTTGGTTCCTTATCTATAGAAATGTTTACGGCTGCTTAAAGAATATAAAACACAAAAATATACATATTTAGATAAAACCACTATTTTTCAAGTTGCACAACAGGAATAATGGGGCTTAGCAATGAGGCCCTCTACACTTAAACTAATAACTACTAATAAAATATTACATACCAATTGTTAGTATCACCGACTATGGCTACCGCTTGCATTGGTGAGTCCAAAGTCTTATTCAGGTACAAAGTCAGGTCTAGGTCCCTCCGCAATTCAGCTTCCCAGACTTTGGGATTCGCTAGAGTCCCTGAAAAATAAAAAGTAATAAATGCTTTACATTTGATTTTTACTATATTGTTTGAAGGTACCAAGAAGGCAGACATTCTTGCGTCTCCATTGTTGATATTTCAAGTTCGTTGACAGCTTTCAGTCCACCAACCAATAACAGGTAGTTCTCTAGAATTATTGGAAATTGAAAGTACTTGACTTACAAACATTCTCTCTCTCTTGACTTACAACAAGGTCTTAAAACAAAAATAAATATCAACACAATCAAAAATATGTCTATAATATCTATACTAGATATCGACATTCGTTATATGTATTACTATTAAGGAACGTGATTTACAGTACTTCAAATATCAATATTGTAAAAAAAAATATTTAGACAAATAACCTTATCTATTAATTATATAATTCTACAGACTACATGTAATTAATGATTTAAAACATACTAATTGCATATAACATAAATTTCAAATGCAAATAAGTACCTACTGAAAATTTGCATATGCCAAACAATGTCTGATAGTGACACGATAAATATGACAGGGAAGGAAAATTACTGAATATGCACAAATGTATGCCATCGCTTTAAGCAGCTGTATTATAATTTAGAAATATTTCTTCTAAAGTATCAATTACATTCATAATTAAAGTAAGCGAACAGTTTTTAATTAATATATTCAAGGGATTCCTTTTATATTAAATTTGATATATTCTTAAGTCAAAAGTAAAAAATCATTTATTCATGTAGGTAACACAATGTACACTTATGGACGTCAAAAAAGAAATATAAATTATATACTTCAAATTTTACAATTACTGCCAGTTCTCAAATCAGGGGCGTAGAACGGAAGAGAAGAACTGGCAATAAACTCTCAGCCACTCTTTTTAATCGCCAAGTTTTTTGTTTTACACAACGTTTGTAAGGAGCTGCAATCATTACACCTTACCGTCATTAATTTAGAGCATTGTTGGCCGGCTAGGCTTTTGCATAAAAAGACTCAATATGTGCGAGCGTGGGAAAACAACGTGGGGAAACCGACGTGCCTCACGGCCAAAAAGGTGACAGTGTATTAGGGACTCAACGCTGATCATCTACTTGCCTATTAAAAATAATCTTGAAACAGATACAATAATCTCAGAGCAGACCAATGGTAGCGCCACTAAACATCGAAATATTAAAAAAACAGCTTACAGAAATTAAATTTTTAAACACAACTCACCTTGTAAAACTAAATCAGGTACATAATGATCTGTGACTCCACCTAGAAGGGAGACATCAAAGCCAGTGTTCAGTTTATTCACTAAATTTATGGCAGGAAGTGGGAACTCTATCACTTGTCTCACATCCACTCTTTCTTTCTTTGCACGTGAAACTTTCGTTGCCGACATCACTCTGGGCTGCAGTTTGCTTTGCGAAGATTCCTTTGTGTTTGGCAATGTTGTTAAGCCCACGTTTTCAACACTACTTGATTCTATCTGTGAATCTTCGTTTTTCTTTACGTTTATAATGACAGTGTTTTCTTTTCTTTTCCGAACAAATGTTTTCGGGGAAATCTCTCGCTGACTCTCCTGTGTGACCGTTTCCTTCGCGTATTGAGGCTCTTGTCGGGGCATATCATTCATGTACTCCATTTCAGAGGCGTTAGTCGGTGTCTGCAGTAGAGATTCCATCATCTGGCACTTGTAGCAAGTCTCACATCTCTCTTCCTGTATAGGCGGGATTATAGTGGGGTCGAACTGGAAATTGTCCAACTTCAAATTTCCCGGCTTGCCTATATAATGTCTATCTAAAATCTCCAAGTTCTTGCTCTTCATGTAGTTGGTCACTATTTGAGGATACTTATCGAACTCAAACTTAAAACCGGAATGTTTAATGGGTTTGGAATGTTCAAGTGTTAGGCTGCAGCACTTGGATGAACTGTCTTCTGGCTTCTTCTCGCAACTTTTATCACAATTCGGTTTTTCTGGAAGGTCTACGTTGACTGGTTCGTTGTGCACTTTGGACGATCTCTTTACACTCTTCCCGCCAACCGATTTATTCTTCAAGCCTACTAATTTTTCATCGTCTCCCAGAACAAAAACTACTTTCTTCTCGAGTTCACTTTCTTCTGTTAACGAAGATTTTTGACTGGAATCTGTCGAGCCTCCCAAAGAGATCATGATAGATGGATTTCTTCGAATCTGGCCCGCCTCACTCTTTGAACTGGTTTCTGGGTTAGAGAGCTTGTCACTTAAATTAGTGAGTGTTGTAGATTTTTTAAGACCATCTGCCACACCCAACCGACTATCGCTTGACGTATTCACTGCTAAGTTTTCATTATTATCATTCACACAACGCACTTTACTTGAAACCTCGGTTTCAAAAGTCCGAGAGTCAACTAACGTAACTTTACAACTTTGCGCACAGTCTTGATATAGAAAATCGTTTCGTTTCACATCACCGCACCTCACGAAATAGGTAAGAACACTTAAGAGTCTGTTGATAAATGGTGTATTTGTAGAACCAGCCACAATAGTCCTTGCAGTTCGAGGGGGAAAGCCAATGCTTCCACAGAGGTCTCCTAATTGTGCCCATAATGCGTTATACGGTCTTTTGGGATCCCCTTTGGGAAGTTTTGTGGGATCGACAGCATCGTAAGGGCTCACTGTAGTCACCCAACCGAGATGATGTGTCAGCACGTGCGTTAGTAAGGTGCTGATGAAACTGAAAAAAACATCATTTTATTGCTCTCTCCGGTTCTCATTTATTTATTAAGGCAATAGGTCTGGAACAAAATTTTCATCGAAACAATAATAATCATATTATAAACGCGAAAGTTTGACAGAATTAGACTTCGAAAATTCTGATATGTTTCATATGATGATTATGATTAATGTATTTTAATCATGACATTATAAAAATAATTCCATGCATTATCGCGAAGCATCAGCTGATGGTCATAATATACCTGTTATATAAACCTTATCTTAGCGTTATACAAATCATTCAATGGCTCTCGTCATACTCATTGATGCGTCGATATCACTATCATTTTATTGGCACAATCATCAAAACAGGAAGTAATCGTATTTGTTTTATATTAAAGTACGTACGTTATCATTTAAGACTTGGCCTTTTGGCCTTAAACAAGTCAGTATTCATTTAAAATTTTGCAAATTTAACATGGTTTATTTAATAATAATTTTGTCTATTCAGATGCAAAATATTACTGTCCTAGAAAATGTTTCGATACCGTATATCTAATTATGTTATATATTTATGTGGTTAAACAACTTAAGATAATGCTTTAGTCAAAGCACCAGGTCATTGTTTAGAAGCGCGGCATCCAAAATTAAACTAGCCATCATGATCGCCAACCTTCGCAAAGAGATGGTTCTATAAGCAGAAGATGTATGAAGTCTATGGCGTATACGACAAAGGAACCACAAACTAAATACTATGATTAGCCTCATTTAAAAAGAACACTCCTTATTACTGCCCAAGTAGGTATAATTTCATTAACACACAGTATTCGTACATTGATTGCACAACAGAATCGTCAACGCAGCTCGATCACGTGAACGTACATGTACGCAAATATATCAACTAAAAATAAAAATAGCCTATATTCGTGTACTATAAGAATTAAATTAAGTTTATGTTAATATTTGCAATTCTTGTACTCTACCCTCTGTAGGTGTTTCTTTTTCATTGTTCCACATTAGGGTTGCCTGGAAGAAATCGCTTGTTAGCGATAAGGCCGCCCGTTGCCTTATAACTTTTGTAACATTTTTTTGAAGTGAAACTTCTTTATCGAGGTTGGAAAAAAATTTAGTGTAACATTTTTTCGTTACGCGTCACATTTTTCGGTTACGCGCCATGTTGCTTTTTGAAGTCAAACTTCTTTATCGGCATTGGAATGAAACTTCTTTATCGACGTATGGGAGAAATTATGTAGCAAATCGTCACGTTTTTCAATGATAGTAATAATTCTATTACAATTAATGAAATTCTATAATAATCTTCGTAGTAATAAGGTAAAATGAAATATTTGTATTCATGTCTATGATAATAAAAGCCTTTTGTTAAACTTTATCTAATTTAATGAATTTCTGTAAAGTTGCATATAGTAGATAATTTTTCGAAAAATAAGATCATAACGAAGTTTCACTTCTTACGTGTGTACACGCCCCTTTTTTTTTGTATTTTTGTTATGTGTATGTTTGTGAATAAGGTAATAAAGCATAAATAAATATTTGATATTAGTACACGACCTCCGGCAGAGTTAAACTCTCCTCCAAATTCTTTCACTTGTCTCTCATCTTCGCTACTATTTTCTTATTTTTCCCCGCTATCTCTTTCATTACATCTTCCCAGGTTTCTGGTGAGAGTCCGTTTTTTTTTTAAATTGATATACTCGTGACTTGGGCTTCAGTGTGCGCCTCTCATTCCTGAGGTCGTAGGTTCGATCCCCGGCTGTGAACTTATGCACTTTCCGTCTATGTGATTATTTAACATTAGCTCGAACGGTGAAGGAAAACATCGTGAGGAAACCGGCTTGCATTAGGTTAAAAAGTCGACGGCGTGCGTCAGGCACAGGAGGCTGATCATTTGTCGTTGTACGTTCACGTGATCGAAGTGCGTTGGCGATTCGGAAACTAAAAATACTGCACCAAATATAAATAATCATTCATTCACACGTCCCTGTACTTATCGAACCGGCCAAAGAGAAAAGTTTTTCTTTTTACTGATCGCTCATTAATCGTAAACGCGTATTGGCTGACGCCCAATGCTACTAAAACTAAGACTGTCAAAAATTAATGGCTCGAGATTAAAACTACGTAAACACGATGAAGCTTTACTTATTTTTTGACAGATGACATTATGATTTGCTACAAAAATCGTAAAATTGTTTAAATAATATTAAATTATTGAAAAAAGTGTTTCACTATATACTGAAATCTATTTGTTCTTGGGTGACACGAATTGCCTGCCGATCTGTAATTTTTTTAATTGTTTGTATTGCCATTATCAGGATTTGTGAATGAATCAAGACAACTCATAAACTATTGTGTACACGTATTGTCATTGTGCACTTCGGAAATTACAATTTGGTGAAGTCTAATATATTATTTACTAGATGACCTGGTGAACTTACCTACATAAATTTGTGTCAAAAGTTACGGCATTTTTTTAAAAAACAGACCAAAGAAATCGGACCACATACTACAGCTATGAAACACAAATTTCAGAAGGCATATAAAGTGACCAAGTGACAATTTTTTATTTCTAAAAAAGACATCAATATTTCTAGCTAGAAACAGTTTTTATTGGAAAATTCAATTGTTATTTATTACTATTAAAGGAGGTTTGTATTGTTCTTTTAACTGTTTTCCGTAACCCGATAGGACGGTAGAACAAACAAAGGAGTGATAATACATACAATACATAGTGTCAAAAAATATCTAAAGCATTAACATTTATTATATTGTATTTGGACAAGGCGTTAACACGAAGGCGATAAAAGTATTAAACAAAATTGTATGACGATCAATAATAAAAGTATTCACTTCTGTGACAATTTTATGTAGTTTATCAAAGTGATTTTGAAGAGTACAACTGTACAAGGGTTGACAAGGGGAAATATTCTGGACTCCACATGTCATAACGTCATATTTATGGTCTTAAAAAAATATATGGTTATAAATTTCGATATCGTTTTTTAACTTCCACAAATATGTATTATATTACTATAACCCAAAAGTACCAATTCTTAAAAAGCCGGCAACGTACTGGCAAGCTTACAAAAAAAGCTAGCAATATTAACTATAGCTTTTTATTAATCAAAAGGGTCTGTAAGATACATTACTTTCATATATTATCTGGTTTTGATGAGAATAACATTAGGTATCAGGTTCCAGGTTAGGTATCCAGGTCATAGACTCTTCCATGAAACCCGAAAGAGTTTATTCAACACATGTTTTGTATGATTTTACACAAAACTTGACTTGACTTGATTTTCGCTTATTTATCAATAAGATGTCAAATTATTTTATTTACACTAATTCCAATAATAAATTTAATACTTTTTGAAGTGAAGAAAAACATCACGAGGAAGCCGCCGAGAAAAAATACCACAAAACAGATACATGATTCTGAGACCAGCTCCAGGTAGTAAAAATTTAAAAGGCACTACTGTGTCTTGTAAATTTTTTAGGCAAGCATTTACGATAAACAAAAGTTCAACTTTGACCGTTAGGTACTGGACCAATCATGTGATTCAAAGATTATAGAACGACGTCACCGTTTAACGACAACATGAGCTATTTTTATCACCTGCGCACGATACATTTTTAGAATATACAAAGTGATCTTTTCCTGGCATGAAGCAGTTAGTTGCATAACTTATTTGCTACTTTCTTTCAATTGGTCCATAGTTTTGGCAGGCGTTATATTTTTAGCTGTGAACACAATCTATTTTGTATGAACAATTTACTTCAAAATTACTTTGGCGACATATAATTACCACACAATAAAACAATAAAGATATGCAAACAACAAATAACAAGGTATGTTAGAAACAACAAAAATAGCCTTAAAAACAAATTTAGATAAGATATGAAAATAAAAATGATTTGTTAATACTTAATCTTTACAAATATTAACAACTAGTAGACTCGGCCAAGCGTTGCTGTGGCTAAGATTTTTGTTATATTACATAGTAGTAAACTATTCAAGAGAAACGGCAGGAGAACACCAATCCACCATGCTTTTTTGGTGGTTATGCCATTAAATTGTAGTTTATGTGAAACGTTGGTAATTATTTTGATAAGGATCAATACCTAGGTACGAATAAAGAGCCTTTTCTAGCGATGGTAATTTATAAAAATAATTGTGACGTAACTATAAAAGATAGAGACATGCTGTCGCGACATTTTTTATAGATAGTGATGTGTCCTGAAAAATTGTGATACATCATTTTGTTCTATCATTAATAGTTTTCGCAGCGCACACGATTGAAGGAAGTTTTTTGTTTATTTTTTTACACCTTGGGTTAGATTATTCAAGTTTTAGTAAGCATCCCTAATTTTTTTTAAACGAAACATAGCCTATGTCACACGGGAATAGCGTAGCTTGCCAACGGTGAAAGAATTTTTGAAATCGGTCCAGTGGTTTCGGAGCCTAAGCTTCCTCTTTATAATATTATAGTATAGACAATAAATGCCAAACAAAGAAAAAAGTATTAATTATGCGGGCAAAAATGTTTATACAGACACATATATCCCCGATACCCATCATAACTATTGCCAAAAATCCCAAAGTATTTAGGTCTAAGACTCTCGTAATATATTATTATTATTAGTGTAAATTCTTTAAAAATAAATGTTGTTTGAGAAAATTTATAATCATTCTATTTATAAGCTTTAAACTTAACGACTCGTTTTATGATATCATAAATCGTGTCACGTACAAGCAGACTCCTCACGTGAGTTTAGATAAAGGAAAAAGAACAGTTCTCTTATAGATACTAGACAATTTAATACGTAATTTGATAACGCCACATTTTTTTTGTTGTGATTAGAATAATCATTATACCCAGGCAATCTGAGTGGTTGGTGGAGTGAGTGTAAAAATGTATAAATCTAAGCCCGCGTTTTATTTTTAAACTAAGAATGAATAACTGAAAGAATAGTCAAGTGAAGTTTTTATGGAATTATGAATTTCCTAAACACTATTCTAAAGCGATCGAAACATATCAGATCTTCAACGAAAGGTGATAATTGAAAGGAATCATACAGATTGTGATATCTGTCTATCGATTTATCAATTAAAAACATACAAAATAGTATTGTCTTTGATTAACATAACTTTTATTCATTTAATAAAACACTATTTTGACCGGATTGAAGTTATGTATTATTATAAATTTACAACTATTTAACATAATTTTAAATTTATCCGACGTTTCGCGTGCTTTACAGCGTGCGTGGTCACCGTGACCACCGCGAAACGTCGGATAAATTTAAAATTATGTTAAATAGTTGTAAATTTATAATAATACATAACTTCAATCCGGTCAAAATAGTGTTTTATTAAACATACAAAATCTTCATCAACAAAAAATATAAAAAAATTATAATTCGTTACAGTCTGAGTCCATATAAGGTTATAGCAAATGACTCCTTATCAAAGACCAGCACAACATAGCTTGCTTAATCGAAATTGGATATAGGAAAGATTTTTTTTGAGAAATTTAATTTTAACATGTATACACAAATTTAATCCTATACTATTCCAGGGATTTAATGGTAGCATTACATAATACTTCATTGGCGTGTAGTTCCTACAGTAATTGCTATGCCTATACTGGTTAAAAAAATATATTGGAAACATGATGTAGCCACAAACATTGTGTAATAAAAAATGGCGATTTTAAAGTATAAAAAAATAATTTATTAACGGTTTTTCCCGTCCATTCAAGGGATTGATAGCAATAAATGGAATTTGAAGCATTTTTTTGTGACTTGCAGAAGGGTAAATTATATGTAAATGTAAATGATATTTATATAGATTCCCTTAACAAATACTTACAAATTAGTGTTCTTCGTGTCTCCCAAGGCGATCACCGAACAGAGATCTGACATTATGCTCTCAGCGATTTTATTTGACTGTCTCGGGTCACTTGTAACAAGATTTGACCATAGTGGCTGCAAACGTACACCATACATTAGATCCGACAACCTGAAAAGACATTGAAACCTATTAATGAAAAAGTCTATAAGTTTTGAAGTGTTCAATGTATTGAAACTAATAGATACATGGACTGATTTTTGAAACACCAATGTACAAAGTATCATTTGTAATTGGTAATCATAGGTTTCTGAAGTTCTTCTGTATTTAAAAACAATATCTCGTATCTAAATTAACGAAGGGAATAGTTTACTTTACGGTCCGTTAATCCAAAGCTAGCAGTTGCCGTCCATAATCATGGGTAAAATTACAGGTAAACGCAATGATAGGCGCAAAATGTCTTGGCTACGGATCATCCGTGAGTGGACGGGGATCAAGTCAATGGAACAACTGATTAGATTGGCAATGACAAGAGAAATTTGGGACATTGACTGCCGGCAGTTATTAGAGAGTCACCGGAAGAAGGGGGTAACCGCAATGCCACCTGATGTTAAGTACTAACATATGTCTGTTTAGCAGTTTTAACACTTCTTATACTCTTTAAGAATTAAGTTAAATTCCCCTTCAATTTACCACTCTTTCGCTCACAATCCAAATCGTCTAGTGCAGAATTTGGAAATGTCTCCAACAAAGAGGTGAAATGGTGTCAAAAGCCGCAACTTAACGTTTAACGTCCGTTAAAGAATCGATGAATACGTTGAATGCGTGTTTAAAATATCAATACATCTTTTCTTTTTAGCTCATCACGGGTTGCTTGGACCGATTTTAAGCCCGTTGTACACAGCTTATAGATTTTATTTATTGCTTCCCTGTGTGTAAATTGAAATTGTATTCAAATGAATGAATCTGTGTGATACCTTATATACTTCGTCATTTCACCTAACATGGCAATTTGCCGGTTTCGTATCGCTTTATAATCATACGACAGGAAGTCATACGTGTGTAGGCTGATTCTGGATGGAATTGGATTTGTTTATTTCTTTGACCAGACTATTGCGCAATTGTTCTATGAAACATTAGATAACAGAATACTATTTGCTGTTATTGTTTAATCGGTTGCCGTCTAAGCTTCGTAACATTAGCGTGATTGATCAGTTCAAAAGGGCATTAAAGACACACATCAGAATGGGCCCATTAGACTAGAATTGGGCTAGCTGATGGCGACGTGTATCTCGTTCGTATATATACTTAATATTAAATTTCTCATGTAAATAAAAAAAAATAATTTTTGTAATGAGAAATAAAGTTCTTTAAACATTATTTTAAGCGTCAATTTATATGTAACTAGTGGACCCCACAGACGTTGTCCTGCATGATATTTAAAGCGATTAGGATATTAAGCAAAGTATGAAAGTACCGACTGCAGTGCCATCTGCCGGGCTGATTTGTGAATATAAACCATTCCCAGATCCCCTTGAACACACACAAAAAATTTCATCAAAATCGGTCCAGTCGTTTGAGATAAGTTCAGTGACATACACACTCACAGAAGAATTATATATATAAAGATATTTTGAAATAACTGTAAAAGTTTTTTTTAATCAAAAAAATAACAGAATTAACTAAGAAAGTTAGTTCGTTGTATGCTCTACCTCAATAATTGATATTAACTAATTACACGTTATCTATAAAGATTACGTGTAATTAGTTCCTAATCATACATCTAATATATAAAATTCTCGTGACACAATGTTCGTTCCCGTACTCCTGCAAAACGGCTCGACCGATTCGTATGAAATTTTTTATGCATATTCAGTAAGTCTGAGAATCGGACAATATCTATTTTTCATCTCCGTAAATGTTAAGGGTGGGCACACCCCTAATTTTTATTTTATAGACAAAACTTTTTGTTTTCATTTTTATGATACGACATACAAAAATACATACAACCCCTAATTTTCTCCCCTCTACGATCAACTCCTATTTTTTATTATTGTAGATAGTTATTTTTATTGAACTAAAAAAATGTTTCCTAGAAATAATATATTGTTTTTCAAAAATCAAATGGGATTGTTTTCTTTAGGGGAATTTAAAGATATAAATAGGTAGGAAGAGCATTTAGATTTTTGGTTTCATATAAAATATACAAAATTTTGGCCTGAATTAGAAAGATCTACCAGTGTTTGTAAAAATTCCTCCGAGATTTTTATTACTTTTGTCGGTATTTCTAGGTAAAGGGTAAGTGGAAACTATTTTTAAACCAATAGATGAACAATATTTTTTTTAATTTTATGATTTGGCACTAAATGTAACTCTTAATCTCCTCCTTTCACCCCAACCCCTATTTTAATATAGCTATATTATAACTGTATATAGCAAAACAACGTTTGGCTATTTTGTTAAAAAATCTTACCATCTCGCTGCGTCCTCAGTGGCCTTACACAATGTCGAAACGAATTTATTCCCAGACCCAGCTCTTAATGTAGCCAGCCGCAGTCGGCACACCAAGGATTGGAGCTGGTTTGAATGTTCCACACACCGTCGTATTACGTCCCTTAAAGAAAAATCATATTTATTATACACACAGAACACCACCTTAATAGGTGTATAAACTGGCGAGCCCTCTGGCAATGTGAGTGTCTATAGGCGGCGGTATCACTTAACATCAGATGAGCCTCCATTTGTCCCCTGTTTATTATTTTAATACAAATTATATTAAAAATACAATGCTGCGTTTTTGTGCCGCACTGATCCAAGATATTGAGATTTCTACAATTACATATAAATAGATCGGTATGGATTTTTGCAGTGCCATCTGAAGTCATAAAGTTATATGGAAGGTGGTATCTTGTTGTGCATTTTCAAACACATCGTAGCGCAACAATAAACCTCTAATTTTTATTTGTGTGCTAGAATAGACGTGCTGATCTCCGCCCGAAATATATCCACACAATACGAAAAAAAACAAAGAAATTTATGTTGAGAACCACACGCATAGCTGCGCTAAGTCAAAGTCAAAATATTCATATATAGCTATTTAAATTTACTGTCAACCCTCAAATTAAGTACACAAGAAGAACTTATCAGAAACTCTCCGCCTCTATTAATAGCAAACTACATATTTTATTTTGCAGAATTAAAGAATTACTATATCTTTTTTTATATTTTTTATATTGTTGGGTAATTTATTTATTTATTAACACTTCGTTGCATATACATTAATATAGTACAATTGACATAATTAAATAAAAATGAGAGCAACTGGCGGCCTTATCAATTTACACATCGTCGCTTTAAAAGTTGTCCCGGCGTAGAAGGGTCTGTCCGTGAGGTGCGTCAGTGTGTGTAGTCGTGCAGTCACTTGTGTTTTCATCACAAGAGATAATAATACGAGTAATGTTACTTAATAAATAAAACTGTTCGTTACATTGAAATACGTATACGAAGTGAACTTAGTTTCCGCACGTACATGTGTTCCGTATACGTAATAAAAATATCAACATTATTAAAATTGCATATGACACTTCTAACGCATCTCAACCTCGTGACAAATCACTTAGCAACGTCACAATCGGACGTACTATTAATAAATTCACAAATTCTTTTTTCACACGCTTATATATTGTAAACAGCGCTTGACTCACAGTCACATGTCTTGTGACGTCTTTAGTACATACCTACTCATTCATAAATATATTTCTCGACACGCCCGCGAGGAATTTTATTATATGGCTTGAGAGTATTTATATCAAAATCATTTGGTAACACAATGTACACTTATGAACGTCAAAAAAGAAATATATATTAAATGCTTCTAATTTTACATTTACTGCCAGTTCTCAAATCAAGGGCGTAGAACGGAAGAGAAGAACTCTCCGCCACTCTTTATAATCGCCAAGTTTTTTGTTTTACACAATGTTTGTACGGACCTGCAACTATTATACCATGTTCCACATGACATCATAAGCAATAAATAATAATAAAATAAATTAAAAACAAAGATTTGTCCTCTATCAGCAGGAGGCATTGTGAAATAGGAGCACGAGAAAGATTAGTTATATCGATTATATATTTTTCGAGAACGACTCATATTAAAAGAGTTTTAAAGCCTTTTGAGGGCTTTAAAACGCTTTTAATTGTTTAATAATTATACTTATGTATAATAAATAAATATAATAATCAATTATTATATTACAAGGGCTAGGTCCGTATAACAAAAATGTATTAAATGTCAACATACGAGTCACGGTTCGCTAGGTCTCGACATTAAATAAACCTAAGACGTGCCAGACATGATATTTCTTTCGAGTACCGACAGACAAAGAAAGAAAAATTGGTGCACAGCCAGATTTCAACGCACAAATTCAGACTACACGCAAGCCTAACTACTAATACGGCTCTTAATTAATGTACTATTTCGTATTTAAAATTATTAAGAAGCGGACGTTTTATGCCCATATTTTTGTATTTTAAAGAAAAAATATTTTATTGTTTGATACTTGCGTATATATATTTTTATTAAATAATAATCCAGCAGCGCCAACCCTATATGGGTCATGGCCGCAGACTGCATCCGTTTGGTCAACCAATTTAATTCATAGACAAGTATGTGATCATCCTTCTCTCCGTCGTCGAGTAGATGCGCACATAGACCGAAAGTCCATTGGTCCACAGCCGGGGATCGAAGTTATGACCTCAAAGATTGAAAGTCACACGTTGAAGCCACATATATGTATTATCATATGATGAAGACAATACTTTCGTTTCTAGATAATTTTTTGTTTTATTCAATATTAAAGATAACATTCACTTCTATTGATAAACCATTCTATATATAGTTATAGCTTGTATCACACATTTTTGTTTAGAAACAAGCCAAATCTCTTTTATTAATTTAAACTATTGGAATAGCAGCCAACCCTGACCTACCCAATAAACCACGTACAATAACCATTTAATGCAATTTAATTGAGAAATTAGCTACAAAACATAATATCTTTTATTATCTTTGTATTAATGTTATAATCTTGTTTACAACAGCTATAATCTGTTTTTTTTGCCATAATTGCCATATTGTTTATTCCCAAAGATTTTTTGAATTTTTGATTGTAACTGGGAATCTACGGGCTCTTGAAATACAGCTTTCACTACAGGAGGCATATGTTATTTGGTTGCCAATAATTATTCAATTGCACTTACAGCAAATGATACATGACACAGGTGTACAACGAGCAGGCTAAGCTCTATCAAAAGCTCTTAAAAGCTTTTTTAAAAAAATGTATGAATTATAAATGATATATACGAGTTTTAGACAAATCTTCTATATGCAATATGTTAAATAAAATATTGTAATTTTGTATTGACTTTTCATAAATTAATAATTTTTATATGTATGTAAATAATTGAAATAGATCTCGATATTGATACACTTCTCAACACATCAGGAGCCTGAGATAGGTTTTTGGCATAAAATACAATTATTACTATTAAAAAAAAAACAATTATTTAACAACCACTTCTGACATAGACATTATGACCGTTCTGTACTATACCGCGCTTCTATATTAGCCCGTTCCATCTCTTCTGCTCTTGACGCCCTTGGATAATAAGACATCTATTTGTTTATGTATATATTACTCACACATCAGCACTCTCAGATACTGTGATCAGCAACGCGAGGCCCAGTTTCCGTCTTCTTGATGGCTGACACGAAGCGAGGCTCTCATTCGTACCACTTGAACTATTACTGTATACCTGTGAAAATATTAAACTTGACTTGACTGGTCTGGAGAGGTATTGCTGTGTTACGTTAGAATAATATCATCATAATTATTTTTATTTTTTATAAGGTATGTAGTAGTAAAGGCCTCATTTAGTAAGAATTATATATTTAAACTAACTGACTCGGAAAACGTTTGTTTTGCCACGTACTTATATTATTTCTAGGACACATTTTTTTAGTTCAATAAAAATAACTATTTACAATAATAAAAAATAGGGGTTGGTTGTCGTAAAGGGGTGAAAATTAGGGGTTGTTTGTATTTTTGTATGCTATATGATAAAAAATAAAAACAAAAAAAAAATTGTCTAAAAAAATAAAAAAAAATTGGTGTGGACATCCTTTATCACTTAGGGGTTTGAAAGATACATAGTAGCCGATTCTCAGACTTACTGAATATGCATTAAAAAAATCATAAGAATCGGTCAAGCTGTTTCGGAGGAGTATGGGAACTAACATACGAGAATTTTATATATATATAAAGATTGTAAATAATAACATATCCTATTCGTTTTGATTGACCTTATATATTGAGAATAGAATATATGTATATAGAACTGGTATGCTCTCTCTGCATCTCCAAGGAGAAGAATTCCTCGGCTAAATTACATCATCGGACGTCAAGACTGCATGCAAAATTCCATCCCTTCCAACTTGACGTCTGGCGTTCCACGACAGAGTCCAAGACACTTCCAGCCGCGCACCACCACTTTATCGCACCAGAACCGGCCTTCAAGAGAAGAGTGTACCTAAAAGGCCGGCAATGCACTTGCAAACCTCCTTCATATTTTTGGATATATTATATGCTATAAAAGAGCAGTCTCGGACAAAAGACTTTCTGTTCATTTTACACTCGCTCGTACGGTGAAGGAAAACATCGTGAGGAAACCGGCTTGCCTGTGTATAATTAACGTCAATATTTATCATTCATCCACAAAGAGATTTTGATTCTAATAGCTTATTATTTTCTGTGTCGGTTGCAATCAAAATAATGACTAAATATTTGTTTGTTATCAATTTTGATTTATACAAAATGTATTCATGTATATGTCGCAGCCAAATAGCTTAATTAGCCGTTTAATTAACAGCCAAGCCTTGTAACTAAACGGCGCCGTTTAACTAGCGGTCTGAAAGATGTTCGCGGTAAAAAAAATTTATTATCAAATATAAAATTAAATTAATTTAATGTTTTACATAACTCATTGTTATTTTTACGGGCCGGCGTGCCTCAGTGCTCTAGCTCTCCACTGCGCACCGCAGTCCACACCGAGACACTGACACAGCGTGCTGGGATAGGGCCTTAATGCTAATAAAGAAAAGTCAATTGGTGCACAGTTGGTGTAGGTCCCTACGGCAATGACTGTAGCACACACAAGCCAGGCCACGGCTCATGTGTATTAAAAGTTACTATTTTTGAGATTTTATTAATAGAATTGACAGAGTTGTAAACATTGGAATTAACGCAATTACAGGAGTTAATATTTTATAGCGATAGGAATATCACATGACTGAGAATATACGGTCATTCATGTGACAAATCACGAGTGCATTGATAGGAGATAAATAAAAGCCTGTTAAGTAAATAAATCGTGTCGGCTTTTGAATATTCGGTAAGCGTCGAAGTAACGGAATATTTGTTACAAAGAAGAATTTTCTATAACACGTGTCCTTTCATTAGCGAAAATAATTCTACGTTAAATTTTAAATAATTTTAAATATGAACATCAGATAAAAAAAATATCTTAGTAAAAATGAATCGCAAAGATGTTGTTGCTAAGCTCAAAACTCGAAGCCGGTTAGACCAATACAAGTTTTTTTTTATTCCTTGAATTCTGAGGAAGGGTTTTATAGAGAAAAATTTGAAAAATATAAAAAATGAACATTTTTTTTAAATCAAAAATGTTTATTGTGTCTCAAATTTTACATTAAATACATGAGTTGAGACAGCCTCCGTAAGTAGTCAGAGACACTTGTGTTGGGGTTGACTCGCTACTTCCCTTATTTATACAATATTGAGACAGTTTTTAGAAAAGAATACAAAACAAAACCCAGCTAAGAAGTAAAGCCGGTAAAATTTGCCGGTTATTTAGTACTTAGGTTTTCATTGTGGAAAAGCTCTGTAAAGAATAACCTCTAAAAAAATGTTCAATATGTTGGTATGTAGTTCCTAAAAAGGTAGGCTAAGTAAATAAACGTAGTTGCCGCGTATCGTTTTTAATAAATAAATATAATATATGGCTAACTTTTTCTACAATAACCATAACATAGTATAGAAATTGGAATATATCAGATGTTGATTTATTTAGGCTTAATACGGTTTTAATTAAGGGCACATAAGGAAGGAAAATTATTGCGTAAAAAAAGAATGTTACGTCAGTCATAGTATCATCGTGAAACATACATATAATAGAATACTAGATCATTTATATTATTCTAATAATAAGTTATATATATTTTATATACATAATATAATGAATTGCCGAAATGTATGTAACTAGATAATTTTCTTTTTTTCACGATCGGTATTGTCAGGAATAGGTTTGTATGAATTAAAATAAAACAGAATTTTTAAATCTAATATGAAATGAGTCTGTTGATGAGAAAGAGACAGAGACATAGAGAGAAAGAGATTGGCAGACATAGAGAGATCTTCAATATTTAATATATCTCTCAAAATATAAACGCATGGTACGAATTATTGAATAATACAAAAAAAATATGGGAAGAAAAAGCGGGTAAGAAAATGTAGTCATAGAAATCGCTTACCTGTGAATCAGTGGAAATCGTGGAAATAGTAGGCACCCGCAGTGACGTAGAGAGATCGAATCGCGTCGCTAGACTCTGTGACGTGCGCCTGCGCAAGCTGCTACTTGAGCTTATCATGCTGGACGCTGGGAAATCACACGACTATTTATACAATAAACTCAGTGTAGTGTTCTCCTGTGATAAGAAAGTTCAGTGCTATTTGGTAAACGGACGTAATTAACGTATTAAGAGATGCTGCTGACTAATCACAATCGTAAGAGTCGTTTTATATTCTCCCCACAAGTGCAGAATGCGCTTTCAGTATATCATCATCAATGGCTATACAGCCCCATGTGCGCCTTAGCTTCCTCGAGTATATTTCGCCATCGGAAACTATTTCGTGCTTCTTGCGTCTAACCTCGAACACCTATTTCGAGGTCCTTGACAACTACACCCCACTAATGCAGCCACGGTCTACCGGGTTTTCTCTTGCCATCAGGTTGTGAGTTCAGTGAAGACTTTGGAGTCGTCTGCCATTCAGTGCACGTGTCCCAACTTTTTTTTTTTAGAACAGGAGGCAAACGGGCAGGAGGCTCACCATAGGGGCCCATAGGGGCGGCAGTATCACTTAACATCGGGCATGGAGTGTCTATACACTCAATGCCAAAGCTCTCGAGAGTGCGTTGACGGCATTTTTTCTTGAAGGACCCTAATTTGAATTGGTTCGTAAATACTTCAGTGGAGAATTCTTCCTCTCCAAGGAGTGTTCGCTTTCAATATATAGAAAATATAAATAGATACATACATCATAACTAATACTCCTTTGTAATACAAGCCGCAATAGTAGTAGGAGAGACAGCTACGTGCTCTTTCGAGGTCTACGTGCTCTTTTAATACCTTTTGTTTAAGGTCAAACATTTTACAATGCCTGGGCTAGCTTGGGAATTTAGTTGCATTGTCTAGTGTATTGTTTGTAATTATTTTAAATTATTTTTTATTAATAACACTTTTGTTGCTGTATAGCTATCACTGATAGTATGAGCCCACCAAAAATCAGTGTTAGAAATCAATTTAAAGCTGAGTGGGTATATTGTTTACTTTTATGGAAGAGATTGTGCTAGCATTTCTTTTATTATGTATGCCCTAATCAAATAAATGTTTTCTTACTTTCATTCTTAATTATCTATCCAGACCGATGTGTAGAATTTACGACTAGTATTTTGGATATATAAACCAGAGCCAGCCAAAGTTCAATTCTATATATACAAGGGTAAATGGCTTAGATAAACCGTAAAGATACTTACATGAAAACGAATATTCTTGGGTATTTCCATCCCAATTTTCCATTACCGGATAGAAATCTATATTCGACCCCAATGTGCTGTATGAAGACTGATCGCCATAGAAACCTGTGAATATAGATTTCATTGTAAGGATGCTACAAAGCGAAAGGTCTAAAATCAGCAGAATTTTCCAAATTCCGTCTGCAAAAACCAACTTAGGAGTTCTGACACCTCGGATTAAAGAGTACTTATCCGGAGCTGGATATATTCGATAGTGGGCTGATGGGTTTTAAAGAAAGCATTGTTAAGTGCCTATCTCGAACCTAATCCGCTGTTTTGCTGGTAATTTTTGATTTTTTCTGCTTGACAAAAATTTCTGGTATTTTTCTAGTATTTTGTGTGTATTTTAATTTTTTTTATAACATTTATATTTAACTAAATTGTCATTCATTTTAGATAAAAGAGTTTGTAACATATACCGTCTCTTTAGGTTTAAGCGGTGTCTTAGGTCGTATTTTAACTTATGGTCCATCATGGCCGGGGGCAAAGGAGCTTGCGACAAAAAGAAATTTTAGATAGGCCTGACTAACGAATTTACTTGGGAATTACATTAGCTCACACTTTATCACGTGACCATACCACACAAATTGATCAGCAAGTAGGTGATCATCCTCCTGTGCCTGACACACGCTTTTTTGGGTCTTAGGCAAGCCGGTTTGTGAGTTTTCCTTCACCGTTCGACTGTTAAATGCGCACTGAGAAATTCCATTGGTGGATGAGGCCAACTCTTCATCAGTTTTTACATTACAGAAATATTTAATGTGTTACGCAATAAGTGTGGTCTGACCTTAATTGTCAAACCAGTAACCACAATTAAAACTGAATACCGCGACCTACATATAAATAACTATTTATCAACTGATCAATGGAGTTTGGAGCAAAGGACTGTTTAAATTTTTTGGATTTAATAACTATCACACAAATTATGAAGATGGGAAGATTTTCCACCTTACCAAAGATGTCAGGAAATATTTTAAGAAGCGAAAACAGTTTGACTTTATTAAGCAGTGGTAACAATTCATTTTCTTTAAAATATTAAGCTGTAGTTTGTTTAATGTTTAATTTAAGTTTTTTTACCTATTCATGTACTTAATTGTCTTTTTCTGTTTCGTATATTTTGTTTAACACTGTAACCTGTTTTTCTTTTATAATCTGGATATATGCAGCTGTAAGATTACTTTTAAACAAATATATTATTTTAATTGCATTAAAGTTTTTAAAGTTCCAAAATCTACATAGAACTTGTGGTGACTGGTCGTACTTGAATTCGTGTATGTTAGTTATTTCGACTATGTATGTATTTGCGTGTTGTTCCCACGAGAATGTATGAATGTATGTTTTTAATTTATTTTATTATTACTTATCACTTAAGATGTCATGTGGAACATGGTGTAATGGTTGCAGCTCCTTACAAACGTTGTGTAAAACAAAAAACTTGGCGATTAAAAGAGTGACGGAGAGTGTATTGCCAGTTCTTCTCTTTCGTTCTGCGCCCTTGATTTGAGAACTGGCAGTAAGTGTAAAATTAGAAGCATTTAATGTGTACATTGTGTTACCTATATGATGAAATAATTTTTGACTTTTGTGATAATAAATATGAAGAAAACAGAAAGTGGATATATTTTATTTTAGTCCTAAGTCCCCGGCTTATTAGATACTGTGGCATCGATCTACACGTTTATTGACATTTGACTTTTGAACCTTTCAGCGTCATTGCAGTTTTTTAGAGACAGCCCACTGTTCCGTCGAATATGTTAACCAATTACGGAAACGGAAAAAGTATGAATAGGGAATATCTTTTTAATTGAAATCAAATTACAGTTAAAGCCTTCTAATTTGAATTCGTACCTTTATTATATATATTATATTACATTGGAATTCGGACTTAATGCGCCATCTTTTTTCATAATTTCCCATTTATGATAATTTAATGTAATAATAGAACATTACAGGGTGCATATAATTATATTATTCGAATGGCAATAATTTAAAAAATACGTGACAGTTTTTTTTATGAATATTCTAGTGTTTTCTGTTATTTTCCTATCCTATCACCCGATTTCGGCTTGTCGTCAAAATATGAGGCACTGTCTAGTTTATTTTTAGTAACTGACCTGAATCACCACGATCAATTGAGAAGCTCAAGGACATTCCCTCCTTCGTTGGTACATTTAATGCCGAAGAAGAGTTTATATCACTGATATTCCCATTTATATCCGACTTGCCACTTGTTCTTCTTGTTGTTGGTACACAGAATATCTTTGTGCACATCAGCCTAAAAAAAGACATTTTATATTTGACGAATATATTTAATAATATTATTTGCAGGAATGTGCTGTAGGTACAATGTGATTTTGTTCGCACATTCTGCTAATAGCGTGCTAATTTGTGGTTATCTGATGGGGTTTGGGCAAAGTTATTTCAATACCTATTCTTATTATATACTCGTGCAAATGTTAGATAATGTATTGTTAAAATGATACGTTAAAGATTGATAGGAAGTGTAGAGTCAGTAAGACTTATTTTAGATTGGGGTTAGATTATCAAATTACATATTCATGACTTAAGTAAACGTTAACTCTTAACGACTATGAGTTTGAGACATAAAATACACATTAATCTGTGTTACTGTGCAATTTTCCCACTAAGCAAAGCTACATAGATCTGTATGGCAATGTATTTCATACCACATTTGTACCCCTTTCAAATCCAATGTCTAATTAAACGGTTTACCAAACATTCGATTAGGTTATTAGGACAAGTACTACGCGCATTCTGTCTCCATCGGAATGCTGAGTTGAGAAGTTCAAGTTTTTTTGAAGACTGATTTTATATAACTGAGTTGTCACAGTTATTTTATCTTTACAATTATTTATGTTAGTACAGTAAACAGCTTTTAAGCTTATTGCATCTACAGCGACTTTAACCCAAAAAAATCATCAAAGCGTAAAATTATCAGAAAGAGAAAGAAAATTTACTTAAAACAGTACTAAACCAAATAAGTATTTATGAATAAGGGATCATAGAAAAATAAGAATGAACAGTCAGCCTAGTGGCTATGCCAGCGGCTGTCTACCCTGAGGTCGTGCGATCAAAGCTTAGAATTGTCATTTTATGAATGCACAATATAAATCGCTTATAAAGTCATGAATTTGTGAGGAGGTTATAGCGCTACTGTTTTTTTTTAAATATATATATCTCTGTACTGCAACACACCCTTTTTTCAAATCAATCATCCTCTAACGTTAACGTTAACAGAATAAATCTAATATATAAAATTCTCGTGTCAAGGTGTTTTAAATTAAACTACTCCGAAATGGCTCGCTTGATTTTCGTGAAATTTTGTGTGGGGTTGGGTGTTAAATACCACCGCACTTTTTGACGATACTAATTATCTAGGAGTGTCCGGGGACCTTCATTGGAACACCTCCAAGTGAGTTTTGCTCCGGAAACGCGTCTAAATATTTTTATAAAAAATTTAAAGTTTTGTGTAATGTATTAAAATTTGTAAACAATCCGCCATTTTCTACTTTTCTATTGGTTATAAGTGATGTGACGTTCACTTAAAAAAAATCGTGTTTTTAATTTATCGATTGTTAATAATCGTTTTATTTATTTATCGATTATTTCCTCATTTTTGAAATTTAAAGTTATAGAATAATCAACATTGAAATTAACCTAATTTCGTGTTGATAGATTATAGGGTTCCGAAATTTTTTGAAATTATCGATACCTACTCGTCTGTATTTTCTAATTAGTACTTGTATTTCATTGTTTGCAACTTTCTATATTATTTAATTTTTACTAGAATAAAGTGTTTACTTTAATATCCAAAAAGTACCCAAAACCGAATCAGAGCACCCCACTATCCACGTGGTCTTGTCTGTCTTACCCCTAGAGTGTATATAAATAATCGGAGGCGCGGAGGAAGAGCAGCCCCCACCCGCTGTAACAAAGCACAGGCATTATGAAAGCTGTAGCGGCTGAAGCTGGTCGCCGAAGGCGACCAAAAAGCCGAGGTTGCGGAGGCTTGAATAAAATGCCTGTGCTTTGGTACGCAAGGGTGGAGGGGCTGCATTTCCCGAGCGCCGGAGCTGTCCACAAAAAAAAAATATTATTTAGATTGGTTAGGTTAGAGTTAGTATATGAATATTTGGTCGCCGAAGGCGACCAGGACGCCGAGAAGCCGAGGCTTGAATAAACAATTACTATTTAGATCGGAGCTGTCCACAAAAAAAAATATTATTTAGATTGGTTAGGTTAGAGTTAGTATATGAATATTTGGTCGCCGAAGGCGACCAGGACGCCGAGAAGCCGAGGCTTGAATAAACAATTACTATTTAGATCGGAGCTGTCCACAAAAAAAAATATTATTTAGATTGGTTAGGTTAGAGTTAGTATATGAATATTTGGTCGCCGAAGGCGACCAGGATGCCGAGAAGCCGAGGCTTGAATAAACAATTACTATTTAGATCGGAGCTGTCCACAAAAAAAAATATTATTTAGATTGGTTAGGTTAGAGTTAGTATATGAATATTTGGTCGCCGAATTTTCAATTATTTTTAATATTAAAATTGAATACAAAAATCGATTTTCACTTTTAAAAAAATCGATTATTTTTCACATCCCTATTAATTTTATAAACTTAATCGGCCATTTTGAATGTGGTTTATGCTAGACTAGCGGTAATTAGTTTTACAGTGCAAAGTTTACTTTATAAATCTTTATAAAATTTTTGACGCGTTTCCGGAGCAAAACTCACTTGGAGGTGTTCCAATGAAGGTCCTCCGAGACTCCTAAATAATTAGTATCGTCAAAAAAGTGCGATGGTATTCAAAACTGTTACCTTTGTGTGCATATCGGTTAGGTCTGCGAATTGGACATCTATTTTTCATCACCCTAAATTTTTTATTTTTTAGACAAATTTTTATGATACAGCATACAAAAATACATATAACACTAAATTTTCACCCCTTCTGTCAACCCCAATTTTTTATTTGTTAATTAAAAACTTATGACTTGAACTCAGCGGTTTATATAGAGAATTTTTACAGTTAGTTACCCAAAAAGTTTTATTTCCAGAAAACCGATCAGTCTCTGGGGTAGCATAGCAAAATGATGGAACATTTTGAGAACGTTGGTATGTACTAAAAAGGTAGGCTTATTAAAATCATATTTAAGGAGAAACGAAGTTCGTGGGGGCAGCTAGCAAGGATATAAATAACGGATAGCATAATGAGCCGTAAACTAAGTACGAAGTCAAGTGAAAACGAAGGACAATTCTTCAATTATTTTGCAACATCCGTGAACATCACGTGCTTATTGCACAATTCGCCTTTCACCTTGTGTTGGTAAATAAAAATACTTAGTTAGCGAGGATGTTCGTTACTATCATTACTTGTAATTACAATACATAAATTATTATAACTATATCCCGGTTTAACACGTAAAATTCTGACATAGCGTGATTTTAGATTATGCATTCCTCGACAATCTATGAGTTCGTGAACGCTTTGAATCAAACAATTAATCAGTTTCATAAGGTTTAGATTATATTTTCTTTTTGATACAGAACTGGAGAGACGTTTGGCTACAACCTGATGGTAAGTGAGATGCGGCCTATTGGAGGGCCTATTTAACTGCTGCTAAATTGAACCCATATTAAACTGGCTAGGGAAGATGGGAGAGGGGGAGGTCCGTTCCTTTGCTGTTTTTACAAACGACGATCCAAATCGGGCAGTGCGGCATCTGGAGGGGGGTCTATACAGGGGTTCTTCTAGAAGAACGAGTCATAGTTCGCACTAAGTCTCATTTCGAATCATACCCGAAACTAGACTCCCCTTAAAACACGTATTAAAGATATAAGCAACGTATATGCTGTTACTATGTTTTTACTTTTTACCATGAAATAAATATATACTACCTATAGCCTACGTTTTGTAATAAGGCCTAATGTCGAAGCTTGATTTAATCACGAATTCGTCGTAAAAAAAATTAACTAAACAATTGTTATGTAGTTTGTATCCGGAGCTTCATTGTATGCTAAAAGTACCAAATGTTCGAAATCCTTTAAACACTTTTATCAATCCAATCCAAACATACGAGAAAGCATTTTATTACTAACTTGCTAAATACTGTGAAGAGTGCACTCAACACCATCGAGAATAAGCAAATACATATTACCTAATACTGGGGGTATTCGGTGAATGCACAAAAAGATTACTAGTTTAAATGTAATCACATCTATTTTGAGATAAAATATCTATAAACCTTTTAAGACATTCTAGAATATTAGCGTTTTTTAGGCAGTACGAAACCAGCTGCCCACTGAAGTATTTCCGAACCAATTCGACTTAGGGTCCTTCAAGAACTTCAACGCTCTTTGCGTACCAATTCTTAAAAGGAGGGCAACACTTGCGAGTCTTCTAGCAATGGGAGTGTCCATGGGCGGCGGAATTACCTAACCATAGATGAGCGTCCTGCCCGTTTGGCCCCTGTTTTAAAAAAATAATAATTGCCATTGGCATTTAAATTACATTACCTCAATAAGTTTTTAAAATAAAGGTATTTTATATAAAAAAAACAATAACGCAAAGTGTATATCAAGTATATCATAGATCCCAGAACTCATTAGTGAAAATCGGTGTTAAAAGGCACGCTATGAAAGTAACGCAAAAATACATAAATTAAACAAAATCTGTTGATAATTATAATTATTATTAATCTACTAATCAATTAATAATTATTATTATAAGGTCAAACCACTGCAACACGATAAGCATTTGAAGGATAATATTATTACGTACAGTTAAGACAATCTATTGATGACTTTGGTTGCAAGTACCAATTGTGTTTCTATAATTTAATAAGTCTATGTCTAATTATTCACAAAAATACATACATTATCCTTACAGAACTGTAATATAAGATAAAAATAATGCCAATAGGATAATATAGAAAATAAAAAATATAATATTAAACATATAATACACACAATATCGATACTGTGACCTCACTGCGAACATATAAAGATGTCGATAGAGAAGGAGATATATGAATATACATAGTCAAAACCGTTTACGGCGACATCGTTTAGAATGCGGGTACCGGTAGGAACCGGTAAGTTGCGGTATATTGACCAAAATCAAAGGTCCCGGCTGAATTCTATTGTATTAGGTACTTAACAACGTCATCGGCTGTTACAACTATCGGTTTTTACGATCAAATATGAGTAGTCCCTTCGATGTCGTTATAACAGATTTTGAGTGTATATGGAATGTCCATAAATAATTAGAAGAGCTCTATTAAGTATGAGGGTTGCAATTAAATAATAAAACCGTATAAAATTTGAAATATATCCGTGTTTAATCCATTTAAAAGGACATTAAAAATCTGAATGAGCCTAGAAGACTAAAATTAGGACGGCTGTCTGACGGCATTTCTGTCGTATTATAAAAGTTCCTTATGTAAAAATAAATTGTGCGTGTACTAGGTGTACACACGTAAGAAGTGAAACTTCTTTATGATCTTATTTTTCGAAAAATGATCTACTATATGCAACTTTACAGAAATTCGTTAAATTAGATAAAGTTTAACAAAAGGCTTTTATTATCATAGACATGAATACAAATATTTCATTTTACCTTATTACTACGAAGATTATTATAGAATTTCATTAATTGTAATAGAATTATTACTATCATTGAAAAACGTGACGATTTGCTACAAAATTTCTCCCATACGTCGATAAAGAAGTTTCATTCCAACGCCGATAAAGAAGTTTGACTTCAAAAAGCAACATGGCGCGTAACCGAAAAATGTGACGCGTAACGAAAAAATGTTACACTAAATTTTTTTCCAACCTCGATAAAGAAGTTTCACTTCAATAATATGACTATGCAATCAGAAATAAAGTTACTTTATATATAAATTTGTCAGGTCAGAGAACTTATAATATGTATGAGACCTGAGCGGTGATTTGTCTCTTTTCATCACATAATAAACACAATTTTACTGAAAGAGACAAGTCAATACCGTTGGCAAAACTGTTTTTTTCGTTGCTGCTAATTAATAAATCTAAATATAGTGCCACAAACTTCTTGACAGGCTGAAATTCGTACTATCGTCGCCATTTTGAAATGTCAGAATTACATTGTTAATTTTCTGTAATTTCTTGGTGCGTACAATAACCAACATCTAATAAACATACAACTAAACGGTATTTATTTTTATTTCTTGCATTATTAATTTCAATGGCAAGGTTTAATTATCGAACAGTTTTGATTGCTATCTTAAAAGATATTATATTAATTGTAGAGGTAACAAAATCTATCATATCAGTTGTTCCTAAGTTTGTGTCACATTTATTTAAGCCTAGAAATGTTTTTCTAGATACTAGTATGCATTGTTTTATTAAGACATTTCAACAAATTATTAAGTTAGCCTGCATGACTTCAAATTATTCCCCTTATAATGGTTAGTTTTATTTACTGGCAATACACAAAAGCGACGCTCTTACAGGCCAAGAATAGTTTGTGACAATATAAAGCTTTGTAATACGTTAAATAATTAATACAACGACATCAAAATCATTGTGTTAATTAAAACATAAATTTACTCCGTAAACGATGTAATACTAAATTATTGTCTCAATCACTTGTTATTACCTAATTCTAACGTTATCTGGTTTTGACCAACTATAGTCAGTTTTGCGTGTTCAATATTCAATGTAGACCTATACATGTAAAAATATCTTAATAAACGCATTATAAGCCTTGATTAGTTAAGGTTTTGTTTCGAAAGAGACACGAGAGTGATACAGAAAATACCTATTTTATTGTACATTTACGTAGAATTCGCTTCTTCTTTTAATGTAGGAACAAGTAACAGACATAAAAAACTTTGACTAGTTATAATTCTTAAACAACTGTTTCAAATTAAATGAAATAAGAAATATACCGTGATTATACAATGCCTGCTTGGCATTAAATTTATCCACAATGGAGTTATATTTGAAAAAGGCCTGAACTGTTTCGCGAAAAGGATAGTACGTCCGTAGGTACGCTTTTTCTCTCATGTTTGGCTGAGCCAATCCCCCAGATACCAATGTTATTAATAATAGACTTATATCGTTTTTATTCATTTTTGTTACGGACACAACAGTCTATATATCGGTTAGTTAAAAAAACGAGTGTTGTTCGAGTGAATGTTAAATGCGCACATAGAAAGTCCCATTGGTGCACAGCCGGGGATCGAACCTACGAGCTCAGGGAAGAGAGTCGAACGCTGTAGCCACTAAGCCAACACTGCTTCCAAAAAACATATTAGAGAGAATTATTTCTCTACCGTAATAACTATTATACATTTCGTATGTTAGAATCTTAAGTACGAACAGAGTGTCTTCCCCTTAATAGAGAGTGTAAGTATTGTTATTGGACACTTTCTTATGTTAAATATCCTTTTTAGTAAATTAGTAGTGGAATGTTGGAATAAGAATAACATGTGAAATTAAATGAAGGAAAATAAGTGAAATTTAGTGACCGAAAATAAGACTTGGCTTAAAGGTCTCGTTACCAGGCCATAAAATTATAAAAAAAAAAAAAAAAGTCAATTAGTTTACTTTTAAATTATTTATTAGTCTTGAGGTCCTTAACTTCGTAATGTCAAATTTATAAATCAAGTAATACAAACCTTTTAGGGTCATCCATGATGTGAATTTTCAATGAGACACTCTTGCAGTTCATGGCCACAGCTCCGAACATCATCTCACCGAGTAAGCCCGCATCAGCTGCCGGGCCTTTATACTAAAAGGGAAAAAACTAAATTTTAATAAAAAAAATCCCAGACAAACGCTAATATATTAGAGACTTAACTTCGTTATATTCACTTGACAATACTTTCTTTTAAATATTAATGTTTTAGAATAAAAGTATTCTTTTGTTTTTTTTTTTTTTCACATACATTAAAGCTCATACATAAACAATGAATATTACATCAAGTAATAGTATTATATCGAATGATGACATAGAAATCTCGAACTTTGATTTACAAGTTCCCTTGACCTTATAAGAGATCGTTAACACTGCTCGTTTAACTTTCAAACGATGCAGTGTTGTTTATATACAATTTTTCTTACCTTGTTAAGTTTCTACATACCGATAAAAGAGACAGATCAGTACTGTCAGTTTATATAACGGGGTAAATGAGTTACCATTTGCATAGTGCATAAAAACAATAATTTAGGGTATATTTAAACTTAGCAATACTTGGGCAACTTCCTTAACCCCATACTTAACATTCAAGACAGCTCATAGTAAAATAATCTTGTTCTAATATTGTTCTTCTCATAGTGATGACGTCGTTGTGTTAACCCGTATTTTAAAATGTCCTAGCATTGCTAACCCTGAACTCGCCAATGTCAGACTGTGAAAGCCGAAACAATTTTCCCAAAAATCAAATTGTGCTTGTTTAATTTAAATAAATACTTCACCAATTGTTACACTGCACCGATTTTGATCAATAGATCAATTGAAAAAATAATCTGTGAAAGAGACTAACATATTTATCACGTTTGAGTTTGTAGATGTATATATATATATATTTGTAACTATACTAGCGAACCCGACAGACTTTGTCCTGCATGATATTTCAAGCGATTAGGATATTAAACAAAGTATGAAAGTACCGTCTGCAGCGCGATCTGCTTGGCTTATTTGTGAATCTAAAACCACCCAGGGCGCCGCACAAACGCATACAAAAATTTTCATTCAAATCGGTCCAGCCATTTAAGAGTTCAGTGACATACACGTACAGTAGAATGAGAGATATATAAAGATTTATATTATCTTAGCGACGCTATTGTGGAAAGTAGATTTCAATTAGTAGAGTTTAGGACAGATTCAGCTTTTTATTTTAAAGGTACCCACAGCCTATGTGTACTATCATGACGTTCTAAATTTTCTTCTACCACAGATTAGCGTGACAATGAGACAGATAATCAAAGCTATATTTAGAAAGTCCGGCTAAGCCAATAATGCGGACATTTCGTTAACCTTAGAAGTCGCATAAAATATCACCGTTTCAAACACGCATCACGTGAGTCGAGATGAATTATAGAAACCGGTTTTGAATCGCGAAACCGGCGTGTTTATTCACTAAGTGATCTAGTGTTTTAGGAAAGTCTACGAATAGTCTAGCTCCTGAATTCGATACATCCTTCAGCACTACATGAAACAGCCGTAATTAGATATGAAACTCATAATAACTTTATACATATAGGTAACCAAGTAGACTTATAAAAGTCAACAGAAAATATGTGTTCGCAAGTCAAGAGCGTCGAGCGGACAAGAAGAACTGGCAAGGAACTCTCCGCCACTCTTTTTAATCGCCAAGTTTTAGTTTTAGCAGTCATAAATATTTGAACTGGAGCAAATATTTCATCATCAAACATTTAAATAATCGTCAAATTCGTTACAATTTCGACAATAATTTAAAATTAAGCTCAAGCTGATTCAGCTTGTCTTAAGAATATGAAGTCATAAATAAAAATTAATAAATGCCTAAGCATTATAGTACATACTACATTAGTTTAGCGAGCTACATTCATTAATATGAATGAAGCTAAAATTACAGTCCCAAGTGAGCACTATTTACGTTGTAATCAAAAAGACTAACATCTAAAGTGTTCTAAATATAGACACGAGTAGTGCGAATAAACTGTGAATTGAGTCTCGTGACGATCAATTGTATGTTATTTTTATGGCGTAACAGTTAATACGATATCCACATACTAAAATAGTAGCAATTAAAATTTAAATTATTTTCAATTAAAAAAAATATGTATGAGTTCACATAGATCGAATATTACCGATAATAATGGCTAGTTACACAATAGTAAATCTAATAGAACTGCTAGTGTTTGTAAAGAGATGAGATTCTTAAGACATTTCATGTTGATATGGTTGCATAGGTAATCTGACTTATATATATATACATATATATATACTAGCTGACCCGGCTAACTTCGTTCCGCCTAACATTCTTATAATATCGTGTAAACTTTAGTTATAATTTATTTAGGATTTCATAAAAAAAAAACATTAATACAACTTTTTTGATGAGGTAACACATGTCTTCGATCAAGATCAAAGCCTGGTTATGCATCTCCTCATTCACTTCAAGATCGGAATTTCTTAAACTGACACGAATTCGATGTAAAATGGTGCGTAATTTTGTCAACAGATGGCACCCACACGGTGTTTGCATTCGTAAAATTAATTAATTTATTTATTGTTATTCGATAACTTATCCGATATTATTACTTATTCTGCTATTCGGAGAGGAGAAGAATCCACCAAAAAAGAGATAACTGACATCGGTCCAGCCGATCTTGAGTTATGAGTGGTGTAACTAACATGACTTTGTTTTATATATTTAGATATATATATATTTTCTTACTAAATTTATAGTTAATAAAAACTATGATTAAATTTAAAAATTACGGAATTCGGAAAATAAATTTGTTAGATTTATATATTATTTTTAAACTAAGTTTCGATCCTAGAATTCAAATTGTTTTTTTTTTAAACAAATTCAATATCCCCAAATTACGTTTAAGTATAATAATAATATATTTATTAAAGTTAAATATAATTAGGTATTAAAGATATATATATATAATAATAATAAAATATTAAACTGACTGATTCATATTTGTTACAAAATTAAGCATTAAAACTCCATTTCTCAGAAATAATTATGGGTTGTCAACATGGAAAATCTTAGGTATTAATTATTTTATACATATTATAAGGCAATAAACATTACTTACCAAATATGTGTAGCCTTCTGACACTTCCAAAATGCAGGGTATAGTGCCACTCTCAGGTTTGTCATTTTTATTTGCTAATAATTTCTCTATTGTTGATGAATCAAATAATACTTTTTTCCCTCTCTTATCACACTCTTTATATAGCAGTAAACGCACTTGCTCTATAGCTCCTTCACAAGATCTATTAAAAAAACACTCATTTTTACACCACCACTATAAAACTATTTCACTTTACACAAGTATGCCTGTCAATAGTATAATTATTCAAAAATATAAATATAGCAAGAAATAATAACTAATACTATAATGTGTAAATCATAAGTCAAGCTTTAACATTTTTTTGTTGTATTAAGTATTAAGAAAGTATATTCAATGCATATAAGTATACAACATTATACAACTTAACTTTCTCTTGCACAATACAAGTCATGTGCTTTAAACCTACATTTCAGTGTTGCAGTGTTTAATATTTACCACATAATTCAATTGTATATAAATATGTGCAATATCTATGTTCTACTTCTTGTAATATGTTCCAAATAAGATTACAAATCTAAAATCTACTTGTCACCATACTTAAGTGAGCATAGCGAGTATAGCCAGACTAATGGTAAATTTTAAAATAGCAAAATTTGTTTTAACTAGTTAAATTACCTCAATATCATCTTAATACATTGTCGTTTACAATAATCTCACAGCTGTTTCCTAGTGTTACATACAAGTACTGCACATGCACTTATACCGGAAATGCAATGGGAGTTTCACTATAAATGCACTCCGATGAAGAGGAGACAATAGGTAATCGGCCGAATTGTATGGAATGTGCTATCGTACTGGCGCGCGTGTAAATAATAAGTAAACATTGATTGAGAAGCGGCCGTCCCCCTTCCGCTATGACGACTGATGTGATCACTGAACGAGCACTCGCCACTCGCCCACACGTCCCCCCCGCACTAACCACACTTATCACATGTTTTCTGCTTCCCTTTCCGACTACTCGCCAACCGTGAACAGTGAAGTTTGAATCGCAGGCTATTGTAGAATCTGACGCTGAATGGATTGGTTGTCATTTCACAAGAAAATATTTGCGAAGCCATACACGAAGATTGAGGATGGGTCGTTATGTGCGCAATTACACAAACCCAAAAGAACATAATAAATTTAATATAGGTCTCTTACCTGCTTCGTAAGTTTCGATTGTCATTGTTTTGTTTTCGATATCTGGTAACAAAGATCTTTTCTAATAAAGCCATTACGTCACACGCTACATTTCACAACATCTTCTTCTATAGGTTTATACTTCGTCATTATGAGAAAAACGTTTTAAAAATCTTAAAATTAAAGTTATTTCAATCTACGAAAACCCTAACATTGTAAATAAAAATAAGAATTCATGACACTCGACAGCTGATATTACATGCCCGGTATGACAGGTCAGTGGTCACGTGATTGAATTTTTTTTTTGGAGTTTATGGCCTGGTATCTAGACCTTTAGGCCAAAAGTCGTGATTGAAGTCATGTGATTTTCCACAGACCATGAAATGGGTGTAGCGGGCAGCATGAACCTTAATTTGCTACTTTACACACCTAAGTGAAATTAACATATTTTGGCTTAAAGTTTAAGTATATAGAGATGATAGAGTTAGTAAATAAAGAAAACCATATATAACTAGGCCTAAATAGAGAATTAATCAAATCTTAAAATATACAATCAAATGGCCTTAAGACATTAGACACAGTTGTTAATTCCTACTGGCTAAACGATATAAAAGATTGTTTGTCTCATATTGGTTTACCCAGTACCATTTGATTTAGGCATTAATTGTCCTTTTATACATAACAGGCGTATCAAAAATAAAAAAATGCATATTCATAACACGCCAGTGTTACATAGAATCACGAGCGTGTGAATACTGACTAATGATATTTTAAATAAAATAAATATTGTGTAGTGTGTACGGTGTATGCACGGCGATAGTCTTAATTCTCTGACAAGTTGTCATTTATCATAATATACCGATAAAATTTTGACAGTTCCTAGTATCAAAAAGGTAAACATCAAAGAAAGAATTTTACATATTTTATTAATATTGATATTGGAAGAATTTCAATTATAACTTATCATTACAGTCTATATTTCAATAAACATTTGTAACCACGTCCAGGTGACAAGTCGGACAGTTCAATTTATTTGTATTGGTTTCAGTTTATCATTCTTTTCTAACAATGTCTAAATCTTTAGAAATTCGAGAAATGATATTTGCTTTTATGCCAAAAGTAGTTTCTTCGCTAGATTGTGTCTCAGAATTGGATCAGGCTTCTTACTCTGTATTAGAAGGTTTTCTTCAAGGTAATAAATCATTAAAATCTAGAGATTCTATTGTTATAATACAAGGTGTGATTGATTATATGTATGAAAATATAAACATAGGCAACTGGAAAAATGTGAGATTATTTTTAAGGCAAACAATAACTATAGCAACATACCTTAAACTGATAGCACTTCTAGACAATTATTCTGAACTTACTGACACAGCTATAAAGGATTTATTAGAAACTATTGACTTTGGAATAATGTTTGGAAGTTTAATTCATAATGAACCACAATTACTACAAAAATGTGCCTCAATATTAAATCCATTTATTTTGCAAAATGATATTTTTATTGAAAATGGTAATTTAAACTCAAAAGAAAGTATTAGCTGTACAGTAATCCCTGAAGGTGTTATTAATATTGATTTAATAAAATGTCCTAGTATGGAAAGATTTTATACAGACTATATAATGCAAGAGAAGCCTGTAATTTTAGAAGAATGTATGACTCACTGGCCGGCTTTGTCCAAGTGGACTGACAGCAATTATTTTATAAAACTAGCTGGTTTACGTACAATTTCTATAGAAATTGGCAAGGAATATACTGACTCTGAGTGGACACAAAAACTAATAACTATGAAAGAATTTATTGAAACATATATTTACCAAAATAAGGGAGCAACAGGTTATCTAGCGCAGTATCCATTGTTTGCGCAAATTCCAGAGCTACATGAAGATATAATAGAGCCTGAATATTGTAGTTTTGCAGAAACAGACGATGGTGTCAATATTATGGCATGGTATGGACCAAAGGGTACCGTGTCTCCTTTGCATCATGATCCAACCAAAAATTTGCTGGCTCAAGTTGTAGGTGAAAAAAGAATTTACCTCTTTTCGCCGAAGGACTCAGAAAATTTATATCCTTATGATAGTGAACTTCTTGATAATACGGCAAGAGTAGATCCTAGGAGTCCTGATTTGAACAAGTATCCTAAATACCAAGATGCTAAAGCTTATTATTGTGTATTAAAACCTGGACAAATGTTGTTTATACCACCAAAATGGTGGCACTTTGTTGAGTCACTTTCTATTAGTTTTTCAGTCAGTTTTTGGTGGACATAGCACATTAATTGTTTGTCACAGCGGCCCATGAAAATACAGTGTAAACTCTATATAATGAAGTTGAAGGAACTGTCCATATTCTTGGAGAGTTGTTATATGAGTATAAGTTAAATAGTATGTACTACAGAGTAAGAAACAAATTGACACATTTAGTGAGTTTAATGTTAAATCAAGAGATGTTACTTGCCGTTCACACTGTTAGTTGGAACTTATATGAATATTATTTGTAACATCCGTTCTTTTTATACAAAAATATGTGGATTACACTGAAAATGTTTAGAACGGGCCAGTTTGAAACAGTTTTGCTAAAACCTTTTTGAACTTCAATTTTAGAACTCTTTGGTAACCTAATGTAGTATATTACGTTCATTTGTTTTTGTGAATTGGCGGCGAATCTAAAACTCTTGTTACACGTGAAAATGAACCTAACGCGAGAAAATTTTCGGTCAATGATTTATTATGACTTTCGTTGTGGGCTTACTCAACAACAAAGCTATGGTAGGCTGCGATTAGCATTTCTTAATGAAGCCCCATCTTTTTCCACTATTTACAATTGGTGTAATGAGTTTAACCGTGGACGTAGCAATCTCAATGATGATCCGCGTGAGGGTCGTCCTTTAACAGCGACTACTGAAGATAACATCAGTGCTGTGCGACGCATGATAGAGGAAGATTAGAGAGTGACCTATCAGCAGATACGGGCAAGCCTAGGCATTGGTATAACTCGATAGGCACAGAGCGCCCCACGCTTTTTCACAATAATACCAGTATTTTTTGCTCATTACCATTTTCAGCATAAATTAGGAATTATTTTTCACTTTTTAGTTTTATGTGCTTTAAAAGCGTGTTTTTTAGTTTTTTTTAATTATAATTTATTTTTTAGTTAATTTTTTTTTTTTCAATTTTTTTTCGGATTATTGCATTGTTATCGATCTTTGACAGGTGCGCAAAGTTTGAATTAAATCTGTCCGTTAAAAGTGGGTCAAAATCGAGTCCGAAGGAGTCGGTTACATACAAACATACAAACAGGTGAAGCTAATATAAAGCGTGTGAAAATATTACACGAACATTTAGGCGTCAGGAAGCTTTCTACCACATGGATTCTTCATACTTTTACCGACGACCAGAAACATCTTCGCATGGACTGGTGTCGCCAAATGTTAGATAAGTTCAACGGCGGTGACTCAAATGCTGTAAGTATTTGACATCGTCACAGGTGATGAATGAAAGCTGGATATATTGCTACGAACCCAAAACTAAAGATAAAATTCGAGGTATTCGCTTTACGAGCCCTGAAGATGCGGTGAAAGCGTACGAAAATGCCATAGAAGAGACCCCTAAGGAAGAATGGGCCCACTGCTTTTTTCAGTGGTTCCATCGAATGCGACGATGTGTAGAGAGGAACGGAGATTACTACGAAAAACAATAAAAGTATTGGCAACTTTCTACATTAAGCTGTTTTTCATTTTCTAAACATTTTCAGTGGTATCTAGGTATAACTCCAATCCATAAATTTATGAAGGCCGAATAGGTAGTTAATTTATGATGGCTTAATTTAAGGCTAGATTTAAGCCGTCAAAAAAAAATGACGACTTAAATCTAAGAAATAACCTAGTCATTAAATTTAAGTTGTACAGTCTAGAATGTTTTTATTTACATTGTAACCCATAAAAAAGCAGAAAAAGATATTTTAAAATACATTTATTATTAAGAATACATTTTTTATTTATATTCGGTGTTCAATGCTCGTCCTATAAGCATTCTTCTAATTTCAGATGTGCCAGCACCAATTTCATATAGTTTTGCATCTCTGAGTATTCTGCCAGTGGGGTAGTCATTAATATAACCATTACCCCCTGAAACATAATTATTTTTTTTAAGTAAATAGTTAACTAACCATGATTTTTACTATTTATAAATTCACTTTCCACAAGCCAGAGTCCGTAGAAATCTATTTAAATCCCGTAGTATCGCGGAATATGGTTTAAAGGAGTATTAGGAATATCCATACATACCTACCGCAAATCCCCTGCATAATGCGCACCACACATAGACACCTTCACGTACTTACCCTCACTTTTACACAACAGCCAAATTAGGTACATATCACTAAGTTAAATGTATTGAATAATTTTCATTGTTTGTGGGCTTTTGTAAATTTTTGAACCTTTTTGTAGGTAAATTATGTATTCCATCTCTGGCTATATTTTTAGTGTAATTGTTATGATATATAATTTTTGTTAGCTTTAGGATTACGAAGTAAATAAATAAATATGTATATCTCAACGGTTCCTATATGTTCAACGTATAGATCAGTTGTTGTTGTTAGTATGTTCGTTTGTGTTTATTAGACGCAAGACGTCGATCGGAAGACGAAGCCGAGTCTATGACTTGCCGTCGGAACTATACACACATATATATAAAAGTCCTTACAAGGCTGGGCACCTACTTACCTTAAAATGTCTTAAAAAAGAGGGTGTATTAAATGTCCCTGATAGCATATTGGAAAGTATGTAACGGCTCAGTGATTTAAATTATGTAAACATGTAATACCTAATATCTGTATAGCGTCTAATGCTATTTGTGTAGACTTCTCAGCGCTGTATAAAATAACTCCGGCGCAGTCCTTGCTATTTACATGGCCTTCGTCGCAGGCTTTAGCCACATTGTAAAGATAACATCGAGTGGCACTTAACGTTGTGTACATATCGGCCATCTTTCCCTGAAAATTTATGAATTAGTTTATAATTTTAAGATATTAAAGAATAACGCATTCTTTGTTCATAGATATATAAAAAAATTACTTGAATTCTACTCAGTAATTTGAGAAGCTGAGAACTGAGTATGTCCCACGGAGGTCCCGGGTTCAATCAATTCAATATAATATTTTTTTGGGTTTGGGAAACTGATCTTTTTTTTCTAAAGAAAAAATAAAAGATACATAAATTGACTTGGTCATCGTCTTATGGCTTTGTATCTCTATAATGTTAAAAGATTCGTAAGTACTTTTGTAAATTATTACAATAGTCTTCGTTCTTCTATGTAAAAATCCCTTCTTACTGGTATTAAAACAAATCGCAATTTTACATGGGTAACGCATGCTCGCGTTAGGGCAAAGGGAAATTTAAATTCAAAATAAATTATTTTTAATTGTGATTCAACACGCTTTTATCCAGCACTTTCTTTGCGTTGCACTTTAAATGCGTGATTATCGCAAAGCTATTAAATATTGTGTACTTATTTTCACGCTGGATTTGGAATAAAATACAAGTTTCATCGAGTTAGAATGAAATAAATTGGTTTCTTTTATTATTATACATTGAAAATTCAAAAGGCGATATACCTGTAGAAGCTGAAATTCTCCTATATTCTTTCCAAATTGTTTTCTAGTGTGCGCATAATGGAACGCAGTATCAATAGCAGCTTGCATAAGACCCACAGGTCCACCGGCAAGAACTAACCTTTCTAAATCCAAACCAGACATTAGAACATAGACACCTTTATTCACTTCGCCTAGAACGTTTACAGCTGGAACCTAAAAAAACGAATGAAATGATTATCAAAAACAATTTAAAATATTTTCTTATGATAAAAAATAAAATTTAATAGAAATATTATCATTTCGCGAAAATAGAGGACACCACGAGTCATTTCCGCAAAAACCCTTCATATTTTAGTCGATATCAACTCCGGGGAATTAAATACAGATAATATAACTTTTTCTACAGCTGTGATACTTTTTGACATTCAACACCTTTTGTCTTCAGTCACCGTGACCACTGTGGTGACCACGCACACTGTTAAGCACGCGAAACGTCGGAAAAAATTTAAAATTATGTAACATAATTATAAGTTTAAATTACATAACTATAATCCATTCAAAAAGTGTTTTCTTTAAATGTGTAAAAGTTATGTCAATAAAAAACAATACTATATTTTCTTATGCTTTATATGTTTATGTGTATTGGCCTTAAATAGTTACCCACACGTATTTGCCTAACACACGTCGTGGATGTTTAAACATTTCAATACCCTTATATGTTTATCTTCAGCGTACAAGTGGTAACTGTATCTACAAATATAAAGAAAACCACAACTCCATAATTGGGGTTCAAATTGTTACTACCTTCCCATCTAAGGGTGATCGCTTACTAAAAGGACACAACGCAACTTCAGTCTTCTTGGTGCCCTACTGTACGTTGGCTCGTCAAGCGTGTCTTGTCCCTTGCCAGACGCAGAAACTCTTCCGCAGTCGCAATTCCCGTCCACTCCCTAACCTTACGCATGATTTTTGATTTCACCGCTAGCGTCTGCATAGCGAGTGTTGCTGATCAACAATAGTGTGGCTGTATGGAGTCCTTCATATCTGCTTATGATTCGACCCCATTTGTTCTGGATATAGTGGGTTATGTTATGACCAGCTACGCCTCAGAGCTATATCAGTGTACCTATTTAGGATACTTTGGGGTATTGTGTGTAATGTGGTTATGATGGAGAGACTGGGTCTACGGGTTCCAAGCAAGACTGAGGCGGAAGTCACAACCTTTGGATGTACCGCGCGCATACTCCAACTTGGTTATTGCGACTCCAGTCACGCGAACGATACGATAATTTATAACGTTTCTATAGAAGGAGGTAGACCTATTTGTTAGTACTCTGACTAAGTTTACAAGACCTAGTTATATTATTTGTCATAAGATCTAGGTATATATATGTATATATATATATATATATATATATTATATATAATTTTTTTTTACTTAACACCAGGTATTATTAGGTAGGTCTATCGTAGTAGTAATAACTGTAAGGATTGAATAATAATGTGGGAAATAAATATTTCCGTTAACATTTACTCCAACCATTTAATATAACCTTGACGACTTCAATGGGCTTCCATCAAAAGTCGTCTTGGAACCCTGTTTACCGCAGAACGATGAAGGAGCGTACGCAATATGGCGTATAAGAAATATCTATAGATTAACCATTTTAGGTATTATTTTATTATTTAAACCCAATATACCCAAGTAGTAATTGGATTAAATAATTAAAACAGCTACAACAATGAAAAACATACAAACCTTACAATCTTCAAAAACTAATTCGCCTGTGTTGGAGCCTCTCATTCCTAATTTGTCTAATTTCTGCGCTGTCGAGAATCCAGGGAAGCCTTTCTCGATTATAAACGCAGTGATTCCGTGTTGTGGCTTCGTGTTTAATTCTGTTCTGGCATAAACCTAGAACGTATGTTATTTTTTGTTAATTAATTTATTCACTTCTTGTACTTAACTCTCTGTATGTGTTTCTTTTTTATTGTCCCATACTAGGGTTGCCTAGAAGAAACGACTGTTAGCTTAGGGCCGCCCGTTGCCTAATAAATAAGTTATTGTTTATTATATTATATTGCCTAATAAATAAGGTATTGTTTATTGTAGTTACCTGCTTTTTTATATGTATGTTTTTGTATAAGGTAACGAAGTGTAAATAAATAAATGAACGTAATTTATGTTGAGTGCTTAAAATTACGCTTTTTACTATAAACAATGAAACAAGGAACAGTACACATTCCTTCGTAGCTCTTACCACTAAGACATCAGCATCAGGTCCATTCGTTATCCAAAATTTGCTCCCATTTAAAACATAATAATCGCCCTTTTTCTCCGCTCGCAACTTCATTGATACTACGTCACTACCGGCTCCTGGCTCAGACATAGCCAACGCGCCCATGTGTTCACCTGAACATAACTGAAAATAAATAATTTAGTATTATTTATTAATTAGATCCGTTGTAGTCTTAGCTCTAAGTCTCGATTCTACCACGAAAGTTTCATAGTTCCCGTTTTTTTAATTTTCGATCATAAATATTTTAAGCTACTGGCTGTACAAACTAAACATTTTGAATTACAGATTAGATAGTTAATAATTCATAGATTATTCCACACATAAGTTATGTGAGCTATTTAATGTGCCAAACAAGTATGCATAATAATGCCAAATTCGATGCGGAATTCTTGGTTGTTGAATAATGTTTATTTAATATGGTCTAACAGAGTAAACTCAGTTTTATTCATGTTTTAAAATTACATTGATTAGACAAAATATGTCACGATTATGTATTAAAATCGTAGACGGACTATGGTATAGATCAGGCATCCGCGTACAGCGTGTGAGATAGCGAATGATCGACATATGTCGTATTTACAGTTTCAATTCATTGAAGATTGCTTATTATTGACCAAAATACACATTCGAATGAATAATTATTGAACAAAGTTACTGAGTCGTGACAAAATAAGCTACTTACCGATGAAAAATGCTTGGTTCTTTACGTTCACTATAGCTTTTACAGCCAATTATGCAACAATTCACGATGACTGACACTTTAAATACACCTCTTATAAGGTTAAAGTATTAAAATATTGGTTTGACTTGGGTTTCACAGATTTATCAGTAAGCGGTGAAAACTTGTTTACCACCAAGGGCTTGGTGAATATCAATAAAACCCGATACGCAAATAGAGACAGAAAAACTTATACTCTGTTTCGCTCGCACTTAAGTATTTCACGTTAATGCCTTCTCTCTTTAGTTATTATTGTTATTTTAGAAGCTCATCTAGTTCTATACTCTATCTACGATTAAAATCAATCGTCTTGGCTGAGCCAAGTCTATTGATTATTGAAGCAACAGGGATTTTGACATACGCCAGAATACAGACTAAGTATATATAGACTGCGCTAACTTTTGACTTTTAACTCACGTCCGTCCAGTCTTCCGTATGCCAAATTCTACACGGTTTTTATAAAATATATAATTTAGCATTTAATAGTCTACTAAATCGTACTAGATAAGTATATAATTTACACTAATTTTGATAAAAATGTATAATGGGTAAACCTTGGGTAAATATTTGCTCTTCTGTTCATGCGTTCCATTTCTGTTTATTTGGTTGACGCACAGATTGGAGTGTGCTCCGTATGATAACGCGATCCCTCCGCTCGCTCTGAAAATTTAGGTAAAATAAATATAATTGTATTTACAAATAATTTAATTACGTGCCTCTTAGTACACAACCACTTCCGTCGTTCACATTTTCTGCGAATTATTGGAATATGATATTAGGCATGTTAAATACTGGCCTAGAATGATCAATGAATCGTTAACTGATAGTTACATTTTGTAGTGATGTTCCGCTATTTATATATATACTTATAATAATGCTTTATTTACCCAAATATGGTGTAGTTATTAATGTAGATATTAAGATAAAATTACATTTAAATTAATAGACGACTCTGAAGAAGTAGTAGATACGTTAGTTTAACCTTTAACATATTTACAAACAAATATTACAAAAATACTGATATTAAACAAACCTCGATAACTCTTCCATAATTAGACAATGATCAGAATATTTTCCTCCTGTTCCTCCATAATCAGGGTTTGCAGTTATACCTATAAAATTTAAACCATTCATAAGCATTTATTCTCCTGAAAAAGTATACCGCAACTATTCTCTCGAAACTGGCTGACTTTGCAACTGGCGTCTGTATCTCCAGGGCTTTAGCGGAGGGCCCAGGCCTCCACAAAAGACAAAGAGGTACCCCCGCAATAGAAAGTATTTTAAAATTTGACTAGTAAACAACTTTTCTTTTGATATATTTTTATATGTTAAACACTAAAAAAAAGTACTTGGTTTCACAAAAATTATTAATTGTAAACCTCGATTGAAAAAAATTTTTATTTTATTTGGAAAATAATTTGGGGCCAGATGGCCTACACTCCTTTGTTGCCCCGATCCCTCCAGACCTCTAAATCTGGCGCTGTATATCTCGCTAGCTTACTAATTTAGTTATTAAAAGGTTGATGTATTTACTCTGCGTTTGAAATCACACATATAACTCCGGCAATACTATACGTAGTACTATTCGAAACCTCTGTACGTAAATTCTGATGGAGGACATCTTCGCAGTCGCAGGAAGTAAACAATTATTTCGTTTCAATGCCACGAGGTGATGGGGGATAAAAAGGCTAAGTGGTATTTCATGCAGACACTTGATCTTGATAATACTAATTGGCCCATTTCTAGCATGATATAGAAAACGAAAAACCAATTTTGAACAATTCTAATTTTAATTTAATCAAGATAGAAGACGGAGTAATCTAGCAGAGTTATCCATTATCTAATCCATAGCCGAATTGTCGGTGTTAGAGTAGACGAAATTCTATGTCAATCACTTGCTGTGTTACTTCTGTCAAATTCTTAATGTTGAATAAAATCAATATTGCTCTAGTTTTGTCTTTATCATGTACCATTGTAGTGGAAGTTCCTATATATTCAAAGGCCGGCAATTCGCGAGCCATCTGGCATTGAGAGTGTCCATGGGCGGAGTCCATCACTTAACATCAGATGAGCCTGATGCCCGGTTACTCATTATTCTATATAAGTTTACAGAAAACCAGCTTAATTTTAGACAGATGTAGTCTAGATTGATATAATGTTAAGTATCACAACACTTGAATGCTTACCAAGTAAACCGAGGCTGCCAAGTTTTTTCCAGAACTCTCTTAGCTCTTTGAAATTGTTTTCCTTATCAATCTCAGCCGCTTTAGGTGCTAATTCCTTTTGTGCAAAGTCAAATACCACTTGTCTTAGCTGTAAACGAGCAGACATGTTACTGTGATTATTTCAAAAAAAAAAATAGAACAAAATTTTAAGTTGTTAAAAATCTGCTTAAAATTTACACTGTGCTCATAAACAATAATACAGTCAATGTATGTGCGTCTCATTCATAATATGAAATATGTAAATTCTTATTAGATGATTTTTTTTGAGTAACAGGGGGCAAACGCTCGCTTGATGTTAAGTGATACCACCCATAGACACTTACATTGCCAGAAGGCTCACAAGTGCGTTGCCAGCGTTTTAAGAACAGAGCTCTTTTCTTGAAGGACTATTAGATGAATTGCTTCGGAAATACTTCAGTGGGCAGTTGGTTCCACATAGTGGTGGTGCGGGGTGACCTCCGATGATAAAACTCAGCTTGAGGACACAACTCCTCTGAACACTCTCCATGGGAAATGGGATGGAAGATGCAGAGAGACCCCACACCTCTACGCAACACCAAGAGATCAAGCAGACCGGAAAATAACTGGTCATGGAAGATTTGAACCGCTCGCGCTCTTCGTTGAATACGGTCAAATGGAAAATATGTTCCAAGTTCAATTAAAACAAAATACAAGAATAAACCACGTTACCTGTTTTTGTTCATCGCTCAGTCCAAATATATGTTCATCTATTGGGTAATGTGACATGCATCGTTTATTATTTGCATTAAATATCCGTTTCACACACAATCGGAGAGCCATAACACGACTTTTTTCATACACGACTTCTGATGAACTGATATCGCTGACATTAAATTAACAATTAAACCCTTATTACGTAAGTATTAAGCGTAATATCGCATGTCAACGAAAACAATGATAAATTTAAATACTAAAATGATAAAGGTCAGTTTCGTATCTGTATTTAATTGGATAAATAATTCTGGTCTTTCGTTAGACTTTTAATATTTCGAGATAAATGGATATAAAAGATCTCTAAGTAAGGTTGTTGCATCCAGCCTTTGGATTTTTTACCGAAATTTATATTTATTCTTAAGCAAAGAAGTATGAATATGTAAAAAACAACGTAGATAAAATACGTAAAAACATTTGAAATTAACGAAACTAAAACAATGATAACATTGAACTAGGGGTCAAACTTTTGAATGCGTTTATCGGGCATGACTATAACTATGAGATAACATAAACCTTATAACAAATTAGTTTTTCTATGTCCAAGATATTATGTGAAACGTTTTCTTTAGTAACTAAATCAGTATTATTACATTGTTTTTATTTAAATTGCAGTGTTTTAATGCGACACTGAAACGAGAAATAAAACAGAATTCGAATAAAACAAGTTGCGCCATAGGTTCTCAGATTTCTGTATATTTCGTGTTTTTACTACACCCATAGATCTAGTTTATGATAAAACAGTAGAACTACAACTTTGTGTCTTTTGTTTAATTCTTCTGTCCTGATATTTGCAACTGTTTCATCACAATAACCTAGTCAGACAGCAACTTTTTAGATCAAATTCACGTGAACTATTGCCTCGCAAACTATTTGGTACAAATAAGTGCTGATCGTTGGCCATGCTACTTCTAAGACATGCAGGTTCGCACATAGAAAGATTGACCAAGTGTATTCACATTGAAACTGAGTTTAGGGTTCAGAAACAATACTTGCTGACTATGCCTCCTGTATATAATCCAATATGATTTCTCTTAATATTAAATAACAATATAATCATGTTTATACGTAGGTAACTGTAAAAACGCGAATGAATTGAAAACAAAAATTATTTACTTAGAATTTGTGTCTTTCTGCCCCTCGAAGTCCAGCATGACTCCAGTATTTCAATAAAATTCTGACGCAGGGATTAAAAAAAAACACATATTACTGTATTTATATATTAAATAAATCTTTAGATTTTAAGCACCATAATTATGTTTACAATAAAATTCTCTTACAACGTAACATTTAAATAACCTTTATAAATTTGAATATATTCAATAAAACGGAATGTGTATCTACACAAATAAATAAAGGAATGTCATAAATAAAAACTTTGCAAATAATAAATTAACGCTTTGTGACAAATTCGTAAAATCAGTTTGTGTCCATTTTCGCTTTTAATGACTGGTAATAGTCCGAGAGAATCTTCCAGGCTGATGGCGCCATGAAGCCTTTGGGTGGTTCCTTACCGCTTCTGGCTAGACCTGGGAAAATATTAATTCATCAAGTATTTTATTACATGTTGTGTCATGGTCAGTTGTAACGTGAATCATCTGGGTTCGATTACCGGGACATTAACTTTTCAGTTACAGAAGCCTAGGAAGGTGGCCACAGCCCCAAATGCCCCAAGGGGCTGATATTGAAATTTAGAGACGTGATTTAGGGCTTAATGTCTCCCATTCGTCAAAGTCAGATTTTGACATATGACACTCATTCATTTGACGATTTGAATCTGACACCAGAGGAATTGACACAACGACATTGAAGGATTCCAAAGTACCTCTCATCCTAGTCCCAGAAATGAAGTCGAAGTCCTCTTTCCTTGTGGGATCAAAGAACGCCATTTTACCGGCGGATGCGTCGTAGGCCGCCACACGGAACGGAATAATCTAAAAAATACAATAATATTAAGTATAGCTAAAAAAAGTCAGTATGTGACACAAAAAATACATGTATATATATTTATTAATAAAAATGATAAACAAATAATTGGCACAATTTTATGCCTTATTTTGAATGCAATAAAGTTTAAATTACTTCTATTGTCGTAACGTAGCTATACCGTTTCAAATTTAAAAACTGGCGCTCACCTCGAGATGGTTAAGTCCAGGTGCCATCTTAAGCACCATGCCCCCGTGCCTGGCGTCGTAGAGATCGCCACCGCCATCAGGGTGGGGCAGACCGGCTGGGTCACGCCCCACTATGTAGTGGTTCGCCCCCGCGTTCATTCTGCACTTGGCGTGCCATTGTACCTAATAAAAAAAATGTACAGCCATTTCAATTTACTTGTCAGGGAATGTCTGATCGAGTTAATTAATTATTATTGTTGCTTTGGTCTCCTATTACTTTTACAATCATAATTTAATTTGTTTTGTTATTATTTAATTGGATCAATAATAATTTTATATTTTGGAATCATTATTTAACGAATAAAAGTACGAATATTGTTACGACCAATCAGAGCGGAGCAAATGCTCGAGTAGGGTCGAGGCGCCATCTTGAAATGAGACAGTGCTGATTAAGTATTATGGTTTTAAAGTCGTTGGTTCGATTCCCGGCTGTGCACCAAAAGACTTTCTTGGATTGAACATTAGCTCGAACGGTGAAGGAAAACATCGTGAGAAAGCCGACTTGCCGTATTCAAAAAGTCGACGTGTGTCAGGCACAGGAAGCTGATCTACTTGCCTACTAAGCAATAAAGTATATTCAATTTTAAAAAAAGATCGTGTGAGATATACCTCAGTCGGTCCAGCATACATCATTGGTGATGGGAAAATCGCCAAAACGGTGGAGTTGGGGTCCAGCACACCCTCATTCAATACAGCCTTATGCTGGTTGATGCGCACTTCTAGTGGGACATCATCGTCTTTAGTCCAACCACCTAGAAAAAATATATTATATATCTTTAAAAAATTAGTTCAGAATTTAAAAGAAAAGATTATATATTATCGTTAAAACTATATATATATATATATATATATATATATATCTCAATTGAATATATATGTCAGGGAATGCTTCGATTATCAGGAAATGTTCTGATCGAGTCAATTGACCGTTGTATTTTATTCCTACTTTTGCTAAACATTTGTATTACATTTAAGATTCATTATTTAATTTTATTGACGTGACAACGTCTTATAATTCGATGGAGCCGGCTGCACGCACGAAAAAACATGACTCATGCGGCGTTACCTCTGAGGCGTTCCATTTAAGGCTTGAAGTGCAAGCGAGAGCACTCGTTCCGCGCTCTCGCTTGCACACAAAAATTTACATAATTGTATTTATGCGTACAAATAAATGTAACTTGATCAATTCAATTGTGATTTCCATTTACTTCCTTCTCTATATCCATACAAAATATCTATCTAACAAATAAAATTATAATTTTCTTTTGAAAAATGCAACCATTCCATCAGAATTTTCTTATGACGTTGTCACGTTCAACTATCGTCAGTAAACCGACTTTACAGACAACCGATTTTTTTTATTTGTTTTGTTATTATTAAATGGTTTCCTAGTTAAACAATAACAGAGCAGGGCACGTGCCTCGTGCCACGAGACAGTGTGTTAGCATGGTGAATAGAGTCCCAAACCTCTTGGACCAAGTTGGGTCGAAGAGATTTGGGCTTGATAGTAAAGTCGGTGCCTTGAACCCGCTGCTCATTACAATTTAAGCTAAAGTGCCGTTTGAAGTGTTAAAAGGAAACAACTTAAAAGTAAATATTGTACCGTCTTTATTCGTGTTTTTGTGCTCGCACTTTATCCACATAACGCCCACAAAACCCACCACGATACTATCGAAGAAGGCAATATTTCTCCGAAATATATTTAAAAGTTCACTTGAATATTTAAAAAAATAAAATATATATATCGTTGAATGACACAGAGGATCCATTTTTACAGGATTTCATCTGGATTAACGAAATATTAAGGAAAATTTAAAATATAAAACTATTTTTATTAATTTATGAAAATCTTACCCAACGGATGCAGTAACAGAACTGGCTTCTTGAATCCTCTCTCGATGAGCTGACGCTGAGTGTCTTGCATCAAGAGGGCGTGGCCATTGTGGATTGGATTGCGGAGCTGAAACATCATTTTTTAATTACACTTTTTTATAATAAATAATATACATATTTCATTCCATGTCCATAAATTATTAGCATTTCTATGAATTAAATAATGTTTTGATTGAGTTATTTTGTTGCTTTTCATACGAAATATAGTTTTCAAAAAGAAAATTAAGTTAGATATAGTACACCGTAATTAAAAAACATACTTTTTGAATTTCTCCTACTTTACACACAAAATAAGTTACGAGCTACTTATATGATACGAATTAATTAATATTAAATAATAATAAAAAAAAATCCGTATACATATGTATTATCAAAGTCTAAAAAAATTTCGCCGGCAATCGAACTGCGAGCAATAAAGGAATGTTGCTCTGTTACGAAATTTTTAACCGACTTCAAAAAACAAGGATAATGTTTACAATTTATACAGCTTTTGTCAAATTATTCCTGCCTCTATCTGCGAATTAAAATTCTTTACCTGGAACGCGAATACAGCATCAGCACCGAGTTCCTTGAACTTCTCCTTCAGTTCGTTAGGTGTTAGGCGGAATGCGTCCAGTCCGTCATTCCAACGGACACGCCCAAACACCTCCAAATTACCACCAACAAGCCAATCTCCAGATTCAGCGATCATCTAATCAAAATTATAGCATCATTTATTAATTATTATTTCACATTAAAAAAGTCTGTGGTGCTACATCCTTTTTTTAGGTCTAGGCCTCATATTTCTGTATCTGTTTTAAGATCATTTGCCAATATAATAGGCAAGTAGCTGATCAGCCTCCAGTGCCTGACTCGCCGTGGACTTTTTTAAATGCGCACATAGAAAGAAATTCCATTGATGCACAGCCGGGGATCGAACCTACGACCTCAGGGATGAGAGTCGCACATTGAAGTCACTAGGCCAACAACTGCTCATTGTTTTGACGAGTGTTTTTTTATAAATAAATATTTTTTTACATTATTTACCCAAATGCTTAAAAAATGGGTCAAAAAAACTAGGGTAACTAAAACATATTTACCTGAATATACGGGTGACCAGTGTGATATATTCCAAATTGCCGAGAGCATCTCTCCTTTTGCCTGTGCGGGTAGAATTCAGGCTCCCGAATAATGGCAACAGTCTTGCCATCGTATACTAGGGAAATTGCCGAAGAGCCGGTCAGACGCTCTTTGTCTTCTGTTGTAATTGGCAACACCACTGGCACCGATTGATTTACGATTGTACCGTCAGATAGGGTAAGGCAATTTGAGTGGAGGGCCTGAAAAAAAAAAAATATTTCGGATGATACATAGGATTTTTCTTACACTTTCTTAATTGGCAATCCCGACAAAGGCATAAAAATATAATTATTGATGTATAATTTATGCATTGATATTATGAAGTTATTGAAGTTATACTTCTTTTGGCACGTTAGGGATGATGAGAGTAAATTTTTACGATGCGCGCGCACACCGTCTCAAAACACCGACACCCTGAACATCTGTTAAAACGTCGGTAAAACAGTCTGGGCCGCTAGTTGGCGCTTGCTCTGTTTTATCGACATGTTGCATTGTCTGTCAAGGCGTAGAGTTTCTTAGAGTGTTTATTTAAACCAAAATACCTTTCTATGCAAGAAAACCCGTTCAAATGTGATAAAAAAACATAGTGTTTATTGAAAAATATCATCATTAGTACATATTATATCAATTCGATTGGAAGTGACCATTAAAATAGACAAGAAAAAATGCAATTCGTAGAAAAAGCGTCCCTCTGAAGCGCTCGAAGAAAATTATTACGCCAAAGAAGTATAACTTCTAACGTACATATGTACACACGTTTTTTTAATAAGTCGTAATTATTCATATATATACATATATATATCTTTAAATGTAACATCATAATAAAAAAAATGTAACGTTTTTGCCTATTAGGTAAGTAGATGAACAGCCTTCTGTGGCTGTCCATCGATTTTTGGATCTAATCCCAATTTCGTCGTAATGTTTACCTTGTAAATAGAATTTGAATTTTCACGTGTAAATTGAAATTTTTTAAAATAATGTCTGAATTAGCGTAGTAATTTTTTTTAGGTTATCAACGAATACAACGCAAAATTTTTTTGCGGAGTATCGATTCCAAGACGACATTATTAAATTTATGAACATAAAACTATTTATAAAATGTTTTGAATAATTAAAAAGAAGTCTTTATAAACTATTTTGTATAAGTATGATGTTATATATAATCGTTTGGAAAGTATAGAAATCACATTCAATGAGCAATGAATTCAATGAACCTAACATTTTTCAACTTACTTGTAAATATTCTGTCTCCCTCATGAATCCTTTTAACGGATATGCCCAGCCTTCAGATAAAACCTGGGAAGAAAATAGATGATCAATAAATGAAAATTAAAAAAAAAATGACTGGCTTCAAAATAAATAGTTCGAGAATGATTCTAATATAGATTAGACGATTTTTTGGTATATTACATGAAACTTGATAATTCTTTATACAAATTTTCTGAGACTGTAAATTATCATCTAAAAATAGATTTTGATGAAATTTTTCTTGTGGTTAATAGATTTACAATTAATTTTTTTATTTTTATTTAAAACGAGTGTATATGTTACTGTAAAAGCTCGAACTGTAGTAAATCCTAAGATATTCCAATTCCTAATGGTAAATGTCCCAAAACCAAAAGGTTTGCGATTCGAACTCTTACCACCATTCCGTTGGTAAATCTTAGGATTTACATTAATGGCACGGTAAATGTTGAAAAACAAAAAAATATTTTTAAGTTAGACTAGCTTATGTAAGCATTATGTTTGTATTTCGTTGTTAAATTCCAAATAGAGAACTACTGATTCAGTTAGATAGATATGATAGATATTGAGATATTCAGAGATATATGTTATGTGTTTTTTCAAAATAATTTAAATAAGTTGGTAGTTAGTTAGTACTTATTACTATCATATGATACCTTTATAATACTATGTACCTGTTTTGTCTAATAGTTCATTAAAGTAAATAATTAAGAATTACTCATTGTTTTATTCCTAAAACCAACATCTACCAGCTGACAGTGGTAAAACCTAGCATATACTGAATTCGGATGGTAAAAGCTCGAAAAAATCGTCGTATTTTCAGAAATACTTACATTTACCAACTCGGTACGGTAAATCCTAAGACTTACACTTAAATCTTAAGATTAACCGTAGTTCGAGCTTTTATAGTAACATATACAATGATTTTTCATTCCGTAGAATTCTGATATTTCATGAGTGTTGATACTAAAAAAGTTCTCTACCGAAAAAGGGACAAATTTGACCAATTTGAGGGCAATAAAAATTAAAATACTACGTATTTTTATGTTTTACCTACAAAAAGGTAAATCTAAATATTTACTTACTCAAGTGACCTAATACAAAAATAATAAATATTTCAATACCACGAACAATATCGAATTAACTTTAACTACTTTATTTTATTCTTTAGCTGGCATCACTGCTTACTAATTCCAGGTTTAGTAAACCTTTTCAAAATAATAAAATGTTATCTTTACTTGTGCGTTTTTTACTGTTTGTGAATAAAAGGGACGTAAATATCCCACGCCGTAAAACCACTTTTAATATGGAGCACCGCACTTAATAAAATGGATACATTCACTAACAAATAAAATGAATGTATAGACTCAGAAATTGAAAAATGTGCCCGGCACAAAAGGTTTGCAATCTCTGAAACGTCAAAAAATGATAGCTGTCAGAATACTACGGAATTAAAAATCAAAGTATAGTTACATCGTCTGTCGGGTTCACTACTACTATTAGTATATAGCAAAACGTATCTTCAGTGCGTATAAGTAATTTTATTTACCTGTACCCACTGCAGGTCCAACATTGAGATGTTTATTTGGGGAAGTCTCGCGGCCTCTTCGATGGCACTGCTTAGCCGGTTCCCATAAATGAACAATTCGTTTGCCCCGGACACACTTTCGTAGTGTGGTATTATACCCTGAAATATATATATGTATGTTTTCACATAGAAGTACTAAATATAGAAGTTTTTGCCGCGCACCACCATTATGTGGAACCAGCTGCCCACTGAAGTATTTCCGAACCAATTCGACTTAGGGTCCTTCAAGAAAAGAGCGTAACAATTCTTGAAAGGCTGCGACGCACTTGCGAGCCTTCTAGCAATGTGAGTGTCCATGGGCGGCGGTATCACTTAACAACAGATGTGCCTCCTGCCCGTTTGCAGTTATAAAATACCTACATGTAATTATTTATTTTAACAGCAAAAATCTGTTATATCTGAGATTATTGTAGAGTAAATATTACCATATTTGCTAGTGAAATTTCGCACAACCAGGTTGTGTGTAACAACCCACAACCCATGTATTAGTGGCTTTAGCGTGCGACTGTCATCCCTCATCGTAGGTTCGATTCCCGGCTAGTCCACCAATGGACTTTCTTTATATGTGCGCATTTAACATTCGTTCTAACAGTGAAGGAAAACATCGTGAGCAATTGCTTCAACCCGAAAAGTCGACAGCGTGTGTCAGGCACAGGAGGTGATCAGCCTGAGGTACTTGCCTATCAGATTGACAAATCATCATGAAACGGATACAGAAATCTGAGGTCTAGACCTAAATAGGTTGTAGCGCCTTTAATTAAATTATTTTTTATTTAAAAATTGTATATATATTTATATAATGTATGTGGATTATTATTATTATTTTGCATAGTTGATTTATAAAAACCACAAATTAATAAAATAAACTACGCTACCATTTACTTAACTTAGTTCCCAAATACATTTGTAATACAAACAAATAAACACAACACATATTTATTAACAAACCTGTGATTCCAAAAGCTTTATGACTTCCATAGTGGACTCTTCAATGGAGCGACCCACTGTCTCAATAACTAGTTCGGGCTGGTCGGGTCTTTCATACTCTTGTGTTATTCCAGTGAAGCCCTAAAAGCATTTGTGAAATATAGCTAAAGATGGAATACATAATATACACAAAAAGGTTACAATATTTACGAGTTAAAAAGAAAAACTATATATCAGTAGTGGGCTGATCAATTTAAAAAAAAAGTGCGTACAAAGTACACATGTCAGACGTGAAACTTCTTTGTAAATTAATTATTAAGTAATTAGAAAAGATAGCTTGTAACATATATTGAACACATAGCATTATGTATGATGTAGTGAACTTAAAATAAAAAATGGTGAGGGTATGTACGTGAAGATGTGTATGTGTGATGCAGGTCATTTAGCGTTTTGGATATTCTTAATACTCCTCGATTAAACAAGGATATATAGATAGTTACTAACTATAGTGTATTAACAAATACTTAACTGTATTTGTTAATACACTATAGTTTTTATAACTCTGTTTTTGTTTTTGTCGAATATTCTCCTTTTAATATTTTTTAATTATATTGTATATTTGTGTAATATTATTTAACTGTAGCAATACAAAAAATTAATAACAATCACACATAGTTAGTGCGTTGAAGAATAAATAGTACATAACCTGTATTTAATATTAAAATTACGATTTCAATTTTGAAGTACCACAGAACACGGCAATATTTTCACTCACCGCAGTTACTACATTTATTTGTGTTTGTGTATTTCCTGTTTATATCTTGTATTATTATTGAATTAGCTATAGGAAAATTAATAATTAAATATAATGAACATACGTGTTCATCTTTGGACTGAGAAGGCAACAACAGTAGCTGGGCAATCTTCTTTATACCAATACTTACTAAACCTGAAAAAATATTTAATTTTATTATTTAGGTACCTTAATCTGTCCGTCTCGGGCCTTTTTGTACAGGCCCTTAACATCACGTTGCTCGCACACTTCCAACGGTGTGTCAATGAAAACTTCGAAGAATGGCAGACCGGAATCCGTGTGGACACGACGTGCTATTTCTCTGTCCTGTGAATTGAATATTTAATGTCGTCAGGTCATAGCATAGTTACAATTACAGTGTAAACTCTTTATAACGAATTTCAAAAGACCGTGGAATATCTTCGTTATAGAGAGTTTGTTATAGGGAGAGAAGAAAAACACCAAATTTAACCAATTACAATAATTTATATATATATAATACATAGGTGACAATGGTGCGTTTAGTAACTGAGACCAACATTTCCTATATAATCTAAGAATAATGGCACACGTTAAATCAACCAAATTACTTTTGGTTATAGTTTTTTGTTATAGCGAATTACGTTATAAAGCTTTTACACTGTACTTATACACACTTTTACAGTAACACGAGCCTTAGCTCGTCATTAAGATGACGGTTTTCCTCGGTAGTGATTTAGAAAACTTTGTTACGGCAGAAGGTCTGATAGCGAAAAAATATTATGAGAACTAAACGTAAAAAGGAGAGCAGTGTTCGCCTAGTGATATCAGCGTGCGACTTTCATCGCTGAGTGTAGGTTTGAACTCCGGCTGTGGATCAACGGATTTTTCTCTCTATATTCACGTGTAATGTTAGTTATTTCGACTATGTATTTGAGTTTTGTTCCCACGAGAATGTAAGTGCGTGCACCTATATCACCTGCTGCTGATAGAGGACAGATCTTTGTTTTTAATTTATTATTTTTTATTACTTAAGATGTCATGTGGAAAATGGTGTAATAGTTGCAGCTCCTTACAAACGTTGTGTAAAACAAAAAACTTGGCGAATAAAAAGAGTGGCGGAGAGTTTATTGCCAGTTTTTCTTCCGTTCTACGCCCTTGATTTGAGAACTGGCAGTAAATGTAAAATAAGAAGCATTTAATGTATATTTCTTTTTTGACGTTCATAAGTGTCCATTGTGTTGGTCTAAGATCCCGCTATACAACGACCTTCACCGAGATGCTTATTTAATGAAACTTATTTTATATATAATTTAATATGTCAATAAATATAATCCATATGGGTTGCCTAGGAAATTTCAGTCCAGAGTATGTTTAATTAATGTAAAAAAAAAAATTTTTAAACATTTCACCGGTATGATTATTAGATAAATTCTATACCAATCGAACGTATGAAGCCCATAGAATATGCAAACGTTAGGGTGTTTTTAATCAATTAATTATTTATGTGTATATTTTTTATGTGACACTAAAGTACTCGTATATATACATCTTTAGTATAAAAGAAGGTTATAGTGATACATATATAATACTACCCTGATTAAAAATATTGATTGAAAAAAGTTCAAAAAATTTACTACATGCAAATTATAAAAAAAAAGGGTCCGTGTACTTATGTACGCGCGTAAGAAGTTATACTTCTTTGGCAATATTAAAAATAGTTTGGCTTTGTTCCACCTCCAGTTTTTGATGTTTCACAGCGATGAGATGAAAACTCTTTTTTTGTATTCAATTTAGTGCAGTTACACTGATTCATCAATTGTTTTTTGTCTCTTTTCTATTGTGGTTAATTTTTTAATCAAAACATTACTCGATAATAATAATAATACATACGGATAGTTAACCTCAATTGTATTGAAGCACTTAGGAAGGTTGATGAGCACAGTTTTTTCACAAATATTAATTAGTATTGGTTTAAATATGCAATTTAAATCACTTCTGATTATAATTCAAAAAGCATCGATAAATTTCTTTGAAAAAATAATTAAAACTCCTTTATTTGTTTAAAAGGTAAATGACAAATGTCATTATGGTCATTCAAAATTGTTGGCATACGAACTTCACGCATATTCTATTTCTTTTTACTTGTAGATTGTCTTATTCCTATCTCGCTCGCGCACGCTATAATCACACTCCTAATTTTGTGTCACGGGTGCGCGCGCATTGTAAAATTTCACTCTCATAAATTTTTCATAACGCGCCTAAAGAAGTATAACTTCAAAAAAATTTTTTTAATATTAATGAAACATACTCTGGACTGAAATTTGCTAGGCAACCCATATGGATTATATTTATTGACATATTAAATTAAATATAAAATAAGTTTCATTAAATAAGCATCTCGGTGAAGGTCGTTGTATAGCGGGATCTTATACTATGTTACCTACATGAATAAATGATTTTGACTTTGACTAACTTGTCCATATGTTGAAAAGAGATGGAAAAAGTACCTGGACACAATGGCAAAACCAAAACTAAGGGAGTCCAAGTGATACTTAACGAAACAATTTGTACTTAACTTCCGTCTAATATATGATATATACGAGCATCCTTAAATGTGTTTACGGTTCATTGACTTATGATATTAGCAATTATAAGTACATATAAGATAACCTTATACGAACAATGCCCTACATTTTTAATTATATTAAACATGTTTTATATAATGCGTAGGAAATGCGTAATTATATATCTTATATAAAGAACAAAAAATGTAACGAATGAACACAAAAACTACTGGAGCGATGTATAAAAATATTCTCAACATTACTACATTATTCCCGAGTAACGTACAAAACAATTCCAGTCCAGTCGTACATCCCCGGGATGTAATTAAAACAGATAATTATTTCTTAATGTTATAATTAATCATTTAATGATAAGTTAGGACTATCAGTTACGTTGAAAGTATTATGCCATCGTAATAGCAATACATTCTTCTTGGAAAGAAAAAAAATACTGGCAAGCATAGCCCAGATAAAACTTAATAATAACAAAAAAAGTGTGTGTGTGTCAGCTACGACGCACGATTGGAGTTTACTCCTTACGAACGATAATTATGATATATATCGAATAGAAAAAAAGGGTAAATGAACGCATGTGCTAAAATGATAAGAGAAACAAACATATATCTGTAATTATTCGGATTATTTATATTACTTCAATAAAGCGTATTACATAAAGTATGTTATTTAAAATAAATCTTGATTTCTATACAAAACGGCACGAACGACTTCCATACTTTATAAGCTGTGGTGTTTCCCAGGCTTATAGTTTCGGCTTGTGTCAAATGCACTGCAGAACAAAGATGGCGATAATGTACGTTAATTCAAAATAGAAAAGTCTGTGTAATGTATTCCATCTCATTCTTTTACACGTTCAATCCTACAGATATATATGTTTGTCTCTTTCTACATAACGCCTCAACTTTTCGTGTTACACTTGATTTTATTCCTCATAAAATTTCCGTACCGGGCCTTATAACTCAAATCGTTTCTTAAGGAGTAAACTCCAAAAAGCAATCGATCCTCTATTGTTTTTTAAAAATGTAATTAATTTGTTTCGGCCTTGTCGGAACGTGTTTTTAAACATGTTATGTATACAATTAAAGTTAGTGCGGTTATAAAATATCCCTGATTTTTTTTATTACGGAGCTAGTAAAAAAAACTTTAGACCAACTTCAGGTGTTCATGCTACTCCATATTGGTGTGTAGAGTTTAAACAAAGAACTTGGAAGCACGGAACGTTCTACATCGATAGTGACTGAACAAATGATTATAAAAGATGAAAACATTGTTTTGGCGGACTTGAGTTACTCTTTGTTTCATAACAGACTAAATGTATAGGGAGTGTCCATAAAATATATAATATACAATAGCATAAGAGTTGTATTTAACATAACATATATCACATCTGTGCGTCAAACACATACAATAAATGATGAATTATTTTCGGTTACCTCAGCGAATGGTGATACGAAACTGCACAGGCAAACAACTCCACTGTCCGCAAATAACTTGGCGACTTCGGAAACACGTCTAATATTCTCTTCTCTGTCTTCTTTGCTGAAACCCAAGTTCTTGTTGAGGCCTGTACGCACATTGTCACCATCAAGACCGTAAGCTGGGATTCCTGTAATCATTGTTACACTGTGACACATCTGTCAGTTACAGTATTTGTACATATAGCCAACCATGCGTTGGGTTGTCTCTCTTCCTACAATATGCCTAAAGGGGATTTAAACGTTTGGTTCTTTTTTTATTCAATTACAATCATTAACTGTTTTATCAAGTATTGTAAAAAAAATGGCGATTTGAAAGAGTGAAGAAGAGTTTATTGCCAGATCTTCTCGGCCATTTGGGAAATGGCAGTAAATGTATATTTAGAAGCATTATTTTTTGTGACATTTATATGTATACTTTAAGTTACAGACATTTATTTTTATTCAGAATCTACCTGGTATAAAAATATAACTAAATTCTTTTTGTGATACTCTCGCAAGCTAAGCGCAAAAATGCATTCAAAACTTTGTTGATTTCGTGCTGACACACGTGTATAAGACAGGTTTATCCGTTAGCCCTTTCAAACAGGACACATTAAAATTTAAACAACACAAAAAAGGTTCAATAACGTCGACGCCAAATCTTAACTTCGATGAAGAATTTCGATAAATGCGCTAATATGAGAAAAGAAAAGTATCTTTTAGTCCGTTAATTAAGTATATAGAACATGCTACGATCTTAGGCTCGCTAGTGATATGTATTCGGAATTATTATCAAACCTACCTATTGATTTCTTTTCTAAACTTTCTATTAGAAACTCCTGTTATCAACATCTAATACAATTCTTCTTCCTCTCTTCTAGTTCTTTTTTGACATATGGTAATCAGACTGTTCCGTTTCTGTTCGATATTAAGACCAGAAGTCATACGTTCGTTTGTTACTCAAAAAACAGAGAATTTGCTAACTATCCAATCTGTCAAATGGTCAGGAACGATAATCGTGTCGGGCTTAGTAAATTAGAAAATCGAATGGCGGACTACAGAACCCCACGGTCCTTACTAATTACTGAACTCACAATCTAGTGGGAAGAGAGAACCCGGTAGACCGAGGCCGGGTTGGTGAGTGATGGAGTTGTCAAGGACGTCGAAAAATTTGGTTAACGAAGTTGGACGCAAGAGGCACGAGATAGATTGCGATGGTGAAGCTAAGGCCCATAAGGTGCTGTACGGCATTGATGATGATGATAAAATTAGTAAGTCTACTAATTTGTCCGTCGAATTGTATAAGAATCGAGTATTTTAATTGCAAAAAAAAATAACACACTATATAACCATACTCAAAGCCGTCAAAACCCGAAGAATTATCTAATAAAGAAATTAATGTTACAATTATTTTAATTAAAAACTTGAAATGTACTAAAAATATCGAAATGTTTCTTATTTAATCGAGTGAATTCAATGTATTGTATAGTTTATAAACACGGAAATAAAAATACCCCAAAAATCAAATGCGTCGATGTTTAAATTTGACAAATTGTTTTACAGACGGAGGCGATATAGCATACCAAACATGCACCGATATACAACCTTTTCGGTGCAAGTCGAAAAGGGAATACATGAGAAAAAAATTACCTTTAGAAACAAGGTACGCCTCCAATGCGAAGGCAATACTTGTCTTTCCGGCTCCACTGAGTCCAGTGAACCATACTGTGCTGCCTCTGAATGCTTTGCTGCCCAGCGCCTTACTCCTCTTTATCCTTGACACTTGGTGTTTTTGTTCCACTACATTTGTCGCTACTTGGGCGCACTGAAAAAAACAATTACCATAACAATAAGGGGCTTGAGATTCACATGAACAATTCGCTCCAACCGGGAAGGTAAGCATCGTGAGGATTGGCTTGCCTTAGACCCAAAAAGTCGACGGCGTGTGTCAGGCATAGGAGGCTGATCACCTACTTGCCTATTAGATTGAAAAATGATCATGAGACAGATTTAGAAATCTGAGACACAGATTTTTTTTAAATTTCTAGACAATACAGGCGGTTTCAATAAATTATTTCAATCTTCCACATATTTAGATGGAGGTACGTGTAAGCTAGTCTGTAGTAATTATAAGTAATACATTCGCGTTTAAAGCTTTAATCAAATTATTATATAACATATAGAATATAAATAAAGTACGTCATCTATTGTAATTTTCGTATTTATATTATTTTTGAAACTCAACACGAAGTATTATAGAGTTTTCAATGCGTAAACAGGTACTTGAGATAACGATACATTAATATGTTCTTGTTGTATCTAAATCGGCTAGATAAATAACAATAAGCAACATTGCAATCAGATAAAATGCAGCCACAATTGAGATGTATCGATACCTAAAAAATAAGTCCTTACTAAACTCATCCATCTCTTTTATCGTAACGTAAGCATAATTTAATAGAACGAGACAAAAACGTATTTTAGACATGTAATATTAAGTCCTATTTTATCAATTCTTCGTTATCAACTTTGGTCTCCGGCCGTCCACGTGGCTTGTTCTGTAGATCGAAATTTCCAGAACGAAAACGTTGGAACCAAAAAGGCACTGTTTTCTTTTGCGAAACCGCCGCTTCACACATCTTCGAGCCGTCTCTGCAGCACTGGTGCCACGGTGTAACTCGTACCTACCAGTAAATAACGCGATATTTCATGTTTTCCATTTTATAGTGACGCAAAGAAAAAAAATTAAAACGTGAAAATTAAATAAATCACGGTTTTTAAAACACTTGCACGAACACAGTCGGAAAAAATTTAATTTGGAATTTTTAACCGGAGTAGATATTTGAGGTCTACATTTTCCAATTTCATAAACTTATTATAACATAGATATCATTAATGATTGCTTCCTATTGTTAAACACTTGTTGTTATCATGATAATTATGGTTAGAACTTAGAATCTTATTACTCGTGGCTAAATTAATAAACACACATTTTACAATGAAATGTACTTTACAACCTACTTGACTTCAGATATTTGTTTCTAGATTTCTCACCTAATACGCAAGTAGTTTTGGCATTCGTTAGAAAAGATTAAAATGTTTCTAGCAATTTTACTACGTAGGTACGAACTAAATCAAGTACGATTCAGAGTCGATACTAAGGTCGAAGTGTAAACACCCTGAGGGTGATATTCAAGAGACTTGGCGCTAAGTGTGGCGCCATTTGTCAAAAACGTATTGGAATTCGACATACAGGAATAAATGTTCGCTTTTTTAGATATCCTATATTGGGAATAGCCCCCAAAAAAGAGTCCCGTTTGCAGTGGACGAAGCTATCTGGGATAAAAATATTGTAGTCTTAAAAATACCTGGGATATCTCCTGTAAAGAAAGGCTGTCTAAAAAGGCTTACTATAAAGTTAACGATTATATAGTTGATAAAAGGGCCTGGGACGAGTGCTAGACAGGCTACTTCTAATTAATTTGCGATTTTTGTTTTAAAATTAGTGTTGTTTGATGATTTGCTATTTTAAAAGAGTACCGAGAGTTTCTTACGCCGTCTTTTTCTCTCGATCTTCTTTGCCGATGAGTAGGGATGTCTACCAATTTAAATTTCATGACGTGGATACCTGTATCTTATGTTCCATAATAAACATATTTTTTTTAATCATTAAAATTACAAATTCAACATAATTGTTTCGTAGTGATTCTAAAGTAGGAACTTTTAACTTTATAATCGACGTGTCTAATTGTGTTGCAATAACCGAAATGCAATTTTTCATCTGACTGAACAACAATCATATCTGTCCTTGCATAAAGGTTATACCTGGCTTCCCCTTCCGTAACAATGTTCTATCAATAAAAAGTCAATTGATTTTCCGATAACAAATCGTTTAAATAATTTGTTTGAATTTCATACATATTATTTACACACGTACAAACATAGCATTATATTAGAAATTAGAAAAGTATTAAGCCATATCTATTATGATTATGAACTAATTAAATAAATCAGTGACGCTACAACATTTAAAGGTCCGGGCCACAGATATCGGTATCTGTTTCATAATCAATATAAAAGGCAAGCAAGTGATCAGCCTCCTGTGCCTGACACACCCCGTCGACTCTTTGGGTCTAAGGGCATCGTGCCGCTTGTGTAAATAAGCCCTAAGGCAAGCGTCCTTACGATGTGTTCCTTTACTGTTCGAGCGAATGTTAAATGCGCACATAGAAAGTTCATTGGTGCCGCCGGTGATCGAACCTCAGGGATATGAGTCGCACGCTGAAGCCACTAGGCCAACACTGCTCTGTTAACTGATTAGTTATTATAATAAATCTATTAAAGGTGTGAAACTCATATACAATACAGAATATTAATAATACATTTTGATTAATTAGGTACTGTAGTCCCGTACAAAATTAATATTTCTATTTTCCTTTATTTGATTCTGAGAGATCGCTTTGTGATTAAATTTATTCATATAATAACACATCTTACGAGAGCGAAATTTGCAATAATCATTAAGGATTAAATTAAATTAAAAAACCATTCTACAGAATATTTTATTCGTTTAATTTGATTTAATTAATTATTTATCAGTTAACATGAAGCCCAACACTTGATAATATACAGTGCATTCAATTAAAAAGGAATTTACGTAATCTTACTATAGACATACGTACAATGTGACGGAAATATTGTTACAATTAAATATAAAAACGCGCTCAAAACTACGTCTTATATTGGTTTGTTCTAAGTTATTTATCATATCTTAGTTTTTGATACAACATTGGTAATATCACGGTATTTTTATCATGATTATAATAAATATTTCTAACAAATACATATATGTAATATATTCTTTGTAACGTTGCCAATTGATAAAGGCAATTTCTACGCATATGTATAAAATCAAGAGCAACATAGTGGACGATTGCTCATAGTATTTGTTTAATTCAAATAAATTTTTATTTATATATTTAATTTAAAAAAGAGATCTTTTGCGATAAAAGCAAAAATCTCTTTCCCCTGAAATTGACCCCTTCCCTTCCCTCCTACAGCTTCGCAGAGCTATCTCCAAATATTTGTAAGACATCATTTATATGTCTCGATTAAATCACATTGATAGTTTGTAAGAAATAATTGTTACTCAGTAAACACTAAGCATGCTATGTTTGCCTATTAAAGGGTTTACATAAGTTTCTGTTGTTTGTTTGTATCTAAATCTGAGATTTTATTGTCTCTTTTTAAATGAATATATCGACCATTAATAGCGAGTTCCAAAATAATGGCCTATGTGTTGTGGGGTGGTAATTATAAAAGGTTAAATTTGTTGTAACAACTAGGTTAAGTACAAAAGACTGATACATTGCATGCACTAAAATTACAGCTATTACGTTGGCATAATGCCCTTGGTAAATTTATTATCAAATAAGGCAGAACATTCGCTCTGATACGATTAGATTGAGATACATGTTATCGACAATTTCTTCCGTAGTTAAAAGATATTTGATATATATATTTGGGTAGCGTAAATGTTTATGTTACAACGAAATGTAACGCATACAACTCCAGATATAAGAATGTGTATAAGATTTTTTAAAGAATGCTATGAAACATAGTACTATATTACAAATATTTTTTTTTAATAGAAATAGCATTCGCATTGCAAACATTACGAACGTAATTAACATACATTGCATCTTTGGTCATAGATAATCGTTATTTTACCTCGGTACCAAAATATAATGTATATCAATTTTTCTATTATACATTACGCTGGTATTAGAATTATTACATGAATTGTCAAAAAGAAAGATACAACAATACTGTTTTATAGTATTGTCTTTGATTAACATAACCTTTACACATTTAAAGAAAAAACTTTTTTACATAACTTTAATCCGGTTAAAAAGTTTTTTCTTTAAATACTGTTTTCATAAAATTCTCGAGAATAAACGAAATACACATCTCATAACAAAGACATTGTTCAGTTCGACGTGTGTTAAATTATCTGAAATGAATAGGTAACAAATATAGTTTTTATATCGTTACGAAATTAATTCTAAATCTATATATAAATAAAACTGATTTCAAAAATATCTTGCTATGTGGTGGCCAATTAGATTTTTTTATTTCTTGAACTCTCTTTTTATAAAGAGAAAAATTTGCGAAATATGTATATTTGATTTTTAATTAGTACTTAGGTTTTTATTTCGGAAAAGTGAACAGTTTCTATGGGATAGTATAGTAAAAAGTTCCATTTTTTGGGATGTAGCTACTAAAAAGGTAGGCTAAAAACTTAATAAGGCGAAACTAAGTTCAGGGGGGCAGCTTATTTAAAAATAACTCATTCACTCCAACCAGCATAAGAGTAGACTGTGTACAACAATAGTTGTTTCATTAAACAGAACTGTATTCCTATGGGACTTTATTATGTATTACGAAGGTCTTGTAAGTTAGAATGGTACTTAGGTGGTCAGACTTAAAAACTTGGTTTTTAAAGTCTAATAAAGATCTATATATATGCATTATACATAGTAGTAAAGTGATCCTGTAATTTGTATATAAGTGCAACAACATAAGCTATTGTTATTAAGTAAAGTATATGTTAAAGATGTTTTTATTAGTTTTCAACTTTGAGTATAGAAAAATAATGTTATTCCAATAAAAGTTGTTCAGCAATAATAACGATATATTGAATATTAATTCAAGTATGAAAATTATAACTTTAGAGTCCTCAAAATAGCCCGAAAAATTTAGGTATTTATAAATTAAAGATATGGCTGCGAAACTTAGGCACTCTCAAACCAGCACAGGGACATGCTAGCACACTGCCAAAAAGCCATGGAAAGAAGCATGCTGAGAATAAGAAAATTAGACAAGCAAAGAAACAGTTATAAGAGCTAGAACAGGTGTGACAGACATTCTCACTATAGACCAAATGAAACGGAGTTGGACGGGTCAAATGCCCCCATGAAAAAGGGATGAAATGGATGGAATGCCCAAAATATTGACGGAATGCTACCCTAGAGACGGAAAACGAAGAAGAGATCGACAACACAAAATATAGCAGGACGAACTCAAATTAACGGCAGGCTACATCTGGAGAAGAGTCGCAAGAATAGAGAACAGTGGAAAGGGTTAGAGGAGGCCTTTGGCAAGAGGCACACCGAACTCCGAAATATACTGCGGTGAAAATATATTAATGATCACAGATCACAGAGTTTCAGAATATGAAGGCTATATTATTATAAATTTTAATTAATTTAAAAAATATATATATATATATATGGAGAATAATTTACTAACAACACTAATTGCGTTATTTAAGGAAGATAATATGCACAAAATTCGAATGCGAGATGTTTTTCAAATAAATTAATAAAAAAATTAGAAAACGATTAGCTTACGTTATTTATTATTTCCTATCCATAAAAGAAAGTAAATAATATCCAGTTTGCTACAATCTTGAGGAAATAAACAAAGTGAAAGTGGAGTCGCTCATTCTAGTAGTTGTATCGTAAACATCATTCACATATCGAAACTTCAACACTTTCGTTTCACAATATAAAATAATAAAAAAAATACACACCGATCTTAAAGTTGCGCTTCCCCATTCTCCGATGTTATATTTTTCAAAATGCTCAGCCACCTTCTGGTTTCTTTGTTCTAGACTCATTTTTATAATATTTTAAAATTTAAATAATTCCCGCCAAAATTAAACTTTTTTAAAATGCGGCAGCGCACGCGCCGTTTCAAATAATACTAACTTGATTGATACTCGATTGTGACTCTCCCCCACTTGCGATGGTGGTAATTTAAATAGTATTTTTCAGACATCGATAATTTTTATTGATAAGGTATTCGAAATAATTTTGCACGCGTCGAAATTTATTTATTTTTTTATTATTAGATTATTTTAAATCAAGTCAGGTTGTAGGATAATAGCTAAACTTGATTTAAATAAATATTTGTCTGTAAGTGACTTCACAATACATGTAAAAATTATATGAAACAAGGTTTGTTATAAATAATAATTCATAAAAACTTTTGAATTCTATAAAATTAAATGTCATGATTTCAACAAAGACAAGAATTGGTGTCATGAATATAACAATGACTACATAGTGGTCATGCCTTAAGGCAGAGAAATAAAAGAAAAAATTGTTTCTTATTTCAATTTCAAGTAATTTTTACATGTTGCTTTATTATTAATATACAATAATATTCAAAATAGCAAGTTGATAACTGCGTTAATAATTCAAATTATATGCTTTTTGTGCAGTTAATAATAAGTTATGTAGCAATTTATGTGATACTATGAAAATGTATCATAATTATTTATATACATATGCATACCTCCTAAGTATACTGAGTCATCTAACAAATTTAGGTATTTTGTTTTTTTATACAAAAGTACATAATAAACCATGATCTTAATGTTAGTGTTATTTTTTTTTAAAAAGACCTATAATTACCGAGATAATTTCACGTATACTAAATCAATTTCAACATCAGTTAAAATCGTACATTGTATACTGATCCAAATAACATTGTATCAGTGTTCGCGGGGCGTAAGGAGGGACGCATTGATACAAGTTTATTATGGCTCAGTATACGACAAATGACGGCGAGGGCGCGAAATTTTTTTAATTTTCTCAATAATAAGGTGAATAATACTAATGATACAATTAGCAATATCTCAGGAATCGGTGATATAATGCAAAACAGGGCTGAATATGGTAAGTTACATTGATATACTTTATTTATGTTACATATAGTGTGATTTTGCCATTTTTGTTTGATAATTGTTACACGTCGCTTAGTACGCCGTATACTGATACAACTATATTTACACCTGTTTACAACGAACAAACTTTATAAAGAAGACACTTGACTTATCTGGCTATAATAATGTACTAATTAAATTTTTGATATATTTGTTTTAATTGTGGTATAATATATTTTTTTATGTGTTATAAATTTTATATCTTGATATTGGCACGTTAAATATAAAAATATGAATTCTTGTGTTTTTAATTGTTGTTTGTTTTAGAGTCTCCATTGCCACCGGATGCAAATTGCTAATTTATGGAAGATTTATGGAAGATGCAAATTGCAAAAAAAATTGCAAATTTATGGAAGAGGAGCTATCAATACTTGATGATATTGATTAGAATGATAGCAAGGAAGTATCGCAGAATATCCCTTCTAATGCTTACATATTATTCCTAGATTATATTATTCTTTGCTCTTCGCCTTGGGTATCGATTGTTGATAACTGAACTCAAAAAGGAGATCGATCGCCATCAGTCATAGAGAACACTCCAGGTAATTCGCCCATCCAGAATAGCATTATAGAAAATTATTGTGATATTACTCCAGTACCATCGCCGTATAATTCTTTTGACTCATCTCCTGTTAATTTCTGACATTAATGATATCACATACTCATCGTCCAATAACGCCAAAAGCGCATTTCCATTGCGAAAAAAGATAAAGAAAGGCTAAGAGTTTTCATAAAAAATGTATGGATAAGGAGAGGAAATATAAGCTTAATAGAGGATTGGAATATGTCAGTAGAAACGGAAGAGTTCATGCTACGAGAATTATGAAAACTTCTTGCCCCTCAACTTATGGAAAAAATGCAGTGAGAAATTAACAGAATGTTTTGGATTATTGGACCACTCAAGACAATGGGTTTTTTGGCAAGATATGCTGTAAAAGCTGGAAAAAAAGAGAAAAAATATTGTCGATAAAAAGGAGTGAAGGAGATAATATTGAGACCACAAAAATATCGGTTTGCAAAACTATGTTCTTGAGAACTCTTTCTATTAGTTTTGATTTTGCTTATACAGCTTTAGAAAAGTCCGATAAAGGTAATGGATTTATTAAATCAGATCAGCGTGGTCTTTGGATGAACATATAATCCATCCGATGACGTTCACAGTGTTATAGATCACGTTGAAGCATTTTCTCCTGTAGAGTCATATTACACTCGCCAAAAATCAAGTAAAAATTATCTAGAAGGCTTTTTATCCTTCCCAAAACTGTTCATGAATCGAATGGTTTATGGACTACCGTGAGACAATATCGAGATATCTATATATAGTTTTTATAAACCCAAAAAGATTTTTTGTGAACAATGTCACATTTATGAAAATAACAAGCAAGTTCTACAGACAGATAAAGAAAAGCATGAAGAGCATTTTAAAAAAAAGAGAAAGCTAGAAAAATTAAAACAAAAGATAAAAAATCAGCGTTACAAAATAATGAAATCCTTACATCAGCATCTGATCTTCAAAAGTGTCTTAATGTATGTACCTCACGAGAGCGTGAGTACTTTTTATTATAAACGGAAACATTATTTGTATAATTTCACGATATTCATTCTGGGATCTCGCCAAGGTGATTGCTTTTGATGGTATCAACAGACAGCAAAGAGAGGTGCAATTGAAATTTCCAACTATCATTTTAAGTTTATAGAAGATACGGGTGGTGAAGGTGTCAATGATTACCGGTTTTAGTCAGACAACTGTGGAGGCCAACATAGAAATAGGATTTATTTCTTAATGTATATGTTAGGTAGTTTAAAGTGTAGTATAGCTATTAGCCATCGCTTTCTAATAGTGGGTCATTCACAAAGTGAAGGCGACAGTATGCACGCTTTAATTGAAAGACGGACAAAGATAAAAAGCTTTATATGCCTGATCAATGATATACAGCTTTTAGATACATACACAGTTATTGAAGTGTCTCAGGATTTAATAAAGGACTTCAAATCAAAGTCAAAACTTATAAACAACTGGACAACTACTAATGATGGATCTATCTATCTATCTAAATAACTCTAATGGAGCAGAAGATAGTGATTCAGACTGATTTTTGATTCGTTCAACCTTTAATATTTTTATTTATTTTGTTTAACCTTATAGAAATTTTTTGAGCGTTAGAATTTCCTAGATTTTTAGATATTTATATTATTCATATCTATTATTTTTATTAATATTGTTTAACGTAAGTTACCATTTTTAGTTTCTATTATTTTTATTGATGTTTGTTACTTTTCAAGAAACTTTCATGATACAAAAACGGGTCGGATACAAAAACTACAAAAACGGGTCCTACTTAGTATAAACGAAAAATACATTGTGATTCTTTAAATGTGTTGTTTTGTTAAATGAGACTACTTCTTCCTAACCTTTATTAATTTCGTGAGGTATTCGAAATACCTAAAATGAGTAATTAAAAAGCCTCGATTAATTATATTAGTCCAGTATACGTTGAGGTTTTAACTACTAACATAGGTAAGTACTTTCCTAGTATAATGAGTCAAGTGATGTAATTTCAACATTTTATTATTAAGTGGGACAAAAAAAATCGAAAATAACCAAAAGTAGTATGATATTAATAAAATGATTATCATATTTCGTAATATTTTCGAGTAAGTCATGGATTTTCATGTACAACGTACATGAATATAACTGGTAGTTAAACCATTTTACTATTCAGGCCCGCCCGTGTATAATGAGTCATGTACATAAAATATCATTTAAAAACAAAATTCAGCAAAATCATGTTATACCAAAGGAAGAGCTTTCAATCTTTATTAAAAAAACATTTAATTTATTCCGAATTAGTTTGATTTCATTAAAATATAAACAATTTGCCTTAAAATGGCTCTCCTATAAAATTACTAAAATGTCAGTTGACTCAGTATACTTAGGAGGTATCGATATAATGCATACCAAGCAAAAAATATAATATTATTCATAGGGTGATATAAAATGTTTAATAGTATATTATCAACATAAAAATGAATTTTATTACGGTTTAATTATGTTAAAAACATATTAAAATTTTAATGAAAACTACCATATACTTGTATATGAACTAGAGAATTCTTACTATAAAGCCTTAATTATCTACTTAAGTTATTAGAAATTAAAGACAATCAAGCCAATAAAAAGGCACAGAATTACATTTATTGATTTAACTAAAAAATATGGGTTTTTTCGATTTTAATAACTTTATGTTCTGGCAATTGCATAATAAAAGCTATATGAATAATTTATATTGGAACATTATTAAATAAAACCTTTGATAAATCTAATCACTGATAATTTATTACACTATTATAATCAGTGACTTTAGAAATGATAAAATGTGTAGAAAAATATGATTTCACTTTGATAAAATAAAAAAACTGCCCATTCATTCAGTAATAAAATATGTAAAGGTAAAGCTGTACCAGTATTGAGTTAAGTACACCATTAAGAATTTGCATTCATTCTAAAATTAAGCTTTCCTTGTCTTGTTTTTACAGTATGTTAGATATATTGTAATAAGTGCAAGTGAAATTTGAGTAAATTATTCATTTTACATCAAACATTTATGATTTCAAACGTAAAAATGAACAGTAAGCAACTTAATACCAATGACCTGATTTTACATGATACTCAAACAAAAAAGATTACTAAAATATAAGCATTGATGTTAACAAACCTAAAAACTTACCACTTTCAGCTTCTTTCTTGGTCTTGAAGGTCCATCCATGATTTACTTAAAAAGTATTGCCAAGATAAATATTTAAGACCGATAAAATTATTAATAAAGTTACTAATCGTGTTGGATATGATTTACTTTCATAGGTATTTAATAACAAAGTATTCAGTACTTGGTTGCAGTTCACAGAGATTGTGCAGTTGGACACCTTGACTTAGATTCCATTAATGTGATCTTAACATTATTGTACTAGTAAATGTAAGAATAACTAAGTTCAAAAAATTCAAAATATAATCTAGGTAGGCTCTCTATAGGAGACAGGAGTTGTTCGACTTCTTGAATTTTGACAGCTTGTTGTTGTTAATTGTTGTCTATAGTCCAATCGATGTGCTATAGTCTTGGCTTAAAGGTCTCGTTACCAGGGGCCTTAGTCAAGATGCCTTAACAGTAGTGTATGTAGAAAGTCGAAAACTTAATTTGTATGGAAATGACAGTTCGTGTCGAAAAGTTTTCATACAAATTTAGTTTTTGACGTTCTACATACACTACTGTTAAGGCATCTTGACTAAGGCCCCTGGCCATAAAATTATTAAAAAAAAAAATGTGCAATAGTCTAATGTTATGATGTCAGTTGAATTTACTGTATGTATTAATAATTAATCATAAGTTTTATATTAAACTATTCTTATAATGCATGCACAATATGAAACAGTTTTTTAATTAAATTATAAATTAGCTGGACTCTATTTTCTTTGAATATTCATTATCAGTTAATGGTTTAGATGGTTTTTATAGCCAACGAGGTTTCACTATATTAATGTAACGAAGTTTAGATAAATAAAATATAATTGATATATTGAAGTCTGTGGCATTTGCATTATTTTCCTACAGACTAATGTACATTAATTATATAGTTAGTAATCTGTGGTAGTCACTCTATGCGGTAGTTTACGATTGGCGATTTCTATTTTGTAGATTCGCAATATGAATAATGTAAATTGTTAATAAACTTATCAATAAAAATAAAAATACTGCTGGCTTGTTGTAATCCTCCAATTTGAGAGAAAATACCTGCACTAACTTTTAGTGCTGTTTTATTAAATAAGATTTTTACATACTAAATCAAAATAACACCAGTCCTGGAGACTACGTCCTTGAAAATGCCAGCAGTTACTTCAACAACTGCTGAAGAACAAAATGAAGGCGATCAGAAGATGTGGAATGCTCTCAAACGCTACATTATACGAGAGAGACAAAGAAAAAAAGAAGGTTCTTATTTTAAGCTTATGATGCCTAGTTTATTTCACTGATCATATGAAATAAAACTTATTATTTAATATGAGTCTGTAAACTACTTTAATTTTGAGAAATAAATATCATAATTTTGTTCCGAAGATGCAGATGGTGGTAGAATTATACATTTATTTCTTTACTATTACTAGAATATGAAGCAGAGGTGGAGGAGGAGAGACTAAGAAAAGAGCGGGAAGCTAGAGAACGACAAGATGTTATGACACTTGGTAAGTAATAGTCAGACAGGCTGCTTCTTATGAACTTAAATGTAGGGCTGTAATTGCCACCTCTGAATTTATAAAAATGCTAATAACATACTTCTAATCTTTAATATTGCTTTATTCAACTATTAAACTAGTACTAGGTTTGCACCTGAGCTTTTTAAATTTTATTTTATTTATATATACATAATTTTTTCACTACATACAGGTATGTAGTATGTAACTGATATCCTTCTGAATTTAATAAAATTTATGCATACTTTTCAGTCAGCATTTTAATAGTTGAGATTTTCAATTGTGATTATTTAATGACACTATTCAGTTTATATTTGATTTGGCTTATGAAATCGATTCCTTGGTATGATTTTTAAAAACTTTGCTTAAAAAAAATGTGAAGCCAAATCAATGCGTTTTTGATTTTCAGAGGAAACAAAGGAGCAAATCGAACAACTTGAACAAAAGTTAAAACAATTAGAAAAAGAGAAACAACAACTGTTTATGCAGTTGAAGCGAGTACTGAATGAGGATGAGGTTAGAAAGAGACAACAACAAAAGGAAGCAAAGTGAGTAAAGGGGATGTAAAGTTATGTCTTTTCTATAACATTATTAATATTTAAAGATTTTTCCATGTTTTATATTTTCTGTATGTAATATCTCATATGGATATTTTATGTTTATGATAGTTTTAATCTCACTCCACTTATATAGCCTTTATTACTTTATAATCTTTAGATGAAAAACAATAATTATTAATTCATGATAGAAATGTAAAATAAAATATTACATATATAGACAAGCTTAAATATACTCTCATATTGCATTATAAAAGTAATGTTATATTAGAAAATCTATTTATGTACTTTTCCAGTGAAATGCAACCAATGAAAATGCCAATGGGTAATATACAAATGCCAATGTTTCCGATGCCATCCCAGGGTCAAGGGGAGCCACCACCTCAAGGCCGACCACCTCATCTTAATTCTCACATGCTTAATAAGGTATTTTACGTTTCTTTCTTATATTCTTATATTGAGGTCTTGCCATAAGCAATTGCAGGAAATAGATTAAATGGGCCCAGTTAATTATACAATATTGAAAATTTTGAAAATATAACCTTTTCTGTAGTTCATATTTGAATGACCATATTTAAACATTTACTAGTTTAAGCGAACAAATTAATTCCAAATTTGAAATTAATAATATAAAAATCTATATATTGTTTAATAAGTTTACAGTTCAACATTTTTGTGTCTGACGGAGTTAAAGGTATAAAATTTATATTGTTTTGATGTTCAACTGCTTTTATTGTTTTTATTTTACTATGAACCTTATAATTGTTTGTCTATGTTAAGAATGCAACAACGGAATTGGAATGAATGGTCACCAAATTTTGTTAAATTACACCATGAATGAAAAAGAAATAATCAAAGAGATCAATGCTATGCTAAATCTAGCTATTTTTAATCGTTACAAGCCGTCATATTAATGACGGCTTAGATTACTATGAAATAGTATAGAAACCTTAATAAACAAAATTAAGGTAAATTAAAAAAAAAAACTAAATTACACAGATTTGCAGGTAACACACCGAAGACGCTTTATTATGTCCCACAAATTTAGAAATTTTTCTTTTTTTTTTGCTTGCGTTTCTCGACGCTACTAATCGTTATTTTAATGGGTGGGTGTGTCTGCGCATTCGTGATTAATTTGTTTTCAATTTATATAATATAATCTAAGTTGATAAAACCAAGGACTTAATAAGTACCTACACATTACACAAGTACTTATAATCACAGTATAGATTCGTGTTCGATAATTATTTTTTTATTTTTGTATCCGATCACGTTATTTAATACATTCCATAAAATATTGTCGACTAAGGATTAGGAAGCTTTTGGTGCACACATCGCGTTATCCACTACTTAACTAGGGTAAAACTGTACGGCTAAGTGATCCGGATTTATTTATTTACTCAAGTTTATAACATCATGCATAATACTATATCTACGGTATATGTTACAAGCTCTTTTATCTAAAATATAGGACAATTTTGATAAATATAAATGTTACAACAAATTTAAAAAAAAGTGCAATAAAAATATATACTAAAGAAAATACAAGCAATTTTGTGAAGCAGAAAAAAAAACAGCAAATTTTTTTTTAATTGATCAGTCCACTACCGAATATATCCAGCTCCGGATAAGTACTGTTTAATCCGTTATGATCGCGAATAATTCGAAGGAGAGGTGCTTGAACTACTAGATTGGATTTGCAGATGGAATTACGAAAATTCTGCCGATTTTATATCTTGGGAATGAATACCGCGTTGTTAGGTTCTTAGTTCACAGCCTCTCAAATATTTACTCATCTAGCGCAGCTAACAAACACTTCGCTTACTGCACAGATACTCTTAACACTCTGACACACGTATATATTTAAATATACATTTTTACACTCCACTGGCTAGCAAGCTGTACATTGGTCCTTCGAGCCGGATGAAATATATTATTGTCTCAATTGATCTTGTATTTATAGAGATTTTTTTAACTGAAAACCAGTCATACCAATTCTGAAAGCTCGTTTCCCTTTCTCGGTGTTGTGGTAGTTACAAACACGGAGTTCAAAGGTTGTTTCTCTTTGTTCAAGAAATCGTACTCAAAGTACAAATTGTTTCCACAACAGCAAACTATTGTACGTGGTCCCATACAGTCTGGTGTCAAGCGGCAGAGGTCCCCCTCACCTACATACGCCTTATATGCCCATCGGTTACACCAGCCCGCTATGAAACAGCACAATGTATACTCCGATCATAGTAAGTAAATTCAGTGGAAAATTAAACTGCGAATTTGTTTTGCTCAGCATTTAAATTGATTTTAATAAGCTTGTTTTCAACAGACTGGAAGTCTGTTATCAAGTTGATTAGATTGTATGGTATTTAGTCTATAGTATCTCGGTATACTATGTAATATTCTTAGTTACTGAGTTCGGTCACATTAAGGATATCAATGATGAAATGATGTTTATAGCTTGTGTTGAAATCTTTGCATCATAATTGAATTATTACAGAATTACTGCGATTTCAGCAGACATTCACGCCAAAAACTGTGTTTATTTATACATCGTTTGCTTTGCAAAATCTCTTGACAACAATAAATATAATTTAAAGTAAATTAATATTCATTTTATTTCGCTGCGTGATCATAGCGAAGTGAATAGAAGTATTTCGGTTTGAAAGAAGAAAAATACCGTATTACCGAAAAAATCTAAAAACGACGATATAATTTCTTTTCAAACTGTTCGTAGCTGTGAAACATTTGATGTGTTTTTAGAAATAAATATAATAATATGTAGTATATATAATATAATATATATAATAATAGTCACTTGGTTGTCTAGTTCATAAGGTGTCCAGAAATTTCACTGTTTCATAGCTGTAGTAGTCTGTTTTTGTGTAAAATTTTGTATTAAGTATCAAACATAATTAAGTATATACTTAATTATGTTTGATACTTAATACACTGCCTTGAAAAACGCTCAGTTGCCACGCACCACCACTTTGTGGAACCAGCTGCCCACTGAAGTATTTCCGAACCAATTCGACTTAGGGTCCTTCAAGAAAAGAGCGTACCAGTTCTTAAAAGGCCGGCAACGCACTCGTGAGCCCTCTGGCATTGAGAGTGTCCATGGGCGGCGGTATCACTTAACATCAGGTGAGCCTCCTGCCCGTTTGCCCCCTATATATAAAAAAATATATACATATTATGTGGGTGATACGAAGTTCACCGGGTGATCTATTAATAGGTATAAATGTTTAAAAAATCTTTTGCAGAAGTTGAGGATGGTCGAATGGGCCGCCAAATGGCTCGAGCGGTTTTGTGGAACAGTGAGTTGTCACTAGGTGTCATATTACGCTTGTGCACGAATTTTCATAATTTTCGTTATTTTTTACTTACTTTTCCTGTAGTAACTTGTAACCCTTCGTTTGTAGTACTTAAAATCTAATATGCCTCGAGGTTTTCTTGACTTGAATCCTATACAATATCGACCCTTCGCTAGTTTTTAATTGGTGTGTTTTCTTGGTTTCTTTTTGTGTTTAACTTCTTGTAGGACTTTAGACCTAATATTGAAACATTTCATTGCCATGGAAAAACTCTTTAAAGATTTATTATCTCAAATAATTACATTCGCTTAGTGGTAGTTATGGAGTTATATAGCAAATAACATAAAAGTTGCTGACAATATGCACAATAATTTTTACAAAAGTGCAGGTATTCTAAAAAAGTGTAGGTAATTTCTTAGACGAAAAAAGATTCAAACATATTACTTAATGGTAGATTATATATATTATAGACATTTCGTTCATTATTTTCTAGCCAGTTTTTAATGTCTCTCAACCAAAACGTTGTCCTGTCCTAAATAAAAATATTTTAATAGTGGTTTTAAGTCGATCGATTGAAGTTGTTTTATACTAATTTGGTTATTGGTAACTTAACATTTATTATCAATAATATACTAACATTAAATCATTGTGTTGTGCCTTCATTTAACCAAACTAAAATAAAATTTTAATTAACTATTCTATCAAGTTAGGCAGCGTTCAAGTATTGCGTCACGCAATTTTTGGAGATTGCCCCCCCCAAGTAACGCGCTGTAACGTTTTTCTGTCCCCAATAGTAAAACGTTTGGTGACCTCCCAGTGACTCTTTATACCTAAAAATTACCATTATGTGGTGTAAAGTACTGGAATATCGAAAATAATAGTAACAATAACGCGTAATTCAATCCCCGCCCCGCATCGTAACGTTTTACAAAAGGGAACCCAAAAAATTCGTTACGTAATTCTTGAACGCTCCCTTACACTCATGAGCAGTGCGTGATAAAACATTGTGTATAAATCAGTCTTATAACTGTTTTAACTTTATAATTCGTTAAAAACTCTTAGTGCTAACCAAGACCAGTGCGCCAGTTGTAACAATTCTTAAAAGGCCGGCAACGCACTCGCGAGCGCTCTGGCATTGAGTGTGCATGGGCGGCGGTATTACTTAACATCAGATGAAGCTCCTGTCCGTTTGCCTCCTGTTATATAAACAAATACTGATATATTTAAATTTGACAAGCATTTTATTACTAAATTAGTCTACTTTTTAACTAAAATAACTTTCGTCGCTTTCTCTGAAATTATAATTACGCTGTGATGAAAAGAGACAGTACAATTAAATTTCAAAAAAATGTTTTTCACTTGTTTGTTTTTAACGCTATTTACACGTAATTCTAGATATGATATTCCTCTGACATGTTGTCTTATTCGATTTAAGATAACTGTCGTTTTGTAGATATTGATAAAATTTTTTTAAATGCAAATCATGGTGACTTGTACATAACGAATTTGTTGGTCACGATGACTTGCCGATGACTCATAACATATAAAACTTAGTTTATTGGCTGATTGTATGGTGTGTGTTTGTATTAATTGTGTGTCCTGCTCTTCAAGCTTATTAAAAACCAGTTGTCATAATGATATATTTCGTAAATCTATTAATTTCCTCTGTAATAGGTTGTTCTAATTTCAAAATAGTCAACAAGTGTCTTTACTCTACGTGTCATCTACGTGTATAAGCATATAACACTTGGTTTATAGAAACATCTCAATATGCGTCAAACGTCAGTGGTTCCGGTGTTTCCTCTGGGGGGTACTACGCGATGCCGACAAGCGTTGTGGGTGTGGTCACTGAGCGTCCACCGCCTCTGCTGTATGCTCATCATGCGCATACTCCCCACACTCCGCACACGCCCCATACCCCACATCATTCGAACTTGATGTATGCGCCGGCGCCCCAGTCGCAGCTATATATGGATATGCTGAAGAATAGGGAGGGGCAGCAACATCCGGAGCCCAAGAAGGATCAGCAGGTAGGCTTTTCCTAAGTAGTGATGATTAGAAAATTAAGGTTAAAACGTATAGGCGACTGAAGAACAGAGTATGTGCCTATCAATCCAGAGAACTTGTTACAAACGTGGGCAATGACTCAAGGATGGAAAACACTTGAAGCAACCTCCGACCTAGAAATCGTCAGAGAGTGTTAGTCACAGAAGGCTGGTCACCTACTGTTTTGTGTCATCTGTAAAATTTTGTTTTACTTGCCTATTAAGATAGAAAATATTACGAAATATCAGATACCGAAATCTATAAAATGTGAGCATTATGGTTCGCGCTATGGTCTTTGAATTTTAACCTAAGAGAAGCGGCTGCTAAGAGAAGTTACAAAAAATACTGTTTTTGATAAGTTCACAATGAAAATTGGTTAACCAAGTTTTTTTTGTATGGAATTGTTTGCGGGGCAAATAATTTTAATACAGCTGGCCTCGCCCATGTGATTACAAGTATTACCAATGTATAAATAGGTACATAAAAATTTCTATCTTTTAAATTAAAGTCAGTTACATTACAAACACGCCTTCTCTTTTGTTTCGTGATAAGTTTTTTCTTAATATGCAAGTAGGTGAACTGTCATCCGATGCATTTCCGAACTAATTCGACTTAGGGTCCTTCCAGAAAAGAGCGTAACAATTATTAAAAGGCCGGCAACGCGAGCCCTCTGCCAATGTGACTGTCTATAGGCGGCGGTATAAGTCTACACCCTGTTATATAAAAAAGGTGATCAGCCTTCTATGCCTGACACACGATTGTTAGGTCAAAGTTCAATTTCCTTCTTTCCTCTTTTCCATCCTTGAGTGTGTGTTAATTGCGCACATTTTGAAGACTTTGTTGTCAAGCTCAAGCCAACCCTGTTCTGCAGCGGTAAGGATAGCTTCTTAATTTTACCCTACCAGCGTAACATCAATTTTCGCCTTATTTGTATAAGGGAGCGTTCAAGTATTACGTAACGAATTTGGGGGGGTGGGGGTGTCCTTTTGTAAAACGTTACTTTTACTATACTTGGGTACAGGATAACGTTACGGCGCGTTACATGGGGGGTCAATAATCTCCAAATATTGCGTGACGTAATACTTGAACGCTCCCTAATATGAGATATGGTTCTTGTAATTGGCACGAAACTATCCGCCACTCTTTTTAATCGCCAAGTTTTGAGTCAGTCAATACTTCCTTTATATAAAGCAGTGCTGTCTCAGGTTCTGGGAATAACGATACCATTATATTTTTAGGCTCCACAAGTATTAATAGGGTTAAGTGAAGCCCACCACCCGGCAGTTAGTAGCGGAGTAGTTTATGCGCAACCGCCCGTGTCCCGTCATCTGGCCATACATCCACCGCAACACAACACAATACAGGTGATTTAATTTTATTAATATCCTCGATTTTTCAAACAAAAGACATCAATTTCCCTTTACTGAACATAGATTTAAAGTATATAATACTGCGTAGATTGTATCTGTTAAATTTAAAACTGGTGCTACTGAATATTTACTAGTTTTATTATTATAAAAAAAGATCAATGACGCTACAATATTTTTAGGTCTAGGCCTCAGATTTATGTATCTGTTTCGTGATCATTTCTCAATCTAATAGGCAAGTAGGTCATCAGCCTCCTATGCCTGACACACGCCGTCGACTTTTTTGGTCTAAGGCAAGCCGGTTTCCTCACGATGTTTTCCTTCAACGTCCTAGCGAATGTTAAATGCGCACTTATAAAGAAAGTCCGTTGGTGCACAGCTGGGGATCGAACCTACGACCTCAGGGATGAGAGTCGCACGCTGAAGCCACTAGGTCAACACTGCCAGTTTATTATTATATAGGTACCATAAAAAGCGGTTCAGTGCTTAATCGTTACACAATTTTATCTTAAAATAATATGTATAATAAGAGAGGTGCAACTGATAGTTCACAATACGCACAAACACTCAACGATAATATACCTACCGACTAATAAATAATATCACTCTACGAAAAAAAATACGTGTGGCACTCGGGGACTGCCGCGGTAAAACTATTGCATAGCATTTTTTATAAACATATGCAATATATTTATTTATTTAAGTTTTGCAGCATTTTTTTTTCTTTAATATTAATTCAAGTTTTTTCTTTGATATTAGTTCAATTTACCACTCTACCAGACTCAGACTAATACGCCTATGCGATCACTCTAAACCGATGTGAGACGCAGTGCGTTCTGTCCCGCTCTAACGCGTATTGGCCGCACCTATATTACGTCATCGTGTGTTAGGTTTATTTCGTTACGGAATTTCTTGATTCAGTCGCCGCGCCCGCGACAAAATCTATGCAATAGCTTATTTGTGAATTATGGATATTTTTTATGAGTTTATTTATAACGTTATTTTGCAGGCAAAACCTGGCAGCATCACTCAAGGTTATCCCGTTCAGCAGTCAAATCCAAACGTACAAAACCCAAATATATATCCCAGCAGACATCGTTATTAGCTGGTTATCAAACACACCACGAAACCGCGAAAGATTTAGACGGTTTTGTAGTAAATGTTGTATTAAATATATATATAAATGCGTACTTTTATTATTTAGTGATAGATCTGTAATAAAGGAAATATATTTTTAACAAAATAGAGGGTATTCTTTGGGTCATTGACCTCGTAAAGGTCACATTTGACCTATCAGCTGCTTTTGGCAAAGTTTTTATACTTTTTTTTTTTTTTTTAAATTGACAGTGTTTGTTAATGGTTTTATTATTTTTAAATGATATGGATGTGTAGTACTTAGAACCTTTCTATAATTATATCAACAAATATGGGATATATAATAATATAATTATAAAGGGATGGATCCCTTTTAAAAAACGGGTCATGCAATCTCGATACTATATTTTTCGACCTTCGTATTTTTTGAAGTTGGTTAAAATGTATCCGGTTCCTGGGAGTATATATACAAAATATAATAATCAAAAAATCTAAAACAATCATAATAAATAGAGAAAAATAACGTTTCTTTAAACCCCAAGTGATGAAAGGAAGGAATAGTGAAGAAATTCATTATTTGGTAGGACAGACTATAGTATGGGCGATTGTGCGCTGTAGCATGGTGCGGGTGACAGTTTTAGTAACGTTTCGTTTCACTCTTGAAAGTTGCCGCGATTTACAAAGTACCAGATTCAGCTGTACCACATTCGTAATATATTAAATCATTAATAACAGTAGTAACTTAAATTTAACCCAGCCAGAATGTTCTAGTCTACAAATAAAATTCATTTGAAAGAAAAATTAAGCAACTGTCACCCGCACAATGGTACAGCGCACATAGTATAATGAGAATTTATTTATGTAGATTTAATGTTGTATATAAGTTACTTAAGGTTTCTATGCGGCCTAAATCTAATCCAGTATACACCTATCTATAAAAGGAAATTATGTAATTTCTTATCAAAACTATTTCCAATCTTTATGACTCATACTGATATGATAAACTGTTCCAAGTGCCAGGTCATTTATTGATTATAAGATGATATCTCATTTATGACGATTATTTACTCTTATCATAAATAATATATCAATTCTCGATTACGCTGATGTGTGTTATCCAGATATAACCGAACACCAGGTTGATAAGTTGGAGCACAAAATGTATTTATCACATTCATAATTGGACTTCCTAAATTTGACTATTCGGAGTTCCGAAGAATTCGCAATTTTTTTTTTTGGAGTTTATGGCCTGGTATCTAGACCTTTAGACCAAATTCGCAATTTGATTGCGGCGCAAGATGCACATTTTACAACATCCCTATAATGTTCCTTTTAATCCTAGTTACTTAAAGCAAAAAATTATGTTCCTCTCTGGCGGTAGTTTTGATTTGCGTTCCTTTGACAATCTAATTCTTGAAAGCCTGGAAGAAATCGCTTGTTAGGGATAAGGCCGCCCGTTGCCTAACAACTTATGTACCTACTTTTAACGCTAAGGTTTAACGTAAAGTGTAAATAAATAATATAGTATAAATTACATTGCATTGGGCCGGTTGATTTAATTGATATTTCCCAAATGCAGCTGTAACTTATTGAATCTATTTAAAAAAAAGTTGCCAACATAACAAAAAATTTAAAATGGCCGATAAACTTTCATGATGTTGAGATGGCCGCCATAACGTCAAAAGGCGCCAAAATAAATTATTATGGTTATTTCTTCGCCAGTAACTTATACGACTATTTATTGTACATAATTACTGATGTAGGTTTTTTTATTATTAACGAAATATTCTAGGATATTTATAAAATAATATATTTTTGCGTGATACCTAACTTAAAATGCCCATACTCAATGTAAGAAGAATGCTGTTTCTTAGTTATCAAACAATATAAGAATACGGCAAGTATCGCGTACTCATTTAAAAGTATCTCTTATAATTAATTATTAAGTAATATATGTATTTAATTTGGTGGAAGAAATAAAAACATATTAACAATCTGTTTTTTAATTACCTGTATTTATAAACTCGCGTTTTATCTAATTTTATTAAACTTTCGTAAACGTTTCTCTTTCAATTATGTTTACTATTGTCACTCTACAAAGATTCTAGTCTATGGATAGTGGCCTTGGTTTTCTGTATTTATTATATTTTCTTTTCAAAGACAATAAAGTGATCAACCTTCTATATATATATATATCTATATATAGTTCACATTCCACAGGACATGACAGATTGATCGCGAGGAATAATAAAATATATTGGTACCCAGCGTTTCGATTAAATATTAAAGAATGTTTTGATTCCTACTTATAAACTTTTCCAATCATATAAATTTGAATTAAGAATAGCTTTTTATATTAAGTATTATTATTAGGTCTTAAGCATAAATAACAATAATATTTATTTTCTTATAGAAGTGTATAGTAATGCACCTATTTTTTTTATAGAACAAAACGGGCAGTAGGCTCCTCTGATGTTAAGTGATACCGCCGCCCATGGACATTCTCAATGCCAGAGGGCTCGCGAGTGCGTTGCCGGCAAAAGTATTACATGATGTATATTACGTAGTACATGTCGAGCCTATATACAGTACATATAAAGTGTTGGTCGTTTCCAATTTTGAGGGGACTATTTTAAAAACACTTACGAAACAGAAAACAATCATCTTGTATATAAAATTCTCGTGTCAAATGTTAGTTAGTTAATGTTAGTTACCATACTCCACCGAAACGGCTTGACCGATTTTTATCAAATGTTATATGCACATTTAGTAGGTCTGAGAATCGGCTACTTTCTATATTTAATACCCCTAAGTGATAAGGGTTGTCCAGCCCTAACATTTTATTTTATTATTTGGCCATTTTTTTTATATTTTTTTTTATGATACAGTATACAAAAATACACACCACCCCTAATTTTCACCCCTCTATGATCAACCCCTATTTTTTATTTGTTAATTAAAATCTTATTACCTGCACTCTGAGGTTTATATATAGAGAAAAATACACAGAAATAAAAAGTTGTCAGAAAATCGAACAGACTGGGCATAGCAAAATGTTCCAAGTTGGTATGTACACACTAAAAAGGACGGCTAAGTAAAATCACATTAAGGAGAAACGAAGTTCGCGGCGGCAGCTAGTCTTATATATAAAATTATCGTGTCACAATGTTAGTTACCATACTCCTCCAAAACGGCTCGACCGATTCTTATGAAATTTTTTATGCATATTCAGCAATTCTGAGAATCGGCTACTATCTATCTTTCAAACGCAAAAAAAGTTTTTTTAATTTTATACAACATTTTTTATTTTTTTATGATACAGCATACAAAAATACATACAACCCCTAATTGTCACCCCTCTACCATCAACCCTTATTTTTTATTATAGTAGAAAGTTATTTTTATTGAACTAAAAAAAATATGTTTCCAAGAAATAATATACATGGCAAAACGATTTGCCGGGTCAGCTAGTTTTATATAAAACTAGTGGACCCCACACACGTTGTCCTGCATGATATTTAAAGCGATTAGGATATTAAGCAAAGTATGAAAGTACCGACTGCAGTGCCATCTGCCGGGCTGATTTGTGAATCTAAACCATTCCCAGATCCCCTTGAACACACACAAAAAATTTCATCAAAATCGGTCCAGTCGTTTGAGAGAAGTTCAGTGACATACACACTCACCACTTACAGAAAAATTATATATATATAAAGATTTAAACAGGCATTCTAATATTCGAAACTAAAAAATTTTCTTCACATGGGATAAGTGTTGCCTGCCATTATTTACATATTCAAACTCCAACAAAAAGGACGCCACTGAAGTTCAATTATAGGCATAGGACCAGAGTCGCATATTAATGGTATACTATATACTTTAATATAGTTTTATTAATGTAGCCATAACCTACCTCACCTGTAGAACAGGAGGAGAGGTCCGGGTGAAGACGCGCGGGGTTTGACCGGGAACTAGGTCACTGCATTGATCGCCATTGCATCTTATTGCGCCGTTCATATGCGAATTGGTAAGTGATCTTTTATATAAATTAGTTTATATCTATATTCTTATATAACCGGTATTCCAATTGTCAGGTTACATTTTGTTGAGCATTTCTTTAAAATTTTTAAAATTAGTGTTAAGTTGATGAATTTATAAGTGGTTTCATTCGTAGGTACCGCCAATCGTAAATTTTAAACATTAAATAATATATTTTTTTGATTAAGTGGTTAAGGCAGTGGTGGGCCAACTTTTTTAATGGCGGGCTACAAAGTTTAAGAAATTCTAGAGGAGGGCTTAATGTCATAATATTTTTAAAAAATGCCAAGTAAAATCTACTTTTTCTTCTGAGCCGTCAAAAACGTAATTACAACGCGCTATATCCCATGTCGATGGATCCTCGGCGGGCCGAATAAAATACTTTGATTGGGCCGTACTTTGCCCATCACTGGGTTAAGGTATCTTTTAATTAACTTTTTTTAAGATATTTACGAATAAGTTTAATATCCAATAATCTGTTATCTAAAATAAAATATCGCGTACCCTCTGTACGCGATATTTTATCTAGAGACGAATGTGTGGATACTCACACATCCCATAGTCCCATTTGTCACTTTCAGAAGAACGCTTGCACAAATGTTTTTTTATTACTCCTACAGAATATCTACTTGCTATACAAAAATCTGATGTCAAGACCACCATTTGTCTTTGTTGATTATAGCGCCACTTTTTTTGTAATAGATTTGGCATTTTACCGTTCAGTATTAACAACTATTTGCGTCTACGAGTGGGTGAATCCAATTAATACAGCCTAAGTATTGTGTATAAGTAAGTTTAATGATTGTTATATGAAAAACGTATTACATATTCTAGGTTTCATTATAACAAGTAAAAAAAAAAAGTACATTGTTGTGATTAATTTTGTAATTCTTTAATTTGCTTGAGTTATATAAACGCGCACTTTTATATACGAGCTTAAGCGATTGAGCTTTTTTATTTGTTATCTTTATTTTCTGTTTAAGCTTTTTTCATAGACAAACCTAGAGAAGACCACACTTGTATGCAAAATAGTAGCGTCGTACTTTGTAGCTTTAATTATTGTCTCTGATTTGCGTCACTTGGTCCATTTCTTCGTTCGTCAGTCCACATTCAGAGTTTAGTACTAAATAAGACTCCGGTTCAGTATCATAGATATACTAACTCTCATCTCCTGCTTGCAAGCAAGTTACCACTCAAACAGGGTCAGAACTGTACAATATAAAACATGATAGATAAACTAATAAAATATATTGATTAATAATAATAAAGTTTACGATTCCCAATGGGGAAGGATTGGCGACTGGCCCTACCTGTCCCCCACCCCTGGCGACGTCCTTGAGCCACTTGAGCTTCGGCCTCCGCTAGAATGCGAAAGCGAACCCGGGAGACTCTCAGTTCGGATTCGTGGTTGGCTCACGAAGTGGTTTTAGTGATGGCTATATATGCCCGACTGATTTATTCAATTCTAATTAGAGAATATGTTATCAGCAACCTAAAAACATTCATGGTTTTTATGATATCTTTCAAAATCTATTTATACTGGCGAGTTGACGACCTTCATGTTCCAGCCAGCCTTGCGATTCTGTAACTCACTTTTCGAACTCTCACAGCGGTTTTCGCAGCGGCGGTCGCGCTCAAATCAGTCGTGAAGCAGTCATTTTACGATTTGGCATTCTGATAATAAACTACAAGCTCCCTCCGCTAGTGAAATTGCTTAACAGACTTAACAATACCATGAGATTCCAAAAATGACGTGAGTGAAGAAGGGAGCGTTGTTAGTGCGAGGTGAACTCACGGATTAACAGAATCGCACGGCAGGTCATGCAATAGATTTAATGCGCCAACAGATAGGACTAACCTTCTTAAAAGTAGTGTAGTAATACATAGGTTAAGGGACCTTGTTTATTGTCCGTTGAGTGAACTGACAAAAGTTCTATTATGTGTTAGTGCCTATAGTAGTTAGTTTCTTTTCTTCTTTTAATTTCTTATGTTTGTATTTAATTTCGTGTGTATTTTTTTTTATTGGTTATGCATGTAGATTTAGGGTGACCTGTTAGGACAGGATTGTGTTTTTTGTTAAATAAATAAATTAAGCTACCGTAATAACATGGAGTTTCGTGCCTCCATATATAATGTATTTCCTATAACTTGATAGGTTTTTGTACTGCTTTCAAATCATTGTTATAATTGTTAATTTATGTATTCTAATTTGCCGTTTACCTTTGCCTATTGTATTTATTTTAATTTTAGTTGTGTTACCTTTATTTATCTTACCTGTGAAATAATACAAGGACATTTTTATAATTACAACTTGTATTTGTGATGTCTATGATGTTCCTTTATTAAATAAATAAATATATAGTCATAGGATGGCTGGCTGAGTTCCAATCGACGTTCGTCAAACGATTCCTAATCGAATTCGTTTGTTGGAGATTGGTATACCGGAGTATATTTGGATATTGCTATCGTTTGCGATTTACATTACAATGTTTAAGGTTTGCGTGTAATCAACGTTGATGTAGCTAAATGCTTGAACCGTTTTTAGTAATTAGCTGAATCGGAATCTTTATTTTGTAATTATTTTAATATAATTTTTTTTTTTAGGTTTGTGATCAGGGCAGTTTAGGTTAAGCCAAAAATATAAAACTTATTTCATTAATTACACTACTCAATGATGTTTTAATTAATTTCTATGGGGTTAAGAGCATGCGCCACCATGGAGCATGGTACACCATTGCCGAGTGATGAAAATATGTCGAACTGTGATTCGACAAATTTAACGTTATGTTTTGCCACATTGAAATAATCTAAAATAATATCTTATTTTGTTGAAAATAAATAAGATTATTACATGAGTCAAATCGCTATAAAAAGGTGGAGGTAAAGCAGATTGATAAAGATGTTGAGCAAAACTTGAGGCGGGCCAATCATAGGGATATACAAATACTTTATATTCTGTTTTTAGACCAACCTACGCAAAAAGTTTTATCAACACCGGCTGTATTGATTTTTATGTTCGGAGGAGTTTCGTTATAAATACTATCACACGTAAAGTTTGCAGGTTAGTTTTTGTTTTTATTGTTATTTTATTCATGATATGTTATAGAAGGAATATACATAACAAAAAACATGAGAACTTAAGAAGGCACCGCTAACCAGATCCATGCAACTTCCTCATAATTGAGTAGCCCGCAATATCACAGCACACAACTCCATAACTCCGCCAAGCATTCGCGAATCTACACTGTAAATACATAATTATGTAGGAATAAACAAAATAATAATAGCAAATAATTAACACAACAAGGTTTCTAAAACGACTCGGCGAACGGTATCCATGGAGTTGCTGTTTTTTCTGAGTTTGCTGAGTTTTCATCACAGTTTTATTGTAAATATAGGTTTATAATATTTATTTTTAGCAACAGAAAAATACCTAACAAAAATAGTAGTATTTATTTCCTTATTTCCAATTTATACAGTAACTTAATACTAATACAATACTATTAATATAAAATTAAACTAAAAAAAATATAAACAAAACAAGTTAAAACTTCAAATTGAAACCTTTTTATAACCAAATTATAAATAATGCGATTCTTGTGAATTTTACCAGTGTGCAACTAAATATATCCGTCTCATAAGCAATAATATTTAGGATGCGCAAGACACGCGTAAATGGTGCTTCTCTGAGTTAATTTGTACGCGCCCAAAGCACTGCAAGCAATTGCGACCGCTTACCACGCCGACTGTGATTATTTGGCACACGCAGTCCCAGTCTCTCCAACATTTCCGCATTATATATTCTACCTCTAAGTACCTAAAAAAGTATAATGTGATAGTCTGATGTGGCTTTCCTCCAACTTCGATTTTGGAATAGATACTCTTGGGCCGTGGGGTTCAAGTGCACAGGCGCTTATTAAAGATTTAAGTTGGCACCTAGTAGATAGATACCGGTGACCCTAGAGCTGGTGCTTTCCTGGCTCAACGAAGAAGTATCACAATACAGCGAGGAAATGCTGTCAGCGTTAAAGGTACACTGCCACAGGACCAAACTTTTTAAATTATGTTTTGATTTTCTTTTTAAAAAAAATTAATTATTTTTATGTGATAGTAAGGTCTTTCCTTACCTCTAACTTGTTGTGTACCATACCCAAAGTTGAATATATAACTGGGTAAAATGGGTACACTCCATACAACCTCATGTAAATATAACTTACCTACTAACTTAAACTAGTAACCAATTATATTAAGAAACCTCTTAGATTCCTCTTAGTCGTGCGCCGGTCGCAAAATATTAATATAGCTTAGAATTTAATAACTGTACTTCAGTTCTTGAGTCTCTCATCTACGGAGGCGGTTATAAAATTAAATCCAACAAGCGCATAAATTGTACAACGCAATTGCCCTGGTCATATACGGCTTCCAAGTTGTGTCATACAATAATCCTCTATTCATTATTCTATTATTGTTATCATATCTTATCCCATTACCGTGTACTTACTTACGTTGTTTGAAGATTTACAAAGTCGTTATACAATACTGTTTCAACCTTTGGTTAGATTTAGTGGTCTTTTATGTTTAATAAACATGGTAACTGTATAAATAATATGGTTAAACTGGTACTGTGTAAAGTAAGGTTTATATATAAGCTAAAATTTTAGATTCAGTTTCCTGAAGTATTTCTGATACAATTCGACTAAAGCGGGCCATACCGCATGTTGCAGTCAAGACCGACTGCAATATGCGGTCGCCGCACGGCGATCTGCAGTTTCCAAACTAAATTTATATTCGCAATACACGGACCGCTCGAGCAGTTCCTGTCTATGGCCCGCTTAAGGGGCCTTAAAGTAAAGAGCGTACCAATTCTTAAAAGTTCGGCAACGCACTCGCCCTTTTGGCATTGAGAGATACCATGGGCGGTGGTATCATTTAACATCAGATGAGCCTCCAGTTACAGGGGACAGAACAGGGGGTTCTATAAAAAAATAGTTGAAACGTATTACGAATCAATAATATTACGTTCTCCGCAAAATTAAGAAACATTTTTATTTGCAACTTTATAATTTTTCATTCTAACTAAATTTGTCTCATTTCATTTCGTCTCTTTCTGTCAAATATGTTTTCGGTGTAATAAAAAGAGAGATTAGTAGCTAGAACGATGCAATGACTGATTTGTGTATAAGGAGAGGATTCGCTTTAAAAATATTTTTTCATTACTTTCGTGTGAACTTAGTAACGGTTGTTCTTTACTTTTACGAAAACTTTCGTAGAAATCTCTTGTACGTAATTTTGGTTTATAGATATGAATTTTTACTCCCGAATTTCTCCAATCTAAAAACATCCCGCTTCAAGTATAGACACCCTTTTTTGTATATGTACTGACCTATCAAACATTAGTACTATTCACTGCTTTGCAGTGAATTGAAAAATATATCAAGGATAAACTTGCTTTATCAGTATTTATCAATGTACTAATAGTGAATATTGGTACTAATAAAAGATAAACGTAATTGCAATTAATCCATCGTTAAGATATAAAAAAACGATGGGTTGCACTCCGGGAGTGCCGGCAGAAGTGAAAAATTGATTATTAACGTTGTGCATTTTTGATATTTTGGAATGGTTAGGGAATAATTTTGCACGAATTGCTTTAATTATCAGTATAAAAGTACTATCATTTATGTGGTAGATTACAATATTTATTTATTGCGCTATCGTACACAAACATGACAATGTACTCGTATATTACATTAAATACGCCGCGTACTGTCTACTCTCCATCCGTCTTACGAATTTTCGATCAGGTCACGTGTCCTGACGCGACATTAAAATTTTTTACCCATTCCAAAAAAAGTGTACGACGCCGCTAAAGAAGTTTTCACTTCAAAATAATTGTATTTTTAGGTTGCCGTTGCCGGCCTTTGATGTTGGAGTATATTCTTACTTTGAACAATTGGAGTTCGTATCTCTCAGGAAAGACCCCCACCGTACTATAAAACTTAATTTCAAACTGCGTTAAAATCCGCTTAATAACTTTGGAACAGATAAAAAACTTTTCGTATTCCTATATTATTTTTGTTTAATTATAGATAAAATATGTATATAACATGATATACGTTAACTAAAATAGATTAAAAGCCTTGAATCATGACGTGGCCTATCAGTAGTTCTTTGTCTCAATTCTCATTTACAAGTAGGTTCTACGCATGCGTTGTGCTATCGACGCATCGTCGTAAACCTGAATCTCACATAATGCCTATAGGTTTAGGTGACTAACAAAATGGTTTTTGTCTAGGTTAAATTATCTTTCTTGAATTCATATGAATATGTTATAAATATACAGTATACTGAGTTACGAAGTTTAGTATTTAGTTTCTGCTACTTTGAATTTTCCAATAGGCACATATCTTGCACTTACAACTACTACTAACTTGATTGCTAAAATTATTGATATATTTTACAACAATTTTTCAACTTATCTTCGTTTATCATTGCTCTTATATCGTTTATCATTGTTTTTTTATTTTATTTTTTTGTTGCTTGTTTAAATTTTCCCCTGCTAGCTTGCTTATGTTCTATTAATTAATGTGTATGTGTGTAAAACTGATGTTATACATTCTTGTATAATTTTATGCATACACGTTGTTTTAGAACTAAAAAATAAATAGCGGCCATATTTTATAGCAAGCTTTTTTGTTAGCAAATGTTAAATTACATAATACTTTATGTGGCAGTCCCTCGAGATTGTTGTGTAGTATTTGAAACGACGAGTTATGTAAATCAATTCTCGTTTATATTCGCTAAAAACGTATTTGAATGGAAATGCATTTACGATTCCCCCGCACCCAGGGACAGGGGTATGAGAGACTGGGTGTGTATATGGGTGTACCCACTGAGGTTTTACGGTAGTTTCAAGACTGTATGTCTTTGGGTTTGCTTTCGCGTTCTTTCGGGACCCCATAGTTGTAATTAATTTATAAGAAATAAAAGCATTCCTAAATGCATGTCTGATACCTAATCTGCTGTTTTTCTAGTAATTTTTTCCTTAACAATAAATAAAAAATTAGTAGTAAAAGCGAGAAATTTGACGTTCATTTGTATTGTAATTTTATTTTTTGTAACAATTATGTTTACCGTAACTATTACGTATTTTAGAAAACATAGCATGTAACATATACTGTAAATATAATATCAGTATATATGATGTGGTGAAATTTAATTAGTAAATAGATATCATTTATTGTTATCATTTATTATTACATGCCACATTAGTATTTGGCAGCTCACATGACATCTAATCTGTAGGAGGAATTTATTGCTCGGTAAATACTTTGTAGGTCTGAAGTTAGGCACAGATAATTAATCAAATTGCTGCAACGTTCTTAAAATGTTAAAATATATAAATACTAGCTGATCCGGCAAACGTCGTTTTGCCATGTACCTATATAATTTATAATAAAAAATAGGGGTTGATCGTAGAGGGGTGAAAATTAGGGGTTGTATGTATTTTTTAATGTTGTATCAAAAAAAATTTACAAAAAAAATTTATCTAAAAATAAAAAATTAAAAAATTAGGGGTGGACTTTAAAATTTAGGGGGGGTGAAAAATAGATGTTGTCCGATTCTCAGACATACCCAATATGCACACAAAATTTCATGAGAATCGGTCAAGCCGTTTCGGAGGAGTTTAACTACAAACACCGCGACACGAGAATTTTATATATTAGATAATATAACATTTCCTTTTGCAGATTACTCATTAATAATGAATGTTGTTACATGCTTAATAAGTTGTATTGTTTGTTTACACAAAGTATTTATATTATCAAGTATTTTAAATGAGCAGGCAATTGAGTCCAAGGGGGAGGCGCTGGCGGTAAGTTTGGACATAGCGAAAGCCTTCGATCGGGTGTGGCACAGAGCACTGCTCTCGAAGCTTCCAGCCTATGGGCTCCCTGAGAAATTATGCAACTGGATTTCCAGCTTTCTCGCTGATCGGAGCATCAAAGTCGTCATCGACGGAGCATGCTCCGACCTGAAACCTGTGAATGCTGGTGTCCCACAAGGCTGTGTCCTATCCCCGACCCTGTTTATTCTGCATATCAATGATATGTTGCAGCTTAGCAACATTCATTGCTATGCGGACGACAGCACTGGGGATACTTTTTACACTGGCCGGGCAGGTATTTCTCGGGCTGTTGTCGTTGAGTACCGGAACAAACTTGTGTCTGAAGTCGAAACTCTTCTACGTGGAGTCTCGGACTGGGGTAGACTAAATCTAGTCCAATTTAACCCCAAGAAGACACAAGTATGCGCGTTTTCCGCTAAAAAAACTCCCTTTGTCGCTACTCCCCTCTTTGAAGACACTCTCCTTAAAGCCTCAGCTAGCATCGGAATACTGGGCGTTGACATATCGAATAACGTTCAGTTTCGCGGTCATCTGGAAGGAAAGGCTAAATTAGCCTCCAAAAGCTTGGTGTGCTCAGCAAGGCGAGACGGTACTTCACTCCGGGCCACCGCTTGCAACTATATAAAGCGCAAATTCGGCCCCATATGGAGTACTGCTCTCACCTCTGGGCGGGAGCTCCCCAGTACCAGCTCCTTCCACTTGACCGTATTCAACGAAGAGCGGTTCGAATCGTCGACGACCAGTCACTTTCCGTGCGGCTTGATCCCTTGGCGTTGCGTAGAGATGTGGGATCTCTCTGCATCTTCTACCGCATTTACCATGGAGAGTGTGCAAATAAACAAAATACCATCCGTATCATCTCGACGTCCGTCGTTCCACAACAGAGCGTTTTCTAAGGCAGTTTTTGCCGCGCACCACCACTATGTGGAACCAGCTGCCCACAGAAGTATTTCCGAACCAATTCGACTTAGGGTCCTTCAAGAAAAGAGCGTACCAATTCCTGAAAGGCCGGCAACGCACTTGCGAGCCTTCTGGCATTGTGAGTGTCCATGGGCGGCGGTATCACTTAACATCAGGTGAGCCTCCTGCCCGTTTGCCTCCTATTACATTAAAAAAAAAAAAAAAAAAAAAAAAGACCGCGCTTGTGAGGAAGTGAATACATTCGTTAGATGGCTATTTAAATCAAGTATCCCACTCCAAACAGAAGAGTGTATCAGAACGAATCTGCATTTTAAATTTAAAAATAATAAATTTAGATATGTCTATTATCCAAGTCCATGCACCCACTTCTGAAGCAAGCGACAATGAGATAGAGAAATTCTATGAACAAGTACGTAATGCTATGAAGCACTGCAACAAGCAGTTTATATTAGCAGGTGACTTTAATGCTAGAATAGGAAAAAGGTTGCCTGGTGAAGAAAGAGTAATGGGTGCAAATTGCTTTGGTAAACGGGATCAAAGAGGAGATCTGCTCCTGCAATTTTGCCGTGAAAACGACTTAAAGATAATAAATACCCAATTTACAAAGAAGCTAAAAAACCTATGGACCTGGCTTTCCCCCAAAAAGCGAAGAAGTCAAATTGACTATATATTAACAAATGACATGCGACATATACAAAACATTGAAGTGGTGCACAATCTATCATTTGCCAGCGATCACAGTCTTGTAAGATGCACATATATAGTAAAAGACCTAAAAAAGAGTCGGGTAAAATATAAAAATAGTGCATACTCTTATCTTAAGTCCCCAGAAGAGGAAGAGTCATATTTAAAAACTTTAGAAACCAAAATAAAAGACATAAAAGATATTGATGAAGGCAACGTAAACAAATATTATGACCAAATTAAGACGTCACTTACGGGAAGCATAAGAGCCGTTACATTAAAAACTAAAAATAGATATAATCGAAAAGGTTATATTATCTCAAATCACATAAAGGATCTGATATCCAGAAGAAACGAGTTGACACGTAAAACACATTTAAGCAGCACAGAAAAGAAGGAACGAACATATTATCTGTATAAAAATATACATAAAATGATTAAACAAGACAATAAAAAAACATAGATTACAAGTACTAGAGAAATTTCTAACAGAATCAAAGAGTATAAAAAAAGGTTTTAGAGCACTAAACAGAACCAAACAATGGATACCTCGAATAAAAACCAGTTCATCATCGACAACATACTCTAGATCCAAAATAATTGAGATAGCTACTAAATTCTACAAGGAGTTATATGGCCCTAATAATAATATAATTAATAATACAGAAAATTTCGAAATCCATCACAACAACTTATCGACTGAAAGATTTTCAACTTATGAAGTTATCAAAGCTATGGAACAATTAAAGGTAGACAAAAGCTGTGGACCAGATGGCATAACAAATGAAGCTATAAAAGTTGGAAGATTTTTGTTAGCAACCCCCATAACAAGGCTTTTTAATATGGTTATGGATTCACGAAAAATACCCAGAGAATGGGCACGGTCTGACATAATTTTACTATATAAAAAGGGGACCCGACTGATGTGGGCAACTACCGCCCGATAAGCTTGCAACCTAGTATGTACAAATTGTTCGCTTCCTGTCTAGAACGACGCTTGTCAAAATATACCGAAGAATATCAACCAGTAGAACAAGCTGGTTTTAGAAGAGGCTTCTCTACTATAGATCATATTCATGCCTTAGACATGATTATAGAAAAATATATCGACCAAAACTGCCCCCTATACCTAGGTTTCGTTGATTACGCCAAAGCTTTTGACACCATATCTCACAAAAGCATGTGGCAAGCTCTTGGTGAATGTAATGTTCCTTATGAAATAATAGAACTCATACAAAATATATACCAGCAAAGCGTAAGCCGCGTGAAGTTAGACAGAATTGGCCCAGAAATAAAAATATGCAGAGGCGTAAGACAAGGCGATCCTTTGTCACCTAGAATATTTATAACGGTTCTACAAAGCGTAATGAAAACCCTTCAATGGGAGAAAAAAGGGATAGAAAAAAATGGTCAGTATCTAAGCAACTTGAGATTCGCCGACGATATAGTTATCTTCTCAAACAGTGCGACGCAGCTACAAGACATGCTTAACGAATTAGTCTGCGCAAGTAAAAGCATTGGCCTAGAAATGAATACCTCCAAAACTAAAGTTATGACTAACAGCAAAGAACGACCAATTTTTGTCAACGCCACGTCTCTTGAATATGTCCAAAACTACATATACCTAGGAAAACAAATATCGTTTAGTCAAAACAGACATGTGGAAGAAACAAACAGACGTGTAAACCTAGCATGGAACAAATATTGGGCTTTAAAAGAAGTACTGAAATCCAACCATAACTTAACTATAAAAAGAACAGTCATGGACACATGCATACTTCCATGTTTGTCATACGGATGCCAAACCTGGATTTTTAACAAGGCGTTAATAAAAAAGATTGGAGTATGCCAAAGGGCTATGGAGCGCTCCATTCTTCAATTGAAGCTTAAAGACAAAATAAAAAACAAGGTAACAGGTAGACAAATAAACAACAAAGATACGAAGTCGTACAAAAATAAAAGATGTTGTAACTTATACAAAAAGGCTAAAATGGAAATGGGCCGGTCACATTGGCCGCATTTGTGATGGCAGATGGGTCAAAAAGACCCTTACTTGGAAGGGCCCAGTGGGAAGAAGAAAGAGAGGATGCCCACCGAAAACTTGGGAAGACGATATAAAAGGGATAGCGGGAAAAAACTGGAAAATTGTCGCATCAAATAGGGATAAGTGGAAGAATCTGGAGGAGGCCTTCACTCCATCGGAGGTCGAGTACAAGTGTAAAACTTAAAAGACATAGACTTACTGTAGTTATAGTGTACTCGAATAAAGGCTATTTTTATTTTTATTTTTTTATTTATCCCACTCCAAACATTACATTGTATTAAATTTATCAATGTAAGTGACGCAGTCATTTGTCTATGCCTTGAGAGTTCAAGTTGGTTCATAGTTTTTCATAGAGGCCAAGTTTAAGTGAACTAAATCTTTGTATACAAGAAATGTATGTAACACATTGTTAGGAATAGTTTCAACTGTACATACTACATAGCTATTGACTTTAAGTTAGTTTTTAATAAAAATAGAACGAATTAAGGTATTGAATATAATATTTGAGGCTCAATTGTTGTACGCAATCGCAATTTTTTTACCATAAATAAATCTTAATAGTAAACAATTTATAGTGTAAAATACTTAACCTATTTTTTAAGAGCGAGGGAGACGATCTTCTTAAGACTTGGTTGTATCAATAAATGTTAACCAATGAACTTATTGCAACGTTTTTTAGTTTACTAAGCTAATCAATCACATTAAACTTTGGTATTTTTTGTTTTGCTTCTAGTAATTTAAAAAAAATTCTATACCGTCTATTTGATTATGTAGAAAAGGTATTTTTTCAAGAACAACACAGCATTTGTATGGTATTGACATAACATACACAATGTTTCAAGTTTTTAATAGAACAGGGGGCAAACGGACAGGAGGCTCACCTGATATTAAGTGATACCGCCCATGGACACTTTCAATGCCAGTGGGCTCGCGAATGCCGGCCCTTTAAGAACTGGTACGCTCTTTTTTCATGCTGTATATCTATACAGTTTTAAGACATTTATAGGTAGTTGTGTACTTCGTACTTGTATCCCCTGAATATAATCTGTATGATTTACAACCTATGGTAGCTAACTCTAAGCTGCAGATAACCGATTCATAACTATATGATATACGATTAAATTACATCCAGTGGGGTAAATTCCGCACTGCCAAGGTCACATCGATCGATGAGCGAGTAAGGGATAGGAAGCTCCTTTTCTAAGGACGAAGGGGAAGAGTATACATGAAGTAACGAATGCAGCGAGTTACTTTATACAATCTCACGTAGATGTACTTAGAACACACAAATTGCTTAGTTTTAGACACACCTATAATCTTTAAGCTGACGTCATACTATCTATGATCATCTATCTATATACATACTACATATATAATCATGCTAACAAAGTTATTCTGACCTTTAAGGATACTTCTCGATAGGTTTGACTGATCGAAGATAACTAAGGTCGGAGTAGAAGCACATATGCTAATATATTCTTTATATTACTGGAGAGCGTGACAGAAGTCACAGAACAAAACGCCAATCGAAAAACAAATTGAATGACAGATAAATGTGTAAATAATCTAATCGTTATTCTGTGGGTGGTAAACTATTGTCAATTGTTTTCATTTAGATACTTATTTTCAATAACTTAGCTTGCAATCATACAGATAATTGTTTAAATTGAGCATTTACATGTGATTAACAAAAACATCGACTCGTCTATCTTTTTAAACTAACTAAAATATAATTAAACAAACAAGTCAAACTTATAGAGAACAATAATTTGACACCATGAGACAATCTTGACGTTTTAGGCTAAAATTGTTTTATCTAAAGCGTAGACGGACTATGGTATAGACCAGGCATCAGCGTACAGCGTGTGAGATAGCGAATGATTGACATAACTTCATAATGTGTATCTATATGCCACTAATATTGTTGTATTTACAGTTTTAGTTCATTGAAGATTGCTTATTATGGACGAAAATACACATTCGAATGAATAATTCTTGAACAAAGTTACTGAGTCGTGACAAAATAAGATACTTACCGATGAAAGGTTATGTTTGGTTCTTTACGTTCACTATAGCTTTTACAGCCAATTATACAACAATTCACCATGACTGACACTTTAAATACACCTCTTAAAAGGATAAAGTCTTAAAATATGGGTTTCACAGATTTATCAATAAGCGGTGAAAACTTGTTTACCACCAAGGGCTCGGTGGTAAACAAATAAAACCCGATACGCAAATAGAGACAGAAAAACTGATACTCTGTTTCGCTCGCACTTAAGTATTTCACGTTAATGCCTTCTCTCTTTAGTTATTATTGTTATTTTAGAAGCTCATCTAGTACTATACTCTATCTACGATCTAAAGTAATTTTATACTTCAGCTATGATATACATATATGTAATCTATACTAATAATGTCAAAGAGGTTGTTTAGCTTAACGTACGAAAATTAGAGATACAGGTTTAATTTGTTTTCATTGTTGTCAATTTATCGAAAACGCTACAAGCAATAAAAAACATCTTAACCCGCGGGACACAGCATGTTAAGTATAAATATATAGACATTACTAGCTGACCCGGCAAACATTGTTCTACCATGTATATTATTTCTACGAAACATTTTTAGTTCAATAAAAATAACTATCTACTATAATAAAAATAGGGGTTGATCGTAGAGGGGAGACAATTAAGGGCTGTATGTATTTTTGTATGCTGTATCATAAAAAAAATTAAAAAAAAAAAAAATGTTTTGGGTTGGATACCCCATATTACTTATGGTAGAGGAGCCCAAGAGGGGATTTCGGGATTTACTAAAGCGCGGCAGATTAATATATAGGGGGATACCTTGTACCCAGTTAAGTACCTCCACAAAATATGAGGCCCATATATAAGGCCGCCCGTGAAGGAGACAGGATCAGATTAGTAAAAAAAAATTGACCATCAGAAATTCCCGAGCGCGTCAGATTAAGGTAGGGTGAGTTAATTACATCCTAAAAAGTGTATATTCCACTAATCGGACAATTTGAGAGTGACGGAAAAAAAGGGGAGGGCAACAAAGTTGTAAAAAAAAAACGTCATCTCGACATTCTCGAGCGTAGCTAATTTTTTTTTTATTTTGAAGGAAATAATTCAAGAATAATGAAAAATATATAATCTGACGATTTCCGCAAGCCGAAATAACAAAAATTCGTCGATAAAGTTAAATGCGTGCAGCTGCGTGATGCCTACATTTCATTAAACCGATCGGAATCTAATAAACGGCGTTCTAAATATCTCCCTCAAAATTACATTTCCTGTGAATTTGAACCGATTCGGACCGATAGATTTTGAGAAATTTTGAAAAATCTTAAAATAAAAAGAAATATTTTTTTTTTAAGTGGTTTCTGTATCGATCAACTTCAAAAACTAATCCGCCTTTGAGCTTGAAAAACCACGTCGATCGCCACCAAGCTGGTCAAAAGCGGTTGATTAGTTTGAGAGATATCGTGAACGAAAGAAACCCGAAAAAGTGTTTTTTAGGGATTACTCCGAAATTTGTGGTTCGATCAATTAAAATTGCAAAATTACTTATGATGATGATAAAACTGCGTCGAATGCCGCCAACCGCGTGAAAATTGCTTGATCCATTCAAAAGTTATTGCGGTTTGAAAATTCCAAAAATAGTGTTCTATAAAACTTCTATCAGACTTTCGAGCTGGGAGAGCTCAAATGCATAGAAATGTTATTTATTTGAACTCAGCGAGCTCAAAATATCAATTTTAAGTGCCCAGGAATGGAATTAGCGGGAAGTTGCAGGGATGGCCCTTTAGGTGAACCGTTTTTCTAAATTTTTTTTGTCAGATCAGGCGAATCCCTCTAGATAATCGTCAGATTATGAGACAGTACGTTTAGAACATAAAGATGAACCACATATATCTTAATCTGACGCGCTTGAGTATTTCAAAATTGCGATTTTTTTTTGCAAATTATGAAAATGGCCGTGGGTTTGCGTCCCATCGAAATCGTCAGATTAGTGAATGAGAGCTTTTTTTTGGTGCACTTAACACTCCCTTAGAAAATCTGACGCGCTCGATAATTTTTATTTTTTTTCATTTTCAACCCTTAAATACAACCACCCGCATCATGCAAACGATCAGATTAACATACGTACATTATTAAAAATACGTAGGGCATTGATGCTATCAATATCTGACGCGCTCGAGGATGTCCATGCAACAGTTTTTTTTTACATATTTAACAATCTATAGCCGCTTCCCCCACCGATGAAAAGGTATATATCATTTAACATTTTTTCTTCTTATTATCTAAGCTTTGCATCCCAATAGGTCTCTACGACGCTCGAGTAAATCCCCATTTAGCATCGTGGGCTCCCCTACCATTAGGGATTTGAAAGATAAATAGTATCCGATTCTCAGACTTACTGAATATGCATAAAAAATTTCATAAGAATCGGTCGAGCCGTTTCGGAGGAGTATGGGAACAAACATTATGACACGAGAATTTTATATATTAGATGATGTAAATAATTATGACTGGCAGTACACTGACAGCATTTCAATTTGTAAAGTTTGATTGGAATGTTTTGTATTCGAAATGATGAAAATACATCCGGAAAATTATCAGTTCTGTTTATTTTCACAGTGCAGCTGTTCTCTTTAATTAAACAACGTAGGGAATCGTTATTTATACTCACCTCGATACCCGATAATCAAAAATATGTATAAAGTGTTTCTAATGATATATACCTATTTATAAAAACTAAAGATGTTAATAGGCAAAGAAGCGTGGATTTATATTTAATACTTTCCCACTGGTAACTTTAAGCATATATATTACACAACTATTACTTGAAATATAGTTCCTTTACATCAGTGCTGTATACAAACATTACTTTATATTATAATTTTAACATTGTGTCCTTTTTAGTTTAGTTTTTATTTTTTTTTATTTATTTAATATTGTAGTTTTGTCTAAATAACTTTATGTATTATGTATTTCTGCACTTCTTGCTTGCCTTATATAATTTAATTTATTTTCACAGTGTTTGCCTGGAAGAGATTGTTTGAAAGCGATAAGGCAACCTGTTGCCCTGCTTTTCATTTAATTATGTCAATTGTATTATGTTTCTGAAACGAAGAATTAATAAATAATATAATACAGAGCAGCGTTGGCCTAGTGGCTTCAGCGTGCGACTCTTACCCCTGAGGTCGGAGGTTCGATCCCTGGCACCAATGGACTTTCGTTCTATGTGCGCAATTAACATTCGCTTCGGAAACATGATGTAAGGAAACCGGCTTGCCTTAGACCCAAGTGGACGGCGTGTGGTAGGCACAGGAGGCTGATTACCTATTTGCCTATTAGATTGACAAATGATCATGAAACAGATACAGCAATCTGAAGCCAAGACCTAAAAAGGTTATAACGCCGCCGATTAATTATTTATTTTAATAATATAATACTAACAGTATGATGCCACAAATGGAGGGTAATACGGCAGAACGTAAAATAAAAGGCGTGCTATTGGCTGATGGACAATCTATTTGAGCCGTCGTGCTGTGCGGACGTTCATCAGGTGATAGTAATGATATATATATGAATATTGATATAACGTGGCTAAAAAATATAGCGAAATATTATTTTGATAGTATGTATTATTCCTGTTTTGGTTACAAATTTGTATTTTTTTAATTGTCTTTCTTGTGATAACATTACTCATTATACAGATTAAGGTTAAATCTAAATATATAAAAATAAATATATGTGTACCTAATTATATTTATAAAACCTATACATAACAATCAAAAATACATTATTTACGTAATAATAAAAATTGGATTTATATTAATCAATCTGTTTTACTGTACAATTTTTTTTTCAAAGATAGTAAACACAATATTATAGACTATATTTGAGTAAAAGTACATCTTAACAATGTATTTTCTCGAGAATTTGAGATTTCCGCAACAATTTCAATAGAAATAACAAAATATACGGCGCCAAATATATTTATATTTAATGGAACCTATACACGAATTCTACATCCCATCATTATTCTTATATGTAAACGTAGGGTAATTAACAAACCAATTGTTTCAACCAGCTTCATCAGGCATAGTTATTTTTAAAACTATTATTATGCACACTACAATATCGTATGAGAAAATTAACAATGGAGGCGGTCAGGCTAAAAATTGTATCAAAAGTCGAACGTCAAAAATCAAAAATCATTTATTCATGTCGGTAACATACTGTACACTTATGAACGTCAAAAAAGAAATATACATTAAATGATTCTAATTTTACATTTACTGCCAGTTCTCAAATCAAGGGCGTAGTTTGTGAGGAGCTGCAAGTTGCAACCATTACACCATGTCCCACATGACATCCTTAGCAATAAATAATAATAAAATAAATTAAAAGCAAAGATTTGTCCTCTATCAGCAGGAGGCATGATGAAATAGGAGCACGCACTTACTCTAAACAACTAATATCACCGCATACACGAATTCAAGTACGACCAGTCACCACAAGTAGCACCCGTTCACGAGTATGTCAATATAATATATTTAAATAACTTCTATTTTGGAATAATTTAAAAAAAAACAACTCTAATAAAATGCTATCGTTTGAAAATAACAGACATAACATTCTTTGACAAGTTCAAGGCTGTTCACGGCTTATCAATGCCGTCAATATTATAGAATATCTATTATTTTCATTCCCCAGACACTTGTATTGCGAGACATTAGAACAATAGCCTCTTATATAATAATCGTTACATAATAACAGGAAATAAGACACGATAATTATCTTTGTTTCCTGTGTTTGTTTGTCTTATTTTAGATAAACATAAATAATGGACATTAATAAAAATAAACTTTTTAGGGAACAACTTTTTTTACTGTAATGAATGTCACTCTTTCGTTATACAAAGATTTGGGAATCTTTTTACGCTAACCGAAATAGACATAGACGTAAGATTTATTAACAAAACACACAAAATAATAATAATAAAAAATACATAAAAATTGAGGAACGAAAAAAAGGAACATTATACACTTCAAGTGTAATTTTAAGTGTGTAATGTGTGTGTGTGTGTGTTGTGGTTGTAACTGGCCCTGGCTCAGTATTATGCTGTGGTGCAGACGTGTTCCACACCGTCATTCTGCCAGAGACCACAACAGTTAGTTTGCGCCTCAGACGCAAAAAAGAAAAATAATGTAATAATAAAAATAGTAGAACAAAAAACATAGTAAAAATTAACAGTAAATAATTCTTGCACCGTAGAAAATATTCATTCACCGTTTATTAAGTGTCTTGGAATGACTCAGCGCTGAAATGCGCCTGGTGAATTATGTGGCGCAAATGTGTTCGCTTTTCTAAGTGAAAATCTCCGACGCAATACGCTTGTGTAGGTAATTAAAAAACGTAAGGTCAGGAAAAGCTTAAAAATTCAGCTCTTAGCTGCGCCGGCCGGCTTCAAGGCGTGTACTTCTATTGTTTACGAATTTAGTGTTGTTCATAGGTAGTCGATGTTTTTAAAAGATGTTAAAAATTTGGACATAAACTTAAAAAAAAAAATTAACTATTTAAAAAGCTGAAATTATAAGTTCTACTCTTTTATAGTAAAACAAATAGCATGAAATACCTATCTAGGTTTAAAGAAGTTTATTTTCGCTGGCGTTATGACTGCATCACAGTCCATCTACCAAAAACTGTATTCGAAACTTTAAATATAAGAGTCTTTCTTCCAATTTGAATTTTGTTGTTTTGGGTTTTGTTTTGGAGTAGACTCTGGGGCCGTGGGGTTCAAGTGCACTAGCGCCTATGCATAATTTAAGTTGGCGCCTGGTAGATACTACCGGTGACTGACCAGTCAATCCTGAGATCGTGTGTTTAAACTCTAGCTGTAATAGATTTTTCCATGAGCATAATTAACATTTGCTACCATGATGATAAACATCGTGATGGCACTTTCCTCGCTCAACGAATAAGTATCGAAATACAGCGACGAAATGTCGTAGGATTTAATTATTCCGAATAAAGTTGTGTTTTATAATAAATATAGTTTTAGTTTTCCATGCAATGCTTGTCATTTTAAGTATCAATAGTAAAAGACTCAATACGTATAGTATTTAATTTCATAGAAATACAGTTACTATCAATGTAAATAATAACAACAAATCAAGCAAGTTTAATCCACAAAATATATCAAACTTTTAGGGATACCTTACTAATTTTTTTTGAATTTGCCGCGCTTTTTTGTTATCTTCTTTTATTAGCCAGACTCTATGTTATTAATTGTATATTTTAAATGTTTTACTGCAGAACTGTTACAGAATATGCTTATATCGAAAACCATATTCCAAATATTAAATTTGTAAATATCTAAAAATATTACATTTATAAATATCTATCCCCTATATCGCGTTACTTCATAAACAAAGTACGCGTTGCAGAACGAGTTAAAACATCACAATACAACATGCAGTGACCTTCAAGAATGCATTTTCATCGATATTTCCCTCTATCAGTACGACACTAGAACAACGACGCAGCCCGCCCAACATTTCAGTGTTTCTCGTTTGGCGCTAGAGAGCAGTCATTTTCCGCCGCCATTTTCTCTGCGACGCCATAGCGTTACATTTCCTTGTTTTCTTTTAAAATTTTCTTTTAAAACAACTGTTTTAACCGGTAAGTCGTTATTTAATTTCGTGTTATAAGTATATATAGTAGTCTCGCTTTTTCATCTCAAGGACGTTTTCCGTCCTTCTCTGTAGTCTTTGATCTTTTTCCGCCTAATTTCAAGGGTGTCGAATGAACAAATTGTGAAGTTTTTCAATTCATTTACATGTAATACTTAGTTTTTTAATAACAATATAATATAAATACACTGAATATCATATAAACTAAAATAATATACATTGAAAAAAAAATAACTAACCTTAAAAAATAATAACTAAAATAAAAATACTTAGTTGTGTGTATAGGTGTTGCATAAGGCACACACAACAAAAGGCAATTCAAAGTAATGAGGTAATAAAAATAATGTGTATAAAATTCGTGTCGCTAATTTACTGAAAATCGTTTATTACCTATACTTAAGCAATATATTCCGTAAAAAAACTATATTTGTGTATTGCACTTTAAGTTATTTGTATCGTTGAAGATATATTAGATTTATTTATATTAGAGTTTTCTTCGGCATGAGATTTTCCGCTAAAGACACGCCCACAGCGATCAGCGAACTCAGGGAAATCGGGTCAAATGCATCTTCACCCTGTTTACATAACATATTATTATTAGATTCGTCAATATTTGCGCAATATAGATGTTATTATTAGTATGGCTTTGAAGAAGTAGACATCTTGATAAAATTATCATCAAAATAATAATAATTTGTGCCTTCAAAAATAATTTCATCATATTTAGACTTATTTAATTATTAATATTTGTATTTTATTATGCATTTCCGTTAAGTGTTTTTCTTTGTATGACTATTTTCATCTTGTTTTCAATAGACTTTATCTACTTTAAAAAAAGTTGTGGAATATTAAAATCATTTAAAATAGTACGAACATGTTTTTATAAAGTTAATAATTTAAGCAAAGGAAATATATGATTTTTATGTTTTCATGTGCCAGTAGAACTATTGTCAAAAGACCGGACACAATACCAATAATTATGTATCGGCCACATAAATCCCATAGAATTTCTTTATTTTTGTAGTCCGACGTGCATCAAAAGAAATTGGAGATGTTCTTAAAAATGGAATGAATTCTGACTTAACCATACTATTGCATCATTTATATGTAGAATTCTGAGAGAATTGTCAACGTACAATGTTGACAATTATTTCTGTCAGACATTCTATGGATGTCTATTGCCCCCGTGATTTTTATTAATTGTCTTAAAAACTGTCGTTGATTTCTACAGATTATTAAAGTATATATTCTTTAAAATAATTGTATCTAAGCTTGAACTTAATTTACGTTTTTTTTAATTACTTTATATATTTTCTATATTATAGTTTTGTTTTTTTTTAATTATCTTCTACGCTATTATGTCGCAACCACACATTTACATTTTGCGACGTTTATATAAAGCAATTGTTTTGTCAACATACATATCGAATTCAAAACATTCCATTCAACCACAGACTATACAAGTATTATGTTGTTTCAGATTCCATAAGTGAAAACAGTACAACGATGTCTACCACGATAGATGAGAATTGAAAAGCTTATACTAGAAGCCAAAACCGTACATCAAGAATGTCCAAAGCGATATTCTTGAGGCATTAGGAGCTAGAAGGCTCTTCACAACCCTCCTGATCTATCAATGCTAAATTACAGGCTCGTCTCAACGCACTTCTTGAAGCAGCCGTAGATTGTTGAGACCGTGCGCACCTTATCGACTGCAAGAGTCGTACCAGTATGTGTCGGGACCGAGATATGACGAGGCAGAGTTGTGAAATTATCAAATAGACTGTTGTGTTTGACAGTATAGTCTGTATTAGTAAATAGTATACCCGTCAAAACGGCGTTCGATTCCGGGCTGCCGTTTCGTTTTGTTTCTTTCATTTTGTTTTACATTAAAGGATAAATAATAGGCCGGTTGTTTAGTGATTGGTTGTGGATCATACGGCTGGCCCGCGTCCGGGCTCAAGAGTCGTGGCAAGTCGAAACCGGGACAACATTTCCAGAATTCTCAACTCCATAGTAGGCGCTGCTAGATACTGCATTGTAAGTATTAAAACGCATGAGAACTTGGTTATCTCAATTGGCTTCAAACAGTGCCGATACACGTCATACAATATACATTAGTTTTGGGTATCATTTTTCAGAACACCTTTCGGCCGGTTACTTTTGGAAATTGGGGATTTAGTTTCAAGGGTAGACTTAGCAAGATGGTACTTTTGGAAATTCAGGTACTAAATAGGCCGGGGTATTTTTTGTATTAGTAGTTTTTACACGACATCTTTGATCAACATTTACGTTTAAGCTTTATATTCGCTTTGCTAAAGCAGGTTATTGGATTTATTTTTGATAGAGTAATTTTCCATTAACCAATAAAAAATCGCGATGTAAAGGTTAGCTTAGTACACTTAGAACGCGCTTTAGGCCAGACAACTGAATACACGTTTATGTACTACGACATTGCTATACACCTAACGATCATGCCACAGAACATCTCATTACATAAAGCATACTATGTCAAGCTTGTCACGAATCACTAACACCAGCATCCACATATGTAGGGTTTCGGCCAAGCATCCGATCGTTCGAGCGACCGTCGCATTGTAATATCAAACGGGTGGCGTGCGCAGTGCAGTGAACAGGATCACGAGGGGAGAGAGAGGGAGGATATGGCTGCCCCCGAGTGTGAAAGAGAGGCCCGCAAGCGACGCGAGCGCCGGGACTCTGGATGTGCTCACGAGCGCAAGGAAAGAAGACCACACAGCGAAGAGCGGCTCCCACCTCCGCCGCCGCCGCCACCACTACATGATTACAATCGACTCGAGGTATAGTATAATGTCTGTCAGCGCTTAATTCTATTTAGATTAAGATACTCATTATGTTTTTTATGAAAGGTAATATTAAAATTTAGTAAAGGTTTATAATTCCCTCAAATATGGTTGAGTAAAACGATGGTTGGCTCACACGTTATGCCTGTGAACAAGTGCTGCTTCCGGAAACTGGACTGCGAGGTTTCCGTTCAGTTTTGTAATTTAATACAAATAAAGAGCGGACCGTATCTCCCTCCTTTCTGGTTTTTTCTATCTATGTTTGCCATAGTAATTTTGTATGATGATTTGATATTTTAACAGAGCTTTTTACGCCGGATTTTCTGTCGGCCTACACCCTCTGTCTTCTTTGCCGATGAGTAGGGATGTCTACCGATACAAATTTAATAACGTGGTAATACCTGTATCTTATATTCCATAATAAACATATTTTTTTTCTATTTCTATTTTTGAACGAACTGGCTCGCCAACTCACTGTAGAACAGTATGTGAGACGACTAAAACGTCACCATATTCTAGAGCTAGAAGACTGGCAGAAGATGAGTAGATGCTTCCAATGGGAATCCACTCCACATGACAACATCACAAAACAAATTCGCTCATTACCTTAGGGCTTATTGCAAATAACCGCAAAACATAAACTTATTTAGTGTATCTCAAAGTATCTTCGAGTACTGTTGTTTTAATAGAACTAAATTTTTTATAAAGATCTACTTTACTTTCCGCTGCAATGTTGGGTTTGCTGATAATCATAGGTAGATTTTATTGTGTTTAAAATCAACTTATATACTTGCCTCTTATAAAATAACATTTAAGAAACTGAAAGGAAACGATCTCTTAGTAAACAGACAAGGATCCCAAAGTTATGTATAGAAACAAAATAAATTAGCTTTCTTAAGTATCTTCGTTCACTTCCAGTCCGAACGCCGTGCAGAAAGGCTGTCTCGCGCACGAAGACCACAGTTCGGCAAACGACGGCGCGCGCCCCGTCTCCCGCGACAGCCCAAGGAAAATGATCACCCAGACGACACTCGCAGCGGAACACCCCCCCATTTCGAATACGTTGTCCAACAGAAGCCAGAATGTATGTACTCGAATTGGACATATTCCAAGTCCTAACGTGTTGTGAATATGTGTATAATGGTGAATGTGGTAAATCACAGAACAGAACATTTTTTTACTTATGTAACCTTAATGACGTTGTGGTTTACGACCTTTTTCTTTGAATAATTACAATTATTAAATATATAGAGGATTATAATATGTAGAGGAAGGGTAAAACTTGCTGAGTTTCTTGCCCGTTCTTCTCAGAACAAGGCCTCCTGGTAGTTTTGCGAACGGATGGTGTAGTCTTGCTCTTTTGCGAATTTGGTAAACGTTTTTGAAATTCATAAGCATGCCCTAAGACGCATCTAAATTGAATAAACGTATTTTGATTGATTGAACGGTAACTATAGTTAAGTAGCAAAGCCCAAATGAAAGCTTTGCTAGATTTTGTTTCCGTTATTGAAACTTAGTCTGACTCAAAATAATTTTAATAAATAGTCACCTCATTTAATATATTATAACCTCATTAAAGTGTATGAAGAAATCCTACCGGCATCCCAAACGCAGACTTACTATTGTGAGGAACCTGGGTTTAGTAGACGTGACGAACGGAGTGTCCCACCTCGTCGCACGCAAGCCAGCCCTGACAGACGGCTTGAGAAGATTAACAAGAAGGTATTGTGCTTTTAATTATATATACCATTTTCAGTATGGAAAAATTATAGTTAATGTGAGAGTGCCGGTAGGCTATGATAAATGCCTGCATAAATCTTTGTTGGACGAATATTTACAGGGTAATAATATAATTTTGTTAATAAGTGAAATCTTTAGCTCCGGAAAGCTACTATATGTAATAAAATAATAAGTAGATTTGATCCAGTTCAAACAATTTGTATGACTCAAAACTTAGCGATTTAAAAGAGTGGCGGAGAGCTTCTTGCCAGCCCTTGACTTGTGACCTGGTTGTAAATATAAATTTAGAATCAATTTAACATATTTTCTGTTGACGTTCATAAGTGTACTTGTTTACCTATATGAATAAAGTTATTTTGAGTTTGTGTTTGTGTTTAATAACACTATGTTAGATTAGATTTTATATCTTGATGATATTCCAGTATTGTACATATAAAACTTACTAATATATACAGAAAATGAACACCTGAATTCACACAGCTGTTGTAGTTTTTACTGGTCAATTAGGTAAAGCTATTCTGGCTTCAACGTAACTATATGTAAGATCCAACACGAAAATGCTTACGTTATAATTATAAATTTGTAAAACGATTTTTCTAGATCGCCGTTCTAAAAAAGACAATTTTCAAATACGAAAACGACTTCGAAGCACAAAATGGACGTGCAATATCTCCCGGCGAACGAATGACCGATGTTCAATACAATCGTATGCTGGAGACGCTTCGACGCATGCAAGCAGAAAAGCGCTGCATCAAATCGGACCCCGTTGAGTACGCGCTGAAAGTTCAAGCAGCTAAATTGCAAAAGGAAAGAGATGAGAAGCTGGATGCAGCGCTAAGAAGTGATAAGCCAATGGGGGATATTGTTAGGGACATTGAAGAGGTAAGTTTTGTTAAAGCAATTTATTTTATTGAGAGGTCGTAGGTTCGATCCCCGGCAATTGACTTTTCATTATATATGCGCATTTATCACGCACTTAGGCTTCTAGAACAAAAAAGATCACGAAATAGGTACCAACAGAATTCTGAGGCCAAGAGGCGAAGAGGTTGCGTTTCTCTTTTTATATTAATGTTTTATTACTTTGGGTGACCTCAAAAATTAAAATACGCGAAAATATTCTTTAACTGAGATATATCGTAACTTATTTGAACAATAATTAGTATTTTGTAATATTATAAATTCAAATTATTCCGTCAATTGCGTAAGGGGAAAATTGTTAGGATGGTGTTTGGGGACCTTATCTAAATCATTTCCATTATATATTATGAATTATTTTATTATGAAAAATTTATTTATATGAATAATATCCCTGCATAAATACTAAAATATCAATATATATTATTTATAACTACAGTGTTATAATTAAAAAAATAAATACGCTTTCCGAACAACTATAAAAATGCATTGCCTTTTTTTATTGCCAGCCGTAATTTCTACGATTCGTAGACTTTTCTTTACAATCTTACAATAATAATAATTATAAACCGTAATTCTATTCCAACGTATTATAAAAATGGAAGGGAACAATATAATCTAAACTCAGGCTGTACGTAGAAATAATATTTTTTGTAAAACTAATTTTTATCCACATATTTATTCTATCTTAACAGCAACTACTAATGCAATAGAACTACGCCATAATACCAACACTAATACTCTTACAATTAAAAAACATTATATAAATAGAGATCTTATAACTATTAATGTAGCACTCTTGTGAACTCAGCCAGTGTACAAACAAATAGGTCTATATATGTATTGCTCACTTGAGTGGCGCTTCGCTAACCAAGTTGTAATGTGCGCGCGGTACATCCAAAAGTTGAAACCGCCTCAGGTTCTTGCGAGGTACCCGTAGACCCAGTATCTCCATTATATCCAGATCATGAACCCGACCCGTGAGTATCCTAAATAAGTACAGACAAAGCAAGCTCTCTTCTGAGGCGTAGCTGGTCATAACCCACCATACCAAGAACAAACAAATAATACAAGGAAATAAAGAATTTATGTTTGTTTTAAATATTGTTATATAATAAGAATAATAAAAGCCTTTATTGCTGTAATTACTTATACTAGTACATAAAAATGTGAAATACAACAAAAAATTACAATGAAAATAAAAAATAAATACTAATAATTAATCGTCTAGCCGGTTGATTTCTGTTATACAGCTTGTCCTTGGACATAGGCCTCCTCTAAGGGCTTCCACTTTTCTCTGTTTCTAGCTTTACGTAGCCACATAGGGCCAGCTACTCTTCGCACATCATCTTCCCATCTTTTTATTTGTCTTCCTCGTTTTCTTTAGTCAAGGCACGGAAGCCATTCCATCACTTTCTTCGTCCAGTTATCTTTATCTTCTCTCATAATTCCTCCTGTCCATTTTCATTTTAATCTTCTACTAGAAGTTACAGCATTTATAAACTTTGTCATGTCCTTTATTTCTTCCAGTTCTACTATATCTTTCAATTTCAGACCTTGAACTCTCCTTTCGAATCTATTCTGACATACTCTTAGTTTGTTTTCTTGTTTGTCGTATATTTAATCATATAGGAAAGCTTATACGTATATTCAACCGTAATTCAGTTTAACATTAAATTCACGTTTTGGCACAACAATGTTTTGTTTGAAGGTTAATTTATCTAACTTATGCCAACTCGCATCTTATTGCCTTTCACTAAAGTCACCTTGGCACATATAGAACGCGATTTCCGCAACAAATTCAGATGTAATTTTTTTAAACATTTATTTAACATAGACATAACAAAGAGAGTGAAAGATAAATTTAAAACAGTTATGATTGCTATATTATTGCGTTATTTTGTAATATTTTAACTATAAATAAATGAAGGATAGGTCAAGATGTTTCTTGCACAATGCATGTACGTACATAATAATTTCAACTTGATCTCAAATGATGGCAAGACGCCAACTTTGCGGTGAAATTATTTCGGACCATCTACATTACTGTGGTATATATTAGTTATTTATTTATGAGACAGTAGACCTATTTATTATATGTATATTTAGTTTAAATTTTTTTGAATCATAGCGGTGCATCTATCTATCTATATATCTACTTTTCTTTATGTGGGAATGATTTAACACTTAGAGCATTGTTGGCCTAGTGGCTTCAGCGTGCGACTCTCACGCTACGCACGTGCGGCTGTGCACTAATGGACTATCTTTCTACGTGCGCATTTAACATTTGCTCGAACGGTGAAGGAAAACATCGTGAGGAAACCGACATGTCTTAGACCCAAAAAGTCGACGGCGTGTGACAGGCACTGGAGGCTGATCACTTATTTGCCTATTAGATTTAAAAATGAACATGAAACAGATTCAGAAATTTGAGGCCAAGACCTAAAGAGGATGTAGCGCCACTGATTATTTTTTTTTATTTTGATCAATTCCAGTGGATCGACGGTTGTCGCCAAGCAGCGGGTAGAGCAGCCATACCCGAGTCGTCTTGGACGTCAGCCCAGCTTGCAGCGGAAAAGGCGTGTGTTCAAAGAGCCTTATTACGTCTAGAGGCGGCTAGAGGCAGGCCGGCAGCGAACACTGCGGAACGCGGAGCCGCCAGACATTTATATGAGCGATACAGAGCTGTCAAACGAAACTTGCAATCTAGATCTGATAATGTAAGTAGGCTATTTTAGTTATTTAACACTTGATTGCTGGTACGCAATTTAAATAAACAAGGTCATCGAGACCAGCCATAAAAGTCAAAAGTAAAAAATCATGTATTCATATAGGTAACACAATGTACATTGTACACTTATGAACGTCAAAAAAGAAATATATATAAATGCGTCTAATTTTACATTTACTGCCAGTTCTCAAATCGAGGGCGTAGAGCAGAAGAAGCTGGCAATAAACTCTCCGCCACTCTTTTTAATCGCCAAGTTTTTTGTTTTACACAACGTTGTTCCACATGACATCTTAAGTAATAAATAATAATAAAATAAATTAAAAACAAAGACTTGTCCTGTATCAGCAGGAGGCATGGTGAAATAGGAGAACGCACGTTCGTTCTCGTGGGAACAACACGCAAATACATAGTCTTACCGCTATGCTTATAGAGTTATATGGTCCAGACAGGCTTAAGAGCAATGATTTATTCAATTAATGATAATTATAATAGGATTTTAATTGCCATACACTTATAAAACTGTTACATACTTTCAGATGGGAACAAATGGTGAATTAGCGACAATTCACGAACATGAAACGATGCTGTTCACGAGTGTTGACAGTTCCAGTGATTCTCAGGAGAAACGATCTGATTCTTCACAGGTATATGATACACTAATAATATAAAGACTAAATTTTTTTGTATATTTGTAATGATTTAAAAAATGATGCTAAATTTTTGTATAAATACTAGGTATAGAAAAATATAAATATATTATATAGTTTTTATATATATAATTTTGACTATCATAGGATATATAAATTATCACAATATTAAAAAAACACACCCAGGCGTGCAAAATGGGAAGAGACAACCGGTTTTTTAATATTAATATATTATATGCTATATCAATGTTTTTATTTTTCATGATTTTACTTCGTTTGTCATGATTTTACTTTATTTGTCATGATTTACTTTATTTGGTTTTAAAGCCATAATTGTGTTTGGTCTACCTACCATGGATGATCTTTTATAAATACATGTATTGAAATTATAGGAAACGACTGAAACTCCCCTTCAGTCACCCCCCAGTCGAGACATTATGGAGGAGATGCCTTCCTCCACCTCTTCAGCGAAATCAGCCACAAGTGAGGAGACTCCCTCCAATGAGGGACTTCATTTCCTCGGACTAGAAGACCTGGCGCGAGCTTTAAGTGAAGCTAAAATGCAGAAATGCGTAAGTTTTTAACTGATTTGTTTGATTGAACTCACTAATAGAATCGGCTGGTTACTGGTAAAAACTATTTGGATAGTCCTTTTACCGAGGATTCTATAAAGGCTCTAATACAGCATACCTTTAAGAGCAAAGCATTAACAAAAAACATTTCTTTGGGCTTCCTTTGCGTGCTCTGAAAACAGTGAAAGTTTATTGTGTTAAACATTAGCCTGCTAAACATAATATGATGATTATACGTCAAATTTATGCATACAAATTTTCAGGTCCTACGTCGAACAATAAAAGAATATGAGTTTAACTTCGAGGTGCAGAACAGCAGGAAAGTGCAAAGAGATGACAAGAAGGGAAAAGAGGAAGAGTATCAACGGTATAAAGCGATAAAGGCGCGTATTAAATTATTAAACGCACTCATTAATAAGCAGAAAGCTCTACAACAATTTTGAGCAATGTAAATATCGATGTTTGTATTGCAAAAACTTCTTATAAATAGAATCATTGCTAAAGATTCAATAGAAAATTGTTAATATAATTTCCAGAATACTGAATGTGAGTCGATTGTCAATAGATTTGTAAGAAATTCAGATTAATTTCTAATCGTCTTATCTGTCAAAATTTTCGTGGACAGTGGTTTTCATACGATTCTTATTAGTTTTTCTTAACCAAATGGCGATAAATGACACGTGTCAACTGTCATCTCTGTCTAACGTTTTTTGACAATATGCCATGTCATTGAAACAAATGGGCATCAATGTCATTTGTCAAACGTCATCTCTGTAAAAAGGAACAGAGCTTTGTGTTTGTGATTCAATGGAGATGATTAATGTCTTAAAGTAAGTTTGAGATATTAAAATATATATGTAAATTAAATGCCACACGAAAAAATATCGTATGTCCTTATAACTATAATGTTTTATTTATTAATTATTTCTTTGTAAATAAGTACCTATGGAATAAATAGCTTGTAAAATTTCAGTTATCAAGCCTAACAATAAGCTTCTATGAAATAGGAGTAGGATAATACCATTTGATCTTAGCGTCATAAAACTTCTTATTTTACTAATTATTAAATTTGTTTATGTAAATTCATCGTCGTTGTCGTAGCCCGAAAATTAAATTGATTATTCCATTGTACAGTTCTATAATTCTCCAATAAATGATAATTATATTAAATAGTCGATTCTGCAATCAAGCCACGACACTTAAATTCTAGCAAATATTACAATGCAATAACGTACTCACTGTCAAAATATAGGTGAAAATTCTACCAACATTTTTTACTCTAACAAATCCGTTTATAGATATTACTCATACTTTCATCAAGTAAGATGTGATTGATAATAAATTGCCTTTCTATTAATCCTTACCTTATTACATCAGTTCTGAAACGTTTTTCAGGTGCGTTTAGAGAGTCCCAATGAAATCATTTTAATCGTCGAGGTTGTACTGTTATGATTAATTAGATAAATATTAATTTATCACATAGTACAACTACACAGTTCAAATAGTTAATTTATCTATATACTGCAGTTGTATTCAGCCTTCGCCTTGAACCTATTTGGATTAACGCACGTAAGTTCAGAACTTGAAATGACCGGTTTTTATTTGTACAATTAATGTTCTTTCTACAAACCCTTACGCCCTCAAATTAAAAGAAATGCAATATATCTACAAACTTTGAGGTCCATATTTACGTCGGAGAGGTAACAAATAAAAATAAATTCTTAAAATAAAGGAAATTATATAAATACGAACAAGAATTATATAATAAAGTACGAGTACGAGGTGAGGCTATGCGTTTAATATTTTCTTTAATACGTAATTTTAGTTTCTTTTATACATCTTTATAAAATATAGTATCTATTATAATTTGTTTTTCGCTATATAAAAGCGATTCACAGAAAATATTCCCCTATTAAACAAATCGAACAAAAAAGTATTGTAAATATTTCTAAGCAATGAAAAATGCGCGCGATTTTAACCTGATGTTTAGGTAAATATTAGAAAAAGCCACGATTTAATAATGTTATAGTTGTACAGGATTATAATACGTGAACTTAAGTGCCTGTTTCTATGGTTACGGAATCTTTAGTCCACGTATTATAATTATGCCGAAAGAGTATATAGATATTGTAAAACTGACAAACAACTCGCCTGGGAAGTGCCCAGTTCTTATCAGCTCAGTTTTACGTAAATACAAATCTTGGAAAGTAACCGGACTTACAGAATTGGACATTTTCGTAAACATAAACATTTTTAAAATTTGACGAAATTATTTTAAACTATTGACCCCGCGATGTTGTTTCGCCTTAATATGATTTTTACTTAGCCTACCTATTTAGTAGCTACATACCATATCGAATATTTTGCTATGCTATATGCTAAAATCTAACTTCTAAATTAAACGAAATTTTTATTTTTTTCCCAATTTTTCTCCCAATAAATTTAAAAAAAAAATACTCGAATCGGTCCAGCTGTTTTTGAGATTTGCGCATAGCAACATATTTTGCGATTCAACTTTATATATATATATATTTGATTTTAAAACGTTGAAAGTTCCCATTTCTTGTCAGGCAATGTTTACGTAAATCTTTAACGTAAGCACTATTGAAATTAAACATTACAAATAAAGTACTACGAACTATACTTTATAGATTTCGCATTTTTTAAATATGAGTCGGTCAAAATGCCACTGGTTCTAGGGCGATCATAGACCACTCTATCTATATGTTGCATTTTTATTCGAAATAATGCAGGTTATATAATAAATTACCTTTCTCATGCATCGTTTAATTGTTTAAATTTTACAATAAGACTGTTTAATTTACTGTAACCAAACTGCATATTCAAATTGAAAGCTATCTTTTTGGTTATTTTTCTTTTCAGTAAGTGTTTAATTTTTGTTAGAGGCACTTGTATTAAAATAGTATTTTTAAATATGTTATATTGTCTATCTAACGATGTAACAAGAAAAAGTTGTTGCTAAATGGAGATCAGAGTTTATCTTTGCATTATCATAGCTAGTGATTGTTTTAGGATTTTCGATAACCTATACTGATAATGACACATCACACTATGACCTAAACATTCTAGCAAACATGTAATGGTAGGGAGAAAACAAGCAAAATGTAATAAATTAAATACTTTAGATAACAAAATATAAACGTTGTTCAAAAATACTTTAAAATTCGTTATTTAATAGCTTAATTCTTTTAAATTTTGACCATAAAACGACGGCGCCATATTGAAAAAGTTGTCTATGATGAGATTTTGTATGCCTTTCTGTAAGAAAGCAAAGGAAGGCTACCACGTTAATAGGAAATAATTGCTGATGTCTTTACAATACCAACGTTTTTTATTGTCTTTGAAGAAAAAAAATTACATAATAGGACATAATAATGGGAAAAGTATACTTTACCGTAGCATACTTTCGACAAAATGCTACGAGATTTCGTAGCTGATCGATACGCCTGCTACGAACCAGCAAATAAACAATCGTGTGATTTAGGGCGAGGACTTGTTTCTTTAATATGTATATAATTCTTTCCTAATATTCATTTACAATTGTTACCTCACAGAGGTTACATTTTCCTGCGTATTATTTCAGCTTAGAAATAAGTGATTAGCTGTGATTTATTATAAAATCCCTTGTATGACAAGTGTAGTAGTTTTATTTAGATTTTATAACGTGTTTCTTGTCCTAGACACAAATTTATTTTACCTAACACCTTGTATAACTTAAATATTATTTTATATAGTGTTTTAGTTCACATCGAGACGCAGAGATACTATAAATTAATATTTGTATAAAATTCAAGCATCGAACACGACAAAATATAAATATTTAATGGAAACCCGGCGATAAATGATATCTGGAGTGTGACCTGTTCAGTAGTCACACTTTTCATGGCCTTTTAAAGGTTGGCTAAGGATTTTTGTACTGTGAATATGGCGTAGAGTAAATGCTTATATTTGTAACTGTAAGAACCGATTTTTCTATAACGTAGATTAAGTAAACATCTTTATTAATAACACGATATAGTAGTAGTGTGTAGACATTTTAGCTAAATGCAGATAATACTTCTGAAGGATCGTTTCTTACATTAAAGTTACTTATGTACAACCAATCAAAAAACAGTTGTATTCAAATTGATCTTACATAATGTTATCGTGACAATTAGCATCTTTACTATATTAATATTATTGGACGTTTTAAATAAAGAATGATTTAACAGTGTTCTGTTATATTTTAGTATTTATTATCAATTTTTTTAACTCCTTTGATTTTACAAAGTTTCTGCTTAACAACACAAGTAATGGGATATTTAGAATATAACATACAAATTTTCAGCCACTATTTTAAAGTAACAATAATGTGTTTTTATATATATTTGTTTCGTAATCCTACAGCTAACAAAAATGATATATAATAGCAAACAATTACACAAAAAATATAGCCAAAGATGGAATACATAATATTTACATACAAAAAGGTTCAAAAATTTACAAAACGGAACAAACAATAAAAAAAAATCAATACATTTAACTACTTAAGTGATTTTTTGAAGAATTTGGCTGTGTGAGCAAGTTATACACAAATGAGCTAGAGAGGCCCTTGCCATAGACAATTTATATTCACATTTTAAACCGTTAGTTTCTGAAGAAAACTCATTTCTATTTCAGTGTTACCCGTGTAAGAAAAATATAACACAAATGTGTAAACACCCAGTTACTCATGTCTTCGTAAACCAAGTTGTTTAGGGGTCATGGTCAAACGTCTTACGAGTAGATAACGTTATCTTTGCACATATTCCGTTATATTGTTACCGGTCGAATTGGCATCATAGGGTCAAATTACAAATTACAATATTTTATAAATTCATAAAACTAAACTTTATTTTTGTAGTTTACCCAAAATAAGTAAATTATTTTTTACAAATACAAATACGACTGTACCAGTACACTAATGTTTATGCAAGTACACATTAAATTACTAAACAGTTTAATTCAATGAATATTACCCATACAACAATCCTGCATTATTTAATTGTTACTCTTTCTAAGGAGACGTCTTGAAATATTTCAATACACTACATAAGTACATAACATTCAAGAGTGCTTGCCTAGTGTTTGCCACTAGGCACTAGCCTATGCGACTCTCATCCCTGAGACGGTTCGAACCCCGCTGTGCAACAATGTACTTTCTATGTACCTTAACACTTACACGTAGACCAAAAGACGTCGACGGCGTGTATCAGACCCAGAATGCTCATCACCTACTTGCCTGTAAGAAAAATATGATCATGAAACGAATTCAAAATTTTTAGAATCAGACTTAAGAGCTTTTTTTTTTAATATTTCTTATAAGTCAATTTCTTAAAACAATCAGACAGGCTCACCTCGAAAAGATAGTATTTTCGAGAAGTGATAACAAGTAATTATTAAACTGTATTTCCGAGTGATATTTTATAGAGTTACAAGAATAGGGTTCAAGCGACTTCATGATAACGGATAATATAAATGTGTGGTCATTCGGCTATTTGCTTCAGTGTTTGTGATTTGACTGCCCCAACATGTTTATGAAATTGTTCATCGTTGCCTGTTTGGCTGTTGGTAAGTTGACCTTTTGTATTTATTTCATTTTATTAATTGTATTAATAAGTAGTAGTGTAGTAGTATACCGTAAGGATAGAAAAATAAACCCCATTTTTTGTTTTTTTTTAAATTTGTACCATATAAATAAATTAGTAAGGAATTTAACAACAGGAATTAAACATATATTTTTTAATATTTATTAATTCTTGCGATGTATGCTTTTTGATGGTTGGATCATTGAATGTTATTACAAGAGATATTAACATTTCAGCCGTCTTCGGACGCCACACCTTCAACGAGGAGGACCGCAACCGGTTTAAGGCTGCATTTAGAAGAACCTGCGTAAGAAATGGCGCAGAAGACAAAGCTCCTCAGGCTGAGGTTAGTCCAGGCAGACATAATTAGTAGAATTGCAATTAGTTTATTTAATTTTCTGATTACCTATTTGCCTATTAGATTGACAAATGATCATGAAACAGATTTCTAAAGCCCAGACCTAAATAGCGCCACTGATTTATTTATTTTAATATTTGTGTTCGCTGGCAGATCTTTTTTTAATAAGATAAATTTCTACAAATAATATGTCAGATAATAATGTTTTTTGTGTATTACAGGCTGCTTTTGACACTTTTGTGGATTGCATCAAGGCTCAGATCGACCCTGACACAGTGAAAAGCGAAATCGAAGAAGCCAGACCCCGCGGAGCTGTTGATGAAGTCTTCAAGAAGTAAGCTACTTTTTAAATTAAACAAAATCTTTCCGAAAATATTACAACTAAAGTAATTACCTTACCTAACTTTTCTTTTTATATTATACAATAAGACAAGGTTTGTTCCCATTTTTTATTTTTTTATTTTTTTTTATTGGACAATTCACACCAATTGACCTAGTCCCATGCTAAGCTGGTGAAGCTTGTGTTATGGGTACTAGGCAACGGATATACATACATATTATAGATAGATAGACATATAAATACATATTTAAACACCCAAGACCTAAGCACAACACCAATTGCTCATCACATCGATGTTTGTCTCAGCCGGGGATCGAACCCAGGACCCATGGATTCGCAGTCAAGGGTACTAACCACTAGACCAATGAGCCGTCGAATCGTCATCGTCGTCGTATTTGTTGGTATTGAAATTGTTTAGTTATATAAATGTGCTTGTACAAGCCAAGGCTGTATTTGCTCAGTCAGGGTCCGAGTTACGCCCCGAGAGTATAGCCAGACGCAGGCACTCGCTCCAGCATAGTATAGCATAATTAGTATTTAATTAATTAGCATGAATGTATTTCTTATACATGAGGGATAATAAATAGTGTTATTTTTACTTTAAACTTAAACTGAACATACCATATGTGATCGACGAACATATTTTTATAATTATTTACACCGCGCAATTTCCGTCAGAATATATAGCGACTTTATCCCTAATCATGTTCTATTAGTTATTATTAATATCCAGGTACTGTGACAAGAAACCAGCATTCAAAACCTGCATTACTGGTTTGTTCGACGGAGTCTACCCATGCTTGAGCGCCGATGTTCGTAATAATCTTGGTTCTGACAAAAATGCGACCGACCGATTCCTGAATTTCATCTGCCACAATGACGGAGAGAGAATAGCTTGTAAGTAATCTTACAAAAGGGTCATCAAAAATACTCATTATATTTATTTAAAGCATCTCTAAGGCAATGTTAAACAAATATATTATACAATGTATTTTATTAATTATTTACTAGGAAATAGACAAGAAAAAGAAGTCAAGTAAAATTAATAATTATATACAAACATGATAGTAGTAGTAAGTATTTCCAAACCAATTCGACTCCCTAAGTCCTTCAAGAAGAGAGCGTACCAACTCTTAAAAGGCTGGCAGCGCGCTTGCGTTTTTGCAGTGAGTGTCCATGGCGGTATCACATAACATCAAGTGAGCCTCTTGCCTGTTTACCTTCTGTTAGGGCCGATTTACATTATCTTAGTGTTTAGGAGAGTATTTTAGTACAACTTGAAAGGCAAGTTCTTTAGTGCTTTAGTGCGTTGCGAGTGAACGTTTACATTTCTTCCAGTAGAGTATCATTACAGCGCCACAATGAACGCGCAACGACGTCTGCAAATACGCTCTATTCTACGCAAAATACTAACTGTAGTTATGGAACAAATCGAAGACGAGATTTTATTCGAAATAAATAAATATAAATAATAAATAAAATAGCTTCTTTTAAGGCAGTGTATGCCCAATGCCTAGCCTGTTTGTTTTTGTATAAATTGTTTTTAACGTTCCACAAACATTCGTGAACAACATATTCAGACACAAATTTGATAGTTGTATCTTCAGACCATTTAGCCATCTTTAAAAATCAAAAAACATGCACGCGTTTCACGGCACTTGTGCACTCTCCTAAAGATTTTACTAAATTACGTGTTTACACACAACGAGGGAAGATCTCGGGGGGTGCGCGGGCGCGGGAGGGGTATCACTTGAAACAAAAATAAAAAGCGATTCTATTTTGATTCAACTTGAAAGTCAAGTAGAACCTTACTAAAGCAAGTAACGTTTACACGTTTCAACTACAGTACTATCCTAAAGCACTCTGCTAAACACTAAGATAATGTATGTATAATCGGCCATTACATAAAAAAATGATAGCCGAGCTGTAAAATAAGTAGATAATATATGTTTTAGATATTTTTTTCAATATTAAGCTACTTAGCTACATAGCGAAAAGTTATGTTTTCGGCAGCAGTGATAGTTGTCCGCAACGTACAATGTGACATACAATTAGTGGTGCTAGAAGCCTTTATGTCTCACATCCTATATATATCATATACTTATGAGTAAATCAATCAAAAGTAAATCATCAGTTCAGTTTTCACTATATTTTCCTTCACAATACGAGCAATTGTTATTTTTGTTATTGTTATTTCCTTGGTGCATCTACTTCACACTTCATTTTCAATTCCATGCTTATTAGCCGCATTTACACTCTTAAGAGTATAGATAATACTTTGGGTACTAAGCTAAATATGTGATGAAATGGCATACCTTTAATATTGAGCTGGCATATCTGTGTGTTACATATATACTCATTTTACTACGTAATAGGATAGTTTATCATCAAAATCTGTTTTAATTCTCTCTTTCGTTTACATGTGTACAATTGCAGTTTGTCCCTAGTGTGGGTCTAGTGTCTTTTGTATACCAACATTGACATATATTTCAGTATTCATTGCTGAGGATGGTATCGGCTGTTTCAACGAAAAAGAAGACGAAATCGTAACTTGCGTCGAGAACCTTCGCAAGAATGTTGATGCCGAAGAAGAAGTCAGACATATGACTATCGATGTATGTATAAACTTATAAATGCTTATATACATATTATTTATGCGGTATTACCGCATAAATAATATGTCGGAGCAATGGCGCTGGTATTAGCTGCCATTTTCATTACAATTTCGTAACATCAAAGTCAAATTAATTAAAAACCGTTACATGGTTTGTTTGATTTGCCAATATTAATGATTTGTGTTTAATAATAACGACTATTCATTGGTTGATAATAATGATGACTATGCAGTCATTTTACATCTAGCAACATGTTGGCGTTCTATTTCAAGGATGGTAAAATTAGGTAAACGACTATTACTAACATAGTACACAAAATAATTTCCTTAGAATAAAGACATCCTCACGTTTTTTATAGTTAGATGTTTTGCAAAAATTCTGACAAAAATTACAGTTATAGTAAAAATGAGAAAACATTAAAACAGTCGTAATAGTAGCTTGACGACTTTGTTAACCGGGGCAAGCGATATATTAAATGAAACACTTTGTTTGAAGCTCGGTGACACCTAGTTTTAATCGTTTAAAATATGAGCTTATAATTTACATAAAATTTGGGGTAGTGGGGTTGCGACGCTAACAAAAACCTAACTTGGCTTATTTAAGGGTTCTTAAAGCTAAGTGACAAATCAATAGAAGCGTATTCGATTATTGGACATTATCGGCAACAATAATGTTATATTACAATTTATGAGTGTATGAAAAACTAAAGGGCTCATTTTGGCTTCGAGTGTGCGATTATTTCTAACATTTTGTGTACGACTCAAATAAATTTACTATGATATATATATATATGTTACTTAACTAATGTTAGGTTACATAACTCTCGTTTGACTTTTAGTTTCTGACAAACTTGTCAAAATATATTTTTCTATTAATTTTTATTTTAATGAAATATTATGATTAATATTCATTTTATAGTGATATAATATATTAGCAGTGTTGGCCTAGTGGCTTCAGCGTGCGACTCTCATACCTGAGGTCGTAGGTTCGATCCCCGGCTATGCACCAATGGACTTTCTTTCTCTGTGCGCATTTAACATTTGCTCGAACGGTGAATTAAAATATCGTGAGGAAACCGACATGTCTTAGACCCAAAAAGTCGACGGCGTGTGAAAGGCACTGGAGGCTGGTCACCTACTTGCCTATTAGATTTGAAAATGATCATGAAAAAGATTCAGAAATCTGAGGCCAAGACCTAAATATGTTATAGCGCCACTGATTTATTCTTATTTATTTTGTAATATATTTTACTAATGTGATGATGTAGTGATACAATAATATAGGAATTAAATATGATGATATGATTGATGAATTCTACCTTTAACAAAACCAAATTTTCACGCCATTGTGTGTGACAGAATTTTGCGCGAAGTTTGAGAATTGATTATATAAGATTGTATATATATCATATTTCAGTACCGTATTGATTGCAAATAACTTATATTGAGTTAAAGTAATTGTATTTTTTTTTCAGGCCTTCTGTAACAGACTTACAGCCATGACTTCATGTACTGTGAATGCTTTAGAGAACTGCTCGTCTCCCACGCCCAGTAACATGGCGGAGGCTCTCTTCAAATACGTCAAGAACAGCACACCATGCAGGAAATCTGTAAGTTATTTATGACATACAACATATATTCATGCTAGCACTATTTAATAGCCCTAGCAAGTATACGCGCGTAAGAAGTTATACTTCTTTGGCATTATTAAAAATAGTTTTTGATTGCATGCAAATAATTAATTACAATTAAATAATCAAAGACTGGAAAAGGAGTCATTATAGTCAATAAAGTTCAGTTTACATTTGAAAAATTAAATAAATAAATATTTATTATTATTCTCTTACATTAAGTGTAACATAAATTCTATTATTATTCGATTGTTGTTTTAAAATTATGTCCAATGCCGTAGCATCTTCCGTGGGCAACTTCATTCTGTTAATTTTGTGTAACGGTGCGCGCGCATTGTAAAATTTCACTCTCATAAATTTTTCATAACGCGCCTAAAGAAGTATAACTTCAAAAAAACGATTATACAGTAATCCCCCTATACCCGTACCGCGTTATAGAAAATCGCGTTGTAGGAGTATTCTCGTAAAACCGGATTAACAATACAATTGAAACAGGTGCAAAGGTACGCAATACTAATTATAGACTTGACAAATCATAATAAATTGAACACTTCAGAGATATAACATGAGAAAACTCCGCGTTAAGGGGGGAGATACCGCGTTATATTGGCGACGGAAATCGCGTTATACGAAAACGCATTGTAGGAGAGATTACTGTATACTACTACTGTAATACTAATTGTACTGTTTTACATAAAGCACTCGTGTCTTTTATCGCACAATTGGACATAAAGAAAAATTATGTACTTAAAATAGTGCAATAAAATTGATTTAGATTTTATGGACAAGGGGGATAGTTTTACCGCCTTAATAATGACATTTAGATCATAAGGATATCCTCACGCTATTAAATTTTTATATTATTACTTTATAAATAATTTAATTACTTTTTACTTAAGCGTTGGAACAAGGCTTTGCTTATTAATGAATTTAGTTATTCTTAATTACAAGTAAAATTAATGTTATTTCTTATTGTTTTAATTTCAGGAGGAATAAGCAGCGTTTGAACTTGTAGATAGTGAAATATATTTATAATTTAAACGACTTTGTTTTCTTCTTATCCCTGATTCACTAATACCAGGTAAAAGAGATTTGAAACTTTATATTTCACATATTTTTTATACTTCACAAAAAACATAGTATAACTACCTACCTAAATGTATACATACACATGTAGTGCTCATGTAGAAAACTATGTTTTCCTAAACAGAAGTATGAAAAGATGTCAATTAATTAAATGTTGTATAAAAGCTTAAACTAAATAACAATAATATAGTAAATAATTAGCCTTAAATGAAATATCCAGCTAAACCATTATTCATAAAACAATAAACTATTCCAATGATATGATTTTAAACAAAGGTTATCTCTCTTTATATCAGCGTAAACAAGGTTTGTTAGATAGAGACAAAAAAAAACCTTGAGTTAAAAGAGTACAATCCGACGGATTTTGTTTTAACAGAACATATAAACATGTATCGCACAATAGGCATATAAGTACTACAAATCGAAAACTACATTGTTGCACTTTCTTAGCATAATTGAACAAAACATTACCGAGACATGACTTAACCGATTTTAAAGGTCTAGAAAGCTGTAGCTTTTAGGGATGTTATTGTATAATAACGAATATATTTATTTATCTATGAACACTTCGTTGTATAGTACAATTGACATAATTAAATGAAAGGAATAACTGTAACGGTGACTGGCGCGTTATCGCTTTCGAGCGATCTCTTCCAGGCAACCACTATGAGATTTTTTTTTAAATTAGATAAGGTAAGCAAGAAGTTTGAAAATACATAATACATAGAGTTATTTAGACAAAACTAATGGAACAAAACAAAGCAATTAACACACATAAACAGTGTACCGGACAATATTAAAAAAAGGAGACATGAAAAAGAAAAAGTGCACATGAATTACGATAATTTTACATACAAGTGTCATATCAGAATTATAGAGTAAATAACGATGAAATGGGGTAAAAGTATAATTGTAGTGACATTTATTTTTCCGCATGACCCATGAATTGTGAAGATAAGTTTTAATGTCATGTGTCATTAGGCTGTGTTCAGATTTCATTTGAACATTGACCAACTGCTGATACGGCTCACGTAGCTATTCTATACTTTAATAGTTGAAGATGCGATATGTATTTAAGATATTCCTTCATAACAAATTTAAATATTGCTCTGTCATATTCATATCTCGCTTCCTCTCAAAGTGGCGAAGACTCCTTGAAGCCCTTAATTATCGTGGTGAGACTGCCCGATAGCTTTGAGATAATCCCACTACCCTGATTCTTTGATCCTTGCCGTAGGGCTTCCTGCCGTCTGTTACCTTAGATCTCTTGGTGCAGACGTCCCGTACTCACTTATATATTCACTATTTATGTTTTAGAGTACATCTGGGCTTAAGGATCCGTAGGGTTTTTAGGTTCTAACATATCACACTTTCATATATTTAGTTATATAGTGCAGCTTGCTAATACATACACTACATATACTATACAGATACTGCTGGCATTTAATACATATAAATTTAAGTACACATTGCACAGTCCACTGGCTGGCAAGCTTGGTCATTGGTCCTTCGAACCGGAAAACTGTCGGAAACTAATATAGTAGGAAAATACAGTTTTACGAAATAAGTATTATTTGTAACGTGTATGTGATTTTATGCACCTACATTGAATGAACGTGTTTTGATAAATACAGCGCTTAAAGGCTTTAAATCTACTTCTTTATGCTTTTCTCTTTAAATATTAGGTGGCGTGGAGCGATTGACCAGCCTAGGTTGTTTAGCCGCTAGCTTTTCCATCATGGTTTGCAATTGCTGACAATAGACATCAGCCGTAATAATCTGGCCAGATTTGAGAAAACTGCAATGAACAATACCTACTGCACTAGTCCACCAAACGCTTACAAGTAACTTTTTTGGGGTTAATTTTCGCTTGGGGCAGGATTTGGCTGTCTGGCCAGGATCCAACCATTGCGCTGAGCGCTTCCGATTATCGTAAAGAATCCATTTTTCATCACAGGTAATGATTCGGTTTAAAATACCTCCATTATTGTGCCGGTTCAGTAATGTAACGCAGCAGTCGACGCGCGTTTGCCGGTTTGCTTCAGTCAATTCGTGAGGTACCCATCTTTCAAGCTTTTTAATCTTCCCAATTTGCTTCAAGTGAATTAAAACAGTTTTATCGCTAACACCGCAGCCTGCAGCTAACTCGGACGTGGTTTGCGATGGATCCGCTTCCACAATAGCCTTCAATACTTCATTATCAACTTGGGTCTCAGGCCGTCCACGGGGCTTGTTCTGCAGGTCGAAATTTCCAGAACGAAAACGTTGGAACCAAAAATAAACTGTGTTTTCTTTTGCAACAGGACCGCCATACACATCATTCACCCTTCGAGTCATTTCCGCAGCACTAGTGCCACGGCGGAACTCGTACTCGTAAATAATGCGATACTTTAAGTTTTCCATTTTGTAAAATGAGTGACGCAAACGGAAAAAAACAGAAGAAAAAAACAAATGAATGACGGTCATCGAAGCACAAATACATGAGTAAATAGCTGTACAAATTTGAATTTGGAATTCCTTACCAAAGAGGAGAACATCGTGATTAAAGTGGCCAGTACGAAATACGCCAACTTTTAACTGTGTTTTTGTACAAGCGGCGTATTTATTTTTTCACATTTTAATCAAAGTATAATTGATTTTACACTTAAAGACATCATTTTTCAAATTATATATTGAGGGATCAGGTGGTCTTAAAACAAATGCTGGACGTTTTCAAATATATCGTATTCTCATTGTTACAAGAAATGTAGCCAAATCTACAATCTACCATGAAAACCCTGAAACGTGCTAACAAAGTTATTTCGACTAAAGGATATATAAATGTCGACCTTAGCCACTGTCGACCTTTGGGCTGGCCGATTAAACTGGTTCAGGATCCTCCCTTGAGGCTGAAGGAGCAGCAGCGTCATCCGTATTCCACATAAGTATAAGTTTATCATATTTCAAGTATATATTTTAACATGATAACTTTTGACGTTAGACTAGCTATCTACGACAAAAGTTACCTATGATATTGAACATGTCGTGGTGTCGAGCAACGGAAATTAACCTAAAATATCACAGCTTATCTTATAAAATTGAACTGTACTCGTTACTAAATTACGTGGAAAAGTAAGCAACAACATTGGAAATCAAAATCATTGCTTATAATCTAAGATGTATGCTGAAATTAGTTTTTATAAAAAAATTTTTTTTATCATTATTTATCAATTGCTTAACCATTTGAAAGGAATTATTGACATGTCCCGGAAGCTAACTTCATTTATCGTGTATGAATATTTTCAAAATTAAAATGAGAATATAAAAGTTGAAACGATTCTGTGTTCAATTATGATTGGCCAGCAGAATCTTTAGCCCAAGACGCGCTGACACTATACAGAATTCGTCATGATACGTTTGTCCAAACACAATCGAAAGGTTCGTAGTGCATCTTTGATTTTACATACAAACCATATAAAATAACTCAGTGGCGCTACAACCTTTTATCTGGGTTCCAGATTTCTGGATCTGTTTCATGATCATTTGTCAATCTAATAGGCAAGTAGGTGATTAGATTCCTGTGCCTGACACACGCCACCGACACCGACAAGGCAAGCCGTTTTCTTACGATGTTTTCCTTCAACGTTCAAGCGAATGTTATAAGCGCACATAGAAAGTTCAAGCCGGTGATCGAACCTACGACCTCAAGGAGTCGTACGCTGATGCCAACACTGCTCTACCAACCTGTTTAGTTCTCGTAAAGTAAGTTAGTATTGTTTGGGGCTGGACAAGTCGTAGATCTACGAGGGTTGAAAAATAATCCAATGAAGCTTAATTGCACAAGTACAAAACACTGAATTTTTATATCAAACGGTCATAAACGACATCATTGCGAAAACGTCTCTAAATATTAGAAATAACAATTTTTGAAATCATTCAACCCGTTTTCGTTACAGTATAAAAGGGAATATTGTGTTAAAATGTAATAATTTATTAAGCCTCATTTATTCCTTGAAAAATTAACAAAATATATACACATAAAATAAATAAAAAAGGCCGGCAACGCACTCGCGAGCCCTCTGGCATTGAGAGTGTCCATGGGCGGCGGTATCACTTAACATCAGGTGGCTCACCTGATGTTAAGTGCCTCCCGTTTCCTCCTGCCCGTTTGCCTCCCATTCTATAAATAAATAAAAAATATATTTTTTTTTCAAGGACCTCTTATTGAGTATAGGCCTCCTCCAATTGGCTCCATCTCTTTCTGTTTTAAGCATTTTTCTCCCAATCCTCTTCACCAACTTTCTTAAGCTCGTCAGCCCACCGTGCATGAGGGCGACCTCGCTTTTTTTTCCTGGTGGCCCTTTCCACTTTGTTACCCTCTTTGTCCATCTGCCATTCTTCATTCGAGCGGTATAGCCCGCCCATTTCCACTTAAGTTTTTTTCAATGGGATAGTGCATCCATAACCTTTGTTTTGTTTCTTATTTACTTCTGATCTTGTCCTTCAGTTTTAAATTGGGTACACTGCGTTCCATTCCTCGTTGGCACGTTGTTATTTTTCTGTTTGTGTTTCAGTCATTTATCCATGATCGGCTACTGTAAGAAAGACATGGCAATAAACACGTGTCTAAGACTTTCCTTTTTAAGTATATTGGTATCTCTGCATGTTAAAATGTATTTTGAAAAGAGTCCTCTGAAATATAAAGGAATAAAAGAAAATATTATAATTAATAATTATGTTATAAATATCATAAGCTCATGAATTTATGTTAAAAAGTTTTGCTCGAGTTTGATACTTTAGAATTCAATTACTTCCAGCTGGTCATATCGCGTAAGTACTTTTAAAACCTTTCGATACTTATCGTATATTAAAAGCTCATTTCTATTTTTACTTATTTTTCATATCATACTCTTCAGAAGGAAGTAATTTAAAACAATTAATAAATAAAATATGATCTATCACACAGAAAGAAAGCAGGTTATATAGTCAGCATGCAAATAATAATAATAATTTGTTGTTGTGTCACTATCTCCCGGCCTATAAATTCAGTTGTCATATAGTTTGGCAGGCACGCTGCGAGGGGGAAGGGAGGGCGCACGCGACGTCACTACTCGCAGTTCACTCGCAAAAAAATAGAACACGCTTCTAATCACTTTACTACGCAGGCTACTAATCACTTTACTACGCAGGCTACTAATCACCTGCACTAATCAGTATCTGTCCACACTTGTTTTCTACTAATCACTAATCACCTGCACTAATTACTTGCACTTGAACAAATCAAAGTGAATACAGGCTTTTATTAGCCTGTGCCCGCCATAATTTTGAATAGCGGGTTTCTTTTCGATGTTCCCCCGCCAGTGTCAGATTAGAGTCGCCTCACTGTTCATCGCATACTCTTGACCGTTGTCTGAAAGATTGGGACAGGAAGCCTAAATTGAAGTGAAGTTTTCTCATTAATTTGATTACGTCGATCTCAGGGTCAGACCCGTGTCACAAGTTACTTCATTAGTTACGCAGCTCGCTGAAAGTAATCCGCTGGAATTACGTAAGACACGGATTATAGAAATTATTTTGTATTTTGTCTTCTTTCGAAGGAAAATTGCAATTACTTTTATTCTCTCTCGCGTATACGCATTAACTAGATTCAACCCGGTTTGAAAATACATTCAATTTTTAATACGAATTTAATATAATATGTATGTTCGTTCGACACACGAACATACTGTCAAAACATAAAAAAATATATATAAGTTTAATATAGAGTACTAAGACTTTCAATGAACATTACCTTAGTTTAAGCTATTCAATAGTATTGTACAAAATATTACTTATTAGCAATACTTATTGTATAAGCTAGATTGTAATTCATTCATTTATTTATTTATTTTCAGCCCAATGGCCAAACTTAAACTAAAAACAATAAAATACAATTAAGATTTACAAAATTTACAGTAATTGCTATCCTCTTATCCCCTCCAGGTATACTCTGAAAACACAGTATACTACCCCCATACCATTCATGTAAAGTCGCACTCTTTTTTGTGAACTTTATTGTAGAAAAAAAAAGTAGCAAGAGTATGTGGACTCGACCAATAACAGAATCTCTGTTATACAGAAACTGCGTGACCAATAACAACTAAAACCACCTCGAGTAGTTCCTACAAGGCCCACCTAAGATAATCGCCGGGGTCGCTCTCGCATTCTAGTGGGGACATATTTAGGAGCTGAATTCAGGTAAAAAATACATGACTTCATAATTATATGAATAAACGATCTTTCGTCGATTACTGGATTCATATATCTAATTTAAATATGGGATACAGCATGCAAAAACTAAATTTCTAAGATACAAACGCTTCAAAATAAATTAATAAAAGCACTATTTAGATACAATTTTTAAACACCTACTAATAAAATCTATCAAGAAACCAAAATTATGACGATCAAACAACTATATGTTTCTAGCACCTGTATCTTAATTAAAAAAAATTCTGTGCGGTGCCGTTAACTAACGGCCGTCCTTTTACCGTTGTTAATAACGGCCGTCTTTACGGTGGCCAAGCTGTGGTTTCCTAGAAAGTAGTGCGACCGTTTTCAATCGTAGTCACTCAGTACTCACTCGAGCGTTAGGTCGTGCACTGGTGAAAGATGGACGATTTGGACATGCATTATTAGTATTTTTGGATTATGAGAGTCATCAGAAGACGAAAAAAAGTGAAATTCCAATTTCGTTCCACAAATTTTGCTTCATCTGAGCTTGTCTGTATTCTTTGGATTTGATATTGTACAAAGCTTAATGATTTTTAACAAATCAATTAATTGTTCATCATTTTCACTCGCCCAAGTCATTGTAATTATTAAATATGCGCACCGCTACACGCGAAAAACGAACTACTGTTTATCACCGCTATTTGACGTTACGGTGACACTCAACGTTCTCTAGAAAACCTAATCCGATGTTATTTATAGACACGTATGAGTAACGTCACCTAACGTTACATTACGGCCGTTAGAGAACGGCATCGCTTTTCTAGGAAACCGTAGCTTAGGTGGATCGAAGTTTGCCGAGTCAGCTAGTTATAAATATTTCAAAGTCGTAGAAATTATGATATAACACAACATGACCCGTAAGTGCTTCCAAAACACATCGTCTCTCTAATATGTAAATAAAAAGAGTCATAAAATTAGAATTTAAAATCAAAATTCAGTTTCAGAGGTGTTTTTGTGTAGCGGGGTTGCGGCGGGCCACAGCGCGCATAACTTACGAATATTTATGTCGGCAATGCCACTAGCAGGCTTACGATATTTTCGGGCTTCTCGTACAATATGCAATTTAATTCTACCTTTAACAACTCCTTTTGTAAAGGAGTCAGTAACTCAGTTGACATAATAAAATAAAAGCTAACTATATGTTTGCACTATGTTGATAAATGAAAATGCGTTAACTTTTTTATATAAGCAGCAAACACACAATGCAAATTGTTAGAAGGATTCAAAGATCTTCCTACTAGAGTTTTTAAAAAACTACTAAATGTACTACTTTTGGAAAAAAAATATTATTTGTGTGAAACATTATAATTAATATTAGGTCCTTACATATGAAATTGGCGTATTTCGTACTGGCCACTTTAATCACGATGTTCTCCTCTTTGGTAAGGAATTCCAAATTCAAATTTGTACAGCTATTTCCTCATGTATTTGTGCTTCGATAACCGTCATTCTTCTACTTTGATTAATTAAATATATTATATTAAAAAATATTCGACTTTTTGTTCCTCCCATACAAAACGCCAGTTTCATATGTAGGGACCTAATATTAATACGATAACGTAATATTATATATTTTATAAATGTGCAATACACTACATTATAGAGATAAAATAATATAAGTATTAACTATAATGATACGATTCATAATTGTAACTTCTATTCTATGTTAGACAAATTTGCACGCCATTATGTGTGGCGGAATATGCGAACTACCACTATAATAATTTTGTTCCATATTTTTGCAAATACATTATTTTTATTATTAATTTTTTTTAAATATTAAATCAGACTTGATTGAAAATCATCATTCCAAGCAAAACATAGCATAGCTGGGAATTAAAATTAGATGTCATATTATAAATGAATGGTTTCGGTGTGTGAATTAAATGTTTAAAGAAGTTTATTTTTCATTACAAAAAATACGAACGAGTCGCCATCATCCGTCCCTATTTTAGCCTATTAGGCTCGTTCGGATATGTATCTTATGCCCCTTTGAATTGGTTAAACGCGCTAATATTACGAATTTTAGACGGTAATTGACTAAATAATTGCACACCCCCATTGCTTAATACTTCTTCAAATAATTTGTACGCGGCTTCGGTAAGATAAGCAAATTCGCTCGACGAGTATTGCGTGTAGTGGTATGTTTGATTTTTTAAATGATAAGCTATTATGAAGAGAGTTATTTAAGATTTTTTAAGATACATATGCTATAAACGTATATTTGTTTAATCGTCATAATTTTGGTTTCTTGGTCGATTTTACTAGTCCGTGTTAAATTTTTTTATCTCAATAGAATTTCATCCTTGAAGAGGTAGATTCGATCCATTGCTGTGCAGCAATGGATTTATCTGTTTGCGCTTTTAACAATCGCTAGTAGGGTAAAGGAAAACATCGTTAACAAACCGGAATGCCTAAGATTCAAGAAGTCATCAGCGTGTGTCAAGAACAGAAGAAGCTCCACTTGCCTATTAAGAAGTAAATGATCACGAAATCTTAATATATATAAATTACGTGTCACGTTGTTTGTACGCTATGGACTCCTAAACTACCGAACCGATTTCAATCAAATTTGTACACCGTGTGCAGTTTGATCTAACTTAAAAGATAGGGTAGCTTACATCTCAATTTATACCCGCAATATTATTTTATTGCAAAATATTTGTTTATTATTTGATAGTCACAATTCTAACAGATGGCGCTGTGTTGAAAGTACCAACGTTTCACATACAATTTAATGGCATTACCACCAAAAAAGCATTGTGGATTGGTGGTTTGCTGCCGTTTCTCTTGAATAGTTTACTACTATGTAATATACCAAAAATCTTAGCCACAGCAACGCTTGGCCGAGTCTACTATATATTATATAAAAAAACTGTTGCCCAGACGTAAAAGGTAAGATTAAGAATATGAACATCAAAGAAAGATGGTGAATCGAAAAGCCTTAAAACTACACGTAAAATATGGTAATGTTGTAATAAAAAATTAATAATTAAAAAGTTTCCCTTTTACAAATCCCTTAACAAAATATTTGAGCGTTGTATTACCTCGATCGCTAACGAATTTTGGTGGACGCTTCCAAAAAGCTCAAAGGAGATGTAGCAAAGTGTTGAAATTAACGTTTTATAAAAGCCCGTAAGCTGCGCTGGTGACAAGCAACTTAATTAACTTCATATAAATACAATAGCTTTAATAACAACGGTAAGTGCGAGGTAAACTGTAAATTTAATTAAAAGTTTTTAATATATGCTTCTGTTTTAGATTTAAGGCAAGTAAGTAATCTTAATTACATTCTTTCTGTTTCCTCCGTTTTCTTTCCTGTTTTCTAATATTGTTAATTTGTGACCTTCTCATTTATAAACACTCAGTCGTGTTTTTCATAGAAGGCTTAATGGAATCCTATTTTACAAAAGAATATTTAGTTCAAATGAAAATCTAATTGCAATCGAACATAAAAAATGTAAAACAACATTTTTTTCTAGATTGTGTCTAATAAAAGTGAAATTTTATTTGACACAAGCTAAATATTAGGTCCTTACCATTGATATACAAAAACCCAAGATGCACAATCAACGTCTAAAAAACGTCCTCAAAAAATGAGCGCAACATTCTAAATTGTGCACTCATTTCAAATAGTCTCGCGTCTATAAGTGGAGTCGATGTTATTTATTTGTGTTTTTTTTATAAAAAAATTTATGTACTCTTGAACTTTTTTGTGTGTAGTTTTTGACAAATATATTTACGCTATATAAAGTGTGGGTCAGGAGGTAGCCAATTTAACATTTTTTTTTAATTTAAAGAAAAAACTTTTTAACCGGATTAATGTTATGTATTATTATAAAAATTACAACTATTTAACATCCAACACCTTTTGTCTTCAGTTACCGTGACCACTCACGCTGTAAAGCACCCGAAAAGTCGGATAAATTTAAAATTATGTTAAATAGTTGTAAATAAAAAAGTCATGTTCGACTCCACTCAATACCTTGTCCTACCGACCACGGTCGGTCGTAAAATTTTATTGCTTTAAGTACGTATACACTGCGTTGTAATAACAACTTTAAGCAATTTGCGTAAGGTTGATTTTGCAATAATATATGCTTGTAACATATACTGTTATGGACAGAAATAGTGTTTCGGGACACTTTCGAGCGTTACTTTTATTCGAGACTGTGCATCTTGGGTTTTTTGTATATCAATGGTCCTTACATATGAAATTGGCGTGTTTCGTACTGGCCACTTTAATCACGATGTTCTCCTCTTTGGTAAGGAATTCCAAATTCAAATTTGTACAGCTATTTACTCATGTATTTGTGCTTCGATGACCGTCATTCATTTGTTTTTTTCTGTTTGCGTCACTCATTTTACAAAATGGAAAACTTAAAGTATCGCATTATTTACGAGTACGAGTTCCGCCGTGGCACTAGTGCTGCAGAAACGACTCGAAGGGTGAATGATGTGTATGGCGGTCATGTTGCAAAAGAAAACACAGTTCGTTTTTGGTTCCAACGTTTTCGTTCTGGAAATTTCGACCTGCAGTACAAGCCCCGTGGACGGCCTGAGACCCAAGTTGATAATGAAGTATTGAAGGCTATTGTGGAAGCGGATCCATCGCAAACCACGTCCGAGTTAGCTGCAGGCTGCGGTGTTAGTGATAAAACTGTTTTAATTCACTTGAAGCAAATTGGGAAGATTAAAAAGCTTGAAAGATGGGTACCTCACGAATTGACTGAAGCAAACCGGCAAACGCAGGTCGACTGTTGCGTTACATTACTGAAACGGCACAATAATGAAGGTATTTTAATCCGAATCATTACCTGTGATGAAAAATGGATTCTTTACGATAATCGGAAGCGCTCAGGGCAATGGTTGGATCCTGGCCAGCCAGCCAAATCCTGTCCCAAGCGAAAATTAACCCCAAAAAAGTTACTTGTAAGCGTTTGGTGGACTAGTGCCGGTATTGTTCATTGCAGTTTTCTCAAATCTGGCCAGACTATTACGGCTGATGTCTATTGTCAGCAATTGCAAACCACGATGGAAAAGCTAGCGGCTAAACAACCTAGGCTGGTCAATCACTCCACGCCACTGCTACTTCACGACAACGCTAGACCACACACTGCACAACAGATGGCTACCAAATTAGAAGAGCTTCAATTGGAATGTCTAAGACATCCTCCGTACTCCCCGGACCTTGCTCCAACAGATTACCATTTTTTTCGAAATTTGGACAACTTCTTGCAAGGGAAAAAATTTAACTCTGATGGGGCAGTCCAAATCGCCTTCACAGATTTTATTGATTCCCGTCCGACTGTTTTTTTAGTAAAGGGATCAATGAACTACCTATGAGATGGCAAAAGTGCATAGAAAACAATGGTTCATACTTTGATTAATTAAATATATTATATTTAAAAATATTCGACTTTTTGTTCCTCCCATACAAAACGCCAATTTCATATGTAAGGACCTAATATTAAAATTACACAAACATTGCTTAACGATATCCTACCCAGCTCAATCGTGAGTTTTTTTTTTAATTCTTGTACAGTAGAACTCCAATTATCCGAATTAATGGGGACCGGGACCCATTCGGATAATCAAATATTCGGATAGTCGGATTTTTTTAAAAAAATTGCCATTGGAGAGAATAAAAGCTACGTTTTGATATTGCACTATTTTTTTATTGAATTAAATGAAAGAAACATGAAATTTTCACATGTTTTAAATATAAATAAAATGTACTTATGTACAAGTTTAGAAATAAAAATCATTGTTTTTTAAACATCTCCGTCAATGTAAGCTGTTTTGCGGTCTTCAACCGTTTTCGGGCAGCCATTTCACGCATTCGCTTGACGGTGAGCAGTTGCAAGTGGTCACACTCGCACTTCGGATAATCGGCGATTCGGATAGTCGGAGTTCGAATAATTGGAGTTCTACTGTATTTCTTATTCTTTTGTATTGCATCACAATTCAAGAATCCGTGAGGTTAGTTTTTTAGTTTTTAGTTTATTTATTACTTTTTTCTGTATTATTTTAGATGAAGGTTGGTTTTTATAAGATTTGGTTATGCGCTTCTTGCACTTTACCCATCATATTTCTTTTTTTAGGTTTTTTCCTTACTTTGGTTGCCTGGAAGATATCGCTTGTTAGCGATAAGGCCGCCCGTTGCATACCTTATAATTTTTGTGTATCATGGTATTTGCTTTTCTTTAAATGTAATGAAGTGTTAAATAAATAAATAACAGAAAACAAGCTCTGAATTCTATTAAAACCTAATTGGTAATAGACAAAATTAATTGTTTATAAAAACCAATTCAGAGATTAATATAACGCAAAAGATAATCTAGTTTAAAATTAGGTTTTTTAAAGAAAATTATGAGATTGATTCTAATTTATTCCTGCTAAATAAAGCTTATATTTTAAGCAGCCAAACATTGAAGAATTCCTCCGTTCTCAGTGTATAAATAACTCAAGGCAAAGTAGAGGTGAATAAAGACGTTTAAAGGATGAAGTTCGTAATTCTATTACTTAATAAGTACACAAACCTTGCGGAGATCACCAGAGTTCCCAGCGTATAACCTGAGTAATTATTCTTTGGCACGTACAGCCCTAACAGCCTGGAGGCTTAGGGCTGCCACTCGTAACAGGAAATAATATGTTGAATTTTATTTCATACTAGCTGACCCGGCAAACGTCGTTTTGCCATGTATATTATTACTAGGAAATTTCATTTAGTTCAATAAAAATAACTATCTACAATAATAAAAAATAGAGGTTGATCGTAGAGGGGTGAAATTATGGGTTGTATGTATTTTTGTTTTGTGGTATCATAAAAAAATAAAAACAATTTTTTTTTCTAAAAAATTAAAATTTTAAATTTGGGGTGGATCCTCATCACTAGAGGTTTGAAAGATAGATAGTAGCCGATTCTCAGACATACTGAATATGCATAAAAAAATTCATAAGAATCGGTCAAGCTGTTTCAGAGGAGTATGGGAACGAACATTGTGACATGAGAATTTTATATATTCGATGTTATGTTGGAAATATTACAGCTTCACATATCCTTCAGCAGTTTTGGCTTGAGAGTACGCCACTTAACACTGTTGTTTTCGTTTTACGGCTGTGTAAAAATAAATTTCCTTCTATGTATTATTAATTATATATGTAATTATAGCTCGTATAATTGTAGCTCGTACGGTGAAAGAAAATATCGCGAGATAAGTGAACTACTAAAATTAACGGTGTGTGTCGGGCACAGATGTAACCTGTTTAAGAAAAACAATTAAAGCTACCGAAGAAGTGCCACTGTATTTTATTTATTTATTAATCTTAATATTTTAGTAATACAAAATCGTAACATCCAGTGGTGTTATAGCATTCTCTCTCTTTAATAGGCTCATGTCTGACCGTCGTGGTCAGCAAGGAAGTATCTGGAGCGGACTATCTGTTTCCACCGGTTTGTGTCCAGCGCCTACTGATGACAGCGTAAAATTTTGACTATGAGGCTTTCACTTCAAAAAAGAAATTCAATTTTTTTTATTCAATAACAAGTTACATTTTTACCAGATATTAGAGCCCCTGAACTAAGTGAAGAGAGACCTGTTCATCAGGGTACTTCGCTCTTCCAATGGTTTAATGAAATAGTAACTTAACAATAATTGAAACCAAAATATTATATTATAAAGAAAAACAGAAAGCTAAGACTACCAAACTAAGGATACAGGTTTACATGGTTGAAACATTTGTACATGATAATCTTAGGGAAGGGATGGATGAGGTGGGAGGTGGAGGGTGTAAAGTGTGGTGTGTGGTGTAGTGTAAAATGGTGTAAAGTTCACTTGATCGGTCCATCTGGTTGTTGAACGGCCACGTGATCTTTTGCCTTCTGTGTTACCATGGTCAGTTTCTCCACATACTCATCTTTTCTGCGCATAGCATAATAGCGGTTAAAGCATTGATCATGCCTATTCTACTTGAATTCTAGATAAATCCCTGTTTCACGGGGAATCAAACTAAAGTGTCTTGGATTATATGCCTTGTCGTTAAAGAATGGGGCGGCATATGAAGATGTAAAAGAGGCGATTTCAATCTGACATATATTGTAAACACTGTCTGATGCATCTTATAGAAAGAGTTTTGTAAAGATTTAACTAATTTATCCTAAATTACATCCATGAAACTGTACAAAGAACATACTTTTATGTCCATTTTCCCTTGATATTGTAACATTACCCAACGGGGCAACTTTAATGGGTTTGTTATTCACGTCTCCCGTCATTTTGAGAGTAAGATTTAAGGAATGGCGGTAAATCGTATTTTTAAAGAACATATTCTCGTGATTCTTAAGCAATGTTCTTTGCCAAATGCATTTTCAAAGCGTTAACTTCCTTCTAATGTTTAAAATAAAATGAGATTAGAAAATTATTTTTACACTTTACTAATTCATACTCAACTTCATGGTAAAGCTGTTCTCAAGGGCCATTTCTCTGTAGTCGTGCGTTCGAATCCCAACTATGGATTTTCTTTCCATGTGAGAAAAAAATAGCGAGGAAATCGTAATGTCGTACTTAGATCTTAAAATCGAAGACATGCCTCTGTGCCTCTGTCAATTGCCTAAACATGAAACGGATGCATTTAGATTAAATATTTTTACAAAGTAAATAAATAAAGTGAGAAAATACAAAGACAGAACATGCAATACCTATTTCAATACTTCATTAAGAGTACTTAATTTATATTTAACGGTAAAATAATATTTAAATCTACAACGACGCAACTCAGCGACGAAATTTCAAAAGACTAAATAACTTTGCTATAAGTCTTAGAAAAAAGTTAATTTAAAATCACGATTTTACATTTTTAAAATTGGAGTCCCTTGTATTGTCTCTCTGTATGAACGTAATAAACTCAAAAAGTACCGAACGAATATTTATACAGTTTAATATAAAAGGTGTGTTTGGTTATGGTTTTACGTAAATTAACTTAAATAAACGATTATTGTTCAATTATTATATTGAGGGTCGCAAAAACGTCGAGGAAGATTATAAAATTCCACCCGTATCACCTCGACGTTCTTTGTTCCACAACCAAGCGTTTTAAAAGCACTTGCAGCTGCCCATTGAAGTATTTTCGAACCTTATTGAATCGGTCTTTCAAGAAAAGAGCGTACAAATTTTTAAATGACCGGCAAAACTTAATATCAGGTGAGCCTCCTGCACGTTTTATCCATGTTGTATAAAAAAAGTATCTTGGAAAAATACACAATCTACGCGAAGCTGGGGGCCAAAGCTGGTAAGTTATTTAAGAGGACAAATAGAAAGGTCTAATTCATAATATTAATGCGGGTGACGTGAGGACATCAAAAGTCACGGCACGTTATGGGCATTCCGCTAAAATCACTTCCCCATCTCCCGCACTGACAGTGACGCATCGTCGAGATTCTTTAACATTCATTTAATAGAATTTTCCCAAGAATGTTTTGAGGTTTCAATTCAGATGTTTGAAATTTAGGAGCAGAGAGTTTTTGTTGAAGTATCGAACTTAGTTAGTAGGGAAAGCGTTAGGTAGTTAGGTGTACTCAGCTAGGCAAGACGGTACTTCACTTCGGGCTACCGGTAGATTGACTTGATAGCACTTAGTTACAAAAACCACTGTAATGGCGTGTAATGAAGGGTTACGGGTTAAAGGTTAGCGTTACTAGACATCAGTACTTATAAACCACCACAAATAAGGTTTTTAAATTTCGAAGTTTTATGAACATAAGCTTGTGTTTGTGGCATACATTGGCATGTACATACATACATTTCTGAATGAGTTTAATTGCTGGACAAGTACATGATTACGACAGAATAAACATCGTGTTAAAGGTGATGTAAACACCGCAAACCGCACATACAGAGTGCGCCGTGATTCGAAAATTTTGTATACGCGTGCAATGAAGTGTTCAAATCGACTTAAGGCCCTTTCAAATTTCAACATCTGTGGTAAAAACTCTGTGGCTTGATGATACGTAACGCTTGGTAGTGTGGACTCAATTTTTGCACTTCGACGCTCATTTGGTCCGTTGTGCGTAAAGTCCTGACTAATTAAGCCAGAATAGCTCCTTCCAGAAGCTCAGAAGTTTAGTGGGCACTTCGCAGGCTTCACGGAATCACCTCATCGCTCCGAGGATTTCTGTTCGTTGTGACACAGCCACGCATTTCAGGACTTGGTGAGCTACTGATTCTCTGCGCTGAAATAGCCTCTGTCTGTCGCGCCTAGGACAAGGAGATGTTTATAAAGGAGAGAGTGGCCAATAATTGTCCCTATAATTATTTTGAGATTAGTTCCGTTGAGGCTTAGAAGTCACTTTGTTACTAGCGGGTTTACTGCTGGCAGTACAATTCTGGAACCTCTCCTTGCAGGTTTTTAAGACTTGGTAAACTGAGCTACGCTGCGGGATAGTAGTTGTCCCAATTCTTAGAGGTTGCCCAAGCCAGGCTCGTAGTCCCCCGTAGGCACCTGTGCGGGGACTACGTGGGGTCTACGAGTCCATTGTCTAACTGTTAGTCTGCTTAGTTTTTCCAAAACCGACTTTAAGCTTCGTATATACTAAATACATACTCTTCAATACTGATTACTCCCAATCTTTTTCGTCTAGACGGGCCATTCTGGAACCTCTCCTTGCAAGTTTATAACACTTGGTAAACTGAGCTACGCTGCGGGATAATGCTTGTTCCAATTCTTGGAGGTTGCCCAAGCCAGGCTCGTAGTCTCCCGTAGGCCCCTCTACGGGGACTACGTGGGGTCTACGAGGCCATTGTCTAACTGTTAGTCTGCTTAGTTTTTCCAAAAGCGACTTTAATCTACGTATATACTAAATACATACACTTCAATACTGATTACTCCCAATCTTTTTCGTCTAGACAGCATTACTGAACACAAACAATTTATTAGCATATAGAAATGCAATTCACAGTCAATTTCTGCAATTAACAAGTATTACAGCATCGTAAAAACTGAAGTGGCCGTTCGATAGCAATTATTATTTTCAATTCATTGAATGTTGCAGTAAAATCAACTGCTCGTTAGCAAGTTTTATTGATTACGTCTTTAGTGCTTGTATTTCGCTATAACTTTCTTGACGTTTTGTAAAAGGAACTAAACGGAAAATATATAAAATTATTCGAGCCTTTTAGTTTCATTCGTTAGGATGTGGTTAGCCAGTTGGAATATGATTTTTATTTAACGAATACCATGTTTTGTAGAAATAAAAATTACTCAGATTTTGATTATTTCAAAATTCGAGTATACTCCTCCCTCAAAGGAGGTTCCTCCATTTTTTTGTTTAAGAGTTTAAAAGTATTTCTAGTAGTACATTTGTAAACATCAATGTCATTGTTAACTTCGTTGCTAAGTTTCAATGGTGATCTTCCATTGTTAATTGCCCACGGCTTCGTTCGTATGCAAGTATTATTAATAATTGTTTATATGGCGAAAGCTTCAATGAGATTTATTTTAAATTTCAAAAAATTCATCAGCCTCACCTTGATAAGTGGTCTACGGTTTTCTACGTCTTCTAAGTCTTCTACGGTCTACTTCACTAGACATTTCTTTTGCAAACTAGCGAACTGTGGAATCAACTCCCTATGGCTTCCCTTTCAAAATATGACCTTCAATTGTTTTAAGAGTATACTTATCCGGCCCGTAAACGTCCGTGGTCATGGGCTGCTATAACTGCCCCTTTTAGGCGACCCGTAGGCTAGTTTGCCCCCTATCCTATAAGGTATAAGCTATAAGGTAGTATTAATTTGTAACGATACTATTCAAATTTATAGTTAAATTAACGTAGAATCTCGTATATACCTAAGATGTTACGGAATAAAAATCGGAGAGAAAATCGTAGTATTTTATAGAAATCTTTGGCACCATTTACTACGAAGGTAATAAAATGACTTTTAAGACTTTTTCATTTAAAATATATAGCTCGTTGGTTTTAAATTGCAGCAGACTCGATTTATTGAGTAAACCTTAAAATAACTTTTAAATGAATTGAAAGGATATTTTCTAGAAAGTATTTTATACATTCCAACCTTGAACTTTACAGTATTGCTTTAGAAATATAACGAGAAATTTTTATATATATTTCTGTTCAAATACGTGTATGCAAACTTAGGGAACAGTTTAAGTGCTTCATTCAGTTTCTGATTTTTTCAGATATGCGGCAGCAAATTTTCTAGCGTGGAAATAGCGATCGTTATTTATATATATATAACAAAAACAGATACTTAAATTAACATAACTTTTCATTCGAAAACACACAACGTATACAACCAATAATATTTTTGAACCGTTTATTATTTTCCGCCTGCATTTAATTAAGTATTATATAAACTATTTAATTATCTAATATATAAAATTCTCGTGTCGCGGTGTTTGTGGTTAAACTCCTCCGAAACGGCTCGACCGATTCTTATGACATTTTGTGTGCATATTGGGTATGTCTGAGAATCGGACATCTATTTTTCATCCCCCTAAATGTTAAGGGTAGTCCACTCCTAAATATATTTTTTTTATTTTTAGATATTTTTTTTATGATTCAGCATTAAAAAATACATACAACCCCTAACTTTCACCCCTCTACGATCAACCCCTATTTTTTTATTATAAATGATATACATGGCAAAACGACGTTTGCCCGGTCAGCTAGTAATTCTATACAAGCATTCCTAAACCTGTCATAAACATGGAATTATTGATAAATATTTTGCGACGGCCGTGATATCCACGCTCTAATTACGCCTTGAACGTGTGTACAAATTGAGTAGAAGTGAAATGAGAGGTAAATCTGTTTTAAACCACAGTAGACGGGTCGGGGGTAGATCTCTCGATCCGTCACGCGTCGCACAAACTTAATCCCTCATCAAATCCAGATTAATTAAACTCGAGCCGACCACGATCCCCTCATCTACTATATACGTACACACGGTCATAACATTAGAAGATTGGCTTAGTGAAATACTAAGTATGTGGAACATAAAATACTTTGTATTGTCTTTGATTTACATAACCTTTACACATTTAAAGAAAAAACTGTTTGACCGGATTGAAGTTATGTATTATTATAAATTTACAACTATTTAACATAATTTTAAATTTATCCGACGTTTCGCGCGCTTTACAGCGTGCGTGGTCACGGTGACTGAAGACAAAAGATGTTGGATGTCAAAAAGTATCACAGCTGTAGAAAAAGCACGCGAAACGTCGGATAAATTTAAAATTATGTTAAATAGTTGTAAATTTATAATAATACATAACTTCAATCCGGTCAAACAGTATTTTCTTTAAATAAAATACTTTGTTATAAGATTAGTGCTACAAAAGTTTCCTTTAGCTTTCAAACGCTTTTTGTATGTAAGCAACTGGTTTAGGTTTTATTAGATGCTTGAAGTTAGTCGCTAACCTAATAATGTTGGAGAACTAATAGACGAGACTCTAGAAATAGCTGCTTTAGTTAAAATAACTATAGGCTTTAATTCAGATACATTTACATTTAAACACGTTTATATTACAATCTTCTTTTAGGTATCTGTGTGCCCTTTTTTGGAATTGGCCTCCTCAAAATCCCGCCATTCCTCTCTGCACTCTGCCACTCTCTAAGTTGCCCTCTTTTTCTTTTGCTGTACCTTGGGCAGCAGTTTAGTACTTTTTTGTTCTTCTTGCCATGTGCCCCACCCATTTCCAGTTTAGTTTTATTGTAAAATCTGTTACCTTAGTTGTTTTTCTTACAGTTGTATTCTTTATTTTGTCTATTCTTTTCTTCCATATCACACATTGTTCCATCGATCTTCGACACACCTTTGTATGATATGCTTTAGTGGTCGCCCAAGTTTGAGATCCATGAGAGCTGTTTAAATAGAGTTCATTAATTTATCTATGTTGTACTTGTAACCTAGCATAGTAATAAATTAAAAAACCGTATCAAATAAATAATGAAAATTTGCTTCGATGCCCTTCTAAGAAGTATTTCAGGAGTAAGATTTTTTAACATTTTAGGCGTTTAATGAGTTTTATATTTACCTTGTTTTGGTTTATGAACATAGTTTTTGCCAAACAAGAAATAATTAATTTCGAACCACGGTATTTCGCCCACGGTTTTTCCAACTACAATTAGTTATTCCAAACTTTCATCTACTGGGTATTAAAACAGAAACAAATAGAATACATACACACATTTGTACTAGGAATGTTCATAGAATTTGTGATGTATTAATTCATACAGTTTCGTTTACGCTGCTTACGCTAGGATTAATGTCAGACAGTGGAATAGGATTTGAATCGAAATACAAATAGTTTTCGAAACCTCTCAATCGTTGCGGAATGAGAACGAAAATATGAAAAGGGGAATCTGAATAATTAAAATGCATTGTGTGTCTATATGCGTTTTAAAATCAATAGATTTTCATTCAATTTGAAAATGAAACATCACACTATTTTCAACAAATATTATTTAGCAAATAATTGTTATTGCACTGAAGAATCCGAATTTTATATATTTTGGGAAATATTGATTTGCGACCTCGACAATAACCATACAATTTCAGATAATTTATCATAAATTTGATTCAAAAAATTCTAACCTAAACCTTCCTTATCACGCATTTATTGGTTCGAAATCCATTCAAAATATTTAAGTGTATTTATTATATAAAAATAATAAAAAAGTTTTACAACAATTCATTATAATGTAAAAGATTTGGGAACACCTTTTAAATAAAAACATACCTGTGTCTGGGTTCCCAGCTCTTCCATATGTTTATGAATGTTTTATTAACTTAATAAAACATTCCTCAAAAATATCTTAATATATATATTTCTTCTGTGCGTGTGTATGTGACTGAACTCCTCCTAAACGACTGGACCGATTTTGATGAAATTTTTTGTGTGTGTTCATGGGGATCTGGGAATGGTTTAGATTCACAAATCAGCCCGGCAGATGGCACTGCAGTCGGTACTTTCATACTTTGCTTAATATCCTAATCGCTTTAAATATCATGCAGGACAACGTCTGTGGGGTCCACTAGTATACATGTATTATTTAATTTCTAATATAAAAAATCTTTCTTTAATGACAGTCATATCTTTTTTATCTGGATTGTCATTATTGCATTTTATCCTATTTACCATGAACAATAAACTATATTCTGCTGCGCACTGTACAATTTGCTCATCAATTGGATCTCGTTACTGTGCAAGATACATCGTGTTAATAGCTGTTCCAGATTTTGGCATTCAGTTTAATGCTCCAAATAGGAACAGAATCATTCAAAGATAACGGATTATTGAAGAATATCTTATGAATATGGCCTGCCCAAGGTCTAGAGAAAAAAGATGGACCGCTGAAGTTGAAGAGGAAACGGAAAACGAAACGTGGGAAGACCACAAAAGCGATGGCCTGACGACATAGATAAGGTTTCTGGGGAGAAATTAATGGAGGAAGCTAAGAACAGATCCAAATGGAAAGTTCAGGAAGAGGCCTTTACCCAAAAGTGCAAAGTCCATACGGTAGAACAAATAAACAGAAATAACAATAACTAACGTAGATTAAGAGTATAGTATAGTATTTTTTTGTCCAAACCAAATACCCATTTGATATGTAATTTTTAAGTATGGAATTAAAGTGGCTTATAATTTTTATCATATGAATAACATATATAATGTATGTTTTCAGTTTCTTTTCATCATATTATTGCTGACACTTTGAATAACATATATATATTATAACAAAAACTTTGTGCAAAGATTAACAACCACTCAAGGCGTAGGCTCCACGTAATACAATCAAAAGTTTTGATGAATTTTACCAAAATTGCCTTTGCCGCCTTAAATAGGAGTTAAATAATAAAGTCTAAGTTTGCTTTTTAATTTTATTTGTATATGAGGACTGATTTTACTTTAGTGGCATTCGCGGTTTTGCCTGCGCTGAATAAAGAATAGACGATTTTAAATTTGGCTTTGCCTCTTCGATCTGTTAAGTTTTTTTCTACATTCGCTAGAAGGACTTAAGGTAAGTCCTTTAATGGAAATAATGGAATAAGAAAGGGTCCATTGGATGGAAATAATGAGGAATCTAGCATAAACTGGGCCAAAAAAATCACAAAAAGTTTATTAAAAAACAATGAGTTTTATGTCGTGGTATGGTCATGATATTAAGACGTGTAGTTTACTTTTCTTGATTGCCAGTTCTTCTCTTCCGTTCTACGCCCTTGACTACGATAGATAATTGGCAGTAAATGTCAAATTAGTAGCATTACATATATATTTATTTTTTGACGTTGTGTACTTTTTGTTTAATTCACATATGAATTAATGATTTTTAAATTTTGAATTGGAGACAATTATTTGTCAGGCTTAGCTGTTGGCTGCCATTTTCCATATATGCCTGATATTATAAAGAAAATACTTAGGTGTTCAGACTAGTTAAAAATAAATATATCTTCCCCATACCCACCCCAGTGATACGTGATTTTATACATAATGTGATTTTATTATTAGTCGGGCACGATGGGTAATTAATATGAACAAATACTATTTAAGATATACTATTATCGTTACAATATATGTTTAAAATACAAAAGTTTGTTGAAAAATGATTTTTGTATGTAAAAAATGAGTGATAACTTTTGAAACACACATCAACAGGATACATAAAAATTTGTATTGTCATAGTAAAATCTCGTTCAATAGAGCAATATCAATCTCCATTCCGCAACTCGTACATATCTCTCAGAAAATTGTAAAACTATAGTGAATGCGTGGAGCGGCATTAAGCCGAAGGTTTCCGTAGTGACAAGCTATATCCATTAATTGAGCGAACGAGTGATTTATAGTGAACGTGAGCGATGCAGCGGTTGCGGCGCGGGTTACAATGAATCACGGATCTTTCTCGAAATGCCTCACGAACGTATTTTCATACGTCACAAGGGCTCATCCCTGGATCAACGTGAAGAATTTATCGAGACTGTTTACGCGAAACAATGTTCATAATAATCATTTAAATAGATGGAATATAGAAAACAATCGCAGATCGGAATCAGATCAAATTCAAATACTGTAGCCGGAAATTATTGGTAAAACATACTTGGCTGATCAACTAAAAAAAAGGGTTGCAAAGTGTCAAGATACCTAATCCGCTGTTTTGCTAGTAATTTTTAGTAAAATGTAAAATTGTAATATTTTTCGTAACATTTATGTCTACCATAGTTGTCATGTATTTTGAGAAAAGATAGCTTGTAACATATACTGTAGAAAATTCATTAGGTATATATGATTTGTACTTCAATAAATAAATATACTAAAATACATTACATTATGACATATTTAGACGTTAAAATTTATGTCTTAAAGAGGCCTATGGTTTCTTTTTGTATTAAAATTCACTTCCATAATTTCAATATACATATTCCCTAAGTCGCCATTTACAAATCACATTTATGCTTCTCATATCTTCCATATATATATGGTAAGTATTATAAAGACAAACTGAGCGAGACATGACGTTCATTGAAATATTCAATCGTATGCCTTCAAACCAATCCCAGTTCAGACTCATCATTCATTCAAATGCACTCCTGCCTGCTTAGGCTTAATGTATTAGGATTCAAATGCAAATCTAGTTAAATTTACAGTTTTATACGATTTAATTAAAGAAAGAAAATTAATTAAAGTGGTATTACAATACATAAAATGGAACAGTTGATGCCAACCCCACGACACCTCAGAGACTCAGGCCTGCACAGGATTATACGTTTATATGTTCGTTTGAGAACACCCGTGCAGTAACCAAAGTACCTCGGTGCGGCTTTGAATACCGGTGGGGTTTGACTTCGTACGTACTACTGTTCTAGCCAATCCCGACGTCGCCTCAGAGACTCGGGCCTGCACGGGATTAGACGTTTAGTTGTTCGTTTGAGAACTCCCGTGCAGTAACCAAAGTAACCTCGGCGCGGCTTTGAATACCGGTGGGGTTTGACTTCGTACGTACTACTATTGTAGCCAATCCCGACGTCGCCTCAGAGACTCGGGCCTGCACGGGATTAGACGTTTAGATGTTCGTTTGAGAATACCCGTGCAGTAACCAAAGTAACCTCGGCGCGGCTTTGAATACCGGTGGGGTTTGACTACGTACGTTTTGTCAAGACGGTTCGACGTATCGCTGGCACCGCCTCGACCCACGCACCCCTGCTAGTGCGTAATTGTAGGATGTTGTCTTGAAATGAAACTGCGCCTTGTTCTTGTTTCTTGCTTCGCCGATTATTCTTGGGTCCCAGTTCGTTGCGGAGGAAAAAGAGGATTTTGCGTAAATCTCGCCGAGCTTAAGTACTCCAACAGTATACCGCGACGAGAGCTGCGCTTTCAGACATCTGCGCGCGTATACCGCGACGAGAGCTACGCGACCCTTTTATTCGGCGAAGCATTTTATTTATTTATTTCCCTTAAATTATTTACATATTCTCATCTAACTTATTTATACTTAATTTCTACTTATGAGCTATCAACAATATTCTTATTTTACTTATAGCTCATACTTAATTACCACTTACGAGCTGCAAACAATATTCATATTTAACATATAGCTCATACTTAATACTACTTAAATCTATGAGTCGCCAACATTCTCCCCCTCGTGCGTAGCACCGTCATTCCTGCACGGCGACTTCGCAGGCACCAAGATGACGATCCTTGACGATGGTCTTCGTATCACTCCACCTTTGGTTGCCACGTCCACGATCCTGGTTCTTCCGTCGGGCCCGGGGTACGTGGTTTCGATAATTCCCTTCGGCCAAGTGCATCGTGGTAGCGTGCGATCTACGATAAGAACCACGTCGCCTGGCTGCAGCTGCTCGCCTTCCCGTCGTCCTGTCGTTTTCCTGGGCAGTAGTGTGGGCAAGTACTCCCGTAGCCATCTCCTCCAAAAGTGATCAGAGAGTCGTTGGACGGTCTTCCGATCTTCTCTGCCCACCAGCTTTGCATCAGGAAAATATCCAACGCGTGCAGCTCCACTGGATCGCCCAATGAGAAAGTGATTTGGGGTTAGCGCCTCCTCTTCCGAATTGTCAGCTAGGTTGGTTATTGGTCTGGAGTTGACCATGTGTTCTGCTTCCAACAGCAACGTATGCAGAACTTCCTCTCGTGGAACGCGCTCCTTTAATGTAGCGTCTAGTGCGACCTTAATGGAGCGCACCAATCGTTCCCAAGCTCCTCCCATATTTGGTGCGCCGGGAGGAATGAATTTCCACTGTATGCCAACCTTCTCTGCTTCTGTGACGATTTCCTCTCTTTTAAGGTCTTCAATGGCCGTTTGTAGTTCTTTGCTGGCCTTGACAAAGTTTGTTCCATTATCGGAATAAATTATCTTTGGCATTCCTCTTCGAGCAGCGAATCTCCTTAACACCATTATGGTAGAGTCCGTCGTAAGGCTGGGCACTATCTCGATATGTACTGCCCTTGTGGTCAGGCAGGTAAACAAGGCTCCCCATCTCTTCTCTCTTCGTCTGCCGATCGCCACGAGCATTGGGCCGAAGTAGTCCACACCGGTGCACGTGAAAGGGGGCTCACCATGTCTCAGCCTTTCTTGAGGTAAGTTCCCCGCCGGATGCTCCGCTGGTTTACCCTTCTTCAGCTTGCAGTGCTGGCAGTTTTGTTGTATACTACGCAGCACTGATCTCAGGCCTAACATCCAGTATTTTTGCCGTATTTCGTTCATTACTGTGGCTTGATTACCATGGTTGTATTTCTCGTGATAATGTTTAATCATCAATCTCCCAATGGCGCTCCTGCCATCCAGTACTATGGGCGTTAAATAGTCGTTGTCCACGCCCGCTACGGTTCTTGCTCTACCTTGAAGTCTTATGAGATTGTCTTTCATAGTGACGTCTAGCCTTTTCAATTGGCTTCGATTCTCCGTCGTGCGCCCTTGTTTGAGATTTTTAATGTCTTGTTCAAAGCTGCTTTGCTGACATTGGGTGATTAGAACTTCCTGCGCTTGTAATAGGTGTGTCTCGCCGATTGAAAGGTAAGTTCGCCTCTTTTTGCACTTTTATTGCAGCGCTCGAGGTTCGACGGCTTCTTTTCTCTACATAGGTCGATGAATTGTAGTACCCTAGCAGTCGATCTCCACAATCTTGTCCACGATGATAAGTTTTTGGGAACCGGAGTAATTTCACTGTGGCGAAGTGTATTCACCTGATCCGTCGTTCTGTCTTCGTCGCATTTTTCCTTTTTAAAACTTCGTGGAGCTGGCCATTCTTCTTCGCCTTTTGACAGGAAATCTGGACCCTTGAACCACCGATGTTCCGCGTTAAATTCTTCCAGTGGGCTCCTGGTCGCATCATCGGCAGGATTCTGCGCTGTAGGCACCCATCTCCAGTCTTGCGGTTTTGTCAGATCCTCTATCTCCGCAATTCTATGAGCTACGAAGGTCTTAAACGTTCTGGGATCTGCCTTTATCCAGGAAAGTACCACACTCGAATCCGTCCAAAACGTTTTCTTTGTAACTTGCAGGTCGAGTTCTTTTGCCACTGAGTCTGCAAGTCTACTACCTAATAGAGCTGCCTGCAGTTCAAGCCTCGGCATAGATGTAGGTTTCAGAGGCGTTACTCTTGACTTGGCGGCGACGAGGTTTATCAAGTATTTTCCTTTACCTCTGGTTCGCCAGTATACTGCGGCTGCATACGCTGTCTCACTCGCGTCAGTAAAAGTATGCAGCTCCCCCTCAGTGCAGAATGGTGACATGCATCGCGGCAGCCGGATGTCTTTTATTCTACCGATATGCTCTAGGTAGCTCTTCCAAGCTTCGTTGTCGTCTTCAGTGATTTGGTCATCCCATCCGACACCACTGCGCCATATCTTTTGGATGAGCTTCTTTCCTTGGATAAGAATGGGTGATAGCAGTCCGAGTGGGTCGAAGGTGGACATCACAGCTCCCGTGACTTCTCGTTTTGTTGGAGTCTGCATGCCTCGCGCTACCCCGTCCGGGATTTTCCTAAATTGGCTTCTAAATCCAAGACAATCCTCTGACGTCAGCCATCTCAGTCCCAGGGTCTTTTCTTCGTTTTCACCTAGGTGCACTTCCTGTTCACCGCCGGCTTCTACGATGTCTTTTTTATTCGAAGCCCATCCTCGTAGCTCGAAGTGCGCCTTCTGGTGGATCAAGTCGACTTGCTGCATTACCCGTTTGCAATCGTCAACACTGTGGAAACTTTGCAAATAGTCATCCATATAGTGATTCCGCTCTATTGCTTGCGCCGCTTCTGGATATTTATGTAAGTAGGTCTTTGCGTTCTTGTTTTTTATATAAATAGCGGTGCAAGGCGATGACGCAGCTCCAAATATCACTGATGTCATTCTATATTCCTTCACTGGCGCTTCCTTGTCTTTTCGCCATAGGAACCTGAGACTGTCTCTATCTTCTTCGCGTATTTTCACTTGCAGAAACATTTCTTTTATATCGGCCGCTATTGCTACAGGGCCTTGACGGAATCGCAGTAGCACTCCAAATATTGACTGTAGTAAGTCCGGGCCGGACAGCAGAACGTCGTTGAGGCTGACTCCGTTGTATTTGGCCGCAGCGTCGAAGACAATTCTCAGCTTCTTTTTCAGAGGGTGAACCACTGGGAAGTGAGGCAGGTACCATTTTTTGTTCGATGTGCAGTCGGCTGGTGCTTCTTCAGCGTAGTTGCTTTTCAACAGATTGTCTATCTGCGCGCTATACTCATATTTTAATTTAGCGTCCTTACGCAGCTTGTGTTCTATGCCTTGAAATCTGTTGAAAGCTGCTGCGTAATTATTTGGAAGACATACATCTTCCTTTTTCCACAACAGTCCGACCTCGTATCTGCCATCTTCCAACTGTCGGCTGGTTCTTTCCAATATGTCTAATGCTCGCTGTTCGATATCCGTTGAAGGCTTCTTCGGCTGAACCCCCAAAGACTCAATAGTGAAGTGTTCCCTCACCAGCTGATCTATTTTGTCTTCGACGACGTTTGCGTGTGCACATGTGTTCACATAATTGATTGGAGACACGCCGCTGCTGTCGGAGCCGTGGAGAACCCATCCTAACTTTGTTCGTGACGCTACCGGCTGCCCTGGCTTTCCACGTCGTATTTGTAACGAGACAATGTACTCCCAATTGTCTTGGCCAATGAGCAGCTTCGGCGCCTCAGCTTCGTAGCACACGTCTTGTAGTAAGCCCCGCAAGTGATGACACTTCTTTAGTCGGCTTTTATCTACGAATTGAGGGGTTAATTTGAGCTCCTTGATAGTTCTTGCCCGCTTAAGTGTGCTCTTCTCGCTTTCCTTGATCCCTTTCAGTTCGATATCTAAAATCATGGAGTCGTGATTTTTCATTTGCCCTCCGCCGATAGTTTCTATATTCAGGGCTTCGCGAGGTCCCTTGATGCCGATGCTCGAAGCCACGTTTTCGTCGAGCAGTGTCACCGTTGAGCCTTCATCTAGCAGCGCCAGTACTTGTTTGCTCCCAGCCGGTCCGTATATCTCCACCTTGAGCATCTTAAGAATAGCTTTCGGTGTGCTTATTGTATTGACCGTTGCTGTCTCGGGCGCTGCCTCTTCGTGACATTGTTCGCTCTCCGACGTCACATGTAGTAGGCTATGGTGCCATCTTCGACACAACTTGCACGGTGGTCTTCGGCATGTTTCTTTCCGGTGCTTCCCAGCGAGGCACTTGAAGCAGACCTTAAGCCTTTTAACTGTTTCCCATCTCTCGTTGACTGCCGCCTTTAGGAATCTTTGGCAGTCTTTCAGTTTATGTGTACCTTCACAGTCTGGGCACTTGATTTCTTCAGGTCTACTCCTTTCAGCGATATTATACGTAGCTTGCTTCACTGGCCTTCTTATCGCTGCGCTCGGTCGTACGCTTTTGCTGTCTTCGAGTACCGCGAATGCGCCGCATTTGTCCGCTTCTAAATTGAGGAAGTTGCTTATCGTTTGAATATCGGAGAACGATTCCTCTTCCCCTCGCAGCCGTGAAATCGTACCATCTGAATCTGAGAATTGGAGGCATCTTCTCTATTATAAGTTTCACGATTTCAGGTGAGTAGAGGTATTGCGGTCTCTTCAATCCCTTTATGGCGGCCACGCTGTTATTTATTTGGCTAGCGAAGACGCATATGTCCCTGGGATTTTCCGTCGTTCTGGGAAGCGCCTTTAATTTCTCCAGTTCAGCTAGCACCAGCGCGTCGGGTCTACCAAATCTTCGGCGTAAAGTGTTAATAACTTCTTCTGGCATCGCCTCTGAGTACAAGAGGCTCTTAATGCTTTCTCTCGCTGTGCCTTTAATCGCTTTACGTAGCCGCGCCATATTCTGAATGCCAGAGAACATCGGAGATGTGTCTTCATATACGACTCGGAACGCCGTCCATTCGGAGCTGTCGCCTTCAAATATCGGCAGCTCTTGAATGTACTTCGGTTGCGGCGCTACATGTGTCGTCATGGCTTCCTTTATTGCGTCAGCTATTGCTCGAATGTCGCTCTTTGTTTCTATTTCTTCTGGCGTTTGTGCCGATGAGCGCATCCAGTTTGCCACCTTTTCTTCATGGTTATCGTTGACGTCTTCTATAAAGGAGTCTTCCTCTTCCGTTTCTGCTTCTAATCGTAATCTGGCCAGTCGTGCTGCTGCCTGCGCTTCCCGCAGCTCGCAGCGAGCCAGCTCTTCTCTGGCCTCGGCTTGTCTTCTTGAGCTGGCTCTGGATACGGCTCTCGATGCGGCCCGCTGGGTGGAACCCGCTGGTGCCAGAGTCAATGCTTGATCTGGCTGGCTGGCTGCACTCGTCGACGTGGACTGCTCTATCGTTATCTCTTCGCCTGTGGTCCGGACTTCGGACGTAGTGGCGGAGGTAACAGTCGTCGTCGATTCCCCTCGCTGCATCCCGTTCTGTGACCTTGTGACTGGCATTTTCTTTTCGCAGTATTCACTTCTTGTTGACAACCGTTGCAGGATCCGGCGCTCGAAGGACCACTGTTGATGCCAACCCCACGACACCTCAGAGACTCAGGCCTGCACAGGATGATACGTTTATATGTTCGTTTGAGAACACCCGTGCAGTAACCAAAGTACCTCGGTGCGGCTTTGAATACCGGTGGGGTTTGACTTCGTACGTACTACTGTTCTAGCCAATCCCGACGTCGCCTCAGAGACTCGGGCCTGCACGGGATTAGACGTTTAGTTGTTCGTTTGAGAACTCCCGTGCAGTAACCAAAGTAACCTCGGCGCGGCTTTGAATACCGGTGGGGTTTGACTTCGTACGTACTACTATTGTAGCCAATCCCGACGTCGCCTCAGAGACTCGGGCCTGCACGGGATTAGACGTTTAGATGTTCGTTTGAGAACACCCGTGCAGTAACCAAAGTAACCTCGGCGCGGCTTTGAATACCGGTGGGGTTTGACTACGTACGTTTTGTCAAGACGGTTCGACGTATCGCTGGCACCGCCTCGACCCACGCACCCCTGCTAGTGCGTAATTGTAGGATGTTGTCTTGAAATGAAACTGCGCCTTGTTCTTGTTTCTTGCTTCGCCGATTATTCTTGGGTCCCAGTTCGTTGCGGAGGAAAAAGAGGATTTTGCGTAAATCTCGCCGAGCTTAAGTACTCCAACAGTATACCGCGACGAGAGCTGCGCTTTCAGACATCTGCGCGCGTATACCGCGACGAGAGCTACGCGACCCTTTTATTCGGCGAAGCATTTTATTTATTTATTTCCCTTAAATTATTTACATATTCTCATCTAACTTATTTATACTTAATTTCTACTTATGAGCTATCAACAATATTCTTATTTTACTTATAGCTCATACTTAATTACCACTTACGAGCTGCAAACAATATTCATATTTAACATATAGCTCATACTTAATACTACTTAAATCTATGAGTCGCCAACAGGAACAGTTCTCATTATAGAAAAGTAACGTTTTGTATGAAAGAGTTTTGTATCGACAGTCTAAGAAGCTATCTATCTTGAAACTAAACGGAATCACGAACCTGTATACTTGTATAGTTTAAATTGAATACGTAAGACGTATAAATTAGAAAATGGCTACTTTGAACTGTCAAAAACTGGAGATATAGTAATAGCGTCTACTTGACTTGTCAAATTCGTATTAAAGCCAACAGACCAGTTAAAAAAGATGGTTGCGATTTATCATTTAAAAAAAAAAATATTTCACAACTTTCCTTAAAATGCAGACAACGCACTCGCGAGACTCTCAAATACATGCGCATACACACCCATTCACACTTATTCACTTAACTTGTAACATTAAATTTATTATTATATTTTTTTAACTGTTTTAAACATGTACCACGTAATAATTGTTTTCTAGTTACCCACGACACTGGGCCTTCCTAGTGTGGGATATCTATCTGTCACAACCCTTTTGTCATAAATAAAGTTTTTATTATTATTATTATTTTATTATTAGATCCCTGCCATTGAGAGTGTCTATGGGTGGCGGGTATCACTTAACTTAGATGAGCCGTTTGCCTTCTGTTATATAAAAAAATAATTGGCGTGTGTCTACCTACAATTTACTAGGTCTTCAATTTTCTATTGCTTTTGAGCACGTAAGTCTATACTGTTTATTTACCTGCTCATATCAGAGGTTAGGAAGATTCCTCGTAAAATTTTATAGCACTAGGAACGTGTATTGAACGGCACCCAAAGTAACTAAGTCTTGAAACTTTACCCTCATAAAATAATAAATAGATGTATCGCAGTAAGTGTAAGGATATTGTTATGTAGTTAATAAGTATATATTACAATAGCAAATACGTTTTGTAATGACGTATTCGTCACAAAAAGACGACGAAAATTAGATATAGAAGCGTTTGTAAGAAATACTTTGTGCCTATTTTAGTATAGTAGTTTTATTCTACATTGTCTCCACATATAATTATTTAAATAATGTATACAAAATATTCTAAACTACGTTTTACAAAAGGACCCCGCCCCCCAAAATTCGTTACGTAATACTTGAACGCTCCCTTGACTTGTTAGTAGGAAGTGAATGGAGAAAATTACATATGGCCAATTGTTCTGTACGGCTGTGAAGCTTGAAAGAAGAAATTCGCCTGCAGAAGCAATTGAGATGTGGTGCTATTGGATGCTTCGTATAAGCTGGATCCTGAAGGATTCTAAAACAGGTTGGAATGTCAAAAAACTTATGCAGAACATTAAACAACGGAAAGTTGCGTACCTGGGCCACGTGTTGCGCCATGACCGCTACCACCTCCTTCAATTAATTATAATGGGTAAAATCCAGGGTAAACGGCGTGTTAGTAGAAGGAAGAAATCATGGCTTCGCAACGTTAGGGTGTGGATGGGTATTGCGACTGCGGAAGAGTTGCTGCATGTGGCACAGAACAAGACACGTTTTACGAGACTGACGGCCAACATCCAGTTTTGGAGAGGCACTAAAAGAAGAAGAAGAATGGAGAAAGAAAGCCAAGCCAAAGCCAGTCTCTACCCGTGAAAGGGTTCTGATTGTACAGAAGGAAGTTACGATATCCAATAACAAGAAAAAAATATATATTAGAAATCTAAACTGTATGTTCAACAATTGTAAAGATTGGCCATAAACGAGCTTTATTATTATTATAATGTATTCGTCATTTGAAAAAAGACGAAGCAAGAAGTATGATAAAACAATATAGCGTACAAAAACATAATGCACCTGACGGGTCAACAATGTGAGTTCTTTTTTTATGTAATAGGAAGCAAAAGGGCAGGAGGCTCATCTGATGTTAAGTGATACCGCCCCGCCGCCCATGGACATTCACATTTCCAGAAGGTTCGCAAAGGCGTCGTCGGCCTTTCAAAAATTGGAACGCTGGTAATGGTGGTATTAGTATTGGTTTATATTTTTTTACATTACATGGACAACTGTGAATCTTGAAAAATAATATACGTAAACCTTCGGTATTCATTCTAGATATTGGTGAAACTGCAATAAACTCCACGCAGTCATTTTTGAGTTTATGGTGAACAAGTTTATTGTGAACCGACAGACAGATAGACGCGGCAGAGGACTTGTTTTTAAATATAACTGTCACTGATTAATTTTTTAGGCATTATCAAGCTCTACAGTTTTTCTCTAGAACTCACAGATCTCTCACTGTTAAGGCAGCGTTCGTAAGAAACGTATACGTTCGACCGTATTTTCTCCGTCTTCAAGTAAAGAAATATCAAAACCTTACAAACCTCTTTAAAATATTAAATTAAGAAAATAGCTGTTTCTGGACCAAGGCTTATTCAAATGTGCATCGCCTCTTTATCCTTATTATGAGGTAATCAGTGCGTGTAGACGTTCTATTGAACCCGCCATTAATCAACGACTCGCCGCAAAAAACAGAGGTCGCATAAGTATTAGAAGAAAGGCAATTGAGTTAGCTTGTATATTCTCAACACGTTCGTTCGCCTTCATTCAGGCGACTCTAACGGCGTAGATAATAGAGACTTACTGCGCACTTACTCCGCCATACCTAAAGTAATAACTCGTTTGGAGTACTTCTCAGAAATACAACGAATGCCTTCTAGGGGAAAAAACTATCATTGTATGAGGGATTGCCCAGTGGCTTCTCACTTTTGGGGTCACACGGAATGTATTCTTTATTTATTTACAGCATAGAACTTAACGAACCTTAAACAACTGCGAAATTGTATTACTATTTACAAAATAAAAGCATTTTACATTTGTCTCTCCAAATCCTGTCAAATGTATGCAGAACTGCGGAAACGGTTAAGCAGCGACATCATATGCAACATTAGTGACTGCTGGACGACAGTTCGTGCTTCACGCAGACAGCAGGGCATGACTCCGGGGTCTGAAATACTTGCACATACAGTCATAAGCAATGCTAGAAGCAGGCCCATGCAGCTCTTCAAAACATTTAGTGGACAGTAGATTTCCGATTGCTCTCTCTGTAGTTCCAGTGAATCATACCCCAACGTGCCCAGTAAAAACACAGATGGGTTCAAGAATCTATCATAAGCTTATGTAACCAAGTTCACATTCCAAGGATCGTTATGCTCGCTTAAATGTCATTGCTTGTGGCGACGTACATGCGTCGGGTTGTCTCTCTCCCTAAAATATGGCGAGGGGGCCGATGGCTGGCCATGCATCATACTCGTGAACGGGTGCTACTTGTGGTTGACTGGTCGGACTTGAATTCGTGGATGAGGTAATGTTATAATTAGTTATTTTGACTATGTATTAGGGTGTTGTTCCACGAGAAAGTGTAAGTACGTGCTCCTAATTCACCATGCTTACTGCTGATAGAGGACAAATCTACTAAAGGACTATTAATTACTTAAGATGTCATGTGGCTGCCTCTCCTTACAAATAATGTGTACAAGAAAAAGCTTTTTTTATGTTACAGGAGGTAGACGGGCTTTTAAATTGGCGATTAAAAAGAGTGGCGGAGAGTTTATTGCCAGTTCATCTCGTCCGTTCTACGCCCTTGATTTGTGAACTGGCAGTAAATGTAAAATTAGAAGCATTTAATATGTATTTCTTTATTGACATTCATAAGTGTACATTGTGTTATCTAAATGAATAAATGATTTTGCCTTTGGCTTATATTTAGATAAGGCCTTTAAAGATGACCGGTGAAACAAATCAGAATTCTGTCTGGCCCATTGAAGGGTAACACATCTCATTTAAACATAGGGTGAATAAACCAATACCTCTATGTTTAAATGAGAACCTAACACGACAGCTATTATGAAGTCAACCTATTTCATCTAAATATATCAAACGAGGCAGTTTCTTTGATGTTTAGGTCTGATACTGACATAAATATGTACGTAATATATGATAGAAAGTGTTCAAGTATTACTTAATTATAATTTAAAATTTAAAACTAGAAGTTGAATGTCTTATTACCATGATTACAATAGTTTTTTTTTCATGTAAAAATGTAACAGTATTATACGTTTTATAAAACCAAGTTGGGTTTTATATTATTATTATTTTAGGAGGCAAATGCTCATTGATGTTTAGTGATAGAGCAAGTGCGTTGCTGGCCTTTTATGAATTGGTACGCTCTTTTCTTGACGGACGTCGAGGTGATACGGATGGTATTTTGTATTCTGCCTTGACGTCCGATGATAAAACTCAGCTGCAGATATTAGTCCGAACAACTCCTCTGAAAAACATAAATCATTATAAAATTATTAAATAAAAGGTGTCTCAGTCCCGATTTTTAACATAAGACACACTTTTCTCGGTAACCCGCGGGGCTAGCGGGAGGGAAGTGGTAGCGTTCGGTAGGTGACGAGTGCGGATTTTCAATCGCTGTGGTCTGGCGCGCACCGCGCGTACGCCGTAGAGGCGTACTTTTGCAATAAGTTTTGGTTCAGTTCAACAAACAAACTCATTGCAACGCAAGTTTTCTAATCGCTTTGAAATCCTCCGTTTAAGTGATGCATTTAGCTAATTAAGTCGTGGGTAGAAAAGTTCAGAGCGATAGGATGTTTACTGAATCATTCAATTTATATTTCTGCTACATATAACATTTCATGTTCAATTCTCAATTTGTAATGGCAGCGTGTTGTAGACAACAATTGCAACTGTCAGACACATTCGATATCCAGCATTGTAGGATATTACGTTTGTGCTGAATTAGATTCTAGACCTTTAAATGCAATTACATTTATATGAAGTCCCATAATCCCAATCAAATATACATTCTGTTTTGATAGCGGTGATTTTTAGAATTACCCAGGAGGATTTTTAGAATTATTTTTTATCATCAATTAGTACAAATAGTTTACGACCTATTAACTTACAATTTATTTAGTAAAATTAATGAAAATATTGATTAATTTCACCACAATATTTTTACCGTGATTTTGTTTATTACGCTCTTAATGAGATTTAAATTTCTATTTAGTACCTGGGTTTTTTTTCATTGCTAATTTGTAATTTCTGTTTTACATAATGTATGTGTGTGTGTATAAAAATGTTGTCATCATATGTTGGTTAAGAACTAATAAATAAATAAATCTACCAAATATACACAAGAAAATACAATATATCTTAAGCTATTTTGGTGAGTTACAAATTCGGACCCGAGAATTATATAAATAGATTCTTTTTTATATAAAAGGAGGAAAACGGGCAGAAGGCTTACCTGATGTTACCTAAAGTGCCCATGGACATTGCCAGAAGGCTCGCAAGTGCGTTGCGGCCTTTCAAGAATTAGTACGCTCTTTTCTTGAAGGACCCTAAGTCGAATTGGTTCGGAAATACTTCAGTGGGCAGCTGGTTCCACATGGTGGTGGTGCGCGGCAAAAACTGCCTTAAAAAACGCTCAGACGGACGTCGAGGTGATACATATGGTATTCTGAGACATATTACATGAAATCAAAATACGTTTATTCGGTTTAGATGCGTCTAAGCGCTTGCTTATGAATGTCGAAAACGTTTACAAAATTCGTAAAAGAGCAACACTACGCCATCATAGATTTAGCAATCAAATTGAGTTCGTATTTAGGATTTGATAAATTGCGACAATTGACATGCAAATTGTTCACTGAACCACACACTTAAAATTCATTCGAATGAAATATTTTTCTCATGCGTACAATGACAAAGTTCTGCCTGGCTAAATACCACATATGAAAAATTTGCTTGCTTTAAAATTCCGAATGCTTGACACAAATATAGGTCGACAGCTCGTCATTGATGTCACGGTTTAATATTTTATCTGTTAGATCTCGTGTCTATAAATAAACACTTAAATACCCCATAGTGAGGCATACATATTTTTGCATTCGCAATTAATTTCAATTTAAAAATATCTGACTCAATTATCCGGGACGCGTTTTAAGACTCTCTAAGTTGTGACCTGGATAAAATAATCCATTAAAATCCAGTAGCCAATATTTGTATTGGCTCCAGATTACAATCAAAAAGGTTAAAAATGACACAATAATTCTTCACCTACATGTAATTTTAGATAAGATTTATTTGTGAATACTTGTCGTTATTATTTTAAAAAATAAAGGGTATTTTCACAAATCACGTAAATTATTTTGTTTTGTTTATTACGCTAAGAATTAATTAAGAAACTCAAGTATTACACTAATTAAACAACGTAAAAATAACATTCTTTGAATCTAAACATTTGAATGCAATTTTTACATGCATGCCTTACGATGTTTATTTTTCGTTGTTTACGTGTTAATAGCGGAAGGAAAAATCTGTACTGCTGGGGTCACACAGATGCAGGATACTATGGATTATAGCTTACTTTTTTACAAACACACCACTACACGCAATACTCGTCGAGTGAGATTGTTTATCTTGCCGAAGCCGCGTACAAATTATGAAGAAGTCTTGAGTATGAGGGTGTGCAATTATTTAATCAATTACCGTCTAAAACTCGTAATATTAGCGTGTTTAATCAATTCAAAAGGGCGTTAAAGATACATAATTTTATTTACAAATATATTTATTACAAATTAATTTTCTTATGTAAAAATACCTGTACGCTGTTATTTATAATTACATAATTTTTCATAGAAATCATTACTTTTTGTTATAATAGGTTGTATAATACTATTTTCGTTGATATTATAACAATTTCGTGAGATAAATCACAGCTACTTCTCACCGTGGATGTTTTACGTTAATTGGTGTCTGGATGACAAATTACGGCCTGAATAGCTCTGACGTAATTGACAGCTTAATCTGCTTGATTCTGACAAGTCTAAAGTTACTATTTTTATAGTATTTGAATATAATATGATAGTTTCTTCGTTAATGACTTTTGATCCTTTTTTAATTATATATAATTTATGTTAGCTGTAGGATTAAAATATCGTATTACTAGGCATAAGAAAGTATTTTTAAAAATAAGTTTTGGGTTCAAAAAATTAAATGACTCGATGTTTTTCTATTCAGAAGAATCTATTCTGGCTCGCGAGTATGTTGCCGGTCTGTTAAAAATTGGGACGTTCTTAATTCGGAACAACTTCAGTGGATAGCTGGTTCGATATAGTGATGTCTTACGCACAACGGACCACAGTCCACAGTTCTTCATATAGCGACCAAAACTGCAACCAAAACCGCCTTAAAAATAAAAATAGGTACATTAATTATTTCAGACTAAAAAAATCCATAAACTGTTAAAATATAATGATTTTCCCTAATAGTCTATTATTAACGTACGTAAACATAATAATTGATTCTAAAACTTAATTAAATAATCAGTAGCTACAACGTTTTTGGGTCTGGGCCTCAGATTTCTGTATCGGTTTCATGATCATTTGTAAATTTAATAGGCAGGTAGATGATCCTCCTGTACCAGACACACGCCGACTTTTTGGGTTAAAAGGCAAGCCGGTTTCATAACGATGATTTCCTTTACCGCTTGAGGGAATGTTATATCCGATAGAAAACCCATTGGTGCACAACAGGGAATAGAACCTAAGACCTCATGGATTAGAGTCGCACGCTGAAGCCACTAGGCCAACACTGCTGTTTAATTTAATTTTAGATTTAAAAACTTAAGTAAGTTACTACTTATACTGGGGTATTTATGATACCGAGAACCCCTTTGCCATCGTTTAATCAATAAAAATACGGACTAATAGAGATTACGGTAATACAAAAAAAAATATTAATTTCTATTGAGCATCGGCTCTTTACATACAGTGTGAGGTACGCTTAACCGATACATTGTTTATTTATCTCGTAATCCTACAGCTAACAAAAATTTATATAACAACGAATAATTACACTAAAAATATAGCCAAACATGAAATACATAATATTTACCTACAAAAAGGTTTAAACAGTTACAAAAGGGAAAAATTCAATAAAAATTATTCATGGCCTCAAATATAATTTGTTTTTCTCGAAGCCCGTTAACCTACACTGTACAGATGTTAATCTTTCTAATTCTATATAAATCAAACTTATGTTTAAATAATATCAGCTACTCAGTGTGCCTTCCATTGTTTTCAGTGTTTTGTTTTTATGTTTTTTTATTTTGTTACCAAAACCACCATTATAATTTATGTCACTTCAAATAAAAAGCAAATAGAGAGTTATGTTACCTTTTCTTTTGGGATTATGCCAAGTATAAGACACGTTTGTTGTCACGCGAACATTCTGATACAATATGAATAGGCGTTTTAGTATTCAGAGGATGGGATTCAATATGCCTTTACATGCTATGAATATTATGATAAAGTTTCCTTTAGCATTCAAAAATAAAGGTAATGTTGATAATCTATGTCACGTAGTATTACAAAATGTAAGGTAAGAATTCGAATATTGCAATATTGCGTTAATACGATTTGTCTACAAAAATTAAGTATTATAAAAATGGATAAATAGAAAACTAAAATGAATTTAAAAAGCTTGGTCCCTGTGGCAGTGTTCCTTAATGCGATACTTATTCGTTGACCGAGGAAAGCACCAGCTCTGGGGTCATCGGTACTACCATCAAACTTTAATCTTTAATTAGCGCTTGTGCACTTGAACCGCATGGCCCAAGAGCTTATTCCAAAGGGAACAATCATTAACATTTTATCAATAATTTTTATTATTACTACTATGAAGGTTAAGAATATTGTAAACACTTTTTAGATATCTAAATTAATTTCTTTAATTTTGTTTATGTATTTATATTTTAAAAATTAATTGACTGTGTAACATTCAATCGTTTTATGTATTTTTAACTAGTAATAAAACTTTAGTTGAAGTCACCTCTGCTTGCAAATCTCATCATTTAGAACACTAAAATGTTTTCATTAAATGTTGTCATATAGCAAGATAAAAGGTGGACTTTAAAGACAGCTGTATGGAAAAGACCAAGAGGAAGAAGGAGAAGAGGTCGCCCAAAAACAAGATGGATAGAAGAAATAGAAGCAGTAGCAGGAAACGAATGGAGAAAGAGAGCCATAGACAGAGTCAGTTGGAAAAAGCTGGAGGAGGCCTTTACCCGTGAAGGGGTTCCGATCGACGGTACTGAAGGAAGCTAGGATATAGGATAACAATCAAAAGAAATATAAAAATGTAAAATAATCTAAGCTGTATATTATAATTAGTTTTTGTCAAGTTTGGAAATAAAACGGGCTTTATTATTATTATTAAAATGTTTTGATTTATATTGTTACTAATTTATTATTTTATTTGTAACCGATTCTGAGATGAGACCAGTTTCTGGTTAATAAAAGTGAACTAGAAGGTCGCAGAACCTCCAGGCTGACAGAAATAGAAATAGCATATCTGTAAATTTATATATAGTCCATTGAAATGTTACAATTTGAGGGCCAAACTTAACATTTGTTAGAGGACGCAATTTTATTTATGGGACCTGTAGGATGGGTCAATACAAGCTTAACCTCAAGTTTGTGGGGTTGGCGTGCTTGTCCCCCGGCCGCCATCTTGGAAAAAGGGGTCCAAAAACCACGTTTTTGGCTATATCTCCTAAACTATCCATCGTACATAAAACTTGTAAAGACACATTTTGTAGCAAATCGCTGTGCCTACAATTATGTCTTTGTAACTTTTTATCATAAATCCAAAATTCAAAAAGTTATAAGTAAAAAGTGAAAATATTTCCTTTTTCTAAATTTGACTAGGCGCGTCAATGCTCATGACAAGCCGATCAAAACAGCAGTTTTACCTTACTTTTATGATCTCTCGTTTATTTTAAACAAATTTCCTAAATATTTTTTTTTTTTCATTCCTACAATTTTACTTATTGGTATTCCTGGTAGGCCTATTCCACAGACAACTTGCTGATATGGTAATCTTCGACATAATTATTATATCAATCAGTTATTAGAATGGTAGCTAGCTATCGCACGCACGCCAACCCCACAAACTTGGAGTTAAGCTTGTATTGACCCCCCCTACATGTTCCATAAATAAAATTGCGTCCTCTAAAAAACGCAACCCCAAATGTAACTTTTCAATGGACTAATAAGTCACCTTTAGTGCTTCTAAAACGACTTACATGCACGCGCATTACATTTCAAAATTTATTTTGTTTTTGGAATTTGATTTAATTTTGCACTACATTTTGAATTAATATTTAAAGAACAAAATTGTTACCATCAAATTTTTGAAGTGAAACTTCTTTATCGGGGTTGGAAAAAAATTTAGTGTAACATTTTTGCGTTACGCGTCACATTTTTCCGTTACGCGCCATGTTGCTTTTTGAAGTCAAACTTCTTTATCGGCGTTAAAATATGACATATAGTATGTTTTTGACTTTGAAGTTTGACAACGGATTACATTTTCGAAGTCAAACTTCTTTATCGGCGTTAAAAAATGACATATATGTAGTATGTTTTTGACTTTGAAGTATGACAACGGATTACATTTTCGACTTGAAATTTGCTAATCGCAATTAGCAGCAATTAATTTGTAAATTGTATGCTAGGCAGTGTATCAAAATTTACTGTGTTTAAAGAAATAGTTTCTAATAAGGTCATAAAGAAGTTTCACTTCTTACGTGTGTACACCTAGTAAACGCACACATTTTTTTTTACACCCGAATCTCATGATTATACGAATTGCATGTCGCCATCGGACAGTATTAATTTTGTAAGATCATTTAATTTAATGATAGCCTCATTTCAATGTTAGGATAGGGCTTATGAAAACCAAACCGCAGATAATTATATTTTTATATCTAAATATAAATCACAAATGATTTGTTGCGAGTATGCCTTATACAGCGATAGAAAATCTTGATGTATGGCACCACGCCAGGGCTCACATGTACACATATGTTCGTTGCGATCATTATCAGTATAAAGAAAATTGCTTCCAATATAGATAAAACTGTGACTGGCATGTAATCTAAACAGCTTCCTTATAATTAAACAAAATCGCAAAGGATAAATGCTACATGATAAAACTCCCTTTTTTTGCATACAGACTCTGCATACAACTTTTGATAAGAGCAGTTTATTTAGATGTCCTAACATTCGGATAGTCCAGATATCCAGTAAATGGTTTATTACAGCCACAGCTGACATCGGAATATTGGGCGTTGACATATATTATATAACGAAGGGCTAAGTCGGCCACCAAGAAGAAGCTAGTGCTCAGCAAGGCAAGACGGCCAAAGCTTGCAACTCTATAACTCGCAAATTCCACACCAGCATTAATATTATTATTTAAAATATTGAATAAACTGAACCCATCCTTATACTTATGTATACTTTACGATCTTTCCGTTATATCTGAAGGCAATCTGAAATCAAACAGTCGTTGGGTGAAGTTTCTGTTACCTCTAAGTAGAAATAAATATTGTTTTACTGAGATGAGATTCTACTTACCTGTCTAAGGACCCCTATGGATAAGGGATTGCATAGAGGAACTTGTATTTTATATAAACCATTGAATTTGTAGTTGCATTGCCACTGTCCACTAATATATTATGTAGCTCATTTGTAAAGTTACTTTCATTAAGATTAAAATGATTATGATAAAAATTCAAATGTAATGTTCTCGCATATAATACTGTTTTCTTTAAAACTCATATAATAAGGTTTTAAAATGCAGCGAGAGACTGGAGTGTTCGCCTTAATAACATCTTTTATCTCGAGGCTGTATTAATTTACGGGAAACTCATTCATCACAGGAATTTGCAGTTGCGGTGGGTTTGGCCTGTTACTGCATTCTATACCGGAATAGTGTCAGCTATAAATCCCACACAGTTACATTCTTAATTTCCACAACTGCTATATGACCAACTAACCGACCGCCAATAGTATGTCAGTTAACAAAAATTAATTGTGAAAGTTAAATACAATGCAATTTTTATTTCTCAATTTTATATCGGATATATTGTCTTAATAACGTAATTTATTTATTTAGAAAAGCACATACATTACCAAGCCAATACGATATTGTCCAAAAAAAATATAATACTATATAATAAGTTGAGAACATGCCAAAGAGGAATGGACAGAAGCGCGGTGAGTGTAATACTGAGGCATCGCCATAAAGCAGAAGATAAACGACCAAAATAAATTATAAAGAAAATAATCCAACCGAAATGGCACTGGACCGGGTACATGACGGGAGCAGTTTGAAATGGACTATAATTATTACAGAATGGCAACCACGAGATGGAAAAATGAAAAGAGGAAGACAGTGCAAGAGATGGGCAGACGATATAAAGAGAATAGGAGGCACAACTTGGACAAGAAGAGCTAACATTGGAAAATAATGAAAGCAGCTGTATGAGGCCTATATCATATGTGTCACAGGACACCCTCATCACCAAAATCGGCACAAGTTAGGTTATCTGACTAAAACAAATGTTTATATATATTATACTGGGTGTCAGCAATAAAGGCTTAATAATAATAATATACAATATCGCTACTGTGATCTCACTCTGCGACCATATAAAGATGTCGACAGTGTCGGAGATAGCATTCAGTAAGGGCAACGTCTTTGTTAAGTTTATTATGATCTTTATTATGTGATACGAATTATCGTACAGAATTACGATTTCATAGAAACTTTATCTGATTATCGTAATCGTAAATGATGTAGGACACGCCTTTATCAACTATGAGGTCGCGTCTTCAAGGCGTGTGAACGTATGATTTTTTAAGTGCTGATTAAAAAATTGTCATAGCGTTGACTAAATCGATTACCCTTTAAAGGCATAGATCTTCTCACATCTTTGTCTATAAAAGACGACATCTGAAACATGCTTTATTTAAAAAAATGCAAATATTAATAATGATAAAACATTTATTAATTAAAGTTCACCACATAATATAATGCTTATGTAATAAATACAAAAAAAATAAGAATAAAAACAATAACTTACCTTAAAATATAATAACTAAGATATATTATTAAAAGGAGCCCCTTTAGGCAAGGTTCCGAAGATACTGGAAGCGTTCCCCCTTTGAATAGCTTGACTAATTCTTTGTCCGAGGTAGCTGCCAGCTCTTCGGTCTCCTGTGATGTCGACTAACCTTTTTGATATTTCCTTAAAAAGCCTTATAGCGCTAGGACCCCACGGACCAAGGGTCTCGACACCGAATGATAAAACTATATTCTTGACCTACATATCATACAAAAAGTTACAGAGTACGAGCGCAGGTGTCCTAAGACTGCACAAAGAAAAGTAGAGGAAGTATTTCTATCAAACATTGTATACTATTGTTATTGTTATATAAAAACGAAGACGGAACGCTCCAACAGTGTGATAGCAGCTAACTGCAATATAGAATAAAGAAAGAAAGATTGATTTTAAAATACATGTCGGCTTGTACACTATTTTTTTACATTAAATTGTAAAACAACGCCAAATGAACGAGAGATGAACACTATTTACGTTGTTTGCTTTTTATCTTAATTAATTTGCTTGCATAATGGCAGCACATTTTGGCATATTAATAACGTTCGTGAAACTAATTAATTAAAAGTTTGTTTCTATTTGCTTTAAACTATCATAAATCCATGGTTTGTTTACATTAAATTATTTCACATTAATATAGAGGGATAAAGTCATAAATGGTATGTCATCTAAGTTCTTAAATGTGGTACAGAATGTTTTACGAAAATACTTTCTCCATTTTTGGAAATTCCATTTTTTTATTCTATTGACAATTGACAAAAAATCTCTTGCCATTATAGTAAAATATATTATAACTAGCAGACCTGCCAAGCGTTGCTGTGGCTAAGGTTTAAGTTATATTACATAGTAGTAACCTATTCAAAGGAAACGGTAGGAGAACACCAGTCATGGGGACCACCATGCTTTTTTGGTGGTTATGCCATTAAATTGTAGCTTATTTCAAACGTTGGTACTTTCAACACAGCGCCATCTGTTAGAATTGTGACTATCAAATAATAAACAAATATTTTGCAATAAAATGATATTGCGGGTATAAATTGAGATGTAAGCTATCCTATCTTTTAAGTTAGATCAAACTGCACACGGTGTGCAAGTTTGATTGAAATCGGTTCGGTAGTTTAGGAGTCCATAGCGGACAAACAACGTGACACGTAATTTATATATATTAAGATTTAAGATTATTGGTTCTCTTTCCGCACATACTCTCACGTATTCTACAAACTTGAAATAAGATTTAGGTGTTTTAATCTACAAAATAATAATTTAATAACTTTAAAGCAAAACAGTAAATTTGTTGAAAGCAAATACATGTAATTAAAAAAATATTGATGATATTATTAAATTAACTTAAATAAATCATTGTGTCAATCGAGTATAATTTTTTTAAGAGAATTCAGTGTATTTATTTATCAAAACTTTGTTGCATATAGAAATAGAATACAATTGACATAAGTAAAGGAAAAGGAGGGTAACTAGCGGCCTCATCGCTTTTGAGCGATCTCTTAAAGGCAACCACTGTGATAAGATATACACAGAACATGAAATAGAAAAAGTGCACATTAATCACGATAATTTTAGATCAGCCTTGCGATTCTGTAAATCAAGTATTTCATCATTGCTGTAAGGCAATCGTAAAATGACTGCTTCACGACTGATTTGAGCGCGACCGCCGCTGCGAAAACCGCTGTGACTTCGAAAAGTGAGTTACAGAATCGCAAGGCTGTTAGTACGAAACTTAGGGATACGATGTGGACAGGTAATGTTTGTACAGTAGAGATTTAAAGGAAGATAGAGCTAAGCTAAACGAATAGAGACGGGAAGCGAATTTATTCGGATAACGATGAATTAAATTAATTTATTCATAACGTATTTCATCTACCTGCTCTTAAAAGCGGGCACATTCATAAAGAAGGTATAATCGTAATGTCATTTTTTACAGGCTAATAAAGCTTGGACAACATTTACGAAGACAATGCCATAAAATAGGCATAAAATGCCGGCGCCGAAAATTTTTACGACTTTGCATTCATAAGCCATGAAGAAACGAATGATTGGGCAAAATATTTCTCATAAATAATGAGGATTTTCATGGAACACTTTCAGCGATTTAAAATGCAATATGTTTATTTGCAAATTGGGTGCACGTGAATACTTAGGGCAGTATTAAAATAAAAAGATTAAAATGTGACGACGTAATATGAGTACGTGCAATGGAAGTAAAATTCAAAAAAGTAAAATGGACTCGGCCAAGCAGTCCGAAATTAATTAAATTAATTTTTATTTTTTATCTGCCTTCTGTGCCTGACATACACTACCAATTTCGCTCAAATTTCCTCGTATTATTATTTACGTACAAATATTAATACAGAAAGAAAAATCCGTATATGCAAATGGGGCGCAAACGCCGGTGCGATGAGAGATGCTTCACCATAAAAGTAGAAGGGAACTTTGAATTATATTCTTTAATAAGTTTTCGAATTTTGGGTCCAAGCTATGCGGATGTCTTCACGATTTTCCTTCACCTACAAAGCATGTATGTGCGGTGATGTATGTATAGTACATAGTTTTACTAACGGATATAAATTAAACAAAGCGAACTAAATTGTGCTCGCACCGTTCGCATTGTTCACAGGGATGTAATTTCATCTCAGCTGCATTTAGCTTTGTTAAACTTAACTATCCAACGAGACTTCATTTAAGGGATTCTGAGGGTCCAATGCCCATTACGTGAGTTGGTCTTTACCCTCATTTCAACATAATAGTCATTGGGATATATAGACGTATTACTCTATTTATTTTCTTGTTAAATCTATGTCTTTTATTGAAATAAAATTATTTACAGAATTAATTGGCTTCCAGATTTTCCCTACATATTTGTTTAGCCCAGTGTAAAACATTCGGCAACTCTTTCAAAGGCTAGCAACGCACCTACTAAAATGACTGCCCTTTTTTAAGCATCTCATAGGCTTACAAAATGGTGTCTAATATTTTGAATTAATGAGTAGTAAATAATATTAAGTAAAATCACATCGACTTTTTAAAGCTTATTTTTTTATGTAATAGGAGGCAAACGGGCAGGAGGCTCACCTGATGTTAAGTGATGGACATTGACACACATTGCAAGAAGGCTCGCAAGTGCGTTGCCGGCCTTACACAAATTTTCTTACATATTCATATTATTGATAACCTGTTTTTGAGTAGTGTTTTCAAACTATTACTGATATGATTAATATGTTAAAACTTTATAACAAAACTGAACAATTTAGTAACTAATTATACTGTGGCTATGAGTATTTAATTATCATGCAACCCAACCCAATATTATTTTTGCAAATAACGGTGTAAGTAAATAGTTAACTTATGTCTATAAAGTAAATGTTCAATCGATACATTAACGTATAATATAAACACTTAAAGGAGTCATTATCATTTTTATGAAAATTACTAAAAATTAAAAATTAAGACTATATTATCAATAAGTCCGTTAATTAACATTGCTTCAGAATGTATCCCAAAGTGCACAGTTGCAAATGTATAAATTTTGTAAAGAAATTTTTAGGACATCCCAGGGCAAGCAAATGTCAAAACTAAAGATGGCGTTGGTGGAAAAAAACAGTAATGTTACAAGCTGGTTTTACCTTGAATTGAACCAAAGATGCAACCTTTAAAAGCTGTCACTTATTTAAATTTCGAATTCGCGCAATCATAAAATATAAATTTGAACGCGAAATCAGGTCAAACATATTCCTAAATCACTTGTGTACCTGGTTCTGGCGGACGATTTGAAAAGTGGGGATGATTCTAGTCCACAAAGACCTTAATTTATTCTTGAAGGGGATTTATTCTGTTGGAACTTGATGACAGAGGGCTCTCACGGTAATGTAGGTCTTGTCAGCGGAAATTGGAGAGGCCGCCGATTTGTTACGAGGAATTGAATGTACGTGTGCTCAGGTAATTTATGGAGCTATGCCGCAATATATCGGATCATTTGCTTTAGGTGCTGCAGGAGGTAATTTGTTAATATAGCATTATCAGCAGCTTAATTAACCTCAAGTGATTATTTTACACATTAATATTATTTTTTAACAAACTATTTATTTCCAACACACAAATACAGTATCTACAATATTCTTAACATATATAGTAATAATAATAAATAAAATTAATGAAAAGAAAAAAAAATTGTCCCTGCAGTGTACCTTTAATAGTATTTACTCGCTGTTCGAGCGAGGTGAGACGGGGCGAACCCCGTCCCCAAGGGATCAAAGACATCCCATACGGCCTCTCCCATCGTCTCCAGCGATGCCTGTTGTCTCAAAAATGAAACATTCACATAAGCAAGAGAGCGGCGTGGTGAGAAAAATTTTGCACTCTTTTGGCAATGGAGACCATTTGTTTTATATATTTAGTACAAATTAACTTTATAGTGGTGTTTTCGCTTAAAAAAGTCGTTTAATCCACTGCACGTGCAGACAAAAGTCGCTGCCGCAGACATCGGTAACTCTATTGTCTACGCGGATCTTTTGTTAATCTTAGGTATCTTAAGGAAGCAATTTATGTTTAATAGAAGATTCATTTTAGTCCTGGCTTCCGAACTTTTCTCTTCTCACCGAACACTTTCTACAAATACATATAATTACTTACATTTTAATAGATACATTCAAGAGATATATAAAAGTCGCAGAGTGGTTCCTACCGCAGTGAACTGTTTCAGCTTCGTATTTTTGAAGTGAAAACTTCTTTAGCGGCGATGTACACTTTTTTTGGAATGGGTACAAAATGTTAAACTCGCGTCAGGACAAATTCGTAAGACGGATGTTTTTTTAAAGGATTATGAATCTTCGTGCTATATAGTTATGGTTTTAATGCATTTGTCTCTTTCCTCAGATACATTGATGCAAGTGGACTTGCACCTTAAGCCATAAAAGAAGGTTTAATTTTTCGAAACGTCTAAAACTTTATTATTAACGATTTGGTCAGACTGACGCGAATAAAAAATGGCAACATAAAAAATAGTGGATTTTCCAAATTGAATTATTTAATACTAATTTTAATTATTTTATGTAGGTTTCGTAGGACGGATGGAGAATAGACAGCTGGCGCGGCGTAATATAATATAAATTGTCATGTTTGTGTACGATAGCGCAATAAATAAATACTGTATTCTACCACATAAATGATAGTACTTTAATACTGATAATTAAAGCAATTCGTGCAAAATTATTCCCTAACCATTCCAAAAATCAAAAATGCACAACGTTAATATTCAAGTTTTCACTTCTGCTGGCACTCCCGGAGTGCAACCCGTCGTTATTGAAGTTGTACTTCTTTAGGCGCGTTATGAAAAATTGATGAGAGTGAAATTTTACGATTGCGCGCGCACCTATGACACAAAATTGGCAGTGTGATATAGCGTGCGCGAGCGAGATGGGAATAAGACAAACTACAAGTAAAAAGAAATAGAATATGCGTGAAGCTAACTTCACGCATATTCTACCTTAGCAGCTTAACAAGAATTTTGAATGACCATGACAATTGACATCTGACAATGACATTTACCTTTTAAACAAATATAGGAGTTTTAATTATTGTTTAAAATTAATAATTATATACCTAGTTATTTTCATTATACAAAATATTTGTGAAATAATATAAAATATTTGTGAAAAAACTGTGCTAACCTTCCTGAGTGCTTCAATACAATTGAGGTTAACTATCCGTATGTATTATCGAGTATTATTGTTGATTAAAACTGAAACATGAACCATTATTAATTGCTTTTGTTTATTGCGTTTGTTACAGCAACTTTTTAGAAATATTCTACGACCCTATATATCAATAATTGAGAACAAAGATTTAAGCACGAATACTAATAAGGAGAAAATGAAGGCTTGGAGCGATATAACAGAGAAGTAAACATTTTAATAAGTACCTGCATCTCAAAAAAATGACCACATTATTTAATCAAAACATCAGATTTAATCTAGCAAATATAAGGACAAGAGACAAAAAACAATTGATGAATCAGTGGAAGTGCACTAAATTGAATACAAAAAAGAGTTGTCATCTTATCGCCGTGAAACATCAAAAACTGGAGGTGGAACAAAGCCACCATCACCTTCTCGAGACACAATGGTTTGAAGTAGATTTCAATGAATTTGATTGTGATGGTGTCGAGGTAGGAATGTTAATTATAAATATGATGTATGGTGATGTTCAAGGTTCAACCTTTCAAGCATAGGCATATGCTTACAACATTACTTTATTCCCCTACAGGGTAGTTAGAGATATTGTAATACCTCAAAACATCCATGTTGCACTTGTAGTACCGAAACTCTGTCCTGCCAGAAGTGAGCCCATTCCCACTTATAATGGACAGTGGGTATAATACACCTTAATACCTGAGTGCGAACCACTCACCATGATACTTAAATTAATAGATGTTATTTATATATTTCAGGATATTACAAATAAAATCATTTTGGAAACAATTGATATCCCAAAAGCAAATAAAGCCAACAATGACAAGGTAATAAATCAGTTTTGACATAACTTGAATACTAAAAAAGCCAAACAAAGGTGTGCACAACAGTGACAACATAACTTAACAATTTCATTATTTTGTAGGATTAAAGAAAGGTTAAAGAAAATCATGTCGAACTGAACAACAAGAATCCCCAAACAACTCCAAAGAAACCTACAAGGAAGACACCGGTATTATATTTAAATTATCTCTATCTCTAAATAGAATAAAAGAAAGTTGCTATCCAGGTCTGTAGCATGTGCTACAAATTATATTATTAACACATTTATATAATTATATTAATATAAATGTGTTAAAAATTTATAATATGAATTATAAAAATTTTAAGTTTTGCATGGACAGAGCTTAAATTAATATTCTCTTATTTGTTGCAGAAAGCAAGTAGTTTTGGAGAAGCCTCGTAGATGCACAACCAAGTAATGATTAATTTAAAATTACAAACCGAAATTCTGATGAAGACATTAGAGTCACTTAATAATAAATAGTATAATGAAATAAAAATGTTTTAAAGATAAATAGTGTTTTATTTGTTTAATGTAAGAGAATAATAATAAATATTTATTTAATTAATTTTTCAAATGTAAACTGAACTTTATTGACTTTAATGACTCCTTTTCCAGTCTTTGATTATTTAATTGTAATTAATTATTTGCATGCAATCAAAAACTATTTTTAATAATGCCAAAGAAGTATAACTTCTTACGCGCGTACATAAGTACACGCACCCTTTTATTTTTTAATGGTATGTGTCAAATTTGTGTTTACGCTATTACGGTAAGAGGGATGAGTACTTCACAAATAAGACAGTAAGTATATTATATTTGTCGTAAGTCTATGATGTTTTTAAGGTAGATGTGACCACAGTAACTTAGTCTAAATATCAACTATAAAGAAACGGAATCAGAGCTTTTGTCAATGAAGGAATGTTCAGCTAAGCTTAGTCGACTTAAAGCTTAGATTCAAGTTACGCAACAATTTTCATTTCCTACATTTTCTAGAGTTCTGATATCGGCAATATAACTGCAATCTTCCAGAGATTCTAATGAATTTTGCACTTCGGTTCGTTATACAATTCGAAATCACCTTTATATTCTTATCCTTTTATATTTAAAATATTATTTAACTCTATTTTATATTAGTAAAAAAATAATTATTTATGATTAATTTTCATAATTGAGCAGTGTTGGCCTAGTGGCTTCAGCGTGCGACTCTCATCCCTGAGGTCGTAGGATTTTCGGCTGTGCACCAATGGACTTTAATTAAATGTGCGCATCTAACATTCGCTCGAACGGTGAAGGAAAACGTCGTGAAGAAACCGGCTTGCCTAAGACTCAAAAAGACAACGCCGTGTGTCAGGCACGCTGATCCGCCTATAATTGACAAAAGTCATGAAACAGATACATAAATCTGAGGCCCAGACCTAAAAAGGTTGTAGTGCCACCGATTAATTAATTAATTAAATTTTATAATTGTATAGTTGTTGCACACTCCTATATGTAAATCTCTATTTATAACGTATATATACACGCCAATATTGAAAATTGTAATAAACGACCATATATAAAATGAATAAGTCTAATTGCAGTCTTTTAACTAAAGTGCTTTCGTCTCTTTCTTTCAAATTACGTATACCTGTGATGAAAAGAGACAGATCTTAATGTAAAAAAGGGTGCGTGTACTTATGTACGCGCGTAAGAAGTTATACTTCTTTGGCATTATTAAAAATAGTTTTTGATTGCAAGCAAATAATTAATTTGACAAAGACTGGAAAAGAAGTCATTATATATATATATATAATAAAGTTCAGCTTACATTTGAAAAAGTTAAATTAATAAATATTTATTATTATTCTCTTACATTAAGTGTAACATAAATTCTATTATTATTCGAATGTTGTTTTTAAATTATGTCCAATGCCGTAGCATCTTCCGTGGGCAACTTCATTCTGTTAATTTTGTGTACCGGTGCGCGCGCATCGTAAAATTTCACTCTCATAAATTTTTCATAACGCGCCTAAAGAAGTATAACTTCAAAAATAAAATATTATTTTGTGCATAAAATAAATGACGCGTAGCAAAGAAGAATTCTTAATTGTTAGTTACACTTTTCACAAATAAAAAAAATGGAAATAAATTAAAATATTTTGTCCTACTAAGAAAAAATTACCATACCCTCTTGTGTACTATGGGTTAAATGTTCCATCTCGACCGGTTAAGAACCACTCAGGTACTGTCATGAAAATGTTTTTCGCATCACAGCCCTTCCCTAGCGTTTAAGAGCCCTTAACTGTGTGAAGTTATAAACAAGAAAAATAAATATATTTTATTTCTATACTGTCAGCAATTAGAATCTATCATTAAGTTATTTTGTTGAATTTTTAACCATATGATTGATACCGTCTATTGACAATTAAATTGACAAAAATCTAGCAAGTGGGCATAAATATTCTATAATATAATATTCTATATATAATTTAATTCCTATTAGAGAATGACCAATACTACTGCTGTTCCTTCAAGTAATTAAGCTAATTCTTAAGAATGGGTTAAGAAATCAGGAAACAGAAGGCAAAGGAATGGACGTCTAAAGTAAATTGAACCGTGGAGTCAAACACGGAGTCAAGGGTTGCTCATTGTCAGTTTTTTAATGTAATTTGACTATAAAAATTATAATATTGTTATCCAAATTACATGTATACTTACACTGTTAACGTACCGAAACATAAACTGATACAACATGACGGGATTTGACGGGAAAATATAGCGTTCATGACCCCTTGAGAACTTTTCCACAGAATATGATTTTCCTCGAAACGTCTACATTTATGATTTACATAGAAGTAAGATTAGTTCTACGGAGAGCTTTCAATATATTCGAACTACGAAAGCTTAACCTAAACGTTAAATAAGTTAACTGAGTCTACGCGGTTGATTGGGAATACTCTAAGGCTTTGAAATTAAGGTAATTATTAAGTTGTGTTGCAATACATGTTTGATATTAATTGAGATGTCAACAATTATATTGACATTGTCAATCTATTAAAACTAGTTTTATATAATATAACAGCCATGTACGCGATCATAGGCGATCGTAGGCGATCATGTTAGCAAATACCTAATTGGTATTTTATAGCCTATAGATGGGTATCAATGGGATGAAAAATATAATAGCTGTTTAAATTTTTAACCAAAAATTTGTGGTGGTAATTGAACGCCGCACTTTGGAAAAGCATGTCCAGAGGATATTGAGACCAGAAATAAGCCGAGGCAGAATCAGTCTGGAGATTTTTTATGTCTCATTAAATTAAATTTACTATTCATACAGCCGAACACGGGTACATTAATTAAGAGTTAACAAGTAAAAGAATTTAAATTTTAATAAGTTCGCTACAAATTCAATTAGACTTTATGAAGCAGTACTCTTTAACTGTAAATAGCAATAATCACGACACGACATCAGGGCGACGGATATTTTAGCTACATCGAAATTAGATACAAATAAATCGTCGAAACTGCTATTGGAGTTACAGAGTACCAGTGCAGGTATTTTACTGTCGCTTTTACCTTAAATCTGACCATAACTAATCGATGGTTGTATAGTTCGTCATGATCGTAGAACAATGTTGGATTTGAAAAAATAAAAAAACACTTTTTATCATATTTGGATACTACATTGACTAAATATTACGGCTTCATTAAAAAAGGGTGCGTGTACTTATGTACGCGCGTAAGAAGTTATACTTCTTTGGCATTATTAAAAATAGTTTTTGATTGCATGCAAATAATTAATTACAATTAAATAATCAAAGACTGGAAAAGGAGTCATTAAAGTCAATAAAGTTCAGTTTACATTTGAAAAATTAATTAAATAAATATTTATTATTATTCTCTTACATTAAACAAATAAAACACTATTTATCTTTAAAACATTTTTATTTCATTATACTATTTATTTTTAAGTGACTCTAATGTCTTCATCAGAATTTCGGTTTGTAATTTTAAATTAATCATTACTTGGTTGTGCATCTACGAGGCTTCTCCAAAACTACTTGCTTTCTGCAACAAATAAGAGAATATTAATTTAAGCTCTGTCCATGCAAAACTTAAAATTTTTTATAATTCATATTATAATTTTTTAACACATTTATATTAATATAATTATATAAATGTGTTAATAATATAATTTGTAGCACATGCTACAGACCTGGATAGCAACTTTCTTTTATTCTATTTAGAGATAGAGATAATTTAAATATAATACCGGTGTCTTCCTTGTAGGTTTCTTTGGAGTTGTTTGGGGATTCTTGTTGTTCAGTTCGACATGATTTTCTTTAACCTTTGGATTATAATCCTACAAAATAATGAAATTGTTAAGTTATGTTGTCACTGTTGTGCACACCTTTGTCTGGATTTTCTAGTATTCAAGTTATGTCAAAACTGATTTATTACCTTGTCATTGTTGGCTTTATTTGCTTTTGGGATATCAATTGTTTCCAAAATGATTTTATTTGTAATAACCTGAAATATATAAATAAGATCTATTAATTTAAGTATCATGGTGAGTGGTTCGCACTCAGGTATTAAGGTGTATACCCACTGTCCATTATAAGTGGGAATGGGCTCACTTCTGGCAGGACAGAGTTTCGGTACTACAAGTGCAACATGGATGTTTTGAGGTATTACAATATCTCTAACTACCCTGTAGGGGAATAAAGTAATGTTGTAAGCATATGCCTATGCTTGAAAGGTTGAACCTTGAACATCACCATACATCATATTTATAATTAACATTCCTACCTCGACACCATCACAATCAAATTCATTGAAATCTACTTCAAACCGTTGCGGTATCATCTCTGCCATATCCATTGTGTCTCGAGAAGGTGATGGTGGCTTTGTTCCACCTCCAGTTTTTGATGTTTCACGGCGATAAGATGACAACTCTTTTTTTGTATTCAATTTAGTGCACTTCCACTGATTCATCAATTGTTTTTTGTCTCTTGTCCTTATATTTGCTAGATTAAATCTGATGTTTTGATTAAATAATGTGGTCATTTTTTTGAGATGCAGGTACTTATTAAAATGTTTACATCTCTGTTATATCGCTCCAAGCCTTCATTTTCTCCTTATTAGTATTCGTGCTTAAATCTTTGTTCTCAATTATTGATATATAGGGTCGTAGAATATTTCTAAAAAGTTGCTGTAACAAACGCAATAAACAAAAGCAATGAATAATGGTTCATGTTTCAGTTTTAATCAACAATAATACTCGATAATACATACGGATAGTTAACCTCAATTGTATTGAAGCACTCAGGAAGGTTAGCACAGTTTTTTCACAAATATTTTATATTATTTCACAAATATTTTGTATAATGAAAATAACTAGGTATATAATTATTAATTTTAAACAATAATTAAAACTCCTATATTTGTTTAAAAGGTAAATGTCATTGTCAGATGTCAATTGTCATGGTCATTCAAAATTCTTGTTAAGCTGCTAAGCTAGAATATGCGTGAAGTTAGCTTCACGCATATTCTATTTCTTTTACTTGTAGTTTGTCTTATTCCCATCTCGCTCGCGCACGCTATATCACACTGCCAATTTTGTGTCATAGGTGCGCGCGCAATCGTAAAATTTCATTCTCATCAATTTTTCATAACGCGCCTAAAGAAGTACAACTTCAAAAAAAATCATGTTTAAAATTTCAAATTAATCAGTTGGTAAAGTGACGGATTTGATAGACGCTCATAGACGCATGTGATTTTTCTAGAAAACTGTTTAATTTAATGGTATTTTTTTTATTTTGTTGAAACAAACCCTTTTTTTGCTTGTATGCGAATTTTCATATGTAATACCACAAGAGCTTCAAAATTATCGGGTATTTCCCGATAGGTTCGTTGCAAACAATTAATATAGTTGTCGACGGACGTCGTCATGACGACTATATTTGTTTGCAACGAACCTTGAGGGAAATACCAGATAATTTTGAAGCTCGAGTGGTATTCGGGGATTATTTTTCCGACCCAAATGTCGGCCAATAGAATTGCACCATGAGACGAAATGTACAGTTAACAAATAAGAATTTCATAATGAATAAAACAACTACTTAATACTTTTCTTGAAGCAACGACCAGAGAAAATTTTCAGTATAATACCATGTAGGTTGTACCACGTGACGTCGAATGGTGCAATTCTATTGGCCGATATTTGGGTCGGAAAAATAATCATAATAACAAAATATGAATTAAAAAAGTTATTACAAAAACCTAACATGGTTATATTATTTTGAAATGGCTGCCCTGTAAAGTTTACTACTTGTCAGATCCGTCACTATTCTACGACTATGACGAGTTATTAATCTACGATTGCGTTGCGTCAATAAGGGAAAGGACATTGAAATACAAACCAAACAGGCTGTAGTTCTACAAGAGAAAACCCTCTGCTCCACATGGGGAACATAGAACCTTACGTCAGTCATTAAAAGAGAAAATACACTTATTACGATTTGTTTATGGTAAGATAATTGCACAATATTTTACGACAACTTTATTATTCTTAAAATAAAGTCGTTTTAGTATATTTTTTTCTTAATACTAATGTTTTTTAATGTACCTTGGATAAGGAATTGGCTTCCACAACACAGTAATTTTCCAAGGATACTTGGAAGACTGAGATGAGAAGGCTAGAGTCTTACTTTTTTGTAAATAAATAAATTAATTTGAATAATGGATGATTTCGTAGCAGCTGTTAAATTAATGTATATAACAAAAATAATATTATATACTCGGCCCTTCTGTAAACACTACAGCTCAACTGAGCTTTGGCTGAAATAACAACGTCCATTTGTAGCAAAAAGTCCATTCATCAAATGAGATAACAACGTCACAGCGTTATCAAAACATGAGCCGCGAAGCGATCACAATGTTTTGCGAATTCCCCCATAGCAAAAAGTTAGTACAATGAAAAAGTTTTCTGAAATATATCATTTCATTTATATCCAGAGCACTTTTGTTCTCCACACGTTAGGTCACGTGCTTGAGTTATTAGTGTAAACTGTGTGGAAAACAAAAATTTAAGAATTGTCATATTATGATAAGTGCCTTATATATTAAAAACAACTAAGGTAACATATGTCACAATAAAAATAAATAAACTAAAGTGGAAATGGGTGGAGCACATGGTAAGAGGAACAGCAGGTCGTACATGGAAGAGAGTGGCACAATGCAGAGATCGAGTGCGGGATCTGGAGGCTTTTGCCAAAAAAGGGCACCGAAAAGAAGATTGTAATAGAAACGAGTTCAAATGTTAAAGTACCTATTATTATTATGTAATGTGTTATGTACTATGGTACAGTATAAATACTTTTTTATATTTAAAGACTAGTAGATATTTAGACAAAATATGTATATGTTTATTATGTATGACGCGACATGTTTCACCTGGATACTACGTTTTGCGCGTTATTCCCACAGTAATGGATGTGAATGCTTCTATTTCATCGTGTCTTTCTGATAGAAGTGAATCGTTTGGTTTTCTTATTTGTTTATTATTTAATATAAATAGTAAACTATAATAAGGAGCATGTTGTAAAGGTTGGAGGTGCTTACAAACATTTTGTGTTGTAACTAAAGTGTCGTGTAAGTGACGGAGTGTTTATGGCCAGTTCTCGTCCGTTCCTCGCCCTTGTTTTAAAAACTAGCAGTAAATGTTAATGATGTGAAGATATAAAGGTTTATTTAAATATTTTTTGGGTATAATCAACGCTGTGTATATTTATTTAAAAAATATGAATAGTTTCATTTTTTAAGCCAAGTTTCTCTTTATTCTTATTAAATGTCTCTCTCCTTGTACTTGTAAAGCTTACCTTCATACAAATTATCTAATATATAAAATTCTCGTGTCACAATGTTAGTCCCCATACTCGTCCGAAACGACTTGACCGATTCTAATGAAAATTTTTATGCATATTCAGTAAGTCGGAGAATCGGCTACTATCTATCTTTCGAATCTCTAAATGTTAAGGGTGGTCCACCCCTACATTTTTATTTTTATTGCTTAGATAAAAAAAATTGTTTTATTTTTTATGATACAACGTACAAAAATACATACAGCCCTTAATTTTCACACCTCTAGGATCAACCGCTATGTTTTATTATGGTAGATAGTTATTTTTATTGAACTAAAAAAATGTTTCCTAGAAATAATATACATGGCAAAACAACGTTTGCCGGGTCAGCTAGTTATACTCTATAGGTTTAAATGAAACAGTTCCTGGAACATGTGAAGCCAGTCAACTTGTATGTTTCGCAACAATTTCAGCCTGTCAAAAATTTCGTGTAGTATACAACGCCACATCAAAAACTTTATAAAATAGACATTGTAAAAATTAATTTCTCCGTCCATTAAACAGACATTTTTCCTCTTAAATTGCAGCAAAAGTACACGTTAAAGGACAAGAATATTTACATTTAATTTTGCTGTTAACAAAGAAAAGCTAATTCGAAGAAATGTTTTTAAAGATACTTTTCGTGTGTCGTGTGATTTAATGTTTCCGCACTTCTATTTGGCCGAGTGCCGAGTGCACTGCAATTAGCCAAAATTATTCTCAAAAACATTTCCGGAAGTAATTAGCAGTGTAGACGCAAGTTAGGGCCTGAAATCAGTTCACTAAAGTCCAACAGCGTAATAAAATTGAGAACGAATTGAAAATTATAAAAAGCCCTATTTTCAATGATTTTTTACATAAATAATAAATTTATCGCAGTATGTATAATGTAATAAGGTATATATTTTAACGCTGAGAATAAACGGGCGGGCTAAACTGCATTCATGAACAAACAGAGTAACAAGGTGGAGTGAGAATAGAATGAGAGGTCACGCTCTTGCATGGTGGGCTGATGAGCTTAAAGTAGTTGGTGGGGATAATTGGAAAAACAATGCTTCAGATAGAGAGATATGGAGCTAGTTGGAGGAGGCCTATACTCTGTAAGTCCTTGAATAAAAAATATTTTTTTCTGTATAAAATTTTAAGTGATCTTTTGTAAAGATGGATGATTTTTTCAAAGAATAATTGAGGCTTAGTAACAATTATTAGTATTACATAGAACGCTAAATAAATATATGGTACAATAAAATTCCGAAATTCTAGACTTATGTTAACGTAATACATAAAAAAGCAGTGCTTAAATTTAAACGTTTTTGTTTTTCTGTTTCTACGCGTGATTGCTTGTTTTTCATATCAAGACGTATTTTATATAAGTGACATGGAAATTTCAAGCGGGCTATTTAGGTATGGCATTTGCGGCCAAGAACGTTTGCAATGTTACACAATTATGTCTCGCATCTTGCAACCCTGTTATGTATTCCTCTGAGACACATAAGTATGACTTTAGTTATATTAGTAGTATTTAATAAATTAACAGAACTATGGGATTTTAATAGCGAATAACTTTGATTTTTACATGCTTTTTTGTTATATAAAAAACGGGCAGGAGGCTCATCTGATGTTAAGTGATGCCACCGCCCATGGACACTCAATGTCAGACGGCTCGCAAGTGCGTTGCCGGCCTTTTAAGAATTAGTACGCTTTTTATGTGTAACATTTTCAAAACATGAATTTAAGGCAGAAAAGAAGGGAAGGTTTATCCATCTTAGGGTGCGTACAGACTATGTAACCTTGTTATTCAATATTATAACATAAAACAATACTGTACACATTAGAATAACAACGCAATATAACATTGTTATATAACCATTTTAAATAACAAAAGAAAAACAAAAAAAAACGTAGATGCTGGGTTCGTCCTAGCATACATATCAATAACATGTTATTATAACATGTTTTATAACATTCAGTGTCCACATTATCTGAAACAAGTTTGTATAGCAATGTTGTATAACATGTTATGTTATATAGTCTGTACGCACCTTTAGACATTTGGATTAGTGAACTATCCCGAAATATATTTGCTCCATTGAAAGATTCTGGATAATTTATATAAAATTAAAAGAAAATACTTATTTAGATGTTTTATGTGTATTTTGCACGTTTTAAGTAGAGAAAACATTTCAAAGGTTTGTAACTTACTGTCGTCAAGTACCTTGAATAATTTAAAATTATGTTTACATTTCATTATTATGAAATAAAAAAACAAAATTATGAAATAAGTCTTTAAAATTTACAGGCGTCTTTAATGTAAAATGCAACCGTTTTGTGATAGAGAATCTCGGGTGCGGATTTTATTTGATTATATATTATAAGCTGAAAAATCTCAAGTGATGCGTAGGACGGATGGAAGCTGGTAGTAGCTATAAGGGGCTCGTGGTGTTGTCGGGCTCACTTCTTCGTCGCTTGTACCAGATATAGCCGTTACTTATAGATATTATTATTGTTCAAATAGAGGTTAAATTTTGTTTCTTTCTTTTGTTTTTCTTTGTAATTCTATTTACTAATTGCTAAAATATTTATCATGTCATCTGTCAAAACCAGCTGTTCCCGAGAACAAAGCAATGTTAATCTTGTAAAGAAGTTGTTGTATCTCATTGTTTCAGAGTTCCCGTTTTAAAACATTAGACAAGAAACTGTTAAACTTTAAGTTTAAAGTTTACCCTGATACCGCAAGTTGTCTAATCCCTTCTATTTACGATTTGGTTCAACATTGGCCCTATAAACCAAAGTAAGATCTATGTAGCACTATACAAATATATGTAATGAAGTGTTTTTAACTGTAACTTTAACAATATATGTAACTATATAGGTATAATAAAACAAAAAAATACCTTATCAGAATTTTTATTATTTACAGTTTTTTACAAAACAATTTTTGCTTTGATTACGTTATGTTTTAAATTAATTGTGATGATTATGATTTTTAATTTTACTTTTTGTAAATATTGTGAATGACTTCATAATTATTTTGTATGTCAGAGCAATGGCGCTGGTCATTACATGTCACAGAGCTCATAAAATATTTTATTTGATTTGACAATATTGCTAGATCTATGCATTATAATGGGCGGTCATAATACTGATTTGACAGCCATTATAATTAAGAAAAGTAATTTGTAATTATGTTAAACATTTAATGATTGTACAATTATTCCTACGGCGGTTTTTTGTTTGTTTATCACAAATTCGGGTTGCTATAGATACAGGTACTAGTTGGTACCTTTAAAAAGTAGACTTATGTCGAAGTTAAACGGCTAATGCCAACAAACAATTCTTTGTTAGCAATGCGGACGTCTTTAATTATCTTCAATAATTTAATTTGCAGATCCTATTTTTGTTAAAATTCAGATAATGCTGTCACGCTATTGAGCCTAGTTTCCCTTCCCTATCCACTTTGTCCGTTTTATCCTATTTTTCCGTCAATTGCCTTTGTCATTCCAATCACTCCGTCATGTATCAGCACACAAAAAAAAGCACGCGAAACGTCGGTTAAATTTAAAATTATGAAAAATAATTGTAAATACATAACTTCAATCCGGTAAAAATTGTTTTATTATTAAATATCGAATGACGTTCAGTTTCTCGGTCATTTGGAGGGTAAAACGGTAAAAAATTGTTTTATTATCAATTGTGTGAAAGTTATGTCTATAAAAGACAATACTATGTCATTCGATATGTCAACCATCTATTCTGACGCTGGATGATAAGCTATTAAGAAGAGAAGATTTATATTATTCCACTAAATAATTAACTACACTAAATTTTAAACGCAACTTCCAACAGTGCAATCTTTTAAAAGATTATTAAAGTGATTTATAAAATTAAGCGAAGGAAATACATCTGCTTGTGAATCGTTTAAAATCCAAAGAGACCGAACGAAAGTTTTCAAATAGAAATCAAACTTCAAAGCTTCGAAATACTTATTAAAAAAGTTTAAACTGTGTACCTATCGTGAATATAAGTAGTTTTCTTTTTATAATCTCAGAGATAATTGGCTATTTAACTTTTTAATCTTTATCTTAGAGAAGATACAATTTAGTGAAATGTATTTCTTATTTCTAAAAAGGAAAAGAGGAAAACAGAGCAATAGACGATATAAAAAGAATAGGAGGCACAACTTGGACAAGAAAAGCTAAGATTAGGAAATAATGGAAGCAGCTGGAAGACCACACAGGACACGCTGATCACCAAAACTGGCACATCTGTTGTATTAGATTAAGTTGCGTTGTGTAACTAAAACCAATGTTTATATGTATTATACTGGGTGTCAGCAATAAAGCCTTAATTATAATTTCTTATTTTTATAAAATGTCTAAGTCTTCGTAGCCCGTAGCGCGTGCTCATTATGTGCTCTACGGCGTAGACATCATAAGGATCGAATATCGAACAAGCTTGTCCATCGCGCGACTCTCACGATACTCGAGTGAGGGGGAAGGGAGGGCGCACGCGACGTCACTAATCGCAGTTTACTTGCAAAAAAATAGTTCCCTTCTAATCACTTTACTACGCAGCCAACTAATCACCTGCACTAATCACTAATCACAGTGAATACAGGCCTTTTCTCCGCCTGTAGATCAATTTTATAGAAAATGTGTTATTATTTGTCTCTAAAAGTTAGTCAAATCTGAAATATACTATAAATCTGATCATGTTTCAATCCTATCTTTGCATTATAAAGACGGCTAAATCATAATTTATTGAAACCCAAATTTATGCAAATTTTGCTCAAAATTCGGTGGGCTTAACTAAAATAAATCTTCGGAGCGTGTATGACAACAAATTAATCACGGTTAGATAAGTATGTCTCAGGAAGCGTTATATGAGGTCGGAGCGCCGTTTCAGGGGATACATCCTGGGCTCGAGCAACGTATAAAATTTTACGACCACACCGTACGAACATTATGACTCTTGTCTATCGCTACTTCGGGTAAAGGTGCACTCTTAAGAACGTGATCTATTCATAAGTTCTGTATTTATTATGTTCTATGATAATTTAAAAAAGGTAGGTGATCAAACTTTTTTACCTGACACACACCGTTGACTTTCTGGGTATAAGCTTTGAGTATTAAGCCAGAAAGGAGTCGCCTTTACGCGCGTCCCCCTCTGTCAAAGTACGAACCCGCTGGACATACGCGTTATATAAAACTGTTTCTCGACCCTTCCGCGCCATTCCGGTATGACGCTTGTTAGTGTAAAGAGCTCCAACAAAAATGACTGGATGCAGTGTATTCGGCTGTAAAAAAAGGTCTGACACATCGAGTGTACAAAAAGACAACGTGACATTTCATCTGTAAGTATTTTCTTAAGTAATATTATCGTATATTATAAGAATACGTGAAAATCAAATAAATATTCATTGCCGAGTAATGCCGAGTCAATGTTGCCAGTTTATTGCAAAGTTCCGCACTACGACGTTTTTTGTGGCTTAATTTTTTTATTTGCATAATTTTTTTACTAACAGATGGTACTTACATAGCGATCATATTGTTCAATGACTTAAGTAAATATGCTTTACTATTGATTAGTTGTCCTGTTCGTGGATTCGCTCACAAGTACTTTGAAGGTTTACCCGACACTTCAAATTTTCTTATTATACTAATGTCTTTAATTAATGAAGACAGGACGTGAAAAATTATAAAAATTTATCACATGAATTTATCCTAATAATGGTTATTTTCCTAAGTTGGTAGTTAGCCACATCAACGCCGATTTACGTCATTTTAGAGAGGGGACACATACTATTTTTTTATCGATAAATTATTGAACGAATGAACAATATAATGTAATTATGGATACATTTTTTTAGTTTGAAATAAAACAGTTTTATTTTTATTATAGATTTCCAAAAGACCCTATCCGTCGACAACAATGGATAAAAGCTTGTAAAAATCACAGAACATGGCTACCCAAACGTACAAGTAAAGTTTGCTCCGATCATTTTGATACGTCATGTTTCTTGTTGCTGGCTAACAACAAAATAAATTTAAAGGAATCAGCAACACCTAATTTGAAATTACCAAATGTAAGTTATATCTAGTTTCGATGCAAACATCTGGATCTGTAATAACGTATTACGTATTCCATATAGTTTTGAACATCCACTGGAGTAACTAAAAAACGATTAATTGCTTTTCCAACACCAATGTATACCTATTCTTTACTTCAATGTATACCTTAAAATATAACGGTATTCAGAAATTTATTCTGTCAACATACGAAGCAAATAGATCTTTATGATTGTTATTTTAAACTAACCTTCTACTTGCGAATTCGTCTGGGCGGATTTTGGATTGTAACAATTTTTTGACTATCCCTTGCACATTTAGACCTTACACATTTCCGGGATAAATCATAGTCTGTGTTAGTAGTGCTTGTTCCCTACACCCCCCAAATTTCATCGAAATCGGTCAAGCCGTTAAGCGTGAAAGAGAAACAAACACAAATAAAAATTCATACTTTCACATTTATAATACTATAGTCCGCTTTACATTTGTGTAAGTGACATATCCGTGTGCAGTCACATAGATACAAAGCTCAACTTACGCCTCACGGACTGTAGTAATGTTATTTTATATGTTATTTTGTAGGCTGACTTCGAAAAACCAACCGATTGCCAACCAGCGAAAAAAATGAGATTTGAGACTGAAACCTCGGCTAGTTCACCACCCCACTCATCAACTTTTCGCTCTGAGTTATCAACAAATTATGTTTCGCCTACTACAAGTACTAATGTTTCTTGTTATAAATTGGACCAAGAAACACCAAGAAAACGTAAATTAAGAAGAATAATAGTTCAAAAAAACAAACAAATTAAAAGACTTCAGTCGAAAACACGATATTTAAAAAAGAAAGTTGCTAGTTTAAAAGAATAAATTTTATCGACATTCCTTATCGACATGGTGGTAGCTCTAATTATCTCGGGATTGTTGCGTATGTGTGCTGTACATGTAACGTGTAAAGATACGATTTCTTTAAATGTGTGCGTTGCGGTTACTCTTGTGTAAGCAAATTAGGTTTGTGTGCGTGTGTACAAACATTGTGCAATTTGTTTCTGTAGTAAAATTTTGTCTGTGTGAGTGCCTCGTCCCCCGCCGATGTTTTGGCGGAAAAATTAATTAGCATCGTTCGAGTGATGGCGTCTCCTTTCTGGCTTAATACTCAAAGGGTATAAGGCATATCGGTTTCCTCACAATGTTCACCGTACGAACGAATGTTTAATGCGCATATAGACAGAAAGTCCATTAGTGCACAGCCGGTGATCGAACGGCGTACACTACGGGGTAATACTGCTCGGTTATATATAATATTTATTGGTTAATTCTTAATCACGATTACTAAAAACAAAAATATGTGCAAAAATATCTACAGCCTTTCATACATTTTTGCAGATTACAATTTGTTACTTACACATTTTTGCTTTGAATTAGTAATATTATGAAATTGATTAGAGAATATTATTACCTTTTTGTTTATATACCCTCACTAGTTTATGTATAAATTATTAGCCTAAACATTCCCGTAGTGCAGAACTAAATCACATCACCTCACCGACTCACTTCAAGTATTGCATAATTTTATTTTATTATTGCATTATTTGAAGTAGCTTGTTAGCTTAATAAATGTAGGCATCTAGTAAGGCATTCGCGTATGTGAGGTCTTCTTCGCGATATTGCAGTACACAAAGCGATATTTTCAGTCTCAATAGGAATACATCCTATTTGTAACTTGAATAAAGTTATGCTCATAGACAAAATATACATTGTAAGACTATTGTACTCAAGATATGTTTATCCTTATAAAGCCTTAACCAAAACGAGTGTTCAGTTACATTAAAGTTCCCTCCTCGGCTTAGTAGTTGACAACACATGGCGAATCTCCTGATAAAACTTTAAATGACAATCTTACAGCTGACTTTTCTCTAGAGCTGATGAAATAGAAGCTATCTATACCAAATATTAGTTGTTCTTTCAGAAACTAAGCCAAGAATCTGTGAGTCAAAGAGTAAATCTAACACTATTAATATACCATATGTAAAATAATGAAAATTTAATCAAAAATTGAAGTAATGAACAACGCATTGTAAAAAAAACTCGAATAAAACATTGTTTTTGTAAACTTCTCTTAGACGAAATATTTCGTATTAAATATAACACGGGAAACTAGAACGAAGATACCTAAGGTAGGTCGCATCTGCTTACAAAAGCTGCTTTCATAATTACAATACTTTACTAATGTAACATGTTACTATACATGTAATAAAATTATTTAATCTAAAGTGTCAAAACTATCTTTCAAAGTAAGTTATTAAATAATTGTTATTTTAAGTAGCTTTATATGTTCTCTCATCGTAGCGGTGGTAACTTCGAAAACCAGCTGAGAACTGATAGATTTTCTGTCTATATGCGGTAACATTCACTCATACATCGAAGGAAAACATCGTAGGGAAACTGGTATTAGACCCAAGAAGAGTCCACGCAATGTTTGAGGCACAGAACGCTCATGACAAGTATTAAAATAAACATCACGAAACAATACAGAAATCTGAGGCCCTTAAAAGGGACCGCCCCTTTATTAACATGTTTTGTTTATTGTTTTCTTAAATAGAAGTAAGTTTTAATAAATCCAAGAGTAGCGTTGCCAACGCCAAGGGATCAAACCGCTCGGAAAGGGATTGGTCGTCAACGATTCTGGATCTTAAGGAAATACCGCTTCATAACCGTAACAAAAGTTTGAAAAGTAAACAGTTCTCTTTATTATTTAATTAATTATTGGTTGAATGATCACTCATTTTTAAAAGGCCGAAACCCTGGAGACCCCAAAATTGCGTGTCAGATAAAATATAAAGTACAGTGTAAACTCTTTCTAACGAATTTCATGGGACCGAGCTTTTTTAGTCGTTATAGAGAGGTTTTGTAATAGGGAGGGAGGAAATAACGTATGGATATTGGGTTAAACCAAATAAATATAGCTCATTCTTACGCTATAAAGTTTTTAGTTATAACGCATGACGTTATAAAGAGACTACACTGTGTAAGAAAAGTTTAAAACAAAAAGCCTGTAGCGCAACTAAATTATAACTCATAGTATATGTCAGTACGGAGTTCGAATCTCTTTCCAACTTATTTTGCCGATGCAAAACAGCGGACTCCAATAAATCAAGCCGCAAAAAGTTCATGCATAACTGGAGGAAAAACACAATAAAAGTTCTGTTCCCCTGACAATAACAGCAACAATTCATTGTCCAAAATTAATTAAAGCGAAACACTCGCGATGCGTATGCATTTTCTAAATAAGCAACATGAATTTCAGTAATTTAAGTCGTCACTGTTGACAAATTGCGTGTTTGGAAGGAAAACAAATTACAAACTAGCAGTCCGTATTTTGTTTGCTGTAATTCATAATGGTTCTCTCGATATATAGGCAAATATGATACTATTCTAAAATGATTTGATGTAAATTTGACGTTTATTGACTTACAATGTTAAAAACAGCTGAGATAACACAGGTGGTAATATGTACTACCCGTGAAAAACTTCGCAATCAAGTCATTTCTGTATAGCGCGCGCACCTGTGACACAAAATTGGGAGTGTGATTATAGCGTGCGCGAGCGAGATAGGAATAAGACAATCTACAAGTAAAAAGAAATAGAATATGCGTGAAGTTCGTATGCCAAGAATTTTGAATGACCATAATGACATTTGTCATTTACCTTTTAAACAAATAAAGGAGTTTTGATTAATTTTTCAAAGAAATTTATTAATTTTATATTGTGCAATACTGCCAAAGCTACAACATACTTCTTAGTGTTTGGTAGAGATGTTCTAAATATATAATTATAATATACTTTTAACTAAATAGAATTTATGTTACACTTAATGTAAGAGAATAAAAATAAATAATTATTTATTTAATTTTTCAAATGTAAACTGAACTTAATTGACTATAATGACTCCTTTTCCAGTCTTTGATTATTTAATTGTAATTAATTATTTGCATGCAATCAAAAACTATTTTTAATAATGCCAAAGAAGTATAACTTCTTACGCGCGTGCATAAGTACACGCACCCTTTTTTTTCTATAAACGTAGAATAAACATTTTGAAAAGATTTTTATCTTGCTACGCCAAAGAAGTATAACTTCTGACGAGTGTACATAAGTACACACACGTTTTTTTTTAATTGATAAGCCCACTACCAAATATATCAAGCTATGAATAAATAGTGTTTATTCCGTTATATTTGCGTAGAATTCAAATGAGATGTGCCTGAACTCCTAGGTTAGAAGGTGGTAGTATCTATCGAAGCCGAGTAAAAGCTAAGTAAAATTAAATAAACATTTTCTTCCTTATTTTCCATTCTTACAGTAACTTAATACTAATACTACTACTACTACTAGAACTGGAACATAATAAACAAAACAAGATAACATAAAACCTAAACCTTAACCTTTTTATAACAATTTATTAATAATGCAATCCTAGTGAATTCAGCCAGTGTGCAACTAAATATAACGTTATATATTTTCAGTCAATTAATTACGTAGAACATTTTCCGACGGATATTTTTGTTAAATTCTTCAATAATGCAAAAATATTTTATGTTCGCGTTCAAGTATGTAACTGAATGGATACAAGAATATTTCATCGAAATTTTTAACAATCTTGCACCTAACTCGGCTCGTTATTTGGGAGATATTCTGTATTGAAGCGTATAAAACTATTGTTGAATAACAGAACATTCGAGATAATTCTGTCGGCTATAGATAAGCCTCAACGTCGTGTGTGAACCAATTTATATATATGTACTTTATTTAAATTAATTTAGTTCCTTCTATTCATATTATAACAACAGCTGATGCAATTAATAACCGTTTGTACTCGCGTTTCGTTGGCTAAATGATATTCCCGGAGCAAACTAAGGAAGGCACACCCATATTCGCCTAAAAAATTCGGCAACAAACTTTCGAGCTTTTTGTCACTTAACATCTACTGAGCTTCTAGCCCGTTTGCTCTCTTTTATAAATTAAGAAAGATATTACCCGCATTTGTTTAATAATTTTAATACTATTTAACCATTTACTGTGATAATAATACATATCACTAGACGGATTAATTACACAAGTTTGTATTGTCATGCGCCGGGAATCAAATCCAACACCTCCCAGGTTAAAATCCCCCTCCAAGCTACAGTAACTAATGTACATTATTATTTATTTTATATTATATTGTTAAATATATAACTCTTAATGTATCAGTATAACTCAGATCTTACTTTTATGATGATTTCATTAAGACACAACGTATTATAAAACTGTCGAGTTTGGTGAAACGCGCAAATATCAGCTTTTGCTTTGAATTTAATTTTTTGTGTTGGATTCATTCGAGAAAGACTATAGAATATATAAACACATTTCATACTCTCTGTTCTCGACTCCAACTCATTATTCTTTAGACTTTAACGCCCCGAGCTAAATCATGAATTGTTACGCTTTATTAATTATGTAGTCTCGAATTATTTTATATGCGCCATCAGCACCTCTCTTGCTTCATGCGTAAAGAAATACATTGTGAACCCAGCTGATATTGGACTTATACAGCATGTTAAAAAGTCTAATGGGCCTTGCCTATGAATAAAAATATCAATAGAAACGAATGTCTATAGTCTCTAGATGTATACGTATGATACTCGGGAGTATGCATAGACATTCTACAGAAGAAAAAATACTATACGCCCGAGGGCCGAGGGTGATTGTGATCGAAGATAACGAACTCGAACATAAATTGATTATTGTCACAGCTTGACATTCTATTTGTAGGCTTAATGGCGGATATTTCCTTATAGCAATACTATTTGGTGTCTGTGAAAGTAAAAACATGTCGATATAAAAAAAATATGTTTATTGTAGAATATAAGATCACCTTTTCCACGCCATTAAATTTGAATCGGTAGAAATCCCTACTCATCGGCAAAGAAGACAAAAGGTGTAGGCCGAGAGAAAAAGCCAGCGTAAAAAACTCTCAGTACTCGTTTAAAATTGCAAATCATCATACAAAATGACTATGGCAAACAACACTTATTTTAAAAAGATATACAATAAACTACAAGCTCCCTCCTTATCAGAAGGCCAAATCGTAAAATGACTGCTTCACGACTGCGCGACCGCCGCTGTGATAACCGCGGTGAGAGTTCGAAAAGTGAGTTACAGAATCGCAAGGCTGGTCCTTCAAAGACCGCAATCCAGCTTTACCGGTATTCCGGTATCCATGGGCTGGAATAGCTGCCTTTATGGCTGATCTCTTGGCCCCCTTAGTTTTAATTGGTTTGGTTTATATATGATGGAATTTTCATTTTCCTCATTCCTTTTGCCCTAACCTACTCATTAAGTCAAAAGGAATGATAAAGACAATTATCAAAAAAAGAGGGTAAGATAGACAAAGTGGACGGGGATGGGGAACTAGGCACAATAACGAGAATCGTTAATTTGTAGATCTTGTAGTATTGGCAAATCGAATACAACATGTATAAAGGATTGACTAATTAGACTTTGACGTTATTAATTTATGAGCTCTGTGACATGTTATGTCAATGGCAGCTGACACTAGCGCCATTCACATTTCTCTATTTCATATTCAAATTTTTATTTGGTTAAAGCAACCGTATTTTGAATAATAATGAAACTATATATAATAATTAAAATAATACAGTTTCAATCGTTTGTGTACCATTAGCGAAACAAGTTTATCTATCTCCGTTTATCTATTATAATAAGATTACAGAAATGAAATGTTTTAACTAAATGAGAAACATGTAATCGGTATGTACTACGGCCCGCAATAAAATGCTTGGCAATGAATTGCGGAGCCCACGGAATTACTGCTCAATGGCAATTAAAACTTTCTTACTGATCAAAGTTAGCACATTTTCAGGACGCACTGAAACACTTTCAACAAATATACGAATATAACATTTTGTATGGAAAAATGGGCTGCAAACTGTTACGATTAAAATAATAACATCAATCAGTGGCGCTACAACCTTTTTAAGTCCTGGCCTCAAATTTCGGAATCTGTTTCATGATCATTTTTAAATCTATTAGGCAAGTAGGTGATCAGCCGACTTTTTGGGTCTAAGACATGTTGGTTTCCTCGCGATGTTTTCCTTCACCGTCCGGGCAAATGTTGCGCACATAGAAAGAAAGTCCATTAATGCACAGGCGGGGGGATCGAACCTACGACCTCATATATGAGAGTCGCACGCTGAAGCCACTAGGCCAAAACTGTTACGCATACTTCTTCATAAAATCCCATTGCTTGTTATTTCAACATAATAATACAGTGACGCTTCAACCCTTTAGATATCCCCTGTATACTGCATTTGTTTTATTAATCTTTTTTTTTTCTTTACAGAATTTTTAAAACATTCTATTGCTAGTCAACTGGAAGACAAAGCTACGCTTTGAACAGAGTAAACGGGCCTGTCTGCCTTATAGAAATTGTAGTTATCTTGGAGGATACTGTTCTTACCAATAATTAAAATAGTTTATAATGTATTTTGAAGTTTTTTTAAACATTTATAATAATTGTGTTTTATATGCTTATATAAAACATATATCCTATATGTATTATTAATCTACGCGTCTTAGTAATACATTCATTCAATAATAATATATACCATACAATTCCTAACTCTCAGTTAATTGGAAATTTACGTCTGACATTAAGTGCGACGACAACTTGTGATTAGTTGGAGATGTGTATAATTTAGATGTTGACTAGGAATAAGAACTTTAGATACTTCTGTTTCCAAAGCAACCAATAAACCGCAAATTGACGGAATATTTTGTCAGTCTTTGAATGTTTGTTTAAAAAGGAGGGTTTGTTTGGATTAATACCTGCGCTGAGTTTCTTCATCAGACGTCGGACTACAAAATTCCACCTGACTTAGGGTCCTTCAAGAAAAGATCGTACCAATTCTTAAAAGGCCGGCAACGCACTCGAGAGCCCTCTGGAAGTGTTCATGGGCGGCGGTATCAATTAATATCAGATGAGCCTCCTGCCCCCCGTCCTATAAAAGAAGAGGCCCAAAATCAATTGATTATTTATGTGATATATCGCTCGGGTCGCCTATGAACAGGGTTTAAGTTTACGGACTATTTAAAGACGTGCCGTGAACACTACATCAGAAAAGAAACTTAGTTACCTTTTTAGACCATGTTGATCAATGATTAAGTTAATATAACCTATAAATACTAACTTGAAATAACGTCTGCTTTAGCTGACGTGGGTTAAAGTATTTCGTACAGGTGTTTAACTTTAATTAAGTAATAATTTAACATCAGGTGAAACTCCTGCCCGTTCGCCCCCTGTTCTATAAAAAAATTACATCGAGAAATAATGATTTCACTAATTGTAATTTCACCTTAAAATAAATATTTAAAATAATATTTGTTAAGGGAACAATAACTTTAATTGTACATAAAACTAATACACAACAGACCTTATTTACTTACCTCGTGACCATATAAAAAAGCAAATCACTATTACAAAAAAGCACCAGATCTGAGGTCACAATTTATCAGAATTGTCGACCAGGCGCTACTAAATCTTTGATTAGCTCCTGTGCACATGTATATGGTCCGAGAATCTCTAACGAAAAGTGAACAAAACGGAAATCTTAAATCTCGTTCTCGGTAAATTATTGTTTCACCTATTGAATTAAGCCGCGCAAACAAGGCCACACATAACAAAAAAACAGAATAAAAAGAACAAGATATAACCACTGTCTGGCCTCGGTAAGTGCGGACGTCGTGCACAAACATAATGCTTATAATTAATAAGTTAACAGAAAAGACTTTTAATTATGAAGCATACTAAAAGAACCTAAGAAAGTGATAATAGAAAGCCCACCTTTATTCGGATGTTCGATACGGAAAAATATAACTACATTTATTGATATCTTTAGTTTTAATAATTCTACTCTTTAAATAAAAATATTTATATGCCCATATCAATCTGGTGTCTCATCAAAAATTTGTACACACTTTAAGAACATACATACCATAAATATCTCTCCATTTTTTGAAAATATATCTGGGTAGAGGTAAATCTATTTTTACATCACGTTGTGTTGTCAGCGTACATGCGGGCAAGCGTTATCAAGATAAAATGTTCACCAATTTGTCGTTTGGAAGTTGCTAGAAATTACACAATATTTATAGTATACAAACAAATTCGTAACATTTATTTGTTAATGAAAAGGCCACTGCAATAACAGAAGGTACAAATAAAAACTTGAACCCAAAGCGGGCAATTATCATAAGCGGTACAAATACTATAAGCGTACGATGTCGATCTGAACCACCGCCGCTATTCTCGAAATGAAACTCGGAGTGGAGTTATAATTGTTACCGTTTATTGGTCGAACGTTAGTGATGGTGACACAAAATAATACAGCGAAGCGAGCTTATAACTAACGTCCGTCCGGCACGGCTGCGTAAATCTATCTGAAGCTACTATACAAATAAAAACTTAAAACTAAACCTAAACTACCACGCTGGTCAAAGGGACGACCGACCCTTCCGCTACCTGCGCACCCGCCGACCGTTTCCAAGAATAACATCTGGCTTGCAGCTTCGTTCGTCGGCTTTCTTAACTGAATACGAACAATAGTTCGTTGTCCGTAACAGTCTCCCCTCAGCGAAACCTTCCTATGACGTGAAGCTTTCCGTAGGTAGGACAACGATGCGCGTCACTGGTCGTCTCAGCTTATGAAGTTTCGTTTCCACTTCTACTGATCGGGTTTCTCCATCAGGCCCTCTATGCGTTTTCGTAACAATTCCCCGCGGCCAAACATTGCGCGGCAGCAAGGGATCCATAATGATGACCACATCGCCGATCTTTACAGGGCTTTTCATTCTTGGCGTGTGTCCCCTGGCGTTTAAAGTAGGAAGATATTCCTTAACCCATCTTCGCCAAAATTCATCGGCTAATGCTTGCGCCGTCTTCCACGTTCTTTTAGTAACGTGCGGTGAGGTGCCTAATATAGGCATTGCGTCTGGAGCTCCAAGCAGAAAATGATTTGGAGTTAAAGCCTCTGGGTCGTCCGGATTTACTGGAACGTGCGTTAGTGGCCTTGCGTTCACACTGTACTCTATTTCAGTCATAAACGTGGTGAAAGTTTCCTCCTTAGGGTACTTCTCTGTCAAGACGATTCTTATGGCGTCTTTTATTGTTCTTATTAAGCGTTCCCATGCACCGCCTTGATGCGGGGCTCCTGGAGCAATGTATCGCCATTCTGTCCGTTGAACTAGACATAAATTCTCGATCTCTGGAGTCCATTTTTCCATCGCTTTCCTCAGTTCTAAGTCTGCGCCTTTGAAGTTGGTCGCATTATCAGAATATATAATTTGCGGCCAACCTCGTCGCGCCGCCATTCTTCTTAGTGCCATCAGAGCCGAGTCCGTAGAAAGCGATGCAACTATCTCAATATGTACAGCTCTTGTACTTAGACACGTAAATATTGCTCCCCATCGCTTTTCATGACGGCGTCCTATCGTTACACAAATTGGGCCGAAATAGTCCATTCCACAATTTGTAAATGGTCGAATATGAGCTTCGGTTCGAACTCTAGGTAGTAAGCCAAAGTTAGGTTTTGTTGGCGCCTTTTTTCGAAGCACACACAATGTACAGCTACGGGCAATGCTACGCACCGTAGGCCGAAGTCGCAGTATACAATATTTCTGTCGAAGATCATTCACGACGCGTTCGTTGTTAGTGTGCAGCGCCCTTCTATGCTCTTTCATAACGATCAACTTTGTAAACGTATGACGCCCATCTAATAGAATGGGATTTCTCGTCTCCACTGCTATCGGTGTTTGTAACCGCCCACGTACACGCAGTAACCCATATTCATCGAGAAAAGGGTCGTATTTAGCCAAACGACTTGTTTTCTTGATTGGCTTCCCCTTCTTCAAGGTGTCGATTTCGTCTTGGAAGCTTTGATTCTGCGCCTCGCGTACCCATGCCTGTTCCGCATCTTTTAAGTCGCTTACGCTTAATCGGGTACTGCGATCCTTAAGCTTGCGTATAAATAGTTGAACGTAAGCTGTGGCTCTAATCAGTCGTTCATACTGCGAGAATCTCTCTATATCTGGTAGATCGTTTCTATTGGCTCTCCTTTCGATTACGGTCATAATTAGCACTTGTGGCTCGCAGCTTTCTTTTGGCCATGTTTCTTCAGGCCCGTAAAGGAACGCTGGGCCCACAAACCACCGGTCATTGTCGGTTTTATGGTCCAACGTTATTCTTGTAGCATCATCCGCTACATTTTCCCTGGTTGGAACCCAACGCCATTGACTAGCATCCGTCGTTTCGGTGATTTCAGTCAATCTATGTGCTACAAAAGGTGGGTGCCTTGCTTTATCATTTCTGATCCACTGTAATACCGTCGTTGAATCCGTCCATAGCACGATCTTGTTTGGTTCAATTCTGTGACCTTCTCTAATGGCCACAGCTAATCTCGCTCCGATAAGGGCTGCCTGTAGTTCTAGCCGCGGTATACTCTGTGACTTAATAGGGGCCACCCGTGCTTTTGCTGTGATGAGTCTGACGTCAATTACATCGGTTCCAATTCGCCAATATGCCACGCTCGCATGTGCTTGTTCAGATGCGTCACAGAATACATGCAATTGTAGCTCAGCTCCCCTCGTGTAATTATACCATCTAGGTATCTTCAGTGTTTTTACATTTTCTAACTGACACAACCACTGTTTAAACTCCGAAGCTTGGTCAGTAGGAATTTCTTCATCCCATCCTGTCTTCAATCTCCATAACTGTTGTAGAATTATTTTCGCTGTTACGGTATAAAAACTTATTAACCCTAACGGATCAAAAACTGACATAACGGCTCCTAAAGCTTCTCTTTTAGTCGGCTGCCTAATTCCTTGCTTCACATCTTGAGGAACTCTATGAAGGCTTGTGTTAAAGGAAAGTACGTCTTCTGCGGCCTCCCAAATTATTCCTAATGTCTTCTCATAATACAAGGGTGTGGTTCCCAACTCTTTGGGGCTTGTAGAGCGAAGCTCAGGAGGCGTAGCTTCCACTATCCTGTGTGAGTTTGAATTCCATCCAGCCAATGTAAACCCAGCATAGCTATGAACTTCAATCACTTCTCGCATTGTTTTTATGGCTTCGTCTTCGGTATCAAAGCTATCTACGTAGTCATCCATATAATGATTTTTTGTTATAGCATTATAAGCTTTCGGATGTGTAGTACGGTAGCACGAAGCGTTGTAATCCCTTACGCTGTGTGCTAGAAATGGCGAGCTCTTAGCGCCAAATATCAATGAAGTCATAACGTATTCTTTAGGGGGCTTATCTCGGTTTTCACCCCGCCATAGAAACTTTTGAGCAGCTTGATCGTCTTCGTTTACTTTAATCTGCAGGAACATTTCTCTAATGTCGGCTGTTGTCGCGTATTTTCTCTCGCGAAACATAAATAATATACCAGGCAATGATTGCAATAAGTCTGGCCCATCTAGCAGCTCATCGTTCAAGCACACTTCATTTGATCTTGCCGCTGCATCAAATACTAGACGAACTTTGCCCGGTTTATTAGGGTTGGTTACAGCAAAATGAGGTAAGTACCACTCTTTTGATGTCAATATTCTGGTTCTTTCAACAGGGCGGGCGTAATTCTTCTCCAACAGGTTATTTATTTGTTTTGTATATGACTGTTTAAATTCATACGACTGATCCATTTTCCGTTCAATGCTTTTAAGCCGCTTAAATGCCATATTATAGCTTTCTGGGAATTTCGTGTTATCAGTCTTCCACGGCAACCCCAGGTAGTAACGCCTTTCCCGTTTCTCTATTGTTGTATTGAACAATTGAACTGCACGTGCGTCGGCACTTGTTAACCTTTTTTTTATTATTTATACCCAAGGCATCTATTGCAAAACTTTGTTTTAATATCGCCTCTAGACGCTCATCTATTGTTTCTTTGTAAACGTCGCTTTCTGCCGCCTTTTTTATGCAGTGCAAAACACGTTCGTTGTCTTCCATTAAACTTCGTATAGGTGCTGTACCATGTAAAATCCAGCCTAATCGGGTTAAAGATGCAGCCGGTTCATTTTTCTTCCCACTGTATACTTTTCTGGAAACGATGAGATGCCAATTGTCAGCTCCAATTAACAATTGTGGTTTAGCTTCGCCAATCATTTGTTGGAGTGGTAACTTAACCAAATGTTTGTAGCGCAAATTATCCGCGCTAATTCTTTGGCTACCAATATCGAAATCACGCATCGTTCGCGCTTTCAAAGTGTAATTAGCCCCCCCCTCCGTCGTAGCGACTGATGTCAATTTTGACGTGTTGGCTCTCAAAATCTTTCGTTTGAGAACTAACTCCTTGAATTTTCAGCGGCTTGCTTGGCCCGCTCACACCTAATTCGTGGGCTAACTTTTCCGCGATAATTGTAATAGTCGAACCTTCGTCCAGTAGGGCATGAGTTTTTACGATCTTTCCATCTCGGCCTCTCACAGTTACGGGACATACTTTCAGTAAGACGGCTTGACATTCATCCTTTGCAGTCACAGAGGTCGACATAACAACTTCAGCCTCTGAGTTTGATGTTGATGGTTGCACCAACAATGGTTGTTGTTGTGGCTTGTGAACTACCCAATGCAACAACCTATGGTGCGCTTTTTCACACCCATCAATGCCACATCGCTTTTTCCTGCACTGTGATCGTCGGTGATATTCTTCTAGGCACAAAAAACATGCCTTCGTTTCTCTCAATCTATCCCATCGTTGATTAAGATTCATTTTCAAAAACTCTTCACAATGAGTTGCATGATGGTTGCCGTTACAGCATAGGCATCTGAGTTTCTTCTGTGTTGAGTAAACGCGCTCATTCGTTTTTGATCTAGGTTTACTTGTACCTAGCGATGTCGCTGTTTCCATCTTACGGCTATAGTTGAAAGTGAGTTGTAAGCTCGCTTCTTCTAAGAGGTATTTTGAGAGCGTAATGAGAATTGGTTCTTTCTCATTACTATTAGCCTTACCGTAGTCCGTCCATCTAGCCTGATAGTGCAGGTTAAGTTTAGACACTATTTCTCGGACTAAGGCCCCGTTACTCGTGTAGCTACGATCGTTTACACTTTTCAACAGCCACGCGATGTTTTGCACTTTTATTGCAAACTGGTTAAATTCAACCGCTGTATATCCCGGTCTGGGTAATCGCTTTATTTCTTCCAGCGCTTTATCAATTATGATCTCCGGTCGGCCATAACACTGATCTAGTGCATTCATAATAAGCTCGGGATCGCAAGCAGTACTCAATAATACGGCGACTGTTTCTTTAGCGGCTCCCGTAAGACATGTGCGTAATCTTGCCATGTTTTCCGCTTTAGAGTATTTGTAGAGCTTCGTGGAGTCTTCATAAGCAACTTTAAAGTAAAGCCAGTCGCAGACGTTCCCGTTAAACTGCGGCAGATCTTGAGCATGTCGTACAGGGGGTCTGTTTGTAGCTATTTTTTCAAAGGCTCCGATGAGCCGTTCCATCCCTTGATCATGGGATCGCGTTTTCGGCACGGAGGCCTCTTCGATAGGTGATATGGGCCGTTCTTTTTCCCAAGACACATTGTGTTTGAATGGCTCCACGCGTTCTGGGAGCGCTGTGTCTTCTTCCCTATCACCTTGAGATAGATTATTAACGCCGCTATGACTTCTTAGCCATCTATCTACCATAGCAGCGGAGTTGTTTCCGTTCCGCTGTTCTGGCATGCATTCGACGATACTCTCTTCGTCGTCTGCTCTGGGTAAGTCAACAGCGATTCGCTTCTTTAACAATTTCATTTCAAGCTCCATCTCTTGTTCCATCTCCTGCTTCTTTAATTCGAACTTTTTTCTTAAATATTCTTTTTCTAATGCGACCAAGCGTTTTTGGACTTCGTATTCAGCTTGCCTTACACGGGATGTTTTCGACCTCATTGTATTTCTAGAGATCTGTGATGCTGAACCCACAGGTAACAACGTTGAATCAAGGGCTTCATTCCTCCGTATTGATTCAACTGACTCCCTGTCGTGTGTAATATCGGCTAGTCTACGTTCTAGGACTTTCGATGGTGATTCTAACGGCACGCGTTCTGTCCGTACATATTCATCAATTTCTTCTGCCCTCTTAGCTTGGCTTCTTGTGTTCATTTTGAAGTCGATTGTATTCTTCGCTTCCATGAACTGGTGGACAATGCTTTCCGTCGGCGACCCACAGCAGCAATACGTCGATGCGGTGCGTCACTTTGTACAGGCAATGAAGTCAACCCTCTGCACGTACTCCTGGGATCACAGGTAGTACTACCGATGAAAATCTTCCTGGGATCGCAGGTAAAATTTTCCTTCTTCTCGGCGTCGATGCGTAAAGTATTATTCTTCTTGTTATCCGGCTTCTCGAAGGACCAAACTATAAGCGTACGGTGTCGATCTGAACCACCGCCGCTATTCTCGAAATGAAACTCGGAGTGGAGTTATAATTGTTACCGTTTATTGGTCGAACGTTAGTGATGGTGACACAAAATAATACAGCGAAGCGAGCTTATAACTAACGTCCGTCCGGCACGGCTGCGTAAATCTATCTGAAGCTACTATACAAATAAAAACTTAAAACTAAACCTAAACTACCACGCTGGTCAAAGGGACGACCGACCCTTCCGCTACCTGCGCACCCGCCGACCGTTTCCAAGAATAACATCTGGCTTGCAGCTTCGTTCGTCGGCTTTCTTAACTGTATTGTTCGTTGTCCGTAACAAATACCTTCAAAAATATCTTGTTAAATAATTAAAATGCCTGCACACCAAAAATATACAGATAACGTCAAGATTTATATAAACAATTTAATGTATAATAAATGCTTTTATAACCAAAACTATTGTCGTCATATAGTCAGGATATACTATATAATAAATAAAGTATACTGAATAAAACAACTTTAATATATTAATATGTATTTATAACAGATATACACAGCAGTGTTGGCCTAGAGGCTTCAGCGTGCGACTCTCATACCTGAGGTCGTGATACGATCCCCGGCTGTGCACCAATGGACTTTCTTTCTATGTGCGCATTTAACATTTGCTCGAATGGTGAAGGAAAATATCGTGAGGAAAACGACATCTCTTAGACCCAAAAACTCGACGGCGTGTGTCAGGTACTGGAGGCTGATCACCTACTTGCCTATTAGATTTAAAAATGATCATGAAACAGATTCAGAAATCTGAGGCCAAGACCTAAAGAGGTTGTAGCGCCACTGATTTATTTATAGCAGATATTTTTTTATGGAATCAAAAGACGTAAGGATGGCGTATTTCTCAAGCTTATGGCAGCAGCGTGTCTGGTGGCGCCACGATACGTTCCGTTTGTCGAATCACATTGCAGCGCAACACGTCAACACTTTTGTCTTGGCGCTCGGTGCAAGAGTTCATAAATTAAGTAATAAATAAATCAATGAGCCTTTTATAAGGCAATTTAGGATGACGTTGCCTATTTTTTCACTTAATATTTTTCCTGTTAAAGGTCCCCGAAGGCGATTACATAAACAGGATTCAACCACGACCTTAATGCGCCTAATAAAGTTTTACGACGAACCCTTGGCAAAACGCGAACGTTCCGAGGCGACAATGCTTTTATCTTCTCTGTTTTACTGATTGTTTCGTTCTTAGAAATATTAACGTTACTAGGATATTATGAATTTTAATAATTGCAAAATGGCACGTTTGTGGCAATTTTGTTTTGTACGGAAATTGTCGAGGCAATTTCATTTAATGCGTTCTTTGTTTTGTAGCTTATAAATAGTTAATGAGAGGATTATTTTCCAAGCTTTTTGACTTGACCAAATTCATTTTTAATGACGTATTTTAATTCACTAAATTATATAATAATATTTTATTAGAGCGTACCATGTTAAAAGGCCGGCAACGCACTTCGCCTTCTAGCAATGTAAGTGTCCATGGGCAGCGGTTATCACTATCAGGTGAGCCTCCTGCCCATTTGCCTCCAATTACATTAAACATATATACCGACACGGAAAGCTTTTCTTCGAACATATTGAATATTGATGGTGTATTCTTAAAAAAACTAATAAAATTCTGCGAATTTCGAAATTTGTATATATGAGTTATTTTACTTGCACATTTCGGTTTTTCGGTTGACTACTCTAGTAAATAATGATTATAAATTAGACTCGTTTACAATTGAGCAAAATATCACTAAAATGATGACATAATTTCAATATAACGCAAAAAACCTAATTTAGGTAAAAAAAATAACTAACCTTAAAAATATAATAACTAAAATAATATACATTGAAAAAAAAAATAACTAACCTTAACATAAACTAAAATATATTATTAAAAGGAGTCCCATTTGGCAAGGTTCCGAAGATACTGGCAGCGTTACCATCTACATGGAACCAACTACAGAGCTGGTGTGGCTTGTGAAGCGGCTGAAAAAACTAAAGCATGCAAATACAGGGGTTTAGGCTCAGAATATAATTTTGTCCCATTCGGTGTCGAGACCCTTGGTCCGTGGGGTCCTAGTGCTTTAAGGCTTTTTAAAGACATATCAAAAAGGTTAGTCGACATCACAGGAGACCGAAGATCTGGCAGCTACCTCGGACAAAGAATTAGTCTAGCGATTCATTTCAATATTATATCTTATTATATGTACCTAAATTATTCAAACAAAGGTGGGTAAATAAACTAAAATTCATCCAAACGGTGCCCCTACAAAAATCACAACGTAAACTTAATTCTTATTCTAGGCAAATGACTCAAATATAAATTTTTAATTGACTAGCACTATTGGTCACGTAGCATTATAAATCGTTTAACATTCCTCTGTGAACGTATTGGAAATCACTTCTTGGCTCAGTACGAATGACAGTGATAAATAGCATTTCTTACCGACAGCTTTTTACTTCGCTTTCCATTTATGAAATTTGCTGACTACTATATAAGATCGGATATATCTCATAAGCACGTGTTATTTTTACTTAAAAGTGAATACATTTTTATTTTATTTCAATTATACATATGAACATAAATTGGTTACAATTTTCCGTCCACCAACATTCTTAACAATCTTTTTATATATAATTCTACTGTACGTGTATATGTCACTGAACTCCTCTTGAGTTGTCTCCTCTGACCGACTTGAATGAATTTTTGTCTATGCGTTTGGGTGGCGCCCAGGATGGCAATTTCATGCTTTGTTAAATATCCTAATCGCTTGAAATATCATGCAGGATAACGTCTATCGGGTCCGCTAGTAATATTATAATTATCTGTTTACAATATTAAGGTACAGAGTGCGACAGTAGGAACCTCTTATTGATGCCTGTGCCAAGTGTCGAGGTGTCTTTAAAGTTGACTTTATGTATGAGGTATGCCATTTATTACATTTTTATGTATTTTACATTACAGAGGCATTTAGCTTGTTATTAATTACTTTAATATATCATGTGTAACATGGTGTAATGGATACACATTACAAACATTTTGTAAAACAAAAATCTGAAGATTATAAAGTTGCGGAGAGTTTATTATTATTCTTGTCCGTTCTAGTCCTTTTAATTGGCAGTAAATATAAATTTAAAATATTTTTTTTTATAAGTATATTTTTTATGGTACAGTAAGCAACAACCTGCACGCATCATGTGTCTGCACGCATCATGTGTCTTTTTTTTTTTTAGTTTTTCTCTTAACTAGGGTTGCCTGGAAGAGATCGCTTATTAGCGATAAGGCTGCCCGTTGCATCCCTTATAATTTTTATGTATTGTGTTTCTTATATTATTAGCAACGAAGTGTAAATAAGTAAAAAAATAAATAAAACCTGCAAAACCGGGGGCTAGCGGGTGTGTGGCCGACCTTTCAATTTTAGCGAGAGTAAGAGTGCCGGAAAATACGCGTTAGAATCTGAGCCATCTCTGGAGCTCACGTGCGCTGCACAATTGGAGGAATACCACGTGGCCCGTTGTGTATATCTAGGGAAAGAAGGACTGCGGACAGCACTTAGTTGAAATATGACATACGGCATTAAAGTATCACACTGCATTAACGTCGGTATATTCTCCTGGGCATTGTACCCAATTGGACCCAATAAGAAAGGCTAAGATATCGGCTTTCTCTTTTGTTGGCCATGTTGTGTTAGCTGTATCAATAATGATACTTTTATTTCTATTGTTTATGCCTTTTGTATTATCAAACGTAAAGTAAGTGTAAAGAAGGTTTAAAATATCTTACAATTAAAAGGGACCGTATTTTAACATATTTCCATTAAACTAACCTAATAAATAGAGGGGCAAACGAGCCTACGGGATGCCCCAAAAGGGCAGCCATCGCCAAAGACAGCCATTTTTAGTGAGTGCGTTGCCGGTCTTTGAGGAAGGATTACACTCTAATTTTGAATAGTTGGAGGTCGTATCTCTTAGGGAAGATCCCACTCGAAGTTGATTCCACACTCCACAGTTCGTTAATATACCTACGTATCCTCTTATAGCCGTAGTGAGTGCGTTGCCGGCCTTTGAGGAAGGAGTACACTCTAATTTTGAATAGTTGGAGGTCTTATCTCTAAGGGAAGACCCCATAGGGAGTCGATTCCACAGTTCGCTAACTAATATACCTTCGTTCCTCTAATAACAGGTCTCTCGTGTTCCGCTCGCATCGATCCAGCTTTTTTAATTCCTCTTTTACTGTCACTGCCATTCAATTGTGGAATGCCCTGCCTCCAGCCGTGCAGGTTTGAATTAGCTAGGATTTCATTTAAGAAACAATTTAGACGATTTTACCAGAAAACATTTTCTATAATTTCATTGCAATGTGTGCTTGTAGTTTTCAATTAATTTTAATTTTGAATTTTATTTATTAATTCAAAATCATCAATGGTGTCTGTTTGAAAGCGTTCTTTGTACTAAGACTGTTTTAGAGCTGTTTATTATATTGTAAATAAATGTATAACTAATATTTTTACTACATTTAAGTTGGCGCCCGGTAGTTAGTACTGATATAAGTATCGCAATACAGCGAGGAAAAACTTCCAGCGTTAAAGGTAAACTGCCACAGGAACCAAGCTTTTTAAATTTGTTTTAATTTTCTTTTATTAATTTTTATTATTATTATGTAGGTTAAGAAAATTGTAAATATTGTATATTTGATGTTGTTACTAATAAATACCTTATATAATTATTAATAAACATACTTTATTCTGGTAAAAATATTACTTAAAGAAAAAACTTTTTAACCGGATTAAAGTTATGTATTATTATAAATTTACAATTATTTAACATAATTTTAAATTTATCCGACGTTTCGCGTGCTTTACAGCGTGCGTGGTCACGGTGACTGAAGACAAAAGGTGTTGGATGTCAGCTTTTTTGACATGCAACACCTTTTGGATGTCAAAAAAGCTGACATCCAACACCTATATTAACATAATTTTATAAATTTAAAATTATGTTAAATAATTGTAAATTTCTAATAATACATAACTTTAATCCGGTTAAAAAGTTTTTTCTTTAAATGTGTAAAGGTTATGTCAATAAAAGACAATACTAAAAATATTTCTTTTAATATAATAATTTACAAGTTTCCGTTCACCATACTGTCGCATTCGTATTTATTAAAACAAGTGTTTAACGATTATGCCTTGGAATTGTGGAATTAATGCAATAAATCAACGTCGGAACATGTTTACGAGCTAACAGAGTTAATTCCTGTATGACATGACGTTTATATTCGTGAATAATTGTTGATTGCCCGTGCACATTACGTCTATTCCTCGAAGAACCGGCGAATAGATTAATTATAAGGGAAATTGCAAATGTGGACTATATTTGGTGTATTATGTTATACATTATTTTTGTTTAAAGGTACACCTAGTAAACCTTTTGTGATGTATGATTTACATATTTCTTTTTATTATAGGAAGTTTTCGGTACTGGGCAAGCAATCTTGCATGTGTTTTTATATCAAAAATAAATCGATCGATATTTAATTTTAGCATTAACAGAATTCACAAGATTTGCATTGTCGATTATTTGTTTTATAATAAGATTTTGTTTAATTTTTTTCTTTTCTATCGAATTAGTGTTGGCCTAGTAGCTTCGGCATGCGACTCTCATACCTGAGGTCGTAGGTTCGATCCCGGCTATGCACCATTTCGACTTTCTTTTTATGTGCGCATTTAACATTTGCTCGAACGGCGCAGGAAAACATCGTGCGGAAACCGACATGTCTTAGACCCAAAAAGTCGACGGCGTGTGTCAGGCACTGGAGGCCGATCACCTACTTGCCTATTAGATTTAAAAATGATCATGGAACAGATTCAGAAATCTGAGGCCAAGACCTAAAGAGGTTGTAGCGCCACTGATTTATTTTATTTTATCGAATTAGTGTTAATGTTGTAAGGGTAGAAAATAGGGATCAAATTAATAAAATATATGTAATAAAATAGACGATTTAAGTTAAAAAAGTCAAGTTTTTGGGTAATGATATAAACAGCGAATATTCACGCGATGAAAATCTATAATCACAATAAGAAGCTTTGGCATAAAACAAAGTTTATAATGCTAAAGTATTTTACGGTATCAGGGTAAACTCCAGATTGCCAAGATTTAATGATGGTTTTATCACCTTTATTATAGATCAATATTCAACTTACTTTTTACATTGTTCGGCAGTAAAATAACTCGTATATTATGAAGTAAAATTTGCTTGTATATCGGAACAGCTAACATTTAACATTATTTATATATACAAGAAATTTTGTTTCATTAGATCTATTTAATTTTAAATCAAATAGTTATTATATACTAATAAATTGTCTCCCGGTGGGGGGTCTGAGAGAAACGACCACCAATTATCAAAGTAAGAGTGTACTCTTCCATCAAAGGCCGGCAACGTGCCCTCTTAAATAGGTGTCCATGGGCTGCCCTTTATAGGCGTCTCGTAGGCTCGTTTGCGTTTGCGTTATTATATAAAAGAAAAATATTTTTAAGCAATAGCATAGATTTTATCGCGGGTTTTGAGCGCCGCAACCGAATCAAGAAATTCCGTAACGAAATAAAACTAACACTCGATGACGTAATATAGAAAAAAATAAAAATAAAATATGTTTATTATGGAACATAAGATACATGTATCACCTTTTCCACGTCATTAAATTTGAATCGGTAGAAATCCCTACTCATCGGCAAAGAAGACAGAGGGTGTAGGCCGAGAGAAAAAGCCGGCGTAAAAAACTCTCGGTACTCTTTTAAAATAGCAAATCATCAAACAACACTTATTTTAAAACAAATATCGCAAATTAATTAGAGGTAGCCTGTCTAGCACTAGTCCCAGGCCCTTTTATCAACTAGATAATCGTTGACTTTATAGTAAGCCTTTTTACACAGCTTTTCTTTAATACATTTCTTATTATAAAAGAATTTTTAACTTTAGATAGTGCGTATGTTCTATTCTAGTAAACTTATCACTATTTTTGTATACATACATAATATTTTCATAAATATAATGCGAGGCAAAGGTAAGTATATTAATTTCCTTGAATTTATCTCTAAGAGATTCCCTACATTTTAAATTATAGATTGCACGAATAAACCTCTTCCCTATAGGTGCAGCCAATACGCGTTAGAGCGGGACAGAACGCATACTGCGTCTCATATCGGTTTAGCGTCATTGGATAGGCGTGTTAGTCTGAGTCTGTTAGAGTGGTAGATTGAATTAATATCAAAGAAAAAAATACTGCAAAAAATAAATAAATATTGCATAAGTTTATAAAAAATGCTATGCAATAGCTTTACCGCGGCAGTCCCCGAGTGCCACACGTATTTTTTTTAATGTTTCTATATTTTGAAATGTTTGTAACTATAGTTTCGTACATAAATAGATGACATGAACGAGATAATTTACAGCATAGATAACTACTACGACTAAAAATATGATAAAATTTTACACAGAGCTCGATCATACACTTCTATAGGCTTATTTAGTAAAACCAAGGTCTAAATACTTTGTTTAATGAGTATTCCTTCCTTACATTTTATACAGTCCACATAAAATCTCCTTAAAACTTTTTATCCACAGCTAAACTATCATTTAAAGAAGCATTTCTCAAGTCTCTCCCGAACTTGGACGGTGTTCGAGTATTTCCCAATTTCAGTTCGCAACAAAATCAGTTTATTCTTCACTGACGAATTGCATTCAAGTAACAATGTACTCTGTTGCAGATTCATATTTTGTATAATTTTAGCTCGTACTGTCGATAATTTTGCATGAAAATGTTAAGAATATGAAACAAAAAAGAAACGATGGATCATTTCGCTTGATTGACGATTTATCACGAATTTTGAAAGCTAGTCTTACGTTACGAATTTGGCAGTATTCGAATATCTCCCTCCCTTCTCTACTCAATGCATATTTAAATACTATTAGAAAAAAACAGTCACCTAAGAAAATTTACGATCTAAGGCCGATTTCAGTTTATTAAATAAAAATTTGTTGATTAATACGCGTGAAGTGATTTTTTTTACTTTTTTAATAATTTAATTTTTTTCATATAGCTAACAAAATGCACACATATGAACGTCAATCAATATGTATGAAAAATCGCCAAGTTTTTTGTTTTATAGTGTTTGTAAGGAGCTGCAACCATTACACCAATTCCACATGACATCTTAAGTAATTAATAATAAAATAAATTAAAAACAAAGATATCAGCAGGAGGCATGGTGAAATAGGAGCACGCACTATCATTCTCGTGGAAACAACACATACATAGTCTAAATAACCAACATCACCATCACCATCACCATACACGAATTCAAGTCCGAATAATATAAAAATAAAAAAATAAAATAAAATATGTTTATTATGGAACATAAGATACATGTATCACTTATTCCACGTCATTAAATTTGAAGGCATCCCTACTCATCGGCAAAGAAGACAGAGGGTGTAGGCCGAGAGAAAAAGCCGGCGTAAAAAACTCTCGGTACTCTTTTAAAACAGCAAATCATCAAACAACACTTATTTAAAACAAATATCGCAAATTAATTAGAAGTAGCCTGTCTAGCACTAGTCCCAGGCCCTTTTATCAACTAGATAATCGTTGACTTTATACTAAGCCTTTTTACACAGCTTTTCTTTAATACATTTCTTAAATTTATTGAAAGGCAGTGATAAAAGAGCTTCTGGGATTTTATTAAAGAAGAGTATCCCTTTCCCCAAAAAAGAATTACTAACTTTATATACAGATAGAAAGATATCAATAAAAATATGGCAGAAATAGGGAATAAGGGATATAAAATGGGAATTAAAAATATTCGAATTTGTTGTGCGACTTGGTAGTGCGACGTACGGTTTTACAATACGGAGGCGGTTCACCGGACGTCATTATTTCCTGCACATGCTACAGCTCCGTCGCTTTCTTACCGAATTATAATAACATTATACTATAATTTAAATTTGAAAGTGTCATTTATGTAGATGTTTATATTAATTTAGATGTAGTACTAATATTATTACATAATTTATTACAATTTATTACAATTTATTATAATATTATTACATAATTTTTAACAAAGAAAAATTATTTTACTAAAAACAGTGTTTTAATAATAACTTAAATATAACAATCGAGAAAATTGAACTAACGATGAAACTATACGCACTCTTTTTTCTTTATCTGTTTTTTGTTTTTAGGCTGTCATGAAATGAGATAGATGAGTACTTTGGTTTATTTTAACCAAATTTTACATGATAAAATAACACTGATTTAGTTTTTATTAATTAAGAGAATAGTAACGATTAAAAAATCAAAAACATATCCTAACTGTATACGTATATGTGTTATAGAAAGTGTAACGTACTTTTAAAAAAAGCACTCAGATTGAATAGTGACACATTTGTGTAAGTTATAGAATTTTAAGTTCAGTCACAACCAATTTCAAAATAGCATCCAATTGACCACTCTTAAACTCTAAATTTACTAAACTAATACTATTAATGTTTATTATTTTTTTAATTTTTTGCTTCAAAACTCTTACGTATATATCAAATAGTTCTAGTAATCAACGTTCGAAATTGCCAAATGTTTGCTGATATGAAAACAGGAAAACCTGTAAATACTGGCGCAGGGGTAACCATGTGCAGCAGCCCATTCCAATTACAGACAGGAAGTCATTATTTCCGGAGTGCAGAGCTTCCTACACCATTCGGCGCTGCTTCGCTGACCTCTGAAATTCATAAAAGGGACCACTTATAATGCAAACCCGGCCCCGTATCAGCCTTTGTAATTGAAGGGCGTATTCGTGTTCGAAATTGCTTATTATTGATAACTACGGATTTGTCTCCGACTTTATCAATTTCTTGGAAAGAATTTCGTAATGTTATTTGTTGACTCGAATTAATGAAAAATACGATTTTGCTTGTTCATTAATTTTGCGTGGTTCTTTAGATACGGATTTGTAATTATTGGTATTCTGTTGAACGATTAATATCAATAATTACAAATTTTAGTGTTTTTGCAAAATGTTTTTTTAGTTTTAAGTAGTTTACTTCTAATGTTTATTTTGTGATATAAATGACGTTATCATGATATTTATGATTTTTTGCTTAATTACCTAATTAGCGAACAACATTGACGCCATATTAAATTTGAGCATGTGAAAAGCGAACAAAATTTTTTAACGAAATTCGTATATTCATCTTTTATAATTTAGGTTTTTATTATGATTTACATAATGCCATAATGTCAAAAAAATTACATGTTACATACAAAATACATAGAAGAGAAGTAATGAAACAAATTATTAGTTATTATTATGTGTTATTAATTAATAAATTCATTTGTCATAATAATTAGCAATTATGCACGATACGTCAAATATAATACCATTGTTCAGTAAAGTATTAATTGTGACTATTCTCTGCCATCATTAAAGAACAATGACGATTTGACCAATAGGAGATACATGCCTAGTTTTTATAATCACAGTACCAACAATAGCGCAACCACGCGCGCCTACATATCGTATTGTTTCTCTTTACAGAATTCGATGCTCATTAAAACTGGGTATTCGAAACTGAAATGCATATATTTTCTGCCCGGGTATCCAGAATTTTGCCTGAAGCGTTAATAAAACTCAAAGTTCAGCGAGGTATGGTAAAGGTACAGTGATTATTTTATTAACGAGACTTTTATGCATGTTAATGAAAAACTTTATATTTCGAAATAATAAATCGAATTTTTTGTTGTTGCAAGCAGTGTTGGCCTAGTGACTTTATGATGATGTATGAAAAAAAACTAAAAAAAAAACTTAGCCCTATGTTGCGATTCTCATCCGTGAGGTGGTAGGTTCGAGCCCGGCTGCACCAATGGACTTTGTCTATGTGCGCATCTAACATTCGCTCGAACGGTGAAGAAAAACATCGTTAGGAAACCGGCTTGTCTTAGACCCAAAAAGTCGACAGCGTGTGTCACGCACAGGTGGCTGATCACCTACTTGCCTATTATATTGCTAAATGATCATGAAACACGAATCTGAGGCCAAATCCTAAAAAGTTTGTAGCGCCACTGTTTTGTTTTTTAATCGAATGTTTAATGATTTTTTTAAATATATCCATTATTTAACAAAGTTCGAATCAGTAATGAAAACTTGTTATAAAAAGGAACTTTACGTTTGCAAAGATTATAACGATACTTAAGGTGGTTAAAAAAATATAAAAAAAAGTTTGTAAACTGACATAGAAATAATTTTTTCTTTGATAGAATTTGTTTGTTAATTCAATATCGATACAATGCTCATAGCGGTCATACAATTTTTGGTACCATTTTAAAAGAACGATTTGTCTTTAGCCAAATTTAGAAAATAGGAAAAGGTCGCTAGGGGCCAAATATAAAACCTATATTATAAATATAATATCCAAATAATGTAAAGGCGGTCCATGACTTATACGTACAATATTTGGATATTAACATAAATGTAGAAAATTAATTAATTGGTCTATTGGGATGGGGTCTGGTGCACAGAGATTCAGGGACCATGACGTCTGCCTTTGTATTGCAGTATTAGTAAAAACAAAAATTTGTGACTCACCATTTCGGTGGCCCTCGAAACAGCGACAATTATTATTATTTTTCACATCAAAGTTTTCAATTCAGCTTTTCAATTCTACATGAAATATCTATGTATAACTATTATACTATTTTATTTTTTCTACTACTATTATTATTACATTCTTTTTTTTGCGCCTTTTCTTTTTTTGCGTCTGAGGCGCAAACTAACTGGTGTGGTATCTGGCAGAATGACCAGCGCTGTGGAACACGCCTGCTCCATAGCATAACGCTGAGACATGGCCAGTTACAACCACAGCACACACACATTACACACTTAAAATGTACCTAAATCCTTTAAAAAAATTTTGTTATTTTTCTTTCTTTTTTTGATTATTATTACTATTTTGTGTGTTTCTGTGTGTGTGTGTTTCGTTAGTAATAAATGTTATGCCTATGTCTATTTGTTGTATACTTGCAGTTTGTAGTCACCATCATTATTTATCAGCCGTGCCATTACTTAAGCTTATTTTAGTTATATAATTAACTCACTATTTATGAAGTTCGAGAAAATAGTTTACCATCTCCTAAACGAGCAACTTGATTGGCATTTAGGCCACGGATAGTACTTTTATTTATTTTTCTAGAAATACGACAATCTTTTGTATGGTCCCACCGTCCCACTCTTCTAAGGTAAACCCTACAATCTACCTCTAACCACTCGTATCAATTACGCCTGGTACCCACATTTTCTAGTCACACAAAACTTTAGAGCGTTTTAAACCGCTGAGCATTTAATGCACTTCATCTCAAATATAGTGCTAAACAACGAATTCTCTCTGTACTTTTACTCGTTAAATATTTTAACTCCAACGAACAGCTTTTTAGTAAACCACGGGTAATATCCACAGCGGTGGTATCATTATCTCTCTATAAAATTTTTAAATATCTTTTAAAGTGTAATATTTGAAAAGTTTTCTTGATATTGTCTCAGACAATGGGACATAGATAACGCAGTAACGGCGTTAAAGATTAAGCCATATAAACATATTGCAATAGATAAAATCGCAACTAAATACCCAAAAATAATTCCTATCGGAAAATCGAGTATTATATAAACGTTGTTTTGTTTTTTTCTGATTTTAATAATGTTATCGACTGTTTGTTGGGTACATCTACAGGTCTCTAAACGATTTTTTTTTTATCCAATAGGAGGCAAACGGGCAGGAGGCTCATGATAAGTGATATCGCCATCCATTGACACTCACATTGCCAGAAGGCTCGCAAGTGCGTTGCCGGCCTTTTAAGAATTGGTACACTCTTTTTTTTAAGAACCCTAAGTCAAATTGTTCCTGAAATACTTCAGTGGATAGCTGTTTCCACATAGTGATTCGACGTCCGACGTCGAGGTGATACTGATGATATTTTGTATTCTGCCTTGACGTAATGAAACTCATCTCAACAAGTATTAGTCCGAACAATTCCTCTGAACACTCTATATGGTAAATACGTAAAACTATTTATAGGTAATACTATTGTAGTATAGGTGTATACTGTATACTATACACTGTATAGTTAGTGTAAACCTCTGTGCAAATTAGTATTAATAATCGATTTATAACTATTATTCTTTATTTGATACCTTAATAGGCATCAAGTATGACTCATTATCCTACTTTATAAGTCTTTTACAACTAGCTGTTTTAGCTTCAAATGTCACTTTAAAATAAATAGCCGTGTATAATCGTATATTTTAAATGAATATTGATGCAAATAATATGTTAATAAGTCATTAATTTTACAAATAAAACGAGTTAATAGAGAGGTAATGACTCACTGAAAATACTATATAATAACTCTACATTCATTAATGACGTAAGTCGCGTTTCAATTAAGGATTCATTTATTAATTTAAAATGATCACTTAGCTAAAAATATAAAACTGTTAATTGCAATGAAAAAAGTAATTAGACAAGTAGTAAACTGTATTTGTTGAATTGCAGGTCACTGCAATAAGTCTACGTCTATAATTAATATAACATTTTGATGAAAAGAAATTACTTAATAAGGGTAAACTCTACGTAAAATGAATGAAGATTATCAAAGAGCCCAGGAAATGTTGATGAGGGCGAGACGCGAGTTCAGCGTGCAGCTATGCTCAGATTATCTTTTTCATCTTCCTGGCATTTCGTTACCTTTAATGAAATCCACTCAAAGGAAAGAAAGAATTTAATTTAAGACGAATCAGAAATTCAGCTGCCGCTTGCTAGTTATAAATCATTTGAATGCTAATAAATTCCACTATAAGCCCAGGTGCGAACAGAATTTTTTCACTCTCCGTCATTGTTTTAATAAAATGTGTAAATTACAATATAATGTTTACGTTATTATGAACTCTTTTATTAAAGCTCTAAGGTTTAAATTAATTCACTTATATTATTTTTTTTTTGTAGAAATTAAGGTTTGCTTTAGTTTGAATGGTTAAGCTAACTTAGTGCAAAGCTATGTTGACTATATATATTACATTGTGTAATTTCTACTTATAACAACTCAAATATATCGATCGAACTTCGGAGTTTGTATTAACTCGAATACTCTAATCAAAGCTAAATAGTAACTTTGATATTATATAAACTAAATGTTTCAAGACGTTTAATTACTGTGTGTTAAGGAAATCTGAAGAGTAAAGTGGTATGCATCGTGCCTGTGTGGTTGCAGCGCAGCCTCTGTACCGAGGGCCTTAGTTCATCGCGACATCTCGACGCGACTGCCCGCGTAGCAGACTGCGTAGCGATAGTGTAGATGCCGCGTAGCATCTGCTTAAAGAAATTTTGCTAGTTACAAGAAATCAGTGAAGTGTTTTTGTATCTGTTCGGATGCGACCTTATATTTGGTAAGTTAGATTTTTTTATTAAATAATAAAAATAAAACGATGCATTTGTAAACAAAGTTAACGAATGCATAAATTACAAACAGCTCGCGAATATTTTAATAGTCTCTCTATTCATAAATGTATGCATTTTTTTAATATGCAAATAAATGGATTAAGTTACGAAATACTTTACAAATTTGCCTAATTATTAAGGCCAGTCCTGTTCCCTGGTATATTACGGTATATGTATTTTAATCCCTCGAAAACCCTTAATTATTTATAATAAAATACATTAATTTCGATTTAACATTATTTAATTACGGGTGAATTTATATAATAATTTAAATACTTATAGACAAAGGGGTGATTTAGATTTAAAAATTAACCCTCTTATTATTTATGATAGAAAATAAACACCCTAATTATGACTTTTTTAATTAATTATTATTTCTAATGAAGCCACATAAATCCGCGAATATGCTTCTAATACATTAAGTATGCATATATAATATATATATATATATATATAATATTATAACAATAAAATATATAGTAATACCAATTTTATTAACCTTCATAGTGATAATAAAAATAATTAAAATGAATAAAAAGAAAATTATAACAAATTTAAAAAGTTTGATCCCTGTGGCAGTACCTTTAACGCTGGCATCATTTCCTCACTGTATTGCGATACTTATTCGTTGAGTGAGAAAAGCACCAGTTCTGGGGTCACCAGTACTTTCTACCCGGCGCCAACTTAAATCTTAAATTAGCGCTGTGCCTTTGGCCCTCACGGCCTAAGAGTCTTCAAAGGGAACATAATCGAAGTTGGAGGAAATACTCTTATATTTGAGCCGTGTATTATTTTCCGCCTGCTATGCGGCCACCCCAGATTTTTTGCTTATCCTAGAGAGGTGAGACGGGGCTAACGTATCCACTTAAGTAGCATCCCATACCGAAGCCCGTCCCATCTTCCAAGGGATCAACTACATCCCGTCCGGTTATTCGTCCGAATCCGTCCGTTTATTGGTTTTTTTTGTGCTTAAATTTTTTTGTAACATTTATGTTTACCTTAATTATCAGAAAACTTAGATAAAAGAATTTGTAACATATACCGTAGTTTGTACTATGTATGATGTGGTAAATTTTAATAAATAAATAAAAAATTAAAATACTGAACATCTTCGTCAAATAACGATTTTAGTGTAAAATAAGGCACCGAAATATTCTTTTGTCATACTTTTTAAGTCCAAAAGCTCATCATAACAAGATCAGTCACTTCTTTTGAAAGAAGTTATAACTTTGCAACTTGAAGTATTTTTCTTTAAAAGAAATGATAGCTTGATCAAAGCGCTTTGTGTATGACATACGCTATACATAAACACAATAGAGACATTTTTTAATTAATTTATTACAGAGCAAATATATATGTTATATACTGTTCAGTTATTGGCTACTTTGAAAATGACAGTTGTCAACAAGGGGCCCTACGTTATTCAAGGCCTGAAGGCTTACCCAACAAACTACAAACAATACAAAACAAAGCAACGTAAGTAAGAAGGTGACAAAGACGAAGAGGGAACTAAGTTAGTAATTCCTCCATCTCGCTGTAATCGAAGCTCAATAATATTAATTTAATAGCTTGCCACAGGAAATTTTACACTTGGAATAATAGATTATATAACAATATAATTTTACTACAGTTGCACAATTATGGTTTTGAGCATAAGGTTAAGAAGTGTGTAGTTAATAAAGCATTAACAAATAAAAATGACAGATTATGTAAAATTATTAAAATCTTTAATATATAGAATATGGGACTGACTTATTTCGGCGTCGGTTTGACATTTCAAGAAAAATAGTATTAGTCTTCTATCTACCGAAGGAATTGTTTCACCGGAATAAAACCTAAGACTGCAAGATATATCACTTGTAAATACACGGGACTTGACATATTATTACTACCTGCCATTATGTACCACTGTGTAAATATATGAAAAATAATATTTTATTTCATCGAAAAGAAAAAAGATTTCATATTTGTTTTCGCAAATAATAACAGTGTGTTTTTATTAAGCACAATGATTTTTCCTTTTACTTTGTGGACATACATACGAAATTGCTTTTCTCAATTTTCGTTAATAAATATTACGTACAATGAAAGAGTGCATGAGTGAAAATACTGGTATTTTTCAATTTACCGGAATATTCGGTAACATGCGTTCTTTGATTTCTGCTTGTATTTTGTACAAAATTTATCTTGTGCCTTAATACATATTAAATCGCTAATATTCACTGATTTAAACAATCATTAAAGAGTCTTGTGACGCTGTATTATTTGCGCACCCGTCAGTGCAGTTTAAACCTAATTTGACAATGTTTGTAAGAAGCTGATTCTTAATACAAAAATAATATCAACATAATAAAATATATAAATCAGGGAAATAAAAGTTTAACCTCTATCAGCGATAGGGATGGTAAAATTGGAGCATGTACTTAGATTACTTCGCATCGCTTATTACGCATCTAGGAATCAACTCTTTTCGGAATGCTGGCATTAAAACCCTCTATTCGCGTATCTGAAAATATACCTAACCCAATGTATATTTAATTCTCCTAGCACTTATAAAGCTTATTTTAAAGTCAAACTAAACTTTATGCAAACTACTGTGAAACACTGTGGGTTAAGAAAGTTTCTTCTGAAATATTACAAATGAGTTTAATAAGTCACAAACCGTGAGTTGAAATGACAGAGTTTAGTATGAAAAACCTTAGGAAAAATCATTTAAACGTGCAAAGAAACTTGAAAAGCAGTACTGCTTCCAATATTTAGCTAGAGTTTTTTTATAGTACTACTGGTGGCAAACGGGCAGGAGCCTCATCTCAGCGATACCGCCCATGGACTCTGTCAATGTCAGAGGGCTCACGAGTGCGGTGCCGTTTTAGAATTGGTACACTCTATTCTTGAAGGAGCTTCTTCCCTAATTGGTTTGGAAGTACTTCAATAAAAATAATGTTAGTTATGGTTCGACGGACGTCGAGGTGATACGGTTGGAATTTCGTGTTCCCCTCGACATCCGATGATGAAACTCGGCTGCAGGTATTAATCCGAACCAGAGTGGTTCGGATTCTCCTCAGAACATTAAACCGAGTAACTGATTCCAGTAATTGTGAAAATAAAATACACCCGGGTATATTTCTCTTTTCCAATCACGTTTACATAACATATTTTAATATCAACATTAACTAGATGTTTCTTTCTTTGTCAACGAAAATATTGACATGAAAATATAATATAAAGGAACAATAATCATACAAAGCAAAGATCATATTAAATATAAGGTTTCTTTGTAATGTTTTAGTTAATATTTCGATAAATATGTTAAGTGGTGTATATGTTACTGTAAAAGCTCGAACTACGGTTAATCTTAAGATTTAAGTGTAAGTCTTAGGATTTACCGTACCGAGTTGCTAAATGTAAGTATTTCTGAAAATACGACGATTTTTTCGAACTTTACCATTTGAATTCAGTATATGCCAGGTTTTACCACTGTCAGCTGGTAGATGTTGGTTTTAGGAATATAACAATGAGTAATTCTTAATTTTTTACTTTAATGAACTATTAGACAAAGAAGGTACATAGTATTATAAAGGTATCATATGATAGTAATAAGTACAAACTAATACCAACTTATTTAAATTATTTTGAAAAAACACATAACGTATATCTCTGAATATCTCAATCTCTATCATATCTATCTAACTGAATCGTAGTTCTCTATTTGGAATTTAACAACGAAATACAAACATAATGCTTACATAAGCTAGTCTAACTTAATAATTATTTTTGTTTTTCAACATTTACCGTGCCATTAATGTAAATCCTAAGATTTACCAACGGAATGGTGGTAAGAGTTCGAATCGCAAACCTTTTGGTTTTGGGACATTTACCATTAGGAATTGGTAGATCTTAGGTTTTACTGGAATATCTTAGGATTTACTGCAGTTGGAGCTTTTACAGTAACATATACACAGCTTTAGTTTGTTAATTACACGTGTTTGAAGTGGCTTAATTCATAGAACATTGGGCAAAGATAGTATAATAGATGTTTTCTACTTTCATTTTATTTTTGCTCACTTGAACAACGCAAGTTCATGTTTTTAATTAGCTTGAATCTTTTCATTATAAAAAAGGCTTTAGGCTGCCCTTATCTGTATCTCTTTTCGACCCGCACAAAACGCCAAAGAGAAGGTTTATAATTTGATATGTTGTTTATAGTATTTGGACCTCAACTGTAATATCAAATGGTTTTGGATAGATTTAAATATAACGAAAAGAAATAAATGTATGTATGATATCAGCTGAAATATACTTTAAAACCTTTACATCAAATGTATTTTACACTCAGTATTAGCAATGAGATGCTAACTTTTGGTGAACTAAGCTCATAATCAGTTGAACCATTGTGCAAATAGGTCACTAACAGTTACAGGTACGCCATAAGCAATAAAATTAAGGGTAGTCGCTAATGTGACGGTTGATATCCCGTCGTTACCATTATTGGATATTGCGCTAATTACCATTTCATCAATATTCAAGTATTAATAGTGTATTCGACGCTTGCGGCGATCAATATAACTGTTTTCACGTTCGCGTTTAATAGAATCGGTTGTATGAATTGGCACACGATTTTGTCAGTTTAAAATTATATTTTATTAACACCTAGAAGATATGAGAATTTGATTTAGCTGTTACCAGGCATATGGTAGCATTTGATGCTTTGTAAATGTGGTGTTTAAGGCGGATGCTAGGATTCCCGGAACAGCTAAGGAAACAAACGTGTCCATATTACGACGGTTACAGAGAGAAACGTCTTTCGACAGCCTGTTACAAAAGCATCCTGAGTTTTTTTTGGATATGTATCACGTAGAGATCCAGAAAAACTCACTCCACTGGCGCAGTAGAGTGCATCAGATATCTAGGCCGATCCCCTTGTCGCTGGACCGATCAAGTAAAGGCCCTTACAGCTCTTACCATCACCCAGGCTCAGAGGCTTATCGAAGACAGGGGAGATTGGAGGGAGTTGTGCGGCGTCACCGACACTACCTTCAGAAATTATGAATGCGACTGAAGAAGTAGCATTTGATATAGATGAAGATAACTATAGAAATTAAGGTACTACTATTTTCACACGTGAACATATTATAGGTTAGTATCAACATATACCGGATTTGACGACGGTGTAACAAGTCCTGACCGACTGTCGAATATATGGATACGACAGGTATAACACTGAACAAGCTTGGGAACGCTTGTTACTTTTAACAGAGACGAACTTAAAAGAAATATTGTTCAACAATAGGTTAAGACGCATCTTTCTGGAATTTGCGCTGTAAATGTTATACAAAAAATTGTTAAAAAAATAGGTGTTAATTATCCGGCTTACAAATACCGTTTACTTAAGTTGTACATTTACGTACGTTTTTTAATAACTCGGACGACAATAGTCGGGGAATTATCTAAAAAATATTTATAATAAAAAAAATATTTATCGAATTACCACGGGTGGACATTTCATGAAATATTTGGGAAATAAAGAGCCTGAGGGATAGTGGTGAAATAATTCTTGAAACCGCTCTGATAGATTTTTCGTAAATAAAAGTACATTTTTTTTTCATGATTTCAAAAGTTTATAAATGTTATTACCAATTAGGCATTGACTTAGTAGTTTCATTAAATACTCCTATTGTTTCTTATTTTTTTTTACATCGCGGTAAATTACGCATCTTCATACGTTGAAAAGTGCTTTATTATCAGACTCTTTATGTCGTAATACTACAGCTAACATAAATAGTATATGTTACATTGGACATACAAGTACAATGTGCTTTATTGTACTTGTATGTGCAGAGCAGTGTGTCTGTCAGAGGTCTAGTAGCTTGAGCCTGTTTACCCTACTGCTATCTAGTACTTGTCTCCTGCTAAGCCCCGTTTTAGTGACTTGACTTTTCTATGTGCGTATGGTACAAATATCGGTATACATCTATCAGGTACAGAAAGATCACCCACTTGCTTATTAAGAAATAAAAATATCACAAAACAGACACAAAAATCTGTGGCTAGGACCTGTTGTTGTATGGGAATTTCTTTTTATGTAATTTTGAGCGCACTGCTCTGAAATGGCTCTACCGAATTTTATGAGTTTTGGTATGCAAAAGCTCTATGCTATTCAAGAGCTCTATGCTATGCAAAAGCTTTATCCTATGCAAAAGTTGTATCCTCGTAGGTTCGAATTGGTAACTTATGTTTGCGTATGTATTTATCGATTAATGCTACCAGGCTACTTCAGGGAAATCCTGGGCTAATAAAGTTACGTGAGACGAGTGGTTAAACAATTTAATACTAACACACAATATTTTTAAACAATCGCTTGTATCGAATAACCTTTAAAAGTTAATAAAAGTTATACCACGATAAATATTTGGAAGCGAATATTGAAAGTGTAGAATGTGAAAATACATTTTGGAGAGTTCAGATTAAATTGATTCAAATAAAGTGATATTTGCTTTATATGAGTTTTTTTCAAAAATGTTTCAATTTTTTTATCGACTAAACGGAACTTTAATTACAACTATTACGTGTTTTTCGTGTTTCGTGAACTCAGTCGTCCATTTGTCAAGTCTAAGAAGCCGTGTGTCTTACGATGTTTTTCTACGGCACACATTAATAGTACACAAGTTCATTTAAACTAGGGCTCGAACCTGACATTAGAATTGAAAATCACACGCTTGACTGACTCATGCAAAAAATTGGAGCTTATAAAAATAATTAATAAGACTCATTTAAGGTGAGATTCAAAGAATCAGCACAAACTATGGGTCCCGTATATCAAAATCCAAGATATTTTGACGTAAAGGAGTGAAACTTAGCACTATGACACCTATCCTGCGATTCTGTAAGTTTAAACAATAAACTACAAGCTCCCTCCTTATCAGAATGCCAAATCGTTTAATGACTGCTTCACGACTGATTTGAGCGCGACCGCCGCTGCGAAAACCGCTGTGCGAGTTCGAAATGTGACTTACAGAATCGCAGGGCTGTATGTCAAAATCACCTAGACGTCCAATGTTCCACAACTAAGCGTTTTTAAGACAGTTTTTGCCGCGATATGTGGAGCCAGCTGCCCATTAAAGTAACCAATTTCCGAACCACGAATTAAGAATTTTACAAGAAAAGAGTGTCACAATTCTCAAAATGCCGGCAAGGCATTTGCAAGCCCTCTAGCATTGAGAGTGTCCATGGGCACTTAAGTAATCACTCCGATGAGCCTCCTGCCTTTAAAAAAACCTAATAGGCTTTTGATATATCATATCTTCCTAGACAGTTAATGTCTGCAAATAACATAGTGTTGTTATTCGTAAGTCAATTAAATATAAATAATATTCTTAATCAGTATAAATATTAATATTATATCTATACAAATGATTTGCTTTTCGTACGTATTTACAATACGGTAGGTAGGTTACAACAGGGTGCCATACATACGTGATTATTATAATCATGGTCATCTATGGTTAAAGTTATTTTTGAATGAATACTAGTTATTTTTCTGTAAATACTTAAATTATTTATTATAATTGAATCTTTTTAAGTGATTTCTAGTGTATTGCTTACCTATCTCTATAAAATAAAGCGTCGTGCTAATTTTAAATACTGTAAAAACACATGTAAAAACACCTTTTTCAATGAAATAAATACAAATCAAGATCTTAAGTAAGAAATAACATAAAATATACAATTACCCAAGTATGGAAAATTATATGTAGCACTTTTGTGGTAATATATTCTTAATATTCATGAGAAATGATTATTACGCAGGTGTAAGCACGTGAGAATCCCTCGAGCCAACTGATACATAACATTGTTTTATATTAAGCGCTCAATTGTTTTATTCTGCAATGCAATCTTTAACGATAATTCTTTATTTCGTTACGAGTTATTTGATACTTTTGTATTCAGTATTTTATGGTTATTTCATATAATGTGAAAGTTTACATATTCAAAAACATTAACTATTTGATATTATATATATATATATGTAAGGAAAACATAATATATTTTCCTATACAAACTCTTGTCTATATTGTATTTAATATAAACTCTTTCGTAATGTTGTCTTTGCCGTCTAATTTATGTCACTTGACATAATATATGTTAAGATATTTTGATATTTTCATTATATTATTTTACTTTATAAAACCTAGAATATAGGCTTTAAATGTTGTTTCTTTTGTATTCACAGAGAAATGCAGTTGCGCCTTATTTATTCCCAGTATAAGCGATTGATACTATTATATATATTTGATAACTAACATTAACAATTGAATTCAAAATGCATTTAGACGTAATTAATAACAATATATATATTCTGACTGTTTTTTGTAATAGTTTCAACCATAATATATTCATTTATACATGGAGGTTGAAGATTGTAAGTGGCCTAAAAGTTGACCTTAGTAAATTAATGATCCATTAAATTGTATGGTTTAATTAGTTAGGTTAATATTGGTATTTATAACTTTGTTGATATAATACTCTGCTTATTATACCACTGTACATCTCTGATCATGGTAAATCTAAAACGATAGATATTTATTAGATTTCTCATTTAAATTAATATCATGAATTGCATCAGATGATAAATCTATGGGACTAATTCGCTTCCAATCTAAACCAATTTACATTTTGACCAACCAGACTGATCTAGACGGAGGACGGAAAAAACATCTTTCCTTTTTTAAATTAAAAAAAATGGTAAAGGAAGTCTTAAAACAATCTCAAAAACACCCAACTTCAATATCAATGATAATAGTTTCCCACTCCTGGATTCCAACGGTAAACAAATAATCCCCTGACAATACTAAAAATAAGAGGAAACAATTAGTTATTTGACAATCCAGCAAAGTATTGCAAATAAAACTCGCGGGAGAAAGCTGTATTTGGTTAGGGTCTTTATCGTGCGGCTTTCAACGAGGTCGACTCATGGCTTGCACTAACGGATTCTATCTATGTATCTTTGCACGCATTTAACACTTGCTTTTACGCTACACGAAAACATATATGAACATTAAAAATCGTAGATGTATAATATAATATAATATAATTAATTAACTATTTAAGTACCTTTACTGTTTTGCTTTGTTAAGTAGATTAAGTATTAACATATAGGAAAGAGCGTTCATCCCTAACACAGGTTCTTGAACCTAAAAGGGATGTACTAAAATATAGATTTAAGACTATTTACTTAATAAAGAAAATTTTTTTTTTTTTTTTTTTTTTGTCAGACGCGCAGAAGGCTGATCACCTCTTGACTATTAAGAAGAAGAAGTTCAAGGATCTGATATAAAACTCTAAGGCCAATACCACAGGTTGTAGCGCAGTTGTTTTTTAACTTTACCAAGATAGGGTTAGTCAATCATAATATCCAGTAGTTATCTGTGAAGTGTATGTGCCAGTGACACCAATATTACTGAAAATACTTCAAAACGTCAAGTTATGTAAATAATGTAATCACTTTACGCGTTTAAAAAATCTTTATATCATATAAACGTGTAGTATTCGCGTTAAATATTAAAATATTTTAACCACTTTACAATACTTTTTAATGACATATAGTCTGGTATATTTGTACCAATGTCCCAACAATATTAAACGTTTGAAAAGTTATTCGGGATAGTTCATTGACACGCGAATAGACAATAAAATAGAACATGAGATGCTGTATGCGAGGTTTGAAAATGAAATTTCATTAGAAATTTTTATAATCTTCTTAACTGTGTAAAAGTGTACTAATAATAATAATAAATTGTTTATTTGCCAGGAAAGAGGTACATTTAGATCTATTAATTATAAAAATCCGCACAATGAGCCATATAGAAATAGGCATGCAATTGTCATTAATTTCTGTAAAGTCATATAAAAGTACATTAACATAATGTCATACTAATAAGTTTACAGGTTTACAGATTAAACTAACAGAAGAATAAAAAGCGTTTTGTGTTTTTTGTAACGCTATTTGCATTTCAAATGTGTGGTTGTGGTTAGTTGAGTGTATTTACTTTTATAAATATCTAAATAAAAAACATAATATGTAAAAAAATCATTAAAGCTTAGTTTTCATTCCCAACACTCTTTTTTACACTTTCTTCCTCGGCTGATAGTTCCTTCTTCTTATATCCGGGGTAACAATTTAAACATTCCATTGTGGTGCGGGCGGGAGTTTGCGTATACGTCAGGAAGGATTTTTGTTCAAAATATTGGAATCTATTATTAACGGCCAGCTCCTGAGATATCTAGAATTCCACCAGCTGATTAGCGATCGTCAATACGGCTTTTGTAGTGATCGCTCAGCTGGAGACATTCTCGTTAACCTTACACATAGAAGGGCAGAGGCAATTGAGTCCAAGGGGGAGGCGGTGGCGGTGAGTTTGGACATAGCAAAAGCCTTCGATGAGGCGCATAGAGCGCTTCTTTCGAAGCATTCCATTCTGGGTTCCTCGAGAGATTATGGACTTCGACTTAACGACTGGATCTCCAGCTTTGTTTTGCTGATCGGAGCATGTTCTTACCTTAAACCCGTGAATGCTAGGGTTCCGCAAGGCTGTCCTATCTTCGACCCTGTTTCTTCTGCACATCAATGATATGTTGCAGCCTAGCAACATCTTTGCTTTTGCGGATACACTGGCCGTATAAGTATTTCTCAGGCAGTGTGTCTGATGTCGAAACACTGCGTTAAAGCCACAGCCAACATCGGATACTGGGCGTAGGGACATATCGAATGTCGTTTAGTTTTGCGGTCATTTGGAAGGGAAGGCACGTACAACGGACCAAATGTGCGTCTAAGTGCGGATACTGAATGCACCCTACACTCTACCCACGTCAAATTGTCAATATTTATTTTTTAATGTAATACTTTTAAACCTATATCTGTGAACCAGTCATAGTTTAGTCGTAGATTGTGTTTTACGGGTCCTGGGTTAAATTCCTAGCAAAACGATTATTTCGTATGTATTTTCTATGTTAGTCAAATGCCGGCCTACGCCAAGCCTTACAAGTACGGGAATGTAATTGAAAAGTAAGGCGTACGATTAAACTGAAAAACACTTCATAAAAGCTTATAAAAGCTCATTCAATTGATCGTAAGCCGTGGTAAATTAGCTCAATAAATCCCCCTATATAATAACAATAAATATGTACCTACTCTGTCGTTAACGAGTGAATACACATTTAGATTAATCGACTCGTTAAACGTTATTAATATTCATTGAGTTTACTAACCTACTTCTCTAAATTGGATGTTCTTTCGACGCAATCGGGTTACAAGGGTGAAAACTATTTTTCCATAATTGACAGCGCGGTACAGTGGCTTCGATAAGCGTGCGTCAGATGTTTTATTTGTTATTTTAACTACAAAATAACAACATTTATTAATCAATAAATACAAGTAATTAATTAAAAAAAACAATCTAAAACATTCAGCGTGGGGACTAGCGATTTATGAAACCCCTTTGTCCCCTTTTGTCATAAATAAAGTTTTTATTATTTTATTTATTAAGTAGGTGATCAGTCTCCTCTGCCTGACACACTGGCGACTTTTTGGGTGTGAAACAAGCCGGTTTCCTCACAACGTTTTATTTTACCATTCGAACGAATGTTAAATAAAAGAAAGTCCATTGGTGCACAGCCGGGAATCAAACTTGTCGTAGGTTTGATATAATGGGATGGAGTCGCACGCTGAAGCCTCTAGGCCCACCCTGTTCATATAAATATAAATAATTACAATGTAAAATAGTACTCAATTAATATGAATTTAAAAGGGATTTGCTCTCAGTCTATGTTATAATATATTTTCTTATTTTCAATGTATAAATAAAATAATGAATTACCACTGTACTTGGTAGTTATACAAAAGAACTATCTGCCAGCAATAGTAGTAGGTTTTTTGTACTAAATCTTTATTTGTACATAATAAACTCGCAAAGAATAAAAACATTACGTACCAAAATTACTAATAACTTTATACGGACAATATCTCGACAGTTCACTAATCATCAAGCTTGTCCCAAATATGATATACGGTCCCTCTGGTACTGTTGGTATTAAGTTTTTTAGCACCGAAGGAAATTTATTTCCTTGCGTTTAAATTATTTGTAAAATATATATTGCTATTGTATATGTAGAAGAATCGTTATGGGGCTATATCTCAGTTATTAGTTTTATAATTAATAATATGTTTAAATTAATAAATCACGATTATTAGATTACATTTTAAAAGCGACAGGGATATATATTTGAGTAATGTTTATAAGAGTGTAAATAGCAATAGAAAACTTTATTAGTGTTTTTTTTATATGTAATATGAGGCAAACGAGCAGGCTCACTTGATGTTTTACCGACGCCCATGGACACATTGCTAGAAGGTTCGCAAGTGCGTTGCCGGCCTTTTACGACTTGGTCTTTTCTTGAAGTACCCTAAGTCGAATTGGTTCGAAAATTTTTCAGTGGGCTGGCATATTAAAATGTTAATATGCTGATTACACACTACACAGTCCGATTTAAATTTGACTACTATATATAATAATATAATATAAATTCTAATAATAGAAATAGAAAATACTACTACTTACTAATGATCCTTTTTTTTAAAATACTATGTTACTTAAGAAGAATTATTGTGTTTTGTATATTTTTTAGATTGGCATAAAAAAGGGGTGTTTTTACACATATTTCCAGACGAGACAAGTAATGTTTAGAACATGTAGTAATACTTACTTTTTAAAATAAAATAAAGTCTTCTTTAAGCAAAATACCCTATCTACGATATCTAAGGTACTTGCCCTTAATGTCCTATGGTCTTGGGACGCCTGTATAGTGTAGGATACTTCAGTTTATACCATTTTTGTTATATTTAAATAAATCAGCATACAGGTTAAGTGTTCGTCTTCATTGCAATTAGTTCATAAGGCATTTCATTTTTAATAAATTCATTTCATTATCGATTTGGCGACCTTCCGTAGCTTAGTAGTGAAAGAGTGGCTTAGAGTTTATTGCCAGTTCTTCTCTTCCGTTCTACGCCTTGATTTGAGAACTGGCAGTAAATGTAAAATTATAAGCATATTACGTTTATTTCATTTTTGCTTTGTTACCTATATGAATAAATGATTTTTGACTTGACTTTACTTTGAATATAAAAAATATTTATTAGATAAACAATTTTTTTTTCCGTTAACTAAATAATAAACTAATTTATTTTTCATTTAATTTAATATTGTCAACGCCTACCTATCTTGTGTGTACATTTCATTACAGTAAGTAAATAAAGGTACTGAGAGATCCCTGAGGCTAGTGTGGACTTTAACGAGCTCTGCTAGTTCCCGTTACTTTAACAACCTTCTCAATTATAAAACTACAAGCTGTAAGATAGATGCTCCTTATATAACCTAGATACTTGCCTCCTTTTGCCTGTAAGAAAATATGAAAAGAACATCCGTGTGTTTCTTTTTACAGGAATATGTTAAGAAAATATCATGATAAATTAAGTGAAATATTTATTTATTCGTAATTCTACAGCTAACATATATACAACAAAAAACAATTAAACTAAACATATAGCCAATGATGGAATACATATAATAAACTCAAAAAGGTTCAAATATTTACTGAACAATTGGTATGAGATGCTACTTGTGTGGACACGTTAGCTCCATCTCACCCCCTCGGACAAGCAAAAAAGCTGGGGTGGTCGCAGAGCACGCGGAAAATAAAATGGCTCTAATAACGGTCTTTCCTCCAACTTCGATTTTGTTCCCTTTGAAGTAGATACTCTTGGGCGGTGGGGTTCAAGTGCACAGGCGCTAATTAAAGATTTTAGTTGACAGTACTATATACCAGAGACCCCAGAGCTGGTGTTGTCCTCGCTCAACGAATAAGTATCGCAATACAGCGAGTAAATGCTGCCAGCATTAAAGGGACACAGGGACTGAACTTTTGAAATTTGTTTCAAAAAAATATATAACACTAGAATTATACAATACTAAACTAAAATTTAAAATGTGAATTGCAAATGTGTATTAAAAATAGTTCATTAACTTTAATGGTAGCATGCTTAATCATGTTTTATTCATTTAAATTTTACTTAATACAGGTAATTTACAGTAGAAAACGTAATTATCTCGTTTGTAACTTTGTTATACACTGTTGTTTCTAACAATCATTCGTTATAACTAAAGTTTCCCGTTTTACACTACGTAGTTTTACTGCCACTTGTCTTTATTTATTACTTGCTAGCTTTGCCTGCGTAGAAAGGATAAAAATTAGCGTTAGTACTTCTACAATTCAGCGTCTTTTCTTTTCAAATTATCTTCTTTTCTGTTTTGATTTTCATTTATTTGATAGTAATACTAATACTGGTTAATTACTTGTGTTTTCAATACTCACCTTAATTTAAAAAATCGTGATATTTGAAGCAATTAACGAACAGTGAACTCTATTTGATTAAGAAGTTATTGTAAAAGTAGTTAAAATCAAAATCACTTAAAATCGCAAAGAATATCAGAAAAAATAGACAAAGTATAAATGGGCGGTATTTTTGCTAAAAGTAGTTTCTACCCACACTTATTTTGGATATTATTTTATGTCGGCTATTGAGATACGTGTAATAATTTAAAAATATTGATACTTAGTTGAATATCGTAAAATAGTCATAAAGATTTGTATGTAGCCAGTAAAACTTTTCACATTTTTCATCGTAACAAAAGCAAGACACGTGTGATTTGTTTCGAGATTACAGTTATTGATGATCACTCTTACGATACGTGAATTTAAGGGGGTTTTAACGCTTAAAAAAATAAAGTTTGATGTAGGAAAAATTCATTATTCAAAGACATTTGTGTCATTCGCTTAGATAATGTAATGCGATAAGATCTGAGCTTCAGGAATGACTTCTTGCTTATTGCCCGTAAATAAAAATTATACCAAGCAATGCTTAATAACCAATAGAGGCTTACGAGGTCCGTACTGATAAATTCTAAGATCTCCTTGTTAGTGAGTTTCTCGTTAGCTTAGCGTAAGAAAACTTTAACATATAAGTTTTAATTTTTTTCATTATGCATTCATATATTTTAAAAACATAAAACGACTGTAAAATCAACTGGAACAGTCCGTTCTGATTCGAGGAGATCTCCAACGAGCAACCCTGTGAGTGCTGTCCCAAAAACCCCGATTATCAGCAGGTCAAGAGAGGCAAGTAGAACTGCATAGGTCATAACTTCAAAGAGATTCCAATCATATCCCCAAGCAGGTGCTTGATTGGAACCCGCAAGGAAATTGGAAGCATTGCAGTAACAGATGAGGTAAACAGAGCCGGAAAGACTTGGAGCGAGATGCAATGCGAAGCTCAAGACTGCGATTTAGGCTCACTGTGGACGCCTTCTGCCCCATCCAGTGGTCATTTGACATAAACTCAATCGACAATTTGATTATTACAGATTTTATTGATTACAATTAAATATTTACTGTACTACTATTTTCTGAAAAATAAAATCAATACAAATTTTAAAAAGTTTGGTCCCTTTGGCAGTGTACCTTTAAGCTGGCAGTATTTCCTCGATTCCAGGCGCCAACTTAAATCTTTAATAAGTGCTTGTGCACTTGAACCCAAGAGTCTCTACTCCAAAGGGAACAAAATCGAAGCTGGATTTTGATATTTTATGGTATGATTATATTAGCCAAATTTTTGGAAGTCGAGCAAAACACTTTCTTTAGGATGTATTCGCTTAATTATTCTAAATGTGTATGTAAAAGTAATTTCAATTGGACAATAAGAAGTGTTTAAAATTTCTAGGTAGGTACTAGAATTAAAAAAAAAATGGTGCGTGTCCTTATGTACGCGCGTAAGAAGTTATACTTCTTTGGATTTCTTTATTTTTTTTTAAATATTAAATAATTAATAAAAAATATTTAGCGTTAATAATTTAACAATATTTAATATTTAGTATATTATTCAATTATTAATGAATAATAATAATTGTTTATTATTTTATTATATTATTAATTCAATTTAATAACTAGGTATGTTTCTTAACCTTTTAACTAAGTAACAATAGGTCTTTGTGAAAAAGCATTGCTAAATTTCTTCTAAAAAATAATGAAAACTCCTTTATTTGTTTAAAAGGTCACAAATGTCATTATGGTCATTCCAAATTCTTGGCATAGCTGCTAACGTCACGCATATTATATTTCTTTTTACTTGTAGATTGTCTTATTCCCATCTCGCTCGCGCACGCTCGGCGCCCATACTAATAATTTTGTGTCACGGTGCGCGCGCATCGTAAAATTTCACTCTCATAAATTTTTCATAACGCGCCTAAAGAAGTATAACTTCAAAAATCACTTACCAATTCAAAGTTATTCATTATATAATTGAGCTTATCAAATTCGTTTTGACATTACATCCTTATATTAACACTTACGAAAGTTCAGAACATATTTAATCTGGATTCAGAGCGCGGAGTTAAATTGCAGAAATAAATTTAGTGCACAAAATGTAGTTCAATTCTTTTACTTTCCACTAAAGTGCGATTTACAGCGAAAATCGAATACCAAATTCAATTTTGCAATACGTTTAAAATTATTTCGTACATTATCTTGGAATGGAAATAAAAGTAAAAAAGTTCCGTAAAAGTGGAGCAACATTTGCGACTGTTGTTTCAGTGTATTTTCTTAGTCTTGCTCTTTCGTGAATTTTGTAAACGTTGTTGACATTCATAAGCATGCTCTAAGAAGCATCTAAATTGAATAAACGTATTTTGATTTGATTTGATTAGTTTCTATATTTGAAATGCTTCGTGTTACGATTTATTATTTTTATGTATTATTTGACTTGTTGTACCACCGTCCACCACTTGTACATACTGTGATAGATTGATACAGAAACCGCAGTTGATGCAGAACGCATGGTCGTACTAAGAAATAAGTGATAATCACCGCACGTGGGAAATTTTGACTTTCTTAATGCATTTTTGTTTTAGTGTGTTTCTGTCAAATTAATGGTTTTTATAGCAATAAATATTCTGTGTCGAAGCAAAGTCGTTTCTATAAATAAAGGATGGTGAAAATATGAAACGAAAGACAAGAATTTGGACTGAACAAACGGACGTATGTAATTACATTTGTGACAATGCGTAATGGATTACAGAAACTGTTGACCAATTAAAATTTTCCGTTTTACTTTCTTACCTGCTAGATTGTTTCGGGTCGGATCCGATCAACATATAAAAAATTCAATTATAGTATTTTCCCAGTTACTAATTAATAACAGTCATAAATATTTTATTAATGTAAATATATAGATTTGTTTACCCAAATACGGTCTCTTCGCATATAGAAAAGGAGAGGCGCCCGGTAGCTTCTCGGCCATGAGGCGCAAGCTGCTGCTAATAATAATATGACTGACTTCTCAGTAAAATAATTAAGACATTGTAAAAATTACGAACCTAGGTCATGAACATTATCAACCTTTACTTTCTCTCTGTGTCTATTATCAGTGAAAGAAAATTATAAATGTTCTTATTCATCGAAAATAATCTTTTTTGTAAATGCCTGTTGCATTTACCTAGTTGGCTTTTTAGGTAGGAGGCTCATGTGATGTTAAATGATACCGCCGCCCATGGACATTCTCAATGCTAGAGGGATCGCGAGTTCGTTACCAGTATGTCAAGAGTTGGTACCCTCTTTTCTCGACGCTCTGTTTATAAATAACGTAGTATTGTCTTAGATTAACATAACCTTTACACATTTAAAGAAAAAACTTTTTAACCTGATTAAAGTTATGTATTATTATAAATTCACAATTATTTAACATAATTTTAAATTTATCCGACGTTTCGCGTGCTTTAATTTAACTTTATACATAACTTTAATCCGGTTAAAAAGTTTTTTCTTTAAATAAATAACGTAATTAAAAATAAGATAAACTTCATTTAAAACCTAATATACTTTATTGCTTCTCAAAAATTTAAAAGTATGATTTAAAGTGAGGTTATTAAGAGAATCTAATTTCAAATGACTACTTCCCAAAGGATTGGAACATTATTTCAGTCTGTTTCGACGTATTTCTAGAAAAATAAAAGATCATTAAAACAGCCGGGAAGTGTATTAGAGTTGCCTCTCGGGATGTTCTCTTTGTAGATTGAGAATCGTTATTGCATTTTTTAATGTAACATTAATGGAGGTTTATTATTGTAATAAGATGCAAACATTTAAGCTCTTTATATTTATAATGATATAATAATAATAAAACGACGTTAAATTTTTAATCATTACAAAAAAAAAATTTTTTTTACATTTTATATTTTATTTTTTCTTGTTATCCTATATCCTAGCTACCTTCAGTACCGTCGCTTAGAACCCCTTCATGAGTTAAGGCCTTCATTTGTAATGTTTAATCTGAGGGCTGAGGACATACGTTCCAAATAAAAATGTTTACCTACCGTTGGCGCTAGAACCTTTTTGGTCTGGGCCTCAGGTTTCTGTATCTGTTTAGATAAGTCTCAGATTTCTATTCCGTTTCAGGTGTAACGCATGCCGTGTTCCTCCTTTCCATGAAAATATAAGGTTAGGTTAGGATAGGTAAATATAACCTTTTTTAGTTTATTTGGTTAGAAAAAAACCAAGCGAAAGCTTGCTAATTTTTAAAATAATCATGTGGATAATTTTTTTTTAAAAGAAACCCAAAAGTACCTCGTCAAAAAGAACTTTTTTATTCTGTTTAGAGCTTCTCATTAGCCGTTAGAAACTTTAAGCTCGAGTTTATGTTAGTTAGAGTTAAAATGTTACATTTAAATTTTAAAATAATAATGATATCCTGTAAATCAATTCTCAAAGCGATGCTTAATCAAAACCACTTTTATAAAACTCCTTTCTAAAAGTGTTTGAAAGTTCCATCGCCTTTAAGTAGATTGCAAAGGCACAAAGGAATCGCTTAAATCTCATAAAAGATTGAAATACTGATTATTTATTTAAATCCAGCATTTAACTGGAATTGGAAAAACACGACGGACGGATAGATTAGGCAAAGGGCATTTTGGGGCGCGAAAATCATTCGATATTCAAAGTTAAGGTTGTGTTCTCAATACACACCTAAAAGACTCTATATCAAAATATGTGTAAGAAAATTTCATATATTTTAAAGATGTAAAAAAAGTGATCGGACTGACAAAACTAAAAATGAGCTTAAGTCAACGCAGCCCATGGACCCAGTTTAGAAGATGCGCTGCCGGCCTTTAATTGCGGAGTTAGCTCTTTTAAATCATTAGAGGTTGTATTTCTCTCAACCGGAGTCGATTTCACAGTTCGCTAGTTCGCAGAATATGCCTAGTGAAGCGGCAGAAGGTTTTCAGCCATTAAAATGGTGCGAATAAAATCTGGAAGTAATACTGGATTTAATGCTAAAACGGGCTTACTACTAAAAGCAGTTTCTTCCAGGCGCACTATATTGAACCATGAAAGCTATAATTTTAAAAATCATGATTTTTACAGGCTATATATACTTCAGATTTAGTCTAACTACAACCTAGTTATAGTTTACAATAAAACCTTAAAACAAATACCTAAAAATCTTTGTCAATTGTCATCGTTACGAAAAAACAGTATTACCTAACATTAGATATCGTCTGCGAGCATTTCATTGAGGCTGATGTTAACTTATCTACACTGTGCCAGTCTCCAAAAGTGTCGCTTTCGCTGAAACATTGCTGGGGTGCTATTCAATTGGTGAATGTATTTTATTCGGATCCAATCGATCTCTAGACAACAAAACGCACGGCGTGAATAGAACCTCCCGAGACGATAAATCACTCGAAGGCTGTATTTCTTAATGAAAGCACTTTCGTTTTTCAACTTTGGCAATCAGTTCATAGGTCCTTTGATATTTTAAATTATTGGAAATTCATCAATACATTCAAGCAGTGAGAACTTTATGTAATATAGATATTCTCCTTGCTCTCTAGGAGGAGTACCGATGGGTCATCAGTATCGATCATTATACGTTACTTCTTCTTTAGTCAGGCTCTTCATTTCTGAAGGTCATGATAGTGGCGCCGCACAAAATCCTTCCCTCCCCCCTGTCTTCGCCATGCCTCTGTGCGTTAGTGCTGGTAAGACCTGTAAGGGCCTTTACTTGATCGGTCCAGCGAGTAGGGGATTGGCCTCGAGGTCTGGTGCCCTCCACTCTGCCACGACACATTTTTATACAGTTTCTGGAGCAGTGTTGGCCTAATGGCTTCAGCGTGCGACTCTCATACCTCAGGTCAAAGGTTCGAGCCCCGGCTGTGCACCAATGGACTTTCTTTCTATGTGCGCATTTAACATTTGCTCGAACGGTGAAAGAAAACATCGTGAGGAAACCGACATGTCTTAGACCCAAAAAGTCGACGACGTGTGTCAGACACTGGAAGCACATAATACAGATACATAAATCTGAGGCCAAGACCTAAAAGTTTGTGGCGCCACTGATTAATTTTTTCTGGATCTCTGCGTAGTCATCAGACAACAAAGTGTCGAAAGACGATTTTTTGTCTGTAACCGCAGTCTTGTCCATTGACAAGACTGGTTCTTACAGATTATACCATCACTTATGCGCACAGGCTTGCCATTTGTTTCCTTAGCTGTCCAGGGAACCCTAAGCATCCGCCTGCAACATATCATTTCCAGAACATCTATTTTTCTTCATTCAGATGTTTGTATTGTACAGGATTTAGCGCTATAAATGAAAATCGGATATACCAGAGTCCCGTTTGTTACGAAACCTATTTATTAAATACTAGTAGACTCGGCCAAGTTGCTGTGGCTAAAATTTTTGTTATATTACATAGTAGTAAACTATTCAAGAGAAAAGGCAGGAGAACACCAATCCACCATGCTTTTTTGGTGGTTATGCCATTAAATTGTAGCTTATGTGAAACGTTGGTAATTATTGTGATAAGGATCACTACCTAGGTACGAATAAAGAGCCTTTTCTAGCGGTGGTATTTTAATAAGAAAAATTAATAAAAGGACGCTTATTGTGACGTAACTATAAAAGATAGAGACATGCTGTCGAGACATTTTTTATAGATAGTGATGTGTCCTGATAAAATTGTAATACATCATTTTGTTCTATCAATAATAGTTTTCGCAGCGCACACGATTGAAGGAAGTTTTTTGTTTATTTTTTTACACCTTGGGTTAGATTATTCAAGTTTTAGTAAGCATCTCATCATCAATAGTGTAGCTTGCCAACGGTGAAAGAATTTTTGAAATCGGTCCAGTAGTTTCGGAGCCTATTCATTTCAAACAAACAAAAATATAATATAATATAATAGTATAGAAAACAATTGATTAAAAAAATAGAAAAGGGAGTTTTTAAAAACAGTTGAAGCGTTAAACAGTTAGTCTAACTAGAGCGGTGGTGAATATGATCTCGCTTTAAATAATACTAGGGCACTATAAATCTAAGAAGCTTAAGACAAAACTTAACGTATCATTTAACAGGTATAGTGTGTATGGGGAATGGAATATTCTCTCGGTTTAATATTGTGGCGCCAACCTCTACGCCGGATAAAAATATATATTTCTTTGTATGTATCAAACACATACTTGGTTCGCATTTCCAATGATATATTCTAAATTAACTTTTTAAGAGACAACCCAAAGGGTGTTTATTTACTTGAGCTGATTCGTAACATTGAAAATAATCTAGATACTAGAGCGTTGATACACAACTTTCTATTACATAATACTGCTAAAGTGTGCGAATACAGGACTCTAGGCACCGAATATGATTTTGTCCCATTCGGTGTCGAGACCCTTGGTCCGTGGGTCCTAGCGCTATGACACTTTTAAGTAGAAATAGGTTAGTCGACATCACAGGAGACCGAAGAGCTGGCTGAGCTATTCAAAGGGGGAACACTCCAGTATCTTCGGAACCTTGCTTAAAGGGACTCCCTAATATATTTTAGTTATTATATTATATTTTTTAAGGTTATTAAGTATTACTTTTATAATCTGTAAAAAGTAACTTAATATTATGTATTACATGTAAACATATTGTATTGTTTCAGATTGATATGCAAGATCACGGATACAATAGCTGAATTCCTGTCAGTGAAGAATATTTGAATGACGGGTTCGAACATTATGGAGATAAGAAGGGCCCGCGGGAAACGACACGCGCCCGCCACTTGACGTGTCGAATTGCCGAACGTAAACATAATGGCTTCGCAATTTACAGCCATTTTACTATGGCTCGTTGGAAGTAAGTGTTATAGTATTCAAATTAGACTTAGTTTTTTAATAAGATACTATTGGGAATAGTAGCGTAATTTAATTGAAATATATATCTATATGCAAGAATAAAATATAAGTTGCAGTGTTGGCCTAGTGGCTTCAGCTTGCGACATTCTTTCTATGTGCGCATTTAACATTCGCTTGAAAGGTGAAGGAAAACATCGTGAGGAAAGCGGCTTGCCTTAGACGCCAAAAAGTCAACGGCGTGCGTCAGGCACAGAAGGCTGATCACCTACTTGCCTATTAGATTACCAAATGATCATGAAACAGATACACACATCTGAGGCCCAGACCTAAATAGGTTGTAGCGCCATTGATTTATTTATTTTTATAAGTTGCAATATATAAAATAAGTTCACGTAACGTTTGCGTGATTCCTTTGTATTATTAGGACTTGAATAAATCTTAGGAAATCCGAGAAAACCACCAAACAATATTAGAATTTGCCTTTGCTTACGATACGATTTGTTATAAAATCCAGCTAATATTAAAATCTTGTTGAACATACAAACAAATCGTAAAAGTAGATGTGGTATTATATTTACTCTATTACTTTCCACATGCATAAATTTTTAAAAATTACTTGTGTATTCCTTGTACTATATACACGCAACTTCGATTCTCGAATACAAATATAATAAACTTGAAAAAATACGGCAAGCTTCTACATTTTGTGTTTAGCTCATCCGTATAACCGGTAGCTCTGGGTTCTATTACCGGTGAAAAAATTAGCGGGTACCGAAGCTTCTACCCTTCAAATCTTAGATCTTACCGGGAAACTAAGTAGACTATAACCTGGATTGTATTGCCCGCACGCGCCGTTACATCTTAAGCCTTAAAGAAAAATTAATAAATCAGACGATTTATATACATATATATATATATTATATATTCCATACCCCATGTCACGAGGTTCCGAGACATCAAACAACCTCCTAAATAGACACAATCTTCTTGCCGTTGTTTTAAGAAATCTAATAGTCCCTATTCTATTATAAAATGAGAAAATGAATAGCAACATACTAATTATGTTACGTTATAATTTAAAACAATTAGCAGTGCAGCCTAGTGGCTTTATCCCCGAGGTCTTAGTTCGATCCCCAGCTGTGCACCAATGGACTTTCTTTCTATATGCGCAATAATTTCTCAAACAGTGAAGGAAAATATCGTAAGGAAACCAGCTTGCATTAGACCCAAAAAGACGGCGTGTGTCAGGCAGATGACTTACCTACTTGCCTATTAGATTGACAAATGATGAAACAGATACAGAAATTTGAGGCCCAGGCCTTAAGTTTTAGCGTTACTGATTTATTTATTTTTAATGTTTTGCCATGTATATTATTTCTAGGAAACATTTTTTTAGTTCAATAAAAATAACTCTCTACTATACAAAGAAATAGGGGTTGAACGTAGAGGGGTGACAATTAAGGGTTGTATGTATTTTTGTATGCTGTATTATAAAAAAATATAAAAAAAAGTTTTATAGAAAAAAATAAAAATTTAGAGGTGGGACCCTTAACATTTAGGGGGATGTAAAATAGATGTCCGATTCTCAGACTTATTGAATATGCATAAAAAATTTCATAAGAATCGATCGAGCCGTTGCGGAGGAGTATGGGAACGAACATTGTGACACGAGAATTGTATATATTAGATATAGAGATATGTGATTTTCAAGAGCCTCCCAAGAGATGGCTTAAACTCAATTTCAGTCTAAGTCTAATAAAATATTTTACGAAAGCAATCCTAAACTAATTAAACTTACATTGGACTAAATTAAGCGAGTGAATAAATTGTGAGCCTAATTTATGAATCTTTTAGGAATTATATTTCTATCTTTCTATCATAGTTTACCAGTGCTTCAGCGTGCGACTCTAAAGTCTAAATGGATTTTTCTTTTAATGTGCGCATTTAACAGTCGCTGGTATTCTGAAAGAAAACATTATGAGGAAACTGGTATGACGGCATAGAAGGTTATTAAGAAAAAAATAAATACACAATCAAATTCAAATTCAAAAATCATTTAATCATATAGGTAACACATTGTACACTTATGACTTGTCAGTAAAGAAATACATATTAATGCTTCTAAATTTTCATTTAGTGCCAGTTCTCAAATCAAGGGCGTAGAACGGAAGAGAAGAACTGGCAATAAACTCTCCGCCACTCTTTTTAATCGCCATATTTTTTTTTATACAACGTTTGTAAGGAGCTGCAACCAATTACACCTTGTTGCACATGATATCTTCCTAGTGGGAGTGCCATGCTGTTGCCTTCGGGCTTCAGCCAAATGGGCAGGCACGACCGGGGCAGTACCACTGTCTCTCAGAAAACCGGCGTGAAGTGATGCAAAAGGTTCGCCTTCTTGTACTCGCGTTTCGTGCGGTGAGAGAGATTCCCGGAGCCCATCCCCCCCCCCACAAGAAATATGAAGGTGCAGAAAAAACAGAATCTACCCCAGGGGGTACCACACGCGCTCGCGGTGGAGAATCCCCCTCTGGGCGTCCACCACCGGGACACTCAGCACCCGGTGGTGGACGCACAGGCTGCCCTTCGTATTCTGGGGGGGGCAATTCTGCGCTCTACAAAAATAGTAATCGTCCTCGGGGCAAACGGAGCAATTATACAAAGGCACCCCCGTCCACACTCGCCGTGGACTTCACAAATGTTAGGGGGCTTAATTCTAACATCAACGCTGTCCACTATCATCTAGAGACTGCGAAGCCGGCCTTGCTCTTTCTTACCGAGACTCAGATATCCTCCCCGGCTGATACTTCCCACCTATCCTACCCGGGGTACAAATTGGAACATTCATTTGTGCCGCGGGCTGGAGTTTGCGTGTACGTCAGAGAGGATATCTGTTCTCGTCGCCTCGGGACGCTTGAAGGAAGGGACCTATCTAACCTCTGGCTGCGCGTAGACTGCGATGACCATCCGCGATTCTACGCATGCCTGTATAGGTCCCATAGCGGAAATACCGAAACTGACCGACTCATTGAGCACATCCAAATGGCTACAGATTCCCTGCTCGAAAGGGTTCCTACCGCTGAAATCGTGATACTTGGCGATTTTAACGCCCACCATGCCGATTGGCTCGGCTCTGAAACCACCGATCACGCGGGAAGATCCTTTCACGACTTTGCTTTAGCCTACGACTTGACACAAATGGTCCCTGCGATTACGCGAATACCAGATGTGGATGGTCATAAACCCTCTTTGTTGGACCTTCTGCTGACTTCTCATCCGGAGAACTATCAAGTCTCTGTTGACCCGCCATTGGGTTCATCAGATCATTGTGTGGTCCGGAGTACTGTGCCATCTACGCGCCCTTCACGGCCCCGCTTTATGGGTTGTCGCCGTATTTGGCACTATAAGTCAGCAGATTGGGACGGGATGCGGTCTTTCTTTGCGTCCTACCCTTGGGGGCCTATGTGCTTTTCGCCGGAAGCTCCAGATTCCGTCGCCGCCTCTGTCGCCGAAGTGGTTCTGCAGGGCATGGAACTCTTTATTCCATTTTCTGCGGTGCCGATCGGTGGCAAGTCTCAGCCCTGGTTTAAACGTTCTTGCAAGGCGGCCTCGCGTCGAAAGCGAGAATGCTTTGAGGCATGGGCGGAAGCGGCGAAATCTCGTGATGCCAATACCAGCGAACTTAAAAAAGCATATAACTCAGCCTCCAGGTCCTTCAAACGGGAAATCACTAAGGCAAAGTCAGAGCACATTGCCAGATTTGGCGAGAGATTGGCCCAACTCCCATCAGGGACTCGAGCCTTCTGGTCTCTCGCCAAAGCTGTCCAAGGGAATTTTTGTCAGCCCGCCATTCCGCCACTGCACAGGGAGGATGACTCTCTGGCCCACACTGCGAAGGAGAAGGCTGACCTTTTGGGCTGTCTCTTCGCGACTAACTCGACTTTGGATGACCGAGGGAGATCACCACCGACCATTTCGCGGTGTGATTCTTCGATGCCGGAAATCACATTCCGGCAACGTGCTGTCCGCAAAGCACTATCTTCCTTGGACATTCATAAGTCGAGTGGGCCGGATGGTATCCCCCCAATTGTGCTGCGTACTTGTGCTCCTGAGTTGGCTCCAGTCTTAACGCGCCTTTTCCGGTACCTGTACTCGCTCGGCACTGTCCCGAAGTGCTGGAAGACCGCTTTGATACATCCGATCCCTAAAAAAGGCGATCGCTCTGATCCGTCCAACTATCGCCCAATAGCTATAACCTCCTTGTTCTCCAAAATAATGGAATCCATTGTTAATTGCCAGCTCTTGAGGTATCTAGAGGGCCACCAGCTGATTAGCGATTATCAGTACGGCTTTCGTCGTGGTCGTTCGGCTGGTGACCTTCTTGTATACCTTACACATAGATGGGCAGAGGCAATTGAGTCCAAGGGGAGGCGCTAGCGGTTAGTTTGGACATAGCGAAAGCCTTCGATCGGGTGTGGCACAGAGCACTGCTCTCGAAGCTTCCAGCCTATGGGCTTCCCGAGAAATTACGCAATTGGATCTCCAGCTTTCTGGCCGATCGGAGCATCAAGGTCGTCATCGACGGAGCATGTTCCGACCTAAAACCCGTAAACGCTGGGGTCCCACAAGGCTGTGTTCTATCCCCGACCCTATTTCTTCTGCATATCAATGATATGTTGAAACTTAGCAACATTCATTGCTATGCGGATGACAGTACTGGGGATACTTTTTACACTGGCCGGGCAGGTATTTCTCGGGCAGTTGTTGATGAGTACCGGAACAAACTTGTGTCTGAAGTTGAAACTCTACTTCGTGGAGTCTCAGATTGGGGCAGACAAAACCTAGTCCAATTTAACCCCAAGAAGACACAAGTTTGCGCGTTTTCCGCTAAAAAAACACCCTTTGTCGCTACTCCTCTTTTCGAAAACACTCTTCTTAAAGCCACAGCCAGCATTGGAATACTTGGCGTTGACATATCGAGCGACGTTCAGTTTCGCGGTCACTTGGAGGGAAAGGCTAAATTAGCCTCCAAAAAGCTTGGTGTGCTCAGTAAGGCGAGACGGTACTTCACTCCGGGCCACCGCATGCAACTATATAAAGCGCAAATTCGGCCCCACATGGAGTACTGCTCTCACCTCTGGGCGGGGGCTCCCCAGTACCAGCTCCTTCCACTTGACCGTATACAACGCAGAGCGGTTCGAATCGTTGACGACCAATCCCTCTCCGAGCGGCTTGATCCTTTGGCGTTGCGTAGAGATGTGGGGTCACTCTGCATCTTCTACCGCATTTACCATGGAGAGTGTTCAGAGGAGTTGTTCGGATTAATACCTGCAGCTGAGTTTCATCATCGGACGTCGAGGCAGAATACGAAATTCCACCCGTATCACCTCGACGTCCGACGTTCCACAACTGAGCGTTTCTCAAGGCAGTTTTTGCCGCGCACCACCACTATGTGGAACCAGCTGCCCACTGAAGTATTCCCGAACCAATTCGACTTAGGGTCCTTCAAGAAAAGAGCGTACCAATTTTTAAAAGGCCGGCAACGCACTCGCGAGCCCTCTGGCATTGAGAGTGTCCATGGGCGGCGGTATCACTTAACATCAGGTGAGCCTCCGGCCCGTTTGCCCCCCGTTCTATAAAAAAAAAAAAGATATCTTAAGCAATAAATAATAATAAAATAAATTAAAAACAAAGACTTGTCCTCTATCAGCAGGAGGCATGGTGAAATAGGAGCACGCACTTACAATCACATAGGAAACTCAAAAAGGAACTTTTAAAGCAAATCTAATTTGTCCAATTAATACTCTGAGAGACTAGAGAAAGAACGTATTTTCAGATTTTTATAAGATCAAACCGAAGATGTCATATGTGATAATTAATTTAAGGTTACCAACTATACTCATTTACTGAGTTTTGTACTCTTTTTTTCGCAAACCGTACTCTTTTAAAAATCCTGTACTCTGAAAGTACTCATTTGTATAATTTTAGATGGGTAGAAATCTTTCGGCATTTTAGAGTAGAAACATTATGCGGCACATTTATTAACAGTCATTATTTGTAATTTAATGTGAAAAATGAAAGTTTTTGGGATGTGGATACATTATAAAACGAACATCCTAATTTAGCAAAAATCCACTGAAATAAAATAAAGATTTTATCGTTTTTTGTTCTTTTATTTTTCAGCTATGAAATACTTGCAAAGTGCAGTTACTCTTTTTGAACACAAATTAGTTACTCACCTTATAATTATGCATTTATTTATTTATAATAATTATTTAAATAATAATTTAAAAGACCGCTGTAGTTCACAAATGAACTCTCCATTAAAATGTAAATGACAAGTTTATCAAGTACACAAGTAAGAACTTTGTAGGACGGATGAAGTCAATGTGAGTGATGATCTAGACTAGTGAACATGAAAAAAATTTACAAGCAAACGGTTATAACTACTACACACACTACAGTACAATATGATTGTATGAGTGAATATGATGTTTATGATTAGTTTGAATTAGTAGTAGTATTACTCTTAAAATTAACTCAAAAACAAAATGGCGTCGTCTTTTTAAATGCTCCATTAGAAAGTAGAAGCTCTAAAGAATTATTCATTTGTAACATTAGCAACAGCAATATTTTAGTATAAAAAATACAAATAAATAACTTAGATTATATTTAGCAATTTATTACTCCAGCTTAGGTTGCAGGTTATTTTTTGCCGTTAAGGCTGTCGTCAAAGTCACATTTGTTATCGCTGACAGTTTTATAAATTTCTTGTTTATACACACACCAGCTGATGTTTTCGGCTAGCATTAGACTAGAAAATATTTAAAGAAAAAACTTTTTAACCGGATTAAAGTCATGTATTATTATAAATTTACAATTATTTAACAAAATTTTAAATTTATCCGACGTTTCGCGTGCTTTACAGCGTGGGTGGTCACGGTGACTGAAGACAAAAGGTGTTGAATGTCAAAAAGTATCACAGCTGTAGAGAAAGATGCATTATCTGTATTTATTTCCCCGGAGTTGGTATCGACTAAAAGATGGAGGGTTTTGGCAAAAATGGCTCACGGTGTCCTCTATTTTCGCGGATTGTTTTTCTTGAGATTTTAATTTGGATATTATTGGATCCCAGGTGTTTGACAATTTAAGGCCGTCTTCTTTATTGAAATTGGGGTATTTTTTTGATTTCAATGGCTTCGCGTACCAATCTTGGGAAGAATCTTTTTTCTTTCGCAAGTACTTTCGGTTGGTCAAAGCGTATGTAGTGATTAGGCCTATCTAGTATGTGTTCACAGACTGCTGATTTTGTGTATCGTCTATGTCTTATGTCCGCAATGTGTTCTTTGAGTCTGCTGGACATATTGCGTTTAGTTTGCCCTATGTAAGACAGGCCACAGTCGCAATCCAGTTTGTATATACCTGCATCTTGCAATGGGGTGTTACTTTTGATTGGTCTTAGGAATTGCTGAATCTTCTTGTGCGGCTTAAAAGTTGTATGAATAGAAGCTCGTTTTAGGATCCGGCTAATTCTATATGTAACTCCCTTTTACATATTGCAGGTAGGCTGGCTGGTGGGAAACTGTTTGTGTCTTGTTTTTGTTTTTGTGATGCAGCCGGGGGTTGCGCAGCTTGTTTCGGTGTAGCACCTGTTTGACATGCTGTAGTTCCTCCTCGAGGTGGGCATCATCACAAAGACGTTGGGCTCTCTGAAACAAACATTTACCGACAGAAAGCAGTTGTGAAGGGTGGTGGTGGGATTCACCATTGAGGTACCTATCTGTGTGGGTTGCCTTCCTGTGTATTGTGTGACCTAGTGTGCCATCTGCTTTGCGTATAATTAAAATGTCTAAAAAGGGCAGACGGTATTGAATTTAAATGTGCTAGAAATGCAGATATTTTGTCATTGGGGAGTACTACAAATGTGTCATCGACATATCTCTTGTACAGTCGAGGTTTAACCGGGGCATTGGCCAGAGCTCTCTCCTCAAAGTCCTCCATGAAGATGTCAACGACTATAGGTGACACTGGAGAACCCATGGCTACTCCATCAACCTGCACATAGAACTCATCTTTCCACATTAAGTATCCTAAGTCTTTTTGCAATTATATTTAGGCAGTCATTTAGTGGTAAGTTTGTAAATAGTGACTCAATGTCAAAACTCACCATGGTTTCATTGTGGAGTAATTTGAGATCTCTCAATGTTTCCACAAAATGGTAAGAGTCCTTAACATGAGCACTAGTGTGCCCCCTGAGAGGGGATAATATTGACACTAAGTGTTTAGCTAATTTGTATGTGGGTGAGTCGACGTGACTGACTATGGGTCTTAAAGGATTGTTGTGTTTGTGTATTTTTGGCAATCCATACATTTTAGGAGGTTTTACGCAGGCTGTTGTTAAAGATTTGACGTCTAGTGACAGAGTTTCAGAATATTTAGTAAGGAGGCTAGATGTTTGTATTATTATCTTGTTTGTGGGATCTTTATCGACTTTTTTATAGGTATTGAAATAACGAAACAAAATCAGCAGTCTGTGAACATATACTAGAACATATACTAGATAGGCCTAATCACTACATACGCTTTGACCAACCGAAAGTACTTGCGAAAGAAAAAGATTCTTCCCAAGATTGGTACGCGAAGCCATTGAAATCAAAAAAACACCCCAATTTCAATAGAGAAGACGGCCTAAAATTGTCAAACACCTGGGATCCAATAATATCCAAATTAAAATCTCAAGAAAAACAATCCGCGAAAATAGAGGACACCGTGAGCCATTTTTGCCAAAACCCTCCATCTTTTAGTCGATACCAACTCCGGGGAAATAAATACAGATAATGCAACTTTCTCTACAGCTGTGATACTTTTTGACATCCAACACCTTTTGTCTTCAGTCACCGTGACCACGCACGCTGTAAAGCACGCGAAACGTCGGATAAATTTAAAATTATGTTAAATAATTGTAAATTTATAATAATACATAACTTTAATCAGGTTAAAAAGTTTTTTCTTTAAATGTGTAAAGGTTATGTCAATCAAAGACAATACTATAGAAAATATTTGCCTACAATTTTACACCTGTAACACTTTTTTTGATATACTGTGGCACCAGTCATAGATTACATAAGTGAAATAAGTAATTTAAAGCTTCTTTTTATACAAACATATAATTTTTTTTTAATATATGATATGGCAAACGCTCTTACGGAATATCCATAAAATACAGCAGCCCATACAACACACATGTTAGCGATTTCGTTGCTGGTATTTAAGAGAGAAGTATGCTATTCTTTTGAAAGCTACTATATATTATATAAAAATTACTAGTTATTTATAAGCCTACAGCTGTTGACTACTTGTCATGTTGTGATAACAACAAAAAGATGGACGGACAGAACGTTTTTGAAAGAACAAAGATGACTGTTGTCTAAATATCGAAGTTAAAATGGAAAGTAGTAGTGTTTATAGTTATTTTATTAATAGTATCTAAGAGGGTAACAAAGTGGAAAGGCTACCAGGAAAATGAATGAGGTCGCCCGCTTGCACGGTGGGCTGCCGAGCTCAAGAAAGTTGGTGGAGAAGAAAGGGAGAAAAATGATCAAGACGGAGAGGGGAGCCAGGTGATAAGAGGAGATGGAGCCAATTGGAGGAGGTCTATAGATTACTGAGACTTAGAGGGAGGGAGAAAGGAAGATATGTTAGGAATTTAAGGAATGTAATTGTCATTAAAATATTAAAAGTGTCGAAAATTAATTCAAATTATAAATTAATTTTTTTTATTTTATTTCTTCCATAATAAAAACACGTGGCATTTTAATTTACAATTTGTCATTTGAGATTTCAATAAATTATTTTGCATAAAATAAAAATATGTACTAATATTTCATAAATTCTCTTTACGAAATTTTAATTTTAAAAATAGAATTTCTATAAGGTCTTCGCCCTTCTCCCTCTCTCTCAAGCGGTCTCAATCGCTCTCTCCCTTTTCATCGACAAAAACGCTGCACATCTGCGTGATGGTTCCTTAAAAATTTACCCTCATGCGCCTAAAGAAGTTTCACATCAAAAACATTTATATTTTTTTTAAGTATGTGTATATTTTGTTAATGTTTCAAGGAATAAATGAGGCTTAATTATTATTAATCGTATCGAGTTCGTTTAGTTTTTGTACCTTGATAATTCACGTCTTTCTTTCGCATTAATATTATTCATATCATGTACTTTAGCTCAAAGTTGATGAATTATTAAAATCACTCGAGATACAATTGAATTTCGAACCCAATCCCTTAAGTAAAGCTGATTATCGGAATTCTCGGAGCGCTACGAAATCTCGAAACGTCTGTAAAGTGCCAATCTCAAGTAACCTGGGTAACTTATTGGGACGAACGTTGGTTACGGGCAACACCGAATGTATTCACGACTTGATAAAGTTCCATTTCTAACTAAAAGAGTTTTGAAAATTACTTTTTCAAAAATTTGAGCAGTGTTGACCTAGTGGCTTCAGCGTGTGACTCTCCTCCCTGAGGTCGTAGGTTCGATCCCCTGCTGTGCACCAATATACTTTCTTTCTATATGCGCATTTAATATTCGCCCGATCGGTGAAGGGAAACATCCTGAGGAAGCCGGCTTGCATTAGACCTAAAAAGTCGACGACGTGTCAGGCACTGGAGGCTGATTACCTATTTGCTTATAAGATTGAAAAATGATCATGAAACAGATACAGAAATCTGAGGCCCAGACCTAAAGAGGTTGTAGTGCCAAAGGTTTTTTTTCAAAAGTTTGGTCTTAACAAAATTTCACATCTCAGTGACCTAACTCGTGCCTTGGCTCTCGTACATTACTTGAAACGTCGCGAGGAATCAGAAATACGAAACTGTTTAGACAAACTAGAGATGCAATCAAACGAGGCGTCCGTATCTTGACTTACATTCTTAACCTCTGAATCTTAAGTGTTTTTTAAATGCCAGAACATACTCTGTTTTAAAAATAAATGAATTGTTATATTATGGAATATACCTTCTTTCTATTTAATTATTTATCTATGTAAACCAACAAGCCCACACAAAACAAAAAGAAAAGAATAGAAACAAGCTACACAAACTACAACCTGTTTGCTTTGAGCCAGATGTACAAATATGCTTATAATAAAATAATGCATTTAATTAACAAGTTTACAATGATACATATAAAAAAACTACAAAATATAGTGAAAGAAACTTAAGATAATAATAGCAGAATACCCTTCCTATAATCGGGTGAGCGTAGAATTTTCCAGATTGTTCCGGCCCTGCAGCAGATTGCACATTCTTGTCTGTGAAAGATCTCTTACACGCTTTGGATTTTATAAGATACAACAGATAATAGACAGAATTTTTATGGTATATTCAAGTATTCGAAGTCTATATGCTAGCCGTAGCCTATACCTGCAATGTCAGAAGGCAGTTCAAGTCAACACTTATTATTCAAACTGATTTCTCTAGGAAAAACGCTGCGTCCCGTCATCGATAATAGATAGACCATCGCTTCGATGAACGAAATCGTATGAGAAAAAGCAATACATAATAATATGAAAACTAACTTATGTCCACGAAATCGACTTTGCTTTGAGGTTGATTTTATTCTACTCTTTCCTTCTACGTATTTATTATTGTTAAATGCAAGCTTCAGCTTGACACAAAGCACTATTATTACTAAAGTTCATAGACGCTAAGCTATTTAGCTTGTATCAGGCGAATACCAGCTCAGTGTAATTGATAATTCAGTTACCAAATTGTAAACGGTTTTATACCTTGGTCATATGATATGGCCTTATATTAGCATAAACTGCTTCGTCTGACAGAAACTGCTTTGTCCCTTGCTGGTCACGTATAAAACATGTAATATGATTGCGAATCCTTAAAAAAGTTTTTTTTTAAACTTGTGGGATCCAGAAAGTTTAGAAATACTTATCGTGACTGGCAGAATGGAGGGCACTAACCCCAAGATTTTTTGGGGGAAATCGTACCGGCTTTTTACCGAAAATGCAAGTCATTGCGAGAAAGATTAACACTTTTTTTTATTTATGTGCTCATCAGTATTCCTACAGCTACTCATTAAAGAATATCCAATCAATTACATTAAACACAAAAGCCAAAAAAAGGAATACACATTTTAACTTTATGTTAAAATGTGTATTCCTTTTTTGGCTCAATCACGCATCAAGCACAGTTAACAATTTTTACATATTTATACAAAAATAAAAACATATTTATACAAAAATAAAAACATTTTTATACAAAAAGAAAAACATATTTATATAAAAATAAAAACATATTTATACTTATCATCTCAAATCCTTATATATATAAAATTCTCGTGTCACAATATTCGTTCCCATACTCCTCCGAAACGTCTCGGCCGATTCTTATAATTTTTTTTATGCATATTTAGTAAGTCGGAGAATCGACTACTATCATATTTATATTATCAAACCCTAAGTTATAAGGGGTGTCCAAACCCCAAAAAAAATATTTTTATTTTTTGGCTAATTTTTTTTTAATTATGTGGAATTAAAAAATACATACAACCCTAAATTTTCACTCTTCTATCACTAACTTCTGCTTTTTATATTTTAATCAAAATATTACTACTTGAACTCTGAGGTTATATAGAGAAAAATTCACAAAAAAATCTAAAAAGTTTTCATTCCAGAAAACCGAACAGTCTCTTGGGTAGCATAGCAAAATGTTCCATGTTGGTATGTACTAAATAGGTAGGCTAGATAAAATCACATATCTCGAAAAGAAGCTCGCGGGGGCAGCTAGTTATTATATATATTTAATTAAAAAGAAGAATAACGAAGCCATCATTAATAAAAGATACCAGAATTTTTTATATTATTTCTTAAGTATTTTTTAGTAACATTAAATATATTTGTTGGTAACTTGTGTTATATTCTTAACGTACCAACGTTTATATACAGCCATGTTATCCCGCTATTTTCTTTACTATTCAACCAAGAAATTAATGGGCCAGTACCAACTCTTAGCTTCACCAAAACACTTGTTCTCTGGTCACTAGACAATCAAAATGCGAAACTTCAGTGATTTATTAGCCTCCTGACATTTATGGCCAGCTAAGAGAAATGTGTTTGGAAATTAAGTAACCAGATTACGACGGCGGTTCGTATGAAACGGAAGCTTGGGGACATAAAACTATTTTCGGGTGGGATTTATTGCGAAAGGGTCAGGTCGCAAACAAATTGAACGAAAAAGTTTGTAACATTAGGAGAATTATATGTTATTTAGTTTTTATGGTCACGCGTAATTGTCGATTTTAAGTTAGTACAATTTCGTTATAATACTAAATTTATGCATACGCAACGAATGGCCTTGGGTTCGTATGTTCAACGTTCAATTACATTGGGAAAACATTTAGAAGTAGCTTTTAAAGGCACAGAAGCGCACCACTACTATGTGGTACCAGCGGCTCATTGAAGTATTTCCGAACCAATTCGACTTAGGGTCCTTCAAGAAAAGAGCGTACCAATTCTTAAAAAGCCGGCAAATGTGCAGCTTTCTGGCAATGTGAGTGTCCATGGGCGGCGGGTATCACTTAACATCAGGTGAGCCACCTAAACTTTGACTTCTTATTAGACAAACTAAAAATTAAAAGTCATGCATAAGGATGAACTGCATCCTTATCATAAGCCGAACTTTTTGACACATTATTATCTTATGTTATTCTTTATATCTTATATTATATATTATATCTTTAGTGCATTGAAATGTTACATGTGCTGAACATTTGTTAGTGGACGCAATTTTGGATTTATGATAAAAAGTAACAGAGACATAAATTTATAATAATAGGCAAAGCGATTTGCTATGAAATATGTCTTAACAAATTGTTTGTACGATGGACAGTGTAGGAGATATAGCCAAACACGTGATTTCACCCCTTTTTCCAAGATGGCGGCCAGGGGACAAGGTTGCCAACCCCACAAATATGGGTTTAAGCTTGTATTGACCCCCTCTACATGTCCCATAAATAAAATTACGTCCTCTAACAAATGTTCAGTTTGGCCCTCAAATTGTGACCACGAATATTCATAATAAAGTCTAAAAAATATACTGAGTGGGTACTCGTGAATAAATAATAATCATGAGCGAGAATTACGAGTGTATTCTACCAGAATATAAGTGTAATTTCAATATTAAATGTAATATGCTGTCGGCAACAGTAAATTGAATTAGGTTACAATGTAATGAGTTCTCGTTGGGACTCCTGTATTGGGTTGATCTTCAATTCGATCACGTACTCACTTGATTTATGTATTCCGACCACCTTTACTACGACTTCAGACTAAGATTTGATTACTTACGTCAACTGCAAATTTGAAGATCAAATTCGACTTAGGATAATGTAGACTTTAAAAATAATTAGGATTTTTGCGCAATTAAGCGTGTATAAATTAATACAGAATTAACGGTCGATGTTTAATGAACAAAAAGTTATTACGTGTGTTTGTAAGATGACAGGGTTTCCATATTGAAAATACCAATTAAAATTGCTACGAACCGTAGATTTATGTATAGAAATGCGATTTCTATACAAAAATCTATGACTCGTAGTAATAAAGACTGATAGATTGGATTTAGAGCCTCGGCGTTCATGACGAACCGATCAAGATAAAGAGGGTTTGATAAAAATGTATGTTTAAAGTTTAATTTAAGCTTACGCACTGGTATTAATAATGTTGACAATTGACATACTCCGCGCAATTTATATTAAGAAATGAAAATCAACTGACTTTGATTTGACTTCAATTTTGTTAATAAGTGAGTTTTATCTGAGTTATCTATTAACTAAGTTTTATCATAGGACGTCGAGGCAGAATACGAAATTCCACCCGTATCACCTCGACGTCCGTCGTTCCACAACTGCCGTGCGATTCTGTTAATCCGTGAGTTCACCTCGCGTTAACAACGCTCCCTTCGTCACTCACGTCATTTTTGGAATCTCATGGTATCCTGTTAAGCAATTTCACATTACGTCTTGACAAGTGGAGGGAGCTTATAGTTTATTGTTTATCAGAATGCCAAATCGTAAAATGACTGATTCTCGACTGATTTGAGCGCGAAAACCGCTGTGAGAGTTCGAAAAGTGAGTTACAGAATCGCAAGGCTGAGGGCTTTTTAAGGCAGTTTTTGCCGCGCACTACCACTATATGGAACGAGGTGTCCACTGAAGTATTTCTGTACCAATTTGACTTACGGTCCTTCAAGAAAAGAGTGTACCAATTCTTAAAACACCGGCAACGCACTTGCGGCAATGTGAGTGTCTATGGGCGGCGGTACCACTTAACATCAGATGAGCCTCATGCACAGCCCGTTTAGCCCCTGTTTTAAAAAAACAAAAAAAACAAAGTTAGTTACAAAATGTGATTTTACAATAAAACTCATTTATTATCCTGATGAAAAGATCGCAGACAGTGTTTTTATGGTTTTATATCTGTTAGTTCAGTCACGCAATAAAAGGAATCACACGAAAATTGGCACGTAAAAGTTCCAAAACGAAGTCACTGTCGACTTCATCGTATCTATATACCATCCAAAAGTGCGAAGTTTGCTTTTAGGTACCTGCTAAAAGTGTAAATCAATGAAGCCATTCATTAAGTATTTAATTATTTAGTATGAATCACATCAGGGCCTTGTTTTTTTTATAAAATAGGGGGCAAACGACCCTAATGATCAGCCATAAAACCAACTACCGTAGCCATGTTAGTGTGACCATGTTAGTGAAAGCATTGCCGGCCTCTGAGCGAGGAGTACGCTTTTATTTAAATACCATGACGTTGTATTTCCCATCAAAGCCTTCCATTTATAAATTCAACTTTTTGAGTTTAAAGTGATTTTACCTGCTAATCATTTTCAAGTAACATACATTTACTATTAAAAAAAATACATGTCGATTTAAAAAACCTCCTCCTTCGAGTATTGAAGCCATTTTAAAATCTGCAACTCTGCGAGGATTTTTACTTATATTGTATTGTATTTGTAATTTGAACAGTTTCCCTCTGACGGGCATAGGACATTAATTATATAATTTAAGGCCTACTATAAAACTATTATTGTTTCCCCGGAATCAAAACATTGTTACTAACGATATATGCGTTAACCACTAAACCACGGCGGTTGTTTTATAGCTTTACTTAATCTCTAATCTCTAATTTAATATCAAATTGTTATCTGTCAACATATCACACTTGTTGATCACGATTGCTAAAGAGAAAAACGTATCAAACCATCCATTAATTTTTTTTCCACAGGTGTGCTTGGGTTGAGAGATATACAACTCAGTGTCCCAGAAGCAGTGGGCGTGGGTTCCAGTGCCATCCTAGGATGTCGTTGGGCACTTGACACGGGGGAAGCTCTATACACAGTCAAATGGTACCATGGTGCGCAAGAGTTCTTTCGCTTTGTGCCTAAAGAGCTTCCAAATACCAGGGTCTTTTCACAAACGGGAATCAGTGTTGATGTGAGTATATTTTTCTGTTAATTACCACCAGTACTATTCTAATTATTATTGTTATTGTATGAACCGATTTAATAAAACACTAGAACACATTTAATTAATATAACCATTTTAAAGCATTCTTAAATTGTAATTGGAAATAATATCACATAGTAAAATAAGTCAATTATGTATAGTATTTAAATACGGCGAAACGGTTTGCCTTAGCTCATTTGAACAGGCTACATTGCCATGTGAATGCTGAGGCAATCAACACAACAGAAATAAGAGGCCTAAAGAGAACTAAACCTTTTGAGTTAATAAACCTAGTGTAGTGAATAGTGCAAGTGCGGTGTCACACATATTATAGAATACTAAGACTGTTAATGAACATTACCTTAGTTTAAGCTCTTCACTAGTATTGTAGAAAATTAAGTCAACATAATATTACTAATTAGCCATAATTATTGTATATAGAGTAGATTGTAATATATAAAAACTTTCATATAAAGTCGCACTCTCTTTTGTAAACTTATTGTAGGAAAAACGCTCGGCACACTAATACATCGGAACCACAAAATACAATTTTTAATGTGGCAAGCATGACATACATGAAGGGATCATACAAATATTAGTATTGTCTTTGATTTACATAACCTTTACACATTTAAAGAAAAAACTGTTTGACCGGATTGAAGTTATGTATTATTACCACGCACGCTGTAAAGCACGCGAAACGTCGGATAAATTTAAAATTATGTTAAATAGTTGTAAATTTATAATAATACATAACTTCAATCCGGTCAAACAGTTTTTTCTTTAAATACAAATATTAAACAAAACAAAACAATTAAAATTACAAAAAACTAAACAGAAATCGATTTTAAAGCAACAATGGATATCCAGACCTAGCTCGTTATCAGATTGCTCAGTATGGATATCGGTGAGCTTTGACCAAAAAGGGACAAAGGGAATCATGGGATACCTGGGGTATCTAGAGGGTTCACGAAATTTAAATTATGATTTAAGGTTCGGGCAACCAACCTGATTGTTAAATAGCTTAAATGCAATGCACTTTTGCTTGTATTCTTTAAATATATTACTCAATAAGATAGCCCTAACTTAGGTTTGAATACTCTGTCTCTCGAGTCGCTAAGATCCTCTAGACCGAAGAAGTGTTATATTTTGTTAGTGAAATATTTTTTGATCCGAATGCCTAACAGACCGATATGGGATATATCATTTTTATTTCAGTAATAATGCTGAATCCTTCAGCAATAATTCTGTATAATGTTATCTGTGAATAGCCAGCATAAATATATGTAGGTTAATATTATATCTACTATACTGTACGAAGAAATCACTTAAGAATCTGCGAAACATCAGGCACGCTACCGTTATGGTTATAACTGTTGGCACAATGCCAGGCATCGCTAAATATTGTGCCAAAATAATACATTAAAATACAACTGCTTTGAAACAATCACGTGGTGTCTATAAACCTTTTCCATCCATTATTTTTATTAATAAAATTAAACCGTCTTTAAACTATAGAACAATGTTGTCATAGTAAAAATCTCACTTCTTAGTTCGTAGGTCCGATCCCCGGCACCAATAGACTTTCTTTCTGTGTGCGCATTTAACATTCACTCGAACGGTGAACGAAAACATCGTGAGGAAACCGGCTTGCCTTAGACCCAAAAAGGCGATGGCGTGTGTCAGGCAGAAGGCTGATCGATTTGCCTATTACATGATGATCATGAAACAGATACAGAAATCTGAGGCCCAGATTTAAAAATGTTCTAGCGCCACTAATTTAGAAGTTACTTAAGGAATATCTTAAGGAAAAGACCTAATTTATATCTCAATATAACTTTTAGGTTCCGAGAAATTCGTAAACAAACCTACACGAAATTTCTTGGATAGAATAAAATAAAAAAATCATCATACTCAAATAAAGTTCAACAATATCACATCCATACAGCTTAAACTAAACGCTAAAACCTTTGTCAACTGTTTGTCCTAATAATTTTGAATAATAGGCAATCAGCCGTTTGTAAACGTTATCAATACTGATTTCCTCACGATGTTTAAAGATGTATTCACTGGTTAACAGCTGAAATTTTGCCACAAGATCTCAGGCTCAAATCGATAAGCAGCAAATAAAGTACTCAGAAGAATATTATATTGTATAATTATGTGAATATAAGATTTAAAATATCATCATTTGACGGCTCATTGGTCTAGTGGTTAGTACCCATTGGTTTAGTGACTGCGAATCCATGGGTCCCGGGTTCGATCCCCGGCTGAGACAAACATCGATGTGATTAGCATTTGGTGTTGTGCTTAGGTCTTGGGTGTTTAAATATGTATTTATATGTCTATCTATCTATAATATGTATGTATATCCGTTGCCTAGTACCCATAACACAAGCTTCACCAGTTTAGCATGGGACTGGGTCAATTGGTGTGAATTGTCCAATAAATAACAAGAATAAATAATAATAAAAATATCATATAATAAAGTGTATTTGCCTCTTCGCAATATTGCGTTTAACGTTTACATGCTACAGGTATTGACCATCTTTGTGAGAGGCTGAAGTCTTTAATAGGACTATTTAAGTCCTGTCACAGGTCATCAGCCTTCCATGGCATACACAAAATATACAAAGACATACTATGACTACACTAAAGTAATAAACAAAATAAAATTAAAGCATGAGTAGTTGTGTGTGTGTAAATATGTGTAAGGGTGTGTGAAAGAATTGAATTTGAAGTCTACCTCTAATGGATGACTAATTTATGATTGTTATCCATAACATGTTTAACGATTACACACCTTGAATTTTTCTGTATCAACGTAGACACTTACAAAATACTTGATACGAAAATTGTCTTATCTAAATGGTCTATTGGTTTAATGGATTATAAAACAACTTGGTACAGAAAGGTGGTCACCTACTTGCATTTAAATCAATCCCATGCCGGGTGTTACATTTCAAACCCGTTAAATATGATGATTCAACGTTGAAAGTCAAAAGATTCTATAGAATCTTGAAATCGGGTCAACCGGTGACTGTAGAATGTATGATTCAGTTCCCTCCGTAAGATGGATCGAGGCTTTTAGCTCAATTTCGACTCCAGCTGCGCACGGTTAAGTGCTAGTTCTTAACATGATTTCGTACGTAAATAATGGAATTAATATGCCTATCAATATTTAAGTGAAGCACCTTTAGCACAAACGTTTCCTTACTAACGTAACATAGCTATTTGAACTAGAACAAGGAATCCAACATAGGGTGCCTGCAGGTACCACGATGTATTTAACAAAATGTTACGCCAAATCAAACTATTTAATCAAAAAGTTCAGCCGTGCGATTCTGTTTGATTTGAATTTGAATTAAGAACATGGGCATACAGCAAGTGTAGGTAGGAATTGATGAAGTTAATATAACATAAATAATACGGTACCTGAGTTGTTAAACTTTCAGTATGTGTTATAGATATCAAGATCAGGAGCCCAGCAGGTTGTGCTACGAGGGGCCACAAGAGGACTCAGTGGGCGGTACCGATGCGAGGTCTCCGCAGACGCACCGTTTTTTCATACCGTGTACAAAAGCGCATATATGCGAGTTGTAGGTGAGTTCACTTATAGTTAAGTTGAAAATGCAATTTTTGTTTATGCACCTAAATATACTACAATAACCTCAATTCATTATTGTGTCAGCTCCAGTTAATTACTATCGCTATAATTATTACGTGATAATCTTGCTGATATTAATAAATTGTGGCGGTTTTACTAATTTTACAATATAAATGAAATATTATTTTTAAAAAATCAAAATTTGCGTAAACTATTTCAATGATTTTGTTTCTAAGTAACCCTGGTTTAGCCTGGATTCGTTTCTTGCGTCATAAATATTTTATTATTTTAACAGGTCTTTTGATTATTCACAGGTTTAATCTACATAAACATAAGTTCCAAAATATGTTGATATGTGCTAAACTCACTGGCTGGACCAATTTGAATATTTTTTTTTAAATTCATTCCTTGTACTCCGAGGAAGAATTTTATAGAGAAAAATTGTAACAATATAATGAAAAAAATATTTTTTCCTAGTACTTTACTTACCTAGTTTCCTAGTACTTTTAGTTTTTATCCCGGAAAAATCGAAGTGTGGGTTAGCATAGCAAAATATTCGATATGTTAGTATAAAAAAACATACTAAAGCGAAACGAAGTCGGTAATCCAGGCAGTATTTTGTGATCTCAAACCAACATCCACTATGAGCCACTGTAAATACTTTTTTAATACAGTTGCTCAAAAAGTGGCGTATTGCAGGGACGTATAGCGTTCGGGATGTGGGCTATTACACACTCGTGCTTTTTTTTTACCTTTTCCGAACTAGTGCGTTTTCTTTCCCAACTGTCAAAATAATGTCTATTAAAAAGAAAAAACCAACCACGAAGTTTTTACTAACAAAAAATCATTGAAAATTTTTATGATTCATGCAAATATTTCTAAAAAGAAGCTACTGCTTTGTTTCAATATCAGATTTAATGATTTGATTCAATGAGTTAGGTTAGATTTCATTTCATATCAATAAAAAATTGTACTGAAGACTTGGCTGTATGGGCATAGTTCCCTTTGCCTACCCAGAATGGGTGAAGAAAAAAAATATCTGCTTATATTCTTTTACGGTTGGCGCCATTTTCCATAAATGTTCTTTGCGCGTTTAGTTGTTTGTTATATTATATATTAAATATACATGAACAATCTTACGAAATTAATAATAGTTTGTCTCAAACAGTAAATAAATATGCAACCTAAAACTTCTCCAGTTAGTATAAAAAACTGTACCAATGTATATGTGAACAATAATTTGTATAAGAAATAAATGATTAGTTATTTGAGTTTATTGTGTTTTTATTGTTTTATTTAATTGCATAATTTTTTCGCAACTGTATTAAAAATAGTTGTTCAGTACACGTGCGGAACCGTCATTGCAACTTGTTCCGACTGTCAACCCTCACCTTCGGCTGCGCCTCGGCTCGGGTAGACATTTGTCGAAACTCTTTGCAATGACAGGCTTTCCGCACTTGTAATGAAATATACTATACAAATTTAAATTCAATTATCGTCCTATTTTTAAATCAATTTCATTATTTAAAATAAAATAATTATAGTTTTATACGTAACTATCAAATTGGTAATATTACAATCGAGAATAAAAGGATTTTTGTTATCGATATTTCAGAACTATGCATTATGGGTTTGAATATTATTTCTGTTTGGCGGGCATTTTATATTCCATAGACACAAAAAAGCACAAAAGGCGGAAGTAGTGTAATAATCACCTCTTTTATTTTAATTAACAAATGATATAGTTTCGAATTGATTTGCATGGATAGAAAATCCCACAAGATTTCTTTCTCTAAATTTTCATCTATCATTTAAATCTTTCTCATCGAAATTATTGTCAGTCTCATATCCTTCTACCTAACACTGTGCTTGATTGAGCAAATTCATTTATCTTTTGTCAATAATTTTATACGACGGTAACTTTTTCTTTATTTCTTTTTGCTCTCTTGCCTGGATGAGATAATGACCAAACATTTATCAAGTCACAGGCGCCACGAAGTTGACACGGGGAATGTTTTTTTTTTATAAAACTGTTTAAACGGGTAGGAGGCTCATCTGTTGTTAAGTGATAACTCTGCCCATGGACACTCAATGCCAGAGGGCTCGCTAATGCGTTGCCGGCCTTTCAAAGGCTGTAAGACTGGACCTACACTCAGAGCTCTGTGGTATTTAGGAGTGAAGCGAACCACCACGCCCTTAAGATGGGACATTAAACCCAAACATCATAATGACTAGGATAACTTATAACTGCCCTATAATAATCAAATAAATCAATGTAAAGAGGTTTACTAAAACGAATTTATCTGTTTCATTCACTTTCTACTAACAATGCCAAAAAATAAATTGTACATTTTGTCGTTCACAAAGTGTATTATTTGATTCCCGTCACAAATTTAAATATTTATTCAATCTTTGACGCTCATACTGCGGGTGGGTTGATTGGCAAAATAAATGTTTACTGGAAATTCAATATGGATGAAATTACTAAGAATATTGTGTCAATGGATATGTAAATGAACTAATACTCAATTATACCCGCGGTTTATATATTAAAATTTAAAGACAAACTAATATTTTTATTTTACGAGTATATAGGCAGCTAATAATTTGATAACACGAAGTACACAACGAACCTACTTTACATTTATATTATTTTAATTAGTATAATTCTTTGAGAAATAAAGTATCTTTTAACCAAACTAAAGGTTAGTTATAGGTTTAATCACAGCCATTAAAATCTAATGTATAAAATTCTCGTGTCACGGTGTCAGTAACTATACTCCGAAATGGCTCGACTGATTTTCGTAAAATTTTTGTGTTCGGTTAGGTCTGCGATTTGGATAACATTTATTTCTCATCCCCCTAAATGTTCCTAACATTCACGCCAAAATTTTTATTTTTATTTTTAGACAAAAGTATACAAAAATATATACAACCCTTAATTTTTACACTTCTACGATCAATATATCACAGTCAATTTCATATTTTTTTTATTTTTCAAAATTCGCTATAGTACTTATTGTAAAATATTTATTTAGTTTTCTCGAAAAATTTCCGTCTGCAGATCGAAATTGTCGTCAAACAATTCGCAATTGTTTCGTCCAAAAATCTAATTCGAAATTCTTGCCCTTGAAATCTAGATTTTGCTTGTCTACAAATCCCGTGAAAATGTAAAATGAATATTAATTTAGTAACATTTTAAAGGCAATTCTTTATAACTAAATAAAGTTTTTATGACTACAATTATGTCAAAGTACGCTTATCAATCAAACATTAGTATGTTAGAAACCAGTATTAATATATAAATGAAGTGCTGTTGCAATGCAATTATATGCCAACATAATTCGTTCTAACAAGCGAGATAGGTAACCTATGGTTGCTATACTTTATATTTACCAATATTTCTCATTTGTTTTTTTCCAGCTTATTAAACATATTTCATATTTACAATGAAGTATACAGTATTTACAGTTTTCTTAACCTACAAAGTAATAATAAAAATTATTAAAAAGAATCAATACAAATTTAAAAGGTTTGGTCCCTGTGGCGGTGTACCTTTAACGCTGGCAGCATTTCCTCTCTGTATTGCGATACTTATTTGTTGAGCGAGGAAAGCACCAGCTCTGGGGTCACCGGTACTATCTACTAGGCGCCAACTTAAATCTTTAATTATTTAGTTATTTTCCGTTTTATATTTATAGTATAAAGGGGGAGGCTGAAAACGAGCCTACGGGACGCCCAAAAATGGCAGTGATTAGCCCATGGGCACCCATTTTAGTGGGTTTATTGCCGGCCTTTAATTGATGGAGTATTGGATGGCCTATAATTGGAGACACTAGTTAGCAAAAGAAAGTGTCTTATTAAGCGGACCGTGGAAGACTTAATTTAACGAATATTATTGATATTTTAATTTTCTTCACTTGTTACGTGTTCTCAGAGACAGAAATCCAATTAAAATTAACATCATCTTATATATATCTTATTTAGGAGCGAATATAATCCTGCTATTAAATACGATATGATGGCGAATAGCGGTACTCGAAAACGTTCATTATGAGCCATCGAGTACTTAGCTTTATTTAGTAGAGATTTTATACGTTCAACAAAGATCAGAGCAAAGTTAGTCCAGCCCATTCCTCTATCAATTTGATGATCCTACTAAAAACTGTATTATTGGTATTGGCCTCGGTATACCGTACCTGTTTCTAAAGATTTTATTTCTTAATAGAAAAGCAGGTGATCAGCCTTATTTGCCTGACACACCATTTTAAGTCATTACGGCTACCTCGCAATTAATTGTTTAAAAATGATTGCTAAATGCGCTCACGGAAATAAGTCTTTTGGCACACAGCTGGGATTCCAACATGACCTAAGGTTTGAGAGTCACACGCAAGAGCCTCCAGACCAATGCTGCTGCTGCAAATTAACATATCTATCGCTAATATAGCTATTTGCTACTCCAAAAAAAATGGACTGTGAAATGGGGTAAACCCTCATTTCACAGTTCAATTTATATCTAATGTGTTATATAATACTAGCTGACCCAGCAAACGTTTCGCCATGTATATTATTTCTAGGAAATATTTTTTTAGTTCAATAAAAATAACTATCTACTATAATAAAACATTGTAGAGGGGTAAAGATTAGGGGTTGTATGTATTTTTGTATTCTGTATTATAAAAAAATAAAAACAAAAAAAATTGTCCAAAAAGAAAAAAATGGGGATGGACAACCCTTATCATTTAGGGGTATGAAAAATAGATATTAGCGGATTCTCAGACCTACTGAATATGCATATACAATTTGATATAAATCGGTCAAGTTGTTTCGGAGGAGTATCGTAACTAACATTGTGACACGAGAATTTTATATATAAGATATAGTATGTAGTGTATGTACGCAAGCTGCACTAGGTAACTAAATGTATGAGAGGCTGATATGTAAGAACCTAACAGCCCTACGGATCCCTAAGCCCTATAGACGTACCCTAAGACATAAATAGTGAATATAAATAAGAACGGGATGTCTGCACCAAGAGACCTAAGGTAACAGACTGAGCCCTACGGGATCAAAGGTTCAAGGATTATCTCAAAGCAGGGCAGGCTCACCACGATAATTCAGGGCTTGAAGTAGTCTTCGCCACTTTGAGAGGAAGCGAGAAATGAATAAGACAGAGCAATATTCAAATATGATTTATTTTATAAAACAACATCTTAACTACTACTACACCTATTCACACATACATCATATTATTCTTGTAACGTATTGGTGTCTCGGGCACCTTCAGCTCTTAAAATAAATAGAACAGCCACGTTAGCCGTGTCAGTAGTTGGTCAATGTTCAAATAATACATTTTTATATTTTCAGCCTTACTTATTTCCTAATACAAAAATGTCTAATTATCTCACGTGTTAGTGAATATCTTTTACAGTTAGTATGTATCAGGAACCCTCTACGGTAAAGGCCTCCTGCATGGCTTGCCATCTTTCTCTACTGAGCTATTTGGATCCATTGAGGACCCACGAGTTTTTTTGATGCCATCATCCCATCGAGCAAATAATACATACGAGTATTTAAATTACTCCTGTGAGCTGTCGGTGTATCGCATCTTCAGCTATTAAATTATGAAACAGCCACTTGAGCCGTATCAACATTTGGTAAATGTTCAAATGAAATCCGAACAAGATATATACCGCCGTATATATATATATAGTTTGCCCCAAATCCTTAAATCAGTTAAATTATCTGGCAATATCATACTTGTACTATTCTTTAGATACTTATATTACAGAGAACAGACACCTCGAAATATGTTAGTTAAGATTTGATGTTGAACTCTAGGAAACTAAAACAATAACTGGCATTAACTTGTTCGAGTAACCCGAATAAATATTAACAATCGACTTTGTGCTATCTGAAATCGTAAATCAGAACTATTGTTGGGTAATAAATAGGTGGTTAGAACACCGGATATTTGATTAAGGTTTATCTTGTTTAATTTATGGTTATTGTTTAGTTTAAGGTGAGAATTTAAAGTGTTTACAGTGACTGTTATTTTATTCACATTTAAGTCGTCAATTTGAATTCCTTTTTATTTGATAAAAATAGGAGGTACATAATTTTTTTAGATTAGCGCTAATTCGAACCACATGCAGTTTACTAGGTTATGTAGCCCGTATCACTTCGTGCGTTTTTAAGGCACTTTTTGCCACTGAAGTATTTTCGAAAAAATTCTACTTAGAGTTGATAAGATTGTGCCAATTATTAATAGGCTGGCAACGCGCGAGCCCTTTGGTAATGAGTGTTCAAGGGCATCACTTCACCAGTGGTTTCTATAAAAAATGGCCGGCTGCTGACAATTTTCTGTTTGAAATATAATCGATATAGGTTTTAAACTATAAGCTCTATTAACTTCTTTATATAAATTACAATGTAGCTTGCTAATTAAGACTGATTAGTAAAAAAATAGTAAAAAACACAACTAATAATTAACTTGAATTTAAATAAAGTCTACATTCTCATCAGACACTTCAGCCCATCGATCTCGGCCTGGTCGAGCAAGAATCTCCGGTCCTGTTTTGTACTTTTTGCTTCCAGTTTGTGATTAACGGCTATCGTACCTTTTATCTTCACGGTTTTCCGTATCCTACGTAGTGTTCTGAAATATTTTATGATTGCCTAGAAACTTGTCCCTCCTCTTATAGCTTTGATGAGACAATATTATTAATGAGAATGTTGTAAGTCTCCAATTTGTGGCATTAAATCGACATTGACTATCTCAGTATTAAACTAAGTTGAAAAAGCGAAATTAAAACCACCTCTTTCAGTTTTTTAACTTGCTTTAAAAAGGTTTATGTTCGATTCGATTGTAGTTTTAGTTTTGTAATAGAGATTAATTTATTGTAGAAAAAATAAGTTTTTACAGATGATATATATATATATATATATTAGTATGAGTACAATAAGAAATCTATAAATATCATTAAGTAAAAACTAAATAAAAAAAAATATTTACAAAATAAATAACTGTTTACCCTTTCGCCAACTCACTCATCAAAGAAGTTTCCATCTTTTCAGCCAAATTTGTTTACCTGTTTCAATGTATTTTTCGTAGAATCTTAATAGAGTAAGGCATCGTCGCAAGTCCCTATATTGGAAGATTATGCTTCTTACGTAAGTAAGGTGCTTTAAAAGTAGGTTATCTAGGACTGGAAGGTAATCGATACTGCACAATTTTCGATACTTTAATATTAGACAACGAGGTTTGCAAACGAAAAGGTGTGAAAATATTTCTTATGATTTCGTAAATTCTTTGCATCACCTATTTCCTAACACTTTAACAACTTTTATATTGTACAGTAGGCATTCTATAGCAGTTGATTATCGAGTGCCTGACAGCTGTCACTGTCAAACAAGCTACAAACTTCAGACTTCGAATTTGCTGTCATAAAATACGAATCTGTCAAATTACGCAGTTTTATGTTATCTATCCCTCTTCAACATAACGTAAATACAATTTGACAGATAGAGACGAAATAGTACATTTATAAGTAATTTAGACTGATATAGTTTTTCATGAATCGGGGGTAAATTGCTTTGCTATGATGACATATTATAAATTATGGCACTCGCCAAAAATATTATGAATATTCCTATTCAAAAGTATTTCGAAGTAAAATCACAAACACTGTATGTAAAAAACTCATAAAAAATATACGACACACGCATATAAGATACGAAAATAAGAATATAAATATAACGAACAAAAGGTCGTATTATGTTATTGTTAGTACCGCGTGGCTTTATTAGGCATGATTTTTGTATTAGCTTTTCAAACTTGGAACGCACAGTGTTTGGCCTTATAGCTTGAGTATGCGACCTCATATTACGGGTTTGAACACCGGCTGTGCACCAATAGGCTATTCTAATTGCTTTTTTTTTTTTTTTTTCAAGACAATTCACACCAATTGACCTAGTCCCATGCTAAGCTGGTGAAGCTTGTGTTATGGGTAATAGGCAACGGATATACATACATATTATTATAGATATATAGATATAAATACATATTTAAACACCCAAGACCTAAGCACAACACCAAATGCTCATCACATCGATGTTCGTCTCAGCCGGGGATCGAACCCGGGACCCATGGATTCGCAGTCAGGGGTACTAACCACTAGACCAATGAGTCAATTGTGTATTTAACATTTGTTTGTACGGTAAGGTAAACATCGTGAGGCGATCCTAAGACCCAAAAATCGATGGTCAGGCACAGAAGGATCGCCTGTATATTAGGATAAAAAAAATCACGAAACAGATACAGAAATCTGCGGCAAATACCAAGGGGTGTTACGCCACTGTTTTTTTTACGAATATGGCTTTGCCGATTTTCCTAGAAGTATTTGAAAAAGTCTGAACTATAATTCTATACTTAGTAAGTATATAAAGAAAATAAAAAAAGAGGTGCGTGTACTTATGTACGCGCGTAAGAAGTTCTTTGGCATTATTAAAAATAGTTTTTGATTGCATGCAAATAATTAATTACAATTAAATAATCAAAGACTGGAGTCATTACAGTCAATAAAGTTCAGTTTACATTTAAAAAATTAAATAAATAAATATTTATTATTATTCTCTTACATTAAGTGTAACATAAATTCTATTATTGTTCGAATGTTGTTTTTAAATTATGTGCAATGCCGTAGCATCTTCCGTGGGCAACTTCATTATGTTAATGTTATGTCACGGTGCGTGCGCATCGTAAAATTTCACTCTCATCAATTTTTCATAACGCGCCTAAAGAAGTATAACTTCAAAAATTCTGCTACATTTTCCCCTGAGTAAAAAAAGCTATATTTAGTTCCTTATTTTTAAATAACTAGTATCTAATAACATGTAGTGATGTATTTTTCTTAACATATTAACCAACCTTTCGTTAATTTGAAGTTTTGCTAAGTTCACTTCGTTCAAACGGTAATAGATCAAGGCGTCGAAAGCGCAATCAAGCGTGAAAGATAAAGATTGATAGGATCTTATGTTGCAATTTTAAAATAAAGCTACATTATTTCACATGTAACAATTCATACTATGTAATAAACACAATACAATTGCTGTGCAACGGACTTTCGATTTTTAAAAATAAAATTAATTAGAGGCGCCTTTTTAGTCTGAGTCTGGGCCTCAGATTGCTGTATCTGTTTCATAATAATTTGTCAATGTTAGAGGCAAGTCAATCAGCCTCCTGTGCCTGACACACTTGCGACTTTGGGTCTAAGACAAGCTGGTTTCCTGTCGATGTTTTCCTTCGCCGTTCGAGCGAATGTTAAATGAGCACATAGAAAGAAAGTCCATTTGTGCACAGCCGGGGATCGGACCTACGACCTCAGGGATAAGGCCAAATACATACTATATTTAAATTAAGGCGAATAGAATTTCCTAAATAATGCAAAAACTAATAGTATTTTTCTAAATACCTCATCGGCGATTTACAATTTGCATAGGCAATTAATAATACTTGAATAGACAGTCCTTAATATAATTTCAGTACACGATGTCAAGTCTACGGCAAACTTTGGCACACTGCTTCAATTTATTACATTTTCCAAGTACGCTTCGGGCAATTAATGTACGCTCTCGCTGTTTCTAATTACTCGTTATGATTGATTAACACTATTAAACAATGATGTAACTAGTCAATGAAATATCTCCATATTCTGTGTAGTGTGTGACTGCATCTATGGAGACTACAAACATTTTCGTAATAACGTTCCTTCGTATTGATAATAATGTGTTCTGCGATGTCCAGGAGCATAGATACTACGTATAACGGAACTGACACTAGGGTAGCTTTCAATAAAAATGTCGTAACAATAAAACAAAATTACTTTTTTTTTTCGTCTCTTAATTTTGTTTTACTAAAAAACGAAAATAAGTTTTACGTGTTACCTGGTATCACATCGGCGCTACAATTTTTTGTTATAAGTTAGTTATTTCTTTCCCCGACCCAGTTACTTCAAGCTAGTATTGATTATTTAGAAAAAAAATATTGCCGTAATTAGCCAGGAATCAAACACACGACCTAGCGTCTAAGTTACTGTAAGAATCTACTGGTAAGATACTATTACATTTCATAGCCAAAAATACTACATAATCACTCGCAATTGCATATTTCATAGCCAAAAATATTACATAATCACAAATTACTCGCAATTATCAGCACAGAACTGTAGACTGTCACCGATGGCAAAGCTTCTAAAATACACATCTTGGAGACTTTATTTTCGTAACAATAACATCGTATTGAAATACTTAAACTGCTTCAAATTAAACACGAGAACTTCGCATTCCATTAAGTAGAATTGGCAAAAAGCGTTAGGAATGTAAACACTTTAAACTTTCCGCGGGAGCTTTAAGCAAAATGGAGGGGTAAACAATGTCCTATTCGAAGCTTTCCCGATGGTTATGCAATTCTAAAGCACAGCTTACGATGATTATAAAGTTTTGTTTTGAGTAATGTTGGCCTTAGGTTCAGCAGCTTGGTACGTCGTTGGTTTGAATCCCAGCTGTGCAATGGAGCTTTTTGTATGCGTATTTATTGTGAGTGTCTTAAATCCAAAAAGTCGACAGCGTGTATCAGGTACAGCAAGCTACTTGCCCTTTTAGAAAAACTCGATCACAAAACTGATACAAAAATCTGATCACAAGGGATTATTTATTTATTTTGTTTTTATTGAATTTGCTTTTATTTTTACTGTAATGAAGCCAAAATTTAATAAAGGAATGAACGACGTATTATATTTATTGTATAACAAAGCTCCAATTTTAGGTATAAATGATTATTTTTAAACTACATATGAGACCGCGACTTCAAACTCAAGAAGCTAAACTTGTGAAATACGCATAGTAGAACAAATGGGTACAGTTTGATTAATCAAAAAAAAACGTGAAAAATCATTCGACACGTTTTTAGGTTGAAGTTTAGAAAGTTTTGATTGGAAAACTGAACTCATTGATCAATTGAAATTCGTTTTACAAAAAAAACCTATTACATTGTTTTAGATGGCATGTCAATGCTGGAGTAACATGCCATGTTTTTTTGATGAAAATATTCTTTAACAGAGATTTTTAAATTAATTACAACTGATAAAAATAGGAATAACCTGGTTAAATCTGGTAATCGCCAATCAATCATTTAAATTGTTTTTAAATCAATTTAACTCGTAAATAGAAAATTAAAACTAATTTTAAAAAGTGTACCTTTAATGCTGGTAGCAATTCCTCGCTGTATTGCGATACTTATTCGTTGAGCAAGGAAAACACCAGCTCTGGGGTCACCGGTACTATCTACCTAGCGCGAAATTAAATCTTTTGTTACACGTGCACTTGAACCCTTCAGCAAAAGAGTCTTTACTCCAAATGGAACAAAATCAAAGTTTCTATTTATCAATTTTTATATTATTATTACTATGTATATACTATATATATATACAATTTGTATAACTCAATACTTGGCGATTAAAAAGAGTGGCGGAAAGTTTCTTGCCAGTTCTTCTTACCCGCTCTTCGCCCTTAACTTGCGAACTGGTAGGAAATTTACAATTAATTTAACTTCTTTTTGACGTTCATAAGTGTGCTTGTTTACCTATATGAATAAAGATATTTTGAGTTTGAGTATGTATTAAGAATATTGTAAATAATGTATAATCTTATAATTGTATAGATCACCTGCATAATATATAATATATAGAGCGCATTTTTATTATACACAGACAATATCCAACTAATCCAACGAGTAAAAACGTTCAATTCCACAGAGTTGCCGGACTCGCAGCCAATAGTTCGAGCACAAAAGAGTTGGTACTCCATTGGGGATATGTTACGTGCGAATTGCACGTCTCCTGCGGCTGATCCGCCCGCTAACCTCACCTGGCTTCTAAATGGTTATGAGGTAACTAACGCTTTGTAACATTTTTATTCAGTATCTTTATAGCACTTAATCATATTAGAAGCTTAACAGCTGTTATACGACCCATTTTGTACAATTTGTGGACTATATTTATCAATGTTTTATTTTCGGAAACTACTATATTTCCTTATATTAATATCAAAAATTTAAAACAGTGGGGCTACATCATTTCGTGATTATTTGAGATTGCCTTCTGTACCTGTGACTCGCCCTCAACATGCCGGTTTCCACACAATGTTTTTCTTTTAACGTATCAGCGAGTGTGCACGTAGATAGTCCAGTGGTGCACAGCCAGGAATCGAACCTACGACCTCCATAATGAATTGCGCACGCTCTAGCCACTAGACCAACGCTACCTATTTACAATTTAACCTAAATATAGTAACAATTTAAACTAAAAAAGTGCTTCATGTGAAATGTTTAGCTTACAGTTCAATTATTTATTTATTAAAGTTTACCACATCATACATAGTACTAAATCTACAAGTTACAAACTCTTGTATCTAAAATGTATGACAATTTAGGTAAACCTAAATGTTACACAAAAAAATATATTTAAAAGTACAATTAAATATACAAGATAAAATAAAGGTACAAAAAGAACACCATAATTTTTTTGTTAAGCAGAAGAAAAAATATATTATAGTTCACTGGAATAGAATACTTATAATAACTTTACGGAAACGTTACAATCAAATTCTCTAATTGATAAAGCTATTAAATGTTCTTTAAGTACTACGTTTATTGTACGAATATGACTGGTTTGTAATTAATGTTCTGAACCAGTGATTAACAGGTAACGGTTCTCTATTTTATTCTGAGCTCCGGGCGAACGTAGTTCAACAAACAAAACACGGCTACACTGATAATTAAAATACGAACTCATTAATGGCGATAATTTCTATGGAATTGACAGCTAATTATTGTTTATAATATTGATTTGTACTGCCAGTGCCCTTGCGCGGAATTAATAAGTCTTCATTTGCCATGGAATCAGTACATAGTTAATAGAAATTCAAAGGACATACAATATGCTATAGAGCAGTGTTAGCCTAGTGGCTTTATCTCCGAGGTCGTAGTTCGATCCCCGGCTGTGCACCAATGGACTTTCTTTCTATGTGCGCAATTAACATTTGCTCGAACGGTGAAGGAAAATATCGTGAAGAAACCGACATATCTTAGACACAAAAAGTCGACGGCGTCTGTCAGGCACTAGAGGCTGATCACCTTCTTGCCTATTAGATTTAAAAATGATCATGAAACAGATTTAAAAAAATCTGAGGTCAAGACCTAAAGAGGTTGTAGCGCCACTGATTTATTTTATTTTACAATATGCTATGTTAGCTTGTAAATGACAGCGGTATGTCAATTTAAATCTATTGAGCCTTTAGAGTTCAGAGGTGCTTTACTAGAGGTTCTGTGCTTTTATATTTACATATAATATTTAATGACATTTATTGAAACTCGTAATATCTATTGTCTGTGCTCCGTACTCTTTACTCTATGGCGTAACGAGTAGAACACATTTAAATATAGTTTATTTTAAATATGGAAGACAATAATAGTAACTCGTAATTCGAATTATATTATCTATAATAATAATTAATACTAACGAAACACACAACATAATCTAGGGTTGCCTGGAAGAGATCGCTTATTAGGGATAAGGACGCCCGTTGCATCCCTTATAATTTTTAAGTATTATGTTTCTTATATTATTAGCAACGAAGTGTAAATAAATAAATAAATAATATTAGAAAAGATAAATAAAAAAAAACATGGAAAGAAAAAAAAAGGAATAAGGTACATTTTAAGTGTGTAATGTGTGTGTGTTGTGCTTGTAACTGGCCCTGGCTCAGCATTATGCTGTGGAGCATACACGTTCCACAGCATAATGAGTGTGTTAAATCAAATTACCTTTATTTATATATTGAAAATTAATATTTCGAGATCAAATCTGGAATTTGAAATGGCATTAGAATGTAAACATGTTAACTTCATATAAGTTCCTGATTTAAATATTTTTGAATTGCAATACACACACACTTAATAAAAAACCTAACATCTTACAATATAGATCTGTTGACTATTTTTATTAATTGTTATGGGCCAGCCTTGCGATTCTGTAACTCACTTTTCGAACTCTCACAGCGGTCTTCACAGCGGCGGTCGCGCCCAAATCAGTCGTAAAGCAGTCATTTTACGATTCGGCATTCTGGAATTTGGCATGAGGAGGGAGCTTGTAGTTTGTTGTTCGATAAGTGAGTTACAGAATCGCAAGGCTGGGGACAAACAAGCAGACGACACACTTCGGAAGACATGTCTTGACTCCAACACCGAGAGATATACGTGTGTCATGCAAAATCCCATTAAGTTTTAGAATATATATCTGTATTGTTACAGGTGAAAGGGCTAGATATACCACCACCCGATGCATACCGGAAGCAAGTTATAAGCGACGCTTCGTTAGAAGATGCAAATAGAATTATATTCAGCCCTTGGGATACAGGCGAGGAGTCAGTTACGGTTGACGTACGCATAGATGATATATACGAAGGCACTACCCGTGCAACTAGATACGAAAATAAGACAAATAGTGAGGAAGAGAAGTCTAATAGGACGTCGTCTTTCAGTCAACTTATAATCAGAGTGCAATCGTCACACTTTCAAAAGGTAGCATATTTTACGCTTGCTTGAATAATATTTACAAAGAAAATTTTAATTCCCATGTGTAGCTGACATAAGTGCAAATGTTTAAATAATTTAATATATAAAATTCTCGTGTCGCGGTGTTTGTGGTTAAACTCCTCCGAAACGGCAAGACCGATTCTCATGAAATTTTGTGTGCATATTGGGTATGTCTGAGAATCGGACAACATCTATTTTCATCCCCCTAAGTGTTAAGGGTAGTCCCACCCCTAAATATTTTTATTTTATTTTTAGATATTTTTTTCAAAAATACATACAACCCCTATTTTTCACCCCTCTACGATCAACCCCTATTTTTTTATTATAAATGATATACATGGCAAAACGACGTTTGCCCGGTCAGCTAGTATTATTATACTTCTTTGCCCAAAATTTTGACAAGTCCACCAAGTGTTGATTGTTAAAAAATTTAATGCAGAGCCGTGTTTCGAACGCCAGGTAACAGTTTAAATCGTGCGTAAAATGAAAAAAATAATTAACGTGCCTTTAGCTTAATTAACGTAAAAAATACTTCGCAAAGATTTTAAAACAATGCCTTTTATAAACCTTACACTAAAGTTCAATGAAACAGAGAAGTGAAACAAAACAGTATACAAACATTAATTACGCTGAGCGCTTGTTGAGTTTTAAATATGACACATAAAAAATGTAGGGAAACATAATTTTAATGAGGCTGGAGATTTTTTTTTTTTTTATGTAACAGAAGGTAGGGCAGGAGGCTCACCTGATGTTAAGTGATACCGCTATCCATGGACACTCACATTGCCGCAAGTGTTGCCGGCCTTTTAAGAATTGGTACGCTCTTTTCTTGAAGGACCCTAAGTCGAATTGGTTAGGAAATACTTCAGTGGGCAGCTGGTTCCACATAGTGGTGGTACGCAAGAACTGCCTTAAAAAACGCTCCATATAAAAATGATACTGTTACTTAGCGTGTTCATAATTTGTGTTTTTAACTTACCACAGATCTCTATCCTTTACGACTCTTTTCCAGTTGTAGCCTAGATTAGTTTAGCTAGTGATTCAGGAGTTCTTAAAGTCCTGGTATTGCGAGATGCTATACATATATGTCGGAGATTCAACGCGATTAATAATTACAAAGTTGATATCACTACCGTCGGCCGACATTATTACTTAATATTTAAACACAGTCAGTGCGCACGTCCGGCGCAGGCGCCGGTCGGAAAGCAACTCTAGCACTTCACGACCGATTCTACGTACTACTGACAGTTTGACTTTGACAATTGATACATTGACACTTTACAACCTGTAAGATGTCCATGATATTGCGTGGTGTTGCCATTGTAATCAACAAATTACAACGAGTTCTATTATAACCTAATCTCTGACATATATATATATATGTTTTTTTTTTGTTAGAGGGTGGTGGTCTGGTCCCACATTTTACAGCAGTTAAATCTCACGCCTTCTTAAGCGCTTCTTTAAGTTCAACATTTAATAGTATAGAACTAAAATTCTTACTGCTATTTATAAGCATTGATTTTAAACCTCCTGTGAACAAGAACTTGGAGGTAACCGGACAATAACAAGCTAATGGGTCCCAATTCCCTTTTTCACTTAAGAGGCTTTGGGTGTTTTCACCTTTTTAATTTATAAACTTTGATACTGAAAACAGGGTCGATCTAAATGGTCCGAATAGAATTTGAAATTTGAAATGAATAATAAATAATTTAGACCGAATAGTTAAATTCAGAGTTAGATCCTAAAATCTCGCAAAACGGATTATAAAACAAAAATGTTTTTATTTAATAAAAGGCTACGCACTGAGCCTTTGAGCATTGTGAGTGTCCGTGGGTATCACCTCATACCAAGTGCTCCTCCTGCTTCTGCTTTATAACCTCATGTTAAGAACGTAACTAAAAAAAATCAAGTTAAAGTCGGGTGTCCCCTTTTCCCTAAGAAGGCTTTGGATATCAACGAATTTAGTTTCTAAATATATTCTTTACATTTCATATTGGAAATATTGAAGTCCCTTCACTAGTTTTTAAGAAAAAAGATTCACGTACCACGCTTTACAAATAAAACCTCATTGGACGTTTGAAATGCATTCCATGTTTCTAACCCAATAAGGCTTATAATAAAGCCTTCGACTAGAAGTAGTATTCGTTGCTAACGTTATAGTAATTTTTTCATCTAAAATCCATGGTAACAAATATATAGTTTGTGCTTTATACGATTGCTTAACAAAGGCAACGCAATTGCGAGCCCTCTGACAATGTGAGTCTGGCAAGGTGAACTTCTGGTCCATTAAAAAAAAGATTAAGGCTTTGAACTATGTTCTACTTTAAAGGATTAGTTAAGGCAGTCACCGATAAATATAAATCCACCATATTATTCTAAGTGCTTTCAATTGTGTGTGACACTGTGGAAATAGTAGGAATTTAATCATAGCATTAATTTAATCACATAGTAGTTGAAAAATTAATTCTAAATATCTTTAGTTGCTTAAATCCAGTGTCCAATGTCTCGGATAATTAACTAGACTGGCCCAATTTGGAAACCAAACCAATGACGTAATAGAGCTTGCGCTGTTTCACTTACACAGAATCTAATCTATAGTATTCATTTGGCAGAGCCACAGATACTCGTACGTAAACACGAAAGATTCAAAAGAAATACAGATAACTAAGTGTAGTGAAATATTATATTTTATAGAATACTCGTATCTGTGTCTTAGGGTTTTACCTGTCATAATTTAATCAAATTTAACCTATACTCTTTTAATTTAAAATTAGTCGAAAAATAGTATAGATAATTTTTACATTTCTAACCAGTAGTCAAACAAAAGAACAAACTTTTTAACATCATGAACAAATCTATGTTTGTAAACTATTTTAATTTGTATGTATTATCTAAATCATTGTGTTTGTACTTAAAATAAATTTAAAATCAAAACTACTTAACAATGTATCTCACACATTGCACAGATTAGAAAAAGCCTTCAGTAGTGACAGTTGACACCTTTAAACTATGGTTTTTACGATCGATTAATCAAATATGTAGCTTATAAATTAGCAATCATCCCTATTTATTTATATATTAATAATAATAATAGTATATTATTTGCAAATATGCTGCTTAAACTCAATTTATAATCTATATTGGTATACATACTCTTTCTTCCATATTCAATTAAATCCTTGTTATAAACTATTTGGTCTCTATGGGTATTATGGCTCTGTAAATCCTATTTAATCTGTGCAGGGTCGTTTAAACGTGACGTGTGTGGCACGCATTCTGTCTGTATGGACCAACAGTGGAATACTCATTTTGGATGAGGAGCGACCACAGATTGCACCCGTAATGGGAAGCCGGGACTCCAATTCTGGTAAACTGTTATAGCTGCACTTGTTAATGTAATCTTTATTTCAGCGGGATTAGAGACAGACTATATAATGGTTAGGATACAGAATAAGGTTTATATTCTGTGGTATTGTTTGGTTAATTGGATGGCGGGAAAATTTTGAATTAATCCTGATTAATCTAGCTTTCAAAAGCCCTTTTTAATTTAGATAAGACCTAAAAGTTAAACGTTTAATGAAATTTAGGTCCGTTATACAATGTTATTTTTACCTGTATGTATTTTTATATTTAGTATTTTCGTGTCAATTTAAGTTTGTATTTTATTTTTAAATTTATAATATTAATGTTTGGGTTGTCTGAAATGAATGATTTTAGCAGTAGGTACAACCGCCCATTTATATCCTTTATCTTCATCTATTTATTTTTCTCCTGTTTCGTGTTATTCTGATGTAAATAAATTGTTGTTTTGTTTATTTAGGAACATTGTTGATATGATATCTCTATGAGTTAAATAACCCCTGCCGATTTTAATTTAACGTAATTAATCTCGGGGAAATCGCTTGTAAGTGATAAAAGCCTGCTAATGAAATAATTAATGTTATATTTCCTAACAGGAATTAAGTATTAAAAGCTTTTCCACTGTAATTCCAAGCAATTAAGTACGTAATATAACGTTTTATACGGGAATAATCCAATCTGGAGAGTAATATCAAATTACTAAACCAATGAAATCAATTCTAATCCTCGAAAAATGATGACGTGGCGTTTTCGATCCATATAATTTGAAAGGATTTCGTTTAGCCACGCAAGCGAATCTGAAAAGGGTTTTTAGAAATTAATTTGTTTTTTAAATATATTTTCATTGTTTTATACTCAATTTTATAATTTGAAATACAATACTTTACGATATCATTTTGTTTTGTTTTCGTTTACTATAACTGAACTTATGCCTTCTGCTGATAGAGGACAAATCTTTGTTTTTAATTTATGTTATTATTATTAATTACTTAAATTGTCACATGGGACATGGTGTAATGGTTGCAGCTCCTTACAAACATTTTGTAAAACAAAAAAATGGCGATTAAAAAGAGTGGCGAAGAGTTTATTGCCAGTTCTTCTCTCCCGTTCTACGCCCTTGATTTGAGAACTGGTAGTAAATGTAAAATTAGAAGCATTAATATGTATTTCTTTACTGACAAGTCATAAGTGTACATTATGTTACCTATGTGATTAAATGATTTTTTATTTTATTTTATTTTATTTATTTACTGAAATCACTTTTATTTCTTTACGTAAATTTTGTAAACGCCTGCTTTAAAGCATTCGAGTTACGTAATTAATGAAATAAAATATTTATAAATTTTCAAATATAGTATAGATTATATAATATAGCTTTATGAGATTTATAAAAATATAATCATTTATTGTATATGTTATATGTACGTTTTGAACTACCGCTTTGATGAGATGCGTAGTCTACTAATATGACGATTTGTCTTTAACGTTTAATGAATTTTGATGATTTTTGTAATAGAGACGTATAGATAAAAGGGACTCATAATTTGGGCAGGAATTATGTTTCTTAGGATTCTTCTTAGCATATTTTTCAATCTGAAATTACTTACTATATCTATAACTTTTCTTAACCTAATTGTATGTATGATTTCAGGACAAACGGAACTTATTTCGAGCGCCTCTATACAAGCAATCTGTTTAATACTTTTATACCGGTAAGTATATATATAACATTACCTTAGTGGTAATCGCAACATATCGATTCCTAGAAAAACAAATGAAAAAATTGGAAAAACAATGTTTGGTTTAATCAAAAAACGGGAGACTTTCAATCAACTATCACGACATTTATACACATATATAGTTAACAAACTAAACTAACAATTAAACTATAATAATATTATGTTAGGTTAGTTAAGTACCTACCTACACAGTTAATCAAATCTTTAACAGATATAAATATATGAACATTAACATTGTTTAGTGTATTCAAAGAATTTAACACAATAAATTTTCAATATGAAATAAACAAAAGCTCAAGCGAAAGCTTCCCACAATAGTTTGAATGTTTCACAAAGGAAAACATTTCTAAGTAATAAAGTCCTGGCATTCCCTGTATTGGGACTTTACCGATAACTCGCAGACAACACTTGCTGGCAATGTTCGATATTAAGAGCAAATCAATATTAACTTTGTATCACTTCGTAAATATTTTAATGGTACGCAAAACACACGAACTTAAATGACATTAAAAAAGGATTGTAAATTTTTAAAGGCAAGATGCCTATACAGGTGTCCCAAATTTATGGGGAAAATGATTAATTTCACGCTTTTCCTTTCTTTTAAAATACTATGTTACTTAAGAAGAGTTATTAGTATTTGGCCATTCTTTCGATTGGCATCATAATAGTAGGGGTGTTATTTTTTACATTTAGGTCGGTTCGATTCCTAGACGAGGCAAGTAATTTTTAGAAAATTTTTGATAATCTGAATACAACTTTTGCAACTAAACGATTTATCTATGTATTTGTTATTTAATCAACCACAGATAAATAATAAAGTACAGACAATAGAACTACCCTATTGTAGGTCACCCAGATGACAGTTTCGTTCAATTATTTCTAACAGAAACAGATGACTTGACTAGAGTTACATTGATGACAGGACAGGTTGACAATCTGTTAATAAGATGCTATAGCTGGATAACATTGCAATTTGCTTCTTTAAGTAAGAAATATATTACAGCTGGTTTAAAAATGAAAATTATCGCTCACAATAGCTACGTTCGTATATTTTCTGTTGAAAAGGAAATAACATTAAGGACAGACCGTGACCATACTAACTGTAAAACGCGTGGTTCGAAAATGTATTGTCTAACCGTGGTACTAATTTGCTTTGAAAACAACTGTTATTTTAATTAATGTGTTCGTAAAACAAAAGAACGACTTTTAATTGTTTTCTCTATGATCTAAACATACCAACCCATCTATCTAAATCTAGAGCTCATTGACAATGTCAAATGTAAATTGTCACAAATTAAATACAAAATATTATATAATAATGGATGCTCAAAACCGCTGTTTTTGACGATATTAATTATACCAAAATTTCGCTTACTTTGACGTTTACTCGTGCATAATTAAATGCAGACTATTATTAATTGCATATACATATATGAAATAGTATTTCTATTGTACTAACGATAAATATATAAACAATAGAGATAGTGTTTTTTATATATACTTTTATAACTTATTCTGAAATTAATCAAACTTTAGAATAGAAAGAAAAACAATGTTTTTCCAACTCTCTCTATCTTGAGCATTTTTCTCCCAATCTTCCCCACCAACTAATTTCAGTTCGTCAGCCCATCGTGCAAGAGGGCGACCGATGATATTTTTATATATTAATCACAATTTTCTTTTTCAGGTGGAATCGATGATGAAAACTTGTTTTTTGTAATTCTCAGTCGGTGTTAGACTAAATTTTATTACTGTAGTCGATTAATATTTGTAAAAAAATTGTGAAGTTAATGTGAATATATGTAGTTACTAGGTGCTGTATATTAATTTATGTTTTAAATAAGTTGCAATTTCATTGTATATATTTTAAATGTAGATTGTCTATGAATAGAATTTTGCTTAACTTTATGTAATTGTTATTGTTATAAGTAAAATAAACTCTCTGTTTGTAACTGATTTTTATTTATTAAAGCCAAAAATTAAAAACAATATCGAGAAATTTCATCACATCACATAGTATATCTATGTTATTTGTTACACCTATGTCTTATAAATGCCGGGGTGCCATATTATGATATATATATAGTAAAAGTAGTTTATACATAACAACGAGACATCCATACTTCTACAATTTTAAAATAACGCATTTATCTGTATTTTCTTATGAATATATCTATATCTGTACGGTTCATAGATCACTTTTCTTTGTAGAGCTATTAAGTCTTTAGTTTTCTTCCATTTTTGGGCCTAAAACAAGCCACACGAGGAAATGTCAATTGCCTTAACGGAAATAGAAATCCGTCAGCGCACAGTAAATTCTAACCAAAAACCACAGATCAGAAAAACGTCAATCGTATAAAAAAATTGTAGATAAAGAGATTACCTGTTTGGCTTAAGGCTAATAACAGGGGCCTTAGTCAAGATGCCTTAACAGTAGTGTATGTTGAAAGTCAGAAACGAAATTTGTATGAAAACTTTTCGACACGAACTGTCATTTCCATACAAATTTAGTTTTCGACTTTCTACATACACTACTGTTAAGGCATCTTGACTAACCCCCCTGGATTGGTTTGTGGACTCATGTTCCGCACTTAGACTCTAAGTAGGTCCATTGTACGTGCTAATAAGAGGAACAGCTGGTTTCAACAAAAAAAAAGTGTTGGCCATTCTATTGAAGCCAGATTATATACACTATGGAAAAAATGTTATTTCATTGACAGAGTAAAGCCACAGACTATAAAACATTACTTTCGGGATGACGCGAAAGCTCAGCTACTTTCAAAGTGTGCAGCAATAACAAAATGGCCGATATCAAAGTTTAGACAAAAGTTAGGTTTATTAACTTTATAAATTATGTTTCAAACTGCTCCGTTCTGAAATATTTGACTGCGCCAAATCCAGGATTATTCGGGTCACACGGAATAGCTTAGAACATCGCGATGCACGAAAATTAAGTATTCCACTTGAGGTATAACTATTACTGTTGAGACATTGAGTTAACGTGCAAGTTCTGTGGGGTTAATTTTAACATTCTATTATCTTTGCTCTTAAGTAGTCTGTAAAATTATTGAAATTGATCAAACTTATCGTGCTGTTTTGCTTATGTCCATTCGGTGGAAGCGTAGTGTTTAATAGTCTGTAGTACGTCTAATTCTCAGTTTTCAATTTGAACAAACATGCGATATAAGTAACTATAAAAGGCCGGCAACGGACTCGAGAGCCTTCTCGCAATGTGAGTGTCCTTAGGCGGCGGTATTACTGAACATCAAGTAAGCCTCCTGCCCGTTTGCCTAACAAACTCTTCAACATAAAATTGTACAATATTTAAATCTACTTATGTAATGGAAATATACTTGTTAAAGACTAAAGTTACACTAGGTTAGACATGGTTGCTAAGTTATTTATATTACTTTAGATTAAGATAATTAATTTGTCATCAACTCAAAGCAAATTTTTTTTTGTTGATTGATTGGTCATTTTTATTGCGAAGGTTTATACACAAATTTTCGATGAAACCAATTTTATTACTTGATCTTTGAACATAATATATAGGTAAATAGTCCATATAAGATGCAGGCCGTATAAATTGTGCGGTTTCTTTTGTTATCCAAACATTTTTTGTTTTGCACAGATTATACTTATAAACACGTCATTAAATATATCTTCATCCCCGAGGATCAAACGTAAACATAATATAATTAACTGAAATTACGGACATGTAGACGCAGCTGTCAAATTATAAAAAAGCAAGTGACATGGGTTCTTGTGACGTACAAACAAAAAAGGGACCTACGAAGATTAACCTACGCTATCGGCCTACTCTTTCGGAAACGTGACATGTTGTAGAAATTATTTAAATATCTATTATTATTATTAAAGCTTTATTAATCCACACAACAATTGGTTAGTTTACATTTCCTTAAATGAGTATTAGTTGTGTTCTAAGATCTAAAAATTTTAAGTTAGATTCTTTTTAGTGGTCTAAGTTTTTATGGCCCCTTTTAGGGTATGTACTTTTCTCTTGTTTTCCCCGTTCTATAACGTCAACTGTCCATCTTTTCTTTTGTCCTCCTATACATCTCTTTCTAGTAGGTCCAGTCCATTTTGTTATTTCAACGGTCCAGCCCTCTGTTACACAAATAACTATACAAAATGTTTAAAAACCAATCTACGTATTGGAATTTCCCTGACATTTTTCACGATCAAATTATGATGGTAGATCTTTCTAATCACACGCAGTAGATTTTTGGGCTTAAAGAAAAAAAATACATTTTTTTAAATTAAAGAACACATATATATAAAAGAAATACAAACACAATTACTTAAGTCAAGCTCAACTTAGCTTTTAGTTGCTGTCACCAGCAATACTGATTTTCAGTGGATCCATACTAAAATAATTTAAAAACAGAAATAAGATAAATTTTTAATGTTAGGAAAATCAATCTTTTTACACGCTTTATATTAGCTTCACCTGTATGTATGTATGTATGTATGTAACCGACTCCTTCGGACTCGATTTTGACCCACATTAAACGGACAGATTTAATTTAAACTTTGTACACTTATAAAGAATCAGCGACAATATAATAATTTCATAGGTTTATCTCGAAAAAACAATGAAATTTTTTTAAGTCCACAAAGCAATACGATTAAATTGAGACAACACGTATTGCGGCTAGGACTAAAAAGTGGAAAATAAATATAGTTAAAAAAACTAAAAAACACGCTTTTAAAGCACATCAAACTAAAAAGTGAAAAATAATTCCTAATTTAGGCTGAAAATGGTAATGAACAAAAAATACTGGTATTATTGTGAAAAGCTTAAATGTGCACGGTTTAATTGCGCACATAAAACAAACGGTGGTAACAACTGGGGCTTAAATCTACGAGTTCAAAGTTCCTTGAGAACGTACCTTGCCAGGGCACAAATCAAGTCGACTATTAGATTAGCCCAATTAATGTAATGTAACGAATCCATCACTGAATATAACCGCAATACCTCAGCAATATTCAATCAAGTAGCACTTATAATCGAATCCAGTTCAATTTACAATACCCTCGTAGTGATAAAACATGTAATGGAAATTTCTCGATCGAATGGGTCTTAATGGTTCCAGAGTACCCCGGTCTTTCGGGGTCCGATATCATTGATTTACAGCGCCATATTTTGGAACCCTTTTGAAAACACTTTAATAGATTTTTATCTGTATATTATATAAGATGGATTTTTTAATGTTGTTTGACTTATTTTTTGTTGTATTTTAAATAATATTCTGATTTTACATTACAAAATTTAGTGTATTTAATATATTATTTGTATGGCTGGCTGTTTGCTAACGCAAATAAATGTAAACGCTAGAACCCATTAAAAGTGTACATAAACTTCATATGAGTGATTGCTTTAAATATGAGTTTTAGTTACGCTATAAAATTATTTTATATCACTATATCTAGGTAAGGGAGCAGTGTTGGTCTAGTGGCGTCAGCGTGCGTCGTTCATCCCTGAGGTCGTAGGTTCGATCCCCGGCTGTGAACCAATGGACAAGATCTTTCTATGTGCGCAGTTAGCATTCGCTCGAACGGTGAATGAAAGCATCGTGAGGAACCCGGCTTGCAGTTGCTTGCAGACCCAAAATGTCGATGGCGTGTGTTAGGCACAGGAGGCTAATCACCTACTTGCCTAGTAGATTGACAAAAGATAATGAAACCGATATAGAAATGCGAGAGGCCCAGACCTAAAAAAAGAGGTGGTAGCGCCACTGATTTATTTTATTTTTTATATCTAAGTAAGGAATAAAAGTATAGAAATTTGTATTGCTACTTCAACACAGAACCTGAAATCACAGGTTACAGTATACTCTTATTCTAATAGGATCTTTTGATGTTCATGAATAATTTTTATTTTGTGTTAGTCTCGGGGCGTAACTTGGTCAGATTTTTGGTTGCTGTGTAGTTAAGTAAGGAAAAAAACTAAGTCATTGAGGGCATATAATCTGACTATTATACTTGCCAGATACCTCGTACGCCTAGCCGTTAGCTTGTAATAGATTATGAAAACCTGAAGATGATGATGCAAATAAAATATGAAGTTTGTTCATGTGTTTTTTTACTATTATCACCTCACAAAGTAGTGTCCAAAACACCGGCTACAGTCTCTTTCACTTACTAGAAAATAAAATAATGAAAATTTTGCAAACTCTTCTTGTCCGTTCTACGCATTTGAGAAGTATATTAAAGCCAAAATTTGATCTATTTAATTTATATATATATGTACTTTGACTATACACAAATCATATTTTAATCACGAACAAACTTATTTTCTCACTTATAAGGTACTTTTTCATGGAACAGGGGGCAATCTGGCATGAGGCTCATGCTGTTAAGTGATACCGACGCTCATGGACACTCTCAATGCCAGAGGGGTCCAGAGTGCGTTGCCGTGGTTTTGAGAATTGTATGCTAGTTAAGTTTACTCAATTACCTGGTAATTGACTTGAATATCAATTTAGTGTGGGTTTTATTCGTGGAAAAGTAATAGTTTAAAACAGAATTCTTAGACATTGAAACATCATCAATATCCAGCATTTTTTTTTTTCAATCAAATTAACTAGGCTATTCCAACTTGTTCATTTTTAGAAAGCTAACTATTTTAAATATGAATAAAAAACAAAAGCATATGATTCTAAGTCAGTAGGGCAGGTTGAATGTAATTTTATGTTTTCCATTTATAATCCTCCTGAAATAAACTGGTTCTTAAATAGAGAAAATTATTACAAGTTTTCATAAAACATTTTTGAATAGCTTTTTATACGCTCATTTATGTTCTGTATATATTAGCATTATAAATAAAAAAGGTGAAATACCTCGAAATAGTTGATCTGGGGGCCCGGCAGTGCGGCTGTACTTTCATTTTCTCGAGGCAGGCCCATTTTCGACCCTTTATAACGTCGTTTTAGATAAAATAGAAGCCTGAAGTTTACCAGTTACCAATTAGGGATTGTATAAACATGTATATTTCAAATTTCATACAATTTAAACCTGTAGTTTAAAAATTATAACTAGTGAAAGGTAATTTTGTCACTGACTGACTGATCTCAATCAAAACTCTATGGCACTTCTAGCAGACAAAGAAGCTTCTAATTTAGAGTTATAGTGAGTTAGTTTCTGGAATAAAACCCAGTGAAACTTTTATATAACTTATATCACATCAAAGTTTCATAAGTAGGTACATAACAGTGACATTTTCCAAAAATTTATTCAGCATGCTTCTTTCTATACGAACACATACAATTTTTAGTTGGATAACCATAAATAATCATGTATTATAATACATAGGAGTAGTGTTGGCCTAGTGGGTTCAGTATGCCACTCTCATCCCTGAGGTCGTAGGTTTGATCCTCGGCTGTGCACCAATGGACTTTCTTCCTATGTGCGAATTTACCATTCGCTCGAACCGTGAAGGAAAACATCGTGAGGAAGCCGACTTGCCTTAGACCCAAAAAGTCGACGGCGTGCGTCAAGCGTAGAAAGCTGATCACCTACTTGCCTATTAGATTAACAAATGATCATGAAACAGATACAGAAATCTGAGGCCCAAACGGTTGTAGCGCCATTGATTTATTTTTTATTAACAAACATAAACATTTACGAATGTTATATTAATAGATTTTTCGTTAAGCTGCGGTACATTTTTAGTAGGTCAATGATTAGGAATCAAAGGAGCCTAATTTGAATATTTGGTAGTGGAATTGAATGCGGGATGGGGTGAGCCACAAAACCACGTGTGTTGCTCAAAGAGAATTGCAATAGACCGATATTGTGTTTCTATTACTGATGCTACTAGTATATATTTAAACTCAGTTCCGTAAAGGCACACATTCAACTGTTCGAATCGTTTTAAACAGCTATCTTCCAAAGCGGGACAATTGTTTCATATAAAAAGAAGCAAAGATTATACATGTAGATAGGTCATTGATTCAACGTAGATGTTATTCTCTAAACTCAAAAGCATTCCAATTATCTTAACTAAAGGTCAGGTTCACGCGAAAATTTATTGACAGCTTTCCCTTAACGGTAGTTAAAGAGAAACCACTTTCTTATTATCGCTGCCTAAATAGATCTCGTTTTAAATTCCCACATTTTTTTCATTATTGATAATTTTTTGTTGAAGAAAAGGGAGAGAGCTATCGAGACCGATTGAGAGCGATGGAGACCGATTGAGAGAGTGTGAGACGGGTGAATTAAATATTTTAATATTTTTATGACAATTAAATTCATTAAATTCCTAACATATCTTCCCTTTTTCTCTCCCTCTAAGTCCTGGAAATCTAAAGTTTTAGATTTGTATAAATTGGAACATGACTTAAAATTGGTTTGCCAAAGAAGTTTCACATCTGACGTGTACTTTGTACGCACGCACTTTTTTACTGTCTTCAAATCTAATTCTCAAGTGTAAAATGCGCATGTTAAAAGTACAGTTACTCTATCAACATCAGCCAGGTATACATATCCTCATTATTAATGTATGAATTAACAGATACGTCAGATAATTAAATCACAAGATACAAACCAAACAATAGTGATTGGTTCGTTATAACGTCTATAAACTCGGGTCTAAGCCCATCAACGACTGTTTATCTTAGTTCTATACCTAAGTATTCTACAGAGGATCTTCGGTCTATTCACTGGGGTCCTAATGCCCAGTTCAATTCCGCAGTCAGTGGCCATTGTCCAACGAGTACATGCGGCATTCAAACTCTGAGAGGTCGACTTACACTGGCCGCTTCTAGTCCCGGCCGATTCACAATTTCCTTAGGTCACGTGGTCTCGAACGAAATTACAGTATCAAATCTCATACCGCTTTACAATGGTTTGATACGATTGTTATATGTTTTATTAAAGTATATTACTGCTTGGTTGAAGTATAATTAAGCATACAATTGTCGACATAAGTGCGTTAAACTCAAATTCGTGAGTGAGTTTTCGTTGATTTTGGGTCTTCTGTTAAAACAAGATTGTGTTTTTGAATATTTAAATATTTTTCATTCTTTCATACACCTCTGTAGTAAAAACCCGACATATGTATGTATATAATATATTACGTTCTAGTTAAAATGTAGATGCCTAAATGCATTTACTTCATGCGAAAATGCAGAGTTGTTATAAACTAAAACTCCGAAAAATAAAAAATAAATTACGCCGTAGTTTCTTCGATGCGCAGTTAAACTTTACGGCAGCTGAAAGTCAAAGTTCTCAAACTTAATTAGTAATTAGTGTCAACTGTCAAGTAATAACTGAACATGGCCGTTTTGATATGTTTTTCATCTGTCTTTTAGGCAAATGAAAAATGCTTCAAAACGTTCCTTAATAATAATAATACTTTTATTTCCAAAAATGTTACAACTAAATAATAATAATAATGGAAATTCTTAACTCTAGTTTTTTAAGTATAGGAACCCCTTATTAAGGCATAGGCCTCCTCCAACCCCTACTAAAGTTCCCTTTCTTGGGCTTGCCGGGTCCAAATGCTTGCCCTTAGTTCAGTGTTAAAATAGGGTTTGTCCGTTCCAAAAGATTTATTAAATCAAATAATAAATCTTTTGGAACGGACAAAAAGCGGATCAATACATTTATAAAAACTAGCTGACCCGGCAAACGTTGTTTTGCCATGTATATTATTTCTAGTCGAAACCTCGAAACATTTTTCTAGTTCAATAAAAATAACTATCTACAATAAAAAATAGAGGTTGATCGTAGAGGGGTGAAAATTGGGGGTGGTATGTATTTTTGTATGCTGTATCATAAAAAAATAAAAACAAAAAAAAATTCTAAACAATAACATTTTTTTTTGGGGTGGATTTATCACTTAGGTGTTTGAAAAATAGATAGTAGCCGATTCTTAGACTTACTGAATATGCATAAAAACGTCATAAGAATCGGTCAAGCCATTTCGGAGGAGTATGGGAACGAACATTGTGACATGAGAATTTACAAATATAGAGATTAACCAACTGGTGACAAGGCCCACATGGTTATTCCAAATTTTAATAGCTAAAAGTGCGAGATACACCAACAGCTCACAGTTTGTATGTGTGAATAATTGAAAGTAGTATATGTAAGATATTGTTTTATAACAATAAATCAGCTTTGAATATTGTTCTGTCTTATTAATTTCTCGCTTTTCGATTCAATGCTCATCAATCACAACTATCACTTGAATAATAAGCGCAGTTACTTTTATTCTTAATCCTTTCTTTCCTAAATTCTCTAATATATTATAGGTCATTAACTTTAAGCTAACCGCAGGCCTCACTAAATCCTCACCTACAAAATTCCCAAGCGGGGAAGCAGGGGTCCATGAGTTCAAAAGAAGGTATGGTGATCCATCCCTGCAAGTACTGGACCCGATCTCCCCTAGCTATTTGTAAAAGTGGCCCGGTCTGTGAAGGATATTTGCTGTGTCAAGTAACTTCACAAACTAACAATGGGCGTGGAGAGGCGGACGCAACCGCAGCATCGCATGTCGGGAAGCGGATAAGGCTCTGCTGTTACCGCATCCCGCTTAAGGCAATTGTTGGTAGCGCCTTGAGGTTTTAGCTGCACATCGCGAATCCTACATAACCCTCCCGCACTAAGCAGTCGCGCCGCGGTGCGCAATGCATTTCCCCAAGTATAAAAAAAATAACTTTAAGCTTCTAATAAACTAACCTAACACCCGTTTACTTATAAAATTCTCGTTAGTTCGTGTGTTAAAACTTTTGTTGCTGCACTTTTTATATCCCTAGAGTAGGGTTAGCCGGTTAAGCGGGCGAAAACCAAAGGATTCTTTTTCCATGTGCGCAGTTAACACTTGCTACGATGAAGGCAATATCCTGGAAAACCCAAAAATCGGAGACATGTCTCTGAATAGACGTCTTTTCACCTTGCTGTCTATAAAAACAGACATGAAGAATCGGATGCGATCTTCGGCCACGATCATCGATCACGATCAGATCTGCGGAGGGTTGTAGCGCTACTGGATTATTATTACTTATAATATTTCTGGTTCAGTAAGCCCTGAGAGACTTTCAACTTTACTACAAGAATAACATAAACATTACATATATATATGAAGGAGAAATATAGTCACTCCATCGATATTGACATCGTCATTAGCGGGTTTAGTGGGCGTGTATAGTCATATGGGTAAGAGCACAAAAGACACGAATTATTATCGTACAATATTTTAGATTGATTACTTTTAACACTACAGAAACACTTTAGCTTAGATTATAACGAACAGCGGGTTAGCACCGACTCACTTCTAATCACAATCTACTCAAATCGGTCAACTGTCTTGCGTTCCCTATACGCACTGTCGCAAAGTCAAGATGGCGTCTCGAGACCTCACTCGAGGCATTTGCTCTGCTCTGTTTGGTCGTAACAATATACGTAATTTTATTCGTTAAATAATTATTTCAAGTACTGAAACAATTAAATAAAAACAAAACAAATATGTTATGTTTCGTAAAAGTAATAAAAGAAAACATAATGATTTAAAAATCAACGGGCAATTTACTCCATCATAACGTTTTCTGATAATCCCAGCATTCTATATAATACATATCTTTATATTTATAATTCTACTGTACGTGTGGGTACACTGAACTCCTCTTAAACAGCTAGACCGATTTGAATTAATTTGTTATTTATGCTTGAAATATCATACAGAACGTCTGTCGGGTACCCTAGTAATATATAAATTTTTGTAACAAAACTACATATAAATACAAGTACATAATGGTTTTATGTAATTAAAATTGGTCACAATACATTTCCAACTGAAAGCTTAAATAGTTCTGGCGAAGTTTAAAACAAAGACAATGCGGCCAACTTCATTAACAAGTCAGTCTCTTTGGTCTTATTATTTTGCGTTGACGAACAAACGGACGTTGCAATTGTGAAAAATGAAACAGAAATTAGTGCCCAATTTAGCCTGAAACGTTATGAAATAAAGGTTTTGAATTTCGTTGAAAACTTTCGTATTTACGGACGTAAATATTATGCATTAAAAGGTAGAAACGAACATTGTTCTAAAACATACCGCTATAGTTTTATTATTATCTCATCATCGGAAGTCAAGGCAAAATACAAAATACCATCCGTATCACCTCGACGTCCGTCGTTCCACAACTGAGCGTTTTCTAAGGCAGTTTTTGCAGCGCAACACCACTATGTGGAACCAGCTGCCCACTGAAGTATTTCCGAACCAATTCGACTTAGGGTCCTTCAAAAATAGACCGTCCCATATTTTGAAAGACCGGCAACGCACTTGCGAGCCTTCTGGCATTATGAGTGTCCATGGGCGGCGGTATCACTTAACATTAGGTGAGCCAAAAAATCTGTCCGATGTTTAATAATTGAAAAATGGTGACGCTATTATTCTAATCTGCATTAAAAAAAAATCGGCCTACTAAAACGCAAATACGTTCCCACATGGTGTATTGTTATCACCTCTGGGCCGGAACTCCCCAGTAGCAGCCCCTTCCACTTGACCGTGTTCAACGTAGAACGATTCGAATCGACGACGACCAGTCCTTTCCGAGTGGCTTGATCCCTCGGCGTTGCATAGGTCTCTTTGTATAGGCAATGGGGTCTATCTGCATCTCCTACCCCATTTACCATGGCTCTACATACACAATGTGTTTTTTTACTTAAAAGGGTTCCCAAATCATACACATTGTATTGCCTATCTACGTAGGTACAATGAATAAACACATTTTTATTTCTTTATTTAATTTTAAAGAATCTAGAAAGTTTTGTAAGTAAAATAAGTTTTTATAGTCTCAACAAGTGTAATTCAAACTCAAACTCAAACTCAAACTCAAAATATCTTTATTCAAGTAGGTAACCAAGTACACTTTTGAATCGTCAAGTTAAATTAATCGTAAATTTACATTTACTACCAGTTCGCAAGTCAAGGGCGTAGAGCGGGTAAGAAGAACTGGCAAGAAACTTTCCGCCACTCTTTTTAATCGCCAAGTATTGTCATACAAATTGTTTGAACTGGAGCAATTCAATCCCAAGGATTAGGATCATTTAAGTAGTCCTCAAATTTATAAAAAGCTTTGTTGATTAATTTTCGTTTAACGAGGGCTTTGAATTTATTTAGTGATAATTCTCTAATTTCGCTTGGGAGCTTGTTGTAAAAACGAATACAATTTCCATATAAGGAGTGGTTTATCTTTTGGAGCCTGGTTGGTCGTACACTCAAATTAGTTCTATTTCGCGTATTATACTGGTGAAAGTCACCATTTGTTTTAAAATCGTTTATATTTTTTTGGACATACAACAAGGCTTCAAGAATATATTGACCAGATAGTGTCATAATATTTAATTCCTTAAACTTATTCCGTACCGACTCCCTCGGAGAAACACAACAAATACCCCGAACAGCCCGCTTCTGCAGCACAAATATGGATTGAACCTCTGCAGCAGCACCCCACAGTAAAATGCCGTACGACATAACGCTATGAAAGTAGCTATGGTACACAATTTTAGCCGTGTCCTCATCAGTAAACTGTCGGATTTTCTTTACTGCATATGCTGCAGAGCTCAGCCTATTCGAAAGAGTCTCTATGTGTGGGCCCCATTGGAGTTTACTATCTATTGTTATGCCTAGAAAAACAGTTTTGTCAACAAAGTTTAGTTCACTGTCCTTAATTTTCAGGTTACCAATATCTCGCTTTACGCTAGTAGTTGTAAATCTAATACATTTTGTTTTATTCTCATTAAGCAATAAGTTATTTACATTAAACCAGTTAACTATACGAGAGATAGAATTGTTTACATCGTCCAATAATACGTTATTCCTATTCACTTTAAATAGAAGTGAAGTGTCATCAGCAAACAATACCATCTCATGAACTTCGTTGACAAAGAATGGGAGGTCATTTATGTAAATCAGAAATAAGAAAGGCCCGAGAATCGATCCTTGGGGGACGCCCATTGATACCTGCGAACCCGGAGAGGTGACTCCATTGACATGAACTCTTTGGATCCTTCCCTTTAAATATGAATTCATCAGGCTGGAAGCTTTGCCATCAACGCCATAGTGTTGATGCTTTCCAACGAGTATATCAGGATGAACACAGTCAAAGGCCTTTGACAGGTCACAAAAGACGCCGACTCCATCATATGATTCTTCCCAGGCGTTAAATATGTCCGAAATCAACTTCACACCGGCATCGATTGTGGAGCGACCCTTAGTGAAACCATACTGTTTATTATGTAAGAGTTTATTTTTATTAAAATGTAAAGAAAGCTGCTGAGAAAATATGCAATCATTCTAAACATTTCATGTCATTCAGAAGCCAGTGCAAAAATTTTAATTAAAGAATGCGCTACAAAATCTCTCATACAATAAAGTGCGGAGATGGTTTAATAATTACGGAACACTGAATTATATCGTCATTACCTATGTATTTGGAAAATGTTAAAGTGGATAAGATCCGACGTACGCAAGTGCAAGTACTTTGTATGTGTCGACGTTGAAACAGAAATTGGATCACTCCAATTTATCTTTGGCTGTAAATTACTATGTGTACATAGCTGACGCGCTTAGTTCAGCAGCCTGGACGCTCTTATTCGGTGGGTAACTCTGTATAAATAAATTGTGCGTGTACTAGGTGTACACACGTAAGAAGTGAAACTTCTTTATGATCTTATTTTTCGAAAAATGATCTACTATACGCAACTTTACAGAAATTCGTTAAATTAGATAAAGTTTAACAAAAGGTTTTTATTATCATAGACATGAATACAAATATTTCATTTTACCTTATTACTACGAAGATTATTATAGAATTTCATTAATTGTAATAGAATTATTACTATCATTGAAAAACGTGACGATTTGCTACAAAATTTCTCCCATACGTCGATAAAGAAGTTTCATTCCAACGCCGATAAAGAAGTTTGACTTCAAAAAGCAACATGGCGCGTAACCGATAAATGTGACGCGTAACCGATAAATGTGACGCGTAACCGAAAAATGTGACGCGTAACGAAAAAATGTTACACTAAATTTTTTTCCAACCTCGATAAAGAAGTTTCACTTCAAAAATCACGTGACTATTTCTTTATAATACTAGCTTTACAGCCCTATTAGTTTTAAAAGAAAATCTGTGTTTCACTAAACTAATGAATAACGTAGTAACGTAACGTAACGTAACGTTGAAGTGTTATCATTATTTCATAAATTAAATAAAACACTTACTTATTGTATCTATAATATTTTGATGCTGGCCTGAAATCTAGGTTAGGTTAACGCGCCGGCCGTATACACGCAACGTATTTTTGAATTAAATATTATAGGGTCTCAAAACTAGCGGCATATATAAGCATATATACCAAATATATATAAGCAATGAACTTCGGAGGGTGCATTTATTCTGTCTGTGACGATCGCTTTCGACTCGAGTGCAATATTGGATGGTGTAAGATGGATGCCCGCATTATTAACTTCGTAAGTTTATTGGATTTAAAACTTCGAAGTGATTAAATTCTGTTGAAGTAATCGATTAGACAAAACCGGAAAAACGGATTGGCTAATTAGGTTTATATTGTATTTTACATAGCGAACAGCATAAGAGTCGATACAAATAAATCATTATTATTATTTCTGTATATAAGTAGATTATTTCTGTATTCAGTCAGTATTTTTGTCATAAATTAAAAATGTAACATAATAAATGTTTATTTTACATACACAAAAGTGTATAAGTCTTGTTCGTAAACTTTAATAAAGTTTTTAAGTTATACCACATAGAACCAGCTGCCCACTGAAGTATTTCCGAACCAATTCGTCTTAGGATCCTTCAAGAAAAGAGCGTACCAATTCTTAAAAGTGCATTGTGCATTGAAAGTGTCCATGGGCGGTATCACTTAACATCAGATGAGCCTCCTGCCCGTTTGCCCCCTGTTCTATATAAAAATCAATAGCAGTATATTATGATTATCCAAATTCTAATAATGTCCCTCGGCCGCATCTATCTGTCTGTATTAATGGTACAGATAGGAAGATTTTTTCCTGAGAAAGGTAAAGGTGCATAATTTATTATGATTTTATGTTAATGTACAGAAATACCACGTTTATTGCCAAATACACGAAATCCAAGCAAGATGGGCCCCGCCCAGAGCCTGCTTCTTGTGATCCTGCCCAGATCCTGCTTTGAAGAACAGGGACCTGTTCGTGAATATGAAGAACAGTCAAGCCAAATACAGGTTAATAAAGTCCCAAAACTATTTACTTATCTAATTATTAATATTAATCTAATAATTATTAAGAAATATTAACAATTATTCTTATTTTCTTACTATATATGTACTTTTACAAAAGACTCCTAACTATTTTTATTTTTACTACTTAGTATTATTATTAAATTATTTTACTCATTTTGCGACTGAGGCGCAAACTAGCTGTCGTCGTCTGTGGCAGAATGATCAGCGCTGTGGAACAGTCTGCTCCTCAGCATTATGCTGAGCCAGGGCCAGTTACAACGACACACGCATTACACTCTTAAAACGTACCTGGTTCTTTAAAAGAAAAAAGAAATAATTTTTCATTTTTTATTATTATTATTTTGTGTGTTTCAGTGTGTGTGTTTCGTTAGTAATATATGTAATATGTCTATGTCTAAAGTGATTGACAAACAAAAACATAACACATGTTTTCTAAAAACGCTTTATATTATTTGCAATTCGGATACTGCGATACACTCCACTGTTCGTGAATATGAAAGACTGTGGAACCGTATCATACAGGTTAACATAAAATATTAGGTCCTTACATATGAAATTGGCGTTTTGTATGGGAGGAACAAAAAGTCGAATATTTTTAAATATAATATATTTAATTAATCAAAGTATGAACTATTGTTTTCTATGCACTATTGCCATCTCATAGGTAGTTCATTGATCCCTTTACTAAAAAAAACAGTCGGACGGGAATCAATAAAATCTGTGAAGGCGATTTGGACTGCCCCATCAGAGTTAAATTTTTTCCCTTGCAAGAAGTTGTCCAAATTTCGAAAAAAATGGTAATCTGTTGGAGCAAGGTCCGGGGAGTACGGAGGATGTCTTGGACATTCCAATTGAAGCTCTTCTAATTTTGTAGCCGTCTGTTGCGCAGTGTCTGGTCTAGCGATGTCGTGAAGTAGCAGTGGCGTGAAGCGATTGACCAGCCTAGGTTGTTTAGCCGCTAGCTTTTCCATCATGGTTTGCAATTGCTGACAATAGACATCAGTCGTAATAGTCTGGCCATATTTGAGAAAACTGCAATGAACAATACCGGCACTAGTCCACCAAACGCTTACAAGTAACTTTTTTGGGGTTAATTTTCGCTTGGGGCAGATTTGGCTGGCTGGCCAGGATCCAACCATTGCGCTGAGCGCTTTCGATTATCGTAAAGAATCCATTTTTCATTACAGGTAATGATTCGGTTTAAAATACTGTCATTATTGTGCCAGTTCAGTAATGTAACGCAGCAGTCGACGCGCGTTTGCCGGTTTGCTTCAGTCAATTCGTGAGGTACCCATCTTTCAAGCTTTTTAATCTTCCCAATTTGCTTCAAGTGAATTAAAACAGTTTTATCACTAACACCTAGCCTGCAGCTAACTCGGACGTGGTTTGCGATGGATCCGCTTCCACAATAGCCTTCAATACTTCATTATCAACTTGGGTCTCAGGCCGTCCACGGGGCTTGTTCTGCAGGTCAAAATTTCCAGAATGAAAACGTTGGAACCAAAAACGAACTGTGTTTTCTTTTGCAACGTGACCGCCATACACATCATTCATCCTTCGAGTCGTTTCCGCAGCACTAGTGCCACGTCGGAACTCGTACTCGTAAATAATGCGATACTTTAAGTTTTCCATTTTGTAAAATGAGTGACGCAAACAGAAAAAAACAAATGAATGACGGTCATCAAAGCACAAATACATGAGTAAATAGTACAATAGTACAAATTTGAATTTGGAATTCCTTACCAAAGAGGAGAACATCGTGATGAAAGTGGCCAGTACGAAATACGCCAATTTCATATGTAAGGACCTAATATTATTTGCAATTCGGACACTGCGATACACTGCACTGTTCGTGAATTTGAAAGACTGTGAAACCTTACATACAAGTTAACATAGTAATATGAAATAAAAACATAAAATATATTTCCTAGAAACGTTTTATTTTATTTGCAATTCTTATACTGGGATAAGTTCAGTTTAAGATAGCGAGTGCGATAACATTCATAAATTTGGCTCCAGTTGGCTTTACCTGCGATTACATTATAGTAGAAAACTAGCTTTATAAATAGCTCGCAGACAATTAGTTTCTAGATGCATTTTGACAACAATTATAAATCTTAACTGTTCTTATTATGACATTATTAAAAGTTTGCGTGTCTTTTTTAATATGGTCGATTGTGGGATTTTTAAAATTATTAAATCTGAATGTCTTTGCAAATAAACGATTTATTTTATTACTATGCGAGTATATATGTATTTTACTTTTCCTGTTTTCGGTCGTTAGAATGATTCATTGTTTTTATTAAAGTAAATTTACCCCTGTATACATAATAATTAAATCAGTCAATTAGATTAGCAACGTTTTAAATAATGTTCAGTAACGTACAGCGAAAAAATACAAACGAATTGTCTAAAGATATAAAATTATTATCAGTTCAAATGATTTGTAAAATTTACATATCTTCTGGTACGTTCTGATTTTATATGAATGAAATACAAATATGCTATTAATAAAAAACGAATCTAGATATTTTCTCGAACCCAAATCGAGGTTTTCCGTTATAAAGTCAAATGAAGTGAAATTTACATATAAAACCAAACATGGCCGATGGAAGTGCTTCAAGGGCCTGCTACGCTTAGATTATGACTTTTTCGGGCTAGAACCGAGCTATATAGTTTTGATATAATAGTAATAGTTGCTTAGCGATTCTCGACCTTGTGTGTTCAAAACCCGACTGTTTAGGAATGAATTTTCTATGTATGATACTTGGGTCCGATTAATAAGCTTGTACAATAAAGCAAATCATGTCATTGAACCAAAAATCGAGCCGTATGTCATTTAATACTGCCAAAATCTATGTATATATAGTATACTGTATATTGTTACAGTATTATGTTGGTTTTTATTAGTATTATTGTTTTTATTTATATTATGTACCATATCATACATAATAACATTATCTACGATATACAAGGCCTTTTATCTAAAATATATGACAATTTTGGTAAAGATAAATGTTACGAAAATATACAATAAAAATATCAATTACTAATTACCAGCAAAACAGCGGATTAGGTATGAGATAAGCACTTAACAATGCTTTCTTTAAAATTGAAGAGCCTACTACCGAATAATATTTTTAAGTAGGTCAAATTCAATATTGTATTCAAAGCATCTATTTATAATTGTCAAGAGATACAGATCAAATATTTGGAAATAAATATGTAACAATTTTAAAGATCATTCCATTGTGACATTAAGGACCTGCTTACATAATAGTCCAGTAAGCTTATTACCAAGAAGGTCTCAAATAACAAGATAAAAACCGTCTATATAAAATATGTAAGTCCGTCCGTAAACGTCTGTTTATAATATTTATAAGTTTTACCAGCTAGTATCTTTTGTCATTGTTGTCTGCTGTTCCACCCTCATTGATTCGGTAGTAGCACGATGTTCTATAGCCTGAAGCTTTTCTCAGTAAATTGACGTTTAAATGCAAAAATAATATTTTTTGCAAGACATAGACATTAGTATCACAGACTTTTTTGTGGATATTGATGTCTTCCTTAAATCTGTAGTACACCACTTTGCTCTGTTGTCAATAGTTTACGCAGCGTCCGCGATGTTGGAATCCTTATTGGTTTTTTTTTCACATCTTGGGTTACACTATCGTAATTTCATACAGGACCCTTACTTTTTGATAATTTTCGGTCCATATTAGACCAGGGCCGATAATTTTTGAAACCAAAAAAAATTACAGTAGGATGAAACCCATTAGAAAAGGAGGGGAATATGATCAAAATGAAAGGAAAAATAAATTACAGACGATCCGAGTTCGGGAAGTGGGAGGGGATGAGTTTTTAAGGGTAAAAAATGGTTTATCTTGATTTCCGGCAAAACTACAAGTCCTATGGAAAAAAGTTAAATGGCAAAGTTGTAGGTAATATAAAGATCTACAACTTTTGTATTTTCAATTTTTTCACATAACCTCAAAATTTAGGTGAAAAATTCAAAAAACCAAGTTTTTGGTTTTTTATTTATATCTTTTTCAAAAAAAATTTGTTTTCTACGAAATTTGGTGAAAACTTACCTTATTATGTCCCAAATACACTGTAATTTATTTGTTTAAAAATATTTATTTTTTCGCCTTATTTTAACTTTATATCAAAAAAGCACCCTAATTTTCAATCGAAAATTCTGACGTCAAAATATCAGCTTTTTTCAAAAAGTTGGTAAGCTTTCAGTTCGTTGAAATCTTTACTTTTCTTTGGTAAAAAAATATTTACATAATACTATAGTAAATCTTCTCAGAAAATGCAAAAAATCGTATGCAGTAACGCCCAGACCCGTCATCCCCTTCCCTACTTCTCTATGAATATTCTTTAAATTATAATTAGATGCCTATTTATTACTATTTTAAGATAACTTATATATACCTGAGTGACAAAAAAAAAATAAGCCTTTAGATGGGCTTAATTCCTTTCATTTTGATCATATTTCCCTACTCGCCACTTTGAACTCAAATATACTCTTTGGTTAGGAATTCTAAATTCAATTTTATAAAGCTATTTACTCGTGGATTTGTTTTTCGAAAACCATGATTCATTTAATATTCCCGTTATATTTTTTATTTGCGTCCATTTATAAAATGGAAAACGTAAAATATCGCGTTATTTTCGAGTACGAGGAGACAAATTAGAGGAGCTTCAATTGGAATGTCTAAGACATTCACCGTACTCCCCGGACCTTGCTCCAACAGATTACCATTTTTTTCGAAATTTTTATAACTTCTTGCAAGGTAAAAAATCAACTCTGATGGTGTAGTCAAAACCGCGCTTAAAGATTTTATTGATTACCGTCCGAGTGGTTTTTTTAGTAAAGGGATCAATGAACTACCGTTAAGATGGCAAAAGTGCATAGTTAGCTTACATACTTTGTTTAATTATATATAATTTATTTTAAAATATCTACTTTTTGTTCCTCCCATACAAAACGCCAATTTCATATGTAAGGACCTAATATGTATACTGTATAGCCTTCGGTCAACAGGGATAACGTAAGATCTAATGGTGATATAATTAAAATAATTCAATCAAACAAACAATTAAATCTTTAATAATATTAGCGTAGACATACAACATAACACAGCAGCAATGAGCAGTGTTGGCCTAGTGGCTTCAGCGTGCGACTCTCATTCCTGATGTCGTAGGTTCGATCCCCGGTTGTGCACCAATGGACTTTCTTTCTATGTGCGCATTTAACATTCACTCGAACGGTGAAGGAAAACATCGTGAGGGAACCGGCTTTCCTTAGACTCAAAAAGTCGACGGCGTGCGTCAGGCACAGACTGATACTTGCCAATTAGATTACCAAATGATCATGAAACAGTTACAGAAATCTGAGGCCCAGACCTAAAAAGGTTTGTAGCGCCATTGATTTATTTTATACAACATAAAACAAATTTACATACAACAAACTTTTTTCCGGCAATGTGTGATTCAAAATGGCCCTGACGTAGTTGAATGTTACCGGTCAGGGACTGGCTCAAGCCGTATTTTATATTTATAATTCTGAAATGAATGGTATAATTCTCCGTAACTTAATTAATAGCTTAGTGAGAAACATTCTGCGACATAAATATTTTCCTCAGGGTAATAAGTAATTACAAAGCAGATAAATTATTCGCTTCTCATCGGCCATTCCACGCACTCCCACTTCGAACTGTGTCCTGAAGATAATTGCTTAATAAGAATAAATAGAGATAATATTAAGTCGATATTTGGTGCTGATGTCTAAACAAGTACATATAAAGCGCATGCATATCTGATACCATTGCTTCAATCCTGTAAGGCAATTAGAAAAGAAAAAGAGAAAAAAAACTTTATTACACAATAAAAAAGGTTGTTTAGTTAAAATATTAGTTGTAGTTAGTGTATGTTATGTAATAGGAGGCAAACGGGCAGGAGGCTCATCTGATTTTAAGTGATACCGACGCCCATGGACACTCAATGGCAGAGGGGACCAGAGTGCGTTGCAGGGCTTTTGAGAATTGGTACGCTCTTTTCTTGAAGGACCCTAAGTCGAATTGGTTCGGAAATACTGTATATGTATATGTGTGCCGAGCGTTGGAGAGCTTTTAAAAATAAATTAATAAAAGAGCTTTACTATGTTTTCCTACGCATTACGATTAAATGCGCAGATAGGTTGTCCATTTGTACACATCTCATGGATGAGAAGCGATAATAGAAAAAGTGAAGATAGTCCAACTCGGCTCATTAAATGATTCTATAGAAATAATATTATTATCGAAGGTAAATTTGTAATTTTTAAAGAAGGAAAAAATCTATACATAATAAAAAATTGGTATTTAGTTAAAAAGAAAGTGCTCTAGCCCCCATTCTAGGATTTCCTGTATCTTGGCCGCTAGTCTCTACCATTTGACACATTCATTATTTTAGATACTTACAAAAGGAAAGCACAATTTGGTGAATTCCAATTGATAATGATTTAATCATCATTCAAATACGTCTCTACATTTTAAAGTTTCAATTCAAACTAATTGAATTACTTTAACTACATAACAACTAAGCTTCTTTGTAATGTTATTTTTCAAACACAATGCAACCACAACAATCGTTGAAAGGAGATAAAACAACAAAGTTGTCGAAGTCTTTGTATCTGAGGTGAAGTTACTAACAAGGGTCCTGATTCAAAGGACCTCTGAGACTAAAGTTATAAATCATTGTCGATATAAAACGTTCACTATTGGATGAAATCTCGAAAATTTAATAATAACAAAAGCCCGTTTAATATCCAATAATTACAAATGTAGAATATACAGAATACATTTTATAAGTGTATTTTTGTCTATTTTTTTAATGTAAAGCTGACCATAGACGGACCGCATATTGCAGTCGACACCGACTGCTCTAAGCGGACGCCGCACGGCGAACTGCATTTTCCATACTAAATTCATATCCGCCATACACGGACCGCACGACCAGTTTCTGAGCGGTCGGAGCAGTCGCTCTGCGTCGAGTTTCGCCGTGCGGTCGACTGCTTAGAGCTGCCGGACCCACTATACACGGACCGCTATAAGCGGTTGCTGCCGACGGCACGCCACTCTCTTAAATAAAATAAAATACTAACTAATTCATCAAATGAAACCACGGACATTCTAAAGTAGTTGAAAAACTTTTTAGTGTCTTCCTCAGCTGGTGATACAAAGTATGAAATATACCATGCTGTTCTCTTGATTGTAGTATTGGACGCACCCTCATACTACGGTGTCTTCTACGCCTACGCTCGCGTAATAATAGTATAAGTAGCAGTGTTTCTTCATCGAAATCCATCTTGTAAATGAACTCGTATCAGTATTATTTTGCGGTCGAACACAACAGGTCCAAGCAGTCGTAGTCGACTGCATTATGCGGTCGTGTTGCAGTCGTGTACGACTTCAACGCGACCGCTCTAGAGCAGTCGATCTCAACTGCAACATGCGGTCCGTCTATGGCCAGCGTTATAGGAGGCAAACGGGCAAGAAACTCACGTAAGGAAGGTACGCTCTTTTCTTGATGGACCCTAAGTCGATTTGGTTCGGAAATACTTCAGTGGGCAGCAGGTTCCACATAGTGATGGTACGTGGCAAAAACTGCCCCTAAGCTGGCCATAGACGGACCGCATGTTTCAGTTAAGACCGACTGCTTAGAGCTGCCGGACCCACCATACACGGACCGCTACAAGCGGTTGCTGCCGACCGCGCACCTCTCCCTCAAATAAAATAAAATACTAACTAATTCATCAAATGAAACCACGGACATTCTATAGTAGTTGAAAAACTTTTTAGTGTCTTCTCTCAGCTGGGGATACAAAGTATGAAATATTCCATGCTGTTCTCTTGATTGTAGTATTGGACGCACCCACATACTACGGTGTCTTCTACGCCTACGCTTGCGTAATAATAGTACAAGTGTTTCTTCATCGAATTCCATCTTGTAAATGAACTCGCATCAGTTTTATTTTGCGGTCGAACACAACTGCTCTAAGCTGTCGTAGTCGACTGCATTATGCGTTCGTGTTGCAGTCGTGTACGACTTCAACGCGACCGCTCTAGAGCAGTCGGTCTCGACTGCAACATGCGTTGCGGATATGAATTTAGTATGGAAACTGCAGATCGCCGTGCGGCGACCGCTTAGAGCAGTCGGTATCGACTGCAACATGCGGTCCGTCTATGGCCACAGTAGAAACGCTCAGTTGTGGATAACTAAAGAGATTGGAATATTTAGAATTCGGTAAATAATATTTCTACAATTTTATCACCGGACGTTAACCACTTAAATATGTCACAGAATATTAAACATGTTTGAAGTTATCAAGACAAGGAACACAAATAAAAAGTAGAAATTGTAGAAAAGCAGTTTTCAAGGAGGCGACACTTAGGTTGAAGTTGAGACTATTTTTCAACTGTTATCTCCTGAACTATTCTTGACTACGCTTCAGAATACGTGACCAATGACCACCTTGAAGAAACCAACGTTTTTAAAATATTAAAGTAACGTAAACGTTAACTCAGAGTACTAAGTCATTATTAAATTATCTCTAATGCTACTTTATATTAATAATAATAAAATGCTACTAAGCTTAATGCTACTTTAAAAAGTATTAATTCTACGGCTTAAGATAATTATTTCTCACGATGAAAATTACAACATTCACTTACAATAAACGAATACAAAAATACATTAGGCGTACTAATTCATTGTACATTACAATCGTAAAAAGAAGAACAACAGAAGGCAAGAAACAGACGAATTATTACAAACAATACGGCAATCCCATTTTTTTAAATGTTACACAATACAAAAAAGAAGACAAGATAAAGAAACAACAAACAATGAATAATAAATATAAGTAATTTAATAAATAACAATAAATAATTTTTCATAAATTTTCTGTATCTTAATTAAATAATTAAAACAGTTTAAATAGATCTCTAATTAATTATTGTATCGGATATCAAACCTCTGATATGGTAAATATGGAATGTTATTTGTTGTGTGAATATTATTGTAAATGTTAATACTTTAATGTATTTCATTACATATTTGTAATGAAATACATTAAAGTATTAACTTCAAAAAGTGCAAATTTGATAATTGTAGACGTTTCCGCCATTAACCGCACGTTAAATTGTTAATTTACTGGCTAAATATTATCAGTAATATGTATAATATCTGTTTTTATAATATAATATAATATTTATAAAGGCTTCAGTTGATTTGTGCATATTATTTAGGGAACTGATTTGGTTTTTAAATGTTATTACTATATACGCAAATAGCTATTCTAATTATGTAAAATATACAGGATGGTCAAAAAGTCGTGAATCAAACGCAACTAGGGGATAGTTGAGGTGGAGGAACTTAAGGAACTTGTAATACAGGGTCACTTTTCCGTAGTGTTTTTTTTCACAGTGGGGTCCGAAGTAAACAAAAAGTTATGATTTGAAAAAAAAATATATCGTATAACTTAATATTATCTTCAATACATTCAATAAATAGTATGTCTAACGCAAGGACTCATAAGTACTAGTCTAGTGGATATTATGAAAAAGATACAGGATGTAGATTTTTCGAATTTTATAAGAATTAGTAAAAAAGGAAATTTTCTTATAAAACGAAAAAAATATTATAACTCAGGTTATAACGCAGGGGTTGAGCTTAGAGACCTCCCGTAAACAATTTTTGCAGCTGATGACCTCATGTATCCCCTATTTGCGTTTGATCCACGACTTTTTGGCCAACCTGTATAGTGAAACGGTGAGTCCGGCCCATTGAACAATGGCAGATATGGACAATGGACATACAGGGTAAAAAGGTGGAAAGGGCCACCAGGGAAAAGAAAGAGAGGTCGCCCTCTTGCACGGTGAGTTTAAAGAAATTGGTGGGGAATTTTGGGAGAAAATGCTCAAGATAGAGAGATATGAGGCCAGTTGGAGGAGTCCTATACTCTCTAAGAGATCCTTGAAATAAATATACCTAATTATATTTGTTTAAAATTGTAACTTTCGTAAATAGCGATGAATGTTTAATATTATAGTAAAAAAATCAATAAAAAAAGGGTGCGTGTACTTATGTACGCGCGTAAGAAGTTATACTTCTTTGGCATTATTAAAAATAGTTTTTGATTGCATGCAAATAATTAATTACAATTAAATAATCAAAGACTGGAAAAGGAGTCATGATAGTCAATAAAGTTCCGTTTACATTTGAAAAATTAAATAAATAAATATTTATTATTATTCTCTTTCATTAAGTGTAACATAAATTCTATTTAGTTAAAAGTATATATAATTATATATTTAGAACATCTCTACCAAACACTAAGAAGTATGTTGTAGCTTTGGCAGTATTGCACAATATAAAATTAATAAATTTCTTTGAAAAATTAATCAAAACTTCTTTATTTGTTTAAAAGGTAAATGACAAACGTCATTATGGTCATTCAAAATTCTTGGCATACGAACTTCACGCATATTCTATTTCTTTTTACTTGTAGATTGTCTTATTCCTATCTCGCTCGCGCACGCTATAATCACACTCCTAATTTTGTGTCACAGGTGCGCGCGCATTATAAAATTTCACTCTCATAAATTTTTCATAACGCGGCTAAAGAAGTATAACTTCAAAAATCAGTGGCGCTACAACCTTTTTAGGTCTCAGATTTCTGAATCTGTTTCATGATCATTTTTAAATCTAATAAGCAAGTAGGTGATCAGCCTCCAGTGCCTGACACACGCTGTCGACCTTTTGGGTCTAAGACATGTCGGTTTCCTCACGATGTTTTCCTTCACCGTTCGAGCAAATGTTAAATGCGCACATAGAAACAAAGTCCATTGGTGCACAGCCGGGGATCGAACCCACAACCTCAGGGATGAGAGTCACACGCTGAAGCCACTAGACCAACACTGCTCTACTAATATTATTGTAAAGAAAATTATATATTCCGCAAAGTGTCCTTTTTATAAAACTCACCTCAATCAAATTCCTCAACATCGAAATGGCATGAATTTTCAATTCAACGTACATTCCCAATGATTAAACAATTGAAATTATTCAATGTTAATTAATAATTCATATCAAACAATAATTTTAATACGATTTGGTTGAATAACAAAAAACCAATGAATGAATATTTAATATCAATTGTCAAAACCGATTAATAGATTTTTTAATACAGTTGCTCAAAAAGTGGCGTATTGCAGGGACGTATAGCGTTCGGGATGTGGGCTATTACACACTCGTGCTTTTTTTTTTACCTTTTCCGAACTAGTGCGTTTTCTTTCCCAACTGTCAAAATAATGTCTATTAAAAAGAAAAAACCAACCACGAAGTTTTTTGATATACTATTTCTACATTTGGCAACTTTATTTATATAAGGAATGTTAATTTATTAGGTAACCGTTATCAAGTTAAAAATCGTGCATTGCTTCGCAAAATGTAGAGGCCGTTATAGCTTAGATGAAAATCATGGAGTGCGTGTCTCAACAAAAGACTTCTCTAGCGAAATCTCTAATCTAAACTCTGCTCTTTATTACTACCAACATACAGTCTGTTATTTATGGATCGCGGGGCTCTTTCTTACCGAGACTCAGATATAAGGATATCTCTGCTGATACTTTTTCTATTCGGTGCACAAATTGGAACATTTCGTCATGATCGTAGAACAATGTCGGATTTGAAAAAAAAATCAAAATCCACTTTTTATCATCATATTTGGATACTACATTGACTATAGGTCGGTTATCGAAAGCTGGCGCGTTCACAGTACTCACACTAATGCAATTTCACTATACAGTATGTTTAAAAATATGACTTTTTTGCCAAGCTATATATTTTAGTCTACTCTGGTTTTACTAAGGTTGGGTGGGTTGTAAATAAATAAAAATGTGTCAAATTCATATAAATATTATGTGCATACGAGGGTGGATCCAAAAGTTCTAAGCCCGACCAAGAACGTAAAAGAGTAGTTTGTTTAAATAATTTTTCATTTTTCGACATAAGCTCCATCTAGCTCAACACACTTCACTTTTACTTCACTAAGTATTCTTTCAATACTCCTCTTCGCATCGCATCTGATATCAAATGAAATATAATTTTTTTTTTAAAAACATTGTGCACCATTTCACGAGATTGCCCTGGTAATGTTTGAAAAAAGATCAACATGTACAGTAAAGATCAACATAAACAGTAGCAAAAGCAAAACAATAACTGTCACTTTTATACTCATAAGCTTGACCGAGCGCGAGAGAGACGGACAGTCTTTTCATGATGTATTTGTGATTGTATTTCAGTTTGACATCACGCCTCGCGCTAATTCACAGACACTACACAAGCACAAAGTGTAAATGTGTTGAAGCCGCCAGCTTTAAATAACATACCAATAAATATTACGGCTACATAAAAAAATTGCATGTGTTTTAAATTTCAAATTAATCAGTCGGTAAAGTGACGGATTTGATAGACGCTCATAGAAGCATGTGATTTTTCTAGAAAACTGTGTAATTTAATGTTATTATTTTTATTTAGTTTCAAAACAAACCCTTTTGTTTGGTTGTATGCCAATATTTCATAATAACAGAATATGAATTAAAATAGTTATGACAAAAACTAACATGATTATATTATTTTGAAATGGCTGCCCTGTAAAGGTTACTATTTGTCAGATCCGTCACTATTCTACGACTTTGACGATTTATTTGTGCCGCGAGCGGGAGTTTGTTACGTCAGGGAATGTCAGTTCTCGTCGCCTCGGGAAGCTTGTGAGTTTTCTGGCAATGTGAGTATCCATGCCTCCTGCCCGTTTGTCCCCTGTTAAATAACAATAATAATACTGTGGGACATAGGATCAAGGTGAATTAAGGCAGAAAATAATTATTATACCGGTAACGAAATTTTGGTCGTAAGTACTGTAACTCCGGATATGAAAGAAATATTAAGTTTTTGCACCGCTGCGCCATCAGCGCCATTACTCTGTAACTTCCAATAACGACAGCAATACCGATCTCGGCGTTTTTGTAAGTTCAATTTAGTTCTCTTAATATCTGTAGCGCTGATAGAACAAAATCTCATTATTGGGATCGGGGTGGCTGTTGGTTGCAGCTCCTCACAAACATCGTGTAAAACAAAAAACTTGGCGATTAAAAAGATTGGCGGAGAGTTTATTGCCAGTTCTTCTCTTTAGTTCTACGCCCTTGATTTGAGAACTGGTAGTAAATTTAAAATCAGAAGCATTTGATGTATATTTCTTTTTTGACGTTTATAAGTGTACATTGTGTTACCTATATGATTTTGACTTTTTGACTTTTTATACTCTGTTCTACGGATATTATATTATATTTAATATATATTTCTTTTTTGACGTTCATAAGTGTACATTGTGTTACCTATATGAATAAATGATTTTTGACTTTTGGCCTCTGTTCTACGGATATTGGAACAACATCGAAACTGCATACAAAATTGTGAGGCTCGGTTCGAGTGTATAAACCTAATGCATGAAGAATCTAATATAACAAACGATAAACCCTAGTTTATACCAAAGTCGTGGATTTACAAACGACCCATATTTACCCCGAAGTGCATTTGAGACAAAGAACGCGATCGTTTGAAACATTCAGAGGGAAAGTGTGGGGTAGTGCGGTTGCGAGGAAACTTATAGCTCCTTGTCGCTGCGCAGTTGTTATCTCAAACACTTGCCGAACTGTGCTGCGCTTCTCGTATGGTCTATGATATGAAACGGAGCGTGTATTTTTTAATTAACATCAATAGCTATTACACGTAGCTTGGCAGTTAGCTACATACCCATGGGTCACATTACTTTTTTAATTGCTTGTTTGTACTGTCTTTCAAGATTAGACTGTGATTTTTTTATATAATAGGGGCAAACGGACAGAAGGCTTATCTGATGCTAAGTGATAGCCCATAGACACACATTGACAGAAGGCTTGCAAGTGCGTTGCCAGTTTTTTAAGAATTGATACGCTTTATTCTTGAAGGACCCTAAGGCGTACTGAAGAACGCACGTACGTACGTAGAAATGTGTATACGAAATACACATGTCTACAGTCATTACGTATTTAGTATACATTATTATCAATAACCTACAGCTGGTGTTGTCTTATGAAACTATGTGTAATACAAATGGCTAATTATTAAAAATATTTAACGCTCATTCCCTTATGTCAAGAATCTTACCCTAAGATTTGCTGACACTTAAGGTCAGTACTCACATACGGTATTACTCGATCGAGCTAAACTGTTAAGTAAAACCCATGGCATGGGCTTTCGTCCACACATTGAGCATTGATCTATCGAGTGAGGCGAGCAGTTCAGTATTAACCGTTCGAGCCAAAGGATGTCTGTGCAACAAAGGAGACGGTGACTGTATTTAGCAAGTCTCACAGTGCTTCATAAGAAAATCAAAGAAAATGAAAAAAAAAACGTTAAGCACAGCTAGTAATTTATCCTAACATTCATTTCTCTTATTTTTGTGGTAGTAATCTTTGGACTTGACATTCCATAAACACTCACAATGTCTATATGTGTTAATAAAGTCTTCTTTAGCGCTTTTGAAATAAACTCGCAAATCCATTTCTCTTAAAAACAAGTGTTTCAATCACGATAAACAATACCAGACTGACGCTCGCCTCGCGCCACTCGCAGTCACGTACACACGTTCGATTCGTCAAGATTGACGGCTCGCTTCGAGTAGGTTCGAAGGAATAACTTTCATTTAATTCCATGGAGCCGGCTCGGTGTGAGCCTTCGAGCTGTGAGTTTTGCGGTCCACACGTTGATTTTTACTCGACTTCGAGTAAAACTATCGAGTAATACCGTATGTGAGTACTGACCTTTTTAGACGAAAATTAGCACGACAAAATATGTCGGAGACAGCATTCAGTCAGCGCAACGTCTTTGACGGGGATCTTTGCAAAAGACTGGTTCTGGCCCTTGGGATCGCAAACAACCTTACTTATAAATTACATACATACGTATATATACATTACACATATACTATGCTTGCAAGACTTGAAGAAGATAGTAGGCCAACTCAAAGTCCCGTCTTGTATACAATTGTATAGAGAAATACTTAACTAACAACAAATAACTTGGGCCACAGGCATTAGGTCCCGGCTGTCATCTTTCCACCTTCCCGTGAACGTCGAACTGCCGAAGCTGTTACTACAGCCACTTACCCAACTTATGTTCGCTGTTACCTTAGATATTATCAACTTTGCCTGATATAATTAAGGCTGTATATATACATGGTAATGGAAGTTTTATTTAAAAATAGAATATGTCTAGAAATTACTATTTTCGTAGCTTTAAATTGGTAACGAATTTTGTCCATATACGATTATTTTATAAGCTTTTTTGTGAATTTGGTGTTCATACTAGAATTTTGAATTTGGAATCTGTCATCCTATACTGTACTAAGCAAGTAAGACAATATTTCCGCACTAAGTTTACTGGAATTAAATAAAAGCTTCTTAAGAAAGTTTATAAATAGGTAACGTAGGAATGAAATGCAATCCAATGTATTTATAACAAACAAATCCCTTGAAGTTTGTTTATAAATTCAATTAAAGTTTGTAATGATATTACAACGGAAAGTTCAGAAAAACGCGGTACAAGTATTTAAACTTTTGCTAAGCATAAATTTTATGAAGAAAGTCTTCATATAAATATGTATTTTGATTATTAATTTCAAAGAAACATTACGTAACAGTTTGAATATATCGACGTAGGAAAGCACATTTGCTGTAAGTAGACATATTGCAATTGTTCACCAGAGCCAAAAAACTTTATTAATTTCGGAAAAAAATTAATAGTGTCTGACCTATCCATGATATGGCTACCATTTTTGAAACATATATTTATTTAACTGCCAGTCACCATTTGCAATGTAAACTTTTTATCCAAAGTTACTATAAGTACGTGTTTGGCTAGTTACAGCAAACAGTTTTTTAAATCACAAACCTTTAAAACGCTGTAACTAAGGAAGAAAAATGTACGCACGGAAATATTATCAATTTACAGGCGGTAAATATGCTGTATGCAGGAAATTTATGTATTTGGGTACTTTTAATTGCAATTCAAGATGTAAGATTAGTTTATAATTATGATTAGATCTAGAAATGCAGTGGGTCATTTGGTAATGTAATGTTTGGTTGAAATAAAATGTCGTAAATGGTAAAAAAAACCAAAACTGTAGGTTCCCTAAACTTGCTGTAAGTAAACGAATGTAAAAATCACACGCCGCTGAAATGCTGTAAGTAGCGTTAAGTTTTTAAATGGGAAGAAGTAAGTATTTGTAAAGAAAAAAATGCAGATTTTCTTTTGCTGTAAGTGCAAAATGTCTGAAATGACTAGATTTTGGTCTACATACAGCATTTAATCTTGCTAAAAATAATATAAGTACGGGCGTTTTCAACGGCGTATGTAATTTTTTTTCATCGTAGAGACACAGGACCCAGGTTATTCGATGCGGCTTTTTTTTCTGATTCTAATGGCAGGAAAAAGTCACTTTAGGTATTTTGTCTACTTACAGCAAATATGCTTTCCTACGTCGATATTATTAGTATTTCTTATTTTTTAGAATAGGTTCACGTGTGCTTTGTTGGCCATTTCATTACGGGGTTATGAGTTTTGACATGTCAAAATTCTAAATGTGTATCAACAGACCTTTGTTGAAACATCAAACACAATAAAATGAGGGTAGTACACCTAGTCGTAATCATGTACTTGTATTTTCAGTTCTATAGTATTATATATAACAATGGCACTACAACCTATTAGGTCTGGGCCTAAGATTTATGAAGGCTCTGTTCCGTGATCATTTCTAATGTAGATGTTCAAGCTTCTGTGCCTGACAAACCCTTTGACTTTTTGGATCTAGAGCCGATTTCCTCACGATGTTTTCCTTCACCAAGCGAATGTTAATAGACATAAAAGTCCATTGCTGCACAGATAGGGATCGAACCTACGACCTCAGGGACGGACGTCGCACGCCGGAGCTACTAGGCCAACACTGCAACCAATATTTTATAGGCATGGTTTTAGAATCAAATAACATCTAACTAAAATATAATTTTACCTTTTATTATTGTAATATCGATTACAGCTGGTTCAAAAATGTTGATTTTCCTTAAAATAATATAGAAAAACCTGGCAAACGGGCAGGAGGCTCATCTGATGTTAAGTGCTACCGCCCATTGACACTTAATGAGAGGGCTCGCGAATGCCTTGCCTTTTAAGAATTGGTACACTATTTAGTGGCGCTTTAACATCAAGCTTTTTCCTAGCCTTTCTTCTTTTAATAGGTCCATCACAGTAATGCCGTTATGCAGAAAGCAGAAAAAACTGCAGAACGAGAAAAGGAGTGCTTTAGAACGAATCCTAGGGTAAGAAGACGCGGAGTAGGTAAATAGAAGAAGATATGCACATCTCCTACCTCCTGTGTAGTGTGAACTGCACCGGAGGTTTTTGAGTGTAACCTACCGTTGAGGACCCGGTACAATGCCAGAGCGACCCTGGAACCTCTGTAACACGGTTTTGTAGGAACTACACATAGTGGTTGTATTGCTCGCTCAGTCTCTGAATAGCAGAGATTCTGCATACCCCTGCAACTTTTGGGGGCAAACGCCACCTCGAGTAAAAAAAGGACAGTTACAACTAAGTCTTTAGTTCACTTAAATTTGTTTAAAAATAAGTGTTGTTTGATGATTTGCTATTTTAAAAGAGTACCGAGAGTTTTTTACTCCGGCTTTTTCTCTCGGCCTACACTTTCTGTCTTCTTTGCCGATGAGTAGAGATGCCTACAGATTCAAATTTAATGACGTGGAATAAGTGATACCTGTATCTTATATTCCATAATTAACATATTTCTTTTTTACAAAATCAATCTACAGGTGTCATATGAACACCATTTTTCATACCACCTTTGTTAAACAAAAGAAGTTACACGATTCTAGACTCAAACAACGAAATCGCATTTCAAACGAAGAAATCCTTAAATATAACGAAGATGTGATTCTAAAACATTTCTTATCTCTCTCGCAAGTTACCGTAGAATATAAAATCTTATTGCGCTTCAAAATGCTGATACTGAATGATATGTACAATACAAGCTGCTTTTATTTGACGAAGTATTATTATCATTAAGGCGAGTAACATTTTTGGGAACGAAAGACCGCCACAACTGTTAACAATAGTCAACTTGTGTTAATATTTTTTTTAGAACAGGGGCAAACAGTCAGGTGGCTCATCTGATAATAAGTCAGTCTATGGACACTCACATTGTCACATAGCTCGCGAGTGTGTTGCCGGCCTTTTAAAAATTGGTACGCTCTTTTAAATGTACAAATAGGAGTAATGTAATAATAAAAGCCTTTAATTGGGGTCATAAAGTATTTATTATATAGCCTTATTCTCATGATATCTAGTACCAGCTCCTCATCCGCTTGCCAGGTGGAAATCGCCTCCACCACTCTTCTCCATTTGATTTCATTGCCCCCATCGTAGTATTCTCTAGAATGCATTACGTGGAAAACATTCTGTCAGTATACTGGACCATTTCTCCTTACTACCTCTTAAAAAACTTGGCGATTAAAAAGAGTGGCGGAGAGTTTATTGCCGGTTCTTCTCTTCCGTTCTACGCCCTTGATTTGAGAACTGGCAGTAAATGTAAAATTAGAAGCATTACTTTATATTTCTTTTTTGACGTTCATAAGTGTACATTGTGTTACCTATATGAATAAATGATTTTTGATTTAATTTGATATAACTTGCCCAGTTTACCATCAATTCAACTTCTTAATATTCTTTCCAATGACTCTTACTCTTGAGTAGTGTGTACAGTGTAAGATTCTGGTTTTCTACATCTATTAGGCATGGAACTCAATGTAGTTTTCACCAATACAAGGTATGCTCAGTGGTTAGGCGTGCGTGGCTCCATTTTAAAACGCAGTGTTATTTCTGCACTAATAGGTTAACATCAAAGTGTGTATAAAGTTACTTACAAATTAGATTTAATTATATTAGAGACAAAACCACTAAGCAGTTTAAATACAAGATCATTTTCTTTGTGAGCTTACTAAATGTAATAAGCATATTTGTTTGCCGAGTTAATTAGATCTCTTGTAAATACATATTAGTATTATACTCCTAAGTATTATTTCGGGGAATACAATTAAATTACATTCGAAAATCTCTTTTCCACGTAATATGTGTACTTAAAAGGCTTTATGTAAAATTTGCGTTAGTACAATTTAGCTTAATACAAGTTTTCGTGTGATAATAATAAATTATTGTTTGTAGAGGTGTAATTCTTGTCGATATAGAAATTTCGTAATCCATTTGTAATATTGTCTACGTATCATTATTTGGTAATTCCACTTGCACGTGGATCAATCAGTCGCCCTAAAACCGCCATTTAAGTCAGAGGACAATAAAGACAGTGAATTCTATTTCGGTTTTCCTTTGGTGTACCTCAAACACTAAACTGGTGACCCCGACGTGATTTTGATTTTTTTTTAATTTACATACTTTGTTACATTAGAAAATCACTGTGGTTTGTATAAATGTAACCACAGCAGTCTTGTTTAGGACCGCGACAAATGCATATAAAAGTAGTCTTTCTACTGACTGGGTAGTTTATTTATTAGCCGCGTTAGCAAAAACCTCGAACGTTCTCTCGCCATATACGTTGTTTGCTCTCGATGTACAGAGTGCTTGACTAGAAGACTAATAAAGGGTTAATCTATATAAGATCGAACAGACACCCCCATTGGTGCTACAAGGTTACAAACAATAGTAGATGTAAATACTTTTTCTATCCTCTCTTCTTGTTCTTAACACGAATTAAATCGTTTAAGCTGAAGAATGAATGGAATAAGTCCTAAGGCAACAAAAACGTCTATAAACTAAATTATGATTTACATATATGACAGAGAGAGTTGGTGGTGTGGATTGAGAGACAGCGTCAGGGACCGATAGCTGTCAAAACAACAAACGATAACCTGAACAATGTCTCGAAAGCACGACCTGAATTTTAACAAAAACAGCCCTGAAAAGGTAGGAGCTTGTAGTTTATTGTTTATCAGAATGCCAAATCATAAAATGACTGCTTCACGACTGATTTGAGAGCGACCGCCGATGCGAAAACCGCTGTGTGAGTTCGAAAAGTGAGTTACAGAATCGCAGGGCTGGACCTGCCGATAAATTGTTGAAGATAATGACGTCAGCATACTGACGTCATAGATTGGTTTGTTGGCATCAGCCATTTAATGTCGTCATTAGAGTCTACTGTTTAAAGGCTTCTGCTTGGTTCAACCGCTCAATAGAACTGAGGGCCGCACCAACCAGTTCCTGTATCTATAGCAACCAGAATTTGTAATAAACTAGTTTCGTGACATTTCGTGAAGGTACTCGTTCCACGTCCGAACCCGAATCGACCACAGAGTCGAACGGCAGTCATAGGAACGAGTGTCAAAGATTACTTTAATATTTATAGTCATTGAGTTAATATTTAAAATTATGATAAATAACGTTTAATAATAATAATGACTCGTTCCGAAATAAACCATTCGTATTAACGGTTTTGCACTAATTTGACTTTGACGTTATTCATTTAATATGACAATAAAGACAATGACAGCTGACACTAACACCATTGATTCAAAATACTATTAAATTACTACAGACTATCAAATAGCCTGTTAATTTGTAGATCTTAACTGTTGTGACTTTGAAGTTATTATTAATTAATGAAAGTGGCAGCTGACACCAGCGCCACCACCCCATATATATAATGTAAAAATAATCCATATATATATAATGCAAAATTGTTACTATTAGTATATAACTGTACTAGTTCTATGGAATTTTGTGTCTAAAATAAAGGTTTTTTTTATGTAATAGGAAGCAATCGGGCAGGTGGCTCGCCTTATATTATGTGATACTGCCGCCCATCGACACTCACATTGCCAGAAGGCAAGTGCAATGCCAGCCTTTCAAAATTTGGTACGCTCTTTTCTTGAAGGACCCTAAGTCGAATTGATTCGGAAATACTTCAGTGGGCAGCTGGTTCCACTTAGCGGTGATGCCCGGCAAAAACTGCCATAAGAAACGCTCAGTTGTGGAACGACGGACGTCGAGGTGATACGGATGGTATTTTTTATTAGTCCGAACTGCTCCTCTGAACACTCTCCATGGTAAACGCGGTAGAAGATGCAGAGAGACCCCACATCTCTACGCAACTCCAAGGGATCAAGCCGCACGGAAAATCACAGGTCCTTGACGATTCGAATCGCTCTTCGTTGAATACGGTCAAGTGAAAGGAGCTGGTAACGGAGAGCTCCCGCCCAGAGTTGAGAATAGTACTCCATTTGGGGCCGAATTTGCGTTATAGAGTTGCAAGCGGTGGCCCGTATTAAAGTACCATCTATCGCGTCTTGCTTAGCTTATTATTTTTTAGAAACAATTGCTATTGCGAATTGTGCGATGAATATTGTAATGTTTACATGATCGATTTGATAGTAGCCAAGACAGCCAAGCAAAGCGCAAGGGTATGGTTTTTTTAAATATGTTTATTGATAGATATTATTAATATTTTGACTTTGAAAAGCGGTTAATAAAACAACTTTATAGAAGATAGTGATAGGAATACCGACTGGAAACTGATGATATAATTTTTAACATACGTAATTTGTCACGAATTTAATAAACGTGTAATTATAATTTTAATATCACTGAGTGCCGTGCAAGCGTCCAGTGCTCATTATTTGGTTTAATAGTGAGGTAGCTCATAGACAATATTACATAATAATTTTAAGCTATTTTTTATTACGTCAAACCAATTCGTCGTCGAAAACCAAACGTCAAATCAATTGTCTGTAATGATAGTTTCAACATATTTCAGTAGCTTTAGCAGAGAGCTACCTACGGCGTGTTCTTAAAAATTAAAATATTGAAATGATACCTGAAAAAATACCTGTGTTTTAAACCTGCAGCTGAGTTTCATCATCGGACGTCGAGGCAGAATACGAAATTCCACCCGTATCACCTTAGCGTCCATGATTCCACAACTGATCGTTATTTAAGGTAGTTTATGCCGCGCACCACCAATATGAGTAACCAGCTGCCCATCAATGTACCCCAACCAATTCGTGTTAGGGTCCTTCAAGAAAAGAGCGTACCAATTCCCCCTATTACATAAAAAAACCTTTAATAATTTTCTTTAAATTATCTCGAATCGGTCCGTAGTCACAGAAGTTACTGTACGAACAGTTTTTTGGAAGTCCGTAATAAATGTTATCTAAAAAACCTCAGTGTTACCACAGTTATCAAATTTTGCATGCAAATATTTTACGTTATATATTTTTTCTCATGGAAAACCTACAGCTACGATGTCGCGTCTATTTCCAAACAACAAAGGCACGAAGTTGTTTTATTTTCGTCGTTTTATTAGCTTTTTAACCTCGGCTTTGAGGACGAAGGAAGTCGTAAATATCGTCCCGTCTCCATTTCTACAAACTTCACACTAAACTCCGCTTAAATTTTCGACAATCATATCTCGGCGGCGTCATGAACAAAGGATATCCTTTACATTTCAATGTACTACGTTTAATTTAAATTTAACTTATTTCGTTTAAATTAAAACTAAACTTTCGTATATTTTGGCAAGACTTCTTTGTTTTACAAGAAACAGATACATCAGAAATAAAAGATATATAAAAAGAAATACAAGTTATAATTAGTGCAAGTTCGTTATCATCACAGATAAGTAAAATCGTGTAAAACAACATACCTACATTCTCAGTCATTTCCCACAGTTCAGCCCTTCTTGCGAGACACAAAACATTCTTTATGTAGATTGCCTCTCAAGAATCAAACTTGCTAGACATTAACAAATTGCTACTCCGCAGTTTGTCAAAGTACCAGTAGTATTAGGTCTATGCCCACGAGATGGTCTACGTCTGGACGTCCGTCTTGTATGGGACACCATGACGCCAACCACACGACGCCGGCGCTAGCCCCGGCTCACGGCGCAAACGGGCACGGAGCTCGCCGCGTCTACGCCCGGTGCGCAGTGGAGTATATGGCAGTGTGAAATCGGGCCTTGTTAAAACCGTCTCGTGAGCTCTTACATGAATTTATTTAAAAATACTATTGTTACATGGCTGTACCGCCATTGATGATAATGATGATCAATGCCTTACAAAAACCAAGACGCATAGCCACATGGCAAGGACAGTACTACCTATGTTCCGCATTTTACAATAAGGTCGCCTAAGTTTGGACCTTGAATAGTTTATTTCGCTTCTTAGTATTTGACAGCCGTTACATACTATAGAGATTTTCTTTATATATATATAACTTGTAGCGATTACGATTCATATTTTGAACATACAGGGCAGGCATGTCGCAAAATATGTTGACATTAAAATTCAATATTAAAACGCATAAATCAACTTACAGGGAACTTAATTACAATTCGTTTCCGGCAAACTTGATTAAAAGTAAAACATCATAAATCTCATTTCAATTAAATTCGCGAACCAAAATTCTTCAGGAGGGAAGTGAGAACGACAAAATGAAGTCACTTAAGGGCAAGAGAATAATGACTTCGGCCTTCACCCTCCGAAAACATTACATTTACTAATTTTTCATGACTAAACCTCTTACAGGTAGAATTTGGGGCATTTTTTTAGCTCGGAGAACACGAAATTACAATCGTGCGACATTGATATTTATGAAACATTGTTGAAAAAATATAAAACAAGAGAATGTAAAAAGAAATGGCGCCTATATTGTTTTAGCTTACACAACTATAAACATAACTAACATTACACACGCAATTATTATATTAATTAGACAAGACGTTTACGTGCTTTTCATACGACACAATAAATTATCTATTATAAATCCAGATGAATATTGTCAATACAAACGTCGCCAATAGATGACGCTAATATAGGCACAATCAATTATTATTTAACTGTCAATTTAATGTGGCAGTTTTCACTGACCATAATTTCAGAGATACACTCGAAACATCGTGTCATGCATAATGAAATACTTACATATAAGTTTTATTTCAATAATGGAAATATGTTGCAGACAAACTTCGTTGAATTATCGTGGCGGGATGCATACAACGCTGTTACCGTGTCCTGCCTCGAGCGATTGCTGGTGGCGCCGTGGGGTTTTTGTGGGTATACAGAGTAGCGAGTCCCACATAACCCACCACAAGCCAGTCACGCAGTGGTAGTGGTGTATTGCATCTCCCCAATAAAAAGCCTATTGCCAATAAATAAAAAAATCCTTATTTTGGTAAGACAATGTAGTTGTGTTTCAATTTTACGTCACAAGATTAGGTTTACATTTCTACAGAATTTAAACCCATTGGTATCTGATAGTTTTTAAATTAAACTAATGTATAGTAGACATGAAATGGCACTTGCCGCCTCCTGTGAACGTCGCTACGAGTTTTAAATGAACTCTTCGATTAAAGGAAAAAGTTTATATGATAGTAATTTCTATATAGTTGGGGTAACTGTAAGGTTTAATGAAACCATTGTAAATGTCTGGATCCTCAAAATTATATATACTGATATACAATTTCTATATGTGTATATAGTATATGTTTTATAGAAAATATAGATTAATTAGAAGTCGTGTTTCTACTAAAATTATTGTTTTAATTCAAATAGTCTGTTCTTCCTTTCAAATTTTTCACTCTCACAGGTATTACTCAAGTCAATTTTAAAAATGTACATGCGAAATTACAGCCTCAAGGCACTGAAACATGAAAAACAATGTTAAAAATGCCAAAAACATTTTACGGAAAGTAGCTTTCAAGAATACCTTGACGCAATTTTTAAATTTATTTTATTGACGCTAATTTCCTAGACATTAATTGTAAAACACACGAGTTCCTAATTTAAATATAAAGGTTTTATCATAAAACCCATTTTTAGAGATTTAAAAGGTGACAAAAACACATTATTTTTTAATAATAGAGTAAATATGCATTGCCTTGCCAATTCTTCTCCATTTTGACTTTCATGTGCCTTTTTAATATACTTTGACTTTTGAAAATATTTTCTACTTAACATGTGAATAAATAAAGAAGGCTTTTCATATGACTATGTAATAAAACTCATTGTTTCGCTGTCGTTGGAAAAGTTATTTTATTCATTCGTTCTGTCTAGACTTTCAATTGTATTAAATTTGCTACATCTTGATGACAATATAATCCAACTGATGAAGTTATTGACGTAAGTTTTTAATTATATGTTTAGAAATCCTCTTTGATTGCTTTTTTGTTGTCAACCGTTTGACATTTCCAATTATAAATTATTTGCATTATGATTTGTTTTAATATACCACACCACTATGTGGAACTAGCTGCCCACTGAAGTATTTCCGAACAAATTCGACTTAGGGTCCTTCAAGAAAAGAGCGTACCAATTCTCGAAAGGCTGGCAACGCACTTGCGAGCCTTCTGGCAATGTGAGTGTCCATGGGTGGCGGTATCACTTAACATCAGGTGAGCCTCCTGCCCGTTTGCCCCCTGTTTTATAAAACAAAAAAGAGTTACATAGTTTTGGAGTTTAACTTTCTTTTTTATAACTAAAGAAGATACAAGCGCAGTATTGGTACATACTACTCTCACTCCTGGTCGTACTTTAGGACCCGGCTGTGCATCAATTAATTTTCTATATAAACAGTTGATAGTTGCTTCTACGATGAAGAAAAATATCGTTAAGAAACCGACCTAAGTGCCAAAAATCGACGGCATATGTTAAGTACACAGAATTCATCTACTTACTTTTAAAAATTAGGTCATTATTATTCAATAGACGTATTTTAACGTATATAATAATGGTCTTTACACGTTATGTAATCCATTTTCATGAAATATTTGACCATTAGTCAACAACCGACGGACGACGACGTGAGCTTGGTTCGTGCCTTCGAGGACCTAAGTAATGACCCGATCGTATGTGGGGATATTTTACTCGAATTTCTCAAATAAAATTGTAAGGTTATATAGATTTTTCCATTCCATACATTTAAGTTCATAGAACACAGAAATACAATTATTTTATTTCGTTAAGTTATAATCTAATGACGAAGAGCAGAACTATATAATAATTAATAATAATAATAAACGGCTCTGATATAAGAGTCACTCCTCCAACTTCGATTTGGTTCCCTTTGGAGTACTCTTGGGCCGTAGGGTTCTAGTGCACAGGCGCTAGTAAAAGATTTAAGTTGGTGCCTGGTAGATAGTACTGGTATCCCCAGATCTGGTGCTTTCATTGCTCAACAAATAAGTATCGCATATACAGTAAGCAAATGCTGCCAGCGTTAAAGGTACACTGCCAGAGGGACCAAACTTTAAATTTGTTTTATTTTTCTTTTTAAATATTTTTATTATTACTAAATAGGTTAAGAAAATTGTAAATACATTGAATTGTTATGTTAAGGTTTTAATAAATAATAATAATTAAGTAAAATCGCCAAGCGTTAACCACACTGGGTTAATTTTTAAAACGTTACCGTAGTTTTGGGTGCATATTCGTCTCGACGACGTACTAAAGTCCAGGAGAGTTATGAAAGTGCATGATATTATAATCTTATTCTAAACAGATTACGACCTACATTACATAGAAAGATTTCAATCAATTTAGTTGATAAAAGACTATGATTTTATAGTTAAACTCCAATATAAAAATATAACATTACCAATTATGTGAGCTTTGAATATAGTTTTACATATAAGATAGAATATCTAATAAACATCATGATTCTTTTAAAACCCATGGCGCTAAAACCCTTGATCTTGACCACAGCTGCTTGTCTGTTTCGTGATATTTTGAATAGGCAAATAAACGATTACTAGTAGCCAACTGACACACGCCGTCGTGTTTTTGTGTTTAAGCTATCACTAAAATCGATTGGTGCACAGCCGGAGTTCGAACCTACAATCTTAGGGAAGAGATTCGTAGACTCAAGCTGCAATAACACGTCTTTCCATTCCCTATCTCACCACTCATGATTAATTGGCATAATAATGTCGCCATACAACATAGTAAATTGTAAGTAGAAGCCAAAGGACGCTAATAAACGCAGTAAGCCATAAACGCAACTTTCCTCGTTACAGACATTTAAATAGCGAGCAAGTCTCGAACTTTTACGGAACAAATCTAGGAGGAAAAATGTTGCCACAATATAGTAATCGAGGTGCATTTATCCGCCAATTGGCCGCGTCCCCTGCGTTTCCGTTCGTTAGCCCGCTCGGAAATGTTCCGGAAAATTGTTGCGATTCTCACAGCGCTGCCTTTATGTAAAACAGGCAAGGGAACCGGTCGCTTCGACCGTTCGATGATATATGTGTATCAATCAGCACAGACTAACGGTGAGTAGAATGCGTCTAGTTATCCGCTATGTACGTAGTTTTTCACTTAATTTAATAAATCTATTCCTTTATTCAGAAAGCACAAACGAAAGAAATTTGTTTTAAAGATTTATATTTGTTGCCACTTCTCTACATAGTTATAAGTTTGTAATATCTTCTATTTACTTTTAAAAAAGTCAGATAGGATTCCATCCTTCCTCGAATTGGAATTCTGGAATGTTAAAATTTTAAAAATAATAACTTTTTTTAATTTAAAATAATATTATCTAAATATAATATAATTCATGTTTACTAACCCCAATAATCTTAAATATTCTCTAGATTAAACCATTACACTACAAAATACAAATAATACACAGACTACAAGAAATTACAATAAAAACAAATATGGGGGCACGAATGCCTTTTTCTTGAGGGCTTAAAGACGGGGCACTAACAATACACCGGCTGTACACCGTGCAGATTTTATTCACTAAAGTATTTCCATACCAATTCGACTTAAGGAGAGAACGTACCAATTCAATTCCTTCAAGAGAAGAACGTACCAATTCTTAAAAGGGCGGCCTCCTGGAATGTGAATGTTCGTGGGCGGGGGACTTAACATCAGGTGAGCCTCCTGCTCGGTTGCCCCGTTATATTATATAACGAATATAAAAAATATCAACTTTTATGAAAAATATCTATGTTTTAACGTTATGGTACTAGAAAATTTATTTTAAAACAGCCCTGCGATTCTGTAACTCACTTTTCGAACTCACACAGCGGTTTTCGCATCGGAGGTCGCTCCGAAATCAGTCGTGAAGCAGTCATTTTATGATTTGGCATTCTGATAAACAATAAACTACCAGCTCCTACCTTTTCAGATACTTAAATTACCTGTCAACTGAATTCAGTAATTTATTAATACAATATATACTATATAATATAATATAATATAATATAATATAATATAATATAATATAATATAATATAATATAATATATTATAATATAATATAATATAATATAATATAATATAATATAATATAATATAATATAATATAATATAATATAATATAATATAATATAATATAATATAATATAATATAATATAATATAATATAATATATACTATATAATATAATATAATATACATATACTATATTATACATAGGTACATTATCCTATCGCGGATACCCATGTCTCAATAACTACCAAATATTTTTGGATCGAAAACGTCATCTCAATAAAAATTTAGTTTCCGAGAAATTTATGAACGATCAGAAATCAAGCTTAGAAGCCAAAATAGATGCTAAAATATTATCCCTTTTGGTTAAATTAATGTAGAATTCGCAAATAATTTTACCAACTAATTAACCCGAATTTCTATAAATACAAATACAGGACGCATTAAAAACGAAGCAACATTTTAAAAATAAAATGCATAAAAGTACAGGCACAATGGATAGTCGAGTAGTGATTTTTATAGCTGGTTTGATGCCAATAAGTGCTATTTATATTTCTCGATATTTCAGAGCACGGTTCACTTAAATTCAAATCTGCTGATTGGAGGAAGCTTTTATGAAAAATATTGTAATGTTCAAATAAAAACCATTTTGTATTTTGCCAATATCGTTGTGGAATATTAGCTTTTGTTAAGTTTTTAAACACAGGAAGGCCTGTATGTCACAGATCTAATTTATCATCTAAAATCAGTGCCGCTACAACCTCTTTAGGTCTTGGCCTCAGATTTCTGAATATAATTCATGATAATTTTTAAATCTAATAGGCAAGTAGGTGATCAGCCCTCAGTACCTGACACACGCCGTCGACTTTTTGGGTCTAAGACATGTCGGTTTTCTCACGATTTTTTCCTTCACCGTTCGATTAAATGTTAAAATGCGCACATAGAAAGAAAGTCCATTGATGCACAGCCGAGGATCGAACCTACGACCTCAGGTATGAGAGTCGCACGCTGAAGCCACTAGGCCAACACTGCTCTTTAATTTATCATCTAACAAGTGTTAACTTGTTAAGTTCTGTAAGCTGTTCACCATCGCTTAAAAACCGGTGTTTAGCTTTGACCATATTGGCAGATAAAATTGGGTTGTCTCACCGACCTGCTAGGGAGGGCTCCACCAAGCATCAACATGATACATAACACCAAAAAATACTCCTTTAACTAATCATTCAAGGTGAAGTGGCAAGTAGAAGGAGACCTGGCCGCAGACGCACGTCTTGGTTGAAGAATCTCTGACAATGGTTTGGTCAAAGCACCAGGTCATTGTTCAGAAGCGCGTCATCCAAAATTTAAGTAGCCATGATGATCGCCTACCTTCGAAAGGAGATGGCACTATAAGGAGAAGACCAACATGATTGAATCGTGGGTTTACACATCTCGAATGCACTGACAGACCAAGGATAGAGCAGTAAGTCGATAGCGAGTGGATGTATCCGTTATTTCAGGACAAACACCAGTAATGAAGAGTCAAAGTACAAGCCCAGAGTTCAAACTGTATGTGTTGGAAGAGTCACTACTTTAACACTCTTAATTACTGAAATATAACCTAATATGTAATACTAATGTTTGTCTATCATAACACGTGTTTATCATAGCTGATGGATGAACATAGATTTGCATCTCGGCCTCATAAAGCAATAACGGGGGTTGAAAAGCAAATAGCTCTGGACTAGATACAATAACGCACTGCCAGGGACGTAGTCAATATGTATTTTTCTAATTACACTGTGATACTAGCCTGACGCCTTTTAAACCTTTTTAGGGCCTCAGATTCCTGAATCTGTTTCTTGATCATTTGTCAATCAAATGGGCAAGTAGTAACCACCAGTAGTAGTAGTAGTAACCCGTACCTCCTCGTCCGTCGTTCCATATTTGAACGTTATTTGAGGCAGTTGCTGCGCACCACCACTATGTGTAACCAGCTGCCCACCACAACTTCGACTTCGGGTCCTTCAAGAAAAGAGCGAACAAATTCCTAAAAGGCCGGCAACGAACTCGCGAGACTTCTGGCATTGAAAGTGTCCATGTATTACTGGCTGTTTCAGCGTAGAGGAATCAGTCACCCACGTAGTCGTGGAATGCGTGGCTGTGTCTAACCAACGTACAGAAATCCTCGGAGCAGTGAGTTCGCTCCGTGAAGCCTGCGAAGTGCCCAGTAGACTTCTGGAAGGAGTTAGGCTGGCTTAGTTAGCCAGGACTTTACGCACACTGAGTCTATCAACCTTTAACCTTTTTTTGACCTTGACGGTCACTTAACATTAGGCACACCCTTTGGCCTTCTTTCTGTAAAAAAATCGTTTAATATTTAAATCCAAAAAAAATCCAGTAAAGCGTATCTTTTAAAAACTTGGATACAAGACAAATAAAATTAGGGCCCTATAATACCTAGATACAGCCCTGTACTTTCGACCAATGTGTGTTTTTGTGTCTCGCAACAATAATTGTCGTGTTGGGAACGGTCTGAACAGATGTCACTGTTTAATTAAAACTTTGAACCATCGTTATCCTACCCTTTGACGTTATTGGACCTTCCGATGGTACTAGACTTAAGCTGCTCGTAACTTTTCAATATACATATGTCGATATCGTATTCAATTTAATGCTTACACTTCGTTCCCTTTGTTGCGTTGCGACTTGTCATAGGAGCTTATAAAAATAATACCTTTAAAAAGGTAATCTGCCTTTAATCCGCTAAATGACGTTATTTAACAATCATAATGGTAATTGCGTAACTGCCTTGCGATTCTGTAACCGCTGTGTGAATCCGAAAAGTGAGTTACAGAATCGCAAGGCTGCTGCCAAACTGCCAACTGCAGTTTAGGTTAGGTCAGAAGTGTTTTATTTTATGATTTGTGACAAAAATATAAGCTACTAGTTGCCCCCGCGAACTTCGTTTCTCCTTAATGTGATTTTACTTTTATTTAGTACATACCAAAATGGAACATTTTGCTATGCTACCCCAGAGACTGTTCGGTTTTCTAGAATAAAAACTTTTTAGGTTTTTCTGTGAATTATCTCTATATATAAACCTCAGAGTTCAAGGTTTTTAACAAATAAAAAATAGGGGTTGATCGTAGAGGGGTGAAAATTAAGGGTTGTATGTATTTTTGTATGTTGTATCATAAATAAATAAAAACAAAAAAAAATATCTAAAATTAAAAACAAGGCTTTGTATCTCACTATTACTTCCTTGAGGGCTACATAAGATATATATTTTAATTATCTTTTATAGGTAGAAAATAGAATAAGCCAACACTGCTTAATTTATGCACTTTATCCTTAGGATTTCTCTTTGCTTGCTTGAAAGAGATCGTTTTTTAGCAAAAAGTACGCCCGTTGCCTCCGTAATAATTTATGATATATACAACATACTTAATTCCTTTAAGGAATACAAACTAAATAAAATTGCGTAAAACGACAAAATCATAATCTAAAATCCTTAGCGAACCTATACAAAGGGTATTCGTTTAAATTACCATTTAAAAGTAAATGCTTACTCACGTAATAATGCGGTCCCGGGCAGTGTGCCTGCGGGGTTACCATAATAAACCACAGTTTAAATCAGTTTACGTTTATTTCAATGACCAGACCCTGTGGTAATAATAAACTAAAGCCAAATAGTACACTATTTTATATGAATGATTATAAATATTTACATATATTGACGTAAAAGCGTAAAATACAGTCTAAAGCAAACTCTCTCGAGCAATGGCGTTGAATGAATCTATCGTTGTTGTAGGCAAAAGTTAAATGTTATACAGATTCAGTGTCTATCACATTTCAGGAACACCATGAATGAAGATTTACTGTTTTTTCCTATAACAGAGAGAACGAAAGAAAATTTTACTACGCATAATGAAACTCAAAAATTATCACAGATGCAATGTCATTAATTAAAATCAAAGCAAAATAAGAATCAACCTTAATGTTGTCATTACATATTCAGAGATTTTAAAATCAATTTAATTATATTCGTACAAAACGTATATAGTATTCGTTATAATTACCATTTTGTGTTAAAATAACGTCGTAACCATGGCGTATTATTTAAATTAAGGCCGATAATATTTATCTTAATGCGAGTTAAGTTCAGTGGCGGTTGTTGGAGGGATGATCAAACAAATGAAACCCTATTTAAAGCTAAGTGTCAACTGTCTTTAATCTTTTTTTTTAATAGAATCTCGCTGTTTGGAAGGACCTTTACAGATCAGCTTGGGCTGTTTTGACCGGAAGCAAAGGCCTCTCCTACGAGACTCAGACCTCGGTTTAGGCCTTCACGGGGTGTATCGCCTAAAGAGCAGGACGGAAGCTCACTCGAGTGAGTGAAGTTTGAAGTAAAGGTCCACGTCTTCCCCTGTGAAGGTTTCGGTTTCGGTTTTCCGGTTTCTTACCCTAATCTGTTTTTTGACTATTATTTGCCGGGTGGCCATGTCTTTAATTGTTTAAAATTTTATATAAAATTAGGGGTTGCGAGGTGGACTAACAAAAAACTGTAATTGAAATTATTTATTGTTTTCTATTGTACATTCTCGGAAAATATTATATTACAACTTATGTATGTAATAATAATAATAATAGCCTTTAGTGCTGTAATAGTATATTTCATAACAAGTGCGGAAAGCCTGTCATTGCAAAGAGTTTCGACAAATGGTTGACAGTCGGAACAAGTTGCAATGACGGTTCCGCACGTGTACTGAACAACTATTTTTAATACAGTTGCGAAAAAAATATGCAATTTAATAAAATAATAAAAACACAATAAACTCAACTAACTAATCATTTATTTCTTTTACAAATTATTGTTCACATATACATTGGTACAGTTTTTTATACTAACTGGAGAAGTTTTAGGTTGAATATTTATTTACTGTTTGAGACAAACTATTATTAATTTCGTATGATTGTTAATGTATATTTAATATATAATATAACAAACAACTAAACGCGCAAAGAACATTTATGGAAAATGGCGCCAACCGTAAAAGAATATAAGCAGATTTTTTTTTTTTCTTCACCCATTCTGAGTAGGCAAAGGGAACTATGCCCATACAGCCAAGTCTTCAGTACAATTTTTTATTGATATGAAATGAAATTTAATGAGATGAAATGAAATCTAACCTAACTCATTGAATCAAATCATTAAATCTGATATTGAAACAAAGCAGTAGCTTCTTTTTAGAAATATTGGCATTAATCATAAAAATTTCTATGATTTTTTTTTAGTAAAAACTTCGTGGTTGGTTTTTTCTTTTTAATAGACATTATTTTGACAGTTGGGAAAGAAAACGCACTAGTTCGGAAAAGGTAAAAAAAAAGCACGAGTGTGTAATAGCCCACATCCCGAACGCTATACGTCCCTGCAATACGCCACTTTTTGAGCAACTGTATTAAAAAAATACTTATCCTAGTACATAAAAATGTGAATAAAAAAAGGACATAGGCCTCCTCTTCTCGGTGTCGAGGTTTACGTAGCTTATATGATCTTCCCATCTTTTTATTTCTCTTCCTAGTTTTCTTTTGTCATAATCGTCCATTCTTTGGCTTCCTTAATTTGGGTCCCTTAATTTGTCCCTGTCCATTTCTATATCAGACTTTTACTAGAAGTAACAGCATTTATAAACTTTGTCATGTCGTTTATTTCTTCTAGTTTTACGCTATCTTGAAAAAATAATAAAAATATACAAACTCATTATTTGTTTTCTTGTTTATCAGTGAATGACCAGGTTTAACATGACAACAGACACGGCGTATACAGGCTTCAAAGACTTTTCTCTTGTAAAACATTTTCAAGTTTCTGTTTTTCATTACTTCTGACAGTGACCGGTATCTTTTCCAAGTATTACAAATACGTCCAGTTATTTGCAAATGCTTTCTTTATTAGCTATTAGATGGCCTAGATAGATATATAGAATATAGATATAGATAGATATATAGATATATATCATATACTCATTTAGATACTCCACTTGATCTTCTTGACAACTTATGAATGTATGAAAAACTAAATGGCTTGTTTATCACTACCAAAACTAACGTTTTACAATTTACTGGCTTCAAGTGTAAGATGATTTTTAACATTTTCATTATTAACTAATATAATTTAACTATCGTTAAGTTACATAACTTGCGTAAAATTAAAATCTACAACCTTTAGATGAAAGTTTATTGCCGGAATACTTCAAGTTACAAAGTTAATCTTCCATAATAAATATGGTAAAAATTGAAACAAAAGAAGAAATGTGTTTTATTTTTTACCGTCATTGAGGTAATCTTGAGGGAAATCAAGTCGCCATTTATATTATTTTCTATGACAACACCAACGTAATAAGATCCCTTATGTATTAGATCTTCATATAGTTAAATTCAGATTATATGGGTTCTATAACATGACCGAATTGTGTTCATGGGGAAACCTAGTACTGCATTCCGTGAATATAAACTCTTGGGAAAGGTTTCTAAGGACCTATAAACACAACATATGTTAGTAATATTATGTACTTTCTTTAAACTATTATTATTAATAAACATAATATACATATTACAATACTCTTACATTGCTAAATGTAGTATAGCTAAGATCAAAATAACTGAAAATTAAAAAAAAATCTTCATTGATTATATACATTTATGTACACAATACAATACTAAGTACAATAAAATTAATGGTTTATTTGCAAAGATATTAGTACAATTACAGAGATTAATTACAAAAATCCGCGCAATCAGCTACGAGTATATAGAAATAGGCATGCAAATGTCATATTAATTTTCCTAATGTAAAATGTAAATAATAATAAGTTAAGTTATATATAAATGTTGTCAAACTCGCCCAAGCTATTAATGCACTTTGCCTTTAAAAATTTAATCACCTTCCCAAGGGGAAGCATTACACGGCAGTGATCTATAACTTCTAGGAAGGTATAAAGTAGTTAGACAACCATGGCGTAACAATTTTTCGAATACATCGTGGTGATCCACAACCGTATTGGATCCCTCTGTATACTGGCAAGTTTCTTTAAAATTTTTTGAACAATAATATATAAATTAGAATAGAATCCTCCAACCGTCTACATAAATACAAATTTGACTAAAGGGTTTTTCCCTGTCCTTTTTATCTGCTGATGAAAGCTTATAGCGTTCTTATACGTATCTATTCGTAGATATATAATTATGAAAGCTAATAAAACAGTTTCGAGAATTTTAAGTACAGTTCAAAGCACGAATTCGATGGATCGGAAAACCATTTAAATGTCGCGCGTGGCATGTGTTGCAATCGTGTATGAAAACGTTATAATATGAATATTTTATTTGATTGGCCGAGTTGCGGCACAAACATTCGATATTCACAGCGAATACGAAAGGTTTGCTTATTAATTGGATTGCCTACCACGTACAGTGACCAACGGTAGAAATCGACGTGAATTGCTCTTAATTCGCACAAATAAAACTTGCTATATGAAAATAATTAAATAAATCAGTAGCGCTTCAACATTTTAGGTCTGGGCCTCAGATTGCTGTACCTGTTTCATGATAATTTGTCAATCTAATAGGCAAGTAGCTGATCAGCCTCCTGTGCCTGACACACGCCGTCGACTTTTTGTATACGGCAAGCCGGTTTTACCGTTCGAGCGAATGTTAAATGCGCACATAGAAAGTCCATTGGTGCACAACCGAGGATCGAAACTACGACCTCAGGGATGAGAGTCGCACGCTGAAGTCACTAGGGCAACACTAGGAAAATAGTTCGAAAAATTACAATAAATTAAATGGAGATTAAATAAAAAACTGTGTTGTATTATTATTATATTGTTTATGAACGTATGAGTCTTACATAACTAAATTGTTATAATCGTAATAAGTCAACTTTGAGTCTCACTCTGGGAGAGGTTTTGGTACTTATAAAGTATTTTTTTAGGTAACAAACGAAATTGATTTTGGTAAATTTTTAAAGCATGTTACTATAGTGTAATTCTAGAACTCCTTCAAAAATTGTTCGGTAAAATTACGCTAAGTTCTTTGTGTACAACGCTATCAACATGTAGAGTGTAAAATATATATAATTTACAAATTTGCTTAAACCTTTTCTTTTTACTACCTAATTGATTTGATTTTGTTTTATTCAAAAGAACAAAACATACTTTTCAATTAAAATCAAAGAATTGACCACAGATTATTAACATTTAGTAAACAGAATATAACATTTTAAGCTCGTTAGTACTCGTAACTTTAATATGGATAGCAGCTAGACAGAATGAACATCACAACAAAAGGGCACGAATTCAGAATTCTACATTGAGTTTAATATATTTGAAGTAAGCTTTTAAACGTTAACTACAATTACTTTAATAGAAATCTTAGTAAAGATATTGAAATATCTGTTAACTAGCTAGCAACAATTCATTAACAAATATTATTCTCGATTTTTAACGTAAAAGAAATTGAAACCATTTAACGTTTAAAGAATTTTATTTCTTATTTCAAAAATATAATTAGTTGCTATTGCTTTGAAATATATTTGTGTATGAAATTGTAATAAATCTTTGTTTTAATATATTTTAATATTATTTATTACTTAAGGTGTCATGTGGAATATGGTGCAATGGTTGTCACAACGAAACAAACAAAAAACTTGTCGATTAACAAGTGGCGGAAAGTTTCTTGCCAGTTCTTCTTACCCGCTCTACCTACGCCCTTGACTTGGGAACTGGTAGTAAATGTAAATTTACAATTAATTTAACTTATTTTCTTAAGTTCATAAGTGTACTTGTTTACCTATATGAATAAAGATATTTTGAGTTTGAGTGAAGAAGCAAAGAAAATGTCACTTTATATTATTCCTATGAACAATTGTACAGCTGGGTTAAGATTATATTGTTTATTTAGTTAAACAAAGCTGTCCCCTTTTTTCAGGCTATTTAGTTTACATATTATTATATTTTAACAAAAAGTTTTTATGTGACTCCAGTTGGACCTTTTTCCACTCAACTGCCTTATTAGCAACTGAGAAGGAACACTCTAAGATTCCTCACTTTACGACTTCATGGCGATCGTTCAGTCAACCATAATTAGGAATTTTGCTTTTCATGTAAGTTACAATTTGATTGCTTCTTTACGATCGAAGTGTTTCCTTTTATTGGACACTTAAATTAAAATATTTAATTATCTTTTACTATTGACTTCAAAGTTAAGTAATGTAGAATATGTTTTGTCTGTTTTCAGCTCCGCCCAGTCCAAGTCCACGATTTCTGATGGTTGTCTTAACAACCAAATCGGGACTGTAATTTTAACAAATGCAGACCTATGTTCTATTGGAAGTAGGGATTATCTAATATATACAATTCTAGTGTCACAATGTTCGTTCCCATACTCTTCCGAAATGGTTGGACCGAATCTTATGAAATTTTTTATGCATATTCAGTAAGTCTGAGAATCGACTACTATCTATCTTTCAAACCCGTAAATGTTAAGGGTGGTTGACCCCTAAATTTTTTATTTTTTAGATAATTTTTTTATTTTTATTATTTTATGATACAACATACAAAAATACATACAACGCTTATTTCAGACTTCTACAATCGACCCCTATTTTTATTTGTAAATTAAACTCTTATGACTTGAACTCTGAGGTTTATATAGAGAAAAATTCACAGAAAACCCTTAAACGTTTTCATTCCAGAAAACCGAACAGTCTCTGGGGTAGCATAGCAAAATGTTCCATGTTGGTAAGTACTAAAAAGGTAGGATAAGTAAAATCACATTAAGGAGAAACGAAGTTTGCGGGGGCAGCTAGTATACTATAATTATATGAGTCATATTTACTGTAAATTTATGGTTATAAAGTAGTACACTCTATTGGAAGTTTAAAGTCGTTTAATGTCTATTATTCGATGTGTCAGTCCTTTACTAACTGGGGATTAATTTATTTTATATGAATTGCTTAGCTATTTATTTATTATTATACTCTGCACTACACATGAGAAAACAATTTTATTTTAAAATTATGGGCGAATTGGTAAAACTTATTAGTCAATATCCGAGCAATGGCATTGTTGTCAGCTGCCATTGTCATCTGTCACAACGCTCATAAATTCACAACGTCAAAGTCAAGTTTAAAACTGCTATAACCTGTGGTTTATTTGATTGGCAATGTTGCTAGATCTATAAATTAACGACTATTTAATAGTCGATATTAATAGTGATTCCATAGGCATTATTATTATGAACTATCAAATAGTCGTTAATTTGTGGATCTATTAATATTGGGAAATCGAATAAACCACATGTATTAACAGTTTTTAACTAATCTACTTTTAATGCTGTTAAATTGTTATGAAAATGACAGCTGTCACTAACGCCATTGCTCCGGCATAATAAATTACTTTTAATAAGTATAATGACTAATCACTATTACTACGGTAAACTTTGTGACAAGATAGCAATATCAGCTGTATAGTGTGATTTTTCAAATAGGATTAATTTGATTATTGTGTTAGATTTAAAGTGTGAAAGGATGGACACAAATATAAGATTTATCTTAGAGAAAGTGATAGAGAATTAAAAAAAAGATTGTTTTTGAAAATAACTTTTTTTACATTCAGCAGTCGAAATCTTAAAATTTCGACAATAATTTTACGTATAAAGCAGAGCACTCACAACCCAATAACAACGTTGATGCCCACTCAACAAACATTTCTCGGAGGCTTTAAAAGGTTCGAGTTCAATTGGTTGGGTTAAAACCCTTTTGACATCAAGACTAAACTTTTCATGAGCGTGTCGCTGGTATTTTATACATTTGTGAAGCTAAATTCAAATTTACGAGTCAGTATGTAGCGCTGGTATTTTATATTTATGATAAATAGAAAATTTATGAAAGGTCATCAAGGTCTTACCAATACCACTTAGTCCTTCAAGGAAAGAGCGTACCAATTCTTGAAAGGCCGCACTTGCGAGCCTTCTGGCATTGTGAGTGTCCATAGGCGGCGGTATCACTTAACATCAGGTGAACCCCCTGCCCGTTTTTCGGTATCTAATTAAGTTATTTGATACTATAAAATCGCTGACACAACCTAAATGAAGTAACGTAACCTTTACACCCACTGTACTATCAGAGCAAAGAGCAATTGGGCCTTTGGAAGCCAGTCAAGACGTAACGTCTTTGATAAGTTAGATCGTCATTACGAGCGTTCACTGTGCACTGAGTGAAGTGCAGTTGTTTGGGGCGTATAATTACTGTAATTGGGACCACCATTCCTATCCAAAATTATTAATAAAAATGCGAACTATTTAACTATTCAGCAATTGAGACTTATAACTATTTAATATTAGTCTTCTGAAATTATCCCAGAAACAGGGGGCGGAGTCAGCAATCGTTATAATTTCGGACTTCAAATAGCAAACTCGGACTCGGATTGTTAAGGAATTTCGATAGTTGTACAAAATGCACAAAACTGTAGTGAGGATTAACAAAACAACTACTTGTTTTGATTAATGTAAGTCAAAATTTTAAAATACATCTCACTATTGGCCGGAATCTCATCATCATCATCATCTCTCAAGGCCCCTTGACAGCTCAAGTCGCGAAGCTGTTTACCTGAATGCTCTGCCTGAAGTTTATTATAATATAACTTGGACCAGGGCAGTATTTAGAGGTCTGGAGGCCTCAGGGAAACAAAGGAGTGGAGTGTGGAGTAGAGGCCCAAATTATTTTCCAAATAAAATGAACAATTTTTTTAGTCGAGTTTTTCAATCAATAATTTATTGTAAAACCAAGTAGATTCTATTAGTATTCAACATAAAAATGTTTAATACATAAAGATATTTACTAGTCGGAATTTGAATCATTTTTTTTCGAAGTCAGTAATGCCATCTATTGACAATGTGGCATTAACAATAGACTATTGTTTTAGTAATGAATATTGATTGTTATATTAGGTCCTTACATATGAAATTGGTGTTTTGTATGGGAGGAACAAAAAGTCGAATATTTTTAAATATAATATATTTAATTAATCAAAGTATGAACCATTGTTTTCTATGCACTTTTGCCATCTCATAGGTAGTTCATTGATCTCTTTACTAAAAAAAACAGTCGGACGGGAATCAATAAAATCTGTGAAGGCGATTTGGACTGCCCCATCGGAGTTAAATTTTTTCCCTTGCAAGAAGTTGTCCTAATTTCGAAAAAAATGGTAATCTGTTGGAGCAAGGTCCGGGGAGTACGGAGGATGTCTTAGACATTCCAATTGAAACTCTTCTAATTTGGTAGCCATCTGTTGTGCAGTGTGTGGTCTAGCGTTGTCGTGAAGTAGCAGTGGCGTGGAGCGATTGACCAGCCTAGGTTGTTTAGCCGCTAGCTTTTCCATCATGGTTTGCAATTGCTGACAATAGACACCAAACGCTTACAAGTAACTTTTTTGGGGTTGATTTTCGCTTGGGGCAGGATTTGGCTGGCTGGCCAGGATCCAACCATTGCGCTGAGCGCTTCCGATTATCGTAAAGAATCCATTTTTCATGACAGGTAATGATTCGGTTTAAAATACCTTCATTATTGTGCCGGTTCAGTAATGTAACGCAGCAGTTGACGCGCGTTTGCCGGTTCGCTTCAGTCAATTCGTGAGGTACCCATCTTTCAAGCTTTTTTATCTTCCCAATTTGTTTCAAGTGAATCAAAACAGTTTTATCACTAACACCGCAGCCTGCAGCTAACTCGGACGTGGTTTGCGATGGATCCGCTTCCACAATAGCCTTCAATACTTCATTATCAACGTGGGTCTCAGGCCGTCCACGGGGCTTGTTCTGCAGGTCGAAATTTCCAGAACGAAAACGTTGGAACCAAAAACGAACTGTGTTTTCTTTTGCAACATGACCGCCATACACATCATTCACCCTTCGAGTCGTTTCCGCAGCACTAGTGCCACGGCGGAACTCATACTCGTAAATAATGCGATAGGTACTTTAAGTTTTCCATTTTTTTTTTAACAGAAAAAAAACAGAAGAAAAAAACAAATGAATGACGGTCATCGAAGCACAAATACATGAGTACATAGCTGTACAAATTTGAATTTGGAATTCCTTACCAAAGAGGAGAACATCGTGATTAAAGTGGCCAGTACGAAATACGCCAATTTCATATGTAAGGACCTATCCTTTTATTGTATTAGGTACAATATGTTTTGTTCAAAACGTAGATTATGGTTGGCGTATCATAAGTGGCATATTTTTTTTAGGTTTATCGAAGTATATCACAGCGAAGTTGACCTAGTGGTGGTTGATCCCCGGCTGTGCGCCAATAGACCGTCTGTCTATGTGCGCATTTAATATTCGCTCGAACGGTGAAGGAAAACATCGTGAGAAAACCGACTTGCCTTATACCGAAAAAGTTGCCTGTCAGGCAAAGGAGGTTGATCTCTTACTTGCTTGTTAAATTGACAAATGAGCATGTCACAGATACAGGAATCTGAGGCCCAGAATTATTTTGTTTAACGAAGTATATATACAATAGACAGGCCTATACCTAGATAAAAAACGATTCTGTAATCGTGAAGATAACCAACAAGATTTCATTATACTAAGGATTACGTCGGTGTAATAAAACCTTAAATAGGAAAAAAATCTCATTAATGTGTGATGAAGTCACGTATCCCACCGAGCGGCGTGGGTTAACACTGTCACAGGTAATATTTTTCATGAATGAATCTCGTATTAACTTTAAAAATGTTAAAACATATATTAAATCTATAATAAATTACCAAGAGCAGCTTACGAATGTTTATAACCTGACATCTTTGAGTGCCTGAAAAATATATTCCTATTTTGTTTTCGAAATCTTGTTTATCTTAGCGTTATATTCAATGCCATATTTTAAACGTTCACATTATACATATGGAATAGATGAAATAACCACAATTTTAAATTATTTGAAAAATACAGATTTTTCCTTTTATAATTCAGTATTTATCATATTAAAAAATAAATCAGTGGCGCTACAAACCTCTTTAGTCTAGGCCTCAGATTTCTGAATCTGTTTCATGAACATTTTTAAATCTAATAGGCAAGTCGTCGACTCTTTAGGTCTAAGACATGTCGGTTTCCTCACGAGGTTTTCCTTCACCGTTCGAGCAAATGTTAAAATGCGCACATAGAAAGAAAGTCCATTGGTGCACAGCCGGGGATCAAACCTACGACCTCAGGTATGAGAGTCGCACGTTGAAGCCACCAGGCCAACGCTGCTCTTCACTTTTCATAGTATTTGTAAACTCCGTTAAAAACCAGTGAAAATACTTTTTTCTTATTACTTCGCTTAAAAAGGAACTATCCCTTAAATCAATATATAAAACAGCTTACAAATTCTATATTTTTAATAATTATTATTACTATGTAGCTTAAGAAACTTGTGAATAATGTATATTTATGTGTTGGAAATAAATATTATGTATAAATGATGTTATATCGACTCATCAATTGAAATAATATTTTATCGATAGTTATGTAACCTAACATTAGTTAAATTACATATATATTTTAGTTAATGATTAGAAGTATCTCAGCGTCAATCAAAGAGTTTCAATTAACATATATCTGAACATCCCTACAACAACCACCGCCGAACTTAACTCGATTACAGAAATAATATATTAAAAAATTAAGCATGTGGGCAACAATAAGTCACAAAGAGCACTGGCGCACACACTACTCGGTTACGGCGTACTCTGAGAATTCGGGTAGTAAATGTGGACACAAAACCGTTGAGAGCGTTAGCGAATCTGAGGATCTCGGTACCAAAACTAAATATTAAAGTTTTGAATCGCTATTGCTATTATTTATATATTAACACTTCGTTCGCTCGCTACTAATGCATGTACAGAAATATAATAAAATTGGCATAATTAAATAAAAAAGAATAATAGTTATTACTAGCATTCGATCATTATGCTATTTAAATTAGTGCACTCTTTAAACGGCTGTTAATTACTTAACCACTACATATAAGTATAACACTCATTTGTTAGGTATTAACCCGCAAAAGACATTCAAACGCTTTGAGGTGAAACGAGTGTAAAGCTCCTAAATTAATCATACTTAACCTTTGATAATTCTATCAAACGTCGCGAAAGAATTTCCATTTGAATTTGTCCTAAATTTACTCGTAACGTTATCAAAGGCTTATTCGAAAGTAATCCTTTAGAAGCCTCCGTCTCATGAGCAATGGGAACATATATTTTAAAAGCAAGGCTTAAAGGTTTACATCGTCCCATTAATCCTTTTTGTAATCATAATACGAAGGTATATTTGCTAAGCCGAAATTACGCGGTAAGGTTAGCGTGAATAGACATAAAAATATAAAAAAAATATAAAAAATACTGTAGATTAAGGTACTATGTATATATATATATTTTTCATTTGTTTCTGCACTTCTCGCACGAATCATGTTTCTTTTTTTTTTTTTTTTAGTTTTTTGTTTAACTAGGGTTGCCTGGAAGAGATCGCTTATTAGCGATAAGGTCGCCCGTTGCATCCCTTATATTTTTTTTTGTATTGTGTTTGATTTATTGTTTTTTGCAACGAAGTGTTAATAAATAAAATAAATAGACATAAAAAAGAGAATCTTTCTTGATCCTTTTTTATAATACACAAGAAGGTACTACAGGATGTTAATTTTTGGTCGTGCTAGTCTGGATATATCCCTTAACCATATAAGCAAGTAGAATATCAAGTGTGAGGGCGGGATTTGGAACCCTCAGTCACTGACTGTTCGGTAAAGACCAGTGGCGCTACAACCTTTTTGATCTGGGTCTCAGATCTCTGTATCGTGTTCATTTGTTTTTTTTAATAGGCAAGTAGGTGATCAGCCTTCTGTGCCTGATACATACCGTCAACTTATTGGGTCTATGGCATGTCGGTTTCCTAATTATGTTTTCCTTCATATGAGTGACTGTTAAATACGCACATATAAAATCCACTGGTGCACTACCGGCGAACCTACGACCAGGATGAGAATCACAAGATGAAGGTAAGGTAAGGTCCTGCTAATTTATTTAATGAATAAACTTAACTATAATATCTCAATGCGAAAAAGTCAAAATATATGACAATAAGCCGAACACCGGAGCTTGTCACGCAACAAATACACCTCAACAATCAGACCTTGGAACGTGTCTCGAAAATACGATATCTAGGCACAGTGATTGATGAAAAGGGTGACCATAGCATCAAAATCGGCTGCAGAATAGAACAAGCGCGAACCGCCTTTTCAAAACTAAAAGAAAAACCTTGTAACAAGCGCCTAAATTTACAGATTAGAACTCGCATTGCGCGATGTTACGTCTTCTCTGTGCTGTTCTAATCTTATTTTTTTTTTAAAGAACATTGCCCATGGACACTGTCAATACCAGAGTGTGTTGCCCGCCTTTTAAGTATTGGTACACTCTTTTCTTGGACCCTTAGTCGAATTGCTTCAGAAATACTGCAGTGGGCAGCTGGTTCCACATAGTGGTGGTGCGCGGCAAAAACTGCCTGAAAAAACGCTCAGATGTGGAACGACGGACGTCGAGGTGATACGGGTAGAATTTCGAATTCTGCCTCGGAGTTACCTGAACAGTCTCCATGGTAAATGCGGAACAAGATGCAGAGTGACCCCACATCTCTACGCAACGCCAAGGGATCAAGCCGCTCGGAGAGGGATGGTCGTCGACGATTCAAAACGCTCTTCGTTGAGTACGGTCAAGTGGAAGGAGCTGGTACTAAAACGAAGTATAAGAAAGACAAACTAAAAATACAAATGAACAAATATTTTCTTAATCAAAATGGTTGTGTTATTCATGCGGCATTTTTGTTCAGATATATAAAGCGACAGCAGCCGCGAATAAGTGAAATAATATGAAAATTCTATTCTTTTATGAATTATTTATAAAGAGACATTATGAAGATCATAAAGGAATAATTTCAACCAACGAAGCTTAACTTGAATGTTATTTACGAGCTCAGAGAATGATGTCATCTTGTGGAGTTCAAAACAGAGATAGAACCAATTACTCTGTTTTATATGTCTATATATTTCATGATCTCTATGTATTAGATATTTAGGTATTGCATATGCAATCGTGCCTTTTCTAATTTTATATATTATGTCATTTGTTTTTCTATTAAGGTGTGTATATGAAATTAAACAAAATCAGTAGCTAATACTTCATTACGCGCAGTAAGCATAACCGGCTACCATTGAACGCTACACACTGTCGCAATACAAAATGTGTGGTCTACATCAACCCCTACAGATAAACCACAAACATAATGGCTTGTAAAACTATGTCTGTTTCAAGATTTCATTTCTAAGGAATCAAAATTCAATTAAATCCATTGGTGCTGCTAACCCATAAGTGACTTGACTCAGATTGCGTATGTTTAATTCGTCATTTTGTTTGACGGACAAGTAGATCATTCTGTTATGGCTGACATGTGTCGGCGATTTTTGTGTCGAAGACGTCCCGGTACGATGTTTGCCAAGTGTTAGAAGGTAGAAAGGAAAATGTATTAGTGTAGACCTTAATACAGACCTCATTCAAATGTATGTAACTTTATCACTAATGAAAAAAAACACCTTGCAAATTTTAAAGAAAGTCACAATCATTTATACCAAACATTTTAGTTGAAATTGTGTTGAAAAATTCGAGCAACAACGATTTTCGAATGCGATAGTTTAAAATTAATATTCCATAAATGTTAAAACAATAATCTAAATTTCAATTAACTCTAAACATGATTTACGAAATGCACTATCAAAATAGAAACTTTTTGTACAGTATTTTTACCAAAACAGCACAATGCTACAGGATTTTTTTTTAAAGTGTCAAACACAAGTCTTATAGATTATAGACATTCAGTATGTGTGAATGTGTGCGTGTGTATGCGCTTTAATTTGAGAGTGTAGGTGAGAGTTGTTATGATTGTGCGCTGTCTGTGTTAGTTTTGGAACCTCAAATTCATTCGAAAATAGTGTAAGAGCGCTTGTAGACGTCCGTTTTTTTCACCGGATAAGGCCGTTTCTCCACTGCTCCGGTCCGGCAAACGTTAATTACCGATCCGATTTAGAAACTCACAACAGTACTTACGTACTTCTCCACTACTCCGGCATCCGGTTTTTAACGATCCGATAACTTGCTAGATCGGAACGCGGTGTTTTATCGGTCCAAGTATATCCAAGTATGTAAGAGGTTATAAATTATTATTCACAGGTTTATTTATAGTTTCTTTAATTTGAAAGAATCTAGATAACCTGGACCAAACCAAATTATGTTGCTATTTATTTATATTTTTATACCATAGTATTAGTGAACTATTTATTAAGTAGATTATAATATTTTAAGATAGACAATATAAAAAAAAGTTGCCAGGGCAATAAAATATTCAGAATTTATAACGTTTTATTAATAAAATAAAGTATATGGGTTTTAGTTAATATAAGTGTTGCATGATAAATATACAAGTGTCGATTATTGTCGGATCGGATATAGTGGAGAAGCGCAATCCGGCCTTCCGATATTTTTCTCATGACTCATTCCGGTATCTGACGCCGGACCGGAGCAGTGGAGAAAGGGCCTAACGGGCCGTGTTTTTTGCCGGATTCGCGGTGGTGTATGAATTGTAATGAATGTGTGTACATGCACCGGACATCGGATGCACCACCGCTTCCCCTTGGCGCGACGGACACCGGTCCGGTGTAAGAAAGGGCGGTCATCCACGCCAGTGTATTGGTGCGTGTTGACGCTGCCGGACGTATTGCCTGTTTTCTGTTAATTGAGTGCCGTCTACCTGCGTTCTTTTAAAAATGGGTTTCTTTCTTCATCCGAAAATAATTGTAAAATTTAGTTTCATCTTCTTCCAACTGCGTGAAAAGAGTTTGAAATGCACCATATTTTTCCCTTTCCAATAATATAGGATGCACCCACGATGACCTTTTACGTTTTTCTATTTCTTTTTGTTTCTTCTTGTGCCAATACGTGTTTTTTTTTTATTATTTCACACGTGTGTAATCTCTGACTACCAGTTCAAAACTAGCGCATATAGACGGCAGTGCATCCACCCGGTAAAAAAAATATGTACCTGTAAATACAAGGATAGCCGTTTATTGACGGTCCGTTATCCGGTGAAAAAAACGGACGTCTACAAGCGCTCTAAGGCCTCTGTAGAATCAAAATGCGATTTGGCTAGCGTTATTTTTATGTGATTTGCGCATTACCAAAACAACTACTGCTGCACTAACTACTCTACTGTAGCTTTTACCTGAAATTTTTAATATTAGTAGGAAAAAAAATCCTTCAGTAGTACCATTATTCTTCTCTAACAAATGAAGGGTATTATCTCTTCGCCTGGCTTTATATAAATTCCCGTTGAATTAAACTTGGTAAAAAGTTAAAGCGCTTACGAAGCGGGTTAAAAATGTTTAAAGGCCATTTTTATGGCTTCGCCAGCACGAGTTCAATTTCCTCGTGATTTGGTATCGTAAAGTTGATCGTCACAGGTTGGCTGTAAACTAAATATTAATGAGTTTTGCCCAAAAAGGTTCATACATTATTAATTCTTGTGATTTGGCTCACATTAGTAGTATAAACCGATAATAAAATAGCCTATTTGAGTAATATAATCAGGGTTACATTAAGTAGATGTTAAAATTAAAAAAAAAATCAAAATCATTTATTCGTTTAGGTAATAAATGTACACTTATGAACCTCAATAAAGAAACACTTATTAAATGCTTCTAATTTTACATTTACTGCCATTTCTCAAATCTAGGGCGTAGAACGGACGAGAAGAACTGGCAATAAACACTCCGCCACTCTTTTTAATCGCCAAGTTTTTTGTTTTACAAAATGTTTGTAAGGAGCTGCAACTAGTACGCCATTGTCCACATGACATCCTTAAGTAATTAACTATAATAATAAAAAAATATATATAAACAAAAAAATAATATTAAAAAAAAATTTGTCCTCTATCAACAGTAGGCATGGTGAAATAGGAGCACGCACTTACATTCTCGTGGGATTAACACGGAAATACATATTCGAAGTAACTAACATCACCGCATACACGAATTTTAGTCCGACCAGTCACCACAAGTAGCACCCGTTCAAGAGCCGCATGGCCAGCTTTCGGCCCCTCGCCATATTTTAGGAAGAGAGACAATCCGTTATAATTGTATATAATATTAAAATTCTTCCATTTGTCTCTCATCTTCGCAACTATTTTCCAATCTTTCCCCGCTCTATTAGTCCATATTCTCAGGTTTCTGGAGGGCGTCTTCTCGTTTTCTTTCCATAAACCGATATTAATAAGATCGAATTAACTGAGGGAATAAAAAAAAAGGGTCCGTGTACTTATGTACGCGCGTAAGAAGTTATACTTCTTTGGCAATATTAAAAATAGTTTGGCTTTGTTCCACCTCCAGTTTTTGATGTTTCACAGCGATAAGATGAAAACTCTTTTTTTGTATTCAATTTAGTGCAGTTACACTGATTCATCAATTGTTTTTTGTCTCTTTTCCTTATATTTGCTAGATAAAATCAGAAAAATTACATGTTTTGATTAAACAATGTGGTTAATTTTTTAATCAAAACATTACTCGATAATAATAATAATACATACGGATAGTTAACCTCAATTGTATTGAAGCACTTAGGAAGGTTGATGAGCACAGTTTTTTCACAAATATTAATTAGTATTGGTTTAAATATTCAATTTAAATCACTTCTGATTATAATTCAAAAAGCATCGCTAAATTTCTTTGAAAAAATAATTAAAACTCCTTTATTTGTTTAAAAGGTAAATGACAAATGTCATTATGGTCATTCAAAATTGTTGGCATACGAACTTCACGCATATTCTATTTCTTTTTACTTGTAGATTGTCTTATTCCTATCTCGCTCGCGCACGCTATAATCACACTCCTAATTTTGTGTCACGGGTGCGCGCGCATTGTAAAATTTCACTCTCATAAATTTTTCATAACGCGCCTAAAGAAGTATAACTTCAATAATTGGATTTGTGTTACCTACATTCTCCGGCTACCATCACTATGATGACGTCATACCCTGAAACTACATATACAACCTGGACATATACAACTTCTCGGCCTAAGCCACTCCGCACTACACACAGGATCTGCCCTTTTGGGTTAAAAGAACAGATCGCCATCCTCCCTCCACAAACCTATCCCTATATCCTTATAACTAACTTGCTCTGTTTCGAGACCGTGTAGTATTCTAACCGTCGACGAATAATCCCTTTCCGAGCGGCTTGATCCTTGGGCGTTGCGTAGAGATGTGGAGTCACTTTGCATCTTCTACCGCATTTACCCTGGAGACCGTGGTTTCACACTATGTGGAACCAGCTGCCCACTGAAGTATTTCCGAACCTATTTGGCTTAGGGTCCTTAAAGAAAAACGTACCAATTCTTAAGAGGCTTGACACAACAGAAACAAGACGCCTAAAGAGAAACCTTTTGAGTTAATAAGCCTAGTGTATTGTGTGTGTGAGTGCGGCATCTCGGACACACGAACATAGTGTTAAAACATTATAGAACACTAAGACTGTTAATGAACATTACCATTTACCTTAGTTTAAGCATCATTAATTCCCTTGTATTGTAGAAAATTAAGTCATCATAATATTACTTATTAGGCATAATTATTGTATGGGCTAAATTGTAGTTCATTTAAAGTGACACTCTCTATTGTGAACTTGATTGTGAGAAAATAAATATAAATATAAATATTTTAAGAATTTACAAGTAAACAATACTTGGATTTTTTAACTATTAATTTAATCTGGCTGGAGGCAAAGCCGATTTCGGTTAAAAAATAAAACCATTTACTAAAATACGATGTTATATTTGATTCGTTATTAAATTAATTGGCAATGCACAAACCACTGCTGTGAAATTCAATAATACCAATTAAAATCGAAAAACATTGAGCGCAAGAGATTATTGAATAATTGGATTTTCGAAAATCCTTTTTAATAGCCTTAGGCTCTTTTAGTTTATTAAGAACATTTAATATAATTATAACGTTTCTAAACAAACGCGCATTCTGAAGTTATAGCAAATCCAAGTCATACTCGTATTTCTTATTCTTATTTTTTTTTTGGCTTTGGCACGATTTGTCCATTAGCCAGCGTCAAGTATAGGATTTTTTTATAATTCGTGCTTGTCTTTAGAAATTAGACCGTGTCCTTCATGTTTAAGCACTCGCCCGGTACCGCACAACCCTCCCAAAGGCCGAGAACAAATTTAAATTAAATAAAAACTTGCCCTCGAACCGGGAATCGAACCCGGTACCCCTTACCTAGCTGCCACTTCATAAGACCGCTAGGCTATGAGGCCCCCTTATTCTTATTTCTATCTGGTTTATGACAAAATCTTTTCTTAAATATTTGTTTTAATTAAAAAAGAAGTTATTATATAATCGTTGTTTTATATCTTTATATAAATATTTCTACTGTACGTGTGTATGCTAATTGCTACTGAACTCCTCTTAAACAGCTAGACCGATTTGAATGATTTTTTTTGTATGCGTTTAGGTGGCGCCCTTGATGGTTAAGATTAAAAAATCAGCCCGACAGATGGCGCTGCAGTCGGTTATTTGGTTATCTATCTATACAGCAAATAAAAAGCTGGTATATCTATATATAAATTTAAGGGATAAATCATTATTAATGAATAGCTCGATTTTTGTGAATGTGCGAACGTGAACGTTGCTCTAACCGAAGCCAGAGCCATTCAGCGTTTAGAAATTAATAACTTCCATATTTAATTCGTATCTGAAAGTGCGTCTACGCTGATGGCATTAGAAACCAAAAATAGAAACAATAAACTGATACTGGAATACCCTGACAAACAGGGATATCCTACGTTGATTAAAATGACACAGTGGATCTCTCGGCAAGTATGCTGCCGACGAAGTTGCTAGGAGAGGTTCCGGAATGATACCGGCTGGCCCGTGTCCGCTCCTTCCATTGCCCTTCTCGCAAATGTATACCTGGATCCGCCAAAGAGCCACAGAACTCCAACATCACCGATGGTCGCAAAACGCGGACTGTAGGCAGTTCAAAGTGGCACTGCCAGCAGTTAACCCACTAGTGACAAAGCGACTTCTAAGCCTCAATATAACTAATCTCAAAATAATGATAGGGACAATTACGGGCGACCGTCTCCTTAATAAACATCTCTTTGTCTTAGGCTCGATAGACAGGTACTTGTACAAAGGCTGTTTCATCGTAGAGGAATCAGCCACCCACGTAGTCCAAACGTAAATCCTCGGAGCAGTGAGGTCGCTCTGTTAAGCCTGTAAAATGCCCAGGAGCTTTCTGAGCTTCTGGAAGGCTGTATTAGTTAGCCAAGACAGCGTATAAGTGCGGAAATTGAGTCCACACTTTATACTTACATACATGGCATATGATTTTGTTTGACCTGTTTCGTGTAACTCTTTAATTAACAATATAATCCCATTATTATTTGTATATCTTAATATTATCTTTGAGTATGAGCAGTGTTGGCCTAGTGGCTTCAGCGTGCGACTCTCATCCCTAAGGTGGTAGATTCGATCCCCGGCTGTGCACCAATGTACTTTCTTTCTATCGCATTTAACATACGCTCGAACGGTGAAGGAAAACATCGTGAGGAAACGTGTGCGTCAGACACAGAAGGCTGATCACCTACTTGCCTATTAGATTTACAAATGATCATGAAACAGATACAGAAATCTGAGGCCCAGACCTAAATAGGTTGTAGCGTCATTGATGTATTTTTTTTTCACGCGAGTATCACAATTACATTAGGTGTTTGTTTATAATATGATATATTAAATCGGGTAAATAAAAGCTGAAGTAATCTACTTTAAAATGAATCTCCTTAAAAACGCTTTGCAATTTCTGTAGTTTCATGTTTGTAAGCGAGTTATTAAACACAAAAAATTCAACAGTTTTAGATTTCAGCTAACGTTTAGTTAAATTTTGTCTTTATATCAAATATTGCGAAGTCCTTTGAGCACGAGTACATAATTAGTGAGTCCCTAATGGGGTACGGGGTATGTTTCATATACCCCATATGTGTCAGATATAGTTTTTGTTAAAGGCAGGCGCTTACTAATACGGTTTTTACGAGATCAGCAGTTTGCCCATGACAGAGATCCACATCCAGGAAATCCAGACCTTCATCTGCGACCGGTTCTTGCAAACTAATAAAAATACAGTTTATTTTACTTTGATTAAGCTAGAAATAACTTTTTATTTTATTAAGCTATTGTATAGATTTTATCGCGGGCTATGAGCGTGGCGACCGATTCAAGAAATTCCGTAACGAAATTAACCTAACACACGATGACGTAATATAGGTGCGGCCAATACGGGACAGAACGCATACTGCGTCTCACATCGGTTTAGCGTGGTTGGATAGGCGTGTTAGTCTGAGTCTGGTAGAGTGTAGATTGAATTAATATCAAAGAAAACAAAATTCTGCAAAAAATAAATAAATAATTATATTGCATAAGTTTATAAAAATGCTATGCAATAGGTTTACCGCGGCAGTCCCCGAGTGCCACACGTATCTTTTTATGTTTTTAATCTACGAGATCAAATTCAAAAATATCTTAAACTGTATAAAACGAGCGATCAGAGAAATATTCTCTGCTTAGCTCTATCTGCCTGATTGCGTGCCTGATAACCTATAATGTAGGGGTCCCTGTTTATAAAAAAATATATTTCCGTATCTGTATCTAATAGAAAAGTAGGTGATCAGCCTCTTGTCAACCACACCGTCACCGAAAGAAAAGTCCATGGTACGCCAAAGTTTGAACGACCTATGAAGAAATGAGAGTCACCCGCTCAAGCCACTAAGCAACCCTGCTCGTTTCTGAGTGATGATAAAGGTATATTTTGACTCTTGTAGTTGTCATAAAAAATAAATCAGTAGCGCTACAACCTTTTTTAGGTCTGGGCCGCAGATTTCTGTATTTGTTTCATGATCATTTGTCAATCCAATAGGTTATCAGCCTCCTGTGCCTGACACATGCCATCGAATTTTTTATTCTTAGGCAAGCGGGTTTCCTCACGATGTTTTCCTTTATCGTTCGAGCGCAGTTCACACAACGTCGTGCGTTCGACTTCGGAAAAATAGACAGAAAGTCCATTGACGCTCAGCCGGGGATCGAACCTACCACCTCAGGCATTAGAGCTGCACGCTAAAGATACTAGGCGAACACTGCTCTTATGTTATATTTTATTAGTTATTTACTTTCCTGGATGGCAACCCCTGGGATGTTCTGATCATTTGCCAATCTTATAGGTGATCAGCCCATTGATGCACAGCCGGGGTTCGAACCTAAGACCTCAGGGATGAGAGTCGCACGCTAAAGCACCGCTCTTATGTTGTATATTATTACTTATTTATATTCTCGGTGGCAACTACTGGGATTTTCTGAATCTGATCCGCGCATTAAAATCGTTAATTCCAAAGATTTTTTCTAACAAAATATTCGTCTGTAACTTAGGCCTTCACTAAACTATTCATTTGTTTAGTCTTCCTACCAAATACTGTTGATTTCCAAACCAGTAATTGTTTACTCGGGACCCTCAAGGCTTCGTATTTGGCCTACTAATGAAACAGAACGGACGTTTGTACATCACTAATATATAAACTAGTGTACTAGTACACTACTTCCATATTGTATTTTAAAGTTCTACTTTTGACATGAAAAACATGTAGATGATTGATCAAGGTTAAAAAAAATCAGTAGCGCTACAACCTCTTTAGGTCTAATATAAAAATTGACAACAATGATATGACTCATAATATATGTAACTTCTATGTAAAAGTGCTTTTAAGACAAATTTAATATGCGACTTTTAGATTGTACCACCACAATGTCATTTTTGTACCATATTCCTGCAAATAAATTATTATTAATAATAACTTCTAAATTTATCACTGTAATCTAAAGATAAAAAAGGTTAGCAGTCTACCTCAGGAAAATTGACTCCTGTAGTCAATAGGATAGTTTGTTTTAATCGTCCATTTAGTATGAATTTATAAATAATTAAAAGTATTTATAAAAAAAACGAATAATCTTAAACATTCCAATAGTATATCAATTATTTATTTAAAAATATTAATAATATTTACGTGTGAAACTTTTGAATCGTATTAAAAGTATTTTATGTTCTCCACAAATATCTAATGAATTATGGAAACCAGGAATTAAGTGGAAATTTAATTAACTCAAAAGACACTTGAGTTCTTTACAATCTGTTAGGGTTGCCAATTAAAAGTTGAGATTTTTACGGGATAGCGACAGCCTCTGAAGTGTGCTTAGTCAAGTGAGTGCTCCGGAAATTATCTTTAATCTAAAATGGAAATTGTCTTATTTTAATTAGCTGTATTAACTTTTTACATCCACTAGCGATACAACTCTTGAGGATCTCCTCTTTATATGAATGTGTTTTAAATAATTTTCATATAATCAATGCTTTTTATATATAGTTAGTTAATTGCTGGCATAGAAAGGAAAAACTACTATATACTAGAACTACTTAACACGCATGTAAAAAATACTATATTTAAGAAACATTTCTAACAACTCCGTTTCTAACAAACATAAAATTATACTATACAAAGCCTATCTTTATATATATAATTCTTCTGTGAGTGTGTAAGTCACTCAACTTCTCTCAAACGACTGAACCGATTTTGATGAAATTTTTTGTGTGTGTTCAAGGGGATCTGGGAATGGTTTAGATTCACAAATCAGCCCGGCAGATGGCACTGCAGTCGGTCCTTTCATAATTTGCTTAATATCCTAATCGCTTTAAATATCATGCAGGACAACGTCTGTGGGGTCCACTAGTCTTTATATATATAATTCTTCTGTGAGTGTGTATGTCACTGAACTTCTCTCAAACGACTGGACCGATTTTGATGAAATTTTTTGTGTGTGTTCAAGGGGATCTGGGAATGGTTTAGATTCACAAATCAGCCCGGCAGATGGCACTGCAGTCGGTACTTTCATACTTTGCTTAATATCCTAATCGCTTTAAATATCATGCAGGACAACGTCTGTGGGGTCCACTTGTCTTTATATATATAATTCTTCTGTGAGTGTGTATGTCACTGAACTTCTCTCAAACGACTGGACCGATTTTGATGAAATTTTTTGTGTGTGTTCAAGGGGATCTGGGAATGGTTTAGATTCACAAATCAGCCCGGCAGATGGCACTGCAGTCGGTACTTTCATACTTTGCTTAATATCCTAATCGCTTTAAATATCATGCAGGACAACGTCTGTGGGGTCCACTAGTTTCATATAAAGTAATAATAAAGTTTTTATTTTATATCTAATGCGGCTTCTATTTATATTTATATCACATACAAAACAATAGATACGCAGAACAACACAACATTAAACAGTAATATAATAAAATATTTAGAAAACTATTTCTTATTTGTGTATAATAATTTATTGCTTTAATAGGTCAATAACAGACACGTATCCCAGGATTTGGATATCGTGTTAACTGTATTTCAAAAGCCTGTGAATTTAGTTACAGTTGCGTAGCAATATAAATAGGTATTCATTCAAATTAAAAGAATCATAACTTAAGCTCAAAGAAGTTAGAGATTTGTATAAAAAAGATTACTTTTAAGTGATATGAAATTTAATGCGGGACTTTGATTTTTATTGTCGTTTAGCTCCTGAAATGAAATGAAAAAATTTAAAGATTAAAAATATATTACCATTAACGGGCAGGAGGCTCATCTGATGTTAAGTTATACCGCTGCCCATGAACTTACCCTGCCAAAAGCCTCGGTGCCGACCTGCTGACAGGTTTTTTAATTTGAACGTAAAATGCAAATCTTTTTCGATGCTCTGTTTGACGAACGACTTTTGAATACTTTGGGTAATACGTCTTATTTTAAATAAGTAGTTGTAGACATTATAAAAGACGAAATATTATGTTCAAAAGTAAAATTTTGTAAAGTCAGATTTTCTGAATCCACCTAATTTAAGTTGAAAAGGAGTGTAGTAGAACCTCATTTCGTTCCAATTAAATTTCGTGGATACAAGCTTTCGATTCAGAAACTCCATCCCTTACTAATGGTTCATAGCATAAAAATTGAACCTTAACACAAATTACCTAGGCTATTTTGAGACCTAGTCCATTTAAGAGAACTTAATTGATAATTTCATTAGCCGTTCGTAATAATCGATTTTATGATGGCATGCTGGTTTGGTAAAAACTAATTAATACTCAATTGTACGGTGACGGCACCGTACAAAATAATATTAATGTGAACATAGAAAAATTACAGGTGTACAAGTTTCAACAATTATTTCCTTTGAATATTTCTGACCATGCGCCGTGCCCGAGAACGGTGCTACTTGTGGTCACTGGACATGTTTGAGTTTTGTTATAATGCAAGTGCGTGCTCCTATTTAGCTTGCTGATTCTAAGAGCAGGTTATTTTTTTATTCTGTGGAGCTTGATGCAATAGTTGCAGTTCCTAACATTTGTAAACCAAAAACTTTGCGATTAAAAAGTTAGTTTGTGGAGAGTTTCGGCCAGTTCTTCTCGCCCGCTCTAAGCCTCCACTAAATATAGAACCATTTTTACCTTTGTAAATTAATTAATTTTGATCCAATATAATGCAAGTGCGTGCTCCTATTCGGCTTGCTAATTCTAAGCGTTTGTTATTTTATTATTCTCTGGAGCATGTTGCAATGATTGCAGTTCTTTAAAAACAAAAAACTTGGTCTTTAAGCGTTTGTTTCTTGCCAGTTCTTCTCGCCCTTACTAAGCCTTTGATAATATAAATATAGAACCATTGTTATCTTTATAAATAAATGCTGTTTTGATATGGGTGTCCGCGATCCAACATCAGTAAAAATTAATTAATAAAAATATGAATTTTAACACTCCGTGGTACGGCCAATGTAATCTGACTTGCCCCTGACGTTGATTACAATTATTATCACCGGTTTAATTTAACATTTTGCTGAAATGAGCAAACGAATTTACACTATACATTTTGCATATGATCATAAAATATGCAAATTCAATGTTGAATGTAAAACATTTATTTGATTGCCTTTTGTCTTATAACGAAAATTGTGATTAAATCCAAACCAGTGGCGCCCGCCCTTTAAAGTCTGGGCCTTCTGGATTTGTTTCGAGATCATTTGTTTTTTTCTAATAGGCTTTTTAACACGCCAGCCTACTTAGGCCTTTTATGCCGTTTTCCTTCACCGTACGAGCGAACCGAACCTACGACCTTAGGGATCAAATACGCCAACTATAGGCCAACATTAGGACAACATTAAAATCAGACTACTAAGGAATCGATTTCGATTGCAGATTCAGTCATTGAGTCAGTCAATACCTGAAACTTTGTTTCTTCATCGGATGTCTAGGCAGAATACGAAATTCGGGTGGAAAACGGTTCCACAACTGAGCGTTTTTCAAGGCAGTTTTTGCCGCGCAACACCACTTTGTGGAACCAGCTGCCCACTGAAGTATTTGCGAACCAATTCGACTTAGGGTCCTTCAAGAAAGCAGCGTACCAATTCTTAAAAGGCCGGCAACGCACTCGCGAGCCCTCTTGCATTGAGAGTGTCCATGGGCGGCGGTATGGTATCACTTACCATCAGGTGAGCCTCCTGCCCGTTGCCTCCTGTTCTATAAAAAAAATCAGGTCTTTCAGTGACTAAGCATAACTTTTTTAATAATCTGATAATATCTTGTCTCATCTATAATAAATATAAATCAGATTTCTATATCTGTTTCATTATCATTTGTTAATCAAATAGGCAAGTAGGTGATCCTCCTGTCAGTCTTAGCCTTAACTTAATTTTTGTTTCGTATTCATTGCATTACTTTCATAAAATCATAAATTAAGTTTATGTTATTTCTAACACTTGCCGGGTCGGCTAGTTATTATAACTATTATTTGTTATTTTTCTGTAAATTAAAAAATAAATAGATTGCTTTCTTACACATTTCAGACTTGATGAATGAAAAAGTTGTACGAACACAAATTTTCCATAAAGTCTTAGGTTGAATTTAGTCTCACGCTCACCGTCAGCGCTCATAGATCAGCGCGTAGTTCGTCAGCACTGACGCTCAGCGTGGTTCGTTTTAGTATCGTACTGACCGCCTTACTGTACAGACGAAGACCAAAATGCGGAGTGTATTAGTTATTGCTGTTTTGTACTACCTATCTCAAAAAAATAAAAACCGGCGACGACGAAGACTCCATGTTCGTCCATTGATTGAACAGAGAGCCGTTGCAGGAGACTTTGTCGTGTTATATGGCACTTTGAAGGCTGACGAAAGTAAATTCTTTAATTAATTTCGAATGTCAACAAGAACTTTTGACGAATTACTGGCAAAGATACACGATAAACTGGTCCATTGCATATATATATTATATGATATTATATTATTGCCATGACTGTATACGCTGACGACGTCCGCTCCGTTCGACACTACAACGCTCACTGAAAGCAGAGGCGCTCTCGGCTCTAGCGATCGTGAGCGCTGACAGCTACGCGGCGCCGAAGCGCTACGCGTACGGCCACGCAGCCATCAGCGCTGACCACTGTGCGCGCCGATAGCTACGCGTTATTCAAAAACGCTTCCTAGAAGTTCATATATCTCGACCATCAGCGCCGACGGTGCGAGTGCGGTCGGCGTGAGACTAAATTCAGCCTTAAACAAGAGATTTTAATACCATAACATCAGTCAATCATGAGTAGTTCGTATGACCTGTAGCTGAGTTTCACCAACGGACATCGAGGCCGAATACGAAATTCCACCCGTATCATCTCGTCCGCCGTTACACAACTGACCGTTTTTTAAAACAGTTTCTCCCGGGCACCACCACTATGTGGAACCACTGCCCACTGATTTCCGAACTAATTCGATTTAGGGTCTTTCATGGCAGGAGCGTACCAATTCTTAAAAGGTCGGCAATGCACTCGCGAGCCCTAATTGAGAGTGTCCATGGGCGGTATCACTTATCAACGTGAGCCTTCTGTGGTAAAAAAAAATTAATATCATTGTTCAACATTTTGAAAAATCACTCTAAATAATAACACAATTCGTGTTTTCTTTTATTTTACTTAAATGTGTAGATTATATATGTATATTGTATAATCAAAAATCATGTGATATATTCAATAAGAAACAATTCCCTAATTGTATTGAAGGCGTATAATGCTAGATTCAAAGGTTAACGAACTATAGTAACACTTGGATCATTAGGTTTCTACCACAATACTCAATTATACGTATTGTTAGTGGCGAAATGCCGCATTGAATTCAGACACGTTCCCTGCATACGTCTAACATCAATTCCAGAATATAAACGTCTATATTGATAACAGAATATTAGTAACTGTGTATTTTAATCTGAAAGATTCGGGGTTTACAGTTTACGAGGGCTGTTTACATTCTGCTTGAAAAGAAAAATAATGTTCTTTATGCAGGACAAATAAGTTGTGTGAGGAAATACGCAAACAACGTCCGAATTCGCTGAAGTTGTTTTGTTTCTCCAGGGTAGCGCCCGCGCGCTTAAGTCCAGAGTTCCAGTCAATCAAGAAGCTGGAATCGAATAGATGGAATAACCTCCATTCTAGAAGCTACTGATTTCTACGTGTAGTCACAACGGTATACGATTTTTTAAAGCATCAGGAAGAAGATTTTTTTAAGGGAATTTTAGCTTTCGGAAGTAATAAACCTACTGGAAAGAGATGTACAGTTGACATTATAGAACTAGCGGGGAAAAAGTGGATGAATGTTGCTCAAGACAAAGAGAAATGGATAAATATGGAGGAAGCTTTTACCCTAAAAGGGGCCATACAAGAACTAGACCACTAAAAAATTAAAAAATAAATCTAACTTAATTTTTTTTAAACTTATACTAACACAACTAATAAGGAATGTAAACTAACCAATTGTTGTATGGATTGATAATAATAATAATAATTGCGCTACGCTTTTTATTCAACACCCCTATACCTTTACGGGAAAACCTTTGGAGTAAAAAAAAGAGAAGAAATGTCAAAGGGAACGACGGATGTCGCGTACCTGTGGACTAGGGATGATGCTGATCAATAACAACTAAGCAGAACTGTTTTAGATTCTCAATGGCTTCTCACGGAGATTTAAAATACTATGAAAAGTGAAGAGCAGTGTTGGCCTAGTGGCTTCAGCGAGCGACTCTCATCCCTGAAGTCGTAATTTCGATCCCCGTCTATGCACCAATGGACTTTCTTTCTATGTGCGCATTTACCATTGGCTCGAACGGTGAAGGAAAACTTCGTGAGGAAACCGGCTTGCCCAGACCCAAAAAGTCATGCACGGAAGTCTTATCACCTACTTGCCTATTAAATTAACAAATGATCATGAAACAGAAATCTGAGGCCCAGACCTAAAAAGGTTATATTAATAATTTATTCCAAGAATATGGTACAAAAATTTGTAAGGTGGTACAATCGTAAATTCGCATATTCTGCCACACACAATGGCGCGCAAATTTGTCTTTAAAGGAATTTTACATTTTACATTATTAGTCATATGAATTGGTCAATTCCTATATTATTTGTATCGTACATATCATATCATACGTTATTAAATTTATATCAATTACAGTGTCTCACGCAAATAATCATTTATTGAATAATACATTTTTCCAAAAGTAATACACCAAGTCGATTTTTAAAGACTCTAGGAAGATCTTTTAATTAATTTGGTAAATTATTCTAAACCTTAATAGCCATACAAACGGTGTTTTTCCTAAACAGTTCCAGATTGATTTTTGGCACAGCCAATTTTTCCCCATGTCTACTTCTTACTTCGACTTCTACAGTCCACTTAAAAATATGTATGTTGTAGCGCCATTGATTTATTTATGAAAAGTGAATCACCATATTATATGTGACTGTCTGTGGGGTTGGGACTCTCTACGAGTACATATACAGTACATGTACATATGGCGAGTGAGCCGGTTGCTGCGTTGTACTCGTGAACGGATGCCACTTGTGGTAACGGTTTGGACTTGGAACATATATACGGCTAATAAATATTAACTGCCTTGATATTACGTGTTTGCGTTATATTGTTATACCCACAGCATTGGTTTCAGGTGCTTACAAACATTTTGTGAAACTTGGCGATTAAATTCTTTAAGATTATTGCCAGTTCTTGTAGTCCATTCTATGCCCTGGAAGAACTGGCAGTAAATGTAAATTTAGAAGCATATTATTTTCCGACGTTCATAAAGTTACCGTTAAATAATCTGATTTCATAATAAAATCTAAACACATTCATAATTCCCTTGAAATTTGCATGCAGCTTTTTCACTGCAAGATTGCACAATGTTTCACAATATTATCAGTGAATTTTAGTTGTCATTTTCGCATTATTTCCCGTTTTAAATTCCCAATACGCTCGTTACACGACAGGTGTCATAATCTCACTGCTTGTGAAAAATAGGAGCGTGCAACTAAACGAAATTATATTACACCGTTCAACTTTAATACGATATTAAAGTCGCTGTTTTGAAATATACTGGCTTTTAAACTACTTTGTGCAGTTTATAAAATCCTACGTTATTGCTTAATAAGAATATATTTATATAAAATTCGTTTGGATATAAAATAGTATGGAGTTGAAAAAATACCGTGTCGAATAACAGCAATTATTTTCTATCTCATATATAAAATTCTCGTGTCACGGTGTTTGTGGTTAAACTCCTCCGAAACGGCTCGACCGATTCTCATGAAATTTTGTGTGCATATTGGGTATGTCTGAGAATCGGACAACATCTATTTTTCATCCCCCTAAATGTTAAGAGTAGTCCCCTAAATATTTTTTTTTATTTTTAGATATTTTTTTCTGTTTTAATTTTTTTATGATACAACATTAAAAAATACATACATCCCCTAACACTCACTCCTCTACGATCAACCCTACATGGCAAAACGACGTTTGCCCGGTCGGCTAGTAGCCACGATTCGTAGTTATAACAAAACACAGCTGCACTAGAGCTCAAAAAAAAATTGAATTCTCGTACCACACACAATAGTTCTATAGTTCCTGACAGTTGATAGAAAGAGTTCTAGACGTATAAGTCCAGAACCCTTCCCGCAAGCTCGTTTGCCCCCCTATTATATAAAAAAATAAAAAAATATTTTTTTAAAGCTTTCAGCTTTCCGATCACTGCAGCGCATTGTTTATAGATTTCGATAAATGAGGTCTCATTACTACAACATAATTCAATTCATTTGTAATAGTTCCCTATAATTGAAATGCACAAATAAATATGTGTACAAAAAAAATGTAGAAGAGTGAGCAGTTTTCTTACTTACTTTTCACTAAATTAAAAAAAACTATATTGTACAGACATGGGAACTCCGGGTTTCTATTAGATCTTTACATATCTAGGCAAAATAGTCTTTTTGTGCTCTGTTAACTTCACAGACACGTTATCAGGGTTACTGATACAAGTAGCTACAACTATCCGTTGCTTTGACGACTCAACACTCGACTACAAATTGTTATAGCTACATTAATACCTTAACGATTTGAAGCTGTAACGAACCAATTTCAATGCGAGTATTTTAAGAACCGGGTATCCCTCTCAAAATCTACATCTAAATAACAATATTCCATGGTCATAATATTCCATATTATTTATGAAATAATACAAAATAAAGTTAAAGCTTAAATGATAACAAACAATGTAACATTAATTCATTATAATTTAACATCTAAATCCCGAACGAGCCTATTTTAATTGAACTAATAACGACAAGCTGTGAATCCTTTAATTCATATTTTATCCGGACAAAATTAAAATTAATAGCAGATATAGAATGTGACTAGTTTCGGGGCAGAAATGTGCGTTTATTTAAATTAGGCAAACGTGAAATGATTATTATATTTCAGCGTAATAAAAAAATCAAGGTCTACCAGGGACTTCTATACATCGGGGTATGTGTCACAGAGGTGGTAGATAAAAACTTGGATATTATTAAAAACTAGGAAAACGAGTTTGTGTATGGTTACAAAAAAATTTAGGAAATATACTTTATAATGACCGCATCAGACCGCATTTTGCTTAAAAATTGCTCAAATTTGATTCAAATCAGTTCAGCTGTTTAAACGCTATAATGGAACTGGCAATTTAAAAATTCATAGTAATGTTATTTATTCTTAAATTTGTTTAAGTTCTTAATTATTCGTTATTATATAACAAAGTCAAATCATTTATATCAAATAGGCCTATTAAAAAGGCACTTTTGAAAGTCAAAATAAGAAGTTAAAAATATTTTTTTTTATATTGACAGTATTTGCCCCTTCCAAAAGATAGTTACATATGGAGAAGAATTGGCAAGAAACTCCTTACTTACTCTTTTAAAATAGTTTTTATAATATTCAGTTTACATTGATTTGATAATTATATGTGAAGACCCAGAACCAAAAAAATCTACTATACTAAAATAAAATAGGCGCATGGTGTTATACAAATACAGCATATAACTAAATTATTATGGAGCTACATGGTGCTCACACATTTACATAACTTAGTTATCTATATAACTTTATATCCTACACGACTAAGCAACCGTGCAAGAAAGCCTAAACCTCGTTTTACAGTTAAAAACAACGAATATAAGGATCGGTTAGTTTTACATTTGAACGTTATGAATAATAAAATCGCTATTGCTCAGAAAAGTTCGAAGAAAACTCACCGAGAAAATCTAAGTATTTATCGATTGACTGGTGCACTGTTTAACGCGCCATTTCCCAATGGTCTTGAAAGTATTACAAGTTTCGAAATTTCAAACTGAGGAGTAAAATGTCTTTTTAATGGCATATATACGTATATAAGAGCAGTGTTGGCCTAGTGGCTTCAGCGTGCGACTCTCACACCTGAGGTCGTAGGTTCGATCTCCGGCTGTGCACCAATGGACTTACTTTCTATGTGCGCATGTAACATTTGCTCGAAAGGTGAAGGAAAACATCGTGAGGAAACCGACATGTCTTAGACCCAAAAAGTCGACGGCGTGTATCAGGCACAGGAGGCCGATCACCAAGAATGATCATGAAATAGATTCTGAAATCTGAGGTCAAGCCCTAAAGAGGTCGTAGCGCCACTCATTTATTTTATTTATGATAAGCGTTCTTAAGTTCTATTAGTGGATTTTCCGCTGAAAAATTGAAGGTATTTTATGGTGTCCAAGAATGCATTGGGTAAGATATTTAAAATAATATTGTTTACACGATCTCTGGAGTTCTTTGCATTTTTTAAATTAGACGTAGTTGATATGAAAGTTACGATTAAAACGTATTCTAATTACCAACACTTCGTTAATACATTATACACAGAAAATGTTATGACACAGCTCAAACAAATATGTATATAGAAACATATATCAAATATATTTTATAATACTCTGGAAACCATAATGTTCGTCCGTCGTTCCACAACTGAGCGTTTCTTAAGGCAGTTTTTGCCGCGCACTACCACTATGTGGAACTAGCTGCCCACTGAAGAATTTCCGAACCTATTCGACTTAGGGTCCTGTGAGTGTGAGTGAATATCAGGTGAGCCTCCTGCCCGTTTCGCTCCTATTGCATAAAAAAAATACTAGCGAACCCGATAGACGTCGATGTACACGCGTTTTAAATACAAAAAAAAACATCTAATTGTGAATCCAAAATATACTCAAATCCACACACACACAAAAATTTAATTAAAAGCCGTTTAGGAGCTTAATTATAACCAGGCACAGAAGATTTATATACTGCTACTTCAAATTATATACAATATCTGTAATATATAAATAGAGAAAAATGCGAAAATGTGTATTAAAAAGTATATTTCGAAATTCAAGACGTTCCAAAACGTTTATACGCGAATAGATTACCTAAACTGTACACAAGAGATGAATTCCAGCGTTCTAGTATCATGTCGCCAGCAATTACACGTATGCTCGTATGAGTAGGAGCATTAACTCGGCAATAACTGAGTAACATCGTTAAGGGCGTTACAATCTTGTTTATAGCCCCTAAAACGTATCCGAACTTTACCACAAGCGCCTTGTCTTACGCACAATATAGTAAACTTTATGTTGTGTTGCGGTATTTCATGTGGGACACCGCAAACAGTACTACGTACGATTCACGACAGTGATATTGTACTAGATCTGTAGAACTTTGTAATACTGGTACGGGCAAAGTTTTCTTTTATTCTGTAGATACAGTTCGTAATCGTTTGCTATAGATATAATCACAACTGAACTATTCTTTATTTAATCAAATAACTATTTTTTTTATTGCATAGGGGAAAACGATTCTACGGGACGGCCAAAAAAGGCAATCGTCGGGAGTAGACTCCACAGTTTGCATGTTCGCAAAATAAAAAGTGTGAAGCGGACCGTGCCACCAGCCATCAATGATGCGGATAAAATGCGTTAATACGGCTTGTGCAGTGATAAAACGAGGCAAGAGGGATGAACCGAAACAACTCTGCAGAACAGAACATAGTACACTTTGTAGAATAGATTATAGAGACGCAATGTCTCTGTGTAGAGACTAGAGAGAGAATAAAGCCAAATTGGAGATTGACAATTCGACAAGCCATTCGCTGGATTTGGTCAAAAGGAGGTCCATATGACCAAATCACAACAAACCAGCACTTCCCAAATCCAAAAATCCAAACAAAGCTGATAATCTTCTTGTCTATCAAATACAAACTATCAAATAAACTGATGCGATCTGAGGCTCAGATACGGTTGTAGCACCGCTGTATTATTATTTTTACCTACTTTATTTTGTATATCAATGATCTTACAGCCATAGCCCTTTCCAGTTTTATAAAACCTCTATTAGTTGTGAGGAAGTTTCTTGGATCTGAATAACGCTGCGCCTTATAGGAATAGAACCGTAAGCCTAAACAATTGAAGCCGATTATAAAAGTGACAAATATTTTTTATTAACAGATGAGAAACATTCCACTTTTAAAATTTTCTTTTGAATCAAAGTTAATTAACAGATACTAATCTGAGTACTATAAAGTATTTAAGCATATCAATTGATTAAATGCTTTCAGTCTTATCTCAAAGAACATGTAAAAACTCGAATACATACGCGATTTTAATAAACAAAATTTTATAAAGGAACATCTAGTGAATTCATTTTGCAGATTACAAAATAATTTACAGATAACACTAATTTCGATTCAAAGAGAAACCTTATCATAAGAGATATTTTGCATGTAAACCTACTTTTAAATATATAATATAAAAATAATGAATGTAATTACATTTATTTCATTAAAAAATATATGAATTTTATATCAATATTATACCCTCTTCGTTGTTGACATCTCCAGGTGCCGCACTGCACGGTTTGGATTAGGGCTTCTTGTAAAAACAGCAAAGGAGTGGAACTCCTTGCTCCCTACCATCTTCCCTAGGTTAAATAGACATCTCCTGGACAGGCGTGCCTTCCAATAGGCCACGGGGATTTATATTTAATAGGCAATAGGGATTGTGGCCAAACATATGTCTGTATTAAAAGAATAATTCTACACTTTATTAAGTGAAGTAAGATAATTAATCCACTGAAAAATTAGCTTTAAACCACCACGATATTATTTTTTATATAAATATCATCTAACAACCTTCAGTTAGAACAACACTTTCGTACACCGGCTTGAAAGCCATTTCATTCAATTTCGACAATTTGATATTTTTGAATTTGAAAAATACTGATAGATTTAATACAAATTAAAGTCGATACATAGTTTAATTAAAACATACATAACATAAAGGAACTTCTGTTCGAAATATATTTTATTTCATAAATTTTAACTCGGCCCATCGTTACATTTCATTATTATATCATTGTTTAGCTTGGGTTATGCTCGACGCATTGAAATAGCAAATAAAATTTCGCAAAAACACTCACTAAGAAATTATAGAGGACGTAACTAATAAATAAAATTAGCAAAAATTTTGTTGGTTAAGTTTTGTAGAACAGGGAGCAAACGGGCTGAAGCCTCACCTAATGTTAAGTTATACCGCCGCCCATGGACACTCAATGCCAGAGGGCTAGCAAGTGCCTGCCTTTTAAGAATTGGTACTTTTCTTGAAGGATCCTAAGTCGAATTGGTTAGGTTAGTTATGGCAGGCATAATGAGCCAAGTTATACTTGGACAGGTAACATGTGACGGTATCAGTTTGTCTTACGTGTCAGTGGGTGGACTTGGATTAATTGCCGCATGCATGATATTTCCTGCTTCAATTACCTTCACGCTAGTTACCGTAGATCTTACTGGAGTTTCATAAAGTATGCAACGTCATCTGGATTGTGTATGCACTGCTTATAAGCTCGCAGTAATTTTAATAAGAATATTTAAATCTGGTCAAACGTTAGTCTGCTTATATTATGTAGTAATTATATCAAACACACACATATTCAGTATTTAAAATTTTCTTAACCTACATAGTAATAATAATTAAAAATGAATAAATAGAAGTCAAAAATAAAGTTAATAATTATATTTTATAAGCGACATATTGTAAAGTTATTTTTTAAGGCACTTCCTCCCGTGCTTCACCTCTTTGTGGAACCAGCTGCCAGAGGCCCCGTCGACTCAGGGGCCTTCAGGAAAAGAGAGTACTATTCCCTGAAAGGTCAGCAACATACCCGCTAGGCCCCGGCGTCGAATCCATGCGGCAGTTATCACTTTATTCATAGTGACTTGCCTAGTCATAAAAAAATCATGAACAATAATACGTAATACAGCTTTTTGCGTAATTCAAGATCACAATTTTCTCTGTAATCCTAGAGTTACCAGAAACAAAAGCATTTTATAGATATATCTTCTACTTTTAATACTCCTGCGAATAGGCTATCGCTCTTACAAATTATTATTACTAACATTAATGAAAATATTGATATATTTCACAAAAATCTTCCTACTTACTGTAATTTTGTGTATTACGCTCTTAATAAGGTTTATGTGTCTATTTAATTCATTTTTTAACTGTAAAGGGCAAAGGAGTCTACAGGCTGCCCAAAAAGGACAGTCATTGCAGCCCATGGACAGCTATTTTCGTGCGTTGCCGGCCTTTGAGGGAGGAGTATACTCTTTACATAAACAATTGGAGGTCGTATCTCCCGAAAGACATCCACCGGGAAACGATTCCAAAGTTCGCTAGTTCGCAAAAGAAAATATTTTATGAAGCTGAATGTGAAGACTTCTTTTTTTGTTTTTATAGAACAGGGGCAAACGGGTAGGAGACTCACCTGATGTTAAGTGATACCGCCGCCCATGGACAGTCTCAACAGAAGACTCGCGATTGTTTTTTAAGCATGGCTTAGAACACATAAATAAATAATCACGTGCGATATAATTGATATGTATTTTCCCTAGAGAACCGTTGTATATGTTTGGATAACGCATGGAAAATCAAAGCTAATTAATAGTTGCAATACCGGCGAATGTTATTGTACATCACGTTGAATTAATTACAAGTTCACTAGAATCAACTTACGTAGCACAATAATGGCTTTTGCCTTGTTTACTAACATTTATGTTTAAAGAAGTCGGCCTTTGATTAAGGTTTTGTAATACCCGCAGAATGAATTGAATGGCAGCTGGTTCCATAAGGTGGTGCGCGGCAAGAACTGTCTTAAAAAGAGCTCTATTGTAGAATGCTGTCAAGGATTAGTTATTTTGTAAGGTCTCATTGGTCAGCATTAGGTGCTGATGGTTACAGATTCTCTCTGATGGCGAAATTGATAGAGGAATTGGCAAATCTTTCTATTTTATGACAGTTGTAGAATAGACATGTTTAAACACATTTGAATACTAACGTAAATATTCGAATTGTAAAACATTATTATATGCTTTTACCCGATTTTTAAATTTCGTTAATTGAACTGACTAAGCAGTGCCTACTACGTTTGATTCGTATTTTTCTACATTTGAAATCGCGCTTAAAAAAATATTTTTTAATTTATTTAGTATGGAGCAGTGTTGGCCTAGTGGCTTCGTCGTGTAACTCTCATCCCAGAGGTGGTAAGTTCGATCCCCGGAGCGGAGCTGGAATTTATGTCTATGTGCGCATTTAACCCTTGCTCGTACTGCATTCCAAAAAGTCGACGGTGTGTGTCAGGCATAGAAGGTTGATCACCCATTTGCCTATTAAAAATGATCACGGAACAAATACAAAAATCTAAGGCCGAGACCTAAAAGGCGCCACAGGTATACTAATTATGATTTTCATTTTGCGTTAAATTTGACGGTAGACAATTCTTTTCCTACCCGCATTATGTTAAGCAATCCAATCTTTTTTGCGGTTAGTTTTTAATAAAACGCCCGCCATAGCGGCAAATCACAATTCTGTATGGTTCGATTTAACGCCTCGTAAAACTCGAATGAAACGGTAATAGCATTTTGTTTCTGTATTGAGCTATGCAATATTTATAACGGATGCCTAATAGCTCGCAGTTAATTCCCATTTCCTATGCCATTCGTTATGTACGCGTTTTAAATTTTATCCGTTGTTCAGATTTCATTTGAACATTGACCAACTGCTGACACGGCTCACGTGGGTGTTCTAAATTTTAACAGAATCCTAACCCTAAGGTTTTTTTTTAAATAAATTGTCTCTTGACTGAGTTGTCTCTTAGACAATATAGGATTTGTTGTGGTCTCTGGCAGAATGACCAGCGCTGTGGAGCACGCATAAGCAGCTTATTCCTTATTTTTTTCATAATTTTGTTATTTTTCTTGTCGATGATTATTATTATTATTTTGTGTGTTTCGTTAGTAATAAATGTTGCCTATGTCTATGACTTCTGGCTTTCTCTCAAAGTGGCGAAGATTCTCTTTATTCTTGCCCAAGCCTTCAATTATCGTGGACCTCTGTTCCTACTAGTAGGGCTCGGTCTGTTACCTTAGGTCTCTTGGTGATCAGATATCCCTTACTTAGTTATATATCCACCATTTATCTGAGGAGGGGAAGAAGGAGAAGAGGACACGCTAAAAAAGGTATATCTAATATATAAACTTCTCGTGTCACAATGTTCGTTCCCATACTCCTCCGAAATGGCTCGATCGATTCTTATGAAATGCATATTCAGTAAGTCTGAGAATCGGCTACTATATATCAAATCTTTAAAATCCCTAAGTGATAAGGGGTGTCCACCCCAAAAAATTTTTTTTTATTTTTTAGACAAATTTTTTTGTTTTTATTTTGTTATATTATTATGTAACAAACAGACAACCCTTAATTTTCACCCCTCTACGATCAACCTCTATTTTTATTATAGTAGATAGCTATTTTTATTGAACTAAAATAATGTTTCCTAGAATTAAAATACATGGCAGAATTACTTTTGCCGGGTCAGCTAGTAGAAGATCTAGAAGCGTGAAGCAGGAAGCGAATTGAGAAAGAAAGCCATGGATAGAGGCGGGCTTTATTATTATTCATATGTGTTAGGGTACATCTGTAGGGCTTAGGTATCCGTAGGGTTGATAGGTTCTCAGGTCTCACCCTCATTTAGTTATCTAGTGTAATTTACTAATACATACTCTACATATAGTCCTAACATTTATTACATTTAAATTTAAGTACACATTTACTCATCGTCGCATTAAACATTATTTAAAACAAGAACAACGTTGTTTAACCCAGTATTTTCCAAGCCCCTCAGTGGTCAATTTTATTGTTAAGGGCCGCTATTCGAAATTTTATTTTAATTATTTGGATTTTAAATTTCAGTTTTTCATTATAATATGTTTTAAAAATTTACATACGTGTTTCGTTAACAATTTCCTAGTAATTTCTTCCTAAAACCAATCATTTAAGCTTTAGTGTACAATTCAAGTTTTTAATATTAAAAATTATGTATCTTATATAGGGCCTTTAGATAGGCTAAAGTGGAGCAAGGCTCAAAAAAGTTGGGAAATAAAAAAAATTGATAGGCACAAACCCTGTACCTCCAGATTACGCGCCATGCGTTAATCACTAAGCTGTGGAGTTGCTGTTTTTATTTAGCGTTTTTGTCAGTATAACCGTGACAGCTGCGTTTTAAATTTAATAAATTATAGCTTATTCATAGTATTTATTTCCAAGTACAAAAATACAGTATTTTATTAATTTTTAATTAATATTATTACTTTGTAGGTTAAGAAAATAATAAATACAGTATATTAGACAAATTGAGTGAACGCAAAATTCGAAACTAAACAAGCTGCAGAATTTCAAAAAGTGTTCCACAATTAAAATATATTTGTGGTAGACTTGGACTGTTTTAAAACAAATAAAAGCACTAACAATGCTGCAAAAAAGCGTTGCTTTCTTAAAAAGTTTCCACTAAACGATACCTAAATCGAGTTTAGCGAGCATCTGTGCAAGTGTTTCGGTCATATTATGTAGAAGTGAACGGTATAAGCCCCACTTTGTAACAAATCCCAGGGCTGGATTTGCCAGTGTCCGTTTTGTGCTTGTTATTCCAACGTACAGTCTGCCCCAGCTCAAGTAGAGCCCATACAATAAGGATACGAAACCCCTTATAACGAACCCTTATCCTTCGCTTCGTTTACCTGTGCTTCGAAGATATATTTACTTAGAAATTGTATTTAATATTTCATGCAAATACAATTTATAGTAATGCAACATTTTACATACACATTATATTTCAAACCGTTGCAATGTTTACTTGTAGAAGTGGCAGAACAATTTCTAATACAAATATCGTCGTATCATTTGTTTAAATAAAACAGCAAACGATAAGTCGAATCATTTATTTCAATTAGGCCTATTAAAAAGGACCTTTGAAAGTAAAAAATTACAAGTTAATAATATTTTTTTTAAAATAACTCCAGTTCCAGGTAGTTTCATATGGAGAATAAAGGGCAAGAAACTCCATACTTACTCTTTTAAAATAGTTTTTACAATATTTTGTATACATTGATTTGTATAATTATGTGAAGACCGTGTAGAAAAAACTACTATGCCAAAATACAATAGGCGCATGGTGTTTTAAAAAACAATGCGGCACGTAACTATATTATTATGATACATGGTGCTCACATATTTAGAAAGCAAGTATAGATTTTACGTTATTCTTGTATGAGCTACATCAAAGTTTATTTCTTATGTAAAAAAAAGGAAAAAAAAAAAATAAGAAAGAGGCGCTCATCTGATGTAAATGACAGTGGCCGATCAAACTGCTAAAAGACGCGTTGCCGGTCTTTTAATAATTGATATTTAAACTTCTTCCTAATACTTTTATAAATTAAATTATTCCTTAGTAATTGTGCTCTAGCTTATGTTGAAAAGGCTACATCTTAATTCTGTTTATTTCAGGTACATGATACATTTTGGCAGTTTCATCTTGGACCTCCGGGCAATATTCGGTAATTTTTTATGATTAACGGATTGGAAAGTTGACGGACCCTTTTCTAAGCGGCTGCTTTCCTTTTAGAATAAAGATATGTGCCCGGCCGCATAACAGTTGTGTGCAATAATAACCTCATTTTATAATTTATATTAATATGTTATTATGAATAACTTTACGTTTTAAGACGCTTCTGCATACGCCTTCCCCAAACTTTTGTATGACCGATGACACCAGCCATGGTTTACAATTGTTCAATAATTTCCTGTTAGAAAAGTATTGGAAAGTAAGAGCAGTGTTGCCCTAGTAACTTCAGCATGTGACTCTCATCTCAGAGATCGTAGGTTCGATCCCTTGCTGTGCACCAATGGACTTTCTATGTGCGCATTTAACATTCGCTCGAACGTTGAAGGAAAACATCGTGAGGACGCTTGCCTTAGACCCAAAAAGTCAACGTGCTTATTAGATTGACAAATGATCAAGAAACAGATACGGAAATCTGAAAGGTTGTAGCGCCACTGATTTACTGGTCTTTTCTTTATTTCCTTCTGGAATATAATCGGTTAAGCGATCTTCTCATGGGAATAATTTCAGAATAAAATATTTTCCATATAGCACAGGCACTTACGTCAGTTTTAAACAATTAATTAATGAAAGGTGTAAGGCAAAGTACTCTGTTACTGGTGAACCTCATATATATATATGTTTTCAGTTACCCTCTAAGCCCAACGATATCAGACCGCAAGCACGCACCACCGGTAAAGAAGCGTTAGATAAAAGCCTGATAAAATGTCACACATTTCGTGAACGTTTCTCTGAAACAGGGAAAATTGACAACATCTAAATAGACAGACATAGACAATAGATGTGTAAAGTTATATTTATCGAACGATGTGTATTTGGAGAGTATAGAAAAATTTAAATTTAATTATTGTCATATATGCGAATAATAATAAAATTAAGTCGATAGATATAAGACCACTATCTTAATATAACCTAACTTATACTTATCCTTCTTACAAATTCTCCTTTCGTGGTAATCCTAGAGTTACTAGAACTAAATTATTTTATACGTACCTACGGCTCGCCTATCTGCTACTTTTAATGGTCCAGTGAATAGGCTATCTCGCTCTTACAACTTAATTACTAACATTGATGAAAATATTGATACTGGATTTCAGTTATAAAAGCAGTGGTCGAGCTTACTTTTTCGTGGTACCAGACATAGACGTAACGTGTAATTATTATTATTAGTTCAAATAGTGCTTATCTATTATTTTAAAATAAATACAGAAATAGTAGATTTATTTGTTTTGTGTTAAGCAAAATTAAGGCAGATTAATGGCAAAAGTCGATCCCAACTCAGAGATCGTGTGTTGAATTTTGCAATTAAAGTGTTTAATTTTAAGAAACACATTCTCTTACAGTCTAACATCATGAGTATGTATGAGTATATCATTCAGGTATTAATCGTAAATATCGACGATATAGTAAAATAAAGATTATCAAAGAGACTGCAATCTGAAGCTAAGACTCATAAATTGGGGTTGGGTCACTGGAGTAATATTTACTTTATTAATAACAATAATATAATATTGGGTAAGCTTTGACGTTTATACCTGGACCAAATCCAGGAGGTACTAGAGAAGGGATAAATGAAAATACCCATAACCGAAGAGCATGGTGAATGTCATGAAAGTGGATGAAGCGAGAGATATGTCAGGACCGCTGCAAGTGGAGATCCAACGAACGAGGCGTGATGATATAAATAAAACAAAATATTGTTGCCTCCATAAATATTCCTCACGTAATGAAAACTGATGAGGAAGGTATATTATCTGATGTAAAATATCGCTAGTAATGTAGTATCATTAAATAAATTTAGACTTAGTTTAATTGCTTGCCATATAAAGATACTCATGTTGACTATGGCGCCTCCATTTTTTCCTTTGCCAGGCTGTCGGCCCTGCCTCAATCGAATCGTAATTTCAAAGGCTTTGGTACTAGTCGAGACAGTCACCGTATTGATTGATACAGTTAATGCACAGGTCCGGCCAGTAATAGGAAGTCAAAGTCGGAAGTTCGGTATTTTACAAAGAGAACCAGCCATGTCATCGTGCCAGCTGAAACTTTAAACTCATAAACAATATATGTTTTGAAGTTATTTTAAGTTTTGTTACCTATTTTTTAATGTTGACACGATCAAATGTACCTAATTGTTACCGCTGTCATAGTCAGTCATTCCTTAAAGTTAGGCTATTTAATAAATAATTAAAAGTCAAAAAGTCCAAATCATTTATTCATATTGGTAACTCAATGTATACTTATGAACGTCAAAAAAGAAATATACATTAAATGCTTCTAATTTTACATTTATTTTCAGTTATCAAATCAAGGGCGTAGAACGGAAGAGAAGAACTGGCAATAAACTCTCCGCCACTCTTTTTAATTGCCAAGTTTTTTTATTTTATGCAACGTTTGTTAGGAGTTGCAACCATTACACCATATGTTCCACATGACATCTTATGTAATAAATAATAATAAAATAAATTTAAAAAAAGATTTGTCTTCTATCAGAAGGAGGCATGGTGAAATGGGAGCAAGCACTTACATTCTCGTGGGACAACACGCAAAGTGATGGATTAGGCTAAGATGAATACTAACGGGAACTAATAAAGCTTCATTTCCTTAAGATTAATTTATTTAACATTTGGACAAATTAGCAGGCACTGAGGTTGAAATGCTTACCGCCGTCCGTGTACACTTGCAATGTATGAGATACGCTCGGGTATGTTGTCGGCCTTTAAAGAAATGATACGCACTTTTTGTGAGGGTCCTGAAGACATATCGGCATTATCGGCTTTCTTAAGATGTATTTTGTAATTATTATGAATATCAATGGTTATACGACGCGGCTATTAGTTTGACAGTAAATAAACTAAAATGGAATCTTAAAAACCTTAAAATATGTTAAAAACTGTATAAAATTATAAAATACAGTTTAAAATACTAGAATTTTAATCTGTGTCAAACCAAATCTGTTTATCAAATTAGCCAGTTATGAAAAACGGAATAATTGATAAATAAAGCGAGTTCTGATTTTAAATGAAAAACACTAAAATGTGTTCAGCTGGTGTCGGTAAATAAATACGACCTACTTACAATAATGTTGTATACGCTGTTTCAAAGTAGAGCGACAAAATAACAAACAATTAAGACGCAAAATTTATTCTCGTCATCGTTATTAACATATTACAAACACAATATACTTTTCATTCGACAAAGTTGCTGAGTAATCGAGTGATTAGTGAAACAAGCGGATGAAGAGCCGGTTACGATTGCTTTGGGATGTCGTTAAGGGACATTCGCTACTTATGTGCTTGCTTGTACTATACAGGACTGTAGAGGTGAATAAAGTAAATCCCCAGGGCCAGACACAGATCTACGTATGTTTCATCATTTAAATAGGTTTTTGTCGTGGACGTATTCCGCTTCGAAATGAAATGAAACTGTTCAAATGTGCATGAACAGTAAAACTGATCGACTGTAATAATATTTAGTATTCAAAACATTTAAGAAACTTGCCTGTATATACCGAGGGACCCAACACGGCTGTCCCTGCATGCTGCACCATGGCTATCAAACTATTTAATCACCTTCCTAGATGTTATAGATCACTGCCGTGTAATGCTTTCAAGGGGAAGGTGATTAAATTTTTAAAGGCAAGATGCCTTTATAGCGTGGGCGAGTATGTAGACCATGTTTGACACCTATTACAAATAACTTAACTTATTATTAAGACATTATATTAATCTTCTTATTAAATCTCTATATAAATAAATTCTCGTGTCACAATGTTCGTTCCTATACTCCTCCGAAAAGGCTCGACCGATTCTTAAGAAATTTTTATGCATATTCAGAAAGTCTGAGAATCGGCTACTATCTATCTCTCAAACCCCTAAGTGATAAGCCCAAAAAAATTTTTTTTTCTACATACAAAAATACATACAACCCTTAATTTTCACCCCTCTACGATCAACCCCTATTTTTTATTATTGACGATAGTTATTTTTATTGAACTAAAAAAATGTTTCCTAGAATTAATATACATGGCAATACAAACGTTTGCCGGGTCAGCTAGTGACAATATAAAAATTAATATGACATTTGCATGCCTATTTATATATTATGACTGATTGTGCGAGTTTTTATAATTAATCGTTCTAATTGTACCATTATCTTTGCAAATAAACGATTTATTATTATGCATCTGTCTCTCAGGTACTTATTTTTGTAGACAACGCGCCATCTGTGCCTGACACAGTAGATTTTTGAGTCTAAGGGTAAGGATTTCCCTATTTCTACTTATTAAGACCATTTTACAATGTTTACTTCCACCGGACGAGTAGGTAAGTCCTAATTTCGAATATACAAAAAAATATTCATTGGTATGATATCAATCAGGATATTTTTTTTTTTCACCGTATCAGCTTCATAGTATTCAAATTCACTATTTTAAATTTAATTTTAGCATGTAAAGCTTTATACTGTTAACGTTATGTATATATGTGTAAGAGCGACAGAGCTTCGGGCAGACATTGGATATTTCACAAGTACGTCTTTTACTATTCTTCTTTAGACTTTTACGTTATTAGAATTTCAATCCCACGATTAGCCACGAATGCGGATGGCGCTAGTTATTCTAATTAACTACCGGTATAAATTATAAAATAATGAGACATTTTTATAGAACCTAATAAGAAAAGTTTACTTGGGTCTCGTAAACGCAGGCATAATTAACCTAGAGAAAGCATTTTTCTTACCGACTATTATTTATTATATTACTTACATGCTATTATTTATTATATTATTACTTACTTACGTCCTTAAGACGTAGTAATATAATAAATTCAATGTTTTGCAAATCGGCTCTACGTAGGACAGAATTAATAAAATTAAACTGTTTGTTTATTAAATAAAGAACTGGGCTCACTGGACGTAAATTTAATTTAACTACGGCTCCCGTATGCCAATATATTTTTGCGTACGGGAATCCGACTGACTCGTTTCTGAAAATGTTTTATAGTCAAGCGCGTTAGTGTCGACATCTATAGACTAGCCAATGAAGCTATGTAGGTCGCTTTGGACGATGTTCATTGTTCTAAACTATCTTAACAGAATACTTATCATCAGCATGAACAATCTACTATGCCGTTTCGTTATTCTTAGTTAGTTTGGCTGTGTGTACACACAATGTTTAATGAGACTGAAAATCTACATCATTTAGTAAATTAAAATACTTTGTTTAAAATGAGTTACTAGTAAAAAATTGCGTCTAGTTTTACTAGACCTTTATATTGTTAAAGTCGAGCCAATTGGTAAATAAGTGTTGTAAAAAATAAAATACTTCACATTAGAAGTCACATAAATTCGCTCCTCGAAATCCCAGAGAGCTTCAGACTTATTAAGTTTTACTTTGTCTTACTTTTTTGTCCATTAAAAAAAAACATATGGCAAGCTTGAACACATTCATCTAATAAATCAGAACTAAAACTAAGTTTAAGCAATTGAAGTAGTATACTAGCGACATCTGTTGAATGAGATAGAAACTTCAAACTAGCTCTTGTACACTTAATAGAACCAGGTTGAATCCAATTACCAACTTGGCTGCTTACATAACAAGTTATAACTTGAGCTTAAAGCCAGATGGGGCTACATTGTTTGCCTCGGTTGCATAACTACAATCTAAGAGTTACATAATGTAAATTATGTCACTCTTTGTACAACATGAATATTACCTCATAACAATTGCATAAATTACATTAGTCAATGTTGAAATAAAACTATGATAACACATAAAACAATATGTTTATTATAATAACATCTTAGTGAAAGATTTAAAAGTCTGAAATAGCAAAAATTTGGTGCAAGAATTGGTATAGGGGGCACAAGTTGCCTTAACCTAGAACATGAAAAAATTACTATAACAGTATATATAACATATTGGAAAGTATGTGGTTAGTTTGTTACAGCCTCTTCAGTACTCTTTTTTTCAATGGAATCATTTTCTGGTTTTAATTTCTTTGGTTGAGGTCCATCGCAATCATTGTTAGATTCCTCTTTATAGAGTTCATTCAGATTGTACTTCTTATATGAGTAGTAGTTGTCAACAATACTAAGGAGGCAAATTCCTTTTATAATTTCAACAATTATACAGAGACCAGGGTTCTTTAAGTCTGCCTTATTACCATTGTTCTTCAGTACAATCAATTCAGCAAGCTCCTTGATGATTAAATCTCTGGATACACTACTATTAAACCTCTTGTTAAATATAACAGCAAATGTTGATGACTTCTTCAAGAAGAATTTATCGAAAAGTTTACCAGCACATTCCATTATATCAGGTAAATTGGCTTTACAAGTAGCCATGATGGGCAAGAATCGTAAGACATGCCGCGTCTTTTGCACTTTGGTGGTACATACATCCTTGATAATAGCTGTAGTTAATTCTTCAGGGCATGGTAGATTAGTCTTTATAAAAATGCAATTTGATGCTCCAGTCTCAACAACTTGAAATCGTTTGTGCTTAAGAGATTTCTGTGAATAACTCTTCATACAATCGACTTCCTGTTTGAGGAGGTCTCCTATATCAGTCTCACTCTCAGAATCACTGTCAGTTCGATCTTCTCGATCGGCTAATGCTACAGGTGGTGGGCCTTCAACTTCTGGATATAATTTACCTGCATATTCGTTGAGCAGGTTGTACATTTCCTTGACACAATCCTTCTCCCTGAAGTTACATGTGCAAAAGAAACCTCTAAAGCCGGGTTCTAAGAAATACTTGTTTCTTCGTTTACGAAAGTAAAACTTTTTCTTCTTACGCGTGTCACCCATTCTAAAGCACTGGAATACACGCCCTTTCTGAATGTGTTAATGGAAGAATAAAATGTGATATAACAATAATTATTACGTGAATCGAATTATGAAATCACATAACAACTAAGCTGTAAGTTCAATAGCGTTTCATTGCTCAATCCTCATTATTTTACGCTGTCAGCTGTCGTCTATCGCTGTCGGCTGTCATTGTGATAGTGACAGCTATTTAAGCAACTGTTTGCGCGCATTGGTATTTAGCAAACAGTCACGTTTAAACATAATAATAACAAATCGTGCGGGCCATTAAAAAAAAAACATAATAATAAATCATAATCGGCAATTATCAAATTTATTAGAATAACAACAACGACGTCATCGTTGGCAGGTCAATATATTACTAACAGACTATAATTCTATAAATACCTAATCTATCTAATATATAAAATTCTCGTGTCGCGGTATATGTGGTTAAACTCCTCCGAAACGGCTTGACCGATTCTCATGAAATTTTGTGTGCATATTGGGTATAACTGAGAATCGGACAACATCTATTTTTCATCCCCCTAAATGTTAAGGGTAGTCCACCGCTAAATTATAATTTTTAGATAATAATAATCTTTTGAAAAAAAAATTATGATACAAGCATTAAAAAATACATACAACCCTAATTTTCACCCCTCTACGATCAACCCCTATTTTTTATTATATATGATATACACGGCAAAACGACGTTTGCCGGATCAGCTAGTAATTCTATATAGATCGCTTTCCTTTGGATACTATCGGTCGAGGAACCTTATTATTACTTATTAGATTCATTATACTTTATTGGGCTTTTTACCTTATTTAACAAAATTGTGCTTATTACGAAATGTTATCAATAGATGCATAAGGCGACCTTTAAATTTAACATAGCTTTAAATCTATGCAGGAAATTAAAAGAAATCAAAAAATATTTCTTTATAATATATTAAAATCAAACAATGTGTTCTTACAATTCAATCCTTATTGCTAATTTGAATACTATTAATACTAATACTTTTGGAAATTCATCTTTTTAACTTAAACTTTATGGATGTGAACAATATTTGGTTTTCATTATCGTTGGAAGGTTAGCCACCACTGGTTTCTTGAGCTTCGGACAGACGGTTATACTGAAAGTTAATAAGTTAAATATAATATTATTTATTTAATAATATATCACACGGTCAAATATGAATCACTCAGGGGGTTTATTAAGAAAATGTGTTTAACTATACTTATCATAGGTATTCTTATAATTCTTATTGATATTGCATAAAATTTTTTGAATATAATTTTGACCCCATTAGTTAAAATGTCTTCTTGAGTCTTTATCTTTATCTTAGAAACTTTATCAAGAAAATGGTTTAACTGATCTTGAAACTAGATTTATTTCAAGTTTAAGAATACAGCCACATAATATGTCTGTTTTTATTAACTAAATAATTAGTTTGGGTGTTCTTTCTACCACTAGCAATTAATTATTTTCAAATATAACCGCGGTTATATATATTTTTATACTTACTCAGTATTATATTCCAACGAAGACACTTTAATATATTCGATGTAGAGACTGGAGGATTTAAGTAAACGCCACGTCATGGGGTTTAGGAAACTAGCTTCATACTTCCACTCCACCTTGACTGTGAGAGGTGGAAGACCTGTGTCCTTAAAAGCTATCAGTTTCGTATCGACATCACCAGGTCTGTAGTATTTCCTAAAAATAAAGTTGATTTAGAGAGTTAATTAACATCTTTTTATAAGAAACATTGCCTACCCTGAAAAATTCAATTTTGTTAAATGCATGCACGCAGGTACGCGCGTGCATGTTCGCTTGATCTCCCTTTAAAGCCTTACTACTTACTCGTAGCTATACGTACAGATACCGGTAAACTTCTTGAGCATTAAAGAAGGGAGTTGGGGAAAGTTTTCGCATCATACACATACACACACACAAACGTCAACTGATTTATCAATCACGCGATCGGTACGTCACTCTCCCGCCGCCGAGTTATACTCGTGAACGGGTGCTACTTGTGGTGACTGGTCGGATTTGAATTCGTGTATGCGGTGATGTTAGTTATTTCGACTATGATTTACGTGTTGTTCCCACGAGAAAGTAAGTACGTGCTCCTATTTCACCATGCCTACTGCTGATAGACGACAAATCATTGTTTTTTATTTTTTATTAACTATTTATTACTTAAAGATGTCAAGTGGAACAAGGTGTAATGGTTGCAGCTCCTTACATATATTTTGTAAGAAACTTGGCGATTAAAAAGAGTGGCGGAGAGTTTATTATAGGTAACAAAGTTTTTTGTGTTATACTTCTTTAGGCGCGTTATGAAAATTTGATGAGAGTGAAATTTTACGATGCGCGCGCACCTATGACACAAAATTCGGAGTGTGATTATAGCGTGCGCAATCTACAAAAGAAATAGAATATAAGCTAACTTCACGCATATTCTATTTCTTAGCTTAGCAGCTTAACAAGAATTTTGAATATCCATGACAATTGACATCTGACAATGACATTTACCTTTTAAACAAATATAGGAGTTTGAATTATTGTTTAAAATAAAAGATTCTAAAAGTACCTAGTTATTTTCATTATACAAGTGCGAATTTTATATGTGCGTCTGAATTATAATCAGAAATTGAATATCTAAATCAATACTAATTAATATGATAAAATATTTGTGAAAAAACTGTGCCAACCTTCCTGAGTGCTTCAATACAATTGAGGTTAACTATCCGTATGTATTATCGAGTATTATTGTTGATTAAAACTGAAACATGAACTTAATTAACTTTTGTTTATTGCGTTTTGTTACAGCAACTTTTTAGAAATATTCTACGACCCTATATATCAATAATTGAGAACAAAGATTTAAGCACGAATACTAATAAGGAGAAAATGAAGGCTTGGAGCGATATTACAGAGAAGTAAACATTTTAATAAGTACCTGCATCTCAAAAAAATGATTACATTATTTAATCAAAACATGTAATTTTTCAGATTTAATCTAGCAAATATAAGGACAAGAGACAAAAAACAATTTCAGTGGAAGTGCACTAAATTGAATAAAAAAAGAGTTGTCATCTTATCGCCGTGAAACTTCAAAAACAAGAGGTGGAACAAAGCCACCATCACCTTCTCCAGACACAATGGATATGGCAGAGATGATACCGCAACGGTTTGAAGTAGATTTCAATGAATTTGATTGTGATGGTGTCGAGGTAGGAATGTTAATTATAAATATGATGGTGATGTTCAAGGCTCAACCTCTCAAGCATAGGCACATACTTTATTCCCCTACAGGGTAGTTAGAGATATTGTAATACCTCAAAACATCCATGTTGCTCTTGTAGTACCGAAACTCTGTCCAGCCAGAAGTGAGCCCATTCCCACTTATAATGGACAGTGGGTATAATACACCTTAATACCTGAGTGCGAACCACTCACCATGACACTTAAATTAATAGATGTTATTTATATATTTCAGGATATTACAAATAAAATCATTTTGGAAACAATTGCTATCCCAAAAGCAAATAAAGCCAACAATGACAAGGTAATAAATCAGTTTTGACATAACTTGAATACTAAAAAAGCCAAACAAAGGTGTGCACAACAGTGACAACATAACTTAACAATTTCATTATTTTGTAGGATTAAAGAAAGGTTAAAGAAAATCATGTCGAACTGATCAACAAGAATCCCCAAACAACTCAAAAGAAACCTACAAGGAAGACACCGGTATTATATTTAAATTATCTCTATCTCTAAATAGAATAAAAGAAAGTTGCTATCCAGGTCTGTAGCATGTGCAACAAATTATATTATTAACACATTTATATAATTATATTAATATAAATGTGTTAAAAATTTTATAATATGAATTATAAAATTTTTTTATTTTGTAAGAGAATAATTATAAATATTTATTTATTAAATTTTTCAAATGTAAACTGAACTTTATTGACTATAATGACTCCTTTTCCAGTCTTTGATTATTTAATTATAATTAATTATTTGCATGCAATCAAAATCTATTTCTAATAATGCCAAAGAAGTATAACTTCTTACGCGCGTACATAAGTACACGCACCCTTTTTGTGTTATATATTATTAATGTATTTATTTCAGCGGAGATTACCTGCTATCTATATAAGAACTCTTATTTACAATTTAAAAAAAAAGTAAAAAAACACTACTTACTGTTCATCATTCAAAAATCGATGGTCACTTTTGTTGTTATTCCTATCTATTAGGGTTATTAATATTTTTCCAACATCTGGTCCGTGAATTTTGCTCTCCGTTGAATTTGATACTTTTAACGTAACTTCGTAGTGGACTCCTGAGGGACAAAATTTTTAAACATTAAAATAAACTCTGTGCGAGATCTGTGGGAGTGCTAAATTACTTTTTATGTTGAAAATACTGTTACGTCATTAGATATTTGACAGTTTGTTAATAAATAAAATGACTGATAAGAATTTTAGTTCGCATTTTTCTTTCCGCACAGATTTTAGAACCTAACTGGTAATATTACCAGTGCCATTTCGTTAATTCATAAATTTGATAGAACATTCTTGAACTGTTTTATCTTATTAGTAAATAATATTCCTACCAAATCATTTTCATATTAAAAATATAAAAATTAATAAACTCTTAAATTTACATTGTAATTTTTTTTTAATCTTCTTTTCCACAGGTACTTCTTATTGTTTGGCCCTGTACATCAGTTTGTAAGAGTGTATAAAAAAGTAATAAAATAATTCCAGAATTCACTTCTTGTGTATTAATTTACACGATTATTAGTAGGTATACAAATAAATTCAGTTAATTAAATTTCATTTAACATAATTAACTGAGATCGACCTAAGAACGTAAATTTCCTCAGGTTGTTTTTGCAAAAGAGTTTAAATTGATTATAATTATTTAATTATTATAAATATTTGAATAATTCAAGCATTCATCGTTCAAAAACTTCATATTAACGTTTGATATCAGTGATTTAGAGGTTTGTTGTTTTGTGGACTTAAATGTTTAATGTAAAAAATCATACACATGTAAATCATAGCCTCAAATTATTGTTACACATACAAAAATAAATTGGTCACAGTACCCATCTGTCTCTTTTTATTACAGCGTAAATACTAATTAACAGAAAGAGACAAGAGAGAAATTAGATTCATATATGTATATTTAAAAAAACTAATTTTTATGAAGAACAATTTTACGGAAAGAGAATTTCTCCTTAAAGTACGCTTTTCATTTAGTTTTCCGGAATAATCACGGTTCGTTAGCCACTTATAAAACTAGATTAGATCCAGGCTTTACACTTTCTAAATCTATGAAAAATTCCACAATAGTACTTACTGCAAAACGGCTTAGTACTTCCAGTCAATGCGTATAAGGCGACGTTGGCATTTGTATCAACCAGTCCGCCCATTTGAAGTCGCTTGTACATGTTATGGGAGTGAAATCCCATGGGAATACATAGGTGTTTATTATCACAGCTTGTGCAGTTACCGTCGAGGAACGCCTGTAAAATATTGGCGTTACAACTCCAAGTCTAGCAAAAAAGCGGCTCGGTCTTTTAATCTTTATTAATTATACGAATTCAATATTCATAGTTAAGAAAGGACGTCTCTCGGGTCTCCCAAAAAAGTAATAAATCTTAAAAAAACATCTTTCGAACGCGGAATTCACTAATGCATTCATCACGAACAATTTAAAATGTTTTTATCTTTTTATTAATTGTGTTAGTAAATGAGAACGCACCCATTATATTTTTATTATACTTCTTTTGGCGCGTTAGGGAAAATGATGAGAGTAAATGTCACAAAAAACCGACACTCTGAAGTTTTTTTTTCATGGTGTCAAACTGTCAATGTCAATTGTGTTAAGTTGTAATATTTCTACTGTGTAAAGTTCTTGATTAAATACGTTTATAATAATAGTTATTATTGTATTTCTGTTCTTCGAATATCAGTAATAAGTACCTCATATGACTTGCATTGTATGGACATGAAGGGGCAACTAGGCGCGATGCTTTCAAAGAAGAAATCGTAGCTCCTCTCGTGGTTGCAGGCAACATATTTCACCACTGACTGGTACATGTCTCCTCCCCCTTGATTCGCTGAACCGTCGTTTTTACAACCAGGTTGAGTGGAACCTCCGTTGGGGAAGAAATCCACGTGGCCTATTGGCTCGGATATGCCGAATCCTGTAATGTATAGGTTCATCGGTCACGAAATATAAAATTGAATAATTTAAGCGGGCTTCGTTCATCAGAGTAACTTAGTGGTACCACATCAAACAAATGTTTGAAGTTAATATTTTTTTTTAATCTTCTTATAACAAGCAAGTCTTTGACTCTGAATCCCCTCTAATCCTAGGGTGAGATTTAAAAACGAGAATTAACTAGAACTAAACGAACTAGAACTATAACTTCAGAGACCTTCAAAGTCCACCTTGGATATAAAATTATATGCCAAGTGATAGAAATTAGCGACTTTTGCGAAAATAGGCGCCACCAAACGGACAACCATGTGAATTACTCTTAAGGGTGAGATTTAGAACGAGAAATAACTAGAACTAAACGAACTAGAACTATAACTACCATATATCAAAATCATTCAGTTCATATTTCTATTACGAGACACTCGAAGTCCACCTTGGGCTTATTATATGTGAAATCACGAACTTGGGCTTATTATAGTGATAGAATCGGTGACTTGAGCGAAACTGGCGCCACCAAACGGTCAACCATGTGAATAACCCTTAATCAGAGGGTGAGATTTAGACATGCGAATTAACTAGAACTAAACGAACTATAACTAACGTATATCAATTCAGTTCATATTTCTATCAAAGAAACTCGAAATTTCCAAATTTGGCAAACCCCCCTTGGACCCCTAGACTTTTCTAAAAAACTGACTGTCAGAGGTTAAAAATATACAAAAATATATAGAAAATATAAATATACCTGAGAAGTACAGAGGCCTAGCGTTACTGTGTATTATATCAACATATTCCGCATCAGATCTATCAAGACGAACCAATGTCACGGTGTTACTGAAGTACGGCGCTGCTGGGTCAAGGCCAGTTATTCGTCCGAGTTTAAGATTGTATTTCTGAAAAATTACAAAATTCTTTTAAAAACTGTGACTACACATAAATTATATATTGGTAAAGCTTGATTGAAATGGGCTGGGCATGTGACTCTAGAACCAACGGTGGGTGGGTCGAACAATACAGTGGAAAAGCCCTTTAGTGTTTAACCAGGCCTAACGCAAAATGGAACAATAAAACAATCAATACGGGTCCTTCAAGAAAAGAGCGAACCAATACTTAAAAGACCGGTAACGAACTCGCGAGCCTCTGGCATTAAGTCTCGTTGGATATCACTAAACATCAGGTGAGCCTCCTGCCCGTTGCCAAGTTTTATTAAAAAATACAACCCCCAATCTGTTTTCGGAAGCCAATGGATTTGAGGTCTGACGTCATTCAAAGCAGCGACGATATATACGGACCCTAAATAGATCTATATACAGCCCTCATATTGATTAATATATGGGACCCATATAGATATACCTACCCATAAATTAAAAAAATACAGTAAAGCAAAGAAAAAACAGCTGTCACCATCCTTGGATACGCGTGGGACGCTGTACATAAACACACACGGTCATTCGCGCAAGCGCCCTGTGCCGCCTAAACAGAGCAGCACACTCAGGCACGGTAGAAAGAGTGGGAGATACTAGTTCCTCTCCCTTCCCCTCGATCTTACGCTTTTTCGATCAGCATCACGTGACCCTGACGCAAGTTTGAAAGTTTTTACCCATACAAAAAGTGCTCAGCGCCGCTAAAGAAGTTTTCACTTCAATAAAATGGGTAAATGAAATGAATTATGGTTTGCGAAAAACGAGCATATAGCTGTAAAGAATGAACGCTGAATTTGGAATTACTAACCAAAGAGGAGATATTTGAGGTGTCGTCAGTACGACAAAACACCAATTTCATATGTAAGGACCGAATATGCAACTTGACATCACCCACTGCAGTCAGTGGTTAGACAAGAGGATCCTTTATATTTTCCAGAAACAAAGAAAAAATAGCAACCTCTTTTTCAAGATAAATTATTTATAAAACATGTACTTTTTCCATAGTCACGTCAATTGTATTTAAGTAAAAACGTGTTTTACTGTTGAATATTATATTTCGAAGTTAATCATTGCGTTAAAATAAAAACAAATAATGACGTTCGTAATTCCCAAATCAATGTTTATTATTATTTAACCTGAGAACCCGGATATTAATTATTTTGGTAATTAAATTTATCTCTAGAGATAACGTTATACGTTTATAATAAATACATCGAAAAAAAAAAGTACACAAGAACAGGATATCTTCCCCTAAATAGAGACTGTAAGTAGTGTTAATAGACGCTTTCTTATGTTAAATAACCTTTTTAGTAAATTAGTTAAGGTAATGGTAAATAATGTCTTTGCGCAGTGACATATTTTTTGTACCTTCATCATCACTGTCCCGACGTCACCGTGTAAGATAAATTATTTTAAATTCAGTTCTATTTCATTGCCAAGTAGGTACCTACCAGGTGATCAGACGACACACGCCGTGAAGGAACACAAGGCCCCACAAGAAAAAAAAATCTGGTAGAGCGTATTCAAAATAAATTTATGGTATACATTTACATGAGGTTGTATGGAGTGTACCCATTTTACCCAGTTATGTATCCAACTTTGTCTTGGGTATGGTAGGATACAACAAGTTACCTTACTATCATATAATATTTTTTTAAGGTTCTTAGAGGTAAAATATATAATGCGGAAATAATCCCACTCGGCGCGGTAAGCGGTCGCAATTGCTCGCAGTGCCTGGGCGCGTACGAACTTACTCAGAGAAGCACCATTTACGGGTGCGCACCCTAAACACTATTGCTTGTGAGACGGATATATTATGTAGTTGCAAACTGGCTGAATTCACAAGAATTGCATTATTTATAATTAGTTTTAAATGGTTTAGGTGGTAAGTTTTTAATTGTTATGTTTATATTAGTTTTCTATTGTATTAGTATTAAGTTACAAATAGGAAATAAGGAAAATAAATAAATAAATCTTGAGAATACCGGCATTCCGTAGACCCAAAAGAGACTGAGACTGTTTTTTTTAAATCCTACCTTTTGCAGAGAATGTCCGCAGTAACCAGCCAAATGTGAACCCAAAGAGTGTCCGATGAAGTGGAAATTGTTTAAATTTGACAAACCCAGTTCTTTCTGAAATGAAAATGTTTATGTCACAAATATATATAATTGTATACGTTCAGATGTGGAGCTAAGTGTAATAGTTACAGCTCAAAATTCTTATAAGGGAGCGTTCAAGTTACAGCGCGTTACGGGGGGGTAAACCCCCCTGTAACGCGCCGTAACGTTTTTCTGTACCCAATAGTAAAACATTTCATTACCACCCTCTAGTGACTTTTTATACCTAAAAGTTACCATTTATGTGGTGTAAAGTAACGGCAAGTCGACAATAATATTAACAATAACGCGTAATTCAATCCCCGCCCCGCATCGTAACGCCCGTTTGCGCCCTTTTTGCCCCGTTTGGAGTATTAAAAGAGTGACGGAGATTTTATTTCCAGTTCTTCTCTTCCGTTCTACGCTCTTGATTTGGGAACTGGCTGTAGATGTAAATTTAGAAGCATTTTCTTCTTTCCTTGTTATACATATATAAATAAGATAACATATAAACGCACACACTTTGACAAGAAATTTTTAAGATCACATCAAAGCGCACACACACAAGCCCGCATTCACATTCCCACACACACTTCAAGTATTTGTCGGGTCATACACATTTGCTGGACATATATGGTGTAATCGGTTTTGGATACATTTTTAATTTTATTGTAAATATGTTTTTTTTAAAGAAAGCTGTAGATTATCAATAAACAGTTATATACATAATTAAATAAATGATATGTGTATTAATGATTCTGATTTATATTTATTATATGTGCGCCGTTAGTACTGAATGTGTAACAAAAACTACATATTTATATTTAAATGCGATATTGGGACAAAAACTGTCTAGTTCGCTATAATTAATGACGAAAATATATTTTTTCTATGAATTTAATAATATATTTAAATTTATTTGAAATTTTATTAATCATACAGAAATTTATACTATTTCTTTGTTAATATTACACTTTAGCATGGGGAAAATACTTGTAGTTATTTTTGGGTTTTGTTGTAATGATAACGTTGGCGTTTTTTACTTATGTTAAATTATTTAATTTATTAACCGACTTCAAAAAACAGTTATGGGTATAGCAGTTTGACCTCTATGTGTGTTGGAATTGCATAATGTGCACTCGTTTGTTAAAATTATAAAAGTGTATGTTTGTCCACAAATTACTCGATTATTTTATTTTCTTTAAAACCGATTTTAAACCGGTAGTTCTTAAGATATCCAGGCGTTTAAGGAGTACCTAGGTAAATAATGTAATTTACTTTCATATAGAATGCGATATTTAAGAAATATTCGTAAACCGTTTAGTATATTATGCATGGAAAATATCACTTACGTAGTAAGTATAAATAAGGTGTGACGTCATAACCCCAACAAGCCTTATATTGGCCACGGCCTGTCCATAAGGAGGCTGTGAACCACGACGCCAATCCACTATTGTAACTGTGGCTGCATCATTTCCCTCCAAATTTAATAAGGCATCAGCTATATTTTGAATCTGGAATGCGAATTCAATTGAATATTAATTGTCAAATTTTTACCTCAATATTTTGACAACTGACATTTAGGAACATTTTTATACAATTAGATTTTCTTCGAATGTTCATTAATTAATTTTTATCTGTTTTACTATAGACTTTTAACCCTCCTCTTTGTAGTTATTCGTCTCCTTCTAGCAAATTGTGTTTACGCTATGATGAAAAGAGATGACTACAGAAAAAGTTGTCTAAAAAAGAGAAACAAAAACTTATAATTCTGTCCCTATTGCGAGTGATTTAATAAATATAGGTTACCCAAATCTTATGTCCGCCATCAAGAAAACCATGCGTAATGAAATAAAACGGCCCTCGTGGATCAATGTTGGCATTGCGCACTTTTTCCTCTTCATGCGCCTGAAATAGCACTGGTATCTTTCTATTTCGTCTCGTGAACACGGCATACCTGTAATAATGTTTGAATTATCAGCCTAACAAGTAATTTTAGACACAAAGACATTCAGAATCGTAACGTATGTCATAAATGTATTGAATTTGTTAGAAGACAGACCCTGAAACGCGCTGACCAAGGGCCTTCCTTCCTCCACAAGCACAAAGACCCGAGTCGAATACCCCTAGTGTCTAGCTAGGTCTAAGTAATAAGTGCAGTAATCAAAGACTTTAGCCAGTGAATTTTTATCTTAATTTAAGGTCAATAATCAAAACATTTTTGACATATGCCTTACAACTATGAGGGTAGTTTGATAAGTCCATGACTTTTTGAATAACGAATCATCTTTCGGCAAATAAGGATTTTTTTTTCAACAGTCTTTAGCTCGTAAATTTAGTCCGGCGTTTATCTAAAATGGACTCCAAATAATAGGGTTTAGTCAGGGCCGCGCCGACCCCCGGCAGCGCCTGTGTGCGAAACCCATGAAGCGCCTCCTTTTTCTATAGGGGTCAAACGAGCCTTAGGGACGGAAAAAAATGGCAGTCATTGAATCTCATAGACATTTTTAGCGGGTGTGTTGCAGGCCTTTGAGGGAACTCCTTCTATATTTCGGCCTATTTTTTAAGAATCTTCAAGTTTCAATGTATTTTTTAATTTTGACTGAAAGAAAATTTTTCTTTAGTTTAATCCACTTAAATAGGTAAAACGTCCGCTGGCCAATTGCCGTGAAAAATAAAACGTGAATTAAATTGTTACATAGTTTATTTATGATGTTATTTTTATCTAACCGTTTTTAAGGTCAGATTTATGACATATCTTTGTAATAAATCCCATCTTTTAGTAGAGGACGAAAAATATTTATATAGTTCTTGCACAATATTAAAAAACGCAGTCGTGTATGAGATGTGCAGCGTCATTTATTATTAAATTTAAACTATGGCTGGCGCACGGACATAAAAAGTGCGGAGATTTACTCGTACATCCCGCAATATTCTTACCGCGCATATTTGAGCCATTATCATAGCCTTGCCCCTTAAGTTCTTTATGTCCAAATTAATTTCGTTTAGTTTTTCTATTATAAATGACGTTACTCCAGCGCCAGTTGTATCTACGATTGAGCAGAAAGTGCTATTATAAATTGGAAAGCTAGGAAATGCTCTCTTATTCTTAACTTTCTAGTTTACATGTTAAAGTTGACAAATCTTATTATCATACTAATTTGCTCTTCGTGTGAAACGTCAGTAGTACAATCCAGTATTATTGAAAAATATTTATTATTTCGACATAAATTTAAAATAAAATGTTGAATTTGGTTACCGAGTATAAAAAATAGTTCATTTTGGATTTTATCAAGGTATGTCGGCATATTATTGAAATCATAAGACATAAACACACTCAAAAAACTCACGGCGGTCACCAGCGGCCTTTCTTTTGATTCGCTAAGCTCTGAGTAATTAATGTAAACTAAAACCTAAAGCGTAAAATGAAACTTCAAACGTACGTAAGAATATTGTAGTGTAGTATAAATAATTTCGGTGGCGGCGCCCTTATTGTATCAGCGCCTGTGTGCACCGCACACTTCGCACACATGGGCGGCGCGGCCCTGGGTTTAGTATTTCCTCAGAATAAGGGGTTGTTTCAGTGATAACCTCTCATTTGACCCAAATCCAAATTGAGAGACTATGGTGGATGAGGGAGAAGTTCATAGCACAGTTTATGGATTTTTGCCATGAATATACATTTGTGCACTGGTGCATTGTCTTGATGGAACAGCACCTTTTTATTCACCAAAGCCTCTGAAGCCTGAACATGAACATAAAATCAAAATTTGACCTATCTAAAGGCTCTGAATAATAGCCGCCAGTGATCGTTTGACCAAATTTTGTCCATTGCCCAATTTGACGGTTGTCTATTGATGATGACAGTTGACGGGAACAGTGTTGCATTGCAACTTTCTGAGCGGGAAATTAAAAAGTCACTGACTTATCAAACACGCTGAAGATTCTCGACACGTTATCATACTCGTTTAGTTCAAAGGTTGATAAGCATTGGGCAAAGTACATTTAAATTATCAATACGTCACAATGCAATTACGGTATGTAAATATTTGTTTTGTCTTTATGATAGACGGGTGTCACGGACGAGCCCCCGGACTTATCACTAATATGGAGTATATAGAAAAATAGTCGATAATTTCTAGGTCATATTAGAGTTTTGATATTGTTTATAGAGCGTTGGTTATCGTATGATATAGCATACTGCATTAACATTCGGATTCCAGTGAAACAATAATTGTTTCTGTCGTATCGTCATGATCGTAGAACAATATCGGACTTGAAAAAAATCCAAAATCCACTCTTTATCATATAGAAGCATGTGATTTTTCTAGAAAACTGTGTAATTTAATGTTGTTATTTTTATGGTGTTTCAAAACAAACCCCTTTGTTTGCTTGTACCTATGCCAATTTTCATAATAACAGAATATGAATTATAAAAGTTATGACAAAAAAACTAACATGATTATATTATGTATTTTGAAATGGCTGCCCTGTAAAGTTTACTATTTTTTTATAATTTCTTTAACAAATGTATACAGCATAAGGACTTGTGTACTTAGTAAGATACAAAGTCCGTGGCTTGATCGAAAACAACTTTATCACAAATGCGCAGACACACCCACCAATTAAAATAACGATTTGTTGCGTCGGGAAACACTTGCCGGACATCAATAAAACTTAGAACTATAAAAATTTGCGTATAAAATGTTCGTAGATAATACGACTTCCATATCTAGCTAATCATCTACTGTCTGCTAAAGTTCGAATATGACACGGATCACGGATGGCATGGTGATTAGTGAAGATTTGTTGACACTATCTTGCCATACGTAGTTATGTGTAACCATAGAACTATGGAATACGGTTTCATAATACCAAGATTAATGAGCCACCGGAGACAAAACTATATCTCTATATTCGGTGGATAGCTGAGCGTCGTGGTCAGCAAGGTAACATCTGGAGAGGACCAGTTTCCACCAGTTTCTGTCCAGCGTCTCTCTCATTACAGTTTGAGGACGATGAGTCTTTGACTTGATCGGTCGATCTGGTGTTTGCCTTGTGTTACCACGATCATTTTCCCCAAAATTCTTATCACCTCTGCGCATAGTATGGCCGAAATATAAGATGATACGTTTTCGGTATATGGTGGGCGAGTCCGTATGCGGAGTTGGGTCAAGATCTATGTATTGGTGCGCTTTGCAGACCACGGCATCCTTTGCCTTTCTCGAGCCAGGATAGTCCACGTTTCTACTCCATACAGGAAGATAGGAATACTATCATATAAATATGATTTTGGTTTTGATACCAATGGCACTTTCTTCCATATGTTGCATAAAAGTGTCATGGCATCTTTAGCCATGCCGATTCGCATGATGATCTCGGCGTGCTGCCGTCGTTAGTGATTTGGGATCAGAGACATATATAGCGGTTAACCATATTGATGAAAGGAAATGTTGCAAGTGACACATAGGAGCATGCTGGTTTAAAACATTTGTACATTAGTGGGACATAATCCGACTCCCATGGTATAAACCGTGTTGTTTCTGTATCTATTATTCTATGTATTTTTCTATCAAAATGTATTCTTAATATTTTATATATTATTTATAGATAACTGAAAGATGGATTTTTTTTCTAGCCTAACACTTCTCCATCTTTCAGTTTTTTCGCTACACTACAGAGTACAACTAGAACTTTACACGTCACGTGTCAATTAGTGACATTGCCAAATATGGTTAAAATATCGCGTTATCACGTTCCAAATATCAATTTCACTATTAAAAGTTCATTAAGTACGTACAATGGGCGTATATAAACTATAAAACATTATTCGATATTTTTTATATTGTAACTTAATCTTTACTTTAATTAAGACAGCTCGTGAAGTTACGAGCAAGTATTCAAAAGGATGTGAAGAAATATTTGAAGAACTTGACTTTGTTTAGCAGTAACAATTGATTTTTTTCTTTAAAAACTTAAGTAGTCCTTATTCTACGGTTTAATTTCAGTTTTCTTTTTATTTTTGTCTATTATTGTACTTATGTTTTCTGTACAATCAATCAACGTAATCTGTTTTGGCTTTGTGTCTTCATGTTTTCTTTTATAATATGAATATGTGTTATCTGTAAGATTACTACATAAATAAAAGTTGGTTTCAAATAAACGCCAGCACTTTCATAATCCATTGACAGCGTCTAAAGTTTTTACATTTAACAAATACAAAATTATCTTGCAATAATAATTGTTATAGATGTTATTAAATATTCAATTAAAGCCTCGAAGACTCAGGGGCAAGTCCCATTTGTCAACAACGACTTGTTATTACTCACTGCTATATCGAATGTGAACCCTATACGTAAACAAGTTCACTTATTTTGTGTAATAAATAGTCTTTAACTGTGTCTTATATATATTTGCCTTAAGCTGAAATTATTAAAAGTTCCTTCACTGGCACACTCTTTACTGGGAGCCTTCTAATCGTACCTTACGCCAAGAGTTTCTGGGGACACCGGAAAGTAGTTGTCAGGCCGATGTTCTGTCCAGGGGTAGGCTTTTGAAAAGCACCCATATGGCTGATAGCACCGCTCAATTTCCGCATCCTCTAGAAGATATAATGATTTTAATAATAGACTAGTATTTTTAGACACTCTTTAGGGTCCAAAGATAATCCAGTTGAATTATTAACACATACAGAACAGTTAAAGTGTAAATACGCCGGTCACATTTGTGATGGCAGATGGGTCAATAAGACCCTTACATGGAATGGCCCAGTGGGAAGAAGAGCACGCCCACCTTCTTCAGAAACTTGAGAAGATTGAATAAAAGGGATACCGGGGCAGAATTGGAAAATTATAGGAGACAAGTGGAAGAATTTGGAAGAGGCCTACACTCCGTCGGAGGTCGAGTACTAGTGAAAAACATAAGGACATGGACTTTAGTGTAGTGTAGTAGGTACTCGAATAATCTTTATTTATTGATTTTTTAGACAAATACAAAGATTTTTACACAAAAAGTCAAAAAACAGATGAAAATGTGTCTTTAGAGACGATACAAAAAAAGCTATAGGAATGTTTGTTTTCATAAATTTCTATTTTCGATTTGAGTTTTATTTCAACACATGACTAAAACAAATTCTTAATAATATCTTCATTTAAAAAAATTAAGAATATTCGTCTTCATACCTTAGCATTCGTAATTATAATGACACAAAGTTTAATATACTTAATTACGCAGGCAAAAAAACATTCGCATTTTTTCTCTTACTTACATTTAACTTATAAATGTATTTCCTGCCTTAATTTCCTTAAGGCAAATCCTCAATCAAAAACACTATGAACCATTTCTTTGCTCACTAAAACACAAAATCCTCCCATTTACAATCATAAACTCCCTACACTATTTGAATTACAATTAATCTCTAAATAATTTCTCCACAAGAAAAGAAACTCACCATAAAAACCAGTCGGGAAATGTGTTACTCCAGACGAGTTCTGCTTTTCCATCAGCACCATAATAGTTTGGAGCATTAAAGTCGCACTGGTCCTATTCATTTTGAATCGTAGTCACGCGCACGTGTTCAGTGTTTGATATGTTATGAGCGATTGTCAGTGTAATGAGATGTTTCAAAGAATTGTTGTTTATATATGGAAATATAGTTACCTGAGTCGCGCTTATTCCATACCATTTAATTAATATATTTTTAGATAAACGTGTGGTACATAATTCCATTTATTTATATATCTTATAGAAATGTTTATGGCGCTACGATGTTTAAAAAAGTTAACCAAGGTTAACTGATCAGAATAAGAGAACCAAAACTTAAGTATGCTTGACAAATTTTTTTATGGATGATTTGTAATAACTCATGTGAGACGGTACGTTTAATGCAAATATTTTCTGATCACCCGCAAATTTTACTACTTAATGACGAATGATTCTGTTAAATTGGATATTCGGTTGATAAAACATTGTGAACGCTATCATATATATTTATTCTATTGTGGGCAGGATATCATATTGATACTGTTATCTTCGTTGGCGTGAGATATCCCATTGGATTATTATATGGGATAAAACCAAGCTTGGAATAGGGTATTTAATAGGCTATTTGACCATATAAATAATCTCTATTAAGATGATTTTAAAAAGTAAAATAACTTGCAAATAATAAAAAAAAATGGCAGTAAAACAATTTTTGACTATCAAGTCGGTCACGTGACGCAAAACGCTCATAGACCAGTCAAGTCGACGATGCCGTAGCATGGCAGAAAATATTTTTTATTCGCATTCCTTGTAGTTTAATTTCGTCGGAGACAGTTTCTCCAAATCTGTACTTTAAGACTGACACGGCTTGACTATAGTTTATGTGTTTACCATAGACGACATGGTACGTCACAGAGAGTGACGTCATCTTGCCTAGACAAGCGTTTTGGCGGGATCTTGAATTGCTTAGCTATTAGCAAAGTTTTATTTGTTTAATATAATAGGCGGCAAACGGACAGAAGGCGGCGGTATGACTTAACTCTCCTCCTCTTAAGTGATACCGCCGCCCATGGGCACTCACAAAGTGTTTCGAAAATAATTCAGCTGGTTCCACATAGTTCGCGCTAATCGTTGACTCAGATTTTTTTATAGAACAGGGGGCAAACGGGCAGGAGGCTAACCTGATGTTATGTACCGCCGCCCATGGACACTCGCAACAGAGGGCTCGCGAGTGCGTTGCCGCCTTTTTAAGAATTTTCTCACACTCAGAGTTTGTAATACAAATCTTACCTTTAGTCTCAAGCTAACTTAGACCATTATAGATAAAGGTTGGAAACTCCACTGAATTATTATAAGTACTGTCCAAAGTTCTCCGTTACCTAATAGATCCGCATTGGTTCGCAGACGTTCCGGGATATGCCGATAAGAGAGGTTACACTATCAATGAACGCTATTTACCGATTGACGCACGCAGTCTGTTTACTGTAATTAATTAACATTGATTTATGCGCACGATTCATATATGGTTCATCTAGAGTCTAGACAATTTTGTCTCTATACAAGGATTTTCCTTCATATTTTTAAAGTTAACTCTATGACGTGAACTGTACAAATAAGGGGATACAACAGATTTGGTAAAAAAATACCAAACGAAAAATATTAATAGAATATTGGAAAAACTTACTAAAAATAGATTTATATGTCTGTATAAATAACCACTCCGAACTGAAACTCAATCAAAGATTTATTTGGACTTTGTACCCGATAAATGTGATAACTATTTGCAACTTTGTGTCAATAGTTCAGCGAGAAATTATAGTAAACAAGTCTTAAGATTTAACGATTGAATTAAATATATCGTAGTACATTTAGTTAGTAACACCTATACCTAGGGAAGGGTCCCTACCCTCTCCTTACTATTTGTCATTTTATTAACAAAGCAATAAACTAAACTATCTTTATAGATACCGACAAACATCTTGAACATTAAACAAGGGAGTGGGGGAAAGTTTGCGCAGCGTGGGACACTAACGTCAACTGATTTACCAATCACACGATCCAGATACCAGACACGTCACTCTCCCGCCGCCGCGCTCCACCGCCAAGTGATACCTAAAAACCGCTTCTGCGCAGGCAAGGACAAGACCGTTTGCCGGCATCTGTAACATCAATCGTATCACCTCGGCGTCATAATTTATTGAAATCTCAAATGACTAAAATGCCACGTGATTTTATTTTTGAATTTTCGACACTTTTAATATTATAATGACAATTAAATTCCTAACTTATCTTCCTTTTTCCCTCCCTCGAAGTCTCGGTTATAATCTATAGTTTTAGATTTGTATAAATATGAACAAGACTTAATAATTAGTTCGCCAAAGAAGTTTCACTTCTGACATGTGTACCTACTTAGGGAGCGTTCAAGTATTACGTAACGCATTTTTTGGAGATTATTGACCCCCCCCCCATGTAACTCGCCGTAACGTTTTTCAATACCCAAGTACAGTATTGTACCCAAGTATAGTAAAACGTTTCGTGACCACCTTGTGTCTCTTTAGTTACTTGAACGCTCCCTTAGTACGCACGCACATTTTTTAGTGTAAGATTGTGTTTTTGGGATTAAAACACATTTGCCGTGTTTTGTGTGACAATAAATTATAGATTTGTTTGTTATATGTTAAATAACTTCGATAATTTACTGTTTAAAGCTGTCTACACACCGCAGCCGCCGCGCCGGCCCGCCGGCACGAACCCGGCGGGTTAATGCCGGCGGGTGAACCCGGCGGCTTTAGAAGTTGCGAGCCTGACAATTTTCCCGGCGGCACGACATACAGTCGCGGCATGCAGTGTTCACAATTAGTGATTGCCAAGTGCTTGCTAGTGACTTGTTAGATTTTTTATTTTTCTCTCCACTTCATTAACGGATTCCATAATGTTTAGTCGATAAAAACACTGACGCGTCACTATTCTTTCGCTGTGTAGACAGCTTTACGTTTCTTTGTAATATTTTGTATCTTAAGTAATCGGTGCAAACACAAATAAATGATATATATTATGTTTCTGTGTAAAAAATTTGTAGCAGAAAATAATTTTCAAAACAAAAGTCAAATCTTTACTAAATTTATTACCAAAAATATTCATTTTATTTCCAAATACATACGTATTATAAAACTCGTGGCCTCAAATTCAGTCTCAAATTATAAATATAAAAATTAAACACACAAAAAAAACACAATGACGACTCTGATGCATTTGACAATTCTCTTATAGAAGTTATTTACGAAGACTACATTTTTTCTGGTTTAAAAATATTAAAATCTAAAATTTACGGATTTTTACATCCGATAAACGGCTAAAAACAGTTACTGTCCTATACAGTAATCCTCCCTATAACGCATTTCTCAAGTGATATATGTGTAGTGTAATTATCCACCCATAAAACAAACAAATATCTACTTATTTACGTTTATTCTTATTTTTAACTTTTAATTTAATTCTATTTATTATACACCGTTACACACAATTTACTCACACTTCTAACTCTAATATTATTATTATTATTTTTCTACTTGGTATTATAATTATTTATTTTATTTTATTAGAGGCGCAAACTAGCTGCTATGGTCTCTGGCAGAATGACCAGCGCTGTGGAACTTTTTGCTCCTCAGCATAATGCTGAGCCAGGGCCAATTACAACCACAGTACACACACATTGCACACTGGAAGCGAACCGAATGGCAAAAGAAAATTTCTTAATTTTAATTTTATTCTATTTTATTTTATGTTTTCTTTAAGTATTGTTATTTTGTGTGTTTATGTGTGTGTTTTTTGTTTGTAATAAATTTTATGTCTATGTCTATGTCTAGTGAGAAATTTATAATGATTTGTCAAGTCCATAATTAGCTTTGCGCACCTTTGCACCTGTTTCAATTGTGTTGTTATAAATTAAACTAAACTGTATTCATTTCGTGTTCCTAGTTTTTTGAATTGTTAAAAAGTTGTTTTACGAGATTACTCCTACAACGTGATTTCTTATAACGCGGCCGGGTCTAACGCGTTATAGGGGATTACTGTATATTCTTAAAACAACTAATCTGGCGTTTATTGTTTTTCGTATATTTATACCAATTGAATATTTTTTAACTGATTTAAGGCCGAGTGTTAAAGCTCATTTTCTGATATTAAAGTGTCTACAATAAAACAAAAAGGGTGGAGAATTGTGTCTTATTGGGAATTTAATATAACGCGATATTTTTTTTTGTTAATTGCCGTCAGAATCGTCAATATAAAAGTAATCTTAAACTAAATTCAACAATTCATTAACAACCCAACTTAGGATATGAAACGACGTCAAAAATTCACTAATTTATATATAATTATTTAATATGGAGAAATTCATTGGTACGGTGAGTTCCCGGAATGTTTCCAGTTTCCCTTAAAAATATTGGTAGTTTTCGTAGATATATCGATTTACCTTGGCTAGTATGTAGAGAATTTAAAAAAAATCAAGGACGTGACGTGACCACTAATAATAATTAATTTATCCTAATTGCTTTAAGTTTATTTCGCATTCATAAATTTTCTTTAATTTAACTAAACAAGTATTTGAAACCTTATTAAGCGACATTTCAGAAACTAAAATGCTAACATTTGTGCTGTGGAATACTGTGAGGTATGGAAGTAATTTTTTGTAATTATAATATTATTATTATTTTTTATAATCGAAACTAAAAACGAAAAACGGAAGAAAAGAAAATTAATAACTATAAAATGTTCTACGTTGTGCGTATACGCATCTCAATGCAGTAACTAATAATTTAAATTGAGATTTAATTTAATTTATTTTTTATTTAAACTACTCAGTTCAGAGGTGCAGTCATATTAAGAAAACCTTAATTTAAAATAATATTAAAAAGTATTTTGTATTTGTCTATATTTATTTTCAAACTATTAAAGCAATCCGTGCGAAACAGACGTAGTTATGTACGCAAAAGTGCGTATACGCACGTCAATCTTAAAAAACCACGTACGTATATTAATCTATCACATACCAAATGATTCATTAAAAATTAAATTTCCGCTTACTACTCGACGGCGTAGACGAAAAGTTACAACTGAACGTTAAATCCTCGTTAAAATAATCAGAAATCGACATCGGATCCATCTGATTCTCTTTATCCGCCGAAACACACTTCTTCTGATCATAAAACTCCTCTTCCTTGAACCCACTGTCCACCCGAGCCCAGTTAACATTCGAGATCTCCTTCAAAGCCTTCTTGGAAATCGTCAATTCCGAAGGCTTTATCGCGCTCTCGTAGTAACTCGACGCGTAAAACGTGTTCTCATTGAAGCCGCTGTCAATTCTTTTAAAACTCGACTCGCCGACCACAGTCTGATTTTCATTCAAGAATTTAAGATCCACAGATGCAAAATCAATCTTTTTCTCCATACTGAGCGGGATGTCAAAGTTCTCGAAGGACATATTCAGCGGGCTTAGTGTGGAATCACGAATTTTGCTAATCTCGTGCGCGACATTCGTCCGACGTTTCCCCTTTATCGGTGTTTCGTCGAAATTGTTTAGTTTAGTGGAAGACTGAATTTCGCGGGTGTCTTGGAACTGTCTCGTATCTTCTATAGACCACATTTGTTTTATATCTGGTGTACTGGTTTCCGATCCTGTTAACAAAAAGTATAGGAAGTAAGTTTTACAGATATTAAGCTATTGCATAGATTTTATTGCGGACTTTGAACGCGGCGTCCGAATCAAGAAATTCCGTAACGAAAATATACCTAACACACGATGACGTTATATAGGTGCGGCCAATACGCGTTAGACCGGGACAAAACGCATACTGCGTCTCAGATCGGTCTGGCGTGATCGGTGACGTAGCGCAGGTGCGTTAGAGTGGGACAGAACGCATACTGCGTATTTACATCTCTCTGACGAGGTCGGTGACGTAGCGGCCGGTGCAGCCGGTATGCGTTAGAGTGAGACAGACTGGTAGAGTGGTAGATTGAATTAATATCAAAGAAAAAAAATACTGCATAAATAATTATAATTGCATAAGTAGTGCTATGCAATACCTTTACCGCGGCAGTCCCCGAGTGCCACACCTTTTTACTTTTGTGTCAAACAGGCGAGGATAAGTTTTCTTTATAAGGGTTTCTAACCGAATAAACAAAATATTATTTCTTTTGTTGCTTAAAAGAGATTGTTTAGTAGCGATGAGGCTGCTGAGGCACAATTTTTTTTAAATAAATTATCTCTTGACCGAGTTGTCTCTAGACAATATAGGCTTAAGATTTCTGGCTATCTCTCAAATTAGCTAAGACTCCTTTTATTAATGTCCAAGTCTTTAATTATTGTTGATTCCGATGTAGTTATGAGAAAATCCCTCCACCTGGACCCTCTGATCCTACTAGTAGGGCTCCGTCTGTTACCTTAGGTCGCTTGGTGCAGACATACCGTATATATTAATATATTCACTACAGAGGTAAGTGAAAAAAAAAATACAGGAACATAATGTCTTCCCCTTAATACAGACTGAACATGAACACTTTCATATGTTAAAAAAACTTTTTAGTGAATTAGTTTTAAATTACTTATATAGTAGTTATAATATTTTTTGTAAGTGCCTTCTGTGCCTGACCAATTGCGATACACAATTCCAAAAATTTAAACATAAAAAACAGTGTATAAGAGAGCACCAATAAACAAAAAGAGAATAAAAATTTTAATAACGCCATTTTACCTTGTGTCATATTATGAGATCCGTCAACGCTCATGTCCATACTGAAGTCAAGTTTTTGTACCGATCGACTTCTATTGAGATTCGTCATACTAGAACTTCGCTTTGGCATATATTTCGGGGATTCCTTGAGCGAGGCGCTCCTCCCATTATTCGGGGTACAAAAACATCTTCCCTTACTCTCAAACTTTGAATGGACACAGTCGAGACAAGTTGCCATGGCTTCGGGTGATACTAGTTTCTTCTGAAAAGTTTTAATAAAATCTTAACTAAAGCTAAATTAAACACACTAAAATAAATTTCAAGTTTGGTCATTGTACTTGGGTATTAATTTAAGGTAAAAATAACAATTTAAATAAATTTCTTTTTCATTTCTTGGAAGCTCGTCTGATGTTAAGTTATATCACCGCCCATGGATACTCACTCTGCCAGAAGGCTCGCAAGTGTGTAAACACCGCCAGTTGTGGAGCGACAGACGTCGAGGTGAACAGGAATTTCGTATTCTACCTCGACGACCGATGATGTAACTCAGTTAAAGAAATTGGAAATGTTTCACCGAAAAGGAAAATCCTAGCCACCAGATTATTGACCAAGAATGAATTATTTCCATGGCATTAAAATCAGAAGCAGATAATATACCTATCTCTTTATCTCTACATTACATTTCGTCATGATCATAGAACAATGTCGGATGTGAAAAAAATCCACTTTTTATCATATTTAGATACAACATTGAATAAATATTATGGCTACATTTAAAAAAATCGATGTGTTTTAAATTTCAAATTAATCAGTCGGTAAAGTGACGGATTCGATAGACGCTCATAGAAGCATGTGATTTTTCTAGAAAACTTTGTAAATTAATGCTATTATTTTTATTTAGTTTCAAAACAAACCCTTTTGTTTGCTTGTATGCCAATTTTCATAATAACAGAATATGAATTAAAAAAGTTATGACAATAAAACTAACATGATTATATTATTTTGAAATGGCTGCCATGTAAAGTTTACTATTTGTCAGATCCATCACTATTGTACGACTATGACGATTTATTTGTTGAAAATTCGTAAGAGATTACTAAATAGACAACAATAAAAAGATATAATTAAGACAGCATAAGCGGGCTTAAGAATTCAAAATTACGAAAAAATAGTAGCCACCATTTTTTATATTAATCGTATGACTATGCCCTAACTTTGGTGTATTTTTATATAACAGAAAAACGTTACATGGGGGGTTCAATATCTCCAAAAATTGCGTGACGTTATACTTGAACGCTCCCTAAGACACTATATAAGATCCTTCTCCCTCACTCCTTCGAGTGTTAAAAAAATCCTTCAAAAGCTGATAGAGATGATAAAAAATCATGAGCTGAAGCTTTTATTAGTTTTGTGTATAGAATTTTTTCTTAAAAATAATTTATTACATAAAAGATTACCTCTACAACACCAGCCTCAACCGGTGATATAGATAGCGATGATGAGGAATTCTCATTTCGTTTGGGGGTCGCAAATTGTATTGGACTAACACAAAGTTCAAAATCACCAATGTTCAATATCTTATTCTTGAACGGCTTCTGGGATTTCTTCTGCAATGGCGTTCCGAATGTTCGCTGCATTCCCTTTGACACGAGGTTATTGCTCTGAAAAAGTTTTTATATGAGACTAGCAGACCGGCCAAGCGTTGCTGTGGCTAAGGTTTTTGTTATATCACATAGTGGTAAACTATTCAAGGGAAACGGTAGGAGAACACCAGTCATGGGGACCACCATGCTTTATTGGTGGTTATGCCATTAAGTTGTAGCTTATGTGAAACGTTGGTACTTTCAACACAGCGCCATCTGTTAGAATTGTGACTATCAAATAATAAATATTTTGCAATAAAATAATATTGCGGGTAGAAATTGAAATGTAAGCTATCCTATCTTTTAAGTTGGATCAAACCGACCACGGTGTGCAAATTTGATTGTAATCGGTTCAGTAATTTAGGAGTCCATAGCGGAAAAACAACGTGACACGTAATTTATATATATTAATACTAGTGGACCCCACAGACGTTGTCCTGCATGATATTTAAAGCGATTAGGATATTAAGCAAAGTATGAAAGTACCGACTGCAGTGCCATCTGCCGGGCTGATTTGTGAATCTAAACCATTCCCAGATCCCCTTGAACACACACAAAAAATTTCATCAAAATCGGTCCAGTCGTTTTAGAGAAGTTTAGTGACATACACACTCACAGAAGAATTATATATATAAAGATGAAGCCCCTTTAAATATTATTAAGACCTGACTACCGAACGTCAAAAATGTATTGGATTTTGACATACAGAAGTCATAGTCTAAGGGTGAGATCTATAGTGCGCACTTAGACTTTGCTCTGACTTAACTATCGAGCTAAGACACAGTCGGTATTTATAGAGCAAACTGCGAATCTCTCCCTAGTGTTGGCTTAGCTTAATCTCAAGTCCACGAAATCGACGACTTACCAAAAACTTTGACTATAAGCCTAACAAAAATAATGGCCCAAAATTTGCTTTACCATCATATCTTTTACTGGACTTTTTATTTTTGTCGGTTTTTAATGAACGGTGTTGCCATTTTGTATCGGAGTTCCATAGACTTTGGGAAAAATAGAATTTGAATTCAAAGAAATTATAAATGATCTTGATAAATACCTATGAAATGCATGAAATAAAATAATTACACATTATTATGGTATTTATTGTTGTTTATTTATATTATTTATGTAATTGTTCAAACCCCATTTTTGAGAAATCTTAAAAATAACTGGTGTGATTTTGTATGTCACCTGGCAGCCCTGGCATATTATAGTGACAACGAAATTCAAACTATAACCTAACCGATGTCTCTCGCTTCACATCTGTTATTATTTTATATTTTCGTCCAGGTCCAAGTCACAAAGCCAGTCGTTGTTTTGAAGAAAGATCAATTTAATAAATTAAAGTGGTTTAAAATTTTCAATTGTTGATAGTTGATACAAGTACTCTGTTGCTGTTGTCAAAACATTGCGATCCGTTCTACGTAATAAAATTATTGTCATCTTTAAATAATTAATACATTTTCTAAAGGTTACTCGTGAATTTCTAGTTATTGCAATAATAAAATAAATGAATACATAAATAACAATAAATTGAAGATATATGTGTACCGTTTTAGATTTTTAAATATTTGTTATTGTTAACTTTTTTAAAGGATAATAAACAAAGTATTGCATGAAATGAAACATCAATTTGTATTTTGACATTTTCTGTCTTAGCTTGGGCTTAGCTTAATCTCACCGTTAAAATGTCTATAAATACGAAATCATAGTTTAACCTTAGTGTACACTAAGCAAAGTTTTTCGTAAGGTAAGTCTGAGCAAAGTCCAAGTGCGCACTATAGATCTCACCCTTAGTCTCGTTTTTAAATCTTACTCTAAGAGTCAAGCTTTCATTTACAGTCAAAATACTGCATTTTGACTGTAAATGAAAACTATAATTTTAACTAAGATATTAGTTTAAGCTGGAATTGTAAAGAATTAAGTCTGCATAATAGTATTTATTAGTCATAATTATTGTATGGTCTGTATGTATTCATATGAAGTCGCTCTATTTGTAAAATTTATAGTTAGACAGAAGATCAAAAAATCAGGAAAAGTCGGTAATGAAATACTTCATAATACTGTAAATGGTTTTATTTACAATATTATGAAATTGTATCAATTAAAAATCTATAGGACTTCGATGCCTGAATAGCCACAGGGCAATACATATTACAAAAGCATTAAAAAAATTGAAACTTTTTATTTTATTTTGTACTAAGTTAAAGCGAACAGTCGATAGAAAAGCAAAATGTTCCACGTAGGTATGAAGCTACTAAAAAGAAGTTCCCGGGGGCAGATAGCTTACCATTAAGGCAATGTTAGATAAAAAGGGCGAATGAGAAAAATGTAGTGCCTATGTTACATATAAAAACTACTGCACCAATTTTGAGTTGGACTGTTTTCTAAGTTGGTTTATTAAATCATTTAAAACAAAAATTATTATCTAAAAATGACTAAGTTTTCGAGAAATTTGTGGACGAAAATACGAAGTTGATGACTCAAATATAACCCAATTCCAATAATACAACTAATAACCTCCTTTTTTTAAATAGGATCAAAATATTGAACCTACTTCAAAACCCCTATACTTGAAATAAGTGGGAACTCACCAAATCAGGGCTGACCTCCACAGGAACATGTTCTTCAAAACTTGACAGTGGTCTCTTATCATCTTGGCTCTCATCATCAGTCTGTTCCGAGTCATAATGATGATCACTATAATCAAACTGTGTAAACTCAGTATGTACGCGTATCGATCCATTTGCCGTCCTCTCACATTCGTCGAGCAATGCTTCCTCCTGAAAATTAAAACAAAAAACATCTAATATATAAAATTCTCGTGTCACAATGTTCGTTCCAATGCTCCTCCGAAACGGTTCAACCGATTCTTATGAAAATTTTTATGCATATGCAGTATATCTGACAATCGGCTACTATCTTTCAAACTCCTAAGTGATAAGGGGTGTCCAACCCAAAAAAAATAATTTTATTTTTTAGAAATATTTTATGCTTTTATTTTTTTATGATACAGCATACAAAAATACCTACAACCCCTACTTTTCACCCCTCTACGATCAACCCCTTTTTTATGACAGTAGATAGTTATTTTTATTGAACTAAAAAAATGTTTCCTAGAAATAATATACATGGCAAAACAATGTTTGCCGGGTCAGCTAGTAATTCTCTAAAGACACTAAGGGCCTAGTATTGGTTGTATAAAGAAAAAACATTTCAAATGTGAATAAAATATCAAGTGTATAGTGATATGAGTAACAAATACAACACAACAACAGTGCCTCAAGTCTTACCCTTAATAAAAAAAGTAGTGTCACTTTCTTCTACTAAACAATCTTCTTAGTAAATAGTCTAGAAGTTAATTACTTATTAGCCTTAAATTAAGCTAGGTTGGTCCACCATTATCTCATTCAAGTATATTCATAGAAAAATTAGCTAGTTAAATTAGAAAAAGCAGATAGATAAACTAACACCCCTAAAAACTAAATTAGTCTAACACACTAGTATCTAAAGTATTTTTGTTTCTTTCTGTTAAGTTGGTATTTTTTTTAAATTATACATTCAATATTCATATTTTCAATTAGCCTTTAACACAATTTTCTACTTTTAATTAAAATAATACTGTTTTTATACATGTGAAATTAAAAGCTTTTTAATTACCTGTGAAAATGTGCAGAAAGATTGCAAGATCTTTTCAATTTCCGGGGGTAATATTGGCGGCAAAGTTAACATGGTTTGTGTTGAACCTGAAATCACCATAATAATATTTACCATGAGCCTATATACTAATATTGCTAGGCTTGTGTTTGTTTGAACGGGTTAATCTCAGAAACGCCTGGATCTAATTGAAAAATAATTTTTGTGGCAGCAGTGTTGGCCTAACCGCTTCCGAGTGTGACTCTCATCACTGAGGTTGTAGGTTCGATCCCAAACTTTTCACCAATATACTTTCTATGTGCACATCTTAGACTCTTACTTTACTATTAATTTGTAAACAGATAAACAAATTTATAAAAGTTTTTTACTACTAAATAATCACAATCGCTTCACAAATATAAATATGACAACATATGAAATAAACAGTAACTTACGAGTTTCACTATGTGGCTTGTTAGGGCTACATTCACGTGAACTTGATGAAGTTTTGGAAATAAGTGATTGCAGTTTTTTAGCTGGCTCCATTGGACTTGGCACAATTAGTTCTTGGGAAAAAAATCTAAAATGATTTAGAAAATATTTTTTATAACTTTATTTTTGATTATTAAATATAACTTTTTACTTATGGAGTTAATAAATTAAACTCAATTTCTTGTTAAAGTTGTGTTGTTAGTATATATTAAGAGAAAATAGGAAAGATAAGTTTTTTAGGCTTGTTCTATTTTTTATCAATTAATAAAATTATTTACTCATGTTTTTGCTTAGCTAAATTTAATGGAAAACAAAGCTTTGTGTGCTTGTAAAATGAAATAATTATTCAAGGCTCATTAATTATTGAAACCCAGCCACACCCACAGCATTAAACTTCTGTGTTGAGTTGATACAGTTTAATAATTTAGCAAAATTGAGTAAAAAAATTCCTCTAGAAATATTTTATAACTATTCAAGATATTCTTGATGAACCAATGTATTTTTTTTAAATAAAATTCATGTTTGATATTACATGAACGTACCTACACCCAAAGTTTACAAGCTTGGTCAAGAATACTTCTCTAATAACAAGCAATTAAACTTTAGTTACTTTTATATTTAATAATGATTTAAATATAATTGGTGGCATATGAAGTTCTGTTAATTTATACAGTGTAAACTCTATGTAACGACACTGAAGAGACTGTGCATTTTATGGCCTTATAGAGTTGTTGTTAAATAGAGAGAAGAAAAATCTGAATTACATAAAGAAGTTTTTTTTCAGACTAGTTCTGTTAATTTTGACCACACTCTATTAATCCAATCATGAGTCACATTTGTATTAACACTTTGTGCTTCCCCACTTATTTTAACATAGTTGATATTATGATGACGTTGCTTAAATTTTCCGAGCCATCCTTCTGATGCTTTGAAAGAAGTTGAACCAAGTTCTTCAGCAAAATTCTCTTACTTTTACGAGCGGCCCCGGCATATTATTCTGGAGCTGTTGGTGAAACCATGATAGTATACCTTGATCCAAATCTTCGTATTTAGATTTCTTTAATTTTTTGGAAGATTTCCCCTCGCCCTCAGCTTGGAGGAATTGTTCTGTTTTATTCATATTGTGGACACGAGTGACTAAATCCAAAGTGTTTGCCAACTATCACTTATCTTCTCTCCCGTTTCTATTGCGCGTATCAGTAAAACTTTTTCATCAATACACAGTGATTTTCTTTTACTAGCCATGTTTACAGTTTGAAAGTTGGTGAACAACTAAAAATATGACACATATAGATAATAATCCATGACTCCTACATATTAGACATGGTCAGCAACAGTCTACATGTGCAAGCAATCCCAATTTGTAAACATAAGAACGAATTTCTTAGAAAATTCGTATGCAGAATGCCGACAGTCGAGTTCATTGCGGACTAGGATAATAAAACGACAAAAGAACACACGTACACAGCTGCAGTTTTTACTAGTTTTAGCAACTTAAAAAGTACTTTATCACTCAATTGTTGTCTATATTGAGGGTGGGCGTAATGCTATGTAGAGTGTATTGTATGGAAGACAAGCAAAACCAACCAATGCCCTAATGAATTCGACGATTTAGGGAGTTTGTTGTTAAATCGAGGAAAGTTACATTGAGTTTACACTATATTTGTAAAATATAATATTATAGATTAGGTTATAATTCATTACAAAATAGAAACAATACAGATTTCATGTAATCGAATATTTTGCAAAGTTGATTGGGTTGGGAATTCACAACTACCTTTTTAATAGTAAAACATAATTGTAAATAAAAGTTTTAATAAATCAATTGGTGTTAAGATAGTCAAGCCCATACTTCTCTGTAGCTTCTTCAGCAAGCTTCTCTAGAGCTGGATCTGGTGATGCCTCATATTGACTATTACATACTATTATTTCCGCCGGTCTCAGAGTACAAGCTTCTTCTATATCCCATCTAAACGTACCTTTCGATTTACTTTTATATATTTTGCACATACCGGGGCTGTAAATACATATACAAAGGCTTGTAAATTAGTTTTTTTACTATTTGAGCCTTTTAAAACATCAATCTCTATAACTTACCTGCTTAACGGTTGATGTAGCCTTTCCACAAGCACTTTGTCGAAGGGATTTCGAATTTTGTTCTGTTTCTGGGGTGTTAATTTATTACTTAAGGTATTTGACTCCTCATTTTTATTTTCACTCATTTCAAATCGACCACTCTACGGATAGGCGTCGAAGTATGTAAAATGTATATTGTTTCTCAGTATTATTTAAATTTTCTGTATGTACCAAAAACTCAAAAGTGTGAAGTTTGCAAATAGCCAAACAAAATTAGCCAATGACAATAACGCACTTAGCCACAGATTCTCTAGCCGCAGTAACCCGTGAGAATTTTAATATTACCAAGTATACCAACGACCAACATGACCAAGCTAAGTCAAAAACCCCTAAATTTTTTGCAATCGAGTCGTTTCATAGTGTTTTAGGATATTATATAAAATGTAATAAAATACAGATGAATCACTCTAACACATGTATACGAACGACACACCTAATTTGATAATTTCATGGTATTTAAAACGGTTTATAGAAAAAAAAAACGAATGTGATAAATAAATTTATCAACAAGCAAAAAAAAGACGACTTGAAAAGACTATTGAAGTATTGAATGTCTTGTAAAAAGACTTGTAAACTATCCGGGCAAAATTATAGCTTTATAAGTTTATACGGTTTCTATCCTTTGACCTAACTAAATAGGGTGAATTACCAGGTCATAAAATTAAAAAAAAAAAAAAAAAAGGGTGAAGTTTGACATTTTAAATTGTGAAGTGACATTTCGATACGTTAAAACTTAAAAGCAAATTTTTCTCATTAGAAATTTGTTATTGCATTTTAAATTGATTGTTAAAATATTAAATCCTTAAAAAGTTACTTATGATATCTTAAAACTGTAGTTTATCTATAATTATTGATAATAAGGACATCATGTTTATTATGTTTTTATAAATAAGCAGTGTTTAATTATTTGGCGTGATTGGGCAAGAGTCAAGAGATAATAATAATCGTATGATTTATTGAATTGAATTGATACATTGAAATTAAAAAAAAAACATTTATTTAATTTTAAAAGTATGGAGTTTAATAATACTAGTTGCGAACCAATGGACATAGATTTAAGTTCTAACTCAATCAGTGCTATGGAGATTTCATATAATGAAAATATTATAATCAAGAATGAAAATATAATCAAGACTGAAGATACATGTGATAATACTAACATGACATTTAGCCCTAATATCCAGCGCCCTGAAACTAACTTCAAAAAGTTAGTAGTCAATTTAGATGTAACACATGCTAAAAGGAAAAACAAAAATAATGTTTTTTATGCTCTAGGAATATTCTTTCTATTATTATCGTTAACTTGTTATCATCTAAATATTAATTACCAATGCTGTGAAAGAATCAACACTGAAAAAATAAGACATAATCTATTAAATAGATTGTATGGACAGACTACTGCAGCAACACAAATTATGAAAACATTAGAAAGTGATATGAAAAATAAAATATTAATTATGTATGGAGGAACTGGTGTTGGAAAGACATTAGCAGTTTCACTAATTTTAGAAGACATATTAAAATATGCAAATGTATATCACTACACAATGCTTAATTTAATTGACTTAAATGCATCTGATCTTCTATTTGGATTTACTTGGTGTCAGTCATCCATTGTTATTGTTGATGACCTGAGACATAACGATTTATTTTCAATAAAAGACTTTATTAAAACTTTAATTACAAAGAGTGAAAAACTTAGCAGAAATCTTACTGTTATTTTAAATTATAATTGTGATATAATGGACTCACATTTTTCATCTAAATGTAATAGTAATTTTGCAAGTGAGTTGAAAAATAATTTTAGCGATATTTATATTGAAAAAAGTTTTATAGAGTTTAACCAATTAGACAATAATGTTTTGAGAAAATGTGTTGAACATGAGATGGGCAACAAAAAAGTTACTGAAGAGCAGATGACACATATATTGAGAAACTTTGATGTGGTTCGAGATGGTTGTAAAGGTGTGCATCAAAAGATAAAATATTTGAGTATAATTTGAAAAGGTATGAATGTTTAAAAATTAAAGTAATTAATCAGTAGAATGTAGTTTTACTTGTAGTGGTAGTACATACAATAATCATTACGATTGTCCTTGTTTAAATAACAGGAAAATTAATTTATCAATCAACACACTACAATTATATTTAACCTTGTAGCTCTGCATTATTATTCATTTTAGTTGTAACTTAGCAAAGAAGAAAAACTATAGATGTAGTAGATCAAAAGAACTTTATTTAGAGAATGTTACATTATAATCGGCAATGCAGAGGTTTAAGAAATTATTTTGAATAGAAATACAAATATTCAATACACCTACACTTTCACATTTTAAATTATGCTACAACAACTTAGCCACCTTGATTATGATTAGTGAAATCTTAAATCATTTTGACGTGCATTTAAGAATGAAACACTTTGGTTATATCCTAGATATTAAATAAAATAATTGAACATACCTAGGCATTAAGCAATTTAGCTTAATCAAAATATGCACTTACTCTTAGTTTCAATTAAGTACAAATCATATTATACTCAAAAAAAGTTTAAATTATGCTTAGTTCTGATGTTATTAATACAATTTGATAGTTTGATACTTAAAGTGTGATGTCTAACACGGAACACAGTTTTTAACAAGTGAAAAGCAATGTGTTTATCATTAATAGTGATTATGCATAACCAACAACAGTAAAAATAGGTAATATCAATGAAAAACATGATTTTGCATTTGAGGAATACTGCAGTCTATAAATAGATACATGAAGAATTGAATATTACTTTTATCTCTTCTTACTGTCTAGTTAACAGAATGTTCAAATTGTAGAGGATAACTGAGAGGTTTTATGTATCTATTATATTCTTCTTACGGTAAGACTACTGAAAATAATTGTGTAAGTAACATGACTTCTTTGTGCAATTACTATTTTAATCAATAAAAATATATGACCGGTTTATGATGGTTTAAAATGTCTCAATGTTCCTCTCATTATGTAACAATATTTTTTAATATTATTAACTAATTTATTGCACATGAAATTTCTTTTTGATATTATAATTTTACATCTAAGAATATAGTATCATAAAACACTCTTTAACAATAGTAAACCGATTTGAAATAAATTGTATATGTAATGATTAGTTTATTTTGAAAGCAATCAACATTTTTAGATTAAACAGAATTAAATATGTAGGTATAAGTAACAAGTAATAATATAGTTTTTTTTTTGAAATAGGTATTTCAATTCTTATAGTACCTAAGGTTTACTAAAACTACTACATAATTGTGATGATGAATAAAAAATAGCTTTGATCCAACTTAATGAGAATCCAAAGCAATTTTTACTGTTTTGGTAGGCAAAAATTAGTATGTACTTGTTAATAAAATAGCATCTAGGAGAGCACAAATATAACAAAAAATATATTACTAAATCTATGGTAACAACTCATAAAAATACTTTGATTTATAAAATAACATGTAAAGAGAAAATATCAACATTTCCAAGTAGGCAATGTGCAAATCAAGTTTATGATACCTACAAGATGACAATTTTGGGATGTGGATATCTTATGAGCAAGTAGCAACTGCCTTTAAAGTACATACCACCTTCCCCTTAATATACAGTCTGTAGGTATATTAAGTCATCTATATTTATATTAATTTTAAAATTAATTCAAAACATTGATTAAATACTAAATATGTGTTATAATAGTAAAGACTAGAATATATTTTAATACTTACAGTTATTGGCACTAAATTGAATGTTAATGGCACAACTATAAAGAATACAATTATCACCATACATTTATCTAGGTTGCAAGTACCACTATAGTTACAATTCCAATTTTTGTCAAAGTCATTGATTAAAGAAGGTATACTAACTATACTAAATTATTATACAAAACAGTAAAAATGTGTTTAAATATAATTATACCTAATTTAGTTTTCTAGGAATAAGTGTTTTTGACTTATAGTTTAAAGCACATTCCATAAGTAAAACTGTGCAATATTTCAATCACAAAATTACATTAATATCACGTTCGAAGCTCCAATTCACTAACTGTTAGTCTTCTAAACAGTTCAGTACCTTGCACAGTTTTTACCTTAGAACATTTATAACACCTATAAGCTAGGCTGACTATTAATTACTTCATAACGAAATTGTAAATCATTAAAATCATGTAAGTACAAGTACAATGAAAATTGAATAGAAAGTGTCTAGTAAACATTATCTATTCATAAGCAAAGCAGGTACATATTTAAATCTAAAATTGACAAATTGATATAATCACTTAAAAAGACAATAACCAATGAACTCTAGGTAAACTAGGTTTTAAAGGAATTGAATTAATTTTTTTAAGTTTAATATCTACCGCAGTACATCAGTGCTGGATGGGTAGTGCCAATAACTGCATTTATGAATACTTATATATTACTAACTAGGTATTCAATAACAAATAGAACACCACTTTTAAGCACGACGAAACATTCATAGTTAAAATTGTAGAGAGACTTATTTTAGAGAAATGTGCTAATAATTCTAAATTTTCAAAATATCAGCATTTGTATAGATATAGGTAGGTACTTATATATTGTTTACATGTATCAGATCTTATGTTTCTGTTGAGATTTTATACAGATTCTTACAAATATTTGTTTATTCGTTGACATCTTCGATTGTGGCTGAGATCACAACTTCTTTACACTTGCTACAACCTCTAGCAATAAGCATTGGAAATTTGATCAGTGTCACAATATAGCCACAATATTATAACATTTGGATTGGACTATTATAGAGTAGGAAATAGCATTGAACTGCTTTTAATGTTAATTGCCTATAGTAATACATTATGAACTTAATAGATAATTCCTTGAGATTTATAAAGAATTCTAATAAAATTCGTGATGTCATAGCAGAATTACAAATTACTTTAAATCGAGCTATATATATCACTCCCCCATCGGATAGTATTTACTGGAAAGGTAATTTTTATTTATGAAATGTTACAATGGTAGTTATAACGTCGCCATTGCAAAGTGGTACCTTTTTCGGAACACTATCCTTTGATTGCATGGAGCGACTCTCAGTAGGGCGTAGTTAGGTGCGATGGAAATGAACTGCAGTCCATTTGTTGTAGCGTTTATGCCAAATTCGAGTTTCTTGATGTTGATGGGTTGCACGTCTACCTTCCGAATCTACACTTTGTGTTATACAGACATATGCGATAATGGCCACATCTTCACCTAGAAGTTGTACTCTTGGATTGAGAATAGTGGTGTTAGTTTTAATATTGTTAGGAGTGTTATCAATAAAGAATTTATAATACTCAACACCCTCTATTAAGTTTCCAAGTGAATCTGGGTCAAACGAAGTCACGTGTGGGTCACACAGTTTTGAATATGTCTCGTAATCACCATTATTGATTGCGTCTAAAAGTATTTCAGTTGCTTTGATGACTTCTGCACGACGCATTGAAGCATTACTGTCACCACGAGCCTTCCCGAATGAATCTGCCTTGGAAAGGCTATCTTCATCATGGCCATCTTTTGATATCACCGTGCACGCCCTGTCAACACCTTTTTTGTCTTTGTCTAAGTCTTCATCTTCTAAAGTAGTACTACTATCCGTAGATTCCTTGACTTGGGATCCATCTCCTTTTTTGTTCACCATGGATTTTCCTGAGAAGTTACGTGTAGCAAGCATTGTTGTTAAAATTGCACCTTTTAATTTACGTCGCGCATTAAACTTCTTCAAGCAATCAACAGTTTCTTGCCTATGCATAACAGAAGCCACACGTTCACGGTGGCAGATCCATGGGTGTTTCAGTGCCTCTGAAGCAGTTATTCTCTTACTAGGGTTAACAGTTAACATTTGGTTTATGAGGCTTTTTGCCTCTGGTGTGACCGTGTCCCATTCCGGAGAGGGGTAATCATAAGCACCAGCTTTAATTTGACCATATAGTCGGTGTTGATCTTCATCCCAAAATGGTGGGTATCCAACAAGCAGTATATATAATATTACGCCACACGCCCAAATATCTACGGGCTTTCCATACGGTTCTTTTTTCAAAACTTCGGGAGACAAATATCCCGGTGTACCCGCAAACCCGAACCATGCTTGTTGGTCACCTTGTACTTCAATGGCTAATCCAAAATCAGCGAGTTTTACAGCGGCTCCCTTTGCCTTACTGGCCAGTAAGAGATTTTCAGGTTTTAAGTCTCTATGGACTACGCCGTTGTGGTGACAATGATGAACTGATTCTAAAATTTGTTGAATGCAATGCGATGCATCGGCTTCTGAATAGAATTCCCGGGCTACAATATCTTCGAACAGCTCGCCGCCAGTCACTAAGTCAAACACCAAGTAATGAAAGTGTTCCTCTTGAATTGAATCATGAAGTCTTACAATATTAGGATGTTGTAGTTTTCGGCAAATTCTAGCCTCTCTTTCTAACTTTTGAAAGTCTCTGGCTGATAACTTTTTAGTGTTGATAATTTTGGCAGCAAATTCGTATCCTGTTGACTTCTGTACAGCCCGGCGCACAATTGAAAAAGCACCTTTTCCTAGTTCTTCTTTGAGTTCATAATTATCAGAAAAACGGGTGCTGACATTTTCGCGATTAGGATTTGCCATTTTTAGGGATGCTTTTGATGTTCGTGAATGGTAATCTTGAGCACAGTCTTCACTTAATAACTGCTCAGATAACTGTAACAATAAAAAGTAGAATTAATATCTATAATTATGCCAATAAGTGCGTATATATAACATAAATGAAAGCTGTTGCCCGTGTCTTAATTTTCAAATATAATAAATAAAATAAATCTATGAAAGTACTAATACCTATTTAACAAACACTTTGCGATTTTATAGAAAAATAGAATATTTGAAACCCCTTTTTTTTAAGTTTTACCAATATATATCAAAATACATTTATACGACAAAGGTAATTATTATATTTAATATAGGTAAGAACAAAAATATATTAAACATAGATTTGAACAAATTTCCTGCACAAAAAATTAATCACAAATATCTAAAAATAATTGTATGAAATAAGAAAATCTTCACATTAATTGACCATGTTATAGGTACCTATTAAATTATGAATAATTCTAAATAATGGAAAAGGAAATTGGATAAGATGTTCACATTAGATTTACATTCCCGAAGCTTTAATAGAAGAAAATATAGTCATCTTTGTAACAAGCACTCACTAATTTGGTCACTCAAGTCAACAACTGTATCATCCGAATATAAAACGCGATGATGCCTAGTTATCAAGATCACAAACATAGACTTCTAATATTAACACTACGGCACTGGGATGACATTTCGTTAGCGCAAAATAATCGATACACCATTGTCTCAACACATTCACCGAAATTCCGAAGACATTTTCTACCGAAACTGAATATTGAATGAGAAAATTTTATTCACGTCATGTAACAAATCCCAAGTTATAATTAATAAACTGGATTAAAAAGCGAATACAAATAAAAAATATGTATTATAAGGTATTCGGTGCGCAACTTTCGACGATATTCTTAGCAATACGAGCTCTCGATGTATTTTTAATAATTGGAACAAATCTTACAATATCTATGTGGGATTTATTAAATAACGCAATTGGGTTTTTTATAATGTTATTTACCTATTATGTGCACATTTTACACAATATTAACGAAGTGAAGATCGAAAAACTAAGGGCCTAGCCCTCCGCCACACTCTCCTGCTTCGGACACGAGCTACGGGGTCAAACTCATAGAGATTCGAGGTTGCCAGCGCAATAGTCCTTCGACGCGCTTTTCTTAGAAATGCTAAATCAAGCGATTCCGAGTTCAGAAAAAAATTAGAACCTATAATATGTTAAACGTAACGTTTTCTGAATCGTTTTCAAATGAATATTGGCGTTGAAAAGACGTATTTTGTTATTTTGTTTCAAACATTTTTATGCATGTTCACACTGAGCCGCACGTAAAATCGATATACTAGCGCAGCGCTGTGAACCAAAGAGAATACGGCCACGACACGAACGCCATCTTGTGACGTCTTTTCGTACTATTCTATTGCTGTTGTATTATTATTAGTGTGCGTAAATTAAGCATGCGACGTTTTTATTATTATTTTACACTGCTAGTAATGTTGTTTGTTTAATGTATTCATGGCGTGATATATAAGTATCATTTTATGGTTTTTCAACGAATCAAATGGTAATAAATTACTTACTAGGTTTTTAAGCTACTTTATTTTTGATAGTTTTATTTCATTTATTTAAATAATTACTCCAAATCAAGGCAAAATTAATTAACCTACATAACAACTTCAAGTCATATTATGATTTTAACCGAACTACCCGAGTGGAATTGAGAGTATGAATTAAAGATAAATTATGTTATATAATAGTTCCATATAGATTATTAGTAGGTATAAATAATTGAGAATTCATACCTTCCATTAATTTTTATTTTTAAATTCGAAAAACAATGAAGGGTTTTGCTTTGCATACATGTTCTTTCATACGCAAGTTTCAGATTCTGCGGGATGGATGCTAGCAAGACTTACGGCGAAGTATTCGGCGAATTCTTCAATCCCTAATCTAATCTATACATAGACAATTTAAAAATGAATTATGTAATAAAATTAAATGCCAATATATTTTGTTTTATTTTTCACTATAGACCAATAGGTGCTCACGTTATTTCACCATGCTCAACTGTGGATTGTGCAAATAGAATAATGTGTACTTCCCGGGTAACGAACACCAACCTCGGGGTTGACTATATCCCGCCGTTACCAATGTAGTAGGTACGGTCCTTTAATCTTGGCTTAAAATTTGAAATATAGTAACACGATATCGCCTCTAAATGATGAAGGAATCTAGAATTGTTTCTATTTTTTTATAAGTACGATTTGACAGTGCATCGATTTTTTTGGAATTCAACTTCATATAATTTAACTTTATTTTATAATACATGTCGTGTGCTATGGATGGATACTAAATGACTTATGTTCTATAACCTCTAGAGCAGAGTTCACAGTGAGTCTCAATTGCGTTCGTTCTTGAGCCTCGCTCGCAATTCTTTCCGGTTCTATTTGCCCCATCTGCAACTGTATGGTTTGCCTGGGACGGCCACGCTTCCGCTTTACTTGCGGGTTCCAATCAAGCGTCTGGTCGGGGATATAATTGGAATGCCTTCGGTGAATCCATTTCATTTTTTTCTAAATACTTTATGATTGAAGCAACATTTTTAGTTATGTAACTGTTGTATGTAGTATAAATAAATAAATCAGTGGCGCTACAACCTCTTTAGGTCTGGGCCTCAGATTTCTGAATCTGTTTCATGATCATTTTAAAATCTAATAGGCAAGTAGGTGATCAGCCTCCGGTGCCTGAGACACGCCGTCGACTATTTTGGGTCTAAGACATGTCGGTTTCCTCACGATGTTTTCCTTCACCGTTCGAGCGAATGTTAAATGCGCACATAGAAAGAACGTCCATTGGTGCACAGCCGGGATCGAACCTACGAACTCAGGGTAAGAGTCGCATGCTGAAGCCACTAAGCCAACACTGCTCTGTATGTAGTATAGTGATCCAAAATTGATAATCGATCCGAAACAAAAAGCAGTCTTTGCAGATTTTACGCCGCTCACCAATTGGTAACTGGGAGCTTGAGTAGCTTTTCATCTTTCCCACCATGTTCCAAGAAATTCCATATTGTCACTCCGGTTTTTCCCTATTCTGTTAAAAATAACGGTGTCTGGACTTTGGCTTGACCCATGTTTGACCTGATATTATATTGTTTGATTATTATGGCAATCAAGGTTTGTAATAATTTACCAAATACATTAAAAGTTCTTCCTACTAGTTTTAAAAATAGAATTTAGCAAAAAATATTATTCTACAAATGATTATTTGCGTGAAACATTATTATATTATTAATATTAATTTGATAATGTGATATTTTATCACTACAAATAATATAAGAATTGTAATTGATAGGACCCATAATGTATATAACTTCTATATCAAATTCCTTTTAAGACACATTTGCACGTCATTATGTGTGGTGAATATGCGAAAAAAAAAAAATATTATTATTATTATAGGGTAATCCTAATCGCAGTTTAACGCTACGCAGATAATGTTAAGCAGTACTAAATACGAACTTATGGTTTACTTTATGCTGTAACTTAATACATACAGACATATTTCATAAGTTTTGTAACTGAATATAGTTCTTTTTTATTATGGTATATAAAAAATCAGTGGCGCTACAACCTTTTTAGGTCTGGACCTTAGATTTCTGTATATGTTTCATAATCATTTGTCCATCTAATAGACAAGTAGGTGATCAGCCTCCACTGCCTGACACACGCCGTCGACTTTTTGGGTCTAAGGCAAGCCGGCTTCGGGCTACCTCACGATGTGTTCCTTCACCGTTCGAGCGAACGTTAAATGCGCACATAGAAAGAAAGTCCCAATGGACATGGCACAACCGGCGATCGTACATCAGGAATGAAAGACGCACGCTGAAGCCAACACTGCTATCATGATATGTATTATACAAAATATAATATGTGTTATATCTGTCTATAAGTTGAATGCAGACACAATAGTGTGAAAATTAAATAAATATATAATATTATGTTAATGTTACTTACTCTCCATAGATGATGCGTAACAATCTATAGAATACTAGTGGACCCCACAGACGTTGTCCTGCATGATATTTAAAGCGATTAGGATATTAAGCAAAGTATGAAAGTACCGACTGCAGTGCCATCTGCCGGGCTGATTTGTGAATCTAAACCATTTCCAGATCCCCTTGAACACACACAAAAAATTTCATCAAAATCGGTCCAGTCGTTTGAGAGAAGTTCAGTCACATACACACGCACACAAGAAATATATATATTAAGATTTACCGGGCGGGCAATAACCAGTTAGCCAATAAACTGAACTATAAATACTATGAAAGGAATATACAAATGGAAGGCGACATCTTGACTCGTATTTCGTTCCTATAAACATAAAATTCACATAAAGTAGAATTTATTTATGATTTAGGGTTAAATATTTATCCGACTAGCGAATGAGGTTAATGATTTTCAGTTCGAATATCTAGGCTTTTTTAATATGTAAACGACTGTGTGAACTGTATCTTTAAACTTGCTATCTGTTAGTATAATCTGTCAAAAATCCATTATTTCATAACGGTTCGGATGAAAGGGGCTTTGTGAACGGTTATTCACGAAAATCAAAACTGGTTGGGACCTTGCGCAATTGTAGGGGACTTAACGAGGGCTCGAAAAAGCCCTACCAAATTTTGCCGCTGCACAATGCACCCTCCGTGATATCCCCACGCGAGGTCTTATTATTACTCCTGATCCTGTCCCCACATTGTTCATATTATTTTTATATAGGCACTAGGTTGACGCGTTTCGTAAATCTCTACTCAAAAATAAAGTTTTCAAGTGCACGTCGACTGCGAAATTATTGCGCGAACGGGTCCAACATTTGTCACCTTATATTTGAAGGGAAATAAGGTTTCGTTGCGGTCGTCTCAAGTTGCTTTTCTCATGAGTGAACGTAAATTAATAACTTGGGAGTAATATGTGTGGTAGTGCAGAGCGAGGTTTGCGGCGTCCGCTCGGCTGTGTTGTGAACAAGTATATCGATCGGACAGCGTAGCTTTGTGCGCTGTGTAATTGGCGGGAAATATAACGTCGTTTATATGGTAAGATTTAATTATGTACGCATGAAATTAGTAAAATTCAGCCATTATAATGTCGGTTATTCGCTTTAGAATATTTATCAATTTTAATACATAATAATTAAGTCGTTTTATATAAGCAATTTCATTCAAGCATGCTTTCTTTTAAAGCACTCTTGCGCTGATTAAACAAAAATTAGCGATATATTTCGAAGTATAAAACTTTCAACAATATGTTCTCCGAATTATCCTAGAGTTGCGGTTTGATAAAACATTTTTTGTTCACAAAGCTTTTGCAAAGCGTAAGCTGTCGGCTGACACGCTTTGTAAGCATTTTGTTATTCAGCGTTGAATTTGTTTAAGGTGATAAAAGTGCATTTGAGTTTAATTTATCTTAAAATGGGTCACTATGACGCCATTTGGGAAATGGATGCTGACTTGTGACAGTGTGCGTGAATACACTTAAAAGCTCAAACGGCCGCTGAACGGGGGCCGCGTGATATTGGACGAGTTTGACGTCATCGACGGAGGAGGTACGTAACTTGATATGCTTAGGATGACAATAAATGGAGCAATACCTATCTTCATATTGACTATGTATTTTCAGCGCACTACTTTAATCTAGTGACAGCTTACGATCTACTATGAGATCTCTTGTATAGTTAGTTAAATAATGTTGTATGTAATTTAATTAAACAAATGTTAGCACGGTCATACTAAATCTGATCTAGTTTATTTTGTGATAATCTCAAACATATCTCTATGAATTGTACTATCTATATATGTATTTAGAGTCCACTAGCGGCGTTTATTTATTTGTATACATATATATATATATATATATATATATATATATATATATCTTATTTAAACATCACCGTAAAAACTTGAAAATATACACTACGTATTTTAGAAATGTTTTAAAATTAAGGTTAACTTATATGTAACTCGAACGAAGCCGCTATCAATACCTATTCGTTATTTGATACGTCGATAATGTGTGTTAATCACATTAATATTTCCAATTGAAGAGAATATTACAAACTCCCGCGATCGTTCGCGTGGCAACAAGAAAGCGTTAAAATGATGGTGAGTGGTGTAGGAAAGATTCACAATTCATACATAGCGGTAAGATAATATAGATTTTGTATGTCAAAAACGCATATTAACAATCCTAATATTGTTAACATCAATAAAACATAAAATTCATTTACCGCCATTTTCAAGGAATGAGAACTGACAATTGACTTATTGGATTTTGACAAACGCCTATTTCGCGCCATGTCCCGAGTCTGTCTAAGAGTATGAACGTAAATGACTTTGCTTGTATCTACAGATTATTCTTAACTTAATTCTGTGTATCGATCCAAATTTTTAAAATCCGTTGCATAGTTAGCAAGCCTACCATACATAGACTTACTTAGTTAATTGAAAGTAGGAGTTTAATAACCAACTTTGACTATCATTTCAAATCCCACGGGTTCGAAATTTGAAATTTTATTGTACTCATTACAGCTCCGACTAGGTCTAGTATTGAAGTAATCCGTCATCAAACAGGCGATTATCCCTTTATGCCTACCAAACCCAAACAATTTTTTAACTACTAAACAACGGAGTTTGTATTCGTTTTGGTAGTCTATAGCGTTATATGTATTTCTATACATAGACAAGTGGAGAAAAAAATCTCGTTATTTAGTTACGAGATGAAGATGTTACAGGCTAGTTGGCACGAAGGGCCAATATAAATGCTAATTCATACAACTATTATTTCGCTCTGTTGAGGACAGGTTCACTAATATGAACAAGGTTCTGTACAGTTTCATATTAATACACTGAAAGTGAATTAGTATTTTTAAAAGAAAATCGCTTGATCGTGATTGGCTCGCTTTTGACCCGACACGACGCAAGCCGTCGTTTCGATTTTCAAAATCATATTCTCACTGTACATGAACCTTTGCCGCGTCGCTACAAATGCAATTTATTAAGAGAATATCGATTCTGAAACAGGGTCTGTGGACTACGCTCTACGATCTATTGCTTTTATTTTACTTTTATATATGTAGTAGTATGTCAAATTGTGTATTTTATCAACAAATATTCAATTAAATTTAATGAATACCGAAGCCTATTTTACTGTAATGGATAAAGGTGAAAAGGATTGCTTGAGAGGTGGATTTTTGTTTTTTCCATAATTAAAATATTTTTTAATGCTTATTATACTTTACTAGCTTAATGGTTCAGCTCGCGACCTAAATTTTTTTCTTAATACGTGGGAAAGAAAACATTGTTAGGAAAGCGGCATGTGAGACCTAACCAGAGTTTCTTAGGGCCTTCTACGAGTAGGTACGCCTATAATATATAGCGAATATTTTATAGATGAGAATTGAGGCTGGTTGATACTGGACACCGATGTCTCCGGTTACACGCAATCCTTGTGACTGCAACATCTGATTTTCATTGAAACATTCACATGAATGCAACTTGTATTACTGTTACAAACGCAATGCTAAAGTCCAGTTAATATGGGTTTATGAAATTGGTATTACGTTCATATTAAAACTTTTAATAGCGATTATATTCTCTCTGTTTAACTCGACCACTATTTAACATTACGATCTAGCCTAACTTAAGACTAATTATAAAAAAACAATGATGCTACAACCTTTTTAGGTCTGGGCCTCAGATTTCTTTCATATCTGTTTCATGATCATTTGGTAATCTAATAGGCAAGTAGGTGATCAGCCTTCTGTGCCTGACACACGCCGTTGACTTTTTGGGTCCAGCCGGTTTCCTCACGATGTTTTCCTTCACTGTTAGAGCGAATGTTAAATGCGTACATAGAAAGAAAGTCCATTGGCGCATAGCCGGGCATCAAACCTACGACCTCAGGGATGAGAGTCGCACGCTGAAGCCACTAGGGCAGTACTGCTCCAACTTAAGACTAATAAGTAATTTAAAACTAATTTTTTACTATAAAGGGTATTTAATATAAGAAAGTGTCCAATAACACTACTTACATTCTTTATTAAGGGGAATGCACACTGTTCTTGTGTGTAATTTTTTCCACTTACCACATGTTTGATAGGAGGAAGGTAGACTTGTTTCTATATCTTCATCAATGAGCTACATACATTGATAAATAACTATTTGATTTTTTTATTTGGAGGGAAAACGTGGGCGTAGCCGATCTCCAACGCGTTGGACCGATTTAATTAGAGCCACTGGTTCCACTCTGCAACAGTGCTGTCGTGATGCGGAGGTTAGACGAAGCAATGACGTGGACCATGATCACTGAAATTATTTAGTGAGCCTACAGAAATATTGTAATATTGCCGTCTATTGCCGCAAAGTCTATATTTATAATATTCCGGTGGGTTTTAACAAAATACCGATTGCTTCTTTGTTTCCCCATCTGTCTTATTTGGAGTTTTATTATTTACAACCGTATTCCCGGAGCTTTCAATAACGATTCAATATTGAGTTTCCGTACCACGTTATTCCATGTTTGCGACATCAAAAGAACTTCATCGAATTTGAGTTCCGTAAGGTCTTTGTTACACTTTGCCAATTATAATGTCAATATTCAAACCGATTCCATTGAGGTTTTACAGAATAAGAACCCAGTAGATCTTCAAAAAATATCCTGTATCAGTCTGGATCACCGGTGATGATAGACAAGACTCGAGAAAGTATGATTTCGAGGTAGTTCTCGTGGACTGCCGGCTCTCTGATTAGTTTCAAGTTGAGTCATACCTAAAGTGACTATATTCTTTGACTCAAAATGGACATTGGTTTAATTTAGGTCAAATAATAAGTATCTAGTCAATGAAAAAATAACACTTTTTTTAAAGTTATTTATTTAGAAAAAGTTAGTTGGCTAAAATATAAGTACCTACCCAAAATGTTTAGTTATATTTATCACAAGAACAAATTTGTTTTAATATACGACGATTTCAAATAAGAATGAAACTCTTGACAATTTTTTTTTATATTATGTCGCTATTATCGCGTGGTCTCTGAAAACGGGACAATTTTGCGTCCCACAGTTCATTTTGGTGACTGGTAATTGGAAAAAGGGACAGTCCCGTTAAAAACGGGACGTCTGGTCACGTTAGTCATACCCCTCTGGGGATCATATTTTCACGTCGGTTAACAAAAACGCAACTATGACCCCACCCCAGCTTTAACATTTCAATTCATACAAAAGTCGGTTTACAGGTCAGCTTTCGTCCAAGTATTGTTTGCTTTCTTTGACCAGGCTATGCTCGCTTACATTCCTGCAACCTACCATCTTTTAGTAGTAGGCAAACATCGATCACGTGTCAGGCACACACTGTTCCGCTGACGGCGTATCAATGCCAGGCGCAGAAGTGTCTCAGCCTTATGCCCCATTGGGTAGAACCAGAAAGATAATATAAAGAACAAATGCGTTGCTATGTTGTTAGACATGATTGCGGGTAAATTGAAGGAACGAATGATATGACATATTAGAATTTATAAGCTCTGTCGTTCACAATATTATTTCCTTTGTGAGACGAGGGAAAATTTCATAATTGAAAACATGAGGACAAGAAATTACTAAGTAAAATATGTTCATGGTTTTATATACACATTGACATATAATCTGCAAGATTGTATTGTAATATCGTATTTTATTTCCGCGAAGCATTCATTGGGTACAAAACACGTGTTACCTGGACGTGTTAGCCTGTACAATTAAAGAAAATGAACTGTTGCGGAGTCAAATCTTTAGTCTAAATTACATCCCAAATGAACACAGAACCATATAGATCTCGATTTTTGTGTCGGCGTAATGGAGAACTTAATAATATCTAATAATAATAATATCTAATAATAATAATTTATTTGCAAAAATATGGTACAAAAAATCTAAAGGTCACATATTCTGCCACACATAATGGCGTGCAAATTTGTCTTAAAAATAATTTTACATAGAAGTTACATACATTATGAGTCATATCATTATATTATTTGTAGTGATAAAATATGACATTATTAAAATATATTATTACGTTAACAAATTAATATTAATTATAACGTTTCAACGCAAATGAAAAATATTAGATTTTTTTTTCCAAAAGTACATTAAGTCGATTATAAACTCAAGTAGGAAGATCTTTTAATGTTTTTGGTAAATTATTATAAACCTTGATTTCCATACAAAAGATGTTTTTGCTATACAATTCCAGATAAATTTTTGGGACAGCCAATTCCTCCCCATGTCTACTACTTCGACAGTTGTTTATACCCGTTTACTTAGAAATATTTATGTTTTTGTGAACGAATAAGGACATTTCTAAAATATACACACAGGGAACTTCTTAAACAAGGCTACACAACTATCAAGATAGTTTGCTCCACAAATTGCTTCTGATACAATTTTTTTGAGACTTAAATACCCTATTTTCTTGGCCTGAATTTCCCCAAACTATAATTCCATATCTAAGTAGAGATAAATATCTTAGCCATTACTATAACAAACGCGTAATCGTAAAAGTAATGCCTAACGTTCTTTCTACTGTAGTTCTCTTTGTCTTAGACAAAAATGTGGATTTTCTTAGAGTTAGAAAAAAACCTTTGTTTTGATTATTGAATACCTTTTTCCATACCCTTGTTCTTATTGAATTAAATGTCTTGATGAAGTATAATTAACAATTTTTTCATAATTTTTATCCTCAATCCTTAGAGGCACTTTTAGCTGTTATAACCGTTGAAAAAATTAGCATTCACGGAATTAATTTTCCCAATTTTACATTTGAATTTAATTGAAGTTAAATGCTCTGACATTCACGTGACTTTCGCCGAGTGCTCTATAAGTTCCAATAGCGATAGCCAGTTTGATATAGTTCACTCAATATTGGATGTCGCCAACTTTGGATTGAACATATATAATGTTTATTGGAAGTTACCGGCGGTTGTAAAGCAAAATAATACTTTAGTACGCCCTTTTCAAATATATTAAACATTAATCTTCATAATTCTCTTACATTTCTCTTGTTTCTAATGAATTAACGTAAAATTCTAAACGATTTTTACTTTGTAATGGTCCTTCAATATTGACATCACATGATTCTGTCATTCTTTTATTGACATTTGATTCAGGAGATGCCGAACTTCAAAGACTCCGAAGGGGGCGTGACCCCCTCGTAGCCCAGTGAAATGTTATTAGAAAAATGGATGAGACGTCCAAAATGTACTACGAAATATACCTACGTTTCTCAAACGTAAATTCACTCAATAAATTTATCTAGTCTTCGTAATGACTTTCGTCGATTTAAATACATACCTTTAGACAATTGTTCGTCATCATTCTTAAAATCGATTTCGAAGTGAATTTTTCAACACCTATATCGTTTTAAACTACGATATAAAAACGGTTAAACTCATTACTCATAAATTCTCTTTGATGTTCCCTCTGAAAACCTTTACAAGCCGTAAATAGCCCCGATCGTTATTATCGGAGTATATTTTTTAGAATGAATTTGTTTAGGTTGATATAGAATTCATCATACCGTCTACTTTAGTAGCTTTACATTAATACATAATATTATATAAAGATACAGCAGACGGGCGTTTCAGTCATGTGTTGTGGACTTGAAACCTTACGTTTTTCATCAACATTGTTTCTGCGCTTGTAGAAAAGTCAGGCCGATTTTAATAAAGTTTTTTAGTTCAATTTTATAACATCACGCAAAACTACTTAATTATGGACTTGACAATTCATAATACATTTCACACTACAGAAATATAACTAGTAAAATCTCCGCATTAAAGGGCGGACGGAAATCGCGTTATACAGTTATACACGTTTTATAGGGGTATTGCGTTATAGGGGGGATTACTGTACTTAGCCATAAAATAATGATAAATAAAACATCTATTCGTAAACATACGAATCTTGTTAATAGCAGTAATGTGATAACTAAACCTCACTGATTTGTTAAGAGATTTAATCATAGTGATTTCCGACGTAATTGATTTTCCGTGATAAATGTGAGCACATTCTGCTTTTCCTTATGAGTTAGGAAGCTGGGCGGGATTAATCTTCGCTGAGAAGGATTAGATGATGTGTCATTAGGAAAGCCGATCTCGGAACTACTAACTTAATACTTATAATGTGAGATTGTAACTTTAATCAAAGTTTAACACAATCGAATCTCGAAAATACTATATGAACTACCGGCTAGTCCCGGCCTCGCACGGGTGGATATTTATTTTTTAAACATTTTGGCGTAAACTTACCGTAAATGCAGGACATACATACATTTATTTAGGTAGAGGTTAAATAACTTCTTTAATTTCTATTAAATTTTAAAATGTTTTAAAGTAGTTATAGTGACATAACTACAATAGACACATGCTATTGCGACATTTTTTTTTAGATTATGAAATGTTCTTTATTATTTCCTTCTTATCTCTTTCCTTTCTTCGATTGTCCATTGGTTTAGTATGAATAACCTTCTACTTAATGCAAAAAAGACAAAATGCATTAAATTTTGTGCAAAAAATGCAAGGGTTATGGATACTAGACCAATTATAAACGGCGAGGAATTGAATCTGGATGATACAACTGTATTTCTCGGAATCACCATGAATTCAAAACTTCAGTGGTCCCCTCATATTAACGGATTGGCGAAGAGACTTAGTTCTGCAGCCTACGCGGTTAAAAAAATTCGCTCACTAACTGATGTCGATACAGCTAGACTTGTTTATTTTAGTTACTTTCATAGCTTAATGACTTATTATTATGGGGTCATGCTGCTGATGTCGAAACTATTTTCATCCTGCAGAAGAGGGCTATTCGTGCAATTTATAATTTAAAATGTAGGGAATCTCTTAGAGATAAATTCAAGGAAATTAATATACTTACCTTTCCCTCGCAATATATTTATGAAAATATTATGTATGTATACAAAAATAGTGATAAGTTTACTAGAATAGAACATACGCACAATGTTAATACACGGAACAAACGCAGGCTGCAATTTCCCCGTACTAGACTATCTAAAGTTAGTAATTCTTTTTTGGGGAAAGGGATACTCTTCTTTAATAAAATCCCAGAGGCTCTTTTATCACTGCCTTTCAATAAATTTAAGAAATGTATTAAAGAAAAGCTGTGTAAAAAGGCTTACTATAAAGTCAACGATTATCTAGTTGATAAAAGGGCCTGGGACTAGTGCTAGACAGGCTACTTCTAATTAATTTGCGATATTTGTTTTAAATAAGTGTTGTTTGATGATTTGCTGTTTTAAAAGAGTACCGAGAGATTTTTACGCCGGCTTTTTCTCTCGGCCTACACCCTCTGTCTTCTTTGCCGATGAGTAGGGATGCCTTCAAATTTAATGACGTGGAATAAGTGATACATGTATCTTATGTTCCATAATAAACATATTTTTATTTTTTTATTTTATTTATTTGTTGAACATTTTTGTGTTCTATCAACAATAGTTTTCGCAGCAAATGCGATGAAAGATATTTCAGTATCTTTCTCATATTGTCACTATTCAATCATACATTTTTAATCCATCTTATTTTCTATTCGCCCTACTTATTAGATAGAAAAAATATACAAAATTATCGCATTATTCTCTGTCCGACTTTTAGAAGAGCCATTTGCGATCTGGAGCTCGAGACATCCCAGGATGGGCTATGTTGCTCGAGCATAGAACGCAGTTGGAAAATATCTGGCACAGAATTGTCAAAAATGTTAGTAAGGTGACGATTCGACTAAACATTATAGCTCATACTAAAACTATACTTTATAAACAGTTTAAATTAGGTATAAGCTCAGTTATTATTTTTTTTGCCATGTAGTGCGTTTCTTTCTTTTTAATAAAGGTCTACGCGATATACTTGTGTATTAATAATAATTGTGTAACTGACAAAAAATTAAAATAACTTATTATTATGGCATTATGTTAATGTTCTTATTATATGACATTATGAAAATTAATATGACATTTGCATGCTTGTTTGGGCGGTGTTCTTCAATCTGAATACCACTGTTTCTTTCTGCAAATAAACGATTTATTAATTAATTAAAATCTATAATAAAGTCAACAACTCACTATAGTTCTTATTAGTTATTCCGAGACATGCCAAAACGTATTTTTTTCTATAAATATTTTATTGTATCTTATACATATACATAACCTAATATATATATTATAACTCTGCCAACGCGTGATCTAAATAACGCCTTGAGGCGACTGAAGTCTTCTGAGAGATCTGAGTTAGTGAGTTCTAAGGCAAACATTAACATAACTGTATAACAATATTTAGGGATCCTTTTGGGTACTTTCATTTTTAATATCATGGTATATTGCATTGGCAATGTCCCGAAGAACCTTGTTCTGAAACCATTATGTCTTCACTGTCAAGAACTACTCTTAGCTCTTGTTGGTGTTTAAGAAGGCCATTTGCGTTCCAGGCCATAATTTTAAGAATGTTGATCATTTTTGAAATGATTATTAAAAAAATTCAGCCACAACAGGACTGTCGTGTTGAATGTCGTTAAAGCAAACATTAGAATTCAATTACACCCTCATTTATACAATTGTATTTCTAACATGAATACGTAATTGTCACGTACCCAACTTTCATTTAAGAAAATGTTTTGAATTTCCAACGAGTTTTTCTTAAGTAAATAGAATGGGTGTGGCAGAGTTCGTGTCTTATCTTTGCCGACATACTTTCACTTTGGGTGAATTTAAAATGATTCCCTAGGGTGCCAACTTATATACAACATTTTATATAGTTTTTGAATTATTTCTTAAAATAACATATTTCATAATAAAACATACACGAGGTGTATATTTTCTTTTTATAATTTTTTTTTGGCTAGTAGTATATACACGACAACTGTGGGTGGTGAAGATCCTTAGGTAGAATGCCGAGGGCCCATCTTAAGGGCGTGTGAAGGGCTGAGATGTTTTTAGTGGGTGGGGTCTGCAATAGCAGAGCGCTTTGAGCCTAGCCCCATAGTCCCCACAGCTCCACATGGCGCGGGCCAGCATAAGCGCATTTTCACCTCAAAGGTCTGGCTGGTTAGGCCTTGACGTACATACCTGGACCAAGCCAGGAGGTACTAGAGAAGGGACAAGTTAAAACTACCCATAACCGAAGAGCATATATGGTGAATGTCATGAAAGTGGATAAACCGAGATAGATATGTCAGTACCGCTGCAAGAGGAGATCCGTGGTCTCTGTCTACCCATTCAATTAAAAGGCGTGATGGTGATAAATTCAAGGAAATTAATATACTTGCCTTTCCCTCGCAATATATTTATAAAAATATATTATGTATGTATACGAAAATAGTGATAAGTTTACTAGAATAGAACATACGCATAATGTTCATACTCGGAAGGAATCTGCAATTTCCCCGTACTAGACTATCTAAAGTTAGTAATTCTTTTTTGGGAAAAGGGATACTTTTCTTTAATAAAATCCCAGAGGCTCTTTTAATAAATTTAAGAAATGTATTAAAGGAAAGCTGTGTAAAAAGGCTTACTACAAAGTTAACGATTATCTAGTTGATAAAAGGGCCTGGGACTAGTGCTAGACAGGCTACTTCTAATTAATTTGCAATATTTGTTTTAAAATAAGTGTTGTTTGCCATAGTCATTTCGTATGATGATTTTCTATTTTAAAAGAGTACCGAGAGTTTTTGCTCCGGCTTTTTCTCTCGGCCTACACCCTCTGTCTTCTTTGCCGATTAGTAGCGATGTCTACCGATTCAAATTTAATGACGTGGAATAAGTGATACCTGTATTTTATGTTCCATAATAAACATATTTTATTTTTATAAATAAATGTTGTTCATCCCTTTTTATAGGTAAATAAGGCGAGTAAAATTCACAGTTGTCTATATACTTTGTTGACATATAATACACTTAGACTCTGAGGGTGACATTCAAAAACGCGACAGCGTGAACTGACGTACCTATGTCAAAATCCAATATATTTGTGGTGCGACTTTCATTTCTATATTCAGACTTAGCTAAGCCTTCTTTCTGAATCGTACCAAGAATCTAAAAGTCAGTCTTCTGTGCTTGACGCGTCGTTCTCTTCGAGCTGTTAGGTCTTAATTTATACTTACGATTTATTTACCGGTTTAATCAATTAAAAGTCATTTGTAAATTTCGAGTGACGAGCTCTGGGTCGCAATCCCATGCTCAAGAATCTAACGATATTTAAATTATTAGTACTAAAACTAAAATAATTATACCGTTGACTAGGGTAATACACTAAAATTTAAATTTACATTGACTTCAATCTTTAATCATGCCAATTGTGAGGAATTCGGAAAGTGATTACATTTTAATACGGAACGTCAGATTGCAAGGGACAATCGACCCACCGAAATTGCCACTTAACTGGTTTCCATATTCTCTCCAATTTCGACTTAAGGATAGGGATTTAGGCGGATACGGGTGCTCCCGTTTGATCATTCCTGACTTTCGATCTTCATTTTTGCGAATCATAAAGTACTGACGTATTTTTAATACACGTAAACGTATACGTTACATTCGTTAAATATAGGTTTTCACGTTTGTTTATTCGTAAAGTGATACAAGTATGAAAATGACAACGCACTATACTTTTTAGGTTGTACGTTTGAATTAAAACGTAATGAAAATATAATATTACCAATTCATTTGTAGGGATGTATCTTATCTAGGAATTACCACGAACCACAAGTTACCTAACCTTAGATATGGAATATTGATAAAATCAGTGCGCTATCACCTATTAGGTGTAGCCTTACGTATACGTTTTGTTTTTCTTAATTAGCAAGAAGATGGCCAGCTTTATGTGCCTCAACACGCCATCGACTTTTAGGTATAGGCCGGCTTCCTCTCGATGTTGTCCTTCATACAGGCGAGTGCTAAATGCACACATGGAAAGTCTTATATATAATAGCCAGCAATAGTTAAGTCCGAAGTTAGAATAATAACAGTAGTATGAATATATTGAGATCGTAGACTCGGTAAGGGTGCTTGTGAGACGGTTTCACTTAATACAGAACCTTACTTTCCTTTATTCCTTTCATGTTTGTCCTATGAAGAATAAGTTTTTTTAATACATTGTCTCTTGCCTGAGACATCATGGAACATTACGATTTAGCCTAATTAAAAAAAGTAATTAAAGTCTACCAAATTGACTAATAAGAGTAACATAAGAAAGTGTCCAATAACAGTACTTAGTCTTTATGAAGGGTGACTCTGTTGTTCTGTTCTATTTTTTCACTTACCAATGTTTAGCACTTAAGATTAACGTGCACTAACACGAAGAATTAGTTAACGTGAAAAATACAACTTTATATGACTATCGGTCTCAGAATATTCAAGAAATCATATTCAACGAAGAGCGATTCGAATCGTCGACGACCAGTCGCTTTTCGACGGCTTGTTCCCTTGGCGTTGCGTAGAGATGTGGGGTCTCTTTGCATCTCCTACCGTATTTACCATGGACAGTGTTCAGAGGAGTTGTCGAAACTCAGCTGCTCCAACAGCTGAGTTTCATCATCGGACGTCAAGGCAGAATACAAAACACCATCCGTATCACCTCGACGTCCGTCGTTCCACAACTGAGCGTTTCTTAAGCGCGCATCACCACTATTTGGAACCAGCTGGCCACTGAAGTATTTCCGAACGAATTCCACTTAGGATGCTTCAAGAAAAGGCAAATTCTTAAAAGCACTTGCGAGCCTTCTGGAAATGTGATGGCGGCGGCGGTATCACTTAACATCAGGTGAGCTTCCGTTGCCTCCTGTTACATATAAAAATAGATATCACCTCAGGTGTCTAAGGCCAGAACGTGGCTCTTAGTCTGTACCTTCCAATAGCAAAACCAATCTCAATAGTGAGTTTTTGTTCCGCGATTCCAAGGTTGCAACATCAGCGCTCATTAAGAGAACTATATTGAACTTGCATACAAAATCGTCGGTCACTATTGGAAGTTACAAGAGATTTTTGAATTTTCAAATGGCAGGAATAATTGGAACGGAATTAGGAATGAGAATCTTTCTATACTGTGTATGCAATACTGTAATAACACCTTAAAATAACACAGAACGAGCGGAAAAACAAAAACATTTAAGTGTCGAAATAAAAATAGCGTGCATTATTTTAAATTTATATTTATTAAGCATATAAATGTTAGTTTCATCATGTTAATTGAGCTCAAAGCTGAGTGCTTTCTAGATGCTAGCACTCAGAATTTTACATCGTAAAGTCTTTTATTTAGTGTACATTTAAATGGGGTAGTTGCGGATTAAAATATGGAAAATTGTAATAAAGAGACCATATAGGTATATTTATTTATTATTATTGAGCCTTTATTGCTGACACCCAGTATAATATATTAAACATACATAATAAAACTTAATCTAATTCATCATATGTCCCATCTTTAGTAATCAGCGTGTCCTGTGACACATAGGCCTCTTCCAGCTGCTTCCATTATTTTCTATTGTTGGCTCTTCTTGTCCAAGTTGTGCCTGCTATTCTATTTATATCGTCTGCCCATCTCTTGCTCTGTCTTCCTCTTTTCCATTTTCCATCGCGTGGTTGCAAATATGTATGCCTAATATAAATCAAGTTTTTATTAGTATTACAACAGTATTTATTGATCCATCAATTGGTCTAACAATGGCTGTAACTATTTATTGGGTCAGCGAAGCTGATTGAATCTAATTCTTTTTTTTAATAGAAGTAATTTTATCCTGACCGCCCTCATTCAACTATGTATTAAAAATTAGACATATTAAGGTTTTACACGACTTTTAGTTTTATTAGATATAACATTAATACTAGATTTTTGTATAACTATGTAATAATTAATTGTGTAGTATTTACAATATTCTTGAACATGGTATAATAATAATTAAAATATATAATTATTTATACAAATAAATACACAATTAAAACAACGGAAAACGTTTGGCCCCTGTGGCAGTGTACCTTTTGCTGGCAGCATTTCCTCGCTTTATTGCGGTGCGTTGAGCGAGGAAAGCACCAGCTTTTTATTTATATTCCTTTTATTTAAACATGCACCACATGTAGTAAAGAAAAAACATTCTAGGCATTAGCAATAGATCAATTTGGTCACTACCATATTTTGTTAATCATTATTATAATTAATTATTTTAAAAATATTCGTCGAATTGTTAACCCATTTTTTTTGAGATTTAAAATTAAAAAAAACAGAGATAGAAAATAAAAAATTGCAATTAGTTAATAACATGAATTTATATTAGCAAAATTTAAAATACTTACAAAATTAACTAGATACATGACTAGTAAAAACTAAAAATATATAATTAATTAATAAATGGCACATGGTTTAATCAACGGACAATTGTATTACAAAACGATTTTCCTTAATAAAGTCTAATCTTTTCAACTAAAGTACTCTTCTGCCGCCAGATCCAGATCCAGACAGCGGGTAATAGGGTATTGCCATTATATATTATATTAAAGAAACAAAATCATAAATCTAATATTTATAGATTCCAGAAACTCATTATGTTCTGCCACGGCCGCCGTTCGCGCAAGGCAGCGTTATATTCACATCTGACATTTCGTTTCATTTATTTTCGCAATAAAGCTATTTTCTAAGGCAGTTTAGAGTTCTATTAAATAAAGAAATTACTTACGCCCAGCTATTGACTAAATACAAATCGATAATTATTTCGCTTAAAGAGTTATATAATGATATTTTAAATGTATTTCAGACTTAAATTCAAGAAAAACTCTTCTGCGGTTTAGCCTTGCGAGCCTTCTGGCAATGTGAGTGTCCATGGGCGGCGTAACACTTAACATCAGATGAGCCTCCTACTCGTTTGCCTCCTATTACATAAAAAACTTATTTTTTTTTAACTATACATATTTATTATCATATCACTAATATTTTAACATACACATATGCGTAGTATTGTCTTTTATTAACATAACTTAAACACGTTTAAAAAAAACGCGGTGACGCGACCACGCACGCTGTAAAGCACGCGACCACGCACGCTGTAAAGCACGCGAAAGTCGGAATTTTTTTAATTATGTAAAATAATTATAAGTTTGTAATAATACATAACTTCAGTCCGGTAAAAAAGTGTTTTCTTTAAATACGCATATGCGACTAAGCGAAATATAGGATGTCTGGTTATGGGACTTTAAATAATTACCACTCAAACGTTCCGTTTTATAGGTAATAAAAGCGTATGGAATAAATGGGGCGTGGTCTTAAGCAGACAGTTTGACGCCATACACGTCGTTTGCTTATTGATGACTACTAAAACTTTATTAACTACTACTTACTGTAGTTTATTAATTTCTCGTATTAACATTTATGCCCTATAAAATCTGAAATGTGTTGGATGAAACCAATTAAACATGCCGTGGATAACGTGTTCTATATTCGAGTTAGCGAATAACTTAACTTGGTCCGTGGGGTACTAGCGCTTTAAGACGTTTTAAAGAAATATCAAAAAGGTTAGTAGACATCACAGGAGACCGAAGATCTGGCAGTTACCTCGGACAAAGAATTAGTCTAGCGATTCAAAGGGGTAACGCTGCCAGTATCTTCGGAACCTTGCCTAAAGCGACTCCTTTTAATAATATTATTTAGTTTATGTTAAGGTTAGTTATTTATTTCAATGTATAATGTATAAATTCAAATTCAAAATTCAAAAATCATTTATTCACGTAGGTAACACAATGTACACTTGTGATTCGTCATTAAAGAAATAAATATTAATGCTTCTAATTTTACATTTACTGCCAGTTCTCAAATCAAGGGCGTAGAACGGAAGAGAAGAACTGGCAATAAACTCTCCGCCACTCTTTTTAATCGCCATGTTTTTTTTTTTTTTACACAACGTTTGTAAGGAGCTGCAACCATTACACCATTACACCATGTTCCACATGACATTTTAAGTAATTAATAATAATAACATAAATAAAAACAAAGACTTGTCCCCTATCAGCAGGAGGCATGGTGAAATAGGAGCACGCACTTACATTCTCGTGGGAACAACACGCAAACACATAGTCGAAATAATTAACATCACCGCATACACGAATTCAAGTACGACCAGTCACCACAAGTAGCACCCGTTCACGAGTATGACGCATGGCCAGCCATCGGCCCCCTCGCCATATTTTAGGGAGAGAGACAACCCGACGCATGGACGCCGCCACAAGCAATGACATTTAAGCGAGCATGACGATCCTTGAAATGTGGACTTGGCTACATAAGAAAATAATAATAATACTGAAATAATTCGATACCACATGGATCACGGTTTGTTCCCACTTTACATTAAAACAGTCGTGGATGTTGACGATCGCCCCAGAGTCTGGAAATGCAGCCGAGAGATTCAGTCGTGTTACCTATAATATATACTGGAGCAACTCATATCCAAGCACTAGGATCGTTTAAATATTCATTTATATTATAATAAGCCTTAGCAAGCAGTTTTACTTTAATGTACGATTTAAATTTATTTATTGACAACGCTTGTATCTCACTAGGGATTTTGTTGAAATAACGTATACTATTGCCTTGGAAAGAATTACTCGTTTTATGCAGCCTTCTGGTTGGTGCGCTAATTTTGTCTTTATTACGAGTACGATAATTATGGAAGCTACTATTCTTTTTAAAGATATCTATATTTTTCCGCACATACAAAATATTCTCATAAATGTATTGACTTGCCAGAGTCAAAATATGTAATTCCTTAAATTTGCTTCGGACCGACTCCCGTGGGGACAACCCACAGATCGCTCTTATAGCCCGCTTTTGCACTACAAATATCGATTTAATGTCAGCTGCATTACCCCACAAAATAACACCATATGACATTATACTATGAAAATAGCTGAAATAAACAAGCTTTGCTGTGTTCTCATCCGTAAGATCGCGTATCTTTTTTACTGCGAACGCTGCGGAACTTAGCCTATTCGAAAGACCTTCTATGTGTCGGCCCCACTGGAGTTTACTATCTAAAGTAATTCCCAAGAACACCGCATTATCAACAAAGTCTATTTCCTCGTCTTTAATTACTATTTGAGAATGACTACTTTTTACATTTGTAGTTACAAATTTAACACATTTTGTCTTCTTTTCGTTTAACTTAAGATTATTTGTATTAAACCAGTGAACTACACTGGAGATGGCACTGTTTACGTTATCAAGTGATGGATTTTGTCGTTTCACTTTAAATAAAAGCGAAGTGTCATCAGCAAACAGTACTATCTCGTGAAGCTCCTTTACAAGAAATGGCGGGTCATTTATATAGACGAGGAATAAGAAGGGACCAAGTATGGAGCCTTGCGGTACTCCCATAGTAACAGAGGATCCCTGTGATATAGCTCCATTTACATTTACCTTTTGAATTCTATCGCTCAGGTATGATTCCACAAGATTTAGCGCTTTTTCGTCAATGCCATAGTGTTGAAGTTTCTTGATTAGGATTTCGTGATGGACACAGTCAAAAGCCTTTGATAAGTCGCAAAAAACTCCAATGGCATCATGAGAATTTTCCCAAGCATTTTAAATCTCGGAAATTAATTGAATGCCAGCATCTGCTGTGGAGCGACCTCTTGTAAAACCATACTGCTGGCTATGCATAATTTTATTATTATTAAAATGTATCAATAATTGTTCAAGAATGATTTTTTCAAAGATTTTACTCAAAACCGGCAGCACAGATATGGGTCTAAAATTTGTGGGGTCCGAAGTGCTGCCCGTTTTGAATAACGGTGTGATTTTACTTATCTTCATCTGGTCTGGAAAGACTCCACAATCTATACATTCATTAAATATTATAGCCAACTCTGAACTGATAGTATTGATTACTGATTGTAAAATGAAAACAGATACACCCCAAAGATCTTTATTTTTTTTTTATTTTTAGCAGTTTAAATGTTTTTATAATGTCATTGCAGCTAATGCGGCTAAATACAAACTTATGATTGCATACAGGAACATTCTTTTTCAATAATAAAAGGGCGGCTGATGGTGAAGAATTCAAAACGCTGGTTGTATTTAAAGGAATGTTAGTAAAAAACTCTTCAAATGCAGAGGCTACTTCGAGGTCGGAACTAATTACTTTGCCGTTTATGTTCACTTTAAATTTATTAAATATACTTAACTTATTATTATGACATTATGTTAGTGTGCTTATTATATGACACTAGCAGCCCGGCCAAGCGTTATATTACATAGTAGTAACCTATTCAAGCGAAACGGTAGGAGAACACCAGTCATGGGGACCACCATGCTTTTTTGGTGGTTATGCCATTAAATTGTAGCTTATGTGAAACGTTGGTACTTTCAACACAGCGCAATCTGTTAGAATTGTGACTATCAGATAATAAACAAATATTTGCAATAAAATAATATTGTGAGTATAAATTGAGATGTAAGCTATTCTATCTTTTAAGGTAGATCAAACTACACACGGTGTGCAAATTTGATTGAAATCGGTTCGGTAGTTTAGGAGTCCATAGCGGACAAACAACGTGACACGTAATTTATATATATTAATATTATAAAAATTAATATGACATTTGCATGCCTATTAATATGGCTGATTGTGCGGATTTTTATAATTAATTTATCTAAATGTACCACTTTCGAAAATAAACGATTATATATAACAAATTTTGTTCTCTATACAAATACATTATAAGAATTTAATAAAGGAAAACCCTAAGAGAATTGTACGAAAGAAATGAACTTCTCGGAGGTAATACAGCCTGAATAAGGCTCTGTTATTGCGTCCGTGTAAATAATAGCGAAGGATATTTAGGTCACATTCTCGAAGACATCACATGCGAGATACCTCATTTATATTATTTATTGATTAGTTTTTGTTACGCTTGCGTCCCAACCATAACCAAGCTTTTAGACCCCAGCTGTTCACTATTGATGATTTATAGTTAACTGACGTTTGACGATTTTTAGTATCAATTTCCTCACGATGTTAGTTTTACCGTAAGAGTTCATTGCTATCTTAATAAATAAATAAAAACTTTATTCATGACAGAAATATGGTTTTGACAAAATTCATCTATCGCTAGTACCTTTATTAGGGAGCCCTTGTGTTGTGAGTAACTTTATTTTTTGTTTTTATTTTTTACTAGCTGTCCTGGCAAACGTCGTTTTGCCATTTATATCGTGTATAATAAAATATAGGGGTTGATCGTAGAGGGGTGAAAATTAGAGGTTGTATGTATTTTTTAATGCTGTATCATAAAAAAATTAAAATAATTTTTTTTATCTAAAAATTAAAAAAAAATTAGGGGTGAACTAGCCTTAACATTTAGGGGGATGAAAAATAGATGTTGTCCGATTCTCAGTTATACCCAATATGCACCCAAAATTTCATGAGAATCGGTCAAGCCGTTTCGGAGGAGTTTAACCACAAGCACCGCGACACGAGAATTTTATATATTAGATAATACAAAACACAAAAATACACACAACCCTGAATTTTCACCCCTCTACGATCAACCCCATTTTTTTATTATAGCAGATACATAGTTATGTTTATTGACCTAAAACAATGTTTCTTAGAAATAATATACATGGCAAAAATCGTTTGTCAGGTCAGCTAGTATCTATTGTATAAAAATTTGAGAGATAGAAAAAGTCCCTGGACACAATGGCAGGGGAGTAGAGAATTATTAATAAAAAAACGGTAATAGAGGCAATATTAAGTCGAATGCCCTATGTATACAAGCTTAAAATATACAGTGGAGCCGAGAACGTCGCCGATAAAAGTTATTTAATAATAAACACTCAGCTCCCGGCTACGCGAATCTTCATTGCGTGTTTCGACTATTGAATTGGAGAAATATAATGCAATTTACGAAATGAAATTGGGGAAATTTCTTGGAAATTACTTTTACACAATTTAAACAATATATTTCTTTTTTCTTATACCATCTGCCCTGTGGCATTTGTAATCAAACAAACAATAACTTTGTGAGACAGCTTGAGTGGTTGGCTTCTACATACAATTTGTACATATAGTTTTCGGCACGAATACTATACTCTGATTTTTAATTCCGTAGAATTCTGACAGCTATCATTTTTTGACATGTCAGTGATGGCAAACCTTTTTGGCCGGGCACATTTTTCAATTTCAATACGAGTCTGAACATCGGAGTCTATACATACATTTTATTGTTAGTTAATGTACCCATTTTATAAAGTGCGGTACTCCACATTAAAAGTGGTTTATCGGCGAGTGGTAATTACGTTCCTTTTCATCACTGTAATTTTTCAACAGTAAAAAATAATTTACAAACCTGGAATTAGTAGGCAGTGATGCCAGCTAAAGAATAAATTAAGTAATTAAAGTTAATTCGATATATTGTTCGTGATATTGAAATATTCTTTATTTTTGTATTAGGTCACTTGAGTAAGTAAATATTTAGATTTACCTTTTTGTAGGTAAAACAAAAAATACGAAGAATTTTTTATATTGCCCTCAAATAAGGCAAGTTTGTCCCTGTTTCGGCGGAGAACTTTTTTAGTAGCAACACTTATGAAATGTCAGAATTCTACGGAATTAAAAATCTGAGTATATATTGACACTTATATTTGTACGTTTGTACCTATATCGTTAACTATTGGTTTTTGCTTATTGTTCCTGCTAAGGGTGGGGCACCGCCCACCGGTAATGGGATATCTAAAGCGAAACTGAAGCCGAAATTCTAATCAGCAATTCCGATACAGACATTTTAATTCAATTATCTTTGGTACTGACGTCACATTGATTGAAGGAATGCCAATGGCAGTTACAAAGTGCCGTCGACATTCAGTAAACGTTTTGATATAACGAAAAGTTTAAAACACGTGGTTATGCCGAAGCTGGATCGTAATTGGCTTGCTATTTAATGAAACTACTGTAGACCAAATTAATTAACGTTTGGCCAGCAGGATCCACACGCATAAAATATGTATGTGTGTGGACAAAGTAATTTAAGTCTATGTCCATTGTCTATGATTACTTTTAATAAAAGACATTTGAATCTGTGAACAATTGTGTGGATTATACAATGCTATTAGTTTTAAGTAAATTTTGCATAAAAAAAATATATTTAACGAATAATTAAAAATGAATAAAAGGAAAATTAAAACAAATTTAAAAATCTACCCGGCGCCAACTTAAATATTTAATCAGTGCCTTTGCACTTGAACCCCACGGCCTAAGAGTCTACTCCAAAGGGAACAAAATCGAAGTTGGAGGAAAGTCTCTTATATTTTCCGCCTGCTCTGCGGCCTCCCCAGCTTTTTTGCTTGTCCGAGGGAGGTGAGACGGGGCTAACGTGTCCACACAAGTTGCATCCCATACCAAAGCCCGTCCCATCTTCCAAGGGATCAACGACATCCCAACCGGACACTTGCCATTGTCTCTTACGATGCCTGTGGGTCCAAAATGGCCGGGACATCGACGGAGGCAAGAGAGCGGCGTATAATGTCGATGAGCGCGGCGTGGCGAGAAAAACGACCTGCACTCTTTTGGCAATGGAGGCCATGGTGTCCAACTTCAAAAAAATTAAATGTAATAATAATAATGATTTATTTATTGCAAGACAATGGTACAAAAATGTTAAGGTGGTACAATCGTAAATGGTTCGCTTATTCTGCCACATTTTACATTATTAGTCAAAGTCAACTCTTTCATTATCTGTGTGGTACATATAATACTTTATTAAATTTATATCAAAAACAGTGTCTCACGCTAATCATTTATTGAATAGTACTTTTTTCCAAAAGTAATACACTAAGTCGCTTTTTAAAGACTCTAGTCAGAAGATCTTTTAATTATTTTGGTAATTTATTGTAAACTTCAATTGCCATACACAAGGTGTTTTTCCGAAACAGTTCTAGATTGATTTTTGGCACAGCCAATTTCTCCCCATGTCGACTTCTTAATTCGACTTCTACATTATAAATTATAAATATATTATATTTGATTGTTATATCAAGGAATAAATATGTACTTTAAAAAATCTTTTAATTAACAAATTATCTAAAATTATAATTACTAGTGTAAAGAAACGGCAAATGCATTCGCTCGTAGTAATCGAAATCCTTAAAAATACCCAAATAATCTTCTCGTTCTACATATATTTAATTACTAAAACACTTATACTATCTTCAATATTAAGTCTGTTGCAATTGTTATAATATTATGCGTACGTGACCTAGTAAAGTAAGCCGTGAACAGAACAAAGCAAAGTGATGAGCCAGTGCAACAATTACTTCATACAATTATATATGTCTGAAAAGAATTCTAATTAACTGTCGTAAATATTAAAGAAACTTGCCTCGAACGGAATTGCGTTGTAAATAATTTAAAAGCGTTCCTTTCTGATTACTTCGAATTGAACTTTAGAACACTTTTATACCTGTTTAGGTCGATATATTTTTATTACAAAACTGGAATGTAGGGTTGCGGAGTGACATAGGTATATAAATTTTAGTTTAGCTGTTTTCCAGAGTAATTCTTCCTATTCGATCATACTAAAACTCGTGTTAAATGCGCACTAGAAGGGGTTTGAACCAGCGTTGCCAGATTTTTTTATTGTCAAGGCGGGATTTTGAGCGGGAATCTCTCGTCGATAGCGGGACATAGTAACTAAAGGTGATATTTAAAATCAGATTTACCCTATCGTTAAATACTTGTCTTCTTAATAAAAAAAAAAAATAAACAAAACTAAACCAAAAAAAGTATTCATAAGACAATTATGGCGTTTCAAATAATTGTCAGAACGGAGGAATGAGTATATGATATACCTGGTATCTTTTTTTGGTTGCTGTTAAAAGAGCTGGTGCCATTTCTGAGCATGGCAGTGGTGTCTTAAGTTAACCCCAAAAAGCGGGAAAAAGTCTGTCCCGCGCGGGGCATTTCATTTTCATTAAATAATCGGGACGTCCCGCCAAAATCGGGACGAATGGCAACGCTGGTTTGAACGCAGGACCTCAAGTATGTAGGTATACCTCACTTAACCAGTTGGCTATCACCGATCCTTATTCGTATTCTTACATTTATGGGAATATGTCATAATTCAATAATTTTAAACTTAGATAAAGTGCGACTCTCATCCCTCAGGTCGTAGGTTCGATCCCCGACTGTGCACCAATGGACTTTCGCTCGAACGGTAATGGAAAACATGGCGAGGAACCCGGCTTGCGTTAAACCCAAAAAATCGATAGCGTGTGTAGTAGTAGCCTATAAGATTGACAAATGATCTTAAAACAGGTACAGAAATCTGAGAACGAGACCTAAAAAGGTTTGTAGTGCCACACGCCAGTGTATTTTATAAGTAACTAGTGGACCCCACAGACGTTGTCCTGCATGATATTTAAAGCGATTAGGATATTAAGCAAAGTATGAAAGTACCGACTGCAGTGCCATCTGTCGGGCTGATTTGTGAATCTAAACCATTCCCAGATCCCCTTGAACACACACAAAAAAATTCATCAAAATCGGTCCAGTCGTTTAGTTCAGTCACATACACACGCACACAAGAAATATATATATTAAGATAAGATACACCGCCTCTGTAGTGCAACTGAGGAACTTCATTTTATATATAAAGTCTTTTGGCAGCAATTTGTATATAAATTAGACAAATTAAATCCAATGCGAAACCGGGCGTGTCCATAGTTCATTAAAAACTTTTCACTTCACAGTTCGAAGCTTTACAGTATTTAAAACTCACGTAGAAATGGTTAAGAGTTCTCTTAGAAGTTAACATTACGCTCTGGAGAGTATTAAAATTATTTAAAACGGGATTCTGCACTCTCGGAATGGCCTCAATATATTTCTCGGTTATATTCGCTACAGCACCGCTTCACGTATCCTTACGAACAGGACCCGTGTATTCAGAAATTTCCTTCGTTATTTTATATTCAGTTCGTTTAAGAAATATTAAAATACAGTTTTTAAAAGTTTTGGCGCGTTAAAGAACTGAATCTTTTAAATTTTCTCCGACGTTTTGAATGTAAAGGGTGGTTTTTATTGGAGTAAAATCCTTGATATCGCAAACAACCTTGGCCTTTCGCCTATAATTATATACACATACGTATATATATAATTATATGTGTTGCACAGATCCCCGTTATCAACGACTGCGCCTACTGAATGCTGTCTCCGACACTATCGTCATATTTATATGTTCGCAGGCTGAATTCACAGTAGCGATATTGTGTATGTTATGTGTTTAATATTATATACTTTATAAGATTTTTTTCTCGTATTGGCATAGTCTGTAAGGATAATATATGTATTTCTTTAAATAAATTAATGTCTGATAGGAATAACTTCGTTACCAAGTACATGATTTTAGATTTAAGCATAAAAAATTAAACAATTGTTATAATAAACGTTATTAATTATTCATAAACTACACAGTAATAACAATAATAATTAATAATAGAAAATTTAAACAAAAAAAGTTTGGTCCCTGTGGCAGTGTTCCTTTAACGCTGGCAGCATTTCCTCGCTGTATTGCAATGCTTATTCGCTAAGGAAAGCACCAGCTCTGGGGTCACCGGTACTATCTACCAGGCGCCAAATTAAATCTTTAATTAGCACCTGTGCACTTGAACCACACGGCCCAAGAGTCTCTACTCCAAAGAGAACGAAATCAAAGTGGGAAAAATTGTTTTATTTATGCTTTTGTAAGATTTTTCTTCTTCGTTAGAATCCCTAAAATTTACTCCAAATTCTGTTCAAACTCAATACTTACAAATCAAATATCGGATCCGAATTTGGTTTGTACCAAATTCCATTACTATTCAGACGAAGGCTCATCCATATTTCATGTTAAATGATTGTTTTTGCGAACAATGCTATCCCATACAAATAGGTTTTTTGTACTAGCGCTATTTCTTCGTCATTATCTTTTTAATTAAACAGAGATCGACCGTGATTAATAATTGCTATCATTGTTGACTAAATAAGAATAATCTCGCGATGCTTACAACTTTTATTTGGATGTGGGGGATAATAAAGAAACCTTGCCTTAGACTGAACTGTATCAAGCGTACTTACTTCAGGCTGCTTTTGAGTGTTTCATTTTATTTTATTAATAAAAGCTTGATAACGCCTGCCACACTGATACCTTATTATAAGAAAAACCATTTTCAATGTTCGATTATGTTGTTTTTATTGGTATGGTAACAATATCAATACAACTAGCGCCATCTATTTTCATTATGTAAGTGATTCAGTGAATTAAACGTTTAGTTTGCCAACGTCAACCATTGTTTCATTATTGTAGGTTATGGGCCCAGCACGCTTCCACTGCGCAAGACAAGAACTTAGATAACATACACGAAGATATAATAAAAAACTAAACATAAAAAAAATTTGAAGCGTAAGGGGAACAACTATGTATATGCAGACATCGCTCTATCGAGCCCTCCGGCATTGATAGTGTCCATGGGCGACGGTATCATCAGGTGAGCCTCCTGCCCGTTTGCCCCCTGTTCTATAAAAAAAAGAATACATGGCAGTTAAAAGCAGTGGTCTAGAGTTTCTTACTATCTCTTCTTGTCCATTCTACGTCGTACGTTTAAATATATAGAAATTTATTTTTTTACCATGACAAGTGTATAAAAGTTACCAACATGTATAAATGATATTTAGATTCTTCCAGAACAAGTTTTTGCAATTCAAAAACATATGAAAACTTTTGGCAATCATTCTAATTACTTTTTATATAAAGAAACAGACCTGATAATGAATTTCATCATTTGCTTTTGATTAAAGAGATGTGGTCTGTGGCAAAGGTTTTACGCTATAAAGCCTGTTATGAAACATTGCCTTTGACAGACCGCAAATACAGCCTTCACATCAACCTACTAACAGAATTGCTAAATTAATATTTAATCTATTCTCAATAATAGAATTGTCTATTATTAGACATCAGTGAGAAAGTCATAAAAATTGTTGTCTGCGTGGTTTTCTTAGCGATAGTGTATGATTTATGAAAATTTTTCAGAGTATACAAAGAATTCTTATGATCATTTAAACGTTTTCAGTATTGTATTATTGTAAAAGGAAATATACTAACAATAATATGTTAAGTAAGGCAGTTTTATCGTTATCTATTTTATGGATTTCCGATACATACTATCCACATAATTATTAAAAGTTTTCTGTCTTGAGTTTGCGTGTTTCAAGTGTTCCAAATCTATTATTATGTACGATAATATTAACTAAATTATATAGTTATTTATTTCACACACAAATATACAGTTTTTACAATATTCTTAGCCTACATAGTTATAATAATTATTAAAAATTAATCAATAAAACAATTATTTGTACATCTTTAATTGTGACAGCTCGCTGTATTGCGATTATTATTCGTTGAGCGAGGGAACCACGAGCTCTGGGGTCACCGGTACTAATCTACCATGCGCAGCGGCCCGAGTCTCAACTCTTTTTTCTAAATTTAGATCATTTAGACATAAACATATCATTCATTACAAACAAAAACACACACACATAAACACACAAAAACAATAATCAAAGAAATAAAATTTAATAAAAAATATAATGAGAGATATATGTATATAAAAATAATATTTTTTTTCCTTTTCCCACTCGGTTCGTTTCAAGTATGAAATGTGTGTGTGCTGTGGCTGTAATTGTCCCTGGCTCAGCATTATGCTGAGGAGCACAATGTTCCACAGCGCTGGTAGTGGTCATTCTGCCAGAGACCACATCAGCTAGTTTGCGCCTCAGTCGCAAACTAGCTGATGAAAATAATATATTAATACTAAGTTGAAAATAATAATAATATTAGTAAAAGATAGCAGTGTAAGTAATGAAGTCTTGTGTAATGTGGTGTGAAGGAAATAAAATAAAATTGAAAGATAAAAATAATTATAATTTAAACAGTGTATATATATTTTTGTTTATTATTCCGTTCCGCTTGTACAAAAGTATATTCATATCTTAAGATGTTTTCATTTCTCTCCGTGGCAATCAAATATGTTATGTTAAGTTAGTTTTACGTTGATTCTGACATCTTTTGCGTGATGCACGAACATACGATTCAAAAAGTTGCCTGCGATGATGATAAGTCCATTCGTGAACTACTTGCTAACTTGTAAAGTTTTCTCAATAATGAGATTTTTTATTCACGTGAATGACTTGACATACAACATGGTTTATTTAAGCGTCGGTTAAAAAGGCATCATACGGACTGGCGTGTCACTTAACATCAGATGGAGTTGATTTGATTGATATCTGTTTAGTTCTGTATAAAAATAAGCCCTGGCGGAGAGACATTTGGGACATATGACTATGAATATGTATTGGTAGATCATTAAAGATCGTGTTCTCATCTCTTCTCACTCTATGCGATTGCCATATCTGAGGTACTTGTACTTAATATATAGACTGATAGTATTAAAAGAAATATAAACACAAAAAATATACCTATAAAAACTTTGTATTCTAATCCGAAATAATATATTGCCGTTTTTATACGTAGGCAACTTATAGAGTTCAAAAGGAAAAGACGTTGTGTTTCTCAGATAAAACACTAAGAAACAACAGCTGCCTTTCTTTAGATTTAAATTAATTCTCAAATGGTAACTTATTTATCAATCTCACATTCATAACAATTAAACCATCGCGAAACATAACATGAGCAGTGATGGCTTAGTGGCTTCAGCATGCGTGTCTCATCCCTCGGGTTGTAAGTTCAATCCTCCGCTGTGCACCAACAGGCTTTCTGTATATGTGCACACTCGCTTGTACCGTGAAAGAAAACATCCCGAGGAAACCAGCATGCCTTAGACCCAAAACGACGACGGTGTCTGTCAGGCATACAAGGTTGCTCATCTACTTGCCTATTAAAAATGATCATGGAATAGATACAGAAATCTGAGGCCCAGACATAATAGATTGTAGTGCCATTGGTGTATAAAAGAAATATAACCTCTCATTAGATGTCACCCCTTGACATGCGGCGGGAAATTTAAATTAAATAAAAACTACTACTACACTATACATAGAAAAACTAAATTATGTAAGAAAATTAATATTTAAATAACATATTTTTCAAACTTCTTTAGCATTTGCACGAAACAACACAAGACAGCATAATTACATTATATGTGGAACACGCACAGTAAAAAGCCTTCACGTAAATGTGTTGATTTGCGAAGCCTTTACTACAAAGCCAGGGAAAATTGTACAAGCGACGCTGATTGAAAGCCTTTTCATATGTTTATGCAAATTTTACGAGTTCAACCACCCGGCACAGTAGTTGGGGAAATCTTGCGCCGTCAATATAAACTAGACTATTTCGAAGCTTATAGTGTATTCATTTGAAACTATTGTATAAATAATAGTGGCGAAACAACCTTGATCTTGCCTTAGATTGCAGTATCTATTTCGTGATCATTTTTGAAGTTATACTTCTTTAGGCGCGTTATGAAAAATTTATGAGAGTGAAATTTTACGATGCGCGCGCACCGTGACACAAAATTAACAGAATGAAGTTGCCCACAGAAGATGCTACGGCATTGGACATAATTTAAAAACAACATTCGAATAATAATAGAATTTATGTTACACTTAATGTAAGAAAATAATAATAAATATTTATTTATTTAATTTTTCAAATGTAAACTGAACTTTATTGACTATAATGACCCCTTTTCCAGTCTTTGATTATTTAATTGTAATTAATTATTTGCATCCAATCAAAAACTATTTTAATAATGCCAATGAAGTATAACTTCTTACGCGCGTACCTAAGTACACGCACCCTTTTTTTTACTTAAGTAGGTGATCAATAGGTGATATTTCCTTCACCGTAAAAGTCAGTGTTAACTGTGTACATACGAAGAAAACTCCATTTGTCCAGCCATGATTTAAACACACGACTACAGGGTTTAGAGTAGGTAACACAAGCCTACCCACAGGCTGTACCTGTGTAGGTGGTACCCACAACGCGAATGTAAATGTAATGTAATGTAAAGTAAATGTATGTTTTATATGTATGTCTGTTTTATTTTATAGTTTTGTGGCTTCAAATGCTTTTTATATAGGTAATAATGATAACGAAAATATAATAGAGAAAATATGTTATATGCGGGTACACTAGATATAAATCGCTAAATTTTTTGTTTTATATACCTGGATGATATTATTGTCGTTGAATACAATGATACCAACCATTTCATAATAAGTTTTCTTAGAAAGCTATATTAAGAATTTCAAATTTATGCAAAACAATGTTATAAAAAACATTTACATTTATACAAACCAAAGGAATTCTGTGCTGGAAACATTTAATATTTTCAAACTACCTTCACGATATTTCGGAAAGAAAATCCAGGGATTTCTTTTTTAACAAACACTATTTAACTTCTAAAAATAACTTTTATTTGTAATAAAGAATGAAACCGGATATTATAGGATGTAATATATGCGAAATTCAAGTATGGGGTAGATAGTTGAAATATGATGCCCCCTGGAGATCGGCCGTGGTTACTAGACCGCGAGTCTAAGAACTCTAGTGAAAATAAAATTCCTTCGTAAAATTTATTCATTATTCAACGGTCTACCGTTCAAGGTGTCTGATGAGGGTTTGCGATATTTTTGTATATAAAGAAACCTTGAATCAGTAATGTAATACGATGATATTTAATTTAACCTTTTTGAATTCTTTGTTATGACAAGAATATATAAACGTAAAGAATATTCTTTGATTAAATTATTAAAATCAGTTTTAAATCTTGACGGAATATGCTTAAAAACTAAATCTTTTTATGTAATAGGAGGCAAACGGCTCACCTGTGATACCTCTCGCCCATGGAAACTCACATTGCCAGAAGGCTCGCAAATGCGTTGCGTTAAGAATTGGTAAAAAGGACGGTTTTTTTTATCATAATATTAATGTAATTATTTTAGCAGACACTCAGATTTCTGTATCCGTTTCATAAACTCATGGGTCAACCTAATAGTCAAGTAGGTGATCAGCCTCCACTGCCTGACACACGCCGTCGACTTTATGTGTCTAAGGCAAGCCGGTTTCCTCACGATGTTTTACTTCACCGTTCGATCGAATGTGAAATGCGCACGTAGGAAGTACATTAATTTAAATTAAATGTTATCTTATATATAGTCTTTATGTATTCATTACATTTCGTACTTATACAAAGACGTATATTTTAGCTGAATTTAAGTAATTTCATTAATTCAGTCAGATTACTTTCCATTCCATTAATATCACGTCTTATTACGATTATTGTACTTATTTGTTATATAAAATAAAATAATATCGTGTGCATTTTCGCCACGTAAGAGGTCTTGTGATTTATTAACGCAAAACGCGTCTAAGTACTTAGCGTTGATAAATTCCATCATCAAGTATTTAAGGAGAGGAAATTGATTTTTTGATCTTAAATCAAAGTCAAAGCGAAGTCGCTCAAAGGTCGTAAATTGATCACGCATAAACAAGTCTGTTTTCTGATTTATTTACCAGGAATCTGTGCTCTATTACATTGGTATAGGGTTTGTATTTGCGTGTGTGTGGAACTGATACTGTCTAGTAATAACAGATTTTAATAAGAATACGTCTGACTTTCATACACAAACATCTCTTTGATTGACTTATTTACCGATCTGTAAGTACTGGATAAATATAGAATACTTTTTATTTTTTGTATAATGTAACTACGTACTCCAATTAGCTTTTCTAGAATTTAGGAGAAATCGGCATCATATCTCGTTCCTCTAACACCAATGGGATTACAAAAGATGTCGAAATGAATATGACAATTAAATCCCAAAATGGCTACTATCTAACATTGAAACGGCATGGATGGACTACTCTACTGACTCTTAATAGTGGGCATAGATTGATTGCGATACCGAATAACACGATAAATGTGTCAACTATTTGTCGGATATAGCCATATATATTATTTGTCTTGGGGATGGTGAGGTATAATAAATTGGAAACCAGACGGGACTTATAGTTACTATGTACTAAAAGTCTTGAGAGGGGTAGTGTGCAACCCAAGAGTTCTCCAAGAACTGGATTTCTTTGTACGTATGGGATATGTGCGACGGCGAAGGCCTAGGTGATTTCCGATACCAAGGGCCAGTCTGTTGCACAGCTCCCCGTTATCAAAGACATTGCGCCTACTGAATGCTGTCTCCGTCACTATCGACATATTTATATGTTCGAGTGAATTCACAGTAGCGATATTGTGTGTTTAATATTATGTATTTTATTTTTCTCGACATTATCGTATTGGCATAGTCTGTAAGGATAATGTATGTATTTCTGTAATAAATAAATAAATATATATATAGGAAACATACAATGTTTTTGTTGTTTCTATATGATATATAAGTATTTACGAACGAATATATAGAAAATAACCAGCAAGTTATGTCGTAGTATTACAGCTTTATGATAATTACACTTACACATTAATATTAGTGTCAGAGTTCGAATCTTGGCGATGCAAAAATGTTTCAATAAACACTTTCCTGTGCGGTATAAAAACCGGAATGGCACACAAGAATCAACACAAAATGCAGATCGCCTAGCTTAGAAAAAAATACAAATAAAACCGACACTAATACAGCCTCATACCCCCTTTGGGGGATAAACCTGTATCGTACACCTATCTAATTAAACTATGGGGGCGAGCTGTTATACGAATCTTGATAATTTGCCTCCACCATTCCAGGAATAATTAAAATCTTGTAACATTATTACGTAAACTAATTATAAGTAGGTATACAAAGTATTGTTTATAATTTTCGTTTTCATGCTCTTACACGTATATCTATGAGCTATATGCTATCTTGTCCACAATTGTAATAGAGCAGTGTTGGCCTAGTGGTTTCAGCTTGTCTCTAATCCCTGAGGTCGTAGCTTCGAATCCCGGCACATGGCCTTACTATGTGCACATTTAACATTTGCTCGAACGGCGAAGGAAAATATCGTGAGGAAACCGACATGTCTTAGACCCAAAAAGTCGACGGCGTGTCACACATACAAAAATCCCTTTTTTTGATAGAATTCGATTTGATTATTAATTATAGTTCTCTTCGAGAGCGATGCAACGATAATAGCGGTCGTACAATTTTTCCATAACATTTTTATAGAACGATTTTCACGATTTTACATACGATAGCATTTTACGATTATCATACAAGACGAACACCCGTACATCCCAAAAAAAACTCAGACTTTGTTCTTCTTATTAAGTCTAAATTAGCTACCAAATGTTTCGTTCTCATCATTCTTATGACACCTTAAATATGATTTTACGAATATTTAAACACCCAAAGCATTGAAAATGATTTACCGTCGACAAATCAACCTTTCACTAGTGTAATAGTAATTAATATACACGAAATTTCGTGTAGACGTCATGTCGCCACAATAGGTTTTAATTAGTTATTTGAAATGTATACAGTACGCTCATATTGTCAGTTGGTTAACACAATTGTAAATCTGTTGTTTGAATGTACTTGTTTGATAAATGTTATAGTGAAAATAAACTTAAGTGGAAATGGGCGGGGCACATGGCAAGACGAACAGAAAAGTATGTTAGTTATGAAATTATATAAAATAAATCAGTGGTGCTACAACCTTTTTAGGTCTGGGCCTCAGATTTATGTATCTGTTTCATGATCATTTGTTAATCTAATAGGATAAGCCTTCTGTGCCTAATGCACGCCGTCGACTTTTGGGTCTAAGGCAAGCCGGTTTCTTCACGATGTTTTCCTTCACCGTTCGAGCGAATGTTAAATGCGCACATAGAAAGAAAGTCGCAAGCTGAAGCCACTAGGCCAACACTGCTCAGTGAAATTATATATAACCTTTTATTATTATCGAACAACAGCAACAAGCTACCCTTGGTGAATTGAGATCATTAAGTGAAATCATTAGCAGAATACCTTCGCAAAGGCGTCGTAGCAATCTACGAGAACGTCGTGTTACGCCTATAGTGTACAGTGAGAAACTACTTGTAGGATCTCAAGCGACATATTTTTTGATGTATGGATATTTGTGTATGCCAAAAATTGGAATGTATCATAAATAAATATCCATAAGAACGTTATTGATCTCTTCGAATATCGGAAAATTTTCACTTTAACTGTCAAAAATAACAAAAAAACTTTTAGATTTGTGTCAGATACACACACACACATTTCGGGATCATTTCCTTCTAGGAAAGTATGTGATCAGCCTTCTGTGCATGACACACGCCGTCAACATTTTGTGTCTAAGATATTGCGGTTCCCTCAAGATTCACACACGTTAAATACGCACATAGACAGAAAGCCCATTGGTTGTGTACCGGGTATCGAATCTACGACCTGAGTTAAGAGAGTCCTAGCTGAAACAACTAGGCCAACTCTGCTCCTGGTAAACCCTTAATGGCTCATGAATTATCTCGTCTACAATCGTAAAAAAATAATTGCCCAAACCAAGAATTATCGAGTATTCTCCGAGTCATATTTTATCACAATTGTCTCAAAATCTTCGAAGCTAGAACATACGTCAGAACATAACTTAACAAGCGTTCTACAGTCACATACACATAGAATCAGCAATACAATGCTCGCATAAACTTGGTATCTAGTGATATTATCTCTCGTCTCACCAATGCAGTTAACAATAGGACTTCTACCCTACCCTCAGATCTATTCTTGACTGTCATTGACCCAGTTCTGTCGCTAGTCACAGTCGGTTTTTCAGTAAATTACTTTAAAAGTAATTGGTTCAAAGCCTGTGACCGCAGCTATGATTTCATTTACAAAGGCTTGAATCGCAACGAGGTAGATTTTTCTCGCAGTTTTCTCGCAATTTCATTTTATATAGAAAATTTTAAAAATTTTGTTAGCAATTAATTTTGTAGGGGAAAAGCAAAACGCATGCGCTATATTCCCATAAGTCCTAAGAGGCACACTCATCTACTAAATGCAAATAGATCTGTCGATTTTGTTTTAATTTAGGATTCATGTATCAAAAGTAGGTATGTTAGAGAAATTTATATTTTATCTAAAGTCAAATGAGACGATCTATTGTTTTGTAACTACTAGGTAGACATGCTTGATGCGCCGAGTTCGGCATAGCACTAATAGCGTGATCATTAAAACAGCAGATCCTAAGGCACGCAGTTCAAACACGATAGAAAAATGGAAGCATAAAATATATAAGTTTGACAACAATTAATTATTAATAGCTTGACTTATTATTATGACAGATATTCTTAATATGTGACTTAATGACAATTAAAGTGTCATTTGCATGCCTATTTTTGTGTGGCTGATCGTGCGGATATAAATGTACCACTTTCTTGCAAATAAATGATTTATTATTATTATTACTATTATTATTTACGGTGAAACAGCTACAATAACTAAGTAATTTGTTCCAAATGTTCCGTTGACAGGTCACGGTGGATTTTCGTGTCTTTACAGTTTCAGGGTTAGACAAAGTGCTGCCTGTCCTTGTAGCAATACAGCTGAAGAGACAGTGCTACATGCCCTGACCGACTGTCCAATCTATGGATACGACGGCTATAACACACAAGCTATGGGAATAAAAGTAACAAAGACGAACTTAACAGAAATAATGATAACACGAGGTAGAGGCATCTTTTTGGAATTTGCTGTAAATGTTAAATAAGTTGTTAAAAGAAATAGGTAGTTCAACATATATTTTAGTTATTTAATACCTCCGACGACGGGGAATTAGCTAGAAAATATATATTTAAAAAAAAACCCACCACTTTTTTTAACTAGCCATTACTAACATATCTAAAACTGTATTGTTACCAACCCATTTAACAAAGTATCGATCAATGGTCTGAAAAAAACATCATTTATATTCGATCACCTTGATTTTTTGAGTAATTAAGTATCTAATCCAATACAATTAAGTAATTGTCAGCTATGAGACTAGATAAATTGTATATCGATATAAAATATCAAAACTAATGTGTGCAGTGTGAATTGAGTTCGAACAATATTAAAAATAATATTATTGTCTTTGATTAACATAACTTTTATTCATTTAATAAAACACTATTTGACCGGATTGAAGTTATGTATTATTATAAATTTACAACTATTTAACATAATTTTAAATTTATCCGACGTTTCGCGTGCTTTACAGCGTGCGTGGTCACGGTGACTGGTGTTAAATAGTTGTAAATTTATAATAATACATAACTTCAATCCGGTCAAATAGTGTTTTATTAAAAAAATAAAATATTATTTTAAAACCCTAACAAATAGTTTTATACGTTATTTTAATCTTGATCTTCCAGACTACTTAAGAATTAACTGTCATATAAAAAGAAAGAGCGATATTTTCGCAAAGTCGGACAGCGATAACCTACTTTAGTTTATTGTAGTCGTCTAGGAGGCGTTTCTTGCGGAAATGTCTAGACTTATTTACAACCTCATATTATTCGTTATTTATGCTCGAATATATTAAAAGAAAGCTCTATTTAAAATGGTATTTTACGTAGAAATATATTTTATAATTGAATTTAATTGTAAATATACGTATTTGTTATGTAATTGTTTATATAAATCAGAGAAAAGTTTAAGTTATTCTTGTTTAATTTTTGTATAATATTCTAGGTTAGTGAAATCTATGGCTGAATTTTTGTTCAATTTGACAATACTTTATTGACATCATACAATTTATGTACTTACATACGTAATTACGTTATAAGTGTAATATTAATTACAACGAGATATAACAGGAAGAGATTTAGTTTTTACAAAAAGTAAAAATATATTTATTAAATTAATTTAAAATTTTCGGACAACACAGGTTCACTAGCTTATTTCCACAACAAGCTACACAAACTTTTACTAATCAATAAAATTCCGCAGTTCCGCGATTCCTTCGTTTTTTAATTAAAATAAGGCTGACAGAAAAATAGAGATTTGTTTCGATCGCGCCAATGTCAAAACATGCTATTTTTTATTGATTTTTCGTGTTGATAGTCGATTTGTGATTAACATCACGTCTGAATACCTAGAAGCACAGGTAGTATAATGAGAAATACATGATAATATATCCTCTTAACATTGCGTAGGTAATAAAACTTGTACAATAGAACCCTAATCATTTGATTCAGCATGAAGTGAACCTGAGTACGGTGAGGATATTTACAAAAAGAATTTTTGCTTTGTCTGCTTTGCGAGTAATATTAGGTCAAGAACGGCTTATATACGCCAAGTATTAATTTAGACGATCGATATATTTTAAACTTGTAATTAGATTTGTGTATGATACAAAGCGGATGCACGAGTTTCAACTTAGAAGTTGTGGTTTCTGACCAGCGCTGTGCAGTGCTGTCTTGCTGAATGAATGCTTTAGACGCAAAAAGGGGAATGTTTATCTTGTAATTAGATTTCAATTAAACTGATTGATTAATAATGGCATTATATTAAATGTATCATTAGTAAGGGTTACGCGTGGTTTTAAAGTATTTAGCGTGACTGCTACCGAACTCCCCCTCTTTTGGGACATAAGGATGGCGCAAAAGCCTCCTTTTGCCGAGATCAGACAGATATATAAAATGTTTACATTTTTAACATTAGAGACTCTTGGGCCGTGGGGTTTAAGGGGGGCGCTAATTATACAAATTAAAGTTGGCGCCTAGATAGTACCAGTGACCCCAAAGCTGGTGCTTTCCTCGCTCAACGAATAAGTATTGCAATACAGCGAGGAAATGCTGCCAGCGTTAGAGGTACACAGCGACCAAACTTTTTAAATTTTTTTAATTTTCTATTTATCCATTTTTAATTATTATTATTATTACAATGTAGGATAAGAATATTGTTAATACTCTTTATTTTAAACACAAAAACATATTACATCAACTTTTTGCTGATTTTAGTATAAATAAAACAAAATTTCTTAAAACTTATACATAGAATATATTATACTTTATATAAAAACACATTTAGAATATTTTTACGTAGAATACGTACGTGTTTTTACCTTTACAATAATGTCTAATCAAACATTACAAAATTACTCCGAGAACATTAGATAATTCTGAATGTTAACTTACAAAAACTTTTAACTTATTCGTACGGAAATAACTTCGTAAACAGCTACTTTCTCCAACTTGAACGTGTACCTTATTAAATAGCCATTCCTTGGAGAGGTTTTCTCGACCTATTTACCGGGTGATTCAAAGAATGTCACTATTATTAGGGTTTTTCCGAGCTTTTACAAAGCTTTGAACACTTATCCCTACTTTTGTTTTAATAGAGCAGTGTTGGCCTATTGGTGCGACACGTCCAGCTGTCCTCACTTCATATGCTTGTTAACACTCGTTCGTATGATAAAGAATAACATCGTGAGGATATATAGACCCAAAACCTCGACGGCGTGTGTCAGGCACAGAAGGCCGAACACATGCTTGCAAAAATAAGAATGATCACGAAATTTATTCAGTAATGTTTATAATGGCCCAAATCAAGGGTTATATTGCCACGGGTTTTTTCTTTTGTTCACGTGTTTTTATACGTAAAAATTGTAGTAATTTTTATTCAATAATAAAACTCTCATAAAATTTCATTCAGTCAACAGTCATTAATACTTTTATCTCAATTAAAAGTGCAGTCATTTCAACAGATACTTACTTTGTCGACTCATAACTGTCGATTTTATATAGATTGTTGAAATTAAAAACAGCTTTTTATGACATTACTGACTTATAAAAAAATATAGTATTTAACTGCAGTATTTTTGAAGGGAAAATGTGAATTGGATCTCCGAATCATACATTTGACATAGAACTAATGTTAATAAGTATCGCAGTTCTATGAATTATCTATTTTCAATTGCGTCACCTGATATCTTGTTCCATTAAGAATCGTGAATAGAAATTCTAAAGCATCATGTTTCTATTCAATTTCAATTCATATTATATGGAGCGGAATCTCCGTCGTATTTATTTCTTTTATACGTAACTGAATTTTTAAATAACATCTGCAAGGATTTTTCATATCTGAGTTAATATAAATTAATTTATGAATAAAATTAAAGTTACTTATTTTAAATTATAAAAGTTGTGTTTAATTGTTGTTTTATTACCTCTTATTAGCGATGTTTTTTTAAGATGTTAAATAATAGTTGTTACATAACCCTCTCCGCTCTTCTTAACCACATCTCCAAACAGTGACAGGTCTGAGGAAAAAATCGTGGTCTTCCTAAACAATATTGGTGACGCTCAGTTGTAGCCAAATCACTCAAAAGAGTTCAAACGCTCAGAAACGAGAATTAGCGCTAATACCGACTTCCGTGGTTTAAAAAAGATAGAACGCTCTGGCGAATCAGACGCCCTCTGCCCTACTAAGGTGATATAGGAATAAATCATTATCTAACCCCATACAATGCACAGAGGCGATAAGAACTTGGAGAAACTGATCGTGGTTGGTTACACAGAAGGCACGATCACGTGGCCGTTCACCAACCAGATGGACCGATCAAGTGAAAGACTCATCGTCCTCAAAACTATACACTGTTTAAGAGAGGCGCTGGACAGAAACCGGTGGAAATAGATTGTCCACTCCAGATGTTTCCTTGCTGACCACGAGCTCAGACATGAGCTACCGACTGAAGAGAAAAACCCCATATAATCCAATTCTTTCTAATATGTGTACGAACATTGATTTTCTTAAGAAAATATTGTCTAGCCATTTAAAGAAAAAACTTTTTACCGGATTAAAGTTATGTATTATTATAAATTTACAATTATTTAACATAATTTTAAATTTATCCGACGTTTCGCGTGCTTTACAGCGGTCACGGTGACTGAAGACAAAAGGTGTTGGATGTCAAAAAGTATCACAGCTGTAGAGAAAGTTGCATTATCTGTATTTATTTCCCCGGAGTTGGTGGAAAAGATGGAGGGTTTTGGCAAAAATGGCTCACGGTGTCCTCTATTTTCGCGGATTGTTTTTCTTTTTGAGATTTTAATTTGGATATTATTGGATCCCAGGTGTTTGACAATTGACAATCCCTAGAGCGCAGTTCCAACAACATTCTAGAAATTACTGTAACTCAGCAAAGAGTTTTTAACCAACTCAATTTTTTGTATGTAATAGAAATTCTTCCCGACAAATCTCACCGTCAATCTACTTGACAAAACCTGTAGGCCTTACGTAACGAACCAGGAACGCATTGTGTATGCGTTTGTTAGAGGAAGTATCATCTTACGTGCTTTGTCTCTGAAGCGAACGATAGGATGCACACAATTAATTGTGCTGGATCCTTGGCGCGGAACAGCTCCACCTTTAAATAACAAACCCTGGATAAACAGCATCAGTCACCGTTTATCATGTGTTGAGTGATGTGAAGTGGCGGTCCGTAATACCTGGTATATAAAACTGGTAATACTATTAACTTGAAAGTTTCGTTTCTGTGTCTTGTGCGTCGAACAGTTTAAACTGATAGGTAACATGGTAAGAATGTGATGCACGTTTTAGAAAAACTACAAAATGCCATGTGATGACCCGACATAATACACAGAATTGAAATAATTGTATCATTGTTAGATTATCATTTCAATTGCCTGTCGTTTTTGTTTATAATAATAATAATATAGCCTTTAAATTCCGAAACTCTGTGATTATATATATGAACTTTAATATATTTTAACTCCAGTATACCTCGGAGTTTGGTTTGCCTCTTGGCAAAAGCCTCCTCTAACCCTTTCCACTGTTCTCTATCTTTTGCGACTCGTCTCCAGTTGTAGCATGCTGTTAGTTTCAGTTCGTCTTCCCATCTCTTGCGCGGTCGCCTCTTCTTCGTTTTCCGTCTGTAGGGTACCATTCCGTCAATATTTTGCTCCATTTTTCATGGGACCCGTCCATCTCCATTTCATTTGGCCTATCTTAGTGAGAATGTCTGTCACACCTGTTCTAGCTCTAGCTAGTCGTTTTTGTTTATCTATTTACAAACAATTCTTGAGACCGGAAAATATAAGCTCGTGATTGACAAAGCAATTAGTTTGTAGTGTTATAATTCACGTCCGGTTAACTTGCTGTGATTAAAAGGTTTTGACAGTTTCCAAACTATACTAATTACGTTGGTTAACTTTTAATTACCGTTTCAACGATTTCAACTTCGTTATTATAACTATGCAGAGGTTGTTTTTTTTGTTTTTCCAGGCCGCCTTTGACTTTGCGCATTATGGTAGACAGATATATTTTTCTATTCCTGACGTTAGAAGTTGCTTTATTTTCAGTTTTACATAGATATATAATAACCCAGTGGCGCGGCAGCTAGGTTTTTCGGCCATAGGGTTCGATATTTTTATTATTATTAAGCCTTTATGGTTGACACCCAGTATAATATATATAAACATTTGTTTTAGTATCATAACCTAACTTAATCTAACACATCAGTTCTGGTGATCAGCGTGTCCTGTGACACATAGACCTCTTCCAGCTGCTTCCATTCTTTTCTAACATTAGCTCTTCTTATCCAAATTGTGCCTCCAATTCTCTTTATATCGTCTGCCCATCTCTTGCTCTGTCTTCTTCTTTTCCTTTTACCATCTCGTGGTTGCCATTCTGTAATAATTTTAGTCCATTAACAATTTATTTATATTGTATACTAGTGGACCCCACAGACGTTGTCCTGCATGATATTTAAAGCGATTAGGATATTAAGCAAAGTATGAAAGTACCGACTGCAGTGCCATCTGCCGGGCTGATTTGTGAATCTAAACCATTCCCAGATCCCCTTGAACACACACAAAAAATTTCATCAAAATCGGTCCAGTCGTTTGAGAGGAGTTCAGTCACATACACACGCACAGAAGAAATATATATATTAAGATGTATCTATGCTTATCGCCTAGCACAGTGGTTACATTAAAAAAAAATACCTGTGTTAGGGTTCCCAGCTCTTCCATAACAAACTTAATATGTACTTAATTCCATAAACATGTTTTAAATATAATGCAACATATATAGTAGTTATAAAATTACCCTTCCCTAGTGTCTTCTGCCGTCGACAGATATTAGGAACGATAACATCTACATTAGTTTAAACGATTCTATTTACGATCAATGATGTATTGATTAAAACAATTGTTAGTTACTTGTAAAGTTTTGTATTGAGCGTATTGTGTATCATAATATATAGTTTTTATCTCTATGTAATGAATCCTACGTCCTTATTTCGATTCCCTGTGATACCGAAGAATTGTTTTGCTAACATCTGTTTTCAAACCCTATTAAGTTACTATATTAATAGCTGCGGAATTATATTATATTTTCTAAGACATTTAACATAATACGTAAATGTACAAAAATATATCCTTAAAAGCCTGCGTACCATATTTTTATCTTAAAACTTACGCTGGCAAAAAAGCTTATGTTGAAAAAATGTCGCCACTATTTATGATATCTAAAACAAATAATTTTAACGTTTAAGTAAAGATTGCTATAACATAGTATCTACTACTAAAATATATTTTATTTATTTTTTTATTTATTAACACTTCGTTGCATATACATAAATATAGTACAATTGACATAATTAAATAAAAAGGAGAGCAACTGGCGGCCTTATCGCTTTCGAGCGATCTCTTCCAGGCAACCACTGTGAGAAAAGAAATAAATAAAGTATTAAATTACATAAGGTAGGCAAGAAGTGCTATAAGAAGTGAATATAGTAATACTTTAACATCTATTACTATAACCTAGTATTTATTAAACACATTATTAATAACTTAAAACCACGCCCGCAGTAACCTACTTTACATAATTAATATATAACACAACCGGAGAGTTTTACACGATTAAAACTGAGTTTAAAGTTTCAAAGTTGTAAATAATTTTACAGTAACGTCCGACCTACATAACACTTTTCAATTAACAAGATTTAGATTAAATATAGTACAGTACTTGTAAATGGATATTAAGTGTTAAAACGTGCGAATACCTTCTGTATTTTTGTAACGAATTAACTGAACAATATTGGGCCAATTACATCATCACCACTTCTTTATTATACCTGTGTATAGTTATTTCCAAGCTCATATCTCTCATAGCTCATATCTATCATAAAAAGCCCAGTTATGATAGGAAATACCCAAACAAGTATATTTTCTCTCATGATTTATTATTTAAACAATACAATTTGACTCGTTATTATATAAAAATATTATAAACGGAACGCTGCATCGGGGAAATTTTCACGCTTCTAGTTGAGTGCTTACACAAAGGGGAAATTGACGACTTGAGATCATATTTACCTGAAGGCTTTGCTATTGGATATTCATTTTATTTCTTACTTGAGTAGGGTTAGATTCTTATGAATTGACAATTGAATGGAAAGTATTGGAATAAAACGATTTCGTAAATTCATGTTAGTTAGATTTTTTTGTTAGTTTTAATAAACTGTTTATGTATAAGCGCAATATTTGATATATATTCTTATTATTTACTAATAATAAAGAAACAAATGCTGACAAAAACAACGAAATATCAAAATTTAAACAAAAGTGTATAGTCAGGTGGGGTAAATGCATGAACGGGGCAAATGTAATACCATAACTTTAACTGTTTACACACAAAATAAACTAGTACTTCTTGCACTACACTCTGACAACTTATTGAATCTGATGGATTGACAGATTTTCACCAATCTCGTTGCAATCAAAACCAAAGTATATTTCAATATGCGTATTTTATTGCTATTACCCCAGATTAGTAACTATCTACACTATTAGAATTTTAACATATTTTTTACATTTACCCCTTTACACCGGGAAAATTCAATAGAGAGTTAATCTGTAACCATCCATAATTAAACATAAGTAATTACATCAAACAAAAGTCTAAACATGTTTAATATTCACAGTAAAAATTATTTGTAAATTGTAAAAGACCACAAAATAACAAGTCAATCTAGTTATGGTACTCGCATTTACCCCACCTGACCCTACATGTATGTCGTACTTAAAACTACATACAAATATTAAGCCTGAACATTAAAAACTAAACGAAATTCTTAAATATTAAACCGCTTAGAGGGCGCAAAACTAAGATTTGTAATACAGCTAAAGTCTAAGAATAATTCGTAGTTTAAAAATTCAGTTTAATACTTAAAACACTCGGTCTATTTATTTAATCAGGATGTAACGTTGTCAGAAAATCGATACCTTCCACGCGTATTACCGCACCTGCGAGGCTTATAATTGCTATCGTATTCAGTTTTAAACGAGTTTTTAATTATATATCGGCTAACGTAATATATTTTTACTATACAATTATATATCACAAAACGACTATTTTATAGAAAATATAATTTTACCAATAAGTTTATCAACCTTATGTGACTGTCATGCGACATGAATTGGGTCAAAAACATTTCAGTTTTCCTTCACCGCTCGCCGTCGCACATGGAAAGAAAATCTGTTGTGAAATGTGAGGTTTAAACACACAACAACCACCACACGATCCCCTAAACGTATACCAACTCTCTAAAAAATAATTAATCGGCATCAGTCATATTAAATAACACAAAAGCAAAAGGTTTCAGTTACAAGGACAGTACATTAATATAGAAAATATGAGCTACAGAAAAAAATTAGAACGGAAATAACAATAAAATTCGAATTGAAACATCCATTTTCGAGTCTATTAATGAAGCCTTAAATATCTTATTATGTTACCCGCCAGTTATTCTATTCCAGTACCTAAGCGTAGTTCAATAATTTAACGTTTATTATTTAACCAGCGGGCCAAGGTAGGAGGGGACGTGCGATCAATAGCTACCCAGGTTATGTACGTAAATAATGAAACGTGGGTTACAGAGCCCCTGACAATCAATTGGACGAATTCTCTTATGGAGAAAGGTCATTGAACTTACGAGGGCTGCCGAAATAATGTAACTATAACATGTTGTATGCGTTTTGAGTTTTTGGGAATTTGCGTTTGTTATTTATTTGGTACTAAATTTAGTTTTGAATCTAGCTAAATACTTGTTATAATTTTTGAGAATTGGTAGGATAAAAAGGGTTCCAGTTCAAATATTATAAAGAAATGTTTCTTTCCGATTGTGTTACGAGATTGGTATTCAATTATATTCAAAAGGCGACTAAGTAATGCTTCGATCAAGAAAAAAATACTTCAGTAAAATCCTATACATTTGGTCTATATTCCTTCGATTTAACGGAAACATTGCATCCAAAAACCAGACCTTGGACCTAAAGAAATTCTGTATACTAACTTCAGCCAAGCCAATTGCATTAGCTTCAGAGGCGGCAAATAACATTATTCACAATATGAAAATTAGCATAGTTCCGATGTCCTTATCATATCCATAAATTACAGAGTGGAAGTAATCTACAAACAACTTGTTAGATAAGCTCGTGTAAGCTGAATGCATTGCTCTGATTTACGCAGTTACGACTGACATGTGAGGGAATTTTAAACTAAACTGCGGTTTATTACTCAGAAAACATGATTTGGCATATGGGCGTTGCACCTCTTGTAAGCTGCGACCATTTTTTTATGAACTCGGTATTTTGAGAGTACCGTAGTTTATACATAACATTTATTACAAACAAAAACAACACACACAAAATAACAATAATCAAAGAAAAAAATGTCCCTTCAAGTTCGTTTCAAGTGTGTAATGCGTGTGTGCTGTGGCTGTAATTGGCCCTGGCTCACCATTATGCTAAGGAGCAGAATGTTCCACAGCGCTGGTCATTCTGCCAGAGACCACAGCAGCTAGTTTGCGCCTCAGTCGCAAAAAACTAAAGAAAAGGAATGTAATACTTAGTAGAAAAAAAATAATAATAATAAAAGTTACCAGTTATCCTTGAAACAATTATAACTGTAAAAAAGCATCCAAAATTGTTTAAAACATTTAAAGAAACTTGCCTGTATATACCGAGGGATCTAACATGTTGCACCACGATGTACCTACTCAAAAAATTGTTACGCCATGGCTACAGACTATTTAATCACCTTCCTAGAAGTTATAGATCACTGCCGTGTAATGCTTTTTAGGGGAAGGTGATTACATTTTTAAACTCAAGGTGCCTTTATAGTTTGAGAGACTATAAGTTTTGACAACGATAGCTAAACCTATTATTATGACATTGTGTTGATTTACTTATTATATGACTTAATGAAAATTAATATGACATTTGCATGCCTATTTTATATGGATGATTATTATAATCGATCGATCTAAATGTAACTACATTTTTTTCATTAAGTCTTACAAATAAATGATTTATTATTATTAAAAAAAAAGGGGCGTTACAGCCTCTTTAGGTCTGGGCCTCAGGTTTCTGTATCTGTTTCATGATCATTTGACAATCTAATAGGCAAGTAGGTGATCAGCCTCCTGTGCTTGACACATGCCGTAGAGATTTAGGGTTTCAGACATGTCGGTTTCCTCACGATGTTTTCCTTAACCGTTCGAGCGAATGTTAAATGCGCACATAGAAAGAAAGTCCATTGGTGCTCAGCCGGGGATCGAATCTACGACGTCAGGGATGAGAGTCGCACACTGAAGCCACTAGGCCAACACTGCTCAATTTGTAAATAATATTATTTATTTATTTTTAATAAATCAGTGACGCTAAAACCTTTTTATTAAGATTTATCAATCTAGGAAAGCCGGCTTCCTAACGATGTTTTCCTTAACCGTACAGCGCGAATGCGCACGTAAACCGAAAGACCATTGGTGCACAGCCAGGGATCGATATGAAGAGGTTTTTTATACAATTAAACACATTTTGCCTTGGGCGTAATAAAATAACATAATGTTAGAGGCTTCGTTAATTAGCGGTTGTTGTTTGAGTATTTAGAATATGTATTTGATAATTAATGTTCTAATTACTATTAACGTGGCTGAATTTTCATACAATCATGTAGTGATACTGTTTAGAACCAAAATCGACGGCATGTCTCAGGCACAGAAAGACCTAGAAATTTTTAACCAGCTATTATGAAAAATAAATGATCACGAAACAGGTACAGCTATCTGAGGCCCAGACATAGAATGTTGTAGCTGGTTTAATTGAATAAGGCTAAATAAAAGTAATGCAAACTTTGATATTGCAGTTCAAATATGCATATATAAGCACACAAATTGTATGAAAATATTTCATATACCGATCGGTGTAGTTCTCTCAATATCTCAATATACAACTGTCGAAGCAGACATGAGGAAAAATTAATCTGAAATTGTATAGGAAAACACTTTTTCTATGGCGATCAAGGTTTATAATAATTTATCAAAACACTCAAAATCGACTAAATGTACGACTTTTGGAAAAAAATATTATTCTATTAATGATTATTTGCGTGAAACATTATAATTAATATTAATTTGATAACGTAATAATATATTTTAATAATGTGATGATGTAGTGATAAAATAATATAAGAATTTACTATACTGAAATGCCTTATAATGTAATTGTCACTTCTATGCCTTTTAAGACAAATTTGCACGCCAATATGTGTGGCAGAATATGCGAACTTTCGATTATATGTACCATATTATGTTGGTACATTTTTGTACCATATTCTTGCAACTAAATTATTATTAATATTATTATTATCCATAGCGCTGATGTCGAAGTCGGGATCACAATCGTTATTGCTGTAGCAAGTTACATGGTACTATGTTAATAACTTGACGCCGAAGTATTTTAGTTTAAATGTTAAATATTTCAGCGTTGTAGATTTCTTTTTGAGTCCCTGGTTTCGTTCATACATAATCGTTAAAATTCACGTAAACTGAGGTTCTTAGAGATATCATGAGTAGCTTCTTTTCTATCTATAAAATATCTATCTATGTATCTAAAATCATTGGTTTGGCCCGCTTTACAACCACTTCTGTGGTGTTGTCGCTCGTTCTTCAATCGCCATTCAGAGATTGACCGAATGGTCAATCTACAAGAAGCGGAGCGTTTTAATCGGGATTCAAACCCGACACCATGGTCTGATGTCACTACTTTCTAGGAGCCTTAAGTACATACTGAGAAAATGAAATCCCGAATAATGAATTCATAAAAATATTTCTGTCTTTTCATTTCAAGAAATAAGAAATGAATGCTCTGAAGTTTACCGGAAAATTGTAATTTGTTTTTTCCTAAGAAAAATGATTTTGTGAAATGTAATCTTGTACCTTAGTAACTATCTGGTTCTGCCTGTGTGATTCGAATAATACTTTTTCTATATTAATGTGTCAAAAATTTCAGAAAATAAAAGGCGTGACATCACTTCAATGAAGCACTCATCATTATGTGGAACCAGCTGCCCGACGACGTATTTCAAACCAACATAGAAGCTTAAGAACTAGAAAGAAGAGGGCTCCAATTACTAAAGGGCTGGAAACGCACTCGCGTGCCTTCCGCAAGTGTGAGTGTATAGACACTGTAACATGTCTCATTTAACAATACGGTAAGTAAAGATATACAAAATATAAGCCCACTCTTACTGAACTCACAACCTGGTGGCAAGAGAAAACCCGGTAGACCGAAGCTGCAAGGATCTCGAAACAATTAGGCTTCAAAGTTCACAAGAAGCAGTAAATAAATTGTCATGGCGATATACTTGAGGAGGCTCACAAGGGGCTGTATATTGATGATGAAAGACATATCCATATTTTGACAACTGTATTTGAGTGTGTGGGTAGAGTGTAATTTCTCTAGCACCATTCGAATTCAGTGCTCGAATGTGGTTAACGACGTGAGTGCATCGACTTAAAGGCCATCGGACGAAGATCTGTAACTTAATTAATCTGATGTTCCGGACCCTAATGATAATATTATCGTAATTAGCCACTTATATATATTAAAACCCAAAGATTAGCTTTTACATATTTGTTTATATTAGGTCCTTACATATGAAGGGGGTTTTGGTAAAACAACCATGTCACATTTTTTAATTGTTGTTTTTTGTTTTTTTGCTCTATGGTTTCTCGGTTCTCTATACTATAATATAACGTGCTTCTATCTTCTATCTCTTCTATACTGTGAATTTTCTATTTTACAAATTATCTTAGGAAGAACAGCCAATATCCCTGGCTATTTTTCAGGAAAAAAATCTATAAATATATATTAATTTAAATATGTCATATAAATTATATTAATAAAATACTTATGGCTTATACTATTATTACTATTTATGTACTAGAACTAAAAAAAAAGGGTGCGTGTACTTATGTACGCGCGTAAGAAGTTCTTTGGCATTATTAAAAATAGTTTTTGATTGCATGCAAATAATTAATTACAATTAAATAATCAAAGACTGGAAAAGGAGTCATTATAGTCAATTAAGTTCAGTTTACATTTGAAAAATTAAATAAATATGTAATTATTTATTATTATTCTCTTACATTAAGTGTAACATAAATTATATTTAGTTAAAATTATATATTATTATATATTTAGAACATCTCTACCAAACACTAAGAAGTATGTTGTTGCTTTGGCAGTATTGCACAATATAAAATTAATAAATTTCTTTGAAAAAATAATCAAAACTCCTTTATTTGTTTAAAAGGTAAATGACAAATGTCATTATGGTCATTCAAAATTCTTGGCATACGAACTTCACGCATATTCTATTTCTTTTTACTTGTAGATTGTCTTATTCCTATCTCGCTCGCGCACGCTATACTCACACTCCCAATTTTGTGTCACAGGTGCGCGCGCATCGTAAAATTTCACTCTCTTAAATTTTGCATAACGCGCCTAAAGAAGTATAACTTCAAAAATATCAAAAATAGTAGCTAAGTATTCAATTATTTTCATTTTATTACGTTTTCTTTACTTCCTTTAAAATTTGATCTATATGATATAAATGGAAGAATCCCAAACACCCTTCATATGAAATTGACCAAAATGTAGATTTTTTAAATATAATATTATTAAGTAATCAATGGACCATCGCTATCTTTTTTTTTTTTTACTTTCGCCATCTTATAGGTAGTCATTGACCCCTTTACGACAAAAATCATTCGAACAGGAATCAATAAAATCTTTGAAGGGGGTTTCGACTGCCACATCAGAGTTGATTTTTTTACCTTGCAAGAAGGTAATCTGTTGGAGCATGGTCCGGAGAATGGTGGTTGTCTTAGACGTTCCAATTGAAGCTCCTCTAATTTGGTAGCAGTCTGTTGTGCAGTGTGGGGTCTAGCGTTGTTGTGAAGCAGCAGTGGCCTAGTCATTGACCAGGTGGTTTAGCAGCTAGCTGTTCCATCATTGTTTACAGTTGCTGACTATAGACATCTGCCGTAATCGTCTGGCCAGATTCAAGAAAGTTATAGCGAATGAACCCGGCACTAGTCATTTTTTATTTTTTTAGATTTTAGTTTATTTTAGTCATAGTTACATATTATGTTCTTTTTTGTTAATTATCACACTAATTGTTGTATTTTACCCTCTGTATGTGTTATTTTTTTATCTGGACGCCTGGACGAAATCGCTTGTTAGCGACAAGGCCGCCCGTTGCCTAATAACTGATATAACCTGCTTTTTTAAATGTATGTTGGTGTAAAGTGAATATAAATAAATATTATAAAATGTGTTATGTAGAAATTATTATGTCAGGTACTGTTAACATGTCAAATGGAAGAGAGTAGCTGTCACACAGGTAATGCCTGTGTGGGGGCTAGTGCATATTCTTTTTATCTAAATATTCATTTTTAATATGTATAATAAAGTATTTTCTTTCTTTTCTAATAATTACTGTTTTGTGCTGTTTTATCAATACACTTGTCATCGATACTTTGTTTTTCTTTCCTACACATTTTCAGTGTAGAATATAATTTCTCTTGTAACAAGATATCTCCGGGATCAGTGGGGTATTAACAAACTTGCAAGGAGCCTGTGAAGTAGTTTCCGCCCTTGTCACTACAATTATTGTCATGTCCTAGATTATTTTTACAATCCAACAATTCCATTTAATTTGCTAAAATAATTTTCGGGTTTGAAATTTTATTATAAAAATTATACACAAAACATCGAGATAGCAGCCTCTAACCGGTAGTAGGACTGACATGATGACTTGAATAGGGGGGATGAGGGAAATTTCACTCTTTTTACTCATACAAAGCGTGAGCTGAGGTCGAAGAGGTTACTGGGCGGCGAACTAACTGTATTACTGGAGAATATGGAAGTTAGCTATACCGAATGAACTGTAGAACAAACAAATGAGAGGGGAAAGTCATCGCTAAAATTTGTTGCAGACTTCTATCTGTAAAACATCAGAAAACGGCATCCAGAAATATTTTTAAATTCTATGAGGTAGCCTACTCAGCCTGCTGGTAAACCCGCCACTGTCCAGGACAGTTGCAGACAAGGGAACATAAATATTGATAATGAATATTCCTAAGTTTTATTCTATTAGCTGATTAACGCAGATTTTAAATATATATTGTTTGTCCATTGGACATACCTATACAATTCTCTTTCGATTTACTTATATTTTTAAGTAGGTGATAAATGTTTTGCACGGTAAAGGACCCCGAATATAGAGGTTATAAAGAAATACATTTTATGCGACAAGCGATTCGAAATAACTTATTTCTAGTTTTTATATAGTGAGTGCTAAGACGCATATGGGTTTCATTGGTTAGGGCTTAAGTACAAAAGTAGATTATCGTTAGGAGTGCAATAATATATTAGAGTTAGCACTTAGCTGTGCCAATATCCGTTATTGATTCAGCTTATTCCGTATATTGTTCTAGCTTGATTCTTGATGATAAATTGCTTCAACCAAAATTCATATTCCACAACTTAACCACTATGTGGAACCAGCTGCCCACTGAAGTATTTTCAAACCAATTCAAATACCGGCAACGCACTTGCGAGCCTTCTGGCAATATGAGTGTCCATGGGTAATATAATCATATACAACAATAATTAACATCAGGTGAGCTCCGCCCCGTTTGTCTCCTATTACATTAAACAATGTTAACTGAATTCATCTTTAATATAGTGTTTTTAATCGATAAAATATTTGTTTTTTTAATTTTCTACGTAATAAGGTTCGCTGCATACTCACAGCAGCATTTTAAATGGAACCGAAGAGGGTCTAATTCTGTTGATGGCAGCAGAGAATTATGCTATCAATACATTTTATTTATTATGAATATTTATCATATACATGTAAACCTATTAACCTGTAAATGTTTTTGTTCGAAAGAATTTTGTTTTATCTTAAAGGAAGATGACTGTTAAAAAATCACCAGAACATCTTCTAAATCTCTGGGGCGGTGCTGCCAAGTAACATCTGCCTTGGATTCTTTTGAGAGACGACCTAAGCAAATTATAGATGACGATACATTCGTTGGTTTTCAACTATCCTACAAGAAAAGAGGGTACCAATTCTTAAAAGGCCGGGAACGCACTCGCGAGCCCTCTGGCATTGAGTGTCCATGGGCGGCGGTTGCCCTTGATCTATAAAATTTTTTAGTCTTCCTTCGTTTTAACCATCGCCGTTCCGTTGCCTGCCTATCCGTCGTCGGTAGATTGCACCTCGGAGAATGGTTCTTGGAACACACCTAATTTCGTCGTTCCCTTTCAAACTAAGAAACACGCTCGTTTCTTGTGAAAACAGCGAAGGAGTGGAACTCTTTGCCCCCCTTCAATCGTTCCTAAAGAGTACCACGTAGGTTCATCCAAGCGGTGGCTTAACTCCTGGACATGCGTGCCTTCAATCGGCCGCATATAACATCAGGTGGGCTTGTGACCAAATCTATTTCCACTTCTGTATAAAAAATAGTGTTGTATCATACACCATTTCTATCCCATACAGCAGTTCCCTGGCATGTGTATCTTGTTACTCATTTAGTTTACCGTTTATGTATTTAAGGTTCATATTGTTTTGTTCATAAATATGTATGTTATAAACCATATATTTGTTCAAATAACGTTTAACGCAAATTACATTACGTGTCGCTTTACAGTTGTAGTCGGGAGACGTACGTCATTAAAACTAAATCAGTTTAACTGCACTCTTTCAAATATACTCCGTCTCTTTCTTTCAAATTGTGTTAACACTGTTATGAAAAGAAACAGATGTACTTTTCTTAAAACGGAGCAATTAGTCTCTTCCTTATATGTATATTTTAGAAATGTCCTTATTCGTTCACAATAAAAATTTGTAAGTCAACGGGAATGGAGAACTGTCGAAGTAGACATGGGTTTTGGCTCTGCCAAAACTTAATCAAACAATCAGGCAAAAAGTTTATAATAATTTACCAAAAACATTCAAGATAATTAAACATTCAAAAAAAACATTAAAAATATTTATGTACTACTTTTGGAAAAAAAATATTATTCTATTAATGATTATTTGCGTGAAACATTATAATTAATATTAATTTGATAACGTAATAATATATTTTAATAATACGATATTTTATCACTACAAATATAAGAATTGACTATAATTATATGACTCATAATGTATGTAACTTCTATGTAAAATTCCTTTAAATACTAATTTGCACGTCATTATGTGTGGTAGAATATGAGAACTTTAGATTGTACCACCATAACATTTTTGTACCATATTCTTGCAAATATTATTTTTATTATTCTTCCTATCCGGTACACTCTTGACAGACCGGTCGTGATCGCTATGAAGTAGGGGTAGGTATGATGCGCTTCACGACGTTTCTCCATCGTTGCCTATTAGAAGTCATCCTGCTGCACTGATTGAGTGAATCTCCTACGGCAGACTTGATTTAGTCAGTCCAACGCGTAGGTGACCTTCCGCGCGGTCTAGTGCCTTCCACTTTCCCCTGGATGACAAGGCGTTCTATGGACTGATCACAACGAGATACGTGTCCGAAGAATGTAAGGATGCGAGATTGTATTGTCGAAGACGCTGTTTAATACCGAGTTCTTGAAGAGACGAGATCGAGACGTTTGTACGAAACTCGGTCCACGAAACCCCAAGCATTCTCCTCCAGCAATTTATTATTAGTTAAATATAATATTTTAATTATCAGTTTTATATTATTTTTATTATTAGTTAAATATTATTTAAATTATTATTATTATTAGCTTTTTAGATTATTTAAATATTGTCTTGCTTTTAATTTTTACAATAGACCCTTGTATCATTTTTATTAGGCTACCAAAGGCGAGTAATGCGCTGGCGCACTTTCAGATAGTGTGTGTCCATGGGCGGTATCACTTAACATCTGGTGAGCCTCCGGTGCGACCAGTTCCATATGAAAAACGCTTGAAAGATTAAATTATCATAATAAGCGTAAAATATAGAAAATGCAATATTTTATAGTTAATAAAATAACTAAATACCTATATGACAGGAATAATACTCAAAATACAGTTGAAATTAAATAAAAAACTTTGTAATGTGTGTTTTATTCTTTGACATCATAATAACTAAATAAAGTGCATAAATAGGAAAACATTATTTACAAATATCTTTTTATATCTAATTTACAATATTTACCACAATTCAGGGGCTGATAAAACAAATAACCAAGATTTCTAACACTTAAATGTTTGTATGGATTTGTTTTAAGATCTTATTCATGACTAAACAGTATGCCAATTATAAATTGGCGGGTAAAATGACATTTGTCAGTTGTCAGAGAGCGGTCTTGGATGCGTCTACTAAAATGTCAACTTGTGGTTGACAGCTAGGCGAAATGGAAAAATTAGAAATACTCGGGCATATAAATGCCATTTTTGATTTTAGTTTAATTAATTTACTGCGCAAACTTTAGTATCATTAATATGTTCTGTCTTTATTATTTGTATGAGTTTTAAACGCCCCAAAATGTGTGTAACCTAATTTGATCGTAAGGCTTAATCTCTAATTTACACGTGACTCAAGCTAAAAGCCAGTTAAGATCTGGCAAAAATCTGACAGCTCAAAACTGCTCAAAACTGTCAAATGACTTTGACAGTTCACAAATCTGGTTTAACATATGGGCCTTTATCTAAGTGAAGTAATCTTTTGTCTCTTTCTGTCAAATTGTTTTTACGCTGTGATAGAAAGAGACAAACTTTTATAGAGAGAGGGTTTATCTCTAGAATGCAAAATTTAAGGCAGCTAAAAATAAGCTCTATAAATCTCTCAACATTTACGAACACAAACTTTCGTTAACACAATAATCATGGAACATATTATACACACCGTCTTCTATACATTTGTCATAAAAAAAGGAATTTCGTTGTATTCTGTCTCTTTCTATCAACCTATGTTAACACTGTGATGAACAGAGACCCTCTGAATTTACCGATTTTGTTATTAAATGTATGACGCTTCGTATAACTAAGTATGCCCATTGGAAACTTAAATAGAAAGGAACATTATACAAATAACATTATACAACATTGTATAATCAAAATATACATTATATTTACAACCTAAAGCTAAAATTAACTTAAGTGAATTGTGCAAAGCGCATATAATGAGGTATTCATTTACAATGTGTAAATGGTGACTAAAATTGACTAAGGCCGATCACTGACGTTTAACGGAGCGTTTTAACGAAATATAGAAACCCACAATATAACTACGCGATTTAGTTTTAATTAAACGCAAAATCTTTAAGTTAACAGATTTCGTTTAGCCACGGTTTCAATATTTAAAATATCGATATTTTTAACGAATCGTAGCTCTGGTATTTGGAATATAAAAACCGTTAGTACACGTTAGAGTCAGTGAAGTTAGGCTAAAGTATAGTCCCATTAAAGGGTTTGTTCAATGTTAATGAAGAACTATCAACTATTATAAGAAACAGATTTAATTTTGGCTGACATTTAGGCCGTAGAGAGAATCAATCGGATATGAAGAAGTGATTAGAGATTCGTTGTATGTATAAAATGTCGAAGTTAATTTGATAAAAATACTTTATAGGAATTTTAATATTGCTTATCATTGATATTTAATGATCAATATAAATCAACAAAAGGAGCGTTCAAGTATTACGTCACGCAATTTTTGGAGATTATTGACCCCCCATGTAACGCGCCGTAACGTTTCTGTACCCAAGTATAGTAAAACGTTTCGTGACCCAGTGACTCGTTATACCTAAAAGTTACTGGAAAGTCAAAAATAATATTAACAATAACGGCTTAATTCAATCCCCGCCCGCATCGTAACGTTGTACAAAAGCCCCCCAAAATTCGTTACGTAATACGTGAACGCTCCCATAGCGATGAAAAAATATAAATATCAGATTAATAGTGACAAATGATTATATCCACACTAATCGAAAGTTGCATTAAGTATTACAAAAATCATCAGATTAATTATGAAAAATGATTATCATATCCACAATTGCAATTATAATGATGATTTTTATATCATTAAAGCATCAATGAAAAAATTATTGATAATCATCAAAAATTATTCACGAAAAATCATTATCATATTCACACAAATCATGCAAACAAATAACAATTTTTTTAACTCATTTGATATCATCATAGATAACAGCAATTGAGTAAAATAATCATCACATTAACATAAATTTAACATTAATGATGTTTCAAAAATTCATTTATACTCATATCAAAGCTTTTGCGTTAATTATAGAAAAAAAACAACAAACACTTATATAACGACTCCGCTCCTGGTAATAATTTTCGTCTGATCTTTCTTTTCCTCGTGTTTCGTCTGTATTTTCTTCCATGTATCGCCGAGGGCTTTGCTGAAGTGGTCGTCAACCCCTTGGTCCGGTTTTTTCGTCTGCAACTGCCGCCAGGTGTCGCCAAGCGCTTTGGCAAAGTGATCGTCCACTGAAAGGCTGGGGTCGTCGACGTCCATGGCGATTATTTTCGTCGTCTTCGGTTCGTCCGCCTTGAATTGTATGGGACTGCTCGCCCGGTCCTTTGTGTTCGGTTTGGGACCAGGTTGGGCGCCATCTGTGTTCTTTTTTATGAGATTCATGTAATTGTCGCCGAGAGAGCGGCGGAAGTGTTCTTCTATTACCGTGTCGCACATTGATAGGGAATCTGTGGAAGATTATTCGATTAAGAAAACGGATGTTAGTTGTTTCGACTATGTATTTGCGTGTTGTTCCCACGAGAATGTAAGTGCGTGCTCCTATTTCACCATGCCTTCTGCTGATAGAGGACAAATCTTTGTTTTTAATTTATTTTATTATTATTTATTACTTAAGATGTCATGTGGATAACATAAGCAATCATGTAAATCCTATTCAAAAATAACATACAACTGGACGAACTCGAGTATTTTTTATATTTATTCCATGAACTCGGAGAGTTTTTATATAATGAAAAATTTACTTTTATATACTTAGGTTTATATTCTTTCTAGTACCATAAGAAAAGGTTTCATATGTTGGTATGTAGCTACTAAAAAGGTAGGCTATGTAAAAACATCTTATTAAGGCGAAACGAGTTCGCGGGGGCAACTAGTTAACAATATTAAAGATTTCTTACCAGGCGGAGGTTCGCTAGTCTTAATGACACTTGGTCGGGTGTAGGGCGGCGCTGGGCGGCTGCGCAGACGCATATCTATCGGAGCCTCCGGTTTACCCGGGTACTCGGGAGGAGCTGGAATGACAAATAAACTTTATTAATTTAAATGTAAAAAAATACTTTTTAAATTTGTTAACCAAAATTAAATCATGGCTTCGTAGCGTTAGAGAGTGGACGGGTATTGCGACTGCGGAATAGTTGCATCTGGCACAGGACAAGACACGCTTCACGACTAACGGACAACCTCAAGTAATGGAGAGGCACCAAAGAAGAATTTGTTAGAATGTAAAATCAAAAATGGGAGGTCGTTCGATTGAACATCGGCTTCAATATCTGCAGTTCGCAAGATGGCGTATTCAGCCGGCTGATGTTGCCATAGTTGATATTGTAAGCGCGCTGACCCCGTGCACTGCCCTAGCTAGCTGTATTTGCAAAAGAAATTGGCCAACTGAAACCTGTTCCATGAATAGTATCATACTAAGCTGGATAATCGCACATAGAAATAATAAATCTTATTCTTTGGAAGCAGTGTTGGCCTCAGCGAGCGACTCTCGTCCCTGATGATGTAGGTTCCAACCCAGGCTGTGCACCAATGGTCTTACTATGTATAACATTATGTCATATTTAGACCCAAAAAGTTGACGGTCAGGCACAGGCTGATATTTGCATGTTAAGATAAAAAATGAGCACGAAACATACAGAAATCTGAGGCCAAGGATTTCGGCACCACTTTTTTGCATTTAATGGTTAAGAAAACGGTTTATTTCTATCGAAATAAATATAAATTTTAACCCATTGTTTTATTGTGTTATTAATAGGTATAATAGTCCCTATACAATTACACAATACATAAGATAAAGGCAAAATACATATTTAAACACAAGCTTAAAACATAGTAAGCAGTTATTTTAATTTTATTTTTTTTGTAACATTTACGTGCACTTAAATTGCCATACACTTTAGATAAATGAGTTTGTCACTATCTAATATGCCGTAGATATAGTATTATGTATGATGTGGTAAACTTGAGTACATAAATAAAAAAAATATGTGAAAAAGATTAAAGAAAAGTTTAGCAAAACGTAATATAGTTATATATATTATACTAGGTTTATTTAAATCTTTTTTTGTAGTTTATTTTTTAAACAAAAAGTGAATTTGAACGAGTCTTTTTTATAGAAGCATTGATCTTTCTTATGGAAATAATTTTCTAAAATTATCATTTCCATAAAATAAAATTACCCAATTTTTTTTATGGAACTAGAACTATATGGTATAAAATTACCTTTTCCAAGAAGTGCTAGGTTCGCCGGTGCGTCGTCTGCCTCATCCGAGAATTCTCCGTCGCTGTGCCGCGTCCGGATTATACTCGTCGTGGCACGCTTTTCATTGAAGGACTGCGATCGTAGAGCCATTTTGCAGCTGTCTCTGAAATATCAAAAATATATTGTTAAAGTTGTTTGTTTTCTTACCAATATAAACAGCATATTTGACAGCGTGACACTATCATTGACACGTGACATATCGCTTTTAAAGGCGTTATAAATAATTATTAATTTAAAAAATCGGTAATTAAAAATATAAATTTTTCTTCGTCACAGATTAGTCGATTCGACGTACGCACAACGGACTATTTACGAGTCTAATTGCGGAGAAAGGAGTCCTACTACCCTAACCTAGTCGATTCGACGATGACGTAGCTAGAAAATAATGTATCTTCGTCTGTCTAGGATTGGAGTTAACTTCATAGGACTTTTCGATAATATACTGCTGCTCGCTAAAATGTCATTGCTTGTGGCGGCGTCCATGCGTCGGGTTGTCTCTCTCCCTAAAATATGGCGAGGGGGCCGATGGCTGGCCATGCGTCAAGCTCGTGAACGGGTGCTACTTGTGGTGACTGGTCGTACTTGAATTCGTGTATGCGGTGATGTTAATTATTTCGACTATGAGTTTGCGTGTTGTTCCCACGAGAATGTAAGTGCGTGCTCCTATTTCACCATGCCTCCTGCTGATAGAGGACAACTCTATGTTTTTAATTTATGTTATTATTATTAATTACTTAAGATGTCATGTGGAACATGGTTTAATGGTTGCTCCTTACAAACGTTGTGTAAAAAAAAAGAGTTTATTGCCAGTTCTTCTCTTCCGTTCTACGCCCTTGATTTGAGAACTGGCACTAAATATAAAATTAGAAGCATTAATATGTATCTCTTTACTGACAAGTCATAAGTGTACAATGTGTTACCCATATGATTAAATGATTTTTTATATGTGTATTTGTGTAATTCAAGAATCATAATAAGGTAAAAACCTTGACGTTTGCTTTCGTGTTCACAGATCTCAGCGACTGGTGCGACGCCATCTTGCCTATGCCTTTTTGAAGTTATACTTCTTTAGGCGCGTTATGAAAAATTGATGAGAGTGAAATTTTACGATGCGCGCGCGCCATGACACAAAATTAACAGAATGAAGTTGCCCACGAAAGATGCTACGGCATTGGACATAATCTAAAAACAACATTCGAATAATAATAGAATGTATGTTACACTTAATGTAAGAGAATATTTAATAATAATTATCTGCATGCAATCAAAAACTATTTTTAATAATGCCAAAGAAGTATAACTTCTTACGCGCGTACATAAGTACACGCACCCTTTTTTTTTTACATGTGTCTTCAGACATCATGTAAAATCTAGCCTAACTTAAGACTAATAAATAAGTCTAACCTAATTTACTAATAAGTATATTTAACATAAGAAAGTGTCGAATAACTTATAGTCTCTATTATGGGGAAGACTACACTCTGATTTGATTCTATTTAATAAATTTAATGATAACAATTTGGAGATGCTACGTCACGAATAAATAATCGGAATCCTTTAAAATTATTAAAATAACAAGTTTATTTCACTATATTTACTTTTTCAATCTCTTCCCATGATACGTCATTTAACCTTAGCCATAAGCATTTTTTCGTATATATTACACAACACAGGGAGGAGCCCGATAGGCCGCCACGATTTGGGCAGAGTACACTGTCTCTTTTCCTGGTATTCTGAGTACTACAAGCGTAGCTATCTTCCACTGCTCTGGAAAAGAGCTTCGTTCAAGAGCTTTGTTAGCAATAACTAGAAAATGCTCGGATCTGTAGCAATCGCCTGCTGAATGCATTCAATCCATCACCATCACCTCCCGCTGCGTTTTAGGGTTTAGCGAGTAGGGTTCATACAATAGTTTTATATACTTTATTATGTATTAAAGAAAATATCGAACCTGGGTCTATATTCGGGAAGACGATTGCGCCTCTCCCTCCGCCATTTGCCGGTGAGTTCTTTAGGCTGTTCGCGCGGCGTCTCAGGCGAAACGGTACGGTCTCCCTCCGACTCACAACTGGAGGCTGTACTTGGAGTTTCTGAAAACAAAACACGACACAGCTTTACTATTAAAATTCACATATTGACATATGACACGCTAGTCCGTCGGTGTTATTGTTTCCATAATATTTGACTGGCTTGTAGATTAGCGTATCTCAAGTTACAATCTCGTCTTACGCCCGAACCCAATAATCAATCCACAAACTCACATTGACGACAACAAACAATCTGAGATCAGACCGTGACAGTCGATCGATTTCCTATCTGCATCCCAATAACCAAACCCTACGAAGACAATCCATTTTTGGCGACGGATAAAATGCTCTGTGTCGTTCCATTTTACCGAGTTTTCACTCATATTTGATAATCAATGTAAACCAAATAAAGTAAATAAAACCGTACAAATAACATTAAAATATACATCTGTGTAACTCGGTAAAATGGAACGACACAGAGCATCTGTGTCGTTCCATTTTACCGAGTTTTCACTCATATTTGATAATCAATGTAAACCAAATAAAGTAAATAAAACCGTACAAATAACATTAAAATATACATCTGTGTAACTCGGTAAAATGGAACGACACAGAGCATCTGTGTCGTTCCATTTTACCGAGTTTTCACTCATATTTGATAATCAATGTAAACCAAATAAAGTAAATAAAACCGTACAAATAACATTAAAATATACATATCTATGTTTAAAACATAACAAACAGCTTTTTTAATTATTTAAAAAACTGGTGTAAGTTAAAATCTGTTAAAATAATTAACTGTTGAAATCGAGCTTTCGTCAACTGTCATTTTCATACAAAGGTCTATCCACAGACACCGATACGACCTACCATGGATAGCTTGTATCGACTGATGGCTTTTACAATCCCTCGATTGGTTATTGGCACACTTGTTACAACATTTGGATTAAGTATATTATCTCAGATGGTGGATAATGGATTGAGATAGGTTATTGGGGTCGGGCGTTAGCCTCATATAAAATGGTTTCACAGCTCTTAAAATAAGATAGTTAGCTCATTTGAACATTCTATATAGACAATAATTTATAATATTATATTATAGAGGAGTATACATACACAAATTATTCGTATGTTTTCAACTTTCGCTAAAATAATTAGCAAAAATCGGTATTTTAAAGGTTTTATCACTTCATAATGCGTTTTATAAGCCCTTTAAAGCATAATGCCCTTCTACTAAGGAAGGCTAATTTAGGGTTGACAGTTCACTTCATATGCAAATGTGTTTACCACACAACATAACTTATATTACATATCATTAGGTAAGAGACAAATTACAGAATAACACGCAGTCAAAACATGCTTACTGAGAAATATTTTTTGTTGAATCAATAATAAAAAAAGTATATTTTTAATTCCAATTTCACTTTTTTAGTGATTATACCAAAAAGTAATAAATCTTATAAACAACTGTACATATATATTCCGCAGATCAAAGCGAAGTGGAAATGGATAGGCTGTACATGAAGAGATTCCAATTATATCCCCTAGCAGACGCTTGATTGCAAGGAAAGCAAATACTCAAGATCGAACGCGATGGAGACTAACTGTGGACCCCATCTAGGGGTTATCGGTCCCGTTACATATATATTATATACATTCCCTTTTGACACAAAATTGCGAGCGCGAAAAAATGACAATGTCTGACGGCTCATTGGTCTAGTGGTTAGTACCCCTGACTGCGAATCCATGGGTCCCGGGTTCGTTCCCCGACTGAGACAAACATCGATGTGATGAGCATTTGGTGTTGTGCTTAGGTCTTGGATGTTTAAATATGTATTTATGTCTATCTATATGTATGTATAAATGTATGTATACCCATAACACAAGCTTCACCAGCTTAGCATGGGACTAGGTCAGTTGGTGTGAATTGTCCAATCATATAAAAAAAATGTACAAAATTTTAAAAATTGTCAATCTTTTCTATATATCTTTATGTTCGTTACATGTTTTAATATAAATTAAAAAAATAGCACATTAAATATCTTTAAAAAATCGATACAAGAAATCACGAGTTAGACATAACAAACAAAATCGAGGTTCATTTAAACACATCAAAGTTTTCACATTATAAAGAGATTAAAATTAATACCTTTATGCGCGGGAGCAATCCAAGGCTGCCATAGAGGCAAGTTAAACTTAGGCGATTGAGGTGGCTCCATGAAAGGGACACTTAAAGTCCAAGACAACAAGTATTCCATCATCACTCAACACATTGTACAAAAATATAGAAATTGGAGCACGCCATCGGCGTCTCTACACAGGTAACACTGAAGGTCGACTGAATAAAAAACTGGAAGAGATTACATTGGAATAAATAAATGAGATGAACAAAAAATCCAAATGGAAAAAAACGTACATCCACGCGGCCGGACGTTGCGGCGCTTCCTTCGTTCTACAGGCTGTTCTGGACTTAAAAGCTGTTAAAGCTTTATGTGCTGTAGGTATGGGAGAAACCCTTTGATTTGGTAACTGGTAGTTAATTTTAAATATAGACATTCATATGAATAATTAATTTGGTTTAAATATTTCAGATTCAAACAATTGATTATTTTAAAATAATATTTTTAAACAATAGTCTTAAAGCACTGTTTGTGCAGACTGTTTTGGACTTACAAGCTTTTAATAAAGAAAGCTTTATGTGCTGTAGGTATGGGAGAAACCCTTTGATTTGGGAACTGGTAGTAAAGTTTAAATATTTCAGATTCAAACGATTGATTGCTTTAATATAAGCATTTTTACAAAAGTCTTAAAGCACTCTTTATTCTACAGACTGTTCTGGACTAAAAGCTGTTAAAGCTTTATGTGCTGTAGGTATGGGAGAAACCCTTTGATTTGGGAACTGGTAGTTAATTTTAAATATAGACATTCACATGTGTACCGATATGAATAATTAATTTGGTTTAAATATTTGAGATTCAGAAAATTTATTGCTTTAATATAAACATTTTTACAAAAGTCTTAAAGCAGTGTTTGTTCTACAGACTGTTTTGGACTTACAAGCTTTTAATAAAGAAAGCTTTATGTGCTGTAGGTATGGGAGAAACCCTTTGATTTGGGAACTGGTAGTAAATTTTAAATATAGACATAAACATGTGTACCGATAAGAATAATTAATTTGGTTTAAATATTTGAGATTCAGAAAATTTATTGCTTTAATATAAACATTTTTACAAAAGTCTTAAAGCACTGTTCGTTCTACAGATTGTTCTGGATTTAAAAGCTTTAATTAAAGAAAGCTTTATGTGCTGTAGATATGGGAGAAACCCTTTGATTTGGGAACTGGTAGTAAATTTTAAATATTGACGTTCATTTGTCTACCGATACAAATAATTACATTTTTTTGGTTCTATATTTCAGATATTTGCGAGAATTTAATATTTTAATATAAGCATTTTACCACAAGTCTTAAAGCACTGCTTATTTTACAGAATGTTTTTGACTTAAAAACTTTAAATAAAAACAGTTTTATATGCTGTAGGTATGTTCCCATTTATTTATGAACAAGTAATCAATTTTAAATATTGACGTTCATATATTACCGATATATAATTAATTTAATTTCAATATGCCAGATTCAGACAATTGATTATTTTAATTAAGCCTAATACACTACGTAATTGTTGTATTGTTTTATTTATCGTTTATATTGTTATTATACTTGGAAGTGACAAATCGTGTGACACAAAAGAATTTATTAATACTGTCAACGCTGAATTTTGAAATCGGCCTTGTTTCGGACATGTATTATTTATCCATGACCGTTATATCATCATACAGTAAGTTATACGTTTCACATTTACCTATAGGAATATAGCAATTCATAGAAACAGTTTTAGCTGTATATATGAGTATTAGCGTATTAGTATTAGCGTAGTGGAGTCAGTGTGCGACTAATATCCGAGGTAGGTTCAAACTCTGGTTGTGCACCAATGGACTTTCGGTCCAAAATCCCGGTGTCATGCATAGAACGCTGAACCTACTTGCCTATTATTTATTCACACTTTGTTGCTTTACAATATAAAAATTAACATAATTACAGGTAAATAAAAGGCAACTGGCGGCCTTATCGCTTTCGAGCGATCTCTTCCAGGCAACCAATGTGAGATTTTTTTTTAAATTAAATTACATAAGGTAGGCAGGAAGTGCAAAAATACATGTATTACATATAGTTGTTAAGAAAAAGAAACTAAACAGGAACAAAAAACAAACTAAACTGATAAAGGATACACGAAAAAAAAAAAAATAAGTGCACATGAATCATAACAAATTAATTTAAGAACAGTCTCACGTCAGTTAGTAGTTATTATTAAAGTAAGGTATACGATGTGGACAGGTAATGTTTGTACAGAAGAAATTTGAAGGAAGAATTTCCTTCTCTATGAAGGAGCTAAGCGAATAGGGACTGGAAGTGAATTCCATAGCCTGACTGCAGATACCTTAAAGGACTAGTAAATAAATATAATTGTTAATTATTATTATTATTAATTAAGGCAATACCACTTTGTATCTGACGTATCTAATATAAACGAGCACCCTTTATATGGTATACATCAACCTGTTCGCTCCATTCATGAAAGTGCGTGAGCGCAGGGCGCGGGGATTAATGAACCCTCTCTTCACGTCTCCCTTCCTTCGCCAATACAGCCTTAAGCGCTTCAAAAAATGAATTTAAAACTCTATTCCCAACTAATAGGACCTAAATTAATCTGTCGGATATAACAATCGTGTCATTTGAATTGGAGTTCTAACTGTGTAGTGTGAAAGTCGATTTTCCATTGCAATTTTACCGCTAATAGCAAAGTTCGAAATTACGGTGGTTGTATCCTTGAAAGGTTGTGTTTTATTTTGATGCGGTTGTAGAGGGGGAGAGGGGGGGAACTGTGAGAAGCCGCGTTCTGGGGCACCGTGTAAGCATTAGCTTTTTATTATTGTCTATTAGATCCGAGCCTTCACAGGTAAGCCGACTCTTGGCGCCGCATGTGGCTTAATAATTACAATAGCGATTCTTGGAAACAAATGATTGCTATTAAGAATTGTAGACAAAATTATTTCTATGAAACGTATAAACAGAGCCTTATATTTACTGTTAAGGTAGACTTTATACTGTAATTATTTTACGGCTTTGAAAGTTTTACCATAGTTAAAATAGTTTGTTTAGAAGACTTTCCTTCTCTGTTCATATTACCTGATAAGCTTGACACCACATTGCATCTGTAATTTCCTAGATAGGCTTTTAAAGTAAGAATTTTTTTCAGGACCTGAATAAAGTCCAAAAGTGGACTCAAAACCTCCCGCCGAGTTTAATTAACGGCTGTTTTGATCCTTTTGGTCAGCCGCCCATTCAACCGTAGCGCCACGGGCCCCTACCTGCTTTATCGACTATCAGGTGTCAAAGTTATTGAACGCTGTTACATTGTAAGGGAACTATAGAAAAATACTTTAAGGTACCAATATAGATTATATATATTTTATAATAAATCGGCTACTGTTCTGTACTCACGAGTGAGTCTGTATTACTTTTAATCTTAATCCTATGTGGTAAATATTATTTATTTATAATATTAACGAAGTACAGTAACTTGTGAATTACATACATAATATACATACACTGTTGTTGTTTCTTTGTATTTATCATTTTTTTTGTGTTTTATAACTGGTAATAGTCGGTGAAAACAAATTAATTCTATAATAATCTATAATAATATAAATGTGTAATTATTTTGTAACGGAAATCAAGATTTTACAACCATACATAGGACACGTACAATAGCAAAGTTTAAATAGTATATAGGTATTCAGATGTCTACTGTACATTAAAATAATTATAAACAAATTTATAACAAAAAATCAGTAATACTATAGAATCTTAACCTCAAACAATGATAATAAATAAAATTATAAATATCGCCACAAAAGGACAAAAATAATCGAATTAGTGAATTAGTGTGACTGTACGTTAAGTGCTAAATAATGGGTGAAATAAAATAGTCCACAAGAACACTTCCTTTGATAGAGACTGTAAGTAATTCGACTTAGGGTCCTTCAAGAAAAGAGCGTACCAATTCTTAAAAGGCCGGCAACGCACTCGCGAGCCCTCTGGCATTGAGTGTCCATGGGTTATGTTATCACTTAGGTTTAAAGACTTTATTTTTCAAAAAAAAAGACAAAAAAAATCACTTAACAACAGAGACCTGACCGTTTGCTTTCTATAAAAAAAAAGAAAAAAAAAGTAGTGCTATTGCACCCTATTGTTCAAAATTATTTTTAGTAATATAGGTAAGTTTTATACGCGTTGCAGACCAAGAGCTAAGCTACGTTAATTTAGCTTAGCTCGCATAGCTGACGCAATTTTCCATACGTCTGTGCAGACCGCAAACTATGCGAACTAAGCTATGTGAGCTAACTAAAATATGCAAAGCTAAGTTAGTTGTGTATGCCGATGCGCAGCTACACGAGCTAAGCTAAGCCCCTCGCGCTACCCCGCACACCCTTTGCACATACTATGCAACACTGACTGAGCTTTGGGTTAGCTGTTGGTGTGCACGCTATTTATTTCTAGCTTAGCTTAGCCTAGCTTGCTTGGCATAGCTTAGTTTAGCCTTGGCATAGCTTAGTTTTCGGTCTGCAACCGGCTTTAAATTACTTATAAGTCTAAGTGTTGTGCAAAGACAGCTTGTATAAAAAAATACGCCACAGAAATCCAATAAATTCATATTTTTAATAATGGTAATTTTCTAGAGGAACCGCTGGAAGGCTGCGCATGCAGTGGCAGGAACAACCATAAATGTACCTCAAGGGAATGTTTACTTGCACGCATCGGTAGGAAATGGAAATTTAAGGTAGCCCTTTCCGATTTTAAATTACGTGCATTCGAATGATTGATATGGAAAAAAAGGAATTATGCGAAATCAGTCATGATTCCATAATAGGGACTGTATTTTGTCTCTTTATTAAAAGTACACCACATCATATAAAATGCTTTATATAAAGCATGTTACAAGCTATCTATGCTAAACGATTATCTAGTTGATGAAGGAGCCTGGGACTATTGCTAGACAGGCAACTTCTAATTAATTTGCAATATTTGTTTTAAAGTAAGTGTTGTTCGATGATTTGCTATTTTAAAAGAGTACCGAGTTTTTTACGCCGGCTTCTTCTCTCGGCCTACACCGTCTGTCTTCTTTGCCGATGCGTAGGGATGTCTGAGACGTGGAATAAGTGATACCTGTATCTTATGTTCCATAATAAACATATTTTATTAATTTATTTTATTTTAAAGTATCCATAGATCAATTGCTTCATAACACACTAACCAGAGGGATACAACTTTGGTTATGTCTTCACAACCCAACAGGAGAGCAAATTGTGGAGCTGTAATGTTCGGGGGTCAGTGGGAGCCTTGAAACGAATACGATCGCGATTTTAACGGATTGAACACAGCTTATCCGGAGCTGGATATATTCGGTAGTGGGCTGATCGGTTTAAGAGAAACCATTGTGGGGTGCCTTTCTCGAACCTAATTCGCTGTTTTGCTGATGATGTTTCTTTTTTATCTGCTTTAAGTGCCAACAAATTTATATAATTTTATTTTATTGTGTGCTTGTATTATCTTGTACATATGTTTTAATTGTATTTTTTAATTTCTATTTTTTTTGTGATACTTATGTTTACTTTAATTGTCACACATTTCAGATGTAAGATTTTGTAAAATAATTCGTAGATTTAGTACTGTGTGTGATGTCGTAAGCTTAATAACTAAATAAATAAATAAAAAATAGCAAGTCGACAATATGTTATATATATTTTTATTGGTTTTAAACAAAATAAAGTTATATATATCAAACCACGACTGGCACTGCAGAGTGATCTGCAAGAACCACTGGGATGGATTTTTATTTTTTTAATATCTAAAATAAAACGTTACAATGTATGGAATCGCTAAAAACAAAATCGTTAGGACTCTTACCTCAGGTTTATCAGTTTATTAACTTACAAATATAGGATAATACAGAGCCACGCCCTTACTTTTCAGAAAAGTCATATATTATTCATCATACATAATAATTTATAGGATATATTAAACGATCTACGTGAGACACAAAATCAATTTCTAAACTCAGGTAGTATTTTTAAATAATAACCCTGTATTTTGTATAACAGGCGATTTGATTTAAATTCCTCGCGTGAAGGCAGTAGCAGCGTCCGTGCCGCGGGGCGCATGCGCATATATACTAGCTATAGCCTGTGGCTTTAGGCGAACATAAAACCTTGTTTCTTAGAATATTTTAAAGGTTGATCAGCATATTTGTCTGTCTACCACGTAACATATAATGCTATTATAATATGAAGTTAATACCAGGGCAGGATTAAAAAAAAGTGGTTGTAAATAGAATTTAAATCGTGTTTTTTAAAACACTGGAGTACAGTAGGTAGCGACATTTACAATCTGCGCTTACAAATCGCTGCTATGATGGTGAGGATAATATATAGAAATTGACCCCAGACACGTGTGCCTTCGGGCCAGCCAGTATGTGGTTGTTCTGGTCGGGTTGTTGTCAGTAAAAAAATAAAATGAGATGAAATATTAAGAAAAGCACTCGTATTTATAGAATCAGGGGTGGATCTACTTAAGGGCTTTTTGGTCTGCAGCCCACGGCCCCGTGGACACAAAGGGTCCCCAATCCCCACTAAAAACAATAGGCGATATTTTGTACTTTTTTATATACAATTTTACAAAATCCAATCGTAATGGAAGCCCTGAGACCAATCATGTGCGATGCGCGTATATCGAACGGAACGGGGAATTCCCGTCGCTATTATGGGACCCGAAATAGCCCAGAGTCCCACAAATTCACGATCCGCCCACGTAAAGAATGGATAATTGCCCGCCGGTAAAGTCCCGTTAGGAAAGTTCTTAACGTCGGCTGTCAAATGAAATTCTATAGACGAGTGGTTATTCCTCTCATTGTAATATTGCTTTACCTATCCATAGAAAAAAATCATAGTTCAACGGGAATTCCCCGCCGGTAGTCCCCCTAAAAGTCCCTATGTCGGCTAATTTCAAAATCAACATTATTCAGAACAAACAGAGGAATTAAAAGAGTTTTGAACACTTAAGCCCCACACCCCAACAGTCTAGAATAGGGAACAAAATCAAAGTTAATGGAAATAAATATTTTTTCCGACAGCTTTTGTGCTTGTCCGAAGGAGATTATAAGACACGCTAGTTTATCACATTAAACAACTGTATTTTAAAATGTACTACTATTATTCTGTATTTAGATACCTTCTAAAAATAAAAACTCATTAAATTTAAAAATGGAACTCGAGTTAATGGCACTCACGTCAAATAGACAAGCCTTTATTCTTATAATTGATAGCGTAGCGTTCAAAATTATACCTGCATTTCAAAGGTATACGAATACTTAAATATCAAAGAAAGAAAATCACAATCGCTTTGTGAAAATAACATTATAGTGTCATTCGCATGCCGCGTAAAATTAGAATGGGTAAGATACCAATTCGACTTAGGGTTCTTCATGAAAAGAGCGCACCAATTCTTAAAAGGCAACGCACTTGCGAGCCTTCTGGCAATGAGAGTTTCCATGGGCGGTATCTCTTAATATCACCTGCCCGTTTGACTCCTGTTACATAAAAAAATGCATATTGTTTATGAACCTTTTATGGGACATGTCGGTATGGGCAAACAAGCGGGTCAAAAAAGTTAATGCTGCCTAGACGTCATCGTCAGGTTTGCAAGTGCGTTGCCGGCCTTTAAGGTTGCTGGCGACGATCATAACTTTCCATAGAGCTATTTATTTAACACAACAGTTAAAAATTATGTAGACCATAGTTTCCTGTTTATTTCAGACACGAATAGGTAAAAGTCAATACGCAGAAATATTACCCTCTAGATACGCCAGGCATCCCATCACTCCATTTCCTTTCCGAATAAAGCGTTTTGGTCAAAGCTCACCGATGTCCTGATTGAGCATTCTGATAAACGAGCTAGGTCTGGATATGCATATGCATAGCTTTAAACATCACACATGCACACTTTAAAATCGATTTTCGTTTAGATTTTGTAATTTTAATTGTTTGTTTAATATTTGTATTATATCTTCGCGAAGGTTTGCCTAGTGCTTGTCACATTTATTTTGTGGATTTTTTACCAATGTATCAGTGTACCGAGCGTTGGCAAAGCTTTTATCAATCAAAATATTACAGTCAAAAACTCAAAATTTGTTATTATATCGAGGGGACTACTCATATTTGGTCGTAAAAACCGATAGTCGTAACAGCCGATGACGTTGTTATTAAGTAGGTACCTAATAAATAGAATTCAGCCGGGAGCTTCGATTTTGGTCAATATAACCGGTATGTTGCTCTAAACGATGTCGTCGTAAACGGTTGTGACTGTATAGGTATGTTTTTTGTACACAAAATTGTAAATCATATAATTTTAGGCAATAAGACGGAAATTACACTACATTTGACCTATCCAAAATCATATTTTATCCTTTTTTTCTTACAAAATCTTCAAACTGTTTAAACCCCAGCATCTAATCATTCGCCATTAACGCCGGAGTTATTCTATTCCACAAAAGTAACAACACTTTCCGAGCGGCTTGATCCCTTAGCGTTGTGTAGAGATGTGGCGTCTCTCTGCATCTTCTACCGCATTTACCATGGAGAGTGTTCAGAGGAGCTGTTCGGATTGCAGCTGAGTTTCATCATCCCCATATCACCTCGACGTCCGTCGTTCCACAACTGAGCGTTTTTAAGGCACTTTTTGTAGAGCATATTAGTACAAAAGTAGATATTACGAATGAATTAATATTGATGAATACAGTTTACATCAATGAAAGGAATGCGGAATGTTAGCAAGCGGCTTCCCGCACTTTCGCTGCAAACATCCGCCTTATGCGAACACTCCACCCCGCACCCCGCAGTTATGTAAACACAAATGGGTATATAAGTACAAGGCTGGTCAAGTAATTAAATCTAAGATTGACATGTGTGTATCATATGTTAAACCAATACAATGTTATTTTTAAATATTTTGATTAGTTTTTAGATTTTTTATTCAGACGACGGGTCCTAATGTGACACAGTCCTAATTATTAAAATAGATTAAAATACAAGATATACTATGGAAAAGGTAATTCAAAAATGCGTACTTACTTATTATTTTCAGTGTCCTATTAATTTGTTAATAAATTTCATCGGAACAAACAGAGACATCTATCGGAATTTGGGGACAACTGAAATTTGTTAAAGCGCCCTCTTCCGGTAAAGAATTACAATAACAAAAAATTATGGCACGTGCGCTTTCTATAGATTTTTCTTTAAACCTTAAACGATAAAGTATATTTATATCAAAAGGTTCTTCAATGCCTATCAAGATCACAGAGCAAATTGAATTCCTCGTAAGATATATGTAATTATTCCAGCCCCCTAAGCGTGACGGATGCATACCGTTGCACTCTGTTGCGCAATGTTGGTTTCCACCCGTGACCTTACAGTACTCATGATGAGCTCTTCATAGTTAACTGGGTAAAGAGAGATCTAATCTAAAATATAATGACCTATAATCTTTTTCGTAGATGCGGCAAACATTAGCTTTTTATAAACCAAAAAGTAGCGAAATAAAAACAAATGAAACATTACAATCCAGCAAAACATTAATTGTTTAGAGACCCAGACAGCTAAATAAAATTCAAGAAACTTCAGAATAAAACTACAAACTAGCCCTCATATTATTTGGCAGTGTTGGACTAGTTTCTACGTGCGACTCTCATCCCTGGGGTCGTACGTTCGGCGGGATATAACACAACTTGGAGACTAGAGACTGTAGCTAACCAAATTGTTACTGACTGTAGGCAACCAAGCATGAAGCACAAAGATCTCACTAAATTAATACAGAAAAATCTTTATTAAAATTATTTGGAATATGAGCTTCAGTTTTTTTTGTTCAGAAAATTTACTTAATGTGTTTCGTTAACCCTATTGATATCTTCCTTAAACCTATCATTTAACTTTATTAAGTGAATAATAATTTTTTTAATATTAAAAATTAAATATAGGATGCTTTAGAGAAGCTAAAGTAAGGCTAATTTATATCGCGTACTATTTACATCATTAAAACAATTCTACAAACACGTTACTCTAAAGATAAGCAAAATTAATAAAATGCAATTAGAAATTCTAAACAATAAGTCCATTGAAATGATCTTATCTTATTTGGCATCATCACTTCGGTATGCGATACTAAATTGGCGCGTGTCAATCATTAATAGCATACCAATCTTGTTAACACGTTTGTTAAACAAGAAATATAACGCCTTGAGGAATTTGCTATGCAATATTAAATGTAACCTTGTATGTTGTATTTAGGGGACCTACCCAGTCTCGGCTTTGTAGCTTCCAACTAAAAAGGCACGTATTAGGCCCTGACATGTCAAATCCCGAAAGCTAGTGACAAATTAAAAGCCGCCCGCGCGGCAAAGTAAAGTAAGCAAAATTAGATTAGGGTTTAAAACTACCTTCACCTGGAAAGGACCTTTTAAGGAAAATAGCCCTAACTGAGCTGTAAAGGCCCCTAAGGCCAAGCTTTATGCTGTTTTTGTTATTGTGGTTACGCTCAGATTCAGAAACTATACTTAGCTAACTACGACACCCGTACGACATACCGTTCATTTGTACCAACTTAATTGATATCGGGATTCGAACACACGACCTCTGCGCTCATAGTAGGCATAGCTAACGATGATAGACACCAACAATTTATTTATTTAGATGGCTTGGAAATTTCAAAGTACTTGGTAGACAACGATAACTAGGGAACGATTATCAAAGCGACTATATAAAAATATTTTCCAGCTTTTTAGACGATTGAGATTAAGAATTGTGTTATAATTAATAATTTATTTGGAAATTGCACATTTAGATAATTTGTAGGTTGTTTCTCTACTCTCGTAGGAATGATGGGATGTCACCAACCAGTAAAAATAAACTAATAATTAAATTTCCTTAGTCATGCAAGGGTATTTTTGCAGGTGAGGTTAATAATGTCACCTCGCTTATCTTATAACTCTGTCCATATAGGTGCGATATTATTTCACGACCATTATACGACACGTTGTCAAACACTTTTTTTCGAGCAAAATATTGACGGAATGGAGAGATGAAAAACGAAGGAGAGGCTGACAACGCGGGAGGACGAACTGAAACTAACAGCAGACTACAACAGCTGGAGAAGAGACGCAAAGGATAGAGAACAGTGGAAAGGGTTTGAGAAGGCCTTTGCCAAGAGGCACACCGAACTCCGAGATATACTGTAGTGAAAATATATCAAAGAGCACAGATCACAGAGTTTCGAATATAAAGCCTATATTATTATTATAAAATCGAATATGTCTAATCCAGTATTCTGCTAGTGCTAGAAAAACTTATAAGCAAATTCCAATCTAAGTATGGCGTTCAGTTTTCTTTAAAGAGAAATTTTCCAATTCCATTTATAACCTTGTTGCACAACTACAACACAACTCAGGGCCGGATTAAGAGGTCTGGAGGCCTCAGGGCAACAAAGGATTGGAGGCCCCAAATTATTTTACAGTCGAGTTTTTCAATCAATCGTTTATTGTGAACCCCAGTAGATTCTTTTAGTATTTAATTAACATAAAAATATATCAAAAGACACATTTTTTTTTCGAAGTCTGTTTTGTAGAGCACCGGTTGCCCTCTCCTAAATCCGGCTCTGACACAAGTGTAGCCATGACATGCTTTGTATCGATCTAGAACAACCCTACGTGTCATGGCTGAAGACGTACGACTTCCATTGCGAAAATTGCAAACAATATTTCGATATTCTACTATACAATACCATACACTTGTAAATATCCATTTAGAGGCAGTTACGTGCTCCCATTTCACCACGCCTACTGCCATGCTGGGCAAAACGTTTTTTATAGTATAATTGGACTGTTGACTAGGATTTCAGAGTGCAACTCTCATTGTGACTGTAGGTTCGATCCCCGGCTGCACCAATTGACTTTGTGTCTAGGTGCGCTCTAGACTAGTGATTTACAAACTCGTTTTTTGCCATGCCTCTTAGCCTTTCTAAAATTAATATTAAAAACTGAATTGTTCTTGAGAAACTTAAACTAAACTTGTTAACGAAACAACGCTACTTAATTTTCAAAACGTTTAATGAAAAACTGAATATCATATTCAAAAAATTGTCGATTAGCCCCCCTTGATAATCAAATTGGCCCCCTGTGAAGCGTGGCCCCCACGGAGGGATAAACTGCTCTAGACGTATACGGGGTTGTAGTGCCACTGGATTATTATTTATTATTTTCCTAAAATGCTTGCAGCTTTACAAATTTTTCAACAAAAAACTTGGCGATTAAACAGTGGCGCAGTTACTTACTTGGAAGATAAACTCTAGTCAAAAAACACTAATTATAAATGGTGGCTGGCTAATTATAATGAACTTTATGAACGGTGAAATGAACGCGGATGTACTTTTAATTACTTGCTTCATTATGCGATATTATTTTTGCCTCTAAGATACTAAACAATCAGCTAGATAGCCCCAACTTGTTAACAAAATTTCAATTCCGTGTACCCAATAGATATCCCAGACATCCCATCCTTCCATTTATCCCTCCTTTGCGGAGAACGCGTTTTGGGCGAAATTCACCGATGTCTAGATTGAGCATTCTATTAAACGAGCTGGATCTGGACATCCATAGTTGCTCACCTCAGACTTTGAGATCGATTTTCGTTTAGTGTTTGTTTAAATTTTATTATTGTTTTGATTAATTAATTTTATTACTTCTTGTGTGCTGCTATGTTTGCCAGTAAGTGTTTGACACATTGAAAACTGTATTTTATTTTTCTTCTGTCAATGTATTAATGTGCCAAGCGTTGGCAAGCTTTTATAAATAAATAAATTTATATATACGATATTATTATATAACAGGGAGCAAACGGGCTGAAGGTTCACTCGATGCTAAGTGATACATGGACACTCAATGCCAGAGGGCTCACGGGTGCGTTGCCGAACCCTAAGTAAATTCGGAAATACTTCAGTCGGCAGCTGGTTCCACATAGTGGTGGTGCGCGGCAAAAACTCGGAGATGTTCGCCCAAGCCCGTACAAATGATTTATGGGCTATTATTAGAATTAAAACAGGATCTCTGTTGAACCGGGTACGGGGCGATCGGAGCAGCATCTTGGAGACAGTGGTAGATGACCTGTCTTCGCCTATCATGAGGCATTTTGTGCGTACACTTGTCGGTTTAGATCGACTAGTGTATGCATAGACTTTTTCATGAGTTTTATGTTTAGGTTTTTAATAATAATATACTAACATCTGTAAGTTTATACTAACATAATGATGGATTATTTTATCTGAACAAATAAAATAAATTGCAGTTTTGATTATGATGAAATATAGAAATTATGAAATATGTATTCCTATTTATTTATATTATATATTTGTATGGAACTACATCTTTTAACTTTTTTTTAATTAGAGTTAAAAATTAACGCCAATCTCGAAAACAAACGTTATGGTTCATCTTTAGTTGTCGTTATTATGGCCCTTTCGGAGGGCGATTAAGAAAATATTGAAACACTAAATGCTTTTACAAAGTGCAAATAAAAAGTTAGAAACTCGTTATGTCAAATAATCGAATCGAAAGTTAATAAATTCGATTATCGGGCGATCGAGTGACAAAAATGGTGCGTGCAATCCTGCGCACGATTGATTGGAATCCAATGAAGTCATCTAAGTAGAATTTCTAATAGCGAATTCCATTTCGTTGGCAGCCAAGCGAGATCAGTTATCTAAACTATTTCGTATTGTCTCACGTATGTTATACGAAACATATGTTCGATATCTGTTATAAGATTGTTCCATTCTTTAAAAATTATTATTTAAATATTATTAAGGCAAATAAAAAAACGACGTCGCCGTTCCACTTAGCGTTTTTTTAGACAGTATGCCGCGCACCACCACTATGTGGAACCAGCTGCCCAGTGCCCACTAAAGTATTTCCGAACCAATTCGACTTAGGGTCCTTCAAGAAAAGAGCGTACTAATAAAGTACTCTCGCATTTTTTCTTTCTTTCTTTTGTAAAAGGTTACGATGCGGGGCGGGGACTGAATTACGCGTTATTGTTAATATTATTTTCGACTTACACCACATAATAGTAACTAAAGAGACACAAGGTGGTCACGAAACGTTTTACTATACTTGAGTACAATACTGTACTAGGGTACTGAAAAACGTTACGGCGAGATACATGGGGCGGGGTCAATAATCTCCAAAAATTGCTCCCTTATTACCTACCTGATTTGAGCCATAACCAAACAGAAGCATATTTTTTCTATATATTATTGGCGTATATACGGTAGGTATTTTGAATTATTGAGCTGTTACAAATTGCGATCGTTGCATTCCACACATAACTGTTGTTTGCAACCTACATTTGGAAACCGTAACGTCTCAATGTGAGAGCGCGCAAAATTCATCATAACGTTATTAATATTATGTGTAAGAAGTAGACATGGGAAGAATTTGGCTGTGCCAAAAATCAATCTGGAACTGTTTCGGAAAAACAGCTTTTGTATGGCAATAAAAGTCTACAATAAATTACCAAAAGAATTAAAAGATCTTCCGTCTAGATTCTTTAAAAAGCGACTTAGTGAATTACTTTTAGATAAAATTTACTATTCAATAAATGATTATTTGCATGAAACACTGTAATTAATATAAAGTTAATGATGTAATGTATATAATATAATAGACTAGATAATATAAGAATTGACTTTGAATAATATTGTAAAATTCTTTAAGACAAATTTGCGCGCCATCGTGTGTGGCAGAATATGCGAACGATTTATGATTGTATCACCTTAGCATTTGTACCATATTCTTGCAATAAATAAATTATTATTATTATAATTATAGAGGGAACTTTTTAAAACATTTTAATGAAAAATGCCAGATTTTAATTATCACACAGTTCAAAATCTTGTATAAGCTTTTTTAAGACCCTTTAATCATTTCTATGTTTCTCAATTTGACTGTATATACTTTAATTGTGTTCGCGGATAACTTCGTCGGAAGGGAGATATCCAAATGATGGCAATCTGTTCCGAATCTTCGAAAAACTGTGTAAAATAAAAAAAAATATGAAAGATATCTAAGACAATTTTATTTAAAACGTTTATATTTTAAACTACCACGCTTATGTATAACTCAAACTCAAAATATCTTTATTCATATAGGTGAACAAGTACACTTATGAACGTCAAAAAAAAAGTTAAAACAATTGTAAATTTACATTTACTACCAGTTCGCAAGTCAAGGGCGTAGAGCGGGCAAGAAGAACTGGCAAGAAACTTTCCGCCACTCTTTTTAATATTTCAAGCCCCAAGTAATAAGGGGTGTCCACTGTCCACCACAATTTTTATTTTTTATCATGTGGCATTAAAAAATACATACAACCCTTAATTTTCATCCCTCTACGAATAACCCCTATTTTTTTATTATAGTAGATAAAATCCTAGAAATAATATACATGGCAAAACAACGCTTGCCGGGTCAGCTAGTAATTATACCTACAAAAATAAATAAATAAATCAGTGGCGCTACAACCCCTTTAGGTCTTGGCATCAGATTTCTGAATCTGTTTCATGATCAGTTTTAAATCTAATAGGCAAGTAGGTGATTAGCCTCCAGTGCCTGACACACGACGTCGACTTTTTGGGTCTAAGACATGTCGGTTTCCTCACCATGATTTTTTTTAAATATACAACACCTATTTCAAAAATTCATAATTGTCTTAAACAAACTGTTGCCAGCGACATTTGCTATCGGATGGCTCAGTGGCACGTTGGCTGGCCAAATTCCTAAGCGCTTTCTCTCGCAGCTTGACAGGCGCATGCTCGCACGCAAACCAACGAAAGTAAATCGGCGTGCGCCTGCGCAGCTGTCACGTTGCATAATTATATGTGATCAACGCGTTGTTTGTAAACAATTAAGATCCTAAACGTGCCGTGGTCGAATTGATTCGAAGGAAGTAAAAATTAATAAGACAAAAACATTCGTAACTTTAAAATAAAATTTTAATTATTATTACAAATTTAAGATATTACATTTTTATTGTGATTATAAAATAAATATTTCTTTACAATTTTGTGAATATCTTTTCATCACAGCGACAACACAAATAGAAAGAAAGAGGTTAAATAGGCCAATATATGAGCGGATTATTCAAATAATGGGGCAAAAGTCTAATTTTTCCGGTGGAATGCGGAGTATTTTAATTTTCCAAGTATTTAACCTACACGGATTCGTACTAGAATGTGAAGATAATCTTCGAACTTGTTTCAAAGTATGCGGAAAATGTACGACTATTTTGTTATTGTGAAGTTGTTCACACACACACACGAATCTATTCGATACATATATGTATTTATTTGTTTATAGAACAGGGGGAAAACGGGCAGGCTCATCTGATGTTAAGTGATACCACTGCCAATCGACACTCAATGCCAGAGGACTCGCGAGTGCGTTGCCGGCTTTTTAAGATTTGATATGGTCTCGAAGGTTCCTAAGTCGAATTGATTCGGCAGCAGCTTCAACAGGCAGCAGGTTCCATAGGGGTGGCGCGCGGTACTGCATTAAAAACGCTCAGCTCTGGAGCTGCAGGTATTAAGTCAAACAACTCTTCTGAACACTCCCAGTAACGCGGTAGAAGATGCAGAGTTAACCCACATCTCTAAGACTTAGTGCTAAGTGTGATTACCGTAGGACAAAAATGTATGGGATTTTGTTATACAAAAATAGTTCTCGTTTCTGAAAATCTTGAAGAGAATGGCCTAACTCAAAGCATTGTTTATTAAACTTATAAAAACCCAGGAAGACTCGGTTGAGCGACGACGGAAAAACTAAACTATTTACCTAGAATAGAATTTTAAACAGAATGTTATTCGATTGTTCCGTAAATTACTTTAGTGATAAAATATCGATTAAAAGATTTGTTTTGTTCACAGACTTTTTATGTACCTACTCTTTAGTATTCAAGTATTTATATGTCGCAGTCAACTAGCTTTATTAGCCGTTCAAACTAGCCTTTTAACTAAACAGCCGTTTAACTAGCGGCCTGAAAGATATTTAGCCGTATCGATTGTAACATTTAATAAAAAATAAAATTAAATAAATAAATCAGTGGCGCTACAACCTCTTTAGGTCTTGGCCTCAGATTTCTGAATCTGTTTCATGATCATTTTTAATCTAATAGGCAAGTAGGTGATCAGCCTCCAGTGTCTGACACACGCCGTCGACTTGTTGGGTCTAAGACATGTCGGTTTCCTCACCATGATTTCCTTCACCGTTCGAGCAAATGTTAAATGCGCACATAGAAAGAAAGTCCATTGGTGCACAGCCGGGGATCAAACCTACGACCTCAGGTATGACAGTCGCACGCTGAAGCCACTAAGCCAACACTGCTCTCAACATTTAATAAACTGGCTATTAAATATTTATATTTCCTCATAATTACGCAGTTAGTTTAATTTTAATGACCTTACGTTCATAATTTAAAATAAAATGAAGAGTAAAAATATAAAAATCGCGCCAAGTATATTTTTTTGTATTTATTATTGGGTTTATTACAATCAAATATATAGTATTTAGAATTTTCTTAACCTTCATAGTAATAATAAAACTAATTAAAAAGAAAATAAAACATATTTAAAAAATTTGGTCCCTGTGGCAGTGTACAATTAACGCTTGCAGCAATTATTAATTTCCAACAAGAATTCCGTATATGTATGTAATCTAATATATAAAATTCTCGTGTCTCAATGTTCGTTCATACTCCTCCGAAACGGCTCGACCGATTCTTATGAAATTTTTTATGCATATTCAGTACGTCTGGGACTCGGGTGGTCCCACAAACCCACAAATTTTTAATTTAAATTTTTAAACAAAAGTTTTTGTTTTTAGTTTTTTATATAACAGCATACAAAAATACATATAACCCTTAATTGTCACCCCACTACGATCAACCCCTATTTTTTATTATACTTAGTAGATAGTTATTTTTATTGACTAAAAAATGTTTCCTAGAAATAATATACATGACAAAACGACGTTTGCCGCTTCAGCTAGTATTTTTCAGACAAATTTTTCAAATCGCTCAAGGCGACGGGTAATGACGATGTTTTACTCCTAATTTCAAGTCGGTTATGAGAGCATAGACAACTAAGTCAGCTGTGAGTGGCGAGGAATGCGACCCGCCCACAAGGCCAAATGCCATCTAACATATGGACAGTGTCCCAGCCGGCATACCGATACACTGTAATCATTTTGTCTGCTTTGATGGCGACTAATTCAAATTGTTTATATGCATTAGATTTCGGGTGCTTGTAGAAAATCTAATATTACTGAACATTTTTCGTTCGTACTTAAGTTTGTATCAAGGGTGTGTATTTATTTTGTAGGTAAAATAAAAATTACCCTACAAATAATAAGAATGTTTGACAATTAACCTAAGATAATTAAAGCGCATTTAAAATACTTCTTTTATTTATAATCGACTCTGATTTTACTTTATATTAGGTACTGCTTAATATATTATAAATAAACTAAAAGTATAGAAAAAAAACATTACACCACAGTACACATTTTAAATTCCTTATAAACTAAAGAGTTAAAAAAATACAAACAATACAAAAAAACAGTGAAAAGAAACGTATTTTAGTTTAAATTTGGAATAAATTAAAAAAGGTTTAATTTTTAAAATTTGAATACAGTACAATAAATATACTGGCTTAGAATTCATTTTTAAATTTCGAATGCAGTACAATAAATATACTGGCTGATATTTCATTTTTAAATTTTAAATGCTGTACAATGAATATACTGGCTTAGGTTTAATTTTTAAATTTCGAATACAGATTAATAAGTACTCACCGAAGCCGTCTGAATCACTCGCCGGGTATGCGGGACACGGTTGCACCATCGTCGCAGCTCGCGATAACACGTCCAACGCAGATTCCACCTTTTCCATTTTCACTGAAATTCAAAATATAATTATTAAATAAGTTTTGAGCAGTGTTGGAATAGTGGCTTCAGCGTGCTCTCATATCTGGTCGTAGGTTCGATACCCGGCTATGCACCAATTGACTTTCTTTCTATGTGTGCATTTAACATTTGCTCGAACGGTGAAGGAAACATCGTGAGGAAACCGACATTAGTCTCAAAAAGTAGATGGAGTGTGTCAGGCACTGGAGGCTGATCACCTACTTGCCGCAGAAATCTGAGGCCAAGACCTAAAGAGGTTGTAGCGCCACTGATTTTTTTTAATAAGTTTATTACTATATAACTAATATCACCTCCACGTTTGTCCATTCACAAGGTATAAACCTCGATTCGATTTTTGGAAAAGAGCCCATCAAACTGTCCCGACCCAAGTTTCGTGACATTTTTAACGCCGATCGAGTAGTCATATACTATTGCGTGCTTTTGGCCTATGTTTTTCAAGCTCTACTTGCCTCATATTAATAGCAAAATCATAACTAAACAATAATAGTGTGCATACTTTAGCGATGACGTAAACGTATAAGTATGTCGGAATTGGTAAATATATTTATAATTAATTCCTCATTAGTACATAGCTTCTATTGGCTTCAATACAATGTTTGACCTAGATTTGCGTGTTCTGCAGTTTTCCAACTTACATCAGTGCTAATCTGTTGAAGGCAAAGACAGTACATCTTCTATTACAAGAAGTATTTAACTAAGTAATATTAGGTGGGCGGAAAAGTTCGTACTAACATTTTTTTTAAATATAATTTGTTTTGAATGCTTTCGAGAGCGATACAACGATTATAGCGATCATACAATTTTTCGATAGCATTTTTATAGTACGATTTGTCTTTAGCCTTAAAATTAGCTTCAGTTTCAGCGATAAGGTACTTCTTCATCAGCGCAGAATTGTCCAGCCATTCTCTTGAGGTCTGAGTACCAAAGAAATGGGGGCCAAATCTAGAGGATACGTTGGATGCGAAAGCAATTCAAAGCCCAATTCATGGAATTTTGCCATCGTTTTCAATGATTTAAGATTCTTCTTATGGTAAAGATTGAAAAATAGAACTCCAACTTAAAAATAATTCTCCTCAATTTGCCGCCTTTGGGTAGACTTGAACTCTTGGATACAAAGACAGGATGAAACCCCGTGTCGAATGCGACAAAAACCAATTTCTTTAATCTGCAGTAAAGGACGATCAGAGCCTTAGCGTGCGACTCTCATCCCCGAGGGCGTAGGTTCGATCTCGGGCTGTGCACCAATGGACTTTCTTTCTATGTGCGCATTTAACATTCGCTCGAACTGTGAAGGAAAACCTCGTGAGGACACAGGCTTGCATTAGACCCAAAAACTCAACGGCGTGTGTCAGGCACATAAGGCTGATTACTTGCCAAATGATCATAAAACAGACACAGAAATATGAGGCCCAGACCTAAAAAGGTTGTAGCGCCATTGATTTATTTATTTTATATAATATTTATGGTTTCTAAGATGTCATTTCCCATGTCTTTGTACCGATTCAGGAAATAAACCGCGAACCACGATCTTCTTTCTTCATTTTTTGCTTCTTATAGTGCCATCTCCTTTCGAAGGTTGGCGATCATCGATCATCATAACTTTGATTTTGGATGCCGCGCTTCTAAACAATGACTTGGTGCTTTGACCAAACCATTGTCTAAGGTTTTTCAACCAAGACGTGCGTGCCTTGTATGATTAGTTGAAGGTTCTTTTTAGGTTCATTAAAAGCTATCATGGCTGTGTAACGTTTAAGGGTATTGCGACTGGGGAAGAGATGCTGCATCTGGCACAGCACACGTTTCAGGACTGATGTCCAACCTCCAGTAATGGGGTACCACCAAAAGAAGAAAGCTATAGTAAAATCTGTGGCCTTGCTAAACATGCCAGTGTAGGAATGTCTGCGTATAAAAATATTTGGCTCGCAATGAACGTTGCCGTGAAATCATAAATGCAAATATCGAGGCGGAAATTCCTCAACTTATGACTAGACGGTGGACAGACATTATGTCCAAAACAATATCAAGTGCTTTTTTCTAAAAAGGCCGTCAAGGTCAAGTGCTTTTTTAAAGGCCGGCAACGCACTCGCGAGCCCTCTGGCATTGAGAGTGTCCATGGGCGGCGGTATCACTTAACATCAGGTGAGCCTCCTGCCCGTTTGTCCCCCGTTCTATAAAAAAAATAAAAAAAATAAAACAAACAAAGGAAAATTTTATAAACAAAATCACGGAGTTTGTTCGCCGAAACGGCTCCAAGATTTATGAAGTGTCTTATGTATATGCTAGGTATAATAATTGTTACTGCTAGAAGATTAGGGTGTTCTTAGAACTCTCCCTGAAGTATTTCCGAACCAATTCGACTTAGGGCCCTTCAAAGACCTTACAAATTCTTAAAAGCCCTCTGGTATTGAGGGCGGCGGGTATCACTTATCATCAGGTCTTGCCCGTTTGCCACCTGTTCTATAAAACAAACTCTTACGAGGTACTGTTTTATGACTTTAATGACCCTATCGAGGTTGGAACTGCGGTACATATAGCTTTAAGAATTATTTGATAATGATAGTCGTCGAAGTACTTCCGAACCAATACGGTATAGATCAGAATCTAACCATTTCTAGAAGGCCAGCCTAGTGTGACGCTGTCCATGGGTGGCTGTATCACTTAACATCAGCCCGTTTTCTTCTGATAGCACTCGCGCACAAATAAACATTTAAATTTCCGAAAAACAAATAAATATTAAGTAACATGTTTACACATAATTATCAAATGATATCTAATATGAATTAGTAAATAAGGAATGTTATTAAAGTGACTAGTCATCAGAATGTTTTACAATTTTAAAAATATTCGTAAGCGGGTCAGAAATCTCAATGTGTTACGGTACAGTCAGCGAAATAATTGACGATTCTGGCACCTTTCAAAACGTCAGTTGTGATTGGTATAGAATTTTTTATGGCAAAGTATTCTAGCGCTTTTCGTATGGATATTGCTTATATCCGTGGAATCTACAAGATTGAACTAAATCGAAATTGCATACAAAACGTCGCGGTTGCAATTTAAAATTACAGAGCACCAGGCGACATACGAAAAGTTTGAGAATAATTTAGACAAATCAAGGAATAGTAACAATAACGAATGGTTAACCTAATAAGCAATATAATGACGACCAACCAGGCTCCAGAAGATTGTATTCGTTTTTACAACAAACTCCCAGGCGAAATTAGAGAATAATCATTGAATTAATTTATCGTTCGTTAAACGTCAATTAATCAATAAAACTTTTTATAAGTTTGACGACTATTTAAATGATCTAATCCTTGGGATTGAGTTGCTCCAGTTCAAACAATTTGTGTGACTAAAAACTTGGCGATTAAAAAGAGTGACGGAGCGTTTCTTGCAACTGTTTCCTACTTTGATAATTTTCTCACATAGACAAATAGGTGATCAGCCTATCATGACTTAGCTTTTCCTGTTAAATACGCAAAATAACTCCGAGCACACACGACAACGTTTGAGATCCGAACGTTAAAACGCTAACCTGCCATTTAATTTCATTAATTAAAACGGTCAAAAAAATATCAAAGAAAGGAATTTTTATAACATCTGCTGATCGTACATTTCGCATTCCATCGAAAATATTTCAGTTTAGCCAAAACAAAGTTGCTCAACGCGAAATAAAATTGTATATCGTAATGTCCACTATCAATTGATTTGTGATTAAGGACATTCCAAGCATAGCTGACATATTTTAAAAATTCCAGATAACACGGAATGTCACGGAATTTATGCCTCAAATGAACCGCTCCAGTAAGCTTAAAATTCCTTCGTATTATCCAAAGTAAATCGGGGCTTCATCCGCGTTTAATAGGCTATTTGACATTTGGAAAATAAAGTTATCAAGAATAACGTCACATTGTAATATTTAAATAATAATAAAAATGGTACAACCAGAAATTCTTGCAAGCCTTGCAAATCTTATAGTAGTGTGTTAGTGCGTGTAGTTTACCTTTTTTCCAATAAAAAAAGCATAGACAATAGACATACACGTAGCTACACCAAAATATTAAAGATTTATTTTTGTCGAGTTTATTTTTTCTTTCTTCAGGCATTTTAGTTCGAGGCATATATTTGGTGTAACAATCTTTCTATTCATACATTTTCTGTAAATTCGAATCATTTGGCGGTTTAAGAACGTGGCTATACTTGAACCAAGGGCGTCGCTAGGGCGGGGGTCAGGTGTTGTTAGGGAAACCAAAAAACCTTTTTTATATAATTCGTCAATTTACTTTTATCACTTTATACATATCATACTTTTCCCATCCTCTGGTACCTCTGGTCTACTGCCCCCCTTGACAATGGGCTGGCGAAGCCCATGGCGTTGAATCGTAAACCTCCTCCGTTTCTTTGGAATTCGGTTAAGTGTGACCCGTGATTGTAAGTCACGCTGATGTGGAATTTGGTACGTTAACCACAATAGAATTTTTCTCGCCTGACTGTATGCGCGTAAGCCGTCGGGTAATAAATAACTTTATTGTATTCACACAGAATTACTTTAGTATCTGTGGTATGCCGACCGCGATAATATTGAGAACGCTTTAGATTAATAGAATCAAATAGATAGGCAATTGTTTTTTTTTTACATCAAAGAGCGGCTTAAAATGTTTGAAATATTGTCTAGTGAAACGTGTTCTCTCATAATGATCAAACTGTTAATATAGCTTCTGTACTAACGACTCCCTTAATAATAAAAACTAATGTCGAATTGTACTATTTTAACTACAACTCTTTCATCTCTTTCTGTCAAAGAATGTTAACACTGCAACGAAAAGAGACATAAGTACTTTAGTTAAGGCGGTATAGTTTTGTTATCATACCAAGTGTGTAAAATGCATTTTCAAGCATAATCTAAAACAACGACTTATGTCACCAGTACTGGCAAGTACCAAAAGAAAGCCACATGGTGGGCGAACCTTGACATTCCATTTAAAAATAATATTCTATTTTCGAAAGTTTATGTTATCCATATTCGCTAAGTCGTTGTGTTAAGGTTGGTAATCCCTTGACAATGCGGGCAATTTGGGGTGCGGCGTGTTTACGATACAATCGCTACCCCTGTGGGGTTACCCACTTTGAAGCAGGACGAAACAACAATACATTTTATACACTTAAAAGTGGACCCTAACTCATGGAGATAAGTTGCAATTTCAATTGAATTTAACGTAATATATCTCATAGTAGGCCTTCAAGCACGTGGTGCTGGCAGATGTTTCGAATTTTATAGGGCTCCCCGTCCTCTTGTACCTAAGTACGTGCAGCTGCTTTTAAAATATTTTGAGTGCAAACCGTTGTAAGGATTGATTTCCCAGCTTTTTATTTCAAAGGATCTCAAAACAAATAGAATTCCATATTTTGTCCTATTACGTTTGAAATTGTATTGTGTCTTCAATAAAAGTATGAAATAATGAGTTTTTTTTAAACGGAAGAGTCGAAGAAGTTAATAGATAATACTAACGTACGTTTGCTTGTATTGCACATTCAGTTCGGTAATTGTTTAATTTAAATACAATTAATTAGAGTAAAAAGAAAAACTTCTCGAACTGGTAGGACCTAAAACTAGACTTAGTTAGATACTACCAGGATTTCTAATTCAAATTGATCTATGTGGTTAGCGGTTAAGTTCGGGCTATCGTTACGGGGTCACATTGGGCAATCGGACGTTTTATCGACTTCTTATCTCGGCATGTGGAAACGTTATTCCAGTATAGTATCGTTCGCATTCCTTGATATCGCGAGATTCTTCGCCATGCTCGATGGACGCCCTCGCTACAGCGAAATTTTTTGCTTGCCGCATTCGTGAAACCGGTAACAACGTACTTACAATAGCTATTTGATTTTTATTTAGGTTGGCGTAAGTCATTGTACTTTGGCAAACCACGAACTACTCTATGTTGATAATAGAATTGACAATGTTCAATACATGTATAAACATGATACAAAATTTACGTTTAAAAGTCCTATCAAACTATGTGATATAAAATACAAGTTACTGTTAACTCTAAATTGTAGATCATCCTAACAAATAAATATATATTACAATAAAGTAAATAAGTACTTACATTTAAAATTTCCCACGTTCAAAACAATAGATGAACGAAGTTAAATGTTCAATCTTTATTTACTGCGACGAAAACAATTTTCTGTTAATGCTCACTGATGTATTCTAGACTCCTTGGTAAACTTTAAATCCTAGACTTGGTCGATAACATAAGATTCATAACAATACAACACCAATGAAGAACGAAAATCAATAAGAAACGTTTTGCAAAACTCCGTAAGTAATAGCACAGAAACTATTATGTTACGCCTTGTACGACGTCAGTTGACCTTATTTAAAACTAAGTTATTTTTTAATCCATGATTTGATAAACACACTGTTGTTATTTGTTTGTTATTTTATAAAATCCAACTATCGCGCCACGATACTGTTGACGAAATAGTCGCGTTTGACATTTGAGCCGAGCCCACGATGGTTGGAATTCGCGGTATGTCAAATATTTTTAGTGCTGCCATCTACGCTATGGAATTTCAAACTTATCCGACGGCGGCACTGGAGTCATAAATTATTTCACACTATAACATTATTAAGGGAATTAACTTGTAGGAAATCAAAACTATTTAAAATATAAATAATACTGCCTGGTAATGCACTAACACTTGAATATATATCATTAGATTATAATGGGAGTTCCGCGACACGTTTGTGAACCATCGGAATGTGTACAGGTTATGGCCGCCGCTGTGTGACGGCGCGCAGGCGTGATGGTAGGCCGAACGCTGCTGTAGGGTTATCGACACTACGAGGTGAAAAGTAGGGTCGGCAGTCGCGGTGCAGTGATCACCACACTGGTATTATTTTTCCTTCATTTCAAGAGCAGGAACCGTGTCGCTGTTATAATAAAGTAGCCTAATAAGGAAAATTGTATACACTAAATTTAATATCTAGTATTTGAAAGTATGTTTATAGACATTATTATAAAAATACTTTATTTATTTGGCATTAGGTACACAAGCATTTTTTTATTTATTGAAAAATTATGTCATTCTGTACCTTAGATGGTTTGAACTTCGAATAAGACCCACGATTATGTAGTAAATTTTATAATAATACCTGCCATCTAGTTTATTTTTTGGTTAGTAATAGCGCGTTGCGGCAGATGGCGCTGCATTCAATTAAAAAAATTATTTAAAAAGTGTTTACATTGCAGTCTTTTGAATTTGATTAAGATATGCAGCGTATTGATTGATAAAATAGAGACTTAAATGTTCGATTTTTTTTTACTTTTATAAGCAGGCTCACGTGATATTATTAAGAGAAACCACGTGACCAATCCCGTGCGTCGTGCGAGGGTTTTAGTCTTGGTATAAATCAAAACCCTTTATTGTAATGATCAGCCGCAAACAGTACTCACTATAAACGTGTACGGACTACGGAAAAGCGATTGATTTATTATTTAGACTCACAATCTGACTGTACGTCAAAAATGTATTGGATATTAATTGGAGTCAAAGTCCGTACTTAGTCTCGTTCCGAATCTCACCCTTAAATCTCAACGGTTACACAGCATGCATATTAAATCTATAGACAAATAAAACGAAGCATTTTGACAGATAATTATTTATTTCTTTTAACTTTAAACCTAACAACTAACACAAAACTAAATAAATTTATCTCTGGAAAGTAACTATAACAACAGCTTAGCTGAAATCAAATTCGATGTTGCCTTATATAACAACTCTATAGTGTTCACAATTTAAATGTTTTATAAATAATAAAAGTCAAAGACAATAATTGTGAATAATATTGTGTGATAATATTATTTTATTATATATAGGAAGTTTTATTACATAAATTAAGGAACTAAATACATCTTGTGTCCCAAAACCATCCGGGCATGAGGCAGACACATTGCGGCATTTACATACATTTTTTTAAATAATTTTTTTAACATATTTAATTGCATTCTAAAATCCACCGAGAATCTTATCAGATACCATCACTGTTTAAACGAACCGCTCGTACCGCGCGCTTCGATATTTTTGCGCTCGAAATTCTCGTGCTTTTGTTACTGCTAAGAAACAACTTGACCCACCGGTCTCAAACAATGTTTATACCAAGTCATAAGTGTCCCCCAAAAATTTATTGTTTGGCATTAAAAACATGTAACCCTTAATTATAATTTCCACCTTACAGTTACATGATAACAATGTGACATTTTACAATATTTTTGCAGTTATGATCAGTCCAGAGCATCAATGTATTGTCTACTGTGCATTTGCCCTTCAGTATTTTTTACATAACACATTAAGTTTAATACAATCTTAGAACTTACAATCCCTTTCAAATATATTTGCCTCACGCCAAATTGGATATTTTTAAATACTTGTAATTTTGTAAAACAAAGATTACATAATACACATAGGAATTTAACAAGGTGCCTATATTAAACTACGATATTAAGAAACCAAATTGTTATGACTTTAAGTAGCACGCCTAGCAGTAGCAAAATTAAACAAAATACCGACATTTCATATCTAGAACGCATTTTGTTTTAAATTAACAAATATTATTATTCTGTTTAATAAAACAAATAATCCACAGACTAGAGCGGTTTAGTTTTAGATGTCTATTGAATTGTTAAGCAATTTGTGGTCTCAAACAATAAATTGTCTATGTGACTGATTAAACATTAATATCATCACATATATCTACTCACATATATCTCTAATCATTTATACTAAAATAATTTACACGTTTATTTGGTTCTGTTTAATAATTTAGGATTTATTCCCATCAACGCTAATGTGACTATGAGTATCACAACTTTTGAAAAAGACAGTATGAAGTATTTTATTACACAAAATGTCGCCACAGACTTCAATGTTTTTACAGAAAATGGCGCTACAGACTTCAAGATTAAAAATCTAAAATTCAATACGATTACTTTTTCAAAAGTTCGCTGAACTCTGTTATCTACTACTACAGATACATAATTTTCAAAATAATATTACAAAGTAAACTTAACTTGATTTAATCTACATTCATGGGGTTGCCATACATGTGTAACAATAAATATGTAATTAGTTATACATATAATATTTCGGATTTTATCTATCCTACCTCTATTATATTCATATTTTTTTCTACATTAAGGTGATTAAAAATTGATAAGTACTTACCTAAAGGGGACGGTTTTATACGCGCTAAATAAACATAGTAAAAGGTTTAATACAATTTATCTTTTATTAATAAAAATTTGGCAAAAATTGTGTTATATTTTAAGTTTGGATGATAGCATTTATAAAATTACCAAATTCAACGATGTTGAAGAATTTTTTTTCAATGGTTGCTTTATTTTTATAATATTCAAATTTCTATCGAAGTTTGAGACTAAATTACTGTAAGTCACGTGACGATTTCCATGGACGGGGGTCACGCCTTTCGCAAAAGGATTTTGTCTCAAGCCCTAGGTCAGAACCATTTTCATATAATGCTATTTTACAACAATGGGGGCTTGAGACAAAATCACTTTTCGACAGGCGTGAATCTGTCAAAAACATGGTCACGTGACGATTGCTATACAAATATGTTAAGTGGGTCACCCCTATCGAAAAGTGTTTTTGTCTTAAGGTCCAGGTCATATTTTTTTCTCTGAGAGATAGATGAGGCGTATGCGTAAATGAGCGTAACGGGAAAAAGAGTCAGGATTTTTCGTGCGTGCAGCCGGCGTTCATCGATTTATTAGAAGTTGTCACGTCAATAGTAACAAGACGATTTGTATGGGACACTTGAGCCGCGCTCGAACAGATTTGGGACTTAACAGAACATCGTTAAAGGTGTCAAAAACTGTCATATTGTGGTATACAAATAAACGTAAATTGCTAAGAGTTAAATTGGACATAATGAGACATTTATACTAATTTAAACTAATAATAAATGTAAGTTGGAAAAGTAAGAAAAAGTAGTATACTTTTAGTATACATTGTACTAGAAGTACGGTTTAATTTTCTGTAAATCGTTTAAATAGCTGGCTGCCATAGGACATCTTAATATTAAAATTAATTTTAGGAGTTTTAAAATTAGTCTATATTTAAGGCTTGGATAGGTAATTAGTCTATAATCTATACTAGGCCAACATAAATGCACTATTTGACAAAATTAATTACTTACATTTAAAAACAAGAATCGCAGATATTCGTCTTAGTTTTTTGTTGACAAATCACTAAGACAGGTAAAACCTTTTCACTTCTAATTATAAATGTTAAAAAAAAGTTTTTCTATACATTGAATTAATAGTAACCAAAGACAATAATGGCATTAATCTACAGTCATCAAATAGGAAGATAAGAGGAGGCAAGAAGGTTTCCCTCCAACATAAAAGCCGAAGATTCCAGTGGCTTTTTTAAAAGCTCAGCTCGGGCTGTTTTGACAAGAGTACAGAAGAGTACTCTACCAGAAATGGGCTTTTCCCTGGCACAAGGGCATCTCCTCCGAGACACTGACCTCCGCTTGGGCCATCTTGGAGTGGGAACTGGGAAGCTCATTGGAGTAAGTGAAGAACGAAGTTAGGGACGTCGTCCGAATTGATTGGCTGTGCCGAGATGTTATATATGGAATCAGAAACACTTCGATACCGCGTTTTAAGGAATAACGACATCGTACTGATTGTTGCCGATCTAAGGTGTCGTATTTGTTCATGTACAGAAATCTAAGAGATGGATTGTATTAATTATTTTAGGGGGTACTAAGATTGCTATAACATACTTTTCTGTACATATACATATTATAATTATGATAATGTGCATTATGCGATTCTAGATCTACTTATTACCTAAAGGTGGATTCATTAATAATTTTCTCAATAAATGTATAACAATAAATAATGTAATAAACGTATTGATAAATATCCTTTATAGGTAAGCAAATATTAATCCCTGAACCCAGAGTACTTAAATATATTTATATTTAAATAAAATTTATATTAAATGATATGTTGTATATAATAGCATCTGTATAAAATTCGTAATACGAAACTTTATAAATAAATTCTAGGCATGGAAGGATTATTTTTTTAAATTATAGGCCATATATTGGGAAAGCAACCGCGAAAGAATTACAATTATTTAATGTTCGCAAAAAATATTTTATAATATGAGGGTAGACTTCATTTATAATAGAGGGTAATCTTTAAAAAAACCGACAATTTTATTGTTATTAACAATATTGTTATAATTGTGGTACGTTATTACATAAAGGGAAAATTTAAACAGAAAAGAAAAGCGTTCAATGGCCCCTTACAGATATATCTGCCGAACAAGGTTCAACGGTCGCTCATCAGATCTATAATATTCCTGACCTGACGTACAAGGAGCCATGAGAGGTCGCGATGATGAAGAGGCTCTACAGCGGCAGGTGGAACGCCTCACGCCGAGAGGTCGTTTCCACCACCAGACACCTTCTACGGAGGCTTCGTATCTCTCCTTTTCCGATCTGCGCTCGTAGTCCACATATGGCCACGACGCTGAGTCACTGTCGCAGGGTGTGACTGGCGCGCTTCGAGAAGGTTTTGGTGCCAAGTACGTTCGGGATTCGTTTGAGAGGGAGCTGCGTCGCTGGGAATAATATAATTTTAATGATAGCATTATATTTATCCTGGTTAAAGGAATACATTGTTTGAGTACTAGACATAAAAGTGCTACAACCTTACTTAACCTAGGCCTTAGATATCTGTATCTGTTTCGTGTTCATTTGTTTTTTCTAATAAGCATGTAGGTGATCAGCCTTCTGTGCCAGACATACGTCGTCGACTTTTTGTGTCAAAGACCGGTTTGTTCACGATGTTTTCCTTGACAGTACGGGCGAGCGTTTGCATTGGTGTACAGCCGGGGTTCGAACCTCGGGGATGACAGTTACACACTAAAGCTCGACGCTCTAACCCTTTGTTTCGTTAAACGCGAGAAGTTCAGGAACTACTTTTGTTTATTATTATGCTGTAATAATAATAAGAATCCAGTGGAGCTATAACCATGGGTTTTGTGAGATACAAGTGTTGTCCATAAATAAATTTAAATCGTACATTAAAGTAAAACTGCTTGCTAAGGCTTATTATAATATAAATTTTTAAACGATCCCAGTGCTTGGATATGAGTTGCTCCAGTATAATTTATAGGTAACGCGACTGAATCTCTCGGCTGCATTTTCAGACTCTGGGGCGATCGTCAACATCCACGACTGTTTTAATGTAAAGTGGGAACAAACCGTGATCCATGTGGTAACAAATTATTTCAGTATTATTATTATTTTCTTATGTAGCCAAGTCCACATTTCAAGGATCGTCATGCTGGCTTAAATGTCATTGCTTGTGGCGGCGTCCATGCGTCGGGTTGTCTCTCTCCCTAAAATATGGCGAGGGGGCCGATAGCTGGCCATGCGACATACTCGTGAACGGGTGCTACTTGTGGTGACTGTACTTTTTGTCGAAGGAAAGGGAGACAGCGATTGAGTGAGAGTGAGAAGGGTGAATAACTTATAGAAATACTACTTTTAAAATTAAAATTTCGTAAAGAGAATTTATGAGATATTAGTATTTTATATTTTATGCAAAATAATTTATTGAAATCTCGAATGACGAATCGAACAAATAAATTTAAAAAAATTAAATTTATTATTTGTATTAATTTTCGAAATTTTTAATGTTTTAATGACAGTTAAATTCCTAACCTATCTTCCTTTTTCCCTCCCTCTAAGTCTCGGAAATCTAAAGTTTTAGATTTATGAACAAGAGTTAAAAATTAGTTTGCCAAAGAAGTTTCACTTTTTTGAAGTTATACTTCTTTAGGCGCGTTATGAAAAATTTATGAGAGTGAAATTTTACAATGCGCGCGCACCCGTGACACAAAATTAGGAGTGTGATTATAGCGTGCGCGAGCGAGATAGGAATAAGACAATCTACAAGTAAAAAGAAATAGAATATGCGTGAAGTTCGTATGCCAACAATTTTGAATGACCATAATGACATTTGTCATTTACCTTTTAAACAAATAAAGGAGTTTTAATTATTTTTTCAAAGAAATTTAGCGATGCTTTTTGAATTATAATCAGAAGTGATTTAAATTGAATATTTAAACCAATACTAATTAATATTTGTGAAAAAACTGTGCTCATCAAACTTCCTAAGTGCTTCAATACAATTGAGGTTAACTATCCGTATGTATTATTATTATTATCGAGTAATGTTTTGATTAAAAAATTAACCACATTGTTTAATCAAAACATGTAATTTTTCTGATTTTATCTAGCAAATATAAGGAAAAGAGACAAAAAACAATTGATGAATCAGTGTAACTGCACTAAATTGAATACAAAAACAGAGTTTTCATCTTATCGCTGTGAAACATCAAAAACTGGAGGTGGAACAAAGCCAAACTATTTTTAATATTGCCAAAGAAGTATAACTTCTTACGCGCGTACATAAGTACACGGACCCTTTTTTATATAATAGGGTTGCCTGACCGTGTAACCTATTTTTTTTATATTATGCATGTTTAAGGTAGCGAAGTGTTTGTAAATAAATTAATAACAAAAGGCAATATGAAACTCATAAAGGTGTCTTTAAACAACTCATTAACAAAATAATCTCTGCATCGACTGAATCGATTAAATTTCTGTTACTACTATAGACTATATACTAACGTGAATGACGATAAGACTTTATAATGGTAGACGGATTTGCAGTTGAAAAAGCGGTCGAACTAAAACGTTTCTTACGAACGCTGCCTTAATGATGAGAGATTAAATTCTAAAGAAAAGTTGTACAGCTTGATAATGCCTACAAAAAGTCAGCGACAGCATATAACTTTTATTTGAAACCAAGTGCTCAGCCGCGTTCGTTTTGATTTGAATGATTTATGAGGAGATAAACACATACACACATTACACACTTTATATACCTTATTCCTTTTTTTTATTTATTTAAAGGTACACTGCTACAGGGACCAAACTTTTAAAATTTGTTTTAATTTTCTTTATAATAATTTTTATTATTACTTTGTAGGTTAAATTGGAAATACAAATTATACATATCGTGTAATAAATGTATCTTGTTACATAATATTAAGTAATGTGGATTTTTAAATCCTCTATACATTTCTACATTTAGATAAATTTGTACGAATGTTACCAAATTTTAAATCAACAAGATATTTAATATTTAAAGGTTACGGGTTACGCTTGGGTGGGGCGGGTCATTATTCTAATGTCCCACGCCCAGTACACACCCAGTAGAGGCCAATACATTTACACTGTGAGAGTAGCAGTTACAAACACGGACATTGACGGCACGTGGGAAATCCTCCAGAGATTCTGCGCGGCCCTCATGCGCCATAAACAAGAGCTATCCCGCAACCCATTCGGATCGCCGTAGGAGACCAGCGTCGTACCTACGCGTTGTGTGTCCTTGCAATCATTGTACCCGATTTCCCCCTCTACAAACCAGGGTGAATTGGCCATATGAGTATGGCCCTTGCCAAGGTCCATTCCACTACATTAACCGTAGTGGGCCGTGATTTCGACGGCTGATTGCGTGCGGACAAGTCCACGCTGTTACCGTGTCTTGCCTCGGGCGATTGCTGGTGGCGCCGTAGGGACTTATCCTGTTATGCAGAGTCACGAGTTCCGCATAAACCTCCACCACAAGACAGTCACACTGATTGGAGGGTATGCAACGCATTTCCCCATAAAAAAGTCGCTAGTCTGAAATAAATTACAATAGTAAAAGGAATACTTACTCGGAGAACACTGAAACTGGGCAGTTTAAAGCGTCACACTTCCTGTAGAAACTTAACAGGGCACACTCCCTGTCGGTTGTCTCCAGCACGGATCATCACCATGCCGTCGACTTCATCACCCACTTGGATCACGATCTGGTCACGGAGAAGCATCAGGCCATTGTCACCGTCAGATACCTGAAATAGTATTCGACGATTGGAATGAGGTGTACTTGTTCAAGAAGATTTAATGTCTAGTACATTATGTAAAAAAAATTATTCTATTAATGATTCTTTGCGTGAAACATTATTATTAATAATAAATTTGTTAACGTAATAATATATTAAAACTAGGACGCCGCAGTGCTCGCAATTCTGCTTCGCTTCAGTACAAATTTTAGTGTTCAACTCAATTTTTAATGATGAGTAAAAATACATAGATTCAAAACATTTAATTTAAAGATTTGATTTTGTTGAAAGGACTTTTTAGTTTTAGGTCTCCTTCGAAGTTGTTTTTCCGCTTATTTTGTGATTTATTCGTAAATATTATTGAGATTTTATACCTTATAGCACGGGAAATTTTTCCATCTTTAATTTAAAAAAAGAAATTTCAAAATCGGTTAAGCCGTTCAAAAGCCTTAGTGTTTGTACAGAGTGTCATAAGAGTGGGCGCACGGGAGCTTCGCTCGCTCCGTTCAATAATGTATGTAACTTCTATTTATATTTTTAAGACAAATTTGCACGCCATTATGTGTGCCTGAATTTGCGTATTTTAGATTGTTCCACCAGTAACTTACTTACTATTTCTAGGAAATAAATTATTATTATTATTATTAAGTCCTTCGCCGAAACTCTCTGTTCGCGTTAACGGATCTATTGGATGGCACGGATTTTTATGCAATTTTCACCTTATAGAGATAATGAGGCATGAAGGTTTAGGTACAATATATCAACCTTTTGTGTAAGTTAACTGGAAGTGAGTAAAGCTCTACTCTAGCTATCTCTACGCTATCATTTAGGTACTTAGACCCCAAAGATTGCAAAGTATCTTGGATTTTTTGTATTACTTGATCGCTTAATGCCTTTCCAAGATTTCCAGAGATTTATATTTTATTTTATATATTGATGATTCCGTTATAATTTATTAGGTAAACTATTTACTTAATTTATTTAATTTATTAACTATAAAGAAACTACTTAAAACATTTTTAATCAAAATAATCTCGTTACCTATAGTAAAAGGTAACTCGAAAATTCTCATTTTGAATAGCGCGACATACACACTCACAGAAGAATTATATATATAAAGATTAGCACCACGGAAATTTAAATGGTAATTACACATACCTCATGATTTTTATTCAAATACTTAACACCGCAGTCAATACGAATTTTAACGAGTGATCTTCTTCATCCTCTAATTGGATTTGGTTGTTTGCCAATCTTATGTAGTTCATTGTAAAGAACGGTCGAGTTGATAAAATTAAGAACATTTTTGCTTTGTCTATGGAGATTATATAAAATGTTATTTTATTTACGTGATTATTTAGACATAGACATAACATTTATTACTATCAAAACACACACAGAAACTCACAAAATAACAATAATAAAAAAGATTGAGAGATAACATTATTTTTTAAAGTACAGTAAAAGCTCCCATTTGAACATTGATCCATCTATGGAACGAAGTCTTAATTTTATGAGGCAAATTGCTAATGCGACTGCTGAGTATCAGTCAGAATTGAAGGAGCTATTAAAAACTGTCAAGCAAGAGAAAATAACAAAATTCTTCAAACCATTGCCTAAGCATGAGGATCATGATTACATAATCAAAATGTTCAATAACATCAATAAAATTGATTTTCTTATATATTTGTGTTTTTTATTTTGGCACCTAGGAACGTATCCCCTATAAACCCATATAAATTACCATTCTGTATTCACGGTTTCTGTATTCGCGGCATATTTATGGAACGTATACCCCGCGAATAAAGAGATTTTACTGTACAATATTTTCTGTTGACCAAAATAATTATGGAATTTAATATCGAATAACCAAAAAATCATCGAAAATGTCTAATGGAAAAAAAGACAACGCTTAATCTACTAACACAAAACATCATATTCCTTTTAACCAAGAGATTTTTCCAGAGACTTATGACGATAGAAGTAGAAAGTTCCTAATAAATTTTAACATCGGTCATGTCGAAATTCATACCTGTAAGTTGTGAGTGACTTGCAGCGGTCGTTCCCCAGCCTGCAGCTTAGTGCAATATTTGGATGGAAAGTACCCGACTTTTCCTAGGCATTTGCCCTTCCACCAATCGGGGTCGGAAGTGTCGATCACTGTGACCTTATATCCAGCCTTCAAGTCCAGCTCATCAGCGTGACGGGACTTGAAGTTGTAGAGAATCACGTACAAGTTGGTTGGTAAGAGACGCTGGTGCTTCTGAAACACAAATTAGCTGAATTAGACTAGTTCAATACAAAATGCAAGGCTATCAAATAACTCAGCAGAGCAGTTTTCCGCTCCGGATGTTTTCTTGCTGATCACGACACTCAGACATGAGTTAGACTGAAGAGTGATTGAGAGGCACGACATGAAGATGAATATGAAAAAAAAAGCTTTTCTAAGAGATTTTTTCGGACTGTCATTGCGCTTTTAGTTAAAGCTCTGCATTAGTAATAAGTTTTGTATTGTATTTGGAATATAAGGAATTAAATATCGTGAGGATATTTCCAGAATAGTCGTCGCCCAGTCCCGGTCGCAGATGTCAATCCCACTAGATGTAGTTTTAGTAAATAAAGGCCATTTTAGGAAAGAGGAGATTGGACACTCCCCTGCAGCACCTGATTACGTGGTTTTAAGCCAATTAGTACGTTATAAAAACTTTATATTTACTTAAATTTAAACATTTAAATTTATTTAATCCGATGGAGTAGCACCACGTTTTCGCGTTGACATGGCAACACAACTTGGTTATGATATTCAGAAAAATAAATAATCCAAGCTTAATTTAATCCGAATATTCCTGCGTATAAAGGAAATTATCAAGGAAAATATTTTTTTAGAATTAATTAGACATACACGCTACAATTGAAATCAATGTATAAATCGGTACCAGGATCGCATGACATACCGTGGGCTGTTTCACTGGTGATGGACAAGGGCTGGCGCTGTTTGAAGAAAGGCTCTTGTCAGGCTCGTCTGGTAACTCCACGCTGCTCATACGACCCACCCGAGTGTTCAGAAGACGGCGGCTATGCACCGGCGATGATGGAGCTACATTATATTAACATAGTTATATTTCCTGCATCCTATAATAGTTTGGTGCCCTGGTACTATATTTAGGTTCGATACCAATTAAAATATATGGCAACTGACATAAATGAAGACAAGCTCTCAATTAACCAAATCAATGATTTAAGAAAGGTTTAGTTAGTGAATTGGTAATAAACAATTCAGCATAATTGTCTAACTTCTGCGCAAGTCTCAGGTTAATCTAGAACTCTGAAAGCCAGACGATTCAAGATAATCGATTCAGAAAAATTCAAGAAGTTTATTGGAATACAATAACATTATTTAATTGATATGATTGTAAAGAGATCATTTAGAAATGGGTTGAGAATTGTAGTACATTTAGTATTAATTTTTTTAAGGACTAATCTTTCTAAACTGAAAACTTTTTTATCTGCATATCGACTACATTATCGATATCACGGCGACTTGTACTGAAATTAATGTAAAGTATTAATAAATCTAAGGTTAATAAAGGTAAATTTCCAAAAACATCCTACGAAAGCTCAAATAAACAGTGCCTGTAATCAGTCATAACACTTGTTACAACTTATCTATAGCAAACAAAGTCATAATAATAAATCGATAAAGGGCCCAATAAAATTTCAATATTATGGGATCCTTCGCCCTTATTACCAGATTGATTGTTATGATATCTGTTATATAAGCTAATGAAGCGCAATTCACAATACTATTAGTATTAGCTTTCAAATTAAAATAAAACGTGAAAATTTTATTCGTTTGTTAATCTATTTCTTTATATTTGTCATGTAAAATGAACTAGGACTTTGCATTCAGGCATAATGGAATTAGTTTTTTTCATCTTATACAACAGGGGACTAACGGGCAGGAGGCTCACCTGCTGTAAAGAGCTGCCCATGAAACTCACATCACCAAAAGGCTTGCAAATGCCGACCTTTAGTTTCGCAGTGTTTTTATGAGTACTCTTGATTTTTTACCTTTATATAAATCGTTTGAATTTGTATTGTACAATTCGCAACTATTAAAAGATTCTTAAAGATTCCTTTGTATAAATCTTGAGTTACAATTAAAGCCAAGTTAATTATAAATTACGCTTCACTGGTAGCGCTAATAAACAGCAAATTAAACGTACATGATTGCGAATTATATACAGCGTTATTTACTCTCAGCGAGCCGTATCGCATGCAATACGTCCTGTTATCTAGAAAGAAAAAGAAAATTAAAATCATGCAGACCACTTACAACCAGTTCCAAATACTTAAAACAATTGAAGATCAACGTCGAAAGCACACCGAGAGAAGACAAGTCCACAAAGCTAAGGGATAAAGGATCACATCGATTGTGCTACGACATTTAATTTTGTATCCAAAAAACTCGTAAATCATATCATTAATAACTAGTAGTTCGGTTAACTGAATGTTGAGACTATACTATCAAAATTAAACTCGCCGAATTATTGAATTACTGAATCAATAGGTCATAAATAATTTTCACCTAAAGTCGAATATGTAAATGGTAAGTATTTAAGAATTACAATCATCCAATTGTACTAATAAATTGTACATATAAAATGGATATTGAACGGAGATTACATTTATTAACTTTGCTTAAAGAGTAAAAAAGTCACTGCAAGTAAAAATTATAATTGGATTGTGGTGATTTGTAAGGGCGTTGTCCCCTTGCCTCTCCCTAATTGCCACTAACTCTGTGCCTTCCGATGTGTACACAGCCTTTATATTAAGTAGGTTTAGCGGACTGAAACGATGCCAGCGGTATGTTGCAATAAATACTAATAGCCAGTGAATTATTAGTACCATTTCTCAAATACAAGGAACATTCCGTGTCGGTCTAAAAACATATATAGTGTATTGCAGGCAAGTTTGTTTCGTAAAAGGATGTGATTATAAGGTCAAAGTGTTATGAAGTCAAAAAGGCTTAGAATTCGTTTTAGCTCGTAAGTAGATAATAATAAATTGTATGCACATTCCTATTTAAGAATTGTAAGTGAAAGAAGTCGAGTTTTTTGGACCGTTCAAACATATGAAGGTATCGTACATAGAACTTTGCTGCTCTGCGAAGGTTGGTCCCTAGCTGGTCTCCTCCTCAGTTCTCCACACTCCGGGGAATCCAAAGAAAGGCTCTTCATCCTAAGATTCAACTTTTGGCGGCGAGGCGAATGTGGCGCTACAACAGTCCGCCAACATGAGAAAGCAAATAAATAAATATTCAATGTAGCTGAAATGACAATGGATTTAATTTAATATTAAGTGACAGAATGTTATGTATGAATTGGTATTGCGTATTTTAATGTGGAGGCACAATTTGAAATAATATTCAATGAGTTAGTTACACTAATAACAACGAATTACAACAATAAATTGCGTAAGCATAAGCAATGCAATCAATTTGAAAAAGAAGTCATAGCATACGGTAGAGATAGAAAGAGAGAAGGGAAGAGAACCTACCTTACCCATACGATATCTACGCATAACAGTGTTTCTACATATAATATGTGAATACAAAACTATATATAACTATATAGGACCACTGTCCTAGGATGTTACTCGCTAACAGTAGTGTTTTCAGTTAGGCGAGGAAGTTTTCATAATAAAATAAATTTAAAGTTTTCTACTGGGGATCATTTAGTCAAGTACCAGGTATAGGACTGGCGCGGTCAGCCTGCCTTAACATTTGGGCACTCTTCGAGTTCCTCATCGAACCTGTAGGGACAAAATAACAGGCACGTGTCTATATTACTATCTTTTACAACTAAATCCGATATGAACCCTGTGAAATTTGTAACCAAAGTGTTAGTAGAGCCAAAGCAAAAAAAAAACATATACTCTTTGTGGTGTCAGTTTGCTTTCGCTGAAAGTGTTTGCACAGAAGTTGGTGTGATTTTAGATAGTAGAAATTTGAGACAGCAGAATCACGTGCTTTTCAGAGCCGATTTGACGTTAGATAACATATTATATTTCCAAAAGACATGCGAATTATGGACTCTCCAAGCCATGCACCACTTACTTTGCGGCCGAAGGGAAAAGGCACTTGTCGAAATGCAATCAGTGGTATACCAGAAAAATAAAGCAGCTTTATTTATTTTTTATTGTAACAAAAATAATTTACATATCACAGAACGCGGGGCGTTTCGGGTGCTATTATTAAGGTATCCAAGTCATGACTAGAACACATGAGCCCAGAAGCCGCGGTGACCGTTGCCGTAATCAGTATTCGTATACGGCCGAAAATATTTCTGATTATTCTAACGAATGCTTAGCTTCATTTTTTCTTTCGAACGCTGGCCGTGGGCTTTAAAATCGAAGGCGGGGGATCACCATTCTCATTTGTGATACACAACGGTTGGCCGAATGGTCGCGTTGTTGTTTCTTCTATTTCTGAAAGGAGGTGCGAATAAAACTAAATAAATATAAGTAAATTAAATCAAAAATAACATTAATCAAATCATAAGATAATCGTGAGACACAATTGTCATAATTGGGAAACTGGGAGCACGGAAGCAAGCATCTATTAGTGTTTGTAGAACAGTTACTAGTAACCTAAATCTAGACTAAACACAGTCATTGCAAATGTAACCAAAATAACCCAAAATACAGCAAAAAATAAAAATAAAGAAACAGAGCCGTGAACGAGAAGACGGGACGGATAAAGCTCAAAGGCGGTGAAACAGCGATGCGCTACGGCAGCCGAGGGCGCGTACTTTCCGGCAGAGAAATGGACCGATGCTGTGGAGAGCCACGACGCGACTTGGACCCCCACATGGACAAACTCTTGACGCCGGCGAAGAGTCGCCGCCGCACGCCGCCGTCGCTCTTGGACGCCCCGCCTACCGACAAGCACTATTGAGCACCGACCGCACCCCGCCCGCCCTGCGCCCGACACGTAAAGGCGTGCAAACAATCGACACTACTGAAAACGAGTGGTCTTAAGGTCTTAATGAAGCTGCCTGTCGACTGTTGCCGGGTGACGCCGGGCGACAGCCGGCGGCCTACGCGGAGCTGAGAAGCGAACGAGCCTGGGTGCGGCGCCAGACCTGAGCTGGAGGAGATTTGTTGCGGTGCCACCGCCAGGCCGGTGCTTGGCCGGGCCGGGGACCGCGACGGCGGAGGTTCCTCGGGAGCCGACACGCGCACTACGGGCCCTCCCGGCTTCGCTATTTCGTTGGCGCGCTTCAGCACTTGATACGTCAGATCCACTTCCTCCTCTGAACCGAGCGAAATGTTAGTAACGCCCCTTTAGGTCCTATGTGTCTGATGTTCAACAATCGCCGGGTGCTGGCTTTTAAATATTCAACTGATGTTCACAACTATAAACTAACGGGCACCCGACCGATATGCGTGTTAGTAAAAATGATAGGATTGCCGCAAATGTATTAGGCCACAGGACAAATATGGGGTCACTCGGCACTCCTAACTCATACCCTCATAGTAGCCATCATAACCATCATCAAACTCGACTGTTCTTTTGAAACACATCTTGGCGAGCCTTTGTCCGGGCAGGCACCCTGAATTTAAATCCAATTTTATAAATGCGTGTCGCGAGTGTGTGGCAAGCTAGTGTTATGTGTGCTTTGCTCATAATGGTTAAATAAACTTGATAAAAATCCTAACTGAGATAATCCTCCTGAAATGAAAACTCTTAAAATACAGAATTATTTCAGTCCTGATTTAATTCTAATTAAGGTGTGAAGTTTCGTACTCAGAATACAAATTATTATAATACTAATTATCGTCACTGTAGAATGATAACCTCGTATGACAAAAAAACATTTATTTTTTATTCTTAGACTCTTATGTCATTTAACTGGTATAATCATGAAGTAAGTACTTATTTATGTTATTTATAAATAAGTCCTTTTTACCATTCAAAACTATGGACAAAAACACATAATAATATTTTAACGAACATTGACGAAATGAAACATTTTATTCGTTTCCTGTAATGTTTGGTTCTCTGGAGACACGAAGTTAGCATTCTTCAGCGACGATGAAAATATACTAATCTATTTAGTGTTAACTGCGTATAACAAAACCTACTTTTCGTCTATTACAGCTAAAGGTAAGTTTAAATTCTATTCAACGATTTACCCTAATTACCAATGTTATATTTAAAAAAATATATGCAAGAAGTTTTGTAGTACTTACTTTCTTCTTCGTAGCCAGGATCTTGGATCCTGTGAGCTTCAATTTCGGAGGTGCTTTTCTGTCGGCGCAAGAGTCGTGATTTCGTTTGACATTTGCCAACTTGAGGCATGCAGTCCGTGTGTACGTTCATTTTGCATATTCTGCACCTCAGACCCTGTCGAGTGTGCCCTGTATTGGAAAAATAAATAGTTTAGTATGTTACGATTATACAAATTATGTTCAAAATGATAGCTAAGAAAAATAAGTAAATATTTCTTTAGTTCAACACTATTAATGAATAGTATAGGGCAGTACCTTCATATAATTTGTAGTAAAATTAGCAATTTAAACAATAGTTTATTTACAATTATTATCTATTTAAATGTACACGTGTAAGTAAGTTTACACGTGTATATGTTTTATAATATAAAATAATTTTTAAACACAAATTGTTTTTTTGACGTGACAACGTCACAACAAATCGATGAACGCATGCCACACGCACGAAAAAGCATGACTCATTGTCCCGTTACGATCATTGTCCCGTTACGCTCGTTTTACGCCGCATCTATCTCTCTTCCACTCGATTGGCCTATGCGTCCGAGCAGAGGAAAGACAGCGGCAGCACACAACTTACATCTACACGTGAACTGTTTCGTCGACTGTTTATAAAGTAAAGTGAAAAGTTAGTGTGGTTTTCATTGTTTATTACAACAATTGCAGCAATAAAGGTTTATTATTATTGCATTTTAAAAATTTGGTATAATGATTACTAGTATAATTTGTATAAAATTATTCAATATTATTCCATAAAGTATGCATTCATTTCATTAATGTTTTGTTATGACGTTGTCACGATAAACTATCGTCCGTTAACCGACTTTACAGACAAAAATTATTTTTATTATTGAATTAAAATTCTAGATTTGTGATAAATATATACTATATATACAGATTGCTAAATAACAAAGCTATCATGTTATATTAGCGACGATTGCCTGAAATAAGTCCCGGATTTGTACTTCAATGATTTTACAAAGCGCTCTGCGTATATAAAGAAAAGTCTGTGTGGGCAGAAACTCAAAATTTGGGCTTAATTTATATGCCTAATCTCCTCAATTTGTTATTCTGTTTTAATTAATAAAACGTACATTTGGTAGAAATGATAAGATTCTAAGTCGAGATTTATCGTTGAATCTTCAGGTCTATCTTTTGACTTGTCATTTGAAATTGTCGTTATTAACTGTTATGTGTTAATAAATATTATATATATTTTTTCATAATGCGTAAAGGCTTAGAAGCTAAAAGGAAAGGCTTCATTTTATTAGAATTTTTCAGCCCCACGCCCGGAGCAAGGTAATAAGATCTAATTACTCTAAAGCTTTCGTTTATTGTCCTTTGAAAACCGAGGCCTCTTTTCCAGCAATTGTAGATAATTAAAAAAAGTTTTCCTATTACGTAAATACTATAAGACAGGTTTTTTTTTCATTTCGACAAAGGGAACTTATACGTTCGGGTAAATTTTTTTTTTCAGATTTAATTTATTATTTTATTTTATTTACGGTTTAGGTTTAAAGAAGTTATTATCATGAGAAACTTATAAGAGACAAAAATATATAAAGATATTAAACACATAAAAAGTAAAATATATACGCTGTTATTGCATTCGAGTCCATCTACCAAAAAACTTCGCAGGCGTATTCGACTACTATTTCCAGTATCTCAGGAGGCAAGCTCCAAATACCTCAACGTTATCTCGCCATACACGTTGTTTGATGTACAGAGCCAAACTTGCGTTACCGCTCGGGTGTGTACGTCACGCTTAACTCGTTTTTTAATGTCATCCCGACTAAGCTATGCTTCGAAAATGCTACTTACAAATTATTTACACAGAAATATTTACTAGTAAGTAGGTTCATAATTTTACGTTATTATCAAAAGTGGTTTTAAATCAATCAGTTTTGGTCAGTCTTGGATTGTATAATAATCATTTTTTTGTAATCGAACCTGGGACCACTAAATCAACACATCAATTGATGAAGCAGTACTCATAAAAGCGTCGTTAAAATATTCAAGGTTGACAGTATTTTATTGAAGAGTGGATTTCGCTTAGTATCTCGTTCCACATCGTTGGTGAGGTGACCCGAGAGCGAAAGATCATTCCGTCTCATTGAAGTTAAATTCACAATAATTTACTTTTACATACTTCACCATTTACTTATTATTACAATGAGTGTCTTTGCGAATAAATTACAAAACGAATGAAACGATACAGAGATATATATGTAGGGACCACACTTTAATCAACGTGTAGAAAAACGAAAGTTTATCTAAGATTTACAAAAAAAAGTTTTGCGCACAATCAGTCGGGGTACTGCTGATAGATTTTTCGAACAAATTTAACGCTGACGTTAGAGTTAGATACCCTATCGAACGGCTAACATAACTTCTGAAATGGATTGTATGGAAAATACAAAGGTTTTCCTCGGTATAGAATTGAGTCCAAGTCCAAGGATATTAAATTATTTAACACGTAATTCCATAATCACGAAAGTACAATGAGACTTACGTAATGTAAGAGAAACGGTAGGCCTAATCTTTTATTAGCGATCTTTGACAGGCGACTATAATGAGGTATATAGAAATAGTCATAATATATATTTTTTTCAATATAAAGAAATTTTCGAAACGGATTTAAGAGTATGGCTGTCCCCGTGAACTTCGTAACGCTTTAATATGATATTTTTACTTTGTCTACCTTCGTAGCTACGTACATACATACGGAAAATTTTACTATGCTACCCCATAGATACTGTTCACTTTTTCGGAGTAAAAACCTAAATACTAACTAATTAATTCAGTACTAGCTTTTCTTTCAATATTTTCCCCTCAAAACCTTTCTCGGAGTTCAAGGAATAAATATAAAAATCCGTCTTTGAGTTTTGCGCTTAGCAACATATTTTGCCATTAATTTTTATTCATATAGACAATTATTATTGCATTCATAATGTAAAACAGGCATTTTATTAATATTCTTACCTCGCAGAACTTGAGAGCAGACATCACATGGTGTGATCTTCTTGTATGTGTATTCTTGGAAATTATGCGCCTCCGAGTCGACGCCTCGCATCGCGTCGCGGGACGCACCATTCCTCCTACAATCATTTTAAGGTTACATTCTTCCAATTTCAATAAAATTCAAGCATTATTAAGTACTTTAGACGTCATTTGTTTGAGTATTTTTAGTGATTGAATATATCTATAGCAGATGAATATTATATAAAGTAATTGCCGAATCTTTGTTCAGAAATAAAGTTTTTATACGACTTTTAAAAAACGTAAATAATTTTATCATCTGCTCAAAGACTGTGTAGTATTTGAGTGACGATTATTAGCAGAGAACAAAAATAATTTGCCAGTTAATTAATCATCTTTAATGAATGAAGATATATTGATCCTATAATTGTTCGACTTTATTTTCAAAGATAAAGAAGTCCCTGAAGAGATTTACTTGTAAAGTGACGCAATAGTGAAAAACATTCAATAGTTTTATGAATAAGGAATAAAATGATTTACGTTTAATAATACTAATTTACAATTGTGTACCCAAGTCTATGTTTTGTTTTTAAATGGACGGACGTAACTGACAAGTGAGAAACACTAGCTTCTATTAAAGCGTAAACCTATCTCTGGTTATAGCCAAACCCTAGTCATAAATGTAAATTGCTGTCCTTATCACACTCGCGATACTTTGCTAATGAATAAACGTGACAACTTGTTTCAACTAAGGTCTGTCGAACGTTTTTGAAGTGACAGGTATAAGTCCTCTCTCTCGATGAGTAATGTCAGATAGAACACATAGTTATCATTCTATGATTTACAGTTCGTTCAACGCGTTATCGATCGACAGCAAGGTCAAGTGTAATTATTTGAAATTAGAATATTTTCGTAATTACGAATTCCCGACAAGCCTAAAATTCTATGTTAAGTTACGGTTAAATCTCCAATTTATGTTCGGGTTTGATTATACTAATCGTAACTACGAGTCCTCTATTCTCACTCCTTTATAGGAGTATCTATTTTTTTTTATAAGTATATAGAACAGAAGATTGAAACATTGAAGACTTAGCCGCTACTTAGTTTTAAGGCACATTTACGTGTAAATATGTAAATACTATATGTATTAAGTTTGGGTTAGAATGGGAGTGTGCTGATTCATGCGTGTGGCTAAAGCTTTAGAAGAGTAGGCTTAGAATCGACTTAGCAATAGATATAGCTTGACTATAGGTACTAAAAACCTCTAGGAACATTTTTTTTTTAATGTACAACATCATGCCTTTGCACTCTATTAAGTCGCCATTCTGGTAAGTAAAATTTCACTTAAAAATTGTAAACCACAGATTATTTTACAAAACAATATCCAAACTATTTAGGAGCAAAGATAGAACATTCAATTTGTATGTGAAAGGGTTACATACTCAAATTATTACTTTATAGCAAAGTCTACATATGCACTTTATTATTTGTAAGTAATATTATTCATTCACAAACCGGATTCGGTCTATATAAAACGTCCTGAACTGAAAATATTTTCCTAGAGATTTTTACCGAATTTTCCTAGATACAGGAATTCAAATTACAGGGTAACCTAGGGGACAAAGTTACCTCATCGCCATAACCGTAGACACCGCATGGTACATTTGATTTTTTCTTGATGCAAGAAGAAAAAAAAACATCAAAATGAACAGGATATGATATTTTTACCTGTGTATTCAACTATTACAACAAAATTTTGAGTGCCACAACAAATGAGTCATAATAGTAATTGTATTTAATTAACGAATTGAACGACACAGGCTACTGAGTATTTAATTTAATATAAAGCTGTATGTGTGTTATGACAACAACTTAATAAAATATTATACATATTTTACTGGCATTACCGTCTTCGCATGGGTAGGCAAAACTATTAAAAACAAACTTAATTTGATTTTGTTTTCTAGTAGAGACTCTTGGGCCGTGGTTCAAGTGCACAGGCGTATTAAAGATTTAAGTTGGCGCCTGTTAGATAGAAGAGCTGGCGGTTTCCTCGCTCAACGGATAAGTATCACAATACAGCGAGGAAATTCTCCCAGCATTAGAGTTACACTGCCGCAGACACCAAACTTTTTAAAGTTGTTTTAATTTTCTATTTCTCAATTTTTATTATTACTATGTATGTTAAGGATATTGTAATTACTGTATATTTGTGTTTTAGATATAAATATAACTCAAGGATAATTGCATTATAATAATTAAAGAATTATTGTTATCGATCCAGTCACTTTTAAGTTAATTTGAGTTACTATTAACGATGTGTAACACTTAGATACTCGTATATCTGGCCTTCTCAAAGACATGTTACGATTTAGTTGCAGTAAGATTTGTAGAAAGATTTGAAGTATTTTGAACCTGGTCTTTCTAGGCCGGCATCGAACCGTCTGGCAATGTGTGTCTATGGGCGGCTATCACTTAACATCATCATATGAACTTATGGACGTGTACACACAATTAACTTATGCTCATAGGGTAAAAGAAAACATTGAGAGAAAACGTATGTGACTTATAAATCGCCGTATATGTACGTGGATTTTCTGTCAGAACAAACAATATAAACAAAAACATATATAGAAATACAAAATAATAAAAAATAAATAAATCAGTGGCGCTTCAACCCTTTTTAGGTCTGGGCATTAGAATTCTGTATCTGTTTCATGATCAATTTCGATTTTTCAATATAATAGGCAAGTAGGTGATCAGCCTTCTGTGCCTAACATACGCCGTCGACTTTTTGGGTCTAAAGCAAGCCGGTTTCACGATGATAAACAAATCTTTAAAAAAAAAATCAGTGGCGCTACAACCTCTTTAGGTCTTGGCGTCAGATTTCTGAATCTGTTTCATGATCATTTTTAAATCAAATAGGCAAGTAAGTGATCAGCCTCCAGTGCCTGACACACGCAGTCGACTTTTTGAGTCTAAGTCATGTCGGTTTCCTCACGATGTTTTCCTACATCGTTCGAGCAAATGTTAAATGCGCACATAGAATGTCCATTGGTGCACAGCCGGGGATCGAACCTACGACCTCAGGTATGAGATTCGCACGCTCAAGCCACTAGGCCAACACAAATCTTAGATTCCGTAAATATTGTAGAACTGGCTATCTCATACTAATTATAAATATTTGCATGATTATAAATTCAGGTTCCATTATCCTGGTTTCGTGATTCCATATCTCTTCATAGAACTTAAAACAAAACTTATAATATCAGCAAATAAAGCATTCCTTAGCTTCGTTAACTTATTCTACGTTGTTGACAAGGAATATTTGTCAACACTTATATATTCAGCATTTTATTTTTAGTAAGCTGTTGGAAATTCAACATTTATGAATTCAAATGGATGATGAATGATTTAAAATGTAAATAGCGCGTTAGATAACAGCATTATTGTAGTTGTTTATTATTCATAACAAATCTTAATGTATTAGGGTCAGTCTGGAAACTTTTAAAATTCCTTTACAAAAGCTACTTGGCGTTCAAGTACTGAGGGAAACTTAGTAGTGAACAATTGTTATGTATCGGAGAAATCCTTTGTTGTTTTGTTCAGACTAGTGAAGGTCTATTATTCATAACAATGCAAATAACTTAATAATTTATAAGTCTTTGAAGATATAAATCAGTGTATATATATTTTTGCAGCACATTCATTTATAACAATTTTTAAAACAAATGAACACTATGAACTACCGAGCGAATGAGACGGTGTGGTTATTGAATAGAAATTGTTTTTTTTTTTCTCTTCGTGTTAGTTAAGTTTAACTATGAGTACTTGTCACACTAATTCTTGTATTTTATTATTCTTTAAATTGTATTTTATAATTTCTTGTATTACTGTGCCGAGCGTTGACAAGCTTTTGTAAATAAAATGAAAAAAGAATATGCATTTTGCGACTTTTGGGTAGAGGAAGTCATGTCCACAATAAAAATAAAAGTAAATCAGTGGCTACAACCTTTTTAGGTCTGGGCCTTAGATTTGTGGGCCTGTATCAGTTGCATGATAATTTGTTAATCTAATAGGCAAGTAGATCAGCCTCCTGTGCCTAGCACACGCCGTCGACTTTTTGAGGCTAAGGCCCTTTTCCTCACGATGTTTTTCTTCACCGTTCGTGCGAATGATGAAAATGATAAAAAGAAAGTCCATAGCCTGGGATCGAACTTACGACCTCATGGAGGACACTCGCACGCTGAAGCCACTAAGTCAACACTGCTCTATCCAGATGTAATGACAGCTAGAATATAACGAAAGTAATTACTTTCGCTATATTTCTTATTATATTGTATTTATCCTTCCATTGTACGTTATTTCAATTCGGTGTTTACTGTCAATCTCAATCAAGATATGGCTTCATATTTTCACATTGGTTCGTCAAACTCTGTTATTATTATACTTCTTACTAGACACTCTCAAATACATGCGCATACACACCTATTCACACACTCACACATTCACGCATACTTAATTTCTTATAAAACTTAGTTACACTAAATCTACTTTTTCTCAAAAGCCCTTTTAAACATGTACCATGTACCACGTAATAATTGTTATCTAGTTACCCACAACACGGGGACTACCTAGTGTGGGGTCTAGGGATAGATAAATTTTGTCACAACCCTTTTGTCATGAATAAAGTTTTTATTATTATTATTATTAAGAGGAAGTTTTTAATCGTATTTAACGGACTGTTTATATAATTACTTAACAGTAAATACTGCAATTAATAAAAAAAAACTATCGCAGCTTTTAGAAGCCGACAAAATGTGTAACTGTAATAATCTAATTACGCTCTTAAGCAAATTCTTATATTATCGTGTATTTTTATGTCACGAACGAAGGGGCTCGGTAAGTGACCTGGTTTAAAATCGAATTATAGACTGCCAGCTTTTTTCCTCTCTAAAACACCAGTTTACTGCCCTAGTTCGGTAACAAAATATGGGTTATAATATATACAAGGGGTGCGTAGCATTTTCGTAGCATCATCTACGAAATGTAGACAACAACGCTAATACCTCTTAGGCTTATTGTTAAGCCTACCGATTATATAGATTAGATATAAGAACATTTTAGGAATTTGTATAATAGCCCCTACATTCGTGTACGACTATACAAAATGAAAAAGACACTTAAAATCAGGCATTTTTGTAAAAATTCAGAGAAATTTGCAAATACTGTTAATTGGTAATTTTTCATAATGACGAGATTGTTCAACTAGTTATTTTTCAACTTGGCAATGTCTGACCACAAAAAAAAATTGGTAATATCAAGTAACATATATAGTGAAATAAGTTGCTATCTCATAATATTTCTCGACAAATTTGTGTTTAATGCACTTTTAAGTGTCATATAATGCTTGCACAAAAATAAGTTAATCTTCGGGGAAAACGAAAGAAATTTATTAAAAACGCATTTTGTATGACGTTTCACTGTTCTGATCAAACAATAAATAAACAAATGTTTTATTGTTTCACGTTAAAATATATCTTGACGTTAATATCGATATCGACCCACGACAGACACGAGTGGAACCGGATGAAGGAGGCCTATGTCCAACGGTGGACAAACCAAAACCTGACAATGCAAGCATTTGATGGTTCCTAAACGTTACATTGTATTTACACTTGAAACGAACAGAATGGGAAACAGGGAAAAAAATTTTTTTAATCTCTCATTTTTTTAATTTTTTCTTCGATTATTGTTATTTTATGTGTTTATGTGTGTGGGTTTTTGTTAGTAATATTTTTTTTTTTGTAGAACAGGTGGCAAACGGGCAGGGGGCTCACCTGATGTTAAGTGATACCGCCGCCCCTGGACACTCTCAATGCCATAGGGCGAGTGCGTTGCCGGCCTTTTAAGAATTGGCCGTTACGTCTATGTCTGTTTTACCTAATGTTAAAAGTTATTTTGTTAGGATCCATATCAATGAAACTTCAATGTAATTACGTTTTGGAAATTGGCTATTATTATTATTGGTATCGATATATATCGATACATATGCAGCAATCAGGAGAACTTTGAAAGATTCGAAACATACTACGTATTGGGTGAAAGGAAAATTAGCAATTCAAAAAGCCATTGTATTGCAAGAGATATCTACGAAATCCAAAAGAATAGTAGAAACGTAAACAAAGCGTTACACAATTATTATTAAGGTTCTATATAACTATAAGAATATATTATTCGATCAGGTAGAAATGCATTACCATTTTATTTACATTCAATTCACATTTGATATTTATTGAAGCATATAATTTTCACACTGCGTGGGCAAGACGAAGGAGCAGATTCACTTATTCGCCTCCATTTTGCCGATATCATTTTAGAATTGAAATGAAAAATAGTATTACGTGGGATTCACTTTAATTTAATTCTCAATTATATTGAAATTAAAAGTAATAGGGTATTAGACCACAAATAAAGTGCGGCTAACATGTAGACCATAATTGATGGCTTTGTGCAGTTTCGGAGGCCGCGTAACAATCAATCTCGTTCAATTAGACAGAATAAACATAGTTTCTAGAATAAACTTGACCTTTGAGCAATATAATGCTCCTAGTTTAATTTCCTGCAATTAATTTGTATTACAATTTTATAATACCCGAGTTATGTAAGCTAATATTAGTTATGTTACATACATATATGTCAGGGAATGCTTCTACAATCAAGAAATGTTCTAATCGAGTCAATTGACCGTTGATTTTTATAGTTGATTCAAATTCAAAATTATTTATTTAGGTAACACAACACATATTAAATGCCTTAAATTTTACATTTACTGCCAGTTCTAAAATCAAGAAAAGGACGAGAAGAACTGGCCATAAACTCTCCGCCATTATTTTTAATCGCCAAGGTTTTTGTTTTACACAATGTCTGCAAGAAGCTGCAACCATTACACCATGTTTACGTCACATCTTAAGAAATGAATAGTTAAATTAATGGTTTTGGTTGATAATTGAGACTCCTTCTATTTCTTTTAAGAATCTTAATTTTAATTGATTGGATTTGTTTTGTTATTGATTAATTGACGTATAAAAGTACGAATATTGTTACGACCGATCAAAGCCGAGCAAAAGCCTCGAGTGGGGTCGAAAAGCCATCTTGACTTTGGACAGTGTGTCCAGAGAACGCTAATTTTCCTTTCACCAGTTGTATGTTTAGATTTTTTCGAAGTACTTCAGATAGATATGCTGCATATGTATCAACGTACTAACGTCACATTATATATAAAACAATAATACTCGTTTATTAATAGTTTTTGTAATAACCTTTGTAATAGTTATTCATTCCGCAAATAGAATTTTGGCAATAAATAAGTGTTCACACCTAACATTTACTTTTATAACACTACTAGCTGTCCCTGCAGACTTCGTTTCTCCTTAATCCTAGTCTACCTTTTTAGTACATACCAACATGGAACATTTTGCTATGCTACCACAGAGACTGTTCGGTTTTCCGGAATGAAATTGTTTTAGGTTGTTCAGTGAATTTTTCTCTATATATAAATAAACCTCAGAGTTCAAGAAAACAGTTTTTAATATACAAATAAGAGCTGATCGTAGAGATGTAAAAATTAAGGGTTGTATGTATTTTTGTAATTGTATAAAAAATAAAAAAATATTTTTTTGGGGACACCCCAATTGTGATAAGTCACTTAGGAGTTTGAAAGATAGTAGCCGATTCTCAGACTTACTGAATATGCAAAAAAAATTCATAAGAATCGGTTGAGCCTATAATAAAATAGTTTGGAAAATCCAAAAGTGCACGCCTCATAGCGGTCATTCACATTAAAAAAAATCTAAAACAAAAACCTTGAGTTTTAAAACAAAATAACAAATAAATTATTATCTTTTAGTCTCACGCTACGAAGAATATTTAAACATACATATTTAGTGGCGCCATAACTGTAAGGAACAGTCGTATTTTAGTTTTTTACAAATTATAATTAAACGACAGTACTTAGAACGCTAATATTAACTAGGAATCAGCCCAGGGTATAACTTTATATAATAAGAAAAAAAGTATTCTGGAACGATAAATTTTTCGACCAATTTGCCACATACATGGATCCATAAACACAGACCGACGGACGTCCAAGAATGATTGATTTTAATGTTATTATTTACTATGTTAAACAAAATAATTGTTCATAAAAAATACCATATGTGCTTGATAGATTATTTAACTCGATTTTAGTGCACTCATATTATCCTGAAGTGTTATATTAGTGAGAAAAAAGTCATTCAATTTCGAAAGACTGGGTTTTTTGACATGTCGAGAGTAGAGCACTGCGAGGCGTGCAATAATAGAGATACTTCTATTGTTACATTTATTATTGAAGTAAATTGTTGTTCGGAATTCCAGTTTTAATTATGTGTTCTCTGTATGAACAATTACAATTCAGACTAACGAACTCTGGGCTGAGAATCGCCAACCTAAACTAGATTAGTAAGCCCAGTATGATATGGTAATAATAAACCCTTTACTCTATGGCTTATTAAATCGATCTGTCAAAGACATACACATAACAACTGGTTAACGTTATATAAAAATGCTTTATAGTATGATTGATTAAAAAGAAATAAGTAAACGAAACAAAAGCAAATATGAAAAGTGACTTTCAAGTAGATATGGAAAGGAAATCAAACATTTAAATGAAAATGTCATTGCCGGCATCTGGCAAAGTGTTTGCAGGATGCAATCAATTGATCCGTTGAGAGAAAATGATTCGTCGTTTTACTCAACTATATATTTACCGATTTTATTTGCAAAGTTTTAGAACGTAATCAATTGATATCATTATTTAGCTATATATGTTATTGAGCTGCAAGCTGCGGAGCAGTGTTGGCCTAGTGGCTTCAGCGAGCGACCCTGAGATCGTAGGTTCAATCCCCGGTTGTGTACCAATGAACGCTCGAACGGTGAAGAAAAACATCGTGAGAAAACCGGCTTGCTTTAGACCCAAAAAAAAAGTCGACGGCGTGTGTTAGGCACAGGAGGCTGATCACCTACTTGCCTATTAGATTGATAAATGATCATGATACATATTCAGAAATCTGAGGCCCAGACCTAAAAAAGGTTGTAGCGCCACTTGATTTTATTGTTATTTAGCTGGAATAGTCCGTATGAATTGGTGGATACAGAAGGCTCCACGAAGAAATTATAAATTGTTAGAAGGAGGAAGAAGAGAAGAAACCTACGGCAATGTACCGTTTTTAGTTTTTGTCACACATAAATTGTTACAATTAACAGTAATTTATAAATACAACAGATATTCTAGACGGCACGTTAGACATCCTCACGTATATCAAGTTAAAGAATTTTAAATTAAACGTTTAACTGTACAAATATGATATGGTATTAGACGATAACGTTTTTGGAGGTGGTTTCAAAGTTAGCTATTACGTTAGTAGAATTCGTTAATGCTTTTAGAAGTATATATATTCTGTGATGCTGTATTTATTACACAGTTATATTATAACGAATCTTGTAAAAAGCTTTTACAGTGTTTCATAAATTTAAAAAGCAAATTATTTTATACGTTGTTAAAAAAAATATAATTAAAGAAACAATCAATGTATGTACTTGTTATATAAAACGAACTTGTTTGGCGAATGAAAATCTGCGTAGCACTTTTGTAGACAGTTCTGATTATTTTGTAAAAGTCTTGTTTAAGACGCATATAATAAATCATGGAGGTTATAAGCCATGTCTAACCGCCGATATAACTTACTAACGCACTATTTAAATACTAATATTATTTGATTAATTACTGTAATTAATTGCCATTTAAATTAAAAGCCTTTAATAATTTATTAAATTGTTGTCATTGTCGTGTCCTTAAATGTGGTATAGTTTGCATAATAAACGAATTTGAATCAACACAAATAATTTGTTTAAAAACTGCCAATTTCTAGTTTAAAAAAAGTGCGTGCGTACAAAGTACACATGTCAAAAGTGAAACTTCTTTGGCATACTAATTTTAACTCTTGTTCATATTTAAACAAATCTAAAACTTTTTTGATTTCAGAAAAAGAAAAAGGAAGATATGTTAGGAATTTCATGAATTTAATTGTCATTAAAATATTAAAAGTGTCGAAAATTAATGTAAATTTAATTTTTTAAATTTATTTCTTCGATAATAAAAACACGTGGCATTTTAATTTACAATTCGTCATTTGAGATGTCAATAAATTATTTTGCATAAAATATAAAATACTAATATTACATAAATTCTCAATTCAGAATTTGTATAAGGTAATTCGCCCTTCTCACTCTCTCTCAATCGGTCTCAATAGCTCTCTCCCTCTCTGACAGAAACGCTGCACATCTTCGTGACGTTTTTTAAAAATGTTACGCTCATGCGCCTAAAGAAGTTTCACTTCAATAAATAAATTTTGCCAGGTAGTGCCATATATTTATTTTTGTAGATTCAAATTCAATATGTTTTATTTATTTGTCAAAATGGGTTAGTCTCTGTACAAATTTGAATTGGTCTTTCAAAGACAATATTACAATTGTTTTTTTAACAACAGTAATTAAATTTTTGCCTTAATCATCTTTTAGTTAATTTATTATTGGCGTGTTTAGGCACGATCCCACGAACACATATGACACACCAATAAATTAAATATTATTATCTAATAACTCTAAAGTATTTTCTTGTAAAAATCAGTTAAATGCAGTCTGAAATATTAATTGATAAATTAATTAAATATAAACGGAATATGAATGAACGAGTTCTTACTTATCTGGAGCGCCATGTGGCGGCGGTGCGCTGGGAGGCTTCAAACTCCTAAAAGCCTTAAGCCACTTGTTCTTCATACTTCCGGCTGATGAAGACGATAGCTTGCGGTCTACTGTGCTGCTGTCAGCTTTAGCTGCAAACAGCTCCCTCTGGAAATAAGATGTTTAGATTTATTACTAAGACCCATATTAATCTTCGTTTATTTGCTCCAGGTTGTGGGTTAGACATCTGGAGATAATAATTCAGTAAATTTACTAGTTATTAGTAGACATATACTGTTGGGACATATATCGTTACGTTTATGTAACGATAATGTTCTTCAACTTTTCTTTAGAACTCAATTATGTATCGTTATGGCAGCGTTCGTAAGAAACGTTTTCCGAAAGAAAATCCGGCGAAAAAGCCAACTATAACGTGGCTATCTCTTGGTGAAATAATTTTCGAAATCGGTTCAATAGATCCTAAGATTACCCCCACGATACCAAAAAAATCTTTGTTTAGTATACTGAAATATACTCGAACCACAAATCACACATTACCATGCCATCAAGAAGACTCCTGAACAATTAACAAATGTATGAGAATCATAATGTATGATCCTCAAAAAATCTAAATAATCTCAAAATATTGTTCGGTACCTGTCAATTTGTCATTTACTGGATGCTAGAGCGAGATATAATGCTCAGTGCTGGGCGTTTCCTTAGGGGAATAAAACCAGTACCCATTGGATACGGCTTCGTAGTTCTAGAAATACTTAAAGTGAGGAATACAAATCTTGTCTTACAACACCTTGTAAAAAGATTTGTTTATTATATAAAACGTACACGATTCGTGATCACGAACGTTCTCTAATCTTGTTACAAGCTAAGATACGACTATAAAATACAGAATCCATAGAAAAATCTAAGTTTTTAATTGAGTGATTTACCTAAGAGGCACAATAAATGCGAGACCGTAGTCACGATATGTTGTTTTCATTCTTAGCATTCAAAGTCAAAGTCAAAAATCATTTATTCATATAGGTAACACAATGTACACTTATGAACATCAAAAAAGAAATATACTTTAAATGCTTCTAATTTTACATTAACTGCCAGTTCTCAAATCAAGGGCGTAGAACGGAAGAGTAGAACTGGCAATAAACTCTCCGCCACTCTTTTTAATCGCCAAGTTTTTTGTTTTACACAACGTTTGTAAGGAGCTGCAACCATTACACCGTGTTCCATATGACATCTTAAGTAATAATAAAATAAATTAAAAACAAAGATTGGTCCTCTGGTGAGGAAACCGACATGCTTTGGGTTCAATGCATGTCGGTTTCCTCACGTTTTCCTTCACCGTATTGTCAAATAAGTTTTGAAATCACAATTTCGACACTCCTCTTTTTTATATAATGTAGTAAATTGTCACAAAATCATCAATTGAAAAAAATATAGATAAAGTATTGTATCGCAATTACACGAAAACGGCAAAAGTACGAGCGACTATTAAATGCGCACATAGACAGTCCATTGATGGACAGCCTGGCTTCAAACCTACGACCTCAGGGATGAGAGTAGCACGCTAAGGCTACTAGGCCAACACTGCTACTAGAAATTAATGAATAATATTCACAACTAGCGGCCTTAACTATGAATATTGATTATGAATTGGTATAATTAACTAAAAAAATATTTCAGAACCAAGTTTTTATTATTCTAATGCTTTATGATATACAACATTCTTTGTTTGTTTTTCTGGCGCGTATATAAATAGTTATGTTGGTATTCCGACACGGGAACAGGCGACATATAACTGGCCATGTGATAGATTATTTTATACATATTAATGTAACAAAAGTCAGGATTACTTAATATGGTGGTTAATTATTTTTAAATTTACTAATTTTCCGCGCAATTTTCTTATTTTTTTCTTTCATAAGAACCTTCTCCTGACAATAACGAACACAAAAAAAAAGAATTAGCGAAATCGGTACAACAGTTCACGCGTGATGCCGTGACCAAGGGAAATAGGGATACATTTTGATATATAGACTAGTGGACCCCACAGACGTTGTCCTGCATGATATTTAAAGCGATTAGGATATTAAGCAAAGTATGAAAGTACCGACTGCAGTGCCATCTGCCGGGCTGATTTGTGAATCTAAACCATTCCCAGATCCCCTTGAACACACACAAAAAATTTCATCAAAATCGGTCCAGTCGTTTGAGAGAAGTTCAGTGACATACACACTCACAGAAGAATTATATATATAAAGATAAAAGAGATAAGGTTGTGTGTATTGAAGTTAAGTCATTATCAATGTAAAAGCTAGCAATGTTCAATGCTCTTTCGATGTCTGACAGATGCTGTTAAAGCTTTAACTAGTTCCACTTGAACGCTCCGCTTCAAAAGTTATATCTTTTATATAATTATCAATTCTTGGAATTGTCACGATTCAATACTTCTTGTAACTCATTAATAAGTCGTGCTCTATTCAGTTTAAATTGGAAACAATTTGCAGATCTTACAATATCTAACTTACAATATTTTTTCAAAAACATTTGTTTTTATAGGCAGCAAAAAAAAGGCTCACGCTAAGTGATACCCCATGGACGCTCAATGCCAGGGGGGTCGCGAATGCGTTGCCAGCCTTTTTAGCGGTAATAACTGACTTATATAACGCTCAGTTGCGAAATGATGGACGTCGAGGAGATACGGGTGGAATCTCGTATTCAGTCTCGACGTCTGATGGAAAAAACAGCTGCAGATATTAATCCGAACAAAAAAAAATTTGTGGCACTACAACTTCTTTAGGTCTTGGCCTCAGATTTCTGAATCTGTTTCACGATCATTTTTGTTATCTAATAGGCAATTAGGTCATCAGCCTCCAGTGCCTGACACACGCCGTCGACTTTTTGGGTCTAAGATATGTCGGTTTCCTCAACGTTCGAGCGAATGTTAAATGGTCACATGGAAAGAAAGTCCATTGGTGCACGGCCGCGGATCTAACCTACGACCTCAGGGATGAGAGTCGCACGCCTAAGCCACTAGGCTTTCTTCTTTTATGCTCGGAATTTCACTCACTCACGAAATGCCAGTGCCCATTTGGCTAAAGTCCGAAAGTATGGCACTCCCACTACTATGGGGATTGACTGATTACACTGGTGAAAATAACCTGTCACAAGCTATTTCACCAGTGAGCGATGGGGTCGTCACGGCGCGACGCCAACAATGCCAAAAAAAGTTTATAGATACAACTGTAATGTATATTATATATGAAAAACCGCCGATGGTAGCAAATACAGTATACAGTAGTCCGTTATTTTATAATTAGTTTTAAATGCAAACAATACTTTTTAATGTATATTATTCAAAGGCATGTCACCCCCAACGAGGCATTTAACATATAATTAAAATAATAATACTAAATCGTTTTAAAATATTTAGGTCAAAAAGCGATGTTTAGGTATATCAACTTTGGCATGACTATCTTTATTAGCAACTTTGTCGTCTAAACGTTAAAAGATAAAGTTAAAAGCATTGTCAAATTTCATAATAACTTGCGTAAAGTAAAGCGGGTTTCGTTACGCTTACAAAAGACAAGATGACTGGACAGTTGAATTTTTGAACAATTAGGTCAATTCTGTATAGAACTTTAATCATCATTAACATTGAAATTCGTGGAACTACTGAACTGAATTAGAATTTTTTTTAAGGAAAGCAATGCTATTTACGAATATTTTGTCTCCAAACAAATGAGTCGGGGACGATAACTTCTATAGCGAAATAACTGAAAAAAAATCGAAAATTATTGAATAAATTTTATACGATTTGAAGGCAAAGAATATTAACACAATTTATTTCTCAAAACTACAAAACTTATCACATGGGAAAAACCAAATGTCAGAGAAGAAAATATCACAGTTCTTCGAAGGATCTTTCGGGATTTGTGTGCGTTATCAGAACTTTTGGGATACATTCCTTTTTACGTGATTATGTATGATCGACTATATAACTTAGTAATATTCTAGCATATAACATTCGTTAACGACAAAAAATTATGTTTGTGTTAAAAAAAGTATTTTTAAATAGGAAATCACTATTAAACAATTTGTTGTAATGTTGTAATATTTATATGTTTTTTATTTGTTGTAATTGTTGTAAAGTTTTTGGTCACCGTTATTGTCTATGTATTTTAGAAAAGATAAATTGTAACCTATAGTGTAGATGCATTGTGTATGTATGTAGTGTGCTTTATTAGGTATAGGTAAATAATATTCGAGTACATAGTATTGTCTTTGATTAACATAACCTTTACACATTTAAAGAAAAAACTTTTTAACCGGATTAAAGTTATGTATTATTATAAATTTACAATTATTTAACATAATTTTAAATTTATCCGACGTTTCGCGTGCTTTACAGCGTGCGTGGTCACGGTGACTGAAGACAAATACGCGTTGCAGACCAAGAGCTAAGCTACGTTAGTTTAGCTTAGCTCGCATAGCTGACGCAATTTTCCATACGTCTGTGCAGACCGCAAACTATGCGAACTAAGCTATGAGAGCTAACTAAAATACGCGAAGCTTAGTTGTGTATGCCGATGCGCAGCTACACGAGCTAAGCTAAGCCCCTCCCGCTACCCCGCACACCCTTTGCACATAGTATGCAACACTGACTGAGCTTTGGGTTAGCTGTTGGTGTGCACGCTATTTATTTCTAGCTTAGCTTAGCCTAGCTTGCTTGGCATAGCTTAGTTTAGCCTTGGCATAGCTTAGTTTTCGGTCTGCAACCGGCTAAAAGGTGTTGGATGTCAAAAAGTATCACAGCTGTAGAGAAAGTTGCATTATCTGTATTTATTACCCCGGAGTTGGTATCGACTAAAAGATGGAGGGTTTTGGCAAAAATGCCGTGAGCCATTTTTGCCAAAACCCTCAATACATAACTTTAATCCCGTTAAAAAGTTTATTCTTTAAATATTCGAGTATAATGAGACAGATTTGTCATGGATAAAGGATAAAACTGTTAAACTGACTTACAAAAATCAACAAATATAGTGTTACATTATCAGCAAGCAAGATAGGCTATATAACACAATGCTTTAATGAATAGGAGTGTATTAATTAAACATGTTGAAGAGCATGATATTCGCTTTTGAGTGCTTCCCTTAGTTTGGTTGAACGCGGGTTTGTGCTACGTGCTTTGTGCTACGACCGAATCAACTCAGGCACAATTCGTTAATTATTTAATATATTTATTCTCAAAAATACATACTATATCCTTTCTGTACTAGGCCAATACGTTAATAACGTAAAAACATATAATATTAAATACATAATATACACGATAACGCTACAGTGGACTCACTCCGCGAACATATAAGGATGTCGATAGTGTCGGAGACAGCATTCAGTAGGCGCAACGTCTTTGATAACGGGGATCTGTGCAACAGACTGGTTCTGGCTATTGGTATCGCAAACAACCTTGGCCTACGCCAAGGAAGACAAGAATTTATACGAAAAATACTAAAGTTTAATAAATTTTAACGCGGAGCAAAAACGCGTAGCAATACGTACAATCGATCAAATATGAACGAAGGTGAAAAATAAAGAAATCGAGTTCTTGGAACACCTGGGTTTTTCAAACACCCTAGCAGGACTTAAAGTATATAGTAGGTCAACTTACAATTTTTATGGTAGACTGTACATTATTCTTCTAAAAATGCTTATTACCAAACAAAAAGTTAATCCAATTTTACGTAAAGTTTGCGATAAGAACAAAAGCAATACTACAGTAAACAATTAAATGTAAATGAGCTCTAACACGGTTTTTATGAGAAGTGAAGTCACCGTTGTAATTAGGTTATAAGGTTAAAGAAGTTAAAGTCTGCTATACACGCAACTGACAGTAGAGAGTAGGTACTATGCACATATCCGTATCCGTGTTAAGTGTACGTTGATGTCATAATTAAAAGCAAAAAAATAATCTAACAAGTCACAATAAAAAATCTTGGGCCGTGGTTTCAAGTGCACAGGCCCTTGTTAAAGATTTAAGTTGGCGCCTAGTAGATAGTACCGGTGACCCCAGAGCTGCTTTCCTCGCTCAACGAATACGTATCGCAACAAGCGAGGAAATGCTGCCAGCGTTAAAGGCCGCTGCCACAGGGAATCTTTTTAAATTTGTTTTGATTTTATTTTTTTTATTTTTATTATTACTTTGTAGGTTAAAAAAATTGTAAATACTGTATACTTGATTGTAAATATGAAAAATGTTTAATAAAAATATTAATTGTTCATCCCAACGACATTTATAACGGCCCATGAGTCTCTACTCCAAAGGGAACAAAATCGAAGTTAGAGGAAAGACATATTATAAGAAATATTTGTGCCGTTTATTAATTAATACACCGTTGGATGTAATTAGTTTCTTCGAGATTTTGAAAGATTCTTTACGATATTTTTTAATATTATAAAGCTAAAGAGTTTGTTAGTTTGCAAATTTCAGTGGCTTGGTTCGAATCTCAACTAGATGGAATTGCTTAAACCAAAGTTTCGTTTGTTTAAACAATTTTTAAGTTTTCAGACTTCACAATAACCCAAATTTTTGCTTAGCGTTCGTTTACCTCGTGTTAAATTAATATACATAACTGTATCCGTGAATAATTAACTTTGTGAATTTAAAGCAGAAATAACCTATTTCTTGGAGTTGCGTGACGGTTCACAGCTTGGAATTTCTTTTTTGACATGTGTCACGGATAAGTTATCGAACATCGAACTATTTATAATCTATGGTAGATTAGACGCACGCATTCTGCATTTTTCAAACAAAATAGGTATTAGGCGGGCGGCAAACCAAAATGTTGAAATATGTAAGTTTTTCTTTCTATAAAATATATAAAAGGATTAATAAGAATATCCATAGCGAAAAATAACCTGCATCATGAGCATATCTCTCAAACACACCGTCACTTAGGCTGCTGCCTCGAATTTTGCGGGCAGCGGGGCGGCGCGGGAGCGGCAGGATCTTATGCGTAAAATCAAATGGACGGGTTCTCGAAAACAGCGGCGTGAGGGCGGGTAACGAGAGGTGCAATCGCCCGCTCCCGCGCCGCAGCCGCCGCCGCCCCGCTGCCCGCAAAATTCGAGGCAGCAGCCTTGCATACCCTTACTTTTACACCATCACACAACACAGCCAAATTAGTAATTAGTTAAATGTATATTGAATAATATATAACTTTGGACTGAAATTTGCTAGGCAACCCATATGGATTATATTTATTGACATATTACATGAAATATAAAATACGTTTCATTAAATAAGCATCTCGGTGAAGGTCGTTGTATATCGGGATCTTATACTAATACTAATTTTGAATGTTCGCTCTGTCACGGTGTGCTAAGAAAAGAGGGTCGTAAAGCGACAGCATTTTATTACACAAAAGCCTCTACCTTCAGCCTCTTAATGTACACAACGAATGCCGTAGGTAAAAGCTATCTTACAAGGGTTTTTATGGTACACACTTTTAAATACACATTAACGTTTTTATTTAAATGGATATTTTAATAGCATGGTCACGGTTTGATTCGAATATTTGAACGTTTCAATCTTTAAAACAATACATAATTGTCGGTTATTATGTATAATATGCTCCAGATTTATATTACTGATAACTTCAAATTAATTCAGTCATATTTGCAAAACCCACTACATTGCTAATGAACTAACTTTAGGCATTTAATAGCTCTAATGGTTACCTAAGAAACTTAAATTTCGGTTATAACACGGGCCTAGGCTGCCTGTCCACCGGAGCGGAGAAACGCAGAAATATTAACCAATAGGTTTGCACAAAATTTGTTGGAGCGCATACAGAACAAATTTACACGATACCTATATAGCAGACTGTATGGCGTCTATCCCTACTATCCTTTGATGTACCCGACATTATTTGTCTTAGGGATGGTGGGGTACAATAAATTGGAAACCAGACGGGACTTACAGTTGGCCTACTACGTACTGAAAGTCTTGAGGGGTGTAGTGTGCAACCCAAGTGTACTCCAAGAACTGGGTCTCTTAGTACCTATGGGATATGTGCGAAGGCGAAGGCCTAGGTCATTTGCGATACCAAGGGCAAGAACCAGTCTGTTGCACAGATCCCCGTTATCAAACACGTTGCGCCTACTGAATGCTGTCTCCGACACTATCGACATATTTATATGTTCCCAGAGTGAATTCACAGTAGCGATGTTGTGTATATTATGTGTTTAATATTATATATGTACCTACTTTATTATATTTTATTTAATGTTTCACGACATTATCCTTACAGACTATGCCAGTCTGTAAGGATAATGTATGTATTTCTGTAATAAATAAATAAATAAATAAAAATCTCCGCTCCTCTTTAGTGGACAGGGAGTTGCGAACTAGTTTAAACATTCTTACAGAACCGGTAAGTGGAGCGAGTGCGAGCGCCGGCGCAAGCGCCCGCAGTGTGTTCCGCATATTGAAAAGCGTAGTTAGACACTAAGCTGCGCGTTACTTTATCGCTCAGCTCCGCAGCCACGCTCCGCTCAAGTGGACAGACCCTATGCAACTTCGCTCCGCTTTATTCCGTCGTTCCGCTCCGCTACCACGCTCCTCTCAGGTGTACAGGCAGCCTAAGTCGTAAGCGGTGGTGTGTTAAAATGCTATTAGGTGTGCCTTAAAACTTCCGGTGTTGCAGAAAACAAGTTTTGTTCGCTTCCTACAACTTTTTAGTACATTAGCACAATTTCAATTCTGAATTACAGTAGAGTCCGTTTATAATGACATCGAAGGGAAGTGACAAACACGTCATAATAAGCGGACGTCATACAAAGCGTTTTGTGAAATGAAAAACCTTTTTTATGTAAATATGTACATATGTATGTACAATATACATACATATTAAATCAAAATCAAAATTGCATGTAATCAGCACATTATAACACATACAATATATACAAGTGTATTTTTAAAAATAATCTGTAATTTTTGTCTGCTTTTGTTTTTTCATTTTATTGTAAAAACAGTCTCTAATACTATTGTATATCGAAGACATAGCTATCGTCAAATTATCATTTTCAATATTGCTGTGAACAAATCGTGATAATAATTCTGCAGCTTTTAATGCCTCTTCTGCGGTAGGTAATGGTGCTTCCTCGACTTCCTCTTCCCCATCACTTTCGAGCTCCTCGTTCTGTTCCTTAGCACGTGCCGAACGTCGTCGGGAATCAACGAACATTACCGGAGGTGTAAAGAATCATGTCGGTCATTATAACCGGACATAATCTATTAAAAATGGGTCATAATAAGCGACATGTCACTGTAAGGGAAGTCATTATATCCGACATTTTTATAAAGAATTTTATATGAAAACCAAACTTCGTAGTGTAATTACGTCATTATAACCGGTTGGTCAATATAGGCGGAGTCATAATAAACGGATTCTACTGTATTTATTTTAAAAACACTAACACATGTAGAAACTAGAAACTTACAGAGAATACACAACATCCAAAAAACACAATACATGCATGTCAATGACAAGTGTGCAAATTAAAAATTTAATATTTTTCTTCGTTGCAATTGTTATTGGTGAGGATAATGGCTGCAGTATCTAACGCTTGAAGACATGAAGACTGTCATAGGTAAAATCAGCCTTCTATGTCCTCAAAGCGTCGTTTACTGCAGAAAAAGATCTTTCAGAATTATCTGTTGAAGTAGTATTAAAAACACACCGCCATCTTTACGTGCTGCACTCGCTAAAACAAAATATACTATCAGAAAATTAATTAAAAATATTAGTAATGTGTGTTCAATAATGTTTATTCGTATATAGGGATAAATATACGCGTATTTGTTAGCCTGTAACATCACAGTTTGATTGCTTATTCCACGAAAAACCTTATTAGTGATTCATTCTATGAAATCAGTTGTCAAAATTACATTTTGTTAAATAAATACTGACGATCAAATTCGTTTTCGAATTTCTTGTTAAATTAAAATTGGCAACGTGGAAGGGGTGAGAATTCATGCGTGCGTTTAATATAAATAACACGGTATTGTTGGGCTAGTGGCTTCAGCGTGCCACCTTCATCCCTGTGGTCGTAGGTTCGATGTGCGCATTTAACATTCGAACGGTGAGGAAACGTTGCTTTACCACCAAAAAGACGTAGGCACGGGAAGCTGTTCACCTACTTGCCTATTAAATTGACAAATGATTATAAAACTGATACATAAATGGCTCAGTTGAAAAAGGTTGTAGCGCCACTGATTATTTATAACAGATAACTGAATTGTTATTGAATTATCAAATACATTTATTTTCAAAGACTTAAATTGAATAAAAAAGTTGTTTTTTTTTCTTCGCCAACCAAAAGCAGGACTTGTAAACAAAATGCAGGGAGAGCCTGCTAACTGTTAGGTGGGTGTAAGTTCTTATTTATGTAAAGAATGTGGGAAGAAAGCTCGGTATTGCGTAGGTTTTGGTTTGCATTGTATCGATTATGAAATATTCACATGGAGCTGATATTTATAGATTCCATAGAATCTACATATCATGTATGGAATTATACATTATTTGTTACTTTTTTTTCACTACAATAAAACTTATAAAGCGATTCTCATTATCGTTAGGTAAACAAAGCGTTGACTAAATTAATAAATAGTCATTGTATTGTGGGTAACTAAATAACAAGTAGTCAGTGGTACACGGTAGGTACATGTATAAAACAGTTTTTTGAGAAAAAGTAGGTTTAGTGTTACATCTAATCAAACACAAGTCTTTAAGACATTAAGTGTATATGTGTGTGTGTATGCGCATGTGTTTGAGAGTGTGTCATGCCAAAATACGCAGGCCTCTGTAGATTCAAACCCAATTTGGCTAGTGTAATTTTAATTCAAGTATTTTTTTATTTGTTCTAAAATCTATCTTTTCGGCGTTGGTAGTAGTAATCTGTAAACAGGCTGCTATACAGCGCTACTGAATATTGATTTGTGCGTCATTAAATTAAGGGAATCGCTTTTGTACAAAGGGCACAGCTGATCTTTTCCGACAGGTTTGTTGAGTGTTTACCGAGCTGTCAGTTGCGGGAATATTGAAGTTGTCCGCGTGAAAGAAGGAATTAAAAATGTTCCAATAAAGTACGAAAAAAAACGTGTTAGTAGGTTAGTATTAACATTATTTAATAATTATTTAAAGTTATGTTGCCCATAATAAAATACTAAAGTTTATTCCTTCTTTAAAATAAGTATATTAATAGTGTATTACAAAAAAAAAGCTTTCTTAGTAGCTTTGGACCATAAAAAGGCGCGGCCTTTGAGATGTGAATACATCGCAGAATTCTGAAGTTCTTAATCCACGCAAAAAATAGAACTGGTACATACAAGTAGATAAATCTCTTGAGCACATCTTCCATATCCAGCAGCACAGACTTTTTCAGTAAAAACCAACAAAAAATGGTACAGAACATGTGAGAGTGGACGAGAGATAGTCAGTGAAACAATTGCTTTGATTGGCCAAGACCAAGGAGACATTTTGGACAGTAATGAGAGGTACCACAAGAAGTTTTACGTGTCATATCCTTAGATAATAAGAGGAATTTTCCACATGGAAAAATACACTTGCTTAGGTATGTTAATTCAATGTCATAAAGACTGAATTGTATCTAGACTTGGAGATATTATCAATTCTATCCTGGCTGAATTCGTAAACATGTTCAATGCCGGACAACTTAATTGCTAAAAGATAAGGTCAAGAAGCGTGTCAAGAACAAATAAAAGTAGAGCCATAAAGCCTTCTTATCTCTGGCAACCGGACGACAGCGAAATGGGTTATCTACAATTTTTTTTGATAGTGAATACCTTTTTATTTTCAGGATTTCATAGTGAGTGCCGTGGTTGTTGAACTATTTTAGACAAACGACTTAAAACCTGTCAGGAGTGACAGGAGCCTGAGATATCTGATCACTTGATTGGGGTTTTAATTTTTTTTAATTTTTACTTTTTTTTTTTATTAATTAAATACTGTATACAGTTATTACACACTAAACAACATTTGTAAACCTGAAGTCCAATTACATCAGTACATCCAGTTTTAGTGGCATCTTTGGTGCTGGTTTTCTAAACATTAACTATTAAATACAGTATACATATATTAAATTTATGACAAAAAATGAAGTTATTCAGGTTGCAAGTCTTCACCGCGAATAATCTTTTTAGTTATCACTTGCAAAATTTAATGTAATTAATAATTTATGTATAATTATTATGTACATTATTATGTACAGTGTAAACTCTTTATAACGAATTTCAAGGGACCGAGCATTTTCTTCGTTATAGGGCCGGAAGAGAAAAAACACCAAATTTAACAAATTACAATAATTTATATATATATATATAATAGATAGGTGACAATGGTGCGTTTAGTAACTGAGACCAAACTTTCCTAAAGGCAATGTAATCTAAAAATACAGGCACGTGTGTTAATGCAATTAACAATAACAAAGGCAAGAAGGCTCATATGACCTCAGGTGGCTTTCTTAGAGATTTCGGCACCTCAATAGTTTAGTTTGGTAATCTTATAATAAAAACAATTACACTTAAGTATGTTGTTCATGTCTAAATATGAAAATATTTCTTCGTAATTGAGTGTAGAAATTGTTTGTCAAATGTTTTGACAAATATTCCTCATGTTTACGTTATAATGAATAACGTTATAAAGACACTTACACTGTGAATTAAAAATAATTAATTATCACAGGTATGTTGACATAGAAATTTAATAACTAATTTTAAAGTAGTTATTAAAATTTAAATCTTTAGTTATATTGCGGTTAGATCGACATTCTGTCATACATGCGTTGCATATAGACAAGTCCTGCTATGCCAAAATATTCACTTATTACAGTAATTACAAGATTGATTTAAATTACTCGTAGCAGATTGACTGATTCATTTTGGTAAGTTACTTTCGAAATCTTTTAATACATAAATTATTATTTTTTGGCAAAATTGACTTTCAAGAATTTAAAAGCATTCCTAATTAATTAATTAGATTTCCAGGAAAGTCGATATCCGAATTAATTGCTCATTACGATTTTATGGTACAAAAATAGATAGGTCTAATGTCTTAGTATCAATATAATAATTTGAACATCAAAGGAATGTTATGCGACATTCGTAATGATTTTATTGCGTGTCTTTATCAAAATATTAAAATAACTCGATAATTAGTTATCTGGTCTCTACGAAGCAACAAGCTTTAATTCTAATTTGTTTTCAACACGTTTAAATAAATATATTTTTAACTATGGTGACATATCAACGGTTAGTTATTTAACAAATAATCAATCTACCATGGCTATTTCAAGAAAAGAGCGTACCAAGCCGGCAAAACGCTCGCGAGCGTTCTAGCAGGGTGAGTCCATGGTCGGGGATGACTCTGTTCTATATAAAAATTATAAATCTGTTTTAGTAGAACAGACTATTCCAACCGGCGCATTGTCTGAGGTTTCATAATGTTTGAGAATACTCAAGATAATATGATTAAACAACTCACATCATTAAAATATGCTTGCTCTAGCCGCTGTCTTGTTTTGTTTGCATCAGGTAGACTTGACTGCCGCCTCACACGGCTTCTTTGTTCTCGTTCCATAGTCATAAGATCTGATTTTTGTGATAACACCAAATAATGAAGCCGATGCACAATATCCATTGTTTAAAATACTAGCACAACGGTGATTACTAGCAAGATACTGATGATATTAGCGTTTAAAAATATCATATATCTTTTTTCTTTTATTACGCGAAAGCACGAAAGCTTTCATAATTTAATTTTTAAAAAACTAAGATGATGTGATTTAAAATATAACGTACAATATAAAGATTAACGTAGCACAACTCGTGGCGAATGCTAGCACGCGAATGTCTGGTACAGTGTAGGGCGGGCGGGCGACTAATGACTGTCTAGGCGGCGGGTGTTCGATGTTGCGTCCTTAGTCTCACGTTGGATGTTTCTAGGCAACGTGTCATAAACAACATGCTTATGATCAAGATTTTAAGTTACAATAGCCCGTATGAATATATACGTACGTGATAGCCGATGTTTTTTGGTTTGTGATTTAGTAGTCTATATGTAAAATTACAAGTTAAACATTCGTCATTAAAGTGATATATCCCCTATGTAGGGCAGAGGATATCCAGCGTAGTAAACAATCCTGGTCTGTTGGCTTTGCAGTTTAAACATGTAACTCATTATATATTAAAAGCCAAATGGCTTTACTAATACTTATGTTTATACTGTGTTGATAATTCCTAAGATTTATTGTTCAAATATAAATTTGAATGTTATTTCAATAAATTATCTTATTAAATTGAGTAAAAACCTGTAAGATTTCTTAGAAGAAAGCTTTATATAACTGGAGGCTAATCAATAGGATATAATTTAAATAACAGATTCAGTGTCAACTTAACTTTTATTAGAAATAATTTATATCATTTTTAAGTAATGACAAGAACACATTTTAGAGCCATAATACAGAACGAGCTTAGGAACAAAACTTTAATTGTGCGTTATATTGAAGTACATATATAAGTAACTTTTTAATAAAAACATGCCATTAGTATTAAAGTTGTAAATAATTTGTACCTTTATAGTATACAAGGCAAACATTTCTTAAATAAAATAAATTGAAAGCTTTAACTAGAGATTTCCTAATTTAACCTTAAACAATCCTTCATAGCACCTACTGTATTTCATGTCATATTGCAGTGACATAACTAGATGTAAAAAATCTACTACTTATTTATTTAAATTTTTTTTTCCGACAACTCTACTAAAAGAATGTCTTATTTATTACACTCATAAATTGTTTTTAATGAATGTAGTAAAATGTTCGTGAGATCTTTAAAGTATTGCAAACATGTACTTTGATAAATTAACTAAAAAGTTCACTATAAGTTCCTCAAATATGTAAATTAATTTAAGGCTATGATTCTGAAATTTTTGATTTTCCATTTAATTTTCTCAACTGACCGAACATGAGTACTGTGTTTATTAAGTTTTCTGCATAAATGCGTTGATTTGTCTCCATTCTTCTCAACTTTTGAACAACATACTTAGAGAAAAACTCTAGTTCATTTTCATTGCCCCAATTTGTTTGAACATTGTTACAGCCTTTTGAGGTTCGAGGACTGGTTTGAGTTGTTGAGGTCCTTGATTTCTTTTTATTTTGTTCATGCAAATTATTAATATCGGTTTCATTCACATAAATTAGATTCAAACCATCCTCCATTGCTTTAGCATTTGCAGAGTTAAGTTGAATTGTTAGATCATCTGGTACAGTCACCATTGGCACATGATCATCTGTAAATACTGGTGATGGTAGAAAAGACACCCTTTTTCGCACTTTTACTGATGGTACTTTTTGGTTATCTGACTGATCTGTGGTACAAATTGTATGTCTTTGCTTGGGATCTTTTTTATGTGTTGCATTTTTACTTTGCACTAGACCTTTACTACTCCAAAAGTTCACTTTAATTTTGGGTTTTGACTTTCTTTTATCAATTGCTTTAGATTTAGGGGTTATTGGTGCAAGTTTGTATCGAACGCCGTCGTCGTCATCTTGTTTCTTTGATTTAACACTATTGAAATATACAGTATTTAACTTATATTTTACATTTTCATCATCATATTTCAAATTATCCTTTCTTGATGTAATTTGTTTCATGATAATTATGTGTCCTGGAAACAAAATATTTTGGAAGTTTACTACAAAATTATTCATCGTATGGAAACGTCAACAAACAGTACTCAGTAGGTACTAAGGTACTACGGTAGTGAGTACTGACAGCGATCTTTCCCGCCTAAACTGTTGAGACTCATTTCAAAGTTGATTATATTAAAGTTTGTGTCAACAACGTCTAAGATAAATAAAGTTTATCAAATTTTAACGACATACAGGTAACAAAAATAAATTAAAACAACGTAAATTAGTACTTTACGCATCTGAAAGTAGAGTTTAGCAAACTGTTAAAAATTTATATTTACATTCAGATTTTGATAAGGAACTAGCCTTCCACTTTTCTCAATGTTATAATTATTTTTTTTAATTTAATCACTATACTGTCCAATAAAACAATTGTGTCACAATATAACTGTTCTTATCACAAGGATATGTTTTTTGCCAAAAATATTACATAATCACATACAACACTTACCTTACGATGTGAAACTAATTTTTAAACAGCATCTAGTATATTCACAAAGAAGAATTATAAATTATAAAATTCAAATAAAACTTCTGTGCACGCTTCTAATTGAAATTCACTTTCTCACGTTCACAATAATTTCCTAAACAAATGACGGCTAAGACAGCTATTTCTATTTGCTGCTTATTGTTACTACACTCTTTCCTATTGGTGATTAAATATGGTGACGTGACATTTGATGTTGACACTACACAGATAATGAATTAGAAATAGAACACAAGAGTTAATAAAAACGGGACAACTGTGTAGTATTTTAGCTAGATGGCGCTAATACCCTATTTGTTATTTTATTTTAAAGAAAGATAATAATTGAGTTTTTTTTTCATATATGTATTTTAGTGATATACAACATACTTCTTTGAAGGAATAAAAATTTTCACGGGTCAAATTCCATAACTTTGTATGTTATTTGTGTTACGTAGTAAAACTTGATTTGTTTTATTTGTTTTTTTATTACACTTATATTTTTTTTGCATAAATTAGTCACTAATTTATAACAATACCCAGGATATATCTAAATATTAATGATTACCCATATTTATCTTACGTTAACTTTTGTTTATATAAACTATTTCACAATAAATAACTAGCTATGTATAATAACAATAAATATCAATATTTAGTAAAAGATATTTCAAAAATAATTTTTCCAATAAAATTACATAATATATTTATTTTATAAATAAATTTACTAATAGCTACTCACCATATGATTTTTCATGGATATCCAACCCATTTTCGCCAGTAACTTAATTTTACGATTAGTATCCGTCGTGATGATTAAATTTTACTAATAAAGAGCAGAATAAGCTTTATACAGCTATTTTAGATCGCGTCAAATATTGAGTAGGTTATGTAGGCCGCGGGATCCTATCTCAGACTGGGGTACAGGAGGCTGTGCGCAATGCGACATCAGCTGTATCCTTAAATAAACTTATCCACGTTGACCTTTATAACTTTTCTTTGTATATTAATAAATCGTATTTTTTGAAATATCACCAAACATAAAAATTTAAAATAATAGTAATAAATAGAAAGTTGAAAACTTACCAGTTAAAATATTCTCTTATTTTTATTCACTTCACGCAAACTTGATTAAAAGTGATATAATGAGTTGAATGAGAATAAATATTATTAAATTAAGGTAATATAAGTTTATCCGCGGGAAATATTGAAATCTATTGATTGTGACCTCTCTCTGCAAGGTCCGAAGCAAAACATTTTCGTGACATGCGCATAACATTTTAGTTTTCAAAATGTTTCTTTGTTCAAGTTGAAGGTTTTCTTTTGATGAACGGTTGAATGTTTTATTAGACAAGAGTCACCTTATTAAAACTGCTTTGTCCGAGTTAAGAGTGTGCTATGAATAAAATATTATTTTAATTTTTAGTATACATGAACCAACTTATTTAAATTTACGCAGTTTTTTTATTTTTTTTAACTTTATGGCTCTGGCACGGTTTGTGCATTAGCCAGCGTCAAGTATGAGATTTTTTTTAATTCGTGCTTGCCTTAGAAATTCGACCATGTCCTCCATGTACGGTTTTAAGCACTTAAGCAAGCACAAATTTAAATTAAATTAAAACTTGCCCTCGAACCGGGAATCGAACCCGGTACCCCTCACCTAGCTGCCACTATTTACGCAGTTGGCATTATTAATAGCAAAAAGTTTTCATAGAGCAACAACAGCAACCTTTTTTTAAATTGCTAACTTTATGGGCTGGTTAAACAGCAACTAACAACAGCACCAAAGACAATTTTATTGTTATAGATAATAAATATAGGAGATAATAATAGAGGAGAATAACATGGTCTGTTGGATATTTTCTTTGTTTAATAGTTAATACTTATTAGAGTTAACTATTAACAATACATTAAATTATAATATTTTTAATCATACAATAAATGAAATAAAACATCTATTCATTAAACAAGTTGATATATTTGAGAGCTTTTCCTAGGACATAGTAGGTGTAATATATTGTTATATTTCTCCGCCTTCGAGTAAAATATATCAATAGGTATTGTCAACTTATTTATTTATAATAATTATTATAAACTTACCTGAGCTCTTACTGCAGCTAGATGTAATTGAGTGGCTCTATAATCGTACTTCTTCATAGAGATCTCCTCCTGCAATTTTAAATTAATTTATTATTTTATCTGCGGATGTTTGTACTTATATTGTTCAGCGCCATCTAATACGCTAATAATACACTAGAGCGCCTAACTGGACAATGTTTTATGTTACGCCATCTATTGAAATAAATTGAAAGCTGAATAGTGTGGCGTAGTACGTTGATGAAAAATGTATAATTTTAATTATATATTTACTCATGGTTAACATGTTAACGTCACATATAAATTCTGTTAGATGGCGCTTTCTTAAATTTAAAAGACGTAAAGAACTCTTTATAATATACATACAAGCTATCAAGCTTAGCGTTCCAGTAGGGGGCTACACTCGGTAAAAATTGGAATGGTAAGTAATAATTGTTATTTTTGTTATTATTATTAGCGATAGCTAACGTATTTAATTATTTTCTTGTCTTGTCTATTCAATGACTAAACATATATACAAATTAATAGAATCCTCATTCTACCACCAACATGAAATTAAGGCAAAAGCAGCTTCTGTCTCAATTATTTTTTGATTTATGAGAGAGTTTATAGAATTGCCAGTGCCCTCCTGGACGCGCGAAACGCGGGCTCTATAATCTAAGTTCTATAATCTTTCATAGATTGTTCTTGTCATAATTTTACCAGAAACTTATAGAACAATGGAGTATTTAAACTACCTGTTGCCCACTGTTTACAGAGAGTTAAGGTATTTCGGTGAACCAATCTTTGTACTGGAATCCTGATCGATATCAGACCATTCGAAAGTGTGTGTTCTATAATCCTTGATAGATCGTTCTCGTCAAAACCCGATTTTAATGAGCAATGTGGGATTACTACCTGTTGCCCACTGTTTACGTAGGATTAAGGTGTTTCTCTAGAATGTTCTATCTTTGTATCAACTTGAATCTAAATATCGATCTGGACCATTTTACATCCCTATTCTCCGAGTCATCTCACACATTGCAGTATGATAATATATTATTACGACTGTAGTGTATCTAGACTGCCTGGAATAGATCGCTTGCTCAAAGGCAGTGGCGGATTTACCAGCAAGCAGGCCTTCGCCGGCAGATTTTCGGGGCGGCAAATTTGGAGTCCGTAGGTAGGTGGTCCGTTGGCTATCTAATCGAAATAAAACATATTTTGACGTTTTCTGATATTTATAGATCTGATAGATAGACAGATAGAACTCTGCTACAAATTTTGGTTCTGGCTTTCCCCTCTCAGTTGTCATTGTATATTTGGTGTAGAACCATATCCTAGAGTAAAACAGCTAGTTCGCCGCCCAGTATCCACCTCAGATCACACTTTGTATAAGTGTACCTCTTCCCCCTATCAACTTATACATATTAGTCCTACTACTGGTTGGAGGCTGCCAACTGGATGATTTGTGTATAATTTTGTGCTTCAAAAGCAAACCCAAAAATTATTTTTCGTGCAATTTCAACGAAATTGTTGGATTGTCAAAATAATCCAGGATAATTCTAGACGCGAGGGCGGCACAAACTTCACAGCCTCTATCTTGAAAATGAGTGAATCCACCACTGCTAAAAGGCTGTTGCTGAGCCTACATATATTCCTGCTTTTATGTTCAGTGTAAAACGTTACTTTGTGATTAAACGTTGGACCCAGATCGATAAGCTATCCACTATAATACACCTTTGCCTCAAATTGCAGATGCCTTAAGCGCTCAGTTCTGGCGTGATTTAGTAGCAAACTTTGAAACAAACTTCTATTACACCGTGAAGTCACCGTATCTAATTTTATCCCTTAGTTTACTCTTAGTTCTATTCCTGTATTCGATTTTGATTAAATAATTTCAGTTTGAAGGACAGACTAGACCTTGGGGCTTTGAGAAGAGAAAGAAGAAATGATAGCTCGTGTCCAAAATTTTCATACAAATTTAGTTTTTTGACTTTCTACATACACTACTGTTAAGGCATCTTGACTAAGCCCCCTTGCTGGTTTGCACTTGTCCACAGATAACAGACATTAAACTCTTTAGTTATCTGTGACACAGATGAAAAACAATTTAATAGAATGCACAATACCTAGCTTACACAAATAAAACAATGGCCTGCAATTAATCGTGCGTTCATTTTTAATGGAGATGTCGAATATTCACGGAACAAAAATAAGCGCGAACTTTTCAGCTATTGACTAAAAATACATTCATTTTATTTATACACATGAGGTAAACAATGCTGTTATAAAATGGAAATCACGATAAAGAAAATAAGAAAACTCAAATCTCTATTGTTTCCAGACATGCCCATGTTTCAAGAGTAGAAAATGAAACTCGTGTGAGCTTGGCTGAGCCACGGAAAATAGAAAAAAAGGCACAAGAAGACACGGAGTGTAATGTTCTTCAAAATATGTGTCGGGCTGGATGCAAAAACACAATAATAAGATTTACATTGAAATAAATAATTAATGTTTTGTACCAGCGTATGTTTCGTGAATTACGTGATCATTATAATCTGATCAAATAAAGTTTTCACATAATAACGAATACAAACGAGACACTTGATATGGAATTAGAAGTTGACAAATAACTTACGACCCACCAAACAAAGTCGCTCATGACAAAATTAAGCGCCAAAAAATTTGTCACTTGACAATTGACGTTGACAAATAGGGACAAAGAATTGAGTATCAATGCACTTACTTGAATTTCATTCACTTTGCTGTATATATTACTTTCGAGGCCGCGGTTTTGTAAACGCATCAGTGACTCCAAACCTTCCTGCGAACAAATTGAAGATATTAATATTTGGATGAGATACAAATGAATGATTTTTGTTTGGACTAATTTACCACAAGAAAATTTTCAAATATAGGTAATGAAAAAATAAAAGACTATTTTTGAGATCAGAATTATATAGTTTTACCAGCTGATCCGGCATGACCCGTATATTATTTGTAGGAAACATTTTTTTAGTTCAATAAAAATAACTACCTATCTAATATACTAAAAAATATATCGTAGAGAGGTGAAAATTTAGGGTTGTATGTATGTTTTAATGCCACATTATAAAAAAAATTATCCAAAAAAATTTTTTTTTTGGGGTGGACGCCCCTTATCACTTAGGCGTTTGAATGATAGATAGTAGCCGATTCTCAAACTTACTAAATATGCATAATTTCATAAGAATCAAACCGTTTTGGAGGAGTATGGGAACGAACATTGTGACACTTGTATATATTAGATTATATCTATATGTACGAACCAAGGCTGTGTACTTTGCTCACTCAGGCTTTTTTACACGCTTTATATTAGCTTCACCTGTATGTATGTATGTATGTAACCGACTCCTTCGGACTCGATTTTGACCCACTTTAAACGGACAGATTTAATTCAAACTTTGTACACTTATAAAGAATCAGCGACAATAAATAATTTCATAGGTTTATCTCGAAAAAACAATGAAATTTTTTTTAAGTCCACAAAGCAATACGATTAAATTGAGACAACACGTATTGCTGCTAGGACTAAAAAGTGGAAAATAAATATATGTAGTTTAAAAAAACTATAAAACACGCTTTTAAAGCACATCAAACTAAAAAGTGTAAAATAATTCCTAATTTAGGCTGAAAATGGGAATGAACAAAAAATACTGGTATTATTGTGAAAAAGCGTGGGGCGCTCTGTGCCATATTTTTCGTCTATCGAGCAACCCACGCTTTTTCACAATAATACCAGTATTTTTTGTTCATTCCCATTTTCAGCCTAAATTAGGAATTATTTTTCACTTTTTAGTTTGATGTGCTTTAAAAGCGTGTTTTATAGTTTTTTTAAACTATATTTATTAGTTTTATAAGTGTGGCGTTTACCTAAATCTTCGAAGTTACGCCCCGACAGTAGCACTGTCAGCATTTTATAAGAATAGCATAGCATTTAAATTAGCATTAAAGTCTTTGTTAGTGATGATTCTCCATTATTTAAAGGATTCCGTTGACCCAGGAACCTAATTTTAATTTTAATTCTCGCCTATATGTACTACTTTATACATAATCGTATATATATAATACGTTTAAATTATTTATATATTTGGAAGGCACATAGTACGTTCGTTAAATAATCCTTAAATAGCTTCTGTTCTCGACGACATAATTATTGTATCTGGATTAAATAATGGTACCTCATTAAAGTAATATATGCCAAAGTTAGGTAGCGTTTTAATACATTTTAATCTTATACGTACTAAATTAATCACTCATGAATAATATCATAGGAGCGCGCCACAAAGAAGCTAATTAAATAGTATGAATAATGTATTTTACTACAAAAATTCAGGAACTTCTTTTGACTTAGTATAATTACTTTTGGGCTTTGTGTTTAACTTGGAGGTTAATTGGAAATCGTAGGATTCAAGAAGACTTGTGACCACAGAAATCAGAGATGATTTTAAGGTAATAGAGATTTTAACTGAAATCTGTCTTCGATTGCAGAAATGATCAGTTTATGAAGTTACCAACTATTTTATGAAATGGCTAACCTCATCATGTTGATATGGCCTGAGGTCAATGACCATTCTTTGGCGATAAAAACAGCTCGTAAAATAAACGATTAACCGTTTTTTTAGTGGATAACAAAGACAATTATGTTACACGGAAGGATAAAGACGCTATGAAGAACTGGCTATTTGATACCTTCGATTCTTGCATCTTTGTAGCTTGTTACATGGATGAAAGTCCTTTATTTTATTACAGAGCTATTCTTTAAAATTTAATAAATGTTTGACGTCCAATATAACCTGGATTCTCAGTTGCAGATGCTCTGATATAAGCTGTCACAGCAAACGGCTTCAAAAATAAGATTACAGAGTACGGATGCTACCTCTGAAAGGAGAGGGTAAGACTGCTACATTTCATAACATGATTATTTCATGATTGGATCATGAATTGAACTGGGGATATATTTAAATTGTCGCAAAGGAAATTACATAAAATACCCATCAGCCGTTAAGGTGATCGAGTTACATGAGACCAAATAAATTAGAACGAGGAAAGATCCTAAATTCCGAACTGACGCGAGACGATTTATAGATGTTTATTTTCGATATCGGATATCGGAAACCTTTAGTTTGGCAAATATTAGGAAACCATATTTCATATAAAAGCATTGTTATTGTTTGATTCCCGCGTTTTTAATGTTGCCTGTGCATACTTCAATTTAGATTTTTGTTCGATAGACCAACCAAACGAGTAATGATTATTTGCGGGTATAGACAATTTTTGGTGCACAACAACTTAATGCTAACACTACTACTATACTTTAAGCATAAACAATAACAGTATTACCCAACCTTTCTTGTGACCCACTTTAGCATTTATAAAATTCTAATAACATACATAATTTTTAATATAAAAAAAAAAAATTAATTTTTCATAGTATTGTCTTTTATTGACTTAACTTTTAGACAGAAAAACACTTTTTTAACGGATTTGAAGTTATGTTTTACTATAAATTTACAATTATTTTACATAATTTTAAATTTAACCGACTTTTCGCGTGCTTTACAGCGTGCGTGGTCACGTGGTTTTATGCCCGGAGTTGGTCGATACCAACTCCGGAGAATTATTTCTCCGGAGAAATAAATACAGATATAACAACTTTTTCTACAGCTGTGATACTTTTTGACATTCAACACCTTTTGTCTTCAGTCACCGTGATCATGCGACACGCACGCTGTAAAGCACGCGAAACGTAAGAAACTCAAATGATAGGTTTAATTAGGAATTACTAGGAAATTGTTATCGTGGGGCATGGGCCACGTTGGGAAAAACTGAACTATAAGTACCTGTTTCTGTTTCCAACTATTTCTATAGAGAGAAATTTTACGTTCTTTTTTATAGCATGACACGTTGCTAAGTATAAAGGTAAGTAGGAATAACAATGTTCACAAAGTTAGAAACCAATAAAAGTTGTTGTTTATATATTACCATAATTCAAACCCGTGTACAAGCCCGACGACCGATCGTCTATACCTTTGTTGAACTGATAAGATATAGCGATAAAGTTTTATAAGATAAACTATATTATGACGACACCAAATCGCTCACAATTCAATTATTTCTAGCTTCCTTTTGTAGAGTTAATCAAATTAAAGATTTTTGTACAGAATTAAGGATTCAAAACCTATAAATGAAAAAAATGTCATTATAAAATCTCAAATCTGTTAAAAGAAATAAAAATGTTTTTTTCTTGAATTTTTTTTTTCTAATATCTATAACATGTTTAATTATTCATACTTTAAAGGTTTTAAGTTAAAATAAACGAATAGTCTTCAATATTATTTATAAATAAATTATTCATACCAACAAAATTGAATAATTATTTATAACAGATAATTGATTTACTTAGGGTGCTTCAAGAAAAGAGCGTACCGATACTTAAAAGGCCAAAGCCCCTATGGCCCCTAAGCCCTTTAAATCAGGTGGGCCTCCTGCCCGTCTGCTCACTGTTGTATAAAAATATAAATATTAAGTGCATTATCAATAAAAAAGAAAGCATTTTTAATCTTTATTAATACTTCCTGGAGTGATTAAAAAACTGGAGAAATAAGGTTCATTCAGGCACAGAAGGCTCTTTACCTACATACCTAAAAATTAACCAATAAAGTAGAAATGTTTCTTCCATTATACCTGCAATTGTTTTATCTGCAACTCGAGATCAATGGCGTCTTTTCTCAATTGTTCATAGTTTAGTCTCGCCTGACCTCCTCCCATTCGGTCGAGTAACATCTCACCTCGCAGCACTGGAGGCATAGACTCCTGCAAATAAAAAGTGTGTTTTTATCTTGAAATATCGTAAATTACTGAGCTGTGTTGGCCTAGTGGCTTCAGCGTGCGAATCTCATCCCTGAGGTCGTAGGTTCGTTTCCCGGCTGTGCACCAATGGACTTTCTATGTGCGCATTTAACATTCGCTCGAACGGTGAAGGAAAACATCGTGAGGAAAGCGACATGTCTTAGACCCAAAAAGCCGTGTGTCAGGCACAGCAGGCTGATCACCTACTTGTCTATTAGATTGAAAAAAGATCATGAAACAGATTCAGAAGTCTGAGGCTGAGTCTTGCCTCTTTAGGCACTTTTTTATCGTAAATTACTAATAGGTAAGTCGAAAAACCAAAAATGACTCACAAATAGATATGGCAGAGAGTGGGATTATTTAAATTTTTCTGGTTTAATAGTTGAAATTTTGTATCGGTTCCAAATCGCGTAATTATGGTTCGTGTTTAAAAAAGAAATACACTTTTGACATTTCCCTGGTCGCAAACAAAGCTAGTATCTTTTAATGACTTAATTGGCTACTGAAATGTTTTAATTCAATTTTCATTGACATTCTAGGGACATTTAGGAACGTCATAAATGTTATGTGGAAAAAAAACAGAAGTCACGTGGACAGAAATAAAATATATCTATAAAGATTATGTATAGTTACTTCGTCCGATATTTATTTAAATATAATCGTATTATGGTAACTCAAAGGCATAAAGACTCTTATAAGGATTTAGAGGGTCTCTCTCATTATTTTTCGAATTCATAATAATATGAAACAAGCGACCGCTTCTTAATACGATTGTTGGTATATTAACTTTGGTGGTATATACATACATACAACTTTAAAAAATCGTAATAAATATTCATAGAGAAAGCTCTAAAAATACAATTTTCGTTACTAAGTCTATTTCCCTAATATTTTTTTATTGTAACGGTATGGTAAGTATTATTTCAATATATATAAGTAAGGAGCGAATAAGTCGGCCTTTGGGGACCTACGCTGAGAGGTACTAGTCCCATACGGTAAAGGCGGTTCTGGAATAAATATACCGAAATTGGATCATACTTAATTCGTTAAGCGTTTAAATATTTCTCACAAAACTTCAGCACGACTCGATTTGCATATTAACTTGACGTAATTTCTTAAGATAACAGCCGCTTGTTTTCTGTTTTATTAAATCACTTTATTTTGGTATAAGAAGTCTATTTTTCTTTCATTTAAGAGTTCGAAAACTTTTAAAAGATCAGTAGTTTTATTTAAACATAGGGTGGTCAATTGCCAAGGGGGGACATTTCCTAAAAAAGGAACTAGTTCAAACGTAGGTCTGGTGGGTTTGGCGTCTCCCGCCGGGCCTGGGCGACTACTCTGGAAATATCCTCACGATATTTATGGTCCTCTGTCCGCGCCCGCTGTCCGGCGGGAACCGCGTCACCTTTTGTGCTGTTTATTTTACTGACATATTTGACAATTCTGTGGAAGATTTTTTCCAGCCGCGAGCTGTGCTCGAGCAGCATGTCGAATAGTATTTCCCGGGATACCCTCATGCCAGTCTAGAGCTCCAGATCGCATCTGGCTCTTTCGAAAGTTGGACAGACAAGTAAATGAACCACCGTTTGGTCGGTTCTTTCGTCACAGTCGCACGAGGTTCTTCAGTTATAATCTGTGTAAATAGTGTCCAAAAGCCCCGTCGCCAGTCAGGACCAGCACCATGTGCTGTGTGAAGCGCCTTGATTGACGTGTTTGTATACGCGTTTGCATGTTTGAAAATAATTTTTGTTATACATAGCGTTCGCTCCAGGTGTCTACCGTCTAAGATCAGTAGTTACCATCGGCCTTATTAACTAAGACACCATACTTATAACCATGACTATAAAATTGGTAACCATACGTCTTTAGTCTATGTCTAGTATTACATGCTAACGTTCTAATCACACATTTGTTTGATCTTTCAGCGCTCCTGAAGCTCCTAACGACGCTTAGTAATATTGGAAAACTTATTTCCAGACAAAAATCCAGTTTTAGCATTTTTATTACCGGAATTAGTATCGGATATTTTTATTTACTGCGATGCAATTTCGGGCTCGTAGCTTACGTAAATTGAGATTTTAAGCTGCCCTTTCAAATTGAGGAGCAGCCAATTTCACAAGCTGATAATGGGACTTTATTCCAATGTTCTATAGAGATTTATATACAGAATTTTACTTGTATATTTGAAATTGACAATTACCAGACTTTTGACAGGGAAATACAGACAAGGATTTTGACTTTGCGGCTATTAGTTCGTTGTAACGCTGCAACTGTCACTGTCATAAGCTACAAAAATATGCAAAAATAAAACCTCAAAAGAATTATTCAAATAATGTTTAACCAGTTATATACCTAACGAAAAGTTATACAATAACTTGAATAAGACTAAACTATACGAATAGATAGTTGTTTTTCAGAACCCGACTGAGTGCAACACTAAACTTGTAGCCGCGGCGTACCCCTTATACGAATACACCCATAAAATTGACGGTATCTAAAATATAATAACTATTAAATTTAGTTAAGATTCGAAAAGATAAAGAACAGATGAAGCTACTCTCCTACGATGCATTTGACAATTACTTTTTGTTACGAATTTACGTTTCGTAACTTTATATTATTCGAAAAGTGAAAATTCTAATTCTGCATTTAATTTGGCACTAAAATCTCTCTACTATCTGTAGCTCATGTCTGAGCGACGTGGTCAGCAAGGAAACATCTCTTATCGTGTATAGTTTTGAGGACGATGAGTCTTTTACTTGATCGATCCATGTGGTTGGTGCACGTGATCTTTTGCCTTCTGTGTTACCCACGATCAGTTTCTCCAAAAAGTCAAAAGCCAAAAATCATTTATTCATGTAGGTAACACAATGTACACTTATGAACGTCAAAACAGAAATATACATTAAATGCTTCTAATTTTACATTTACTGCCAGTTCTCAAATCAAGGGCGTAGAACGGAAGAGAAGAGCTGGCAATAAACTCTCCGCCACTCTTTTTAATCGCCAAGTTTTTTGTTTCACACAACGTTTGTAAGGAGCCGCAACCATTACACCATGTTCCACATGACATCCTTAGTAATAAATAATAATACAATAAATTCAAAACAAAGATTTGTCCTCTATCAGCAGGAGGCATGGTAAAGTTCTAAGTTCTCATTGCCTAAAATAGCAGGTAAATATTATTACCGCAGGTACATCTATTGGTGGGTCATCTGGTTCTGGTGGATATGGCGGCATGAAGGCCCTCATTGGAGCCCTCATAGGTGGTTGGTTGGTCATGAGTGTCCTCGCAAGATGCGCCAAATCAGCAGTACTGGACACCGCACGCGCCTGTGTGCATAGAGACTCGTATCTTCTCAGCTGATGGTTGCACTGTAAGGAAATTAATTACAAATAAAGTAAATTCTGTAGGCCACTGTCAACCAACTTCAAAAATAAAAATAACTCTCTTGTTTAATGTCATAATCCATTGCCATTATAATTAACATTAGCAAAGTAAAAGTAGAGGTAGGTAGAGAATATCATGCGAAAGAAACCGCAGGCCCGTCAAATCCTCGCCACCTAAAGAGTGCCCAAGCGGGGAAGCAGGGGTCCATGCGTTCAAAAGAAGGGATGGTGATCCATCCCTGCAAGCACTGGACCCGATCTCCCCTAGCTATTCCTAAAAGCGTATGGCCCGATCTGTGAAGGATACTTGCTGTGTCAAGTATCTTCACAAATCAACAATGGGCGGGGAGAGGCGGACACAACTGCCGCATCGCATGTCGGGAAGCGGATAAGGCTCTGCTGTTACCGCATCCCGCCTAAGGCGATTGTTGGTGGCGCCTTGGGGTTTTAGTGGGTATGCACATTCGCGAGTCCCACATAACCCTCCCGCACTAAGCAGTCGCACCGCGGTAGGGTATGCGCAATGCATTTCCCCAAGTAAAAAAAAAAAAAAAAGGTAGAGAATATCATGTGTCAAAACTATATTTTTTTACAGATCTAATAAATCTACTTCTTAACGTAAACTTAAATAAGTTAAGGTATATATATATATTATTAAATAAATTTGATTTAAATAAAGTAAACTTCAAAGGTATAATGTAATATTAATAACCAAAGATATTAACACAGAACTTCACTCGAGGAAGTCTGCGCCCGACAATTTAATTAACAACCACATTGCTGAAAATCTCCACTGCCTTGTGATATGTTTAAGTGCTACTCTTATAGAATTACGATTAAATATTTTTTTATTCATTATTATAATAAGAATCTACTTTTATATCCGATTAAATTAAGATACATTCGATATATATTATCAAACTAGAAAAAATCAACTGGCTGTTAACCTAATTGTATTGGTTTTATTTTTATTAATTTTTTCGAAAACTAAATCAACTCTGACTTAGCTCACACTCTGACTGCATTTGCTATATTTGTAAATAAGTAAGCACCATGTATAGTGTATGCGTACACGCGGTACACCATGTATAGTGTATACACCATGCGTCTATTTTATTTTAGTATAGTAGTATTTTTTACTTTGGGTACATAGTCTTCACATATAATTATCAAATCATTGTATACAAAATATTGTGAAAACTATTTTAAAAGAGTATGTATGGAGTTTCTTGCTCATTCTTCTCCACACGAAACTACCTTTTAGAAGAGCGACTAAGTACAACTAAGTAGTAATTTTTCTTTAACTTTAAATTTCAAAAGTGCCTTTTTGATAGGCCTAATTGAAATAAATGATTTAACATTGACTTTGATTTAAATAAACATTGCATTTGTGTTGATAGAGTATTGAAACTGCATTTTTTTAATTTTAATAAAAATCTTCTATATTATGTCCCCGACATCACTATCCGTTTTACTAATACGATCAAAAATTAAAGTGGGTCACAAAAGATTCACTTAGTAGTAAAAAGAATGGGACCACGACGTTGAAAATATGTACCTTCGAGCATTTCACTAGTAAACAGAAGATTATTGGAATATCAATAATGCTATTAAATAATCAAGAAACAAATAATAAATATAGATTTAAGTTTGTATAAATGAAATAATACAATTTAATGAAATTCTTAATTTCTATTCAAATTAACGTCTTATACTGAAACATTGAAATACCTTTTCCGACATAATTTCTCCTTCCTGACAAATGGCATCGCTGACTGCAGTCGTTACGTCCGTTAAAATTTCCTCCAATTCCTGTAATAAATTAGGAAATAAATCACTTGGTAAATATCTAAATAAAGTAATGAAGAAGACTTAATACACAAAGAGATAAAATTTTTACTTAAAGTAGGCTTTTGAAATGAATCAAATGTTAGTTGGGATTTATTTTTAAAGAAATCAGTTTCACGGTGGACATTTTCAGCAACTCCATGGAGACCTTTCACCGCCTCGTGTACGCAACCTTGCATTTTTTTGTTCCCTTTTATTCCTACCTAGTTAAACTTACATTGTTTTTTGTATATTCGCTTGGCGACTTCTTCGATACAAAAACTCCTCGGGATTTGTGTGCCGCGATATCGCGGGCTACTCGATTGCGAGGAAGTTGCATAGTTAGCGCTGCGCCTGATTCGTAAGTTCTCATACCATATTCACACGTGTATATCTTATTTCTTACATATTTCATTAGTGTTTGATTGTCCTCGTTAACATGTGTAATGTAAGCATAAAAAAATATAATTAAAGAAAGATTAAGTACATTAGTAATGCAACCAATAATTAATTGTGTTAATGCTATGATGAAAACAGATAAGAATTATTGTTATAACGTCGTGGAAAGTATCTCCCAGAATCGTAGTCTAATATCTCGCAATCTTAAGGCCATACCTGCTGTAAATTTTAACAAACATTGAAATTAACTGCAGCTGATTTCAATAATTTTTTTCTATTTTTTTTTAATATTCGTTCATTAAATTACGGTTTCCTTAACAATAAGTAAAAAGTAACTAGTATTTTTATTGTTTTTTTAAATTTTTGTAACATTTATGTTACCAAAATTGTCATATATAATAGAAAAAAGAAAAGATAGCTTGTGACATATACTGTATATATATTATATAAATAAATAAATTTCTAAGAATACGATGCTCCATTTTACTGCAATATTTTTTAAATAGAAACTGAATTACAAAAATATATTTTCACACTTCAAATAATAGTCAGTTATTCTCTATGCGATTCTAGACAAATATACGCTATGGTTAAAATTGTACCGAGCATCACGAAATGCTCGCGATACACTCTAGTCCAAAAATGTAAAAAAGAAACGATATGAAAAAATGTTTTATTAAAAGAGTACACTTTTTACTTCACTTTACTGTATTGGTATTATTGATAAAATTTTGATTGTATAAATGTTCATATAGTAAAGCACTGATGGCCTATGGCTTAAGCGTGCGACTCTCATCCCTGAGGTCGTAGGTTCGATCCCCGGCTGTGTACTTTCTTTCTATGCGCGCACCTAAAATTAGTTCGATCGGTGCAGGAAAACCTCGTGTTTTAACCTTAGACAGGCACTGGAGACTAATCTCCCACTTGCCTATTACATTGACAAATGATTATGAAACAGATACAGAAATCTGAGGCCCAGACTTATAAAGGTTGTAGCGCCACTGATTTATTTATTTTATAAATGTTCATATATTGAAGAAAGTTGGTTAAAATCATTTGATCGCAATTTTAAAAATAGAGGAAATGCAATATGGTTTCTAGTTAATAAAAGATCTGGGTAACTAAACTTCATTATCCAAAAGCTCAAAAGTATAATAAGCCGTCTGTGTATAGTGTATGTAAAACCAAGAATATTTACAGCTTCCGCATAATCGACGGCGAAATCCACGGGATTTCGCGAATTCGTCAAAGAATCTGTTCGATAGGTTTTGTTCTTGGCTTTCATTTTATAATATATATCTAAGTACAGTATGTTCCCCTGATTGACTCTTTCTACCTCTCTTACTCACGGTTTCGTAGAGGTTAGATACCTGTATTTACAATAAGTTATCATTTATTATTATTAAATATAAAGCATGCTTCGTTTGCCTGTTAGGGTGTGTTTAGTTTTTTGTTTAGGTGCAATGAGTTTTTACTATTTGTTTCTAGATTGTTCTATAGCAATGCCCGTTAATAAACCTTTTTAAATTAATAAAAAATTATTTCCTGAAAACTGTCCATACTGTCGCGTGCTTTACACCAAGCAGGCTTACAGTTCAATGACCTATTACATTAAAAATAACCAACCGCAAATACAACATAATAATGAAAAATCTCTTATAATCTCGCTTAATTTATTTGTGTCTGTAGCAATTCATTTTTCGAATCAAATTTCATTGCGAGGCAAGATTTTTAATTAATATCTATACTGAAACTCGAGATGGCTCTATGTAGCTTTCAAATCCATGAACGTCAGTTTTAATTAATCTTCTGAAATTCGAGCTTTTAGCATTGCGCCTTTAATCGCAAATCATGATGCTTCTATATTACCTACAGTATTTCGAAATCAGATTTACCATATAAAGGGTATGTCAAATTCGAATCTAATTAAATGGATACATGAAATACTGAGTTCTTTTATTGTACCAGATCAGATTATATCATTTAAAACATCTTTGACATGACTTTCTTTTGTGCTGTGAAATTATTTTTATACGCCATAATTTCGTCAATAAAATACATACATACACTATTGTCAGTTTCTCTAAAATTATTGACGAGATGTAGCACAAATGCCAATCGAATTTCCAAATTCCCATACAGAATAATCAATAGTGCTCAATAATTTTTATCAACAACAAAAGCGCTGTATCCATTCCATAATTCTGATATTACGATTGGACAGATGACTTCACAGCCTCATCATCACACACATCATCCGGGGCTGTTCAAACACCGTTTTCTTCTAAATCCAATATTTTTTGGACTCAACCAGGAGTCAAGCCTGAGTCCTCATGATTTGCAGTTTTCGTGTTTTAATGGATGTTCCTATGAGGGGGCAAGAAATGGAACTCTTTGCCCTCTTCCATCTTCCCTAGACAGTTTAGTATGGGTTAACTTAAGCGGCGGTTAAATAAGCATCTTCTGGACCCTTGGGTAGAATGCCTAGCGAACCCCGAGAGCCCACCTTAAGAGCATGTGAAGGGCTGAGGTATTTTTAGTGGGTGGGATCTCGCTGTCCATCTGAATAGCAGAGGGATTTGAGTGTAGACCCAGCCCCACAGACCCCGCGTCAAGCTCGACATCTTTGACGCGGGCCAGCGTAAGCGCATTTTCACCTCATTAAAAAAAAGGCATCTTCTGGACAGGCGTCGCAAAACGCCGCATCTCACTTAACATCGGATTGTGGCCAATCGTCTGTCAAGTTCTGTATACATAAATACTAGCCTTTAGACAGTAAAACTATAATGAATTTACCTGTAATATAGTGGGCAGTGTATGGTTATGGTATTGTTCAATCATTGCATTTGTGGCTGTCAATTGTTGCACGTAGTTGTTGTGCGAGTCATAATATGTTGCGAGGTTGACAGGGCTTGCATTGTCGCAGTAGTTCAGGAAGGCTGTTCTGTATTCTTGTCGACTCTGAAAGTAATAAAAATAATAAATAAATAAAAAAATTCATAGAGAAGAATTGTTTTTTGAGTAACAAAAGAAAACAACAGGCACGAAATTGTTTGGCTTCAGGCGTGCGACTCTCATCCTTGAGGTCGTAGGTTCGATCCCCGGCTGTGCAGCAATGGACTTTCTTTCTATGTGCGCATTAAACATTCGCTTGATCGGTGAAAGAAAACATCGTGAGGAAACCTGTACGTCCACCACCGAATGCTGAATGTTCCGATGGTGGACGCTCAGAGGGGGTTTTCCACGACGGTAGCGTGTACCCCTTGGGTAATCTCTGTTCAAACTGCGCCTTTTTTATCTTGACATGGGCTGCGGGAGTCACTTAACTCTTAGTAGCCCTAATGGCCTCATTCATACATAGACTAAAGAGTCAAATCCCGTTGAAAAACCTACTTGCTTTAATAATGAAATTGACGCAAATATGTTGTTCATGTGTTGTGTGAATTGTTTGAAAAAACAAATACATTTTGAATCGAATAGCAAAAATATTAGAACGGATGGGTGAGCAGTGCTTCGTGCGTATTTATAATGGAATTATGAACATACATTGTTCCAATTTTGTGCGTCTACACGTGCGTTCGTACACTAAATAGAAAATTTCGACTACTTGATACGAAAAGCTTTACCGTTTTTCTACTTTTTTCCGAATCCTCGAACAAACTTTTGTCTTTTAGTTCATAGAAATTTTATAATTCACTACAAGTATTCACAACGATGCCTGATCATTTAGTTTTTTTATCCTCTCAGCCTCTTGGCTTTTATCCAATATTTTTTTATTCGTAAACTATCAGACTGCGGCAAGTTTCGCCCTTTTCAGCCCCATACACAGTCAGTCGTTTCCGATAGGCCCGAAGCTAGGGGGTTGACGCGTTGCTGAAGTCTCATTTTGTATCGCACGGTTGATCTTTTAATGTCTTCCTCGACAGTGGCAATTCCCAAATATTTATGGATTATTATATTTATTTCGTGTGAACCACGACGCACCGCTCATATTTCGGAATATTTTGTTTTGTAGCCGCTGCAGGATTTCGATATTAGAGCGACTTGCTGACCCCCAGAGCTGTATCACACAGTTTTATTACAGTGATCATTTATTTAAAATATTTTTTTAATGTATCGGGGGACAAACGATCCTACCAAGCCCAAAAAGGGCAGTCATCGCAGCCGATGCGCATCCATTTCAGTGGTTGCGTTGTCATTATTTGAGGGAGGCAGTAGATAGAGATATACAAGGTATGTTAAGCGCTTCTTACGTTACACAAAAGGGTTTTGTTTCTTTGCAATTGCGATAAATTGTTCGTACTAAGTCGGCATCATAAAATGTAAGTAAGACTTTTAGCTAGGGATAATAACCATTAATATCAGTCTTCATTAATGACAAAATACGTGTATTTTCAATTATTCACTATAAACAGTTAAGAACAATCGTAGGACAATTAGCATGGGTAATTATTAGGTTTCCATTAAAAGATCCGCCTGATCTGGTTACACAAATAAAAATGAAATGCATTCCAATAAATAAATATATGTCAAAACTTTTGGACCGAATATGGCGCAAGTGTCATTGATAAACTTTATTATGTTTACACTTATTACCAATTCGATAATAAGAATAACTTATTATTAATAATAAAACTAGCAACTCTTGTGAACTCTGCAAACAAATAGAAATACTTCTAACCTAATTTATAAATTCCCCAGAGTTGGTGCTTTCCTAAGTATCGCAACACAGTGAGTAAATGCTGCCAGCATTAAAGGTACACTGGCACAGGGACCAAACTTTTAAAATTTGTTTTAATTTTCTATTTATCCATTATTATTACTATGAAGGTTAAGAATATTGTAAATACTGATATTTGTAAGTTGGAAACATTTTTCTCCTTAGAATAATAGTATTTTTATTTACACAAATACAGTATTTACAATTTTCTTAACCTATAAAGTAATAATAAAAATAATTTAAAATAAATAAAATGAAAATCAAAACAAATTTAAAAAGTTTGGTCCCTGTGGCTGTGTACCTTTAACGCTGGCAGCATTTCCTCGCTGTATTGCGAGACTTATTCTTTGAGCCAGGAAAGTGCCAGCTCTGCGGTCACCGGTAGTATCTACCAGGCGCCAACTTAAATCTTTAATAAGCGCCTGTGCACTTGAACCCCACGGCCCAAGAGTCTCTACTCCAAAGGGAACAAAATTGAAGTTGGAGGAAAGACTCTTATATTTGTGCCGTTTGTTATTTTCTGCCTGCTCTGCGGCCGCCCCAGCTTTTTTGCTTGTCCGAAGGAGATGAGACTCCTTCAATTATAAAAAGTAAATATACAATTGTGTTTTAGTTGTCAAATAACTTCTATTTATTATTCATTGTTGTTTTTGCGTAACTGTAAATAGTAGTTGCAAAGAGATTAATAATTATAGGTATACTAGTGGACCCCACAGACGTTGTCCTGCATGATATTTAAAGCGATTAGGATATTAAGCAAAGTATGAAAGTACCGACTGCAGTGCCATCTGCCGGGCTGATTTGTGAATCTAAACCATTCCCAGATCCCCTTGAACACACACATAAAATTTCATCAAAATCGGTCCAGTCGTTTAGGAGGAGTTCAGTCACATACACACGCACACAAGAAATATATATATTAAGATAAATGTTTCTGTGTACAAAAAAGTTGTAACAGAAATAAGGATTATATTGATGCAATGTATATTTATTTTTTTTAGGTCTTTAATATAGAGTAATTAAGTTTGGTTCTTTACCATGGTGGTGAAAACCACTGAGTCAGTTCGAAAAGTGAGTTACAGAATCGCAAGTCTGGCATTAATCTATTCCGTGATTAATATTGCCAGATTACTCTTATGAGTTACCACATGTACAAGGTTAGTCAATTTATATTTTTCTAAGACATAATATATCAGAAAAAGTGAAAGCATAATAGCAGATACTGTTGTATGGACCATAGTGTTCGGCGTATTAAAACTTTATAACATCTTTGACGACGCCAACATCGTCCAATTCATAAAATGCAACAGGCTCTTGCATGTGAACCGAATGGCGATGACAGAACCCCAAGGTCCTTACTGAAGTCACAATCTGGTGGCAAAAGAAAACCCGGTAGACCGAGTCTGCATTGGTGGGATGGAGTTTTCGAGGATCTTGAAACGATAGATGTGCGCTCGATGTTGGACGCAAGAAGCACGAAACAGATTGCGATGGCGAAAATACTCGAGGAGTCTAAGGCCCATAAGCAGCAATACAGCCCGTATAGCCATTGATGATGATGGTAAGTAAAAAACTGGTGTACTGACATATTGCATTAGTTCTTATTCTACACTAAGACACTTCACGTACTAATCCATCTCTTTTCATCATACCGTAAACATGATTTGACAAAGCGACGAATGACGTTGAAAGAATCACCATATTTTATAAACATACTACGTAAGTTATATATCTCCTCATAAGTGATTAACAAATGTGTAACTGAAGTTAAAATCGCCGTGATATAATTGTAAAAATTACATGATATAGTTTTATATTCCTTAACTATTCCGAAGTCAAATTGTTGCAGAGACAATTAGGACTTAGGACTTCACTTACTCGATTAATTAAATCCCTTTTCAATTGTTTTAGAACCTATAAAGCTTTGCCAAGTTCTAACAATACGAGACCAATCAAATTAAGCTTCATTCAGTTGATCCGATTGGACGATTAGTGCGGACTGGGTATTAAATGCTACTGATACTATGTTTCACTTTGCATATTCATTAATTATGAGAGTTTAAGCGCAAATTGCTAATGGGCCTCGTCAAAATAACGAATAATTATTAAATTCCAGGGGAAGGTTATAATTACCTTCCCATAAGGTTCCACGTAAAAATTGTAACCATTATGACGAATAGGGCATGCAGACGCCTTTTTTAATAAGGGTGAAATTTTGGTGAATTTTAAATATATTATATGAGCTGTGTTGGCCTAGTGGCTTCAAGCGTACGACTCTCATCCCAGAGGTCGTAGGTTCGATCCTCGGCTGTGCACCAATCGAATTTAATTCTATGTGCGCATTGAACATTCGCTCGAACGGTGAAGGAAAACATCGTGAGGAAACCGGCTTGCGTTAGACTCAAAAAGTAGACAGCGTGTGTCACAGGAGGCTGATCACCTACTTGCCTATTAGATTGACAAATGATCGTGTAACAGATACAGAAATCTGAGGCCCAAACCTAAAAAGGTTTTAGCGCCACTGATTTATTATTTATATGAAATTATGAATAGTTTATATATTTTCTATGTCTATGTAAGATTTATGTTTCATTATATTTCGTAACAGATATTTCCCCTTCCTAACAAGATGAAAATATTTGCAAAGAGACTTTCCACAGTGGTCAAGTCATGTGAATTAAGGATTTCTTTTGTGGAATAAAATCCTTCACAATTTCACCTGTGCACAGGTTTCTCTTATATTTCCTAAGAATTTCGAGAACTCAACAAAAGGAGTAGCTTTAGGTTAAGTAATTGCTTCTAAACTTTTGCTATACTAGCATTTTATATAGAACACTTTAATGAGGATATTTAACATAATTATTCAAACAATTAATTATTCTGTCGGTCTGAACTTCGATACACTTTAAACGACCCAAAAAGGGTTGTCATAAATTTAAAGTGTCTGTCTATCTGTGGCATCGTAGCTCATAAATTAATGGCGTGAAACGGGTTTTCTTTAATTGATTATAAGTGTTGGATAAGCTTATAAGCTAAACAATAATGATACATACACAAAAGGATACTACTTCGTTCCTTGTATCTTTGTAGCTTGTTACATGGACGAAAGTTCTTAATTATAAATTGTTACAATACAATGTTAATTGTTATAAATTATAGCAAGTGATGATATTAAGTTAACAAATGTTTGACTGAAGAATAACAATACTATAGATAAAATATACAATACAAGTTAAAGGGGCGTGAGGTGGTTCTTAGCTATAATTTATGAAAATCTGTTGAGGCGTTTCTAGGTAATGAGTTTTAACTTAGATGTAAGCTGACGTAGGGTAGGGCGGGGCTAGTTGAGCAATTTTTCACTTGCTTGGATATAGCTCCTCAATGATAAGTCTCAATGAGTTGTTATGTGTCCTGATGGATTAGTAATTTATCCCTTAACAAAAGTGTCCATAGTATTTTTTTGTAACAAGTCCAATATAATAGCTACAGATGTTTAAATGCAGAAAGTCAAGTATGCTCAATGTACCCCATAGGTGGGGTAAGTTGAGCAAGGGCATGGGGCAAGTTGAGCACTAAGAATGTCTAGGCCAAACCATGGGTTCTATGTTAACTTGAGATGAAATAAAATATGTGTTAGACAGTCAGCTTTTTATTTATAGTCTTTTATTGACAGAACAACAAAATTTAAAGAAATTTTCTTTGTATAATTAACCGAAACTAGAATCAACAAAACATGAGCATCCATATCTATCCATTACTTCCGATAATTTCTAAAAAAAGATTACCAAGGCTGGTGGGTTTTGGTTTCTGTATGGATAGCTACGATTTTTTTGTTTTTAAAACATCATCAACCATTCTTTTCCGGAAATCTTTTTTGCAATTCAGCTTGGTGGAATTTCAGCACACTCTTAGGCAAGGCGACGGACGTCTTTTGGAGAAATATGCTATTTGCAGCAAGAATTTTTTCAACAGTTCTCTTGTGAGAGAGGATATACTTCCCTCGGTGTTGTATAGCCCATAAATCATCACCTTCATTTAATTTATTTAAAAGTCAACCAATACCGAATACTTTAGCGGCGGTATTCAAACATTTTCCCTCATCGTGGACAGCCTTTGCAGCATTATTTAAGTATTCAGTAGTGTAAGAACATCTTGTAGTCTTCCTCTTGTAAGTCCGCATCCAAACAAAAAATAAAAGATTCATTACTCATCAGTTGTTTAAGTCGTAGAGTTAGTTGAGCTATAGTTGCTCAACTTACCCCAACCCGGAATTTTAAAAGAAAAGTAGGATTGTAAATAAATGCCTAGAATTAGACCCAAAACCTATTTACAAATCAAAAATACAATAATCTTCTGAAAGATTAACACTCTCCTGATTGAAAACAGAGAACATTTGACAAAGACAGACGAAAACTTGCGATAAACAATGTTTTTACTTTTTGGTCACAAAATAAACAAAACGCCGTGACACTTCACTCACTCGTCGAGCTGCCACTAGCTATCGTGCGATGATTACCTCTCCTACCACTCCTTCTTTTCGCTATTTGATAGTCCCGCGTATGGTGAATAGTTTCCGAGATATTTCGATTGCCCAACTTGCCCCTATGCTCAACTAGCCCCGCTCTACCCTACTCTGTTGGAGCTTGAAGGTTGTCGAGGCTTAATTTTCTACTATTTATTGAGCTTCGAAGTCTGATAACATTTTCGCTAATTTTTGAAATTAAATAATTACAATAGTTTTGAATTTTACATTTTATATACAAATCATTAATTGTTTTGTATTTTCCATGTACATAAGAACCATGGTATCTGGTCACCCACAACACAGAGATGTGCCTAGCGACTAGCATCTGTATGATTAGCTACCTTATGTAATTTTTCAATAAATAAAAACTTATACTTTTGTGTGACAAAAACGTGAGTTAAAACATTTTCATTTACTTTGTGAATTTATGTTATATTTCCAATTAATATAAATTTCTGTGAACAAAACATTTTCTAATTCAAACAAAGCAAATCAGAAATGTAAATAGCTTGCGTAATTAATATGTGCTACGCTGAACCATCAGATTAATTATTTGCCTGGCGTAAAGATAATGATACAATTAAACCAATATGAAACTCGTTATTCTCATAATAATGAATTAACAATATGCACGAGTACTTCGCCCGCGCTTATTTTGTATATGTCAGGTTTTTGAGCGCTCACACAGACGCGGCTGGAAGGAGGCTATTATAATATGTCTCTCTTTAAACCAGTCTTTTGACTAAAACTGACTAAATATCTCAGTTACCAAGATGGGGTCCAGACGAGTTGCAATTATTTACGAGAGAAAAAGAAACGAAGTGACAATGTGAACATGGTCAAATAGAATGGCAATTATTGTCGCGTGTCTGTATCAAATTTAACTGGTTATGCCGTTGAATAATCACAATCAAATGAAACACAGGATGTGTTTTGTTTTACGTATATTATCAAAGGGCTTTAAAACCATGTTAAGCCTTGTAAAAAAATCAATTATTTTAAATGCAACAAATGTTATAACGTTGCTTTATCAAAAAGACGGAAATTCTCTTACTATAATGACGACTAAATCAATAAAGAGCAGAGCGGCTGCAATGAAACATAATTCGCTCGCCCATGAGTAATGTGAATAATATTACCGATGTAGCCGGGGCGTATCTCGATAGACTCGTAACACAAATGAATTAATTTAGGTATCTTTTTCGTAAAAAGAGAGATAGAAAAGAGTCCCTGGACATACTGGCATGGGAGTAGAAAGAATTATTATTAAAAAAAATGAAACATGACTACAGATTTGTTGGGTTTATGCTTTTAATTTAAGTACCATCAAAGCACTATATTCGCGGGAACATCTTACATAAAACTTCGTAGTACTCTTGTGATATTTAATGTATTTAATCGTTCTTAATAAGTGCTTATTGATAATAAATCAATAAGTGTGTTGGACTGTTTTAACTAAGGCCATGTTTCGCTCTTACCGTAAATTTAATTAACGGTGTGACTAAAAGATACAGTAGATAGTAATTAATTAATTTGAAAGCTTTGTGACAAAATCAAAAAGGATAAAAAAGGTTTATATAAGTTATCTGATCCTAAGACATTAATAATTAAATTTGACAGCCATTAAGTAGGTAGAAGACACCACTGACCGGTTCTCTTATGATCTATTAATCACAATCTTAAGTATATAAAAAGAGTTCGGAACTGTTCAACAGGAACAAACAACAAATCGAAAATCTTTGAATTTTCTTACGTTTACTGTAAGCTAAAGGAAACAAGAAAATTGGATTTGGATTCAATTTCCGAATTGAGATACTGTGTCCCTTTTAGTGACGTGTTTTAGATGTAACTTTATATATCTTGCTATAAACAATAGCACCTTCATAGCTAACTAACAATTTAAGGTCATTTCAGAAGGAAGGACCAAATATGATTGATGAATAAATTTTTGTACCTTTTAGAAAAATGCACAGATATAAGGTGGACTTTAAATACAACAATATTGAAAGGACCAAGGGGACGAAGGAAAAGAGGCCACCCCAAAATGATGGATAGAAGAAATAGAAGCGTTAGCAGGAAGCGGGTGGAGAAAAAAGCCATGAGATATTTGGAAAATGCTTGGGGAGGCTTTTACCCGTGAAGGGATTTCGATCAACGCTACTGAAGGAAGTAAGATATATATTAGAATAACTATATTAGGAAAAAATTTATATAACACATCTAAGCTGCATATTCTACTTTTGTACTGATTAGAAATTAAACGGGCTTTAATTGTTATTATTATTAACATTTTAGGAATATTTCCGTCTATTTCAGGTGTTTTTTAAGGCGATCGCCCATAACCAAACTAAGGGGAATAAAGGATCTGAGGCCTTTCCGCCAACAGAGGCGTAGCAAATAAGTATTACGTGTAACGGTCATTAATTTGATAATGGAAACACGGTTTCCCAAGAGAGTCGCATCCATTCCATAAGGATAATGATATAGGGTATGGAATATTTGATCACTAGCGTAGAGTTGCGTTGGACAATATATTAAAAGAAATATACATTTGTTTATTAATTAAAGATTGTTAACTGTAACTAATTATTTACTGTGACAGTGACAAGTGCATTGCAGCTCGACGTAGTCAATGGGTTTAAGAACCCTGATGACTCAATGCGACGATTTTTATAATCAGGCCGATCATTTATTTATTTATTGAAGTTTACCACATATGTCAAAACATATGTCAATTTCGGTAAACATAAATGTTACTAAAAATAATTAAAATTCAATAAAAATTCTAGTAATTTCAGCTTATATTATTTTATATTATTGATAAGAGCTTGCCAACGCTCGGCACACTGATAAAATAAATAAATCAGTGGCGCTACAACCTCTTTAGGTCTTGGTTTCAGATTTCTGAATCTTTTGTAAATCTAATAGACAAGTAGGTGTTCAGCCTCCTGTGCCTGACACACGCCGTCTATCGAATTTTTGGGTCTAAGGCAAGCCCGTTTCCTTACGATGTTTTCCTTCACCGTTCGAGTAAATGTTAAATGCGCACATACAAACAAAGTCCGGGGATCGAACCTACGACCTCAGGTATGAGAGTCGCACGCTGAAGCCACTAGGCAAACACTGCTCGGCACACTGATACGTTGGCAAAATAACCACAAAATAAAAATTTTAATGTGACAAGCACTTAAAGGCATACATGACAAACATATATACCTTATTGTTAAGAAAAAAAATACCAGCAAAACAGCGAATCAGGTTAGGCACTTAACAATGCTTTCTTTAAGATTCGTCAGCCCACTACCGAATATATCGAGCTCCAGATAAGTACTGTTTAATCCGTTATAATCGCGAAGAATTTAATCATTAAATACTCTTAAACTAAATAAACGACTAGCATTTTGATTTGAGTGTTGCTTCACTGCTTACTTCTTCAATGAAGTCTTCATTATGCGTTCATTCATCAAGTAAATTAAATAGATATTACTTATTAATGTTAAGGAAAATTACCTGGCTTATATCGAATGTTGGGAAAATACAAGCAGTTATTTGGTAGGATAGAAAGTTGTGTGATAACATATTATTAGAATAAGGCGAATGGAGTCCCTATGTGTTTACCTGACTGTATTCACAACATGCATTAAGTATATGTTGTTGTATATATTGTGTGTATTCTTTTGGTTATACACAATCTCCATTGGTGCACAACACATGACCTGATGGAGTCACGTGGCCAACTTGCGATTAAGATGATAACAATAATAAAGCCCGTTAAAAGTTCCAATCATGACAAAAAAAAGATAATATACAGCTTAGATTTTTTACATTTTATACATTATTTTTATCTTGTTATCCTATATCTTAGCTACCTACAGTACCGTCGATCGGAACCACTTCACCGGTAAAGGTCTCCTCCAGCTTTTTCCAACTGCCTCCGTCTACGGCTCTCTTTCTTCATTCGCTTCCTGCCGCTTCTATTTCTTCTATCCACCTCTTTTTAGGGCACCCTCTTCTCCTTCTTCCCCTTGGTCCTTTCCATACAGTTGTCTTTAAAGTCCTTTTTATCTGTGTATCTTCCTATATGCCCTACCCATTGCCACTTCTGTTTAAGGGCATAATATAAGGCAACTATCACTTTTGTTTTTCGTCTTATTTTTTTGCTTTTAATTTTATGTATTTTTCTTATTTTTAGTACGCCTCTTTCTATTGCTTTCTGGCATGCTACTTAGTTTGTTTTTTATTTCTGTGTCTATGATTAAGATGTTCAGAGCTAATTACCTTATTAAGTTGGTCATCAGCCTTTCCAAGAATGACTTCACAGCCTTCACGATGTGCGAACAGCTTCCTCGCCTGGACCTTCATGTGAAAGGTCTTCTCTATTAGCGGCACAGCCACTGTCGTCTCGAGAGAACATGCCGCGTTGTTGAAGCCCACAACGTCAGCATCCACTTCTTGGAGAAACGTCTCCCATGTGTGGAATAGCGATGATGGACATGATGCTCTGAAATAGAAAATAGTTTATTATAGTTTTGGTGTGGAAAAGTAGAAATGTTAAAATGAAGTTAAATGTTTGAAGCGAAATGCAAATCAGCACGTTCGAAGAAATTCACGAAACATTCAAATTGAATCTGATGCTATGAACATCATGCTTGATTACGCAAGGTAAACGTCTGCTAGGTGCACTATTTCATATTTTATAGTTGTTTAGTCTTGTGAGGGTATAGTATGTTGGAGAAAAGTTTATTAAATATTTATTTTCGAAAAAAAGAGGGGCAACTATCACACATCTTTGAAGGTGCTTTGCTGGTAAAGAAACTCATATAAGTAGTAATAATTAATTTAATATCGATATTGTGAACGATAAAATCGATTCGACCTTTGTTGAACCTACTTTAAACTTGGTGTAAACTAGATTTTTCAATTAAAATATCAAAATTTAATATATAGTAATGAAAACATATACATTTATTTATATGGAATAATGTATTGGATATATATAATACTTGTAGTTCAAAATATGTTTTATATGTTGTGTAATACACCCACACTATATATTTGTATATAGTGTGGGTGTATTAACTTTAGTAAAATACGTGGGCAAGGTCAATGACACTTATGCTTAATTTTTGTTTACTATTTATTAGATATGTATTTGCGTGTTGTTTCCTCGAGAATGTAAGTGCGTGCTCCTATTTCACCATGCCTACTGCTGATAGAGGACAAATATTTGTTTTTAATATTCCTTTTATTATTAATAAACTGTTAATTACTTAAGATGTGGAATTGTGTAAAACAAAAAACTTGGCGATTTAAAAGAGTGGAGGAGAGTTTGTTGCCAGTTCTTCTCGTCCGTTCTACGCCATTGATTTGAGAACTGGTAGTAATTTTAAAATTAGAAGCATTTAGCATTTAATATGTATTTCTTTATTGACGTTCATAAGTGTACATTGTGTTACTTAATTGAATAAATGACTATGACTTTTAGGTATTTTTAACAATTTCATTGGTATCAAGCAAAGTGAACCTTCATACTTAAACATAGGTTAGTTTATAATTTTGCCGCTATATTATCATTTTAAGTAATTTGCACTTAAAATTTGCATAAACACTTGATTTCACAACAAAACGAGATAAGACCATAACCCAAAGTGTGCAAGACACGTCCTTATCGCGGAACGATCTCTTCCGACACAGGAACATTTTGGGATGATGTGTGAAAATTATAAGCCTAATATCAAAACACATTAGAAAATGTATATTTTTTAACGAGATTATTAACCTAAATTTTGATAACCTTATACTAGTAACTTTAACAAAATTTTATGAATTGGGGTTCCAATTGCGTCCACCGTATGCTATTCAATTTGGGGGCTAAAATCTGGCCCCCAGCGACTTATACCTGTTCTCAGACGTCAAAAGAATGCTTGGTTGCGCTGATGAAGAGGTAATCGCCATAACTGAAGCCTATTTTGAGGCTTAAGACAAATCTTAAAATAAAAATGATTGTATAACGTTCAAGCAACGAATGTCGCTTTCTGACTTGACAATGATGAAATTCCATTCCAGTGCATTCTAAGAACACATTCTATTGTTTAAGCTATTTTAATTTTCATACTAATGGTATGGCTTATTATTGTGTCACATTTTTTATTAGACTTTTTGTATTATGTATATTATTTCTGTGTTTTTAAATCGTTCTCACAGAACTATACCACTTGAAATCCATGGTTATTATTATGTACACGTTCATTCAACTCACACATACGTATTCAAATACAAATAAAAAATACACAAATGTGTACTAACAATAAAACAGTACTAAAACAAAGAGGTATTGATATTTCTTACATGATTGCATAGTACTCACAAACGGAGAAGATTTTTCTTATAAAACTGGTTTAGCTTCTATATCTGAACGACAATAGACTAGAGATCGCAATATTGTGGGATTTAAGTATATGAAAATACGTATGATTCTTTTCAATATTCTTGGAATTTTTGCTTGGCTATAAGTTCTTTGAATTGCACCTGTGACTGTAGGGCAGTTCGTTATTGAATAAACGAGGTTCTTGGATAAGCAAACAATAAATAAAAATTATTTAGTGTCTTTGATTTACGCCAGTACTTGAATAAATAAAATAGAACTAATTTGAGTGTAAGACCAACCAGGCTCCAAAAGATAAACCACTCCTTATATGGAAATTGTATTCGTTTTTACAACAAACTCCCAAGCGAAATTAGAGTATTATCACTAAATAAATTCAAAGCCGTCGTTAAACGAAAATTAATCAACAAAGCTTTTTATAAATTTGAGGACTACTTCCTACTACTACTTTAAATGATCCTAATCCTTGGGATTGAATTGCTCCAGTTCAAACAATTTGTATGACAATACTTGGCGATTAAAAAGAGTGGCGGAAAGTTTCTTGCCAGTTCTTCTTACCCGCTCTACGCCCTTGACTTGCGAACTGGTAGTAAATGTAAATTTACGATTAATTTAACTTGACGATTCAAAAGTGTACTTGGTTACCCACTTGAATAAAGATATTTTGAGTTTGAGTTAAAACCTCCTTAACCGACGAAAGATACTTTCTCGGTTACCACGATTGCGGAAAAACAATCGGAACGTATATATATGTTAACGTAAAATTGTAAAAACCGTTAGATTGTAATCTATCTCGCGAGATTATAAACTGTCGAAAGATTGTGAACCTCAGCGTACTGCTTACAATTTAACGTATTATTATTCGGTAGATTGTAATCTATCGAAGTGAAACCGTCAAATTGTGAAACGGCCATTTCCTACTTTTCTATTGGTTATAAGAGATGTGACATTCTCGTTTTCTATTGGTTATAAGTGATGTGACATTCTCGGTAAATTAATCGAATCGATTATTTCCTCATTTGTTAATTTTAAAGTTGAACCTAATCGAATGGATTATTTCCTCATTTGTTAATTTTAAATTTAAACCTAATTTAACCATTACTTGTCAAATGTACATACATTACATTAACTTCATGTTTCAATTAGTGTAGGGTTCCGAAAATTTTGAAATTATTCAAAAATAATCTATTTTTTAAAAGTGAAAATCGATTTTTGTATTCGTTTTTGTATTCGATTTCGAGTTTCAGTTGAACAGTTATTTAAAAAAAAATATTAATATACTAACCTAACCTAACCGAATAATAATACATTTTTTGGACATCACCGGCACTACGGGAAATGCAGCCCCTCCACCCTTGCGTACCAAAGCACAGGCAATTTATTCAAGCCTCCGCAGCTTTGGCTTTTTGGACCAGCCTTAGCCGCTACGGCTTGCATAATGCCTGTGCTTTGTTACAGCGGGTGGGGGCTGCTCTTCCACTGCGCCTCCGATTTTTTTATATACACTCTAGGGGTAGGGCAGACAAGACCACGTGGATAGTGGGGTGCTCTGATTCGGTTTTGGGTACTTTTTGAATAATTTAAAAATTTTCGGAACCATACACTAATTGAAACATGAAGTTAATGTAATGTATGTACATTTGACAAGTAATGGTTAAATTAGGTTTAAATTTAAAATTAACAAATGAGGAAATAATCGATTCGATTAGGTTCAACTTTAAAAATAACAAATGAGGAAATAATCGATCCGATTAATTTACCGAGAATGTCACATCACTTATAACCAATAGAAAAGTAGAAAATGGCCGTTTCACAATAATTTGACGGTTTCACTTCGACAGATTACAATCTACCGTATAATAATACGTTAAATTGTAAGCAGTACGTTGAGTTCACAATCTTTCGACAGTTTACAATCTCGCGAGATAGATTACAATCTAACGGTGCTTACAATTTTACGGTGACATATACATTACATGCTTGAAACTGCTACTTCTAATACTGAATATTATAACTCTTTACTGTGCAAATTATCCGTGTGAGGTGATATGTAGTTATCACCTTGACGTGCGTGGTTCCATAACTGGGCGTTTCTTAAGGAAGTTTTTGCTGCGCACCACCACTATGTGAACCAGCTGCCCACTAAAGTATTTCCGAACCAATTCGACTTAAGGTCCATCAAGAAAAGAGCGTTCCAATGTTTGAAGGCCGGCAACGCACTTGCGAGCCTTCACAATGTGAGTGTCTATGGGTATCACTTAACATCAGATGTGTCTCCTGCCCGTTTGCCTCCTGTTACATAACAGAATCCTGCTTTGGTACTTCTTACCTCCAAGATATCAGACGAACTCAGTCTGTCAATTTATTTAAGAATCTTTTATTTGCGCATTTCTCTTCTGCCTCGTAATTGGCTTTTATTTATTAATTTTGACTCATTAACCCTTTATTTAGTTTAGACTATTTAATAAAAATGTAATTTTGACGCATTACATTTTTTATTAATTTACTTTTTAGATTTTAAGTTTAGTTTTATTTATGCTTTTCTTGATCTTTTCCTCATAGTAGGTGTTTCTTTTTCTATTTTTCCAACTAGGGTTGCCCGGAAGAAATCGTTTGTTAGCGATAAGACCCAATATCTTATGCAACCGGGTTTTATATGTATACGACATTAACGAAGTGTATAAATACAGTGAATTAATTTTAATTATTAACGGAGTCATCATAAAATAATATACAAGAACGTTGGCACGGGCAAAGCTACTTTAAAATGTAGGTTAATTATTTACTCTTGGTATCTGGGTATGAAGTTTTCAAGTTTCAAAAAAGATTGTAACAGATTATAAATTTTTTATTATAAAGTCGCCAGCTATAGCATATAGTTTCAAAACGATAAATTTTACATCAAAGACTCGACTCACAAAAAAAAAAAAATTTTGTAGGTAAATTAAGCCGTATACAATAAGCTGTCTTCATAAATTATATTATAATTTTGGTGGAGTATTACTTCGTACTAACATTGGTGGAGGGATAAAATCCAAGCGAAACAATTTATCATAAAGTGCATCAAGTTTTAAAAAATATTAAATTGCCTACTTTACAGAGTAATTTGTTGGCAAAGTTTTAGCACTCCAAGCCTCAAACAATGCCTCCAATGTCGAAATCCATCAAGCTTTTAAGGCATTATATTTTTAGGAGCGACCTTTTTGACTTTTAAACGTTACACTTGTGTTTAAACACGTGCTTAAACTCAAAAGTAAGAATATCTATTTCACAACACAAAACCTCCTTTTACTTATAAACTTTTCAACATCACGGTGCTACTAAAGCAGGTTGGAATAATCTTGTAATTATGAGTGTGAGGGAAAAAACTTTAATCTATAATGTTAGTCATGAAGTATTTAGTTATTATACTTTTTAGTTATGAAAACATATTAATGCAAGAAGACTAATACTTTATGAATAATCACTTGGTAACGGTGTTACTTAAATATATAACAGAACGCGTTTTGGACGAAATTCACCGATGTCCAGATTGAGCATTCTGTTAAACGAGCTGGATCTGGACATCCATAGTTGCTCACCTCAGACTTTGAGAGCGATTTTCGTTTAGTGTTTGTTTAAATTTTATTATTGTTTTGATTTAATTAATTTTATTACTTCTTGTATGCTATGTTTGCCTGTAAGAGCTTAACACATTGAAAATTGTATTTTATTTTTCTTCCGTCAATGTATTAATGTGCCAAGCTTTGGCAAGCTTTTATAAATAAATAAATAACAAAATTTAATGAAAATGTTGTGATGTATATTATGTGTTTAAAGGACTAAGGGAATCTGTTAACCATGATACGGTACGGTACGGTTTCATCTATACTTAGATTTGGAATATTATAGTTTGGTTAAATTCAGTCAAACTATCTTGATAGTTGCGTACCTTCTTCTTCGAGTTTTATCTCTTCCCTGTATGTATATTTTAGAAATGTCCTTATTCGTTCACAAAAACATAGACATTTTTAAGTCAACGGGAATAGATATCTGGAAGTAGATATGGGGAGAAATTGGCTGTGCCAAAAATTCATCTGGAATTCTATAGGAAAAGCACCTTTTGTATGGCAATCAAGGTATAATCATGAAACATTATGATCTTTCTACTAGAGTTTTTAAAAATCTACCTAATGTACTACTTTTGGACAAAACTTATTATTATATTAATGTAATTCGTGAAAAATAATATTAATTTGGTAACGTAATAATATATTTTAATAATGTGATATTTTATCACTACAAATAATATAATGATATGATATATGTATATATAATAATGTATGTAACTTCTATGTAAAATTTCTTTCAAGACACTATATGTGTGGCAGAATATGCAAACTATAGATTGTACCACCATAACATTTTTGTACCATATTCTTGCTAATAAATTATTATTATTAGCTTAAAATTACATAAATATTGCTTTTAAATGAAGCTAAAAAAATATAAACCTTTTTCGTAGATAAACTTTTGGAGTAGTTTTTTCATTGTCTCTTGCGTGGAGTATAATATAATAGAACGGTTCCTCTTGACATCTGTTCTCCCACGAATACTTGACGTTGACATAATCTATTTTCGTATATGGGAAGCCATTTACAAGAAGATTAACTATTTAATTTGAGTTCTTGTTTTCATTATAGAACAGGGGCCACATGGGCAGGAGGCTCACTTGATGATACCATCGCCTATAAATAAACGCAAGTCACTTTATTCATAAACGTATCTTACTTGAGTTTTTCTAAAAAAAATGACTGACATTTATACTGTTAATATTTTATATTTGAGAAACAAAAATATCTTATAATAACCGAAAATCAATACATATATTTTAATTTAAAATTGCAATGGAACAAGACTAATTAGCCTAGTACTAATCAAATACTTTATATAATTTCAATTTACACTTGAATAAATCTCGTTAAAACGTTCCTCGACGCCTTAGCAAATGAACAATATTCGTTATTGAATACTTAACCAGTAATTGTCAATTAGCCCCAGCGTTTATTAGATTTCATATTAATTTCAGCGTTGAACTAAAACATAGATCTGAGAATAATAAAGAAATTGAGACAACTACGTAATACTGGTGACCCAAGAGCTGGTGCTTTCTTCGCTCAACGAATAAGTATTGTAATACAGCGAGGAAATGCTGCCAGCGTTAATGGTACTCACTCGGTGGTCACTGCCACAGGAACCAAACTTTTTTTTAAATTTATAATAAATTAAATTTGTTTTAATTTTCTATTTATCTATTTTTTAATTATTATTATTATTAATACTATGTAGGTTAAGAATATTGTAAATACTGCATATTTGTGTTGGAAATAAATGCTAGTGAATGGAGACAACTTAATTATTATTAATGGACGCCTGTAGAACTGAATACTTGTTTTAATTTTTAAACCATAAAGTTATAGCATGTTGTTACGGCAAAAACAGTAAATCTGAGCGTAAGTGTTTTGCCTAATGGTCATTGGTTAACAGTATCGCTAATCCAATTTACCAGCTCCTGACAAGCGTCTGGTTAAAATAATTAACGATTAAAGAGTAGCAAAAACTAGCAATGAATATAAAAGTGGAGTCATCATTTCTTGATGTTCATAAGTTCAAAAGTTATAATAATGTATTCGAATACTACATAATCAGGATAACATTAAGTCCATGTCATTATGTTTAACATTAGTACACGACATCCAACCGAGTGAAGGTCTCCTCTAAATTCTTCCACTTGTCGCTCGCTCATTCTCGCCACAATTTTCCAATTTTTCCTTGCTATCCTTTTTTCCTCATCTTCCCTGGCGGGCGTCCTCCCTTTTTCCTCTCACTGGGCCATTCCATGTAAGGGTTTATTTTGACCCATCTGTCATCACAAACGCGGGCAATGGCCCATTTCCACTTTACCTTTTTTTAATAAGTTACGACGTCTATTGTGTTTAAGGCTTCGTATTACACCGTATTTATCTTTAAGTACAAAAGTTACCTAAATAAATATTAGACTTTGGAACTGCGGACAAAAGACACAACGTAGAACAAAATAAACGACGTCCCTTTATGGACAACATCATCTCTGGTCCAACATGTATTGACATTATACAGACTTTCATTTGTCATTTTATATTTGACTCCCACGATTGTTTTGACCCATTATGTCTATATGTAAACTGTGGACCCTATGCTTACTGTAATTCAACTCAATTGCAGCCCAAGAAGCTACGCTAAAAACAATATTGTAGTTAAAAATTATAAAGCTAAAGATTTATAATTTTAAACTACTAAATCGCAATTCGAGTGAATGTAATTAATTTGTTCGCAAGTATTACACGTAATTATAGTAAAATTAACCAATTTATGTTCAATTATTTTAATTATTTCGTTATGGTATGATAATTAATACCAAAAATAACCATTGACGACGTATTTCTGTCTCTTAAATCGTATTATAAAAAATATCACTAAATTTCCGAACGATATTTAACTGAATCCACTTAAAATTTCGTCTTTAATACGGAATGTCAATCCCAGATAGGAACATTCTAATTATTGAGTCATTGATGAAAATGGTATCGTATCGTTTTTACAGAGCAGCTAGACATGTTTGAAAACATCTTAATTATCAGTGAATTTCATATTATAATAATATTACTTATAAAAGCTATGAAGCCCCAAGAAATGACTTTAACAAAAGTTGTGAAGTATAGAAGTGTTTTTGCAATATGCTACATTTCTTTGCTACGTCTCTTTGCTACGTCTCTTTCTTACGCCTCTTTGCTACGATGATATGCTACGTTGTTTTGCCGCCTAAAGTATTCTTCCTCGCAATATCTTGCCAAATCATATGAAGAGACTAAGCTTAAGTTATAAGCAACATATATCCTAGATGAGTTATCTGATGACGTAAACAAATATCATCTTAGTGCCATCGGTAATCCTTTACAAATGAATCACGTTGCTATATTCAACCTTATAATATGTTTAATAGAACAATTTATCATTTATGTATTATTATAAGTTTTATGATATCCGATTGACACTTTTCATAAAGTCTTATACTGATATTTTAAATATAGTTTAATTTTACTTGCGAAATTTTACACAGTAGAAACTGCTAATTATTTTTATTAATTACTGTCTCAGCTGCACAGGGTCACTTATTTTTTTAAATCCTTTGAAAATAATTATAACCTATGTTACTTAGGAATGATACAAAATAAAACTGAAAGAATTTTCTAATTAGTCCAAACTTTTAATAATATATGTATGTATATATTGAATACGTTTCCAAAAAGATATTGTATAGTCATTTAATTTTTACCCATGTTTTGTATTATATTAAATAAGTCCATTACAAATCCTTAAAGTTCAAGAAATTACCCACATTAATGCTCAATGAATCTGCGGGCAATTTCCTAAGGAGCCAATTTAGTTCGTTCAATAGTTCGAGAGCTCGAGGCGGTCGAAAAGCGATTAGTCTCTGAAGCCTACGGTCAAATCGCTCTACATTACCTCTAACTATTCCCTGTCAACGTGATTGATGACTTACTAAAGGGATGCTAATTATTTATAACTATATGGAAATAATGCCTTATTTAGATTTTGATCTTGACATATCCATATCGCTGAATCAGCGCCATTACACATAAAGATTTGTCACTGTCAATTTGATAAGAAAACACGTAAAGGAATAGTTTTGTAAATTAAAAAAAATCCGTCTGTTGGGGTATCGTACTCCAAATAATTAATAAGTTTAAGAATGATGAACCCATTTTTATTAAAACTGTTAGAGTAGTTAGTAGAAGTTAGTAGTATAGTAGTATAGTAGTATAATAGTATAATAGTATAATAGTATAATAGTATAGTAGTATAATAGTATAGTAGTATAGTAGTATAGTAGTATAGTAGTATAGTAGTATAGTAGTATAGTAGTATAGTAGTATAGTAGTATAGTAGTATAGTAGTATAGTAGTATAGTAGTATAGTAGTATAGTAGTATAGTAGTATAGTAGTATAGTCATTACGTAACACGTGTGCCAGAGGAAACTTGTTATTTCCATAAAATCATTTATAGGTAACATAATTATATACATAGGTAACATAATGAATGTACAATAAATAATAAATAGTAACAGTACAATAAATAATGATTCTCAATTTACGTTTACTGCCAGTTATCAAATCGAAGGCGTAGTACGGACGAGCATTGACAAAAGACTCTTCGCACTTTTTTAATCGCCATATTTGATGAATAATGAAGATTTCACATCTTCATTATTCATGAAATATGGCGACTAATTAAAAAAAAAGCTATAAACGTATACACCTGACAATGTCTGATCTGTTACTGTCTTATGACATATGTTGTAACTTAACGCTTTAGCATTTGCCACAGCTTTTTCTAACGGATATATGAATAATGTTACAAAATTAGTTTATATATCCGTTAAAGAACAGATTCAAATGGAAAGTTCAGGAGGAGGCCTTTACCGAAAAGTATAAGCCAGAACTAATGGAAAATAACTAACGTAGATAAAGTGTATAATAAAAAACTAACACCCATCTGATTTGTATTTTATTATTGTATGGAATTAAAGTGGCTTTATTTTTATTATCAGTTAAAGAAGTTTATTCAAATAAACTTACACTTTATAACGAAAAAACCTGTTGTCAAATTGAATAATTGCATAATTTGTCAGAATGAAATTAAATGCGATAAATCATTCCGTTAATTAGCATGTTTTTGTGAAATTGGAGTTTCCTGTTGTATTTGCAAATTAACTGTCATATATCGTGATAACCGTGTTTATTCCAACATAAAATATCTATTATGACACGTAAATCTTGTGCAGCTGTTATTTATAAAAAATACGTATTTTCTTGTAAATAATATTTGCAATTGATGAGTATAAATATTAAAAAAAATCTATAATATTGGGACATAACATCGACGAAGAAATTGATAACGTATTATTCGGTGGTCATTAAATATATTGTTTTTATTTTTATAAATGCAAATAATTTTATAGTAAAAATGTTAAATAATTTTATAGTAACATATAATAAGCAGTGAATGTGTCCCACTTTAATAACTTTCTTATTTAATAAGTCAGATTGTAATATTATTAATAATGTAAGGTATATTTAAGACTGTTAATTACGGTCAGATTTGAACGATTTATTGAATTAAGTGGAACATTTGACTTTTTTGTTAATTTCTCCATACCACCATATATCCCATCGAAGGTAAAAATATATTTTATCCTTTGCTTCCAACATAGCAATAATAATAATAAAAAATTGATAAATTGAAAATTCAAACAAATTTAAAAGGTTTTGTCCCTGTGGCAGTCTACCTTTTCTGGCAGCACTTCGTCGCTGTATTGCGATTCGTTGAGCGAGGAAAGCACCAGCTCTGGGTTCACGGTACTATCTACCAGATATATATCATATCACGTATCGCCAACATAAATATTTAATTAGCGCCTGTGCACAGGGAACAAAATCACAGTTGGCGGAAAGACCTTAAATCTGGATACTTAATTTCGTAGTTGAGTTGCATCATTATTTAATTATTTTAAGTATAAATCTGTAAAAGTAAAAGCATATAAAATTAAGCTAGGTTAAGCTTAAAAAGTAAGCTATATAGCAGTTGTCGTATTGGTTAAACTTTTATAGGTCGCACTCAATTCCAAATATCGAAGTTTACAGTTGAAATTTGTTTCAGGTATATTCGTAGTATTTTTAAATCAAATTTTGTGAATTTCAATTTCATATGTAAGGACCGAATATTTGTAAACTACACAAATAAATAAAAAACTTTAGAGGTGTCAAGGGACACCCGGATGGAACGAAATTCCTTTTGATTAATTTATATGTTAATTGGTATCATAACAGTATGATAGATTTTCTCGACACCAATCTTACGACAAAAAAAAAAAAGCTAACATCACGAGGTGTTCCCAGTGTGCAATGTTAATAATGTTGACATGATTAATACTATGCTACAAATTGTACATATAAACCATTTATAAAATTATATAGAGTTTCTATGTTACAATATCTAAGTGTACAGACGGAAGAAAAAAATCTCGTCTTGCCCTCAGGTTCCCATCTGTTTCCTAATACGAAAGTAGGTGATCAGCCTTCTGTACCTCACATGTGTTGATTTTTGTGTGTAAGACCTACCGTTTTGCTTATGTTTGTTCAAGAAGCACGTGAAAAGATTTTTAATTGAACTCTTAAGCATTTGGCTAATACAGTTTTACATTAGTAAGCTATAACTGTCCATATTTAAAATTAAAATGAGGACAAACAGATACTTATGCAAAATTTTTATAAAAAGGAACGTGTGAAAATAACATGAGAACTTAAAAAGTAGAACCCAACTTCCCAACGATCGAGTAGCCCACAATATCGCAGCACAAAAATCCGAGGTAACTCTTTGAAGAAGTCGCATATAAAACTATGGCCCCCGAAAGTCCCTTATCGTGGTAGTGTGTATGAGTGAGTTTGTATTATTGAGAAAGGAATCAGGTGTATTAATTTTGGTTAATGACTTCTTCAGTCGCACTCTTCATTTCTGAAGGTCATGTAAGAGGCGCCGCATGGTTAATGTAAAGATACTAAAATTGGTTTATTATAATTTTTTACGATGATTAATTGATTAATGGTAAATAAAGGTGCTGAAATATAAAAACACAATAAGCAAAGCAATACATTCTTAAAAAGAACAACAATGTTAATAATTTTGTTTTACAAACTCTGATATGAAGTTGATGACACTAAACATATTGTAATAAATCATTCGCGTCACCCAAAGAAAATCTTTTCCAATATCAATGGCAGCTGTTGCGACAACTTTCATGTACATCCGCATAACAGAAATAGATTTTGATATCTTGGATACACATTTCATAATGCTTTGCGGAATTTGTTCGATCATGTAGGTATGACATTTTACGTAAGTACGCAACAAAAATTCAATGTATATTATGAATTTGACGATGAATATTTTATGTATCATAACCAGAGTAAAGGCTTGTATGGGGTAGGATTCTAAGTCAAGAAAAATATATGGATAAAATTATAACATTTGTAGGAATATCAGAGAGAACTTGTTTGAAATCGGATTACAAAACATACCTTGCAATAATACAATCTTAGGCACCTAGCGAAAGCTTCTCAAGAGGAAATTGATAAATTCTATGAAGACTTAGCAGAAGTGCACAACCTTACCTCTACAAACTGTATAATCTCTATGAGAGATTTCAATGCAATAGGAATGCCAAAGGAGTATGAATGAATTACAATTTTTTTTTTGGAATGCCTTGAAGGTTTTATTGTCCATATACACAATATACGTAAATACAACATTTACTGATAATGTGTCATATGTGTTTGGATTTTTATAAAATAAAATAAGGTATTATTATTATTAGGGTCGATTCGACCAAACTTCAATTTATACACGAGTAACTATACCAAGAAAAATCTATTCCATGATTTTAATCTCGAGTAAATCCATAGTCGTTTGTCCACGTAATCGATAGTATAATTGCGCTATGAATAACAATACGCGAATAGCAAGAGATTGGTGAACGAAAATAAAACTCGGCAAATAAATGTTGTTCTACAACGGGACAGTGTAAGAGCATACATCATGTCAACTCGATTTTGCCGTATTATAGAGTGAAAAAGTAGCTTTTAACAGGTGTCAAACGACAACAAAAAGTTTTTATTTGTTGTTTGTTTGAGGCTGTCGTCTAAAAAGGAACTTCTGTTGAGCCTAGTTGAATTTCATTCTAATATTATAGAAAATAAAAAATCTAAAAATAAATAAATAAATAATAAATTGTTTAAACGTTTCATTATACAATGCCAGACTATTAATTTAGTGCGTTGCGTTGACTTGAAATTAAAACACAGAATACATATTTGTGAAATGACAGAAATCAGCTGATTGGACTGACTGACGCCATTAAATTATTCTAGGAATAGCTGTTATTCCGTGCGAAACGGCGGTATAGTAGCTATTCCCGAATAAGCACACTATTCTTAGAATTTGTAGTTGGTAAAACGTAAAATTGATTTACTCTCGATTAACTGACGATTTATTCTAAGATTAAGATTTACTCTTGTTTGGTCGAATCGGCCCTTAGTATTATTGACAGAGTAAACAACGTTTTTGAAATATTATGCAGTAAGAGTTTAAAGGTTATTAACAAACTCCTTTCCATGGTTAATAATAAAAAACCAGTGGTGCTACCACTTTTTTTGTAGTAACTAATTCTAATAAGCAGGTAGGTGATCAGCCTTCAGTTCTGACACTCGCCGCCAACTTTTGTTTTAAATGGGCACATAATAAAGCATATTTGTGCAGCCCGGTCGGGGCTTGAACCTATGACCTTAGGGAGAGAGATAGAGTCTCAAAGTTAATAAATCTTGTTATATTTTTCTCGCAACATAAACCCAATTTGACAATGCTATAAAGCACATGTGGTAGGGACAACTTTACATATTTTAAATTACAAATATATGCTTTACGATAATAGTTACAACCTAAAATCTTGATATGGTATCATCTCTTGGTATATATTCTCTTTAAAACCTCAAAATATAAATACCGATCAAATATTTAAAGAATATTGTTTAAACCGCATAGCAACATACGTATTGGAACGTCTTGGAATTTACTGATAAAATATTTCTCAATACATTGGAATGGCGAAGCAATAATTGAAATATTTTGTTGACCTGTAACATACTTGAACACATATCACTGTTCACATTCTTGGAATACAAGTATTTACACGACATAGCGGTTGCACAAGGAAGCTTTTAAAATGGCTCTCGTATGTCAAAAAGTATTGGTTTGACATACTAGTCCTATTTCGCACTATGATCTTCCCTCTCTGAAGTCTTCCCATATTCGAAATGAAGCCGCCCAATTGCACTAGATAAAGTAGGTACTATTATTTTGAGGAATATTATGAATTTATTAATTAATCTAAATAAGCAAATATTAAAAGGTACTTGAATACAGTTGAATCTTAATTTCAGCTTATTATAATATTGTCGACAGCTTATTATATTCTCGTAAACACTGCTATGATATTAAGCTTTTACTGTTTACTACACTTTTTACAGAAAGCAACACTTTATATTACTTCAGTTTATTTAAGAAACTTAACGTAAAATTAACCTCTGAGAAATCTTAATTCCAGTTTGGCGAAATATCTAAAATGTTTTATAAATTTAATTTTGTAAATAATAATCAGCCAAGATTAAAAAATTATTTTAGGCTCTTAAATATATTTTTCATAATTTTTACAGAGCTTTCGTCGAACTATTTTGATTCTTAAGAGATAAAAATTGTTTCGCTATAATTTTTTGTATATTGTGGGATTTATAATTTTAATATTATTTCAATTAGATAATTTAAAAATAAACGGTAATGTTAGCTATGTTCTTTTCATTACTTCTGGGTTGATGGAAACCAAACACAGCTGATAAAATCTACACGATTTTAAATTGCCTCCCATACATTAATCAGTATGTTATAATAATATTGAAGCATCCAATTTATGATGAAAAAGAATTTGGGTCTCTTATTTTTATATTTTCTTTCATGTTAAATGATACAGTTAACTGTAAATAATATATAAAAAGTAATAGTTATTATTTAAGAGATAAATAACTTATCGCATATACTCACGAGTATTTTTTAAGTTTTTATTTAAATGTATATACTTTTGTTCGGAATTCATTTTAGTGTGTACGTAATCATGTACCAGAAGAGTGGACGTTTCTACTTTCTTGTATATTTTATTATTTATATGAAAAACATATCTAATTATTTATCCTACATATTCGAAAGTTGAAGTCCCTGAGACTTTTTGTCTATGAATGCTACGCTAACGCTAGTGTAGTACGGTGAAGAAATCCTGAAGAAACCGGTATGTATGTGCACCCAAAAACTCGACGGTATGTGACAGGCACAGGAAGAGGTTCACCTACTTACATATAAGAAATATCTTATACAGATACAGAAATCTAAAGCACAGGTTAAAGGTTATAGCGCCACTGGATTTTTAAAGTTAATCTACAGAACTTGTTCTTTTTGTCGGCAATGATATCTTATATATTACAACCATGTGTTGTGATAGTAAATTTCGAATAATATTTATTTATTTATAAGTTCTAAAACACAAAACACATCAATTAATAATATATTAGAACATAAGCAAGATAGCAAAGGAAACAATTAAACAAGTAACCACAAAAAAAATAACTAAAAATAAAAAGAAACTTATTGGAATTGGAGTTGGCAGATTGTTGTAAAATAAATCAATATTTTCATCAATGTTTGTAATTAAGTTGTAAGAGCGAGATAGCCTATTCACTGGACCATTCAAAGTAGCAGATAGGCGAGCCGTAGGTACGTATAGAAGACTTTTAGTTCTAGTTACTCTAGGATTACAAAGAAAGGATATAAATTATAGTTATAGTTATTAATTTAAGAAACAAAAAAATATGGGCTGCATGACGTGTCGTATCGCGTGTCAATGCGTATTATATAACAGATGAAGTGAATTTCAACATAATTTGTGGAACCAGCTGCCCACTGAAGTATTTCCGAACCAATTCGACTTAGGGTCCTTCAAGAAAAGAGCGTACCAATTCTTAAAAGGCCAGCAACGCTGTCGCGAGCCCTCTGGCATTGAGAGTGTCCATGGGCGGCGGTATCACTTAACATCAGGTGAGCCTCCTAAGCGTTTACCCCTGTTCTATAAAAAAAAATCAAACGGAATACACCGCTTCGTTGTTATACCGTTTAATTCCTTAGGTGCTGCATATATGTATTCTAAAGAAAAATATGTAAAATCAACAAAAAGTTGGTTTTGACCTACCTATATTAAGTTAAATATTAGGTTAATTACAATCGCTTAATAATGCAATTACCTAACAGCTAAACTGCGCCAAATTATACTTTACGACCTCGATTCGATTCAATCAATATTCGAATTTTGTTACCGCTCAACAAATGTGTTTTTAATATTTCCAGCGATTTTATAAATGAAACATCGAAAGTATTTTAGGGTAACACGAAAATATGAAATTTCATGTTACACTTTTGCTAAGTAAAATGTAAAATTGTGGGTATTTTTATTTTCTTATCGGAGTTATTAATCAATCAATTTTGTAAGTAGTGTTAGGTTAGTTTAGTGTATGTTTAACCGGATTTGCGATTTCCAACAGATTAAGATAGAACTTAACGCTTGTATATATACGTATATTATACTCTTATATGACAAATACTATACGTTCCAATGTACGGGAGTAATTACTTATTATTTTATTATTGAAGTGAAACTTCTTTATCGAGGTTGGAAAAAAATTTAGTGTAACATTTTTTCGTTACGCGTCACATTTTTCGGTTACGCGCCATGTTGCTTTTTGAAGTCAAACTTCTTTATCGGCGTTGGAATGAAACTTCTTTATCGACGTATGGGAGAAATTTTGTAGCAAATCGTCACGTTTTTCAATGATAGTAATAATTCTATTACAATTAATGAAATTCTATAATAATCTTCGTAGTAATAAGGTAAGATGAAATATTTGTATTCATGTCTATGATAATAAAAGCCTTTTGTTAAACTTTATCTAATTTAACGAATTTCTGTAAAGTTGCATATAGTAGATCATTTTTCGAAAAATAAGATCATAAAGAAGTTTCACTTCTTACGTGTGTACACCTAGTACACGCACAATTTATTTATTTATTATATACATGATCTTAAATAGAAAATAAGTTGGTGTGGTGGAAACACAAACTGGACACAGTTTTTCTGTCCACCGGGACGTCGAACATATTCAAATAACTAACTTATATACTAAGGCCAGTGACATATACACTATAACATTATAAATTTAAATTGTAAGTAAAACGTCACAAACCAATTGAAACATTGACGCTCCACAGTAATACGTCTTAGCAGAAGTCTAGCCTTAACAATAGTTTTGTCTAATATTCGTAACGATATACTATTAACGTTTTATTTTGTATCATATCTCTCGTTTGCGGGGAATATTCGGACTATTACAGATGCTGCAATACGGAGGTGACGGTTTATTCTGCGGATATATGTGGCCTCTCGGATACTGGCACTAGGGTGCTATATTTCTTTTATTTAAAATTAATTCTCGAAATCTGTTAGGGTACAAAAGAAGTTCCTTAGAACCTTATTTTTTATAGTATTGTCTTTTATTGACATAACTTTCACATTTCATAATAAAACAATTTTTTACCGGATTGTAGTTATGTATTCACAATTATTTTTCATAATTTTAAATTTAACCGACGTTTGGTCACCGTGACCACGCACGCTGTAAAGCACGCGAAATGGAACCTTATTTTTTTTTAATTGACTCTGCACAAAGCCACAATTTAACATCACGATCCTAACTTAAGAGTAATAAGATTTTATAACTAACCTAGTTTACTAAAAAGGTACTTACAATCTCTTCTTGTGTGCTTTATATAAAGGAAAGAGAGACCAGTGATATATGAATGAATGTGAATATTATTCAAATATTTATATATGACCCTGTGGTGCCACAGTCCAGTGAAGGGCCTAGTCACAGATGAATGTGGTACATGCCAGTTTTACCATGATGTTTATCTTCAGTAGTAGTGATAATTGCGAGAAAGTTTCATTGGAGCACAGCCGTGGGTGGAACGAAGCATACCTGTATAGTATGATATTGTAATCAAGGTTGTGCATTATTATAGACGTAGTATTAAATTAAGCATTATATTTCAAACAATATACAACCTTAAACTAGTAAATATAAGGCAGATCAATAAGTTACCGTGTTCACGTTAATATTTAAACTACACGCGGCCATTTGTAAAGACTATTAATATTTTAAGTTGAACGACCGATGACATTCTTGTTATATTGATCGGAAAGAGCATTTAAAATTTACATGCAACTGAAATGTGTGTATACTTCGTTAATAAAATATCTCAATTGTCAACGTCTCAAGACAAAATTGTGGCGAGGATAAGAGACAAGTGGAAGAATTTGGAGGAGGCTTTTACTCCGTCAGAAGTACCTACTTAAACATAATGACATGGACTTGATGTAATTTAATGTATTGAATAAAAAAAATATTTATGATTATCAAAATTCACTCAACATGGTTTTATTACAACCGAAGCTATAGGGAGTTAGGAATTTAGATTAAAAGTAATTCTTATTCTCGTTCGCTTATAGTTGCGTTGTTAGTATTTGCAATGTAATAAAGCTTGTTGACAATAACTCCTGTAATAAACTCGAAACGTTAAGTAACGTAAATATTTGTAAAATATATAATGGCAATTTTTAATTAAGAACTTAGAAATTTTATTTAGTTTTACCTCGGTATAGTCCCGACAGCCACTTGCTACTACTGTTTATAACATCTTTGGGAAAGTCTCTTTCTAAAAACACTCGTCACTATATAAATGTATTGTCCTCCTGTCAAAGAGTTCGAAATTCAAACAGGCTAAATAAACACATAGGCCCAATGCAATGGTCCATTAAGTATATTAAAACTACTACGTTAGATTCGGCAATAGACTTGACATTTTGTGATAGACCCTTTTATATAAAACTTTATTGAAGTGATATTCTCATAGGAATACGTGTTTTACCTTAATGGACTGTGTATATAGACAGACATAAATATCAATTTATGTGAGTGTCATATTTTATTAAGTGCTTTATAAAGCTCCCGACACGTTTTTTGAATGCCCATTCACAGGTTGGTGTACAGGTGAAAACAATGTATGATATTTTTATTTTATAACTGTAATTTTAAGTGTAGCTACTTCAAACACCTGTCATTATTTTGATACGCGTCTCATTTGAAAATGCACGGTACCCATATACTAAAAACTACTGTAGCGATTTTATTGAACTTTGGCTAAGCCTAGTTAGAAGTAATTAGAATAATACTGCATATCTTAATTTTGGAACAATTAACAAAACTGGTGGACAGTTAGATAGGACAATTATTTAGATATACATTTACTTAATACATTTATCACATGCTAAAGCCTAGGTATCATACTACTTAAATAATATTAGATTTCCATAATTATTATTTATTTATAATAAATTATAATATATTTTTAAACAATATCTTTCTCTTTAATCGGCAGCTCATGTCTGAGCGTCGTGGTAAGCAAGAAAGCAACATCCGTACTTAAAAATACAACAAAATAATCAATTATATTACTATTATGTATTATTAATTATATTGCCAAAAAATCATATATTTACATCATAAATCACAAACAGGCAAAAAAACATGTAAAAGAAACGAACAGAGATATAGGCAAAACGCAAATTTAGACTAAAATTAAATAGAAACTTAAAAACGTAAATGTCCAATAATTATTACATAAAAAAGTCCAACTGGTGAACTGATAAATTACTTTTAGCTTATATTAAATATATTTTTACGGCTATTAATAATAGTACAATAGTTGATTTCGCATTATGTCGATTTATAATAAAAAATGTCTAATCTGTCTGTAATGCTGTTTTGTAAAACTCCATGACAAACTTTGCCGACTTCTGGAAATAGATCCGTTGATGCGGATTTACATGTACAAATCTTAAACCTCCATCGGGTTAAATAAAACAACTCTCGGCAGCAGATTAATGGAAAATACTCTTTTACTAATCAGTTCTGTTACTTGGACTCGGATTACAACATTTATTTCTCGGAGAATATCTGGAAATGAATAAATTATTTGCGATCTGAATCTAAAAATGACTATCAAAGCTACTTTCATCGCAGCTTCATATAAAATTAATAACGTTCCAATAAATTCAATAATAGATACCTTAGAGATATAAATGCAAATGAAAACTGAATATTAGAAATAATTTTATACATTAAAATAACACTTAAAGGTTATGTACTAATATTTTGTTGTTTGAATATCACAATAAATATAACGAACTTTATATAAAATACATATGTTGTGTATCTAATCACAAATAAAAAAAAATCTTATTCTTTAGAGCTAAAGCTCCTCCTAGGATGTTATCTAAAAGTCTATAGAAACTGCTATATATAGTAGTAATATTACTAAAAATAATAATCAAAGCAAATCAATGAAATTCTGCCAGCGTCAGTGAACAGCGGTTCACTTCACTTTTATATTAATTTAGTTAAATTTTCTATTACTTACTTAAATCTACAAACAAAATGTTAAATTAATATTTTTAGTTTATCTATAAACTTAACGTATCTTACCACTTATGAGGAATTTTAGAATATATCCAGGTCATTTAATTTAAGTTGATTGAGGGGAGAGAGGCTCTCAATCAAGAGGGACAACGTGCTAAAGTGGACAGCCACGAACCAAACACTTTTGATCACTTAATAATCTCCCCTGTTGAAGCTAAATTTTGAATGTCATTAACACAAATTTTATCTAATTTTATATTGTAATTAATTTCATATCACATTCTTTACTTCTTAGTATTTTTATTTATTTTATTACACTATCAATGATTTATTTATATAAGTCAGGTTTTCCCAAGAGGTAGTTGGATGCTACCTTCTCTGTCATAATACTCATCAAAACCCTACTGTTATTTATACTTTTGACCTGTCTTCATTTAAATACGTTATAGCTTAGGAAACGTGCAAGCAAACATAACCAAAATTAAAAATTGTATAGTTAATATTTTATACGCCCATGAATGTACTTGAAACGTTTTATACGAAAATTTCGGTTTGTTAATCTTGTTAATTGGTAGTAAGGATGAATAATTCCACTTCACTATGTAATGAGGAACTTTATATTAATAAGTGATGAGTCCAAAGCAGTGAGTTTCGACTTCTCATACATAATGCAAGACTGGGGACACATTTTACCGGAGCTACGCGTCGCTACGAGGTGCTACGCTTTGCAACGAATGCTACGAGCGTTCTGCTTAAAAATTAACACTGACCCTAATTTTGTTTAATTAGGCGAAGAATTGTTTTTCAGTTGAATAAACACTTAAGAATTTTAAGATATTATTCAACTTAAAAAATTGGTTATAATTTGAATCAAATAGAGCCTAAAATATACGTATGATGTCATAGTCTATACTATTTTTTCAATTAGTAACTCAATTTCCCACTATTTCGTAGCATGCTTTACAGAAACAAAGATAAATTTATTATTTAATGCACATCAACTATAATCTCTAAAAAGCTTATCAGCTTCTCTAACTCTGGTGATTATCGTGGCACTTACAAACGTAAGAAAATCGAAGCTCAATAGGGCAAACAAAGAGAGATAGTGAACAAACGTAAAACATTATTCCATAATTATGTACCAGTTTAATCCTAGGATAAATATTATTTATCGAAGCAAATGGGAAAGTTAAATAAGTTATGTCCTTCCATCTCCAGCCACTTTACATTTAACGAGTGTAATTGGTTTGAACCTCGATATTGCTTTAGCCAGCTATAGGTTATACATTTGATTTTAAAAATAGAAATTGAGAGCTGATAGTGTTAAAGGTCAAAAAGGTTACAGTTGAGCTTTTAAAAGGTGAAATAATAATTTTTGTTAGTTAATTTAACGGTTAATTTACCATACATTTTAACATTTCCTAAAAAGAATATTCATGCTTATTAAACAGTTTTCTTTTAAATTCATTAATATGCGAATAAATTTCGTTTAATCATAATTACATTTAGCGTACATTGTCATGATGTTTCAAATATTACAATGAGTGTGATTATAATAGCGATAATAGTTGAAAAAATATAAATTAATTAATACGATACTTAAAATCATTAATACGAAATGGCTTTAATCAAAAATTATGAAGTCAAAGTATCTAAAGATGCTAACAAAGGTAATTAAAAATAAACTTAAAATTTACATAAAATTTTAGATCAGCCTAACAAATCGAGTTAATAATCGCGAGAGCGGCCATACTTTAATATGGTTCTATATAAAATATGGCCGCTTCTTACAAAATTTAATTAAACACTTAACCATGCGTTTAAACGTGCAATTATGAATGTAAATTCGAATGTTCGAAGCCTGAAGTGCATCAATGTATAATTTGCCAAGTATTGGAAATCTAAAGCGAGGGTAAGCTGTGTAGCTGGCGCTTAAACTGATGTTTGTCCGATTAAAAAAATCATATTACATTTTTTTTCCTAAATACGTGATATTAATTAATTTATGTTTCTTCTCTTTTTCTTTGTCTTGTGCAAAACTTACCTTTAAACTTAATTTCATTTTGACTTACAGTTTTAATTATTAAATTAAAGTTTTAAAAGAATCTAATATATTATTAAAGAAGTTTAAGATGTTAAAGACAGGGTACACTACACAGAAAGTCACGTGTAGAAGTCCGTAGCTAAACTGAAGGATCAAAAAACCTTTTAAAATTATATTAATGTTTAGTATAAGAACGAATACCACATAAGAACGATTTGAATACATTTTTGCCTTTCACAATGGATTTTCCGTTTGAAATTGGTTATTTTTGCAGCGTTATATTATTCCCGTTTTGCTCCAGGAAGTTGAATGGTAACAAATGAAATACATCTAACATTTTATTGTTAAAACATAATAGCAAGTCTCTGCTATTCATGTTTTAACAAATTAATTAATTATAAATTATATAGTGGCTTAAATGCGACAGATTTTTAAGAACATTCGTTGTACATGTCTTAATAAGACTGAAAGTTCTTGTAAGAAGTGTATACGATTGTCATGGAAAGACAACAATGAAGTCTTGAGATACATACGGCGAGCTATTGTTTTTTAATTTACGAAATATTCTAGTGAAATTTACCTGTCTTTAGTAAGTAAAATTGTTTGGAAGAAATATACTTATTAGTAAAATAAAAATTTATTTTTAGACAAGCACTAATTTCTTGTAAACGTTAAGCTAGTTTCTCAGGCCGTTTAATATTGCATTTGTTCATTTTAAGAAATACATACATTTTAAACAAAATGTTATATATTTTTTGCTCAACGGTATTCCTACAGCTACTTACTAAACAATATTTAAACAATTACACTGTACACAAAAGCCAGAAACGGAATACACATTTAAACATGCACAAAGCACAGTTTCACCTATACAAATACAAAAAATACAAAAAAAAAAAACAAAGAATATATGTATTTATAATAAATTATAAGTTCTAAGATTCATTGTTAATTACAATATATTTAATATAAAAGAGGATTAACAAAGCCATTCTATCTAATAAAGGATACTATAGTTTTAATATAATTTCTTAAGTATTTTTTAGATACATTAAATATATCTATTTGCTGGTAATTTCTGTTAAAATCTGAAGGTATACGATACATGACTGAGTTATGTAAATAGTTATTTATTGTATTAGACCGAGGAATTTTAAATAGTTGGGTTTGCCTTGTATTGTATGAAGAAGGGGCGTGAAAAAGTAAAAGCGACAATAATTCAGGACAGTCAATTAAACCGTTGCAAATAGCGTGTAAAAACATAAGGTCGTATTGTTTACGTCTACATTCTAATGATTCAATACCAAAGTACTTGCAGGAATCTATATAGCTACTATACTTTTGGAAATCCTTAAAACTTAAGAAACTTTATTTGAATGTTTTATTGCTTCAATGTATTTAGTTAAGTTTAGAGAACACAGATGTATTCTATGACACCATTATTACGAACAAAGAATGCGTCTGTCTCAGTACATAAAAGCTTTTTGATAGAGAAGTATTGAAGATAGATCCAGGCACAAAGCAATGGCTTCAGAAATATATGATCCTGTTTCACGGTTCGTTTTCAAGCCTGGAAGCTTTGTAGTTAGGATTCTCCGATTTCCAGTATTAAACCCTTTGTTTGACACTACACGGGAAGTAAATTTTATTGGAGCTTGAAAATTATATTTTTTTTTAAGAATGTTAAATTTTGTATAGTTATGTGAATCTGTATTAATAGTCTAGGAAAATAGCGTATTTTTAATACTGACTAGGAAATATATTTCTTGAGCTATTTGAGTTCCGTTGGCTCACTGTAGCGACGATTTATACATTATACGTTGATAGTATACGTGACTGTATATTTATTTATATTCACACGTTATTTATACGCGACATTACAATAAAATATATATTTTCGTGAAAGCAACCCATATCGTATGTATTGGCGCACGAAGTACGAAGGTTTCGCCATTTAAAAATTGCCAATTTTTTTTTTAATTTCAACTTTTAAATGAAAAAATACCATATTTATTTCGTAATCCTACCGCTAACATAAATGATATATAATAACAAACAGTTACACCAAAAAGATGAGAGAGAGAGACCACTATAAAAAGGTTCAAAAATTTACAAAAGGAAACATATTGATAGTACATTATCTGTATATTTTATCTTGTATGTTCCAAATACAATCTTATATAACATTCCGAATTAAAATATGAAATAGTTTTAATATGAGGTAAAAATAATAAGTGCCCAGCCACTACTCAACTGAATGCGAATGTACTTCGCTGTTGAGAATTTTGCACTCAAAACTGGTTTAAGAAGGTTCTTCAGTTTTAAATAAATTATAGTATATAATTAATAGAGACACTTCCAACGTTTTTTAAAGTAATTCGCATACTATGACCTTATTTTTCGAATGCTTCTACACCGAAGCAGCTAAATTAGAAAGAGATCTTGGCAACGGACACATTAAATATACATACATACACATGTCAGATGTGAAACTTCTTTGGCAAAGTAATTTTTAAGTCTTGTTCATATTTATAAATCTAAAACTTTAAACCGACGTAAATATATCTTTAGTATTTGTTCCAAGTAAGGATGGCTAATTACTGTTCACTTTTGTTTTAAGCCTCATCAACTTTTCCCTCCAGCTGTGCCCAAACAAACCGAAAACTTTTGTTCCTTTTCAGTGTGAATGAGAGACTTTAATATCCATTTAGTTTTAACTACCTTTAATCGAATGTTATTAGTTCACAGTTTCCACTCCAGTACAACTGTAAAATTTATGAAAGTAATTCAGAAAAATTCAATCATATACATATACATGTTTTCTAATGCTGTGTAATATAAGATTAAAATCAAAGCATCATTTCAGTACGACAGGTAATTTCCGAAAAATATAATAACATACCAAGTTACATACTCTTACAAAACTTTGCACCCGTACTTGAAAGCCTTAATTACTCAAATACATAAAATCAAACTGATAACTTCTTTTTAAATAAAGGTTAAAAATGTAAGACGAAAAATTAAAATTACTATAGTTTAAGTGGTATTTCATACTCAACAAACAAGTCATCCGTGGATTAGTCGCACGCACTATATAAACCGAACCATAGGTTTGATTCTCTATTAAGCAATATATTTCAGGTACAAAACTTAAACTGAACATATTTCTGTGTCATATTGGAAATCTAATAAAATATATAGCCATCGTAAGTATTTTACAATTGGTAGTAGTAGTTCTTGAGAATGACATCAACCAGACTATCTATTCTGCTTATCATATAAAGGTATAGATAACGAAACTTTTTTTTTTTTTAAAGACAATACACACCAATTGACCTAGTCACATGCTAATCTGGTGAAGCTTGTGTTATGGGTACTAGGCAAAGGATATACATACATATTATAGATAGATAGACATATAAATACATATTTTAACACCCAGGACCTAAGCACAACACCAAATGTTCATCACATCGATGTTCGTCTCAGCCGGGGATCGAACCCGGGACCCATGGATTCGCAGTCAGGGGTACTAACCACTAGACCAAGGAGTTGTCAAAATTTAAAAATATTCAACTGCAAATGTAGAGTATGACGAGGTGAGCGCAACAGCAATTTTGTTATATCGATAGCATGAAACGAATACTCTACCACGAAATTAATCCCGAAGGTATTTCAGTTATGTAGAGAAAAGTGGGTATTCAGTTATTCCAACTATCTAGGAAATATCGCGGAAATTGCTTTACAGTAATGCTCGTATTTTAATTTAATTGACATAAACGTGGTAACAATTTGTATATTAAAACTAATTGTGATATTCAATTTGCTTATTTATGGAGTTTTATGGAAAATGAGGGAGGCAAATTATTATAGCAGTGTGCCTATCCCTCAGGTGGTAGGTACAAACCCCAACTATGCACCGATGGACATTTTGTACACTCGCTCGTACAATGAATGAAATAGTGAGGAAACTAGCATGCCTTAGATGGAAAAAGTCAACGGCGTATCAGGCAGGCTGATCACCTACTTGCCTATTAGAAAAAATAAATGGTCACGAAATAGATACAGAAATCCACTGGTTTATTTTAAATTGCAAGGCACAGTTCCAGTTGTAATCCAGTTGCCTACCACATAATTTGTGACACAACATTCTTGCGTTTCGTCATTAGATGACGTTTAGAGTTAGGGAGTTCCAGTTTCAGGTTTTTATTTTATATACGCAGCCTAATTTACCTGGTAAATGTCCATTGAGGTTTTTTTTTATATTTTACAAATATATATTAGTTCCAGCTTGAACTACATTACATCTGTTGCGTGCATACTATTTTTATTTATGTTGTTTTAAATTTAAGTAAAAGAATAAAATGCCGTGCAAAGCGTCGTGGTTTGTCCCGAATCGGAACTCCAAAACATGAAATGATTTTGCTGCCACCAAACAAAACCACGTCACATTTTGTGTATAGGGAAGTTCTAAGACAATGAACTCTGAAGTTCTATAAATAAATCTATATTTTGAATTATGGTTTTTATTTTTGACAATTAATCATAATCAAGCTAAAAATTCCTGGGCTGATTAAATAAATTCTTTCATTACCTTCTTGAAATCAAGAATTTTTCAAAACCTGTATAGTGTTTTTAAATTTACTAATTTCGGACATTTAACGTAAGTGATGTAACGAATTTAAAAATGTATTAGATATATATTCGTTATAAGTAAAAAGTTATTAAAAACGAAGTGAAAATGAAACTTTAATGATAAAGATATATCTATAGTCCGACTTGGAAGACTTTCCACTATTTCGAGATCAGTATCTAGTACGTGAGTGAAACCTCGAGACATTGATAGTATAGAAATAAATTTGAACAAGAAAAAATTCTTCTGAGCTGTCAAAGTCCAAGGCAAGAGTCAAATCCAAATGTCATTTTAGTTATAACTTAAATCGAACTTAATTTACATTTCCAAAGATTATACAGGTACAAATAGATCGTTGTTAATTCCACGTTCTTGAATAATTCGTACAAGATATTAATTAGTGCGGTTTCGTGTATCAAGTGTATAATTAATACGATATCTATTATTAGACGTTTTCAAGTATAATAATCGCTAAGTAAATTCATGTGTGTTACGGTATGTATATTACTAGAGATCTTTCTCGGCTTCGCACGGCGGGTCAATGGTAAAATAATGTTAATAACGGACGGCACGGACTGTGAATCAGATCGTTTGGTTACGCGTTAAGAGCTCTACCAGCTAAGTTATCCGAGACTCGTATTTAACAAACCAGGTGTTTAGTGGGAGTAGAGATACATAACCTAGATACCGACGGCAGCGCCATCTGCCGTCTAGGGCGCAACCCAAACCTACAAAAAAACATTTCAAATCGGTCCAGCCGTTTAAGAAGAGTTCAGTGACACACGTACAGTAGAATTATATATATATATTAAAATAAGGATAATACAAATTGGAAGCAAGGCCAAGATTAAATTAGAAGAAACTTGAAGCTGTTTAGAAAAACTGATTATCAGTTGTGAATACAATTAGACTTGGTGAGTGCAATAATAATATATTTTAGCATTTATATTTAGTATAATAATAATTTTCATTTTTTATGTCGATTTATGTAAATAAAGGCCCTTATCGTTTTAGATTACATTTCTAGGACAAAATTACATTTAAATACTTTACACTCTCGACGAAAACAATACGATTTATTGCTACTACATTGCATCATCTCAAATGAAATTAGTTTCAGCATACTTCTATAAAAATTGCCCTTCCATGTTCCTGCCTCAAAGACTCGTAGTCGTGCTTTGTTTCATGTTTCTCACATCAACACTAACTATGTAAAACACTTAGTTTTGTATCGCGCTGCCCGGACTATTTAAGCCTTGACTTGTGTAAGCTATCGCGGAATATGGTTAAAAGGAGTATTTAGAATATCCATAACAAAAAATCACCTTCATCATGAGCATACTACACATACACACCTTCACGTACATATCCTCACTTTAGCACCATCACACAACACAGCAAAATTAGGCATTACTTAGTAAAATGTAAAGAATAATTTTTATTGTTTCTTCCCTTTAGTAAATGTACTTTTTGTAAATGTTATGTATATATTATAGTGTATCTATATTTTTAGTGTAATTGTTTGTTTTTATATATAATTTTTGTTAGATGTAGGATTACGAAATAAATAAATAATATATTATATGAGTACGGCTATCGACTTCCATAAAATCTTCTTAAGGTAGAATTATGTCTATATATCTGAAGAACGGTGCAGCTCGGCTGAAATTGACATATTATTTAACCATAGATCAAAGAAATTGTATGGCAGTAAAAGCTCTCCTATAGATTTACAAGTTTATTAACTTTTAACGACGGTACGAAAACGTATTAGATTTCTATATACAGTTTTGGTACTTACCTTTCTTTTTTAAGTTCGCTGTTCCTTTTACGAAAAGTTGCTACAAGCACTTGAAGCTCGGACGAGTGTCGCTCGTACACTTGTGACAATTGTGTTGTGAAGTCCGCGACTGAAAAGTGAGAAAAGAAATTGTAATTATTTACTTCACGATAAAAGTGACGTGAGGTCTATAACACGTTAGCAGACTTATGTGGTGGGTCGTACTTGAATTCGTGTATGCGGTGATGTTAGTTATTTCGACTATATGCTTGCGTGTTGTTCCCACGAGAATGTAAGTGCGTGCTCCTATTTCACCATGCCTCCTGCTTACAGAGGACAAGTCTTTGTTTTTAATTTATTTTATTATTATTAATTACTTAAGATGTCATGTGGAACATGGTGTAATGGTTGCAGCTCGTTACAAACGTTGTGTAAAAAAACATGGCGATTAAAAAGAGTGGCGGAGAGTTTATTGGCAGTTCTTCTCTTCCGTACTACTCCCTTGATTTGAGAACTGGCACTAAATGTAAAGCTAGAAGCATTTCATATACATTTCTTTTTTGACGTTCATAAGTGTACATTGTGTTACTATATGATGAAATTATTTTTGACTTTTGTGATAATAAATATGAAGAAAACAGAAAGTGGATATATTTTATTTTAGTACTAAGTCCCCGGCTTATTAAATACTGGGGCATCGGTCTACACGTTTATAAAAACAAATAACGCTACAAGCCATGGTATAGATCAAACATTTCTGGAGACCGATATAGATCATCTACATTTGGTAAGTAAGCCTTATACGCCTGACACACGTCGTCAACTGTTCGGTCTATGAAAAGTGAATTTCATTACGATACTTTTATTCTTTAACTAGAAAAAAATTATTAAAAAAGAGAAAAATGCATTGCTGAAAAAGCCAGGGGTTAAATAACCTTAGAAGTAAGAGTCGTGATTGACCACTCCAACTACTCTAACAACTGGGTCATATATCCAAAATAATTTACAAGAACTTCTGAACATAATATTTCTATGTAAATATTAGAACCAACGTTGAATAAACATTTTTATGACTTGTACGTGCTGCATTGTTACAAGTAGGTCATATTTTATTATACTTGACCTATTAAATAAATAAAAACTTAACTATATCAATTGTATTTCATTAATAATATATAATTAGCGTATGTTTTTACTATACGTTTTGTGCTGTCTCTATCACGGAATAACTGTTTTTTGTATGAGATTATGATACATATAATATACTTTGTAATATTTACTAATTAGTATAAGAAAAAATCACCGTTAGATTTTTTAAACTAAGAAAACTGATTCAGGGGTACAATTACAAAATTCTAATTAAGTCAGTTTTATATATATGACAACCCAATTAATAATATAACAACAAAATATTAAAATTCATTAGTTACAATATACTTTTACGCCACTTGTATTTTTGATACTAAGGGCAATGGCTAGTATATAAAAGAAGAAAATGAAGTGCTGTAAAGTTCGGCACTTAAGCATCGCAACTTTCGAGCTTAATGTATAAAAATTATATGGGTACCTAGCATTAGCAAAACTCTACTTTTCGTTATAAAAATATATTCAGAAAGATAATATAAAACGGAACTTTTGTTAAAAGACATAACTAGTTTTTGTCAATGAGGCAAAATATAAACTGCGCCAATTTTGGAGAACGAAAAACATGGTACTGATTACAGTGTTAGCAAACTGAAACTTTATCAACTGTTAGTCGTGTCTTTCATGCCACATGAAACTCCCAAGAGAATTATAAGTACGTTTATTTTGACTTTCCTACGACTCCATTGGGAATCAAAAGGCCGTTGCTGGGAGCTCCATAAATAGAATTAGGTAATACTTTATCTATATAGAAAACTATCGTCTTTCAGTTACTGGAGAGTAAAGAAAAATCAAACATGATTTAATTGGTACGCAATATTTTATATGCGCCCATTTTAAGGCGGCTAACATTATTTTATAAATGATATTCTATGAGAAAATAGGAACTACTGCTATTTTAAATTTAAACAAATATACGCCAATTATATCAAAGATTTTTTGTGTGGGTATAAAATACCCCATCAAGGGGTCATTATAAGTATTCAGTCTATCTTCTTATGACTCGTTAAAAGCTTCGTGGGATTCAGATGCGTGGGTTTGCATAATAACCTTTCATACCTAGAGGACATTGAACGTCTGATACGAAATAAAGTCTTCTTTCAAAAGAACGAAATAACTATTTTTAACTTGGAACCTGATGATGAAGAACAATTTTGGTGTTTTGGTGAGCGAGACTCAGACCTCGACTTGTGACCATCAAACGGTACTAATACGTGCGTGATTGGGCTGAAATCACCATCTCCTGGCAAAATAAGAAACAAACAGTAATCATACAAAATTTAATTGACTTGAAAAATTTAACCTAAAGTATAAAGTTACCATTCTTCAGCTTTTGAATTAGGTGAGCAATACAGTTGCAACCTATCGTCAACCAGCTTATTAGTAAGCATGCAAAAGATCAGGGCTTTAATTATTTAACATTCTAAATAAATAATAATTATAGAGACTGACTGACTGACATCAAGAAAACCTCCGTGGGATTTGAGGTCACAGCAGTGCTTACCCTTTATGTTACGTTGAAAACGATGTTACGTCATTAAGTAAAGTGTATAATTATTTTATAAATGAAATTACGAGTAGCACATAGTAAATATACTGACCAGTTTACTAGTGCGTATACTTACTAGTTCGTATACCTGTCACGCTAGTTCTCTTTTCGCACAAACTGTGATAAATAGTTTTAATCTAATCAAGCGCATTTTGTTATCGATTAAGATATTCATAGTTTTAAGTCAACGTCATTTTCCAAAGGTTACGAAGAAAACTTAATTTAAAATAAAGATTTTAAAGAAGCCAGCTCTTGTAAAATTTACCGGGGTGCTTAAGTATTAAAATTTTAATTACCGTGTAAGCTTACCTCGGTGCTCTTTGTATAATGTACGTAACTTCTTATTCACAAAGTTGTCTAGAAGCTTATTTTCAGCGTAATTTACGCCATTTATTAACAAGTATATATGTAAAATTTATCTATACTAATATTATAAAGCTGAAGTTATAATTTGGTTGAACGCATTATTTAAGAAGCAATTGGGAATTTAAAAAATATCCGTTATATAGTCTGCGTATCGAAAAAGGCTATATAGCATATGCCACGTAGCTGATGCTAAGACCGAAATAACGTGAATTGAATCGACGAGCACAATTAATGTTCTCTATTTTTAAATAAATTTATAAATAATAATTCTATTAGACCAAAAAACCACAGACATATCATATATTTTAAAAAATACACGTCGAATTGAAGTTACATATCTACGTATAATAATAATATGCAGCATTATAAAATATAATTAAAATCAATTCTTCCGTAATACTACGTATACGTAATACCAGGATTTTGTTAAGATGGTGGACAAAAGGTTAAGTTGAAAATTTTACATTCGAACGATGAGATCTGTATAGGATGACCTTTATTGAAGTAAAAGTTAGTGCTACGCCGTAGCGCCGTAGCCACTAACTAGCGTAGGTGTATTAACTTACTTTGAAAAGACTTATTTCCAATTTATAACTTACTCATAGTATATTAAGAGTTAATAGTGCATGTAATCCATTTGGTCAAGTAGTAAATACGTTCACATTACATTATTAAAAACCAAAACGTCCATTGCCCATATGAATTTAAAAAAGAATAGTTAAAATTTTACAAATCGTTTTGTTCATTATTAATACTTGCCTAATGTCTTAATCGACCATGATCATGGAAAGAGGAAGACAGAGCAAGAGGTGGGCAGACAATATAAAGAGAATGGGAGGCATAACTTTGACAAGAAGAGCTAATATTTTAAAGGAATGGAAGCAGCTGGAAGAGCCCTCACAAGACACGATGATTACCAACCGGTACATCTGTTATGTAACGAAAACAAATCTTAATATATATAAATCTCGTGTCACAATGTTTGTCCTCAATGGACTCCTAAACTACCGAACCGATATCAATCAAATTTGCACACCATGTGCAGTTCGATCCAACTTGAGAGATAGGATAGTTTAAATCTCAAATTATAGTCGCAATTTTAATTTATTGCAAAATATTTGTTTATTATTTGATACAATTCTAACAGATGGCGCTGTGTTAAAATTATCAACGTTTCACATAAGCTGTCATCTACCTTTCACATAAGTTCTCCTACCGTTTCCCTTGAATAGTTTACTCAACGCTTGGCCGAGTCTACTAGTATTTATATATATTAACTGGGTGTCAGCAATAAAGGCTTAGTAATAATAATAAAAAGCCATAAATTTCCTTTTATCGACGGACAGTACTTTACACGTACAAATAGAAAATAAAAAAGAATACCAAAATATGTCATCCTTAATGTCTCACGAACAAAAAATGTCTAAAAATAAAATCAACAAAGGAAAATCATTCTAAATACCAAAAATACGCGCCACCTAATTTATTCATTATCACATAGTTATCGAAATAAGTATGTTGTTGTACCTTTTATCTTCCCGTATATGTATACATTTTCATATCTCAAAAATTTACATGGCTCGTAAATAATATGTTAGGAAATACATATATTAAATATTTGACATTAAATACAACAAGAATAAATACATAAAAAGTTAAGAAATATTTCAATACCCTTTGCCAGTAAAAAGGTTGATATCGTTAGCTTTATTGCATTTAGTTTGGACTGAATTATCCGGGTGTAAACGCTCCATTCTTGGGTAAATTAAATTTTATAAGGCCAGGTTTTATTTATAAAATAGGTATTACTTTAGACGGATGCAAACTGCTGTATATTATGATAAGTACTATACACTAGGTTTATATGAAAACAGTTTTAATTTTTGTTCACGTTTAATAAAAAAAAAAAACAGTGGCGCTACAACCTCTTTATTGTAAATAATGTGAACCAGATTGTTATTATCACTAATAAAAATAAACAGTATATTTAAAGTAATTATTTATAATCGGACCATAACATTTATGACCATTTAATGAAGATTGCTTATTTTAACGATAAGTTTATACGCAATTAAAATAACAGAATGAAAGCATTGTAAAGCATAAGTCTACTCTTTTTCCTTGGCGTTTCTAAAGTCTATTAAAACACAGTATATTCTCAAAATATAATCCATAAAACGTTACAAGAAAAATGAACGGAAAAATCAATTAAGGGATAAAAATTCCGCGTTCAAGTCTCAAATATAATTATGTTTCGTTTTCTGTTCCCAGGTCCGTTTGGAAGCGGGTTTTAACGAGTTTAATTGAGGCAAGGTTTATCTACAATTTGCAATATTGTAACTTGAAATTCAATCACAAATCTGCAGTCAGTTGGCGATTTTTTAAATAAAAAGTCTACATCTTTATGAAGCACTACCATTATTTGAATGTATTAATATTTCGTTGTAACATTTTGTAATTTCAATATTATCTTAAATAATATAAATCAGTAGCGCTACAACCTTTTTCGGTCTGGGCCTCAGGTTTCTGTATCTGTTTCATGATCTATTATTAATCTAATAGGCAAGTATGTGATCAGCCTTCTCTGCCTGACGCACGCCGTCGACTTTTTGGGCCTAGGGCAAGCCGGTTTCCTCACGATGTTTTCCTTCACCGTTCGGGCGAATGTTAAATGCGCACATAGAAAGAAAGTCCATTGGTGCACAGCCGGGAATCGAACCTACGACCTCATGGATGAGAATCGCACGCTGAAGCCATAATATTACCTAATGGGTTGAAAATAAAAATAATATTTATTGTTTTACTTGTACTACTATTGTGTTGTGATTTTCAAAAATAAATTGGTATCTTAAACTCTATAGCAAACCTAGGGTACGTATGCGGTACATACCTCACTATGTTTCGTTTAAATCACAATTATTAGTCCGATACAAGAGTACAAGAAATATAAAATATAAAATGGATGTACGTCAAAACCACCTGTATGAATGAATCCATATCAAAATAAACACTAGCTTTTTAAATTTAAAAACTGATACAAATGCGTACTAAGCGAACTAAATACACAAATACAAATCACAACCGGCTCTGTTTAAGTGCGCAAAAACCTTCAACTAAACCCTTATGTTTATGATCTAATAAATATATTCGTGTCGTATTTCAACTTAGAGACCTACCTTTATTGCTGTTAGGTTTTTGAAGTACAAATATAATCTATGAATTAAATAAAAACTTTCACATTAAAAAATTAATTATCAACATTTGTATACTTCCATTGCTTAAAACAAATATAATACATAAATTCTACTATAGATAAGATAGAACCTCCAAAACCAAGGCCAAAACAATTGCCGACAGCGACCACTAAGTCTAAAGTTGTGTGGGCTAATTGTCTGGTTACTCTCTCGTACGGCCGATTACCAAGAATAAAAGAAATCGCTCCGCCAGGTTTATCCGATAAACTTAATTTCTTGGCAATAATATTATAATCCGGCTCGGTACACGACGGCAAACAATCGCATTGCAAGCCTGTTTCATTCACTTTAGGAACCCGCAATCTTTTCAATCTATCATTGTATCGTATCAAACACTGCAATCCTTCTAAGTCACAATACTTGTCTTTATATTCAAGCGGTGATAAATGCGAAGTGCAGCCACAGAGGTTCAACTGTTCATGAATACGGCATTCAACTATACAAACTGAGTAACTGTAGTAGCTGAAGCCTCGGAAATTGCTAGGCACTTCACTAGGAAACCTGCATTGTCTCACATTCGGAACAGTGAACGTTACTTCGGGCTCATTCATTATATCCACTATAGAGAACGATACAGTCGCTTCCATTCCATAGCCAACAGATATTCTTCTGTCTTGTTCCATATTCCAAAACGGCACGTCTTCCCGTGCATGTAAGAATGCTTCATAATCCTCCGAGAGAGCCACGCTTAGACTCCCTAAGTGCCGTCGGTCTGACGACGCGACGTAATATGAAAATTGCTCGTGAAATTGGATATTATTCATCGAGAAACACAGCCCGTACTCAGTTTGAACAGGCTTAAAATGTTGGCAACAGTTTACCGGTTTATTATCCCATGTGCAGGTAATAAAAAGATCTTTGCACTCCGACCGATATACAGAAGTTAATCTAGCCAAGTCAGTGGAGTATTCGGTTTTATTGTGCCACGTGCAGCTGGGGCAATCACCGCGGAAGAAAGCGATCTGTTTAACGAAATTAAGTCGCTCCTCGTTATCTGTATTTTGCAGTTGTTGTAATATTTTCTCGTTATTGCCAATTTGGCAGATTGTTATCGAAGGGAACGTCGTGTTCCAATCCAAATAGTCGGTGCGTGTCGTGAACCGTATGGTATCCTCACGGTACGCAGAAACGTATTTGTATATGGCAGCCACTGCCGCGATCCAAACATGAACATATATTATGAAATAAATAAATCTATATGCGACATGGACGTCTTTACGAGTAAGATACGTCGGCCCGTGTACTGAGAGATTGCGACATGTGTGCTTCAAACGAGGTAAGAGTGCTTTAATTTTGGCTTTAAGCTTCTTCATTTTCGCATCTGAAAACTCGAGTTAATGTGACCAAGTTGCGAGAGGGACTGAATAAATTATTCAAAGCTATTAGGTAGGCATAATACAATCCATTTGGGTATTAGGTTAATTGAAGTTTAACAAAGCTTTACATATTCGATAAAAACCTTTGATAACATTTGTTTTAGTTATAGTAACTATTTTGTTCCTCAATGTTTAGATTATTGTATACGTAATTCAAATTTATTTTCATTGATTAAAAGAATATTTATTAAAAATGAGAAATAATATAGTGTTCGTAGATTAACCTTTCAAGTTTCTAACCCCTGTCGTTTGGTCTTTAATGAATTAGTCAGTACAAATATTTCATATCTTCGGTTTGAAATCGATGTGAAACCAAATAGGGAATGGACTTGCGATGTCATGTTACAAACGGGAACATTTTGACTAAAATTTCTAACCACATTGCGTGTGAAATCCTCAAATAGAGATTAACCCTTAACCCGCAGCACATTTACATCTATTAATTGACAGATTAATAAACAACAGAAACATACTTTGATGTTAATGTCGTCCAAAGTAATGACTATGTGTCGTGTGTGTTCATGTAATTATTAATTATATGATCGGAAACTACTTATTATATACACTCCGTAAGTACTATAGTATAAAGAGAAACAAAAAACATATCTACGAATATATAGGCCTTTAATGCGAATCTAACAAGCGTTCTATAAACTTTTTAAATCATATTCCGCTGTTATATAGTCAGAATTTATCAATTATAATTATTATTACCGATCAATAAATAGTAATTAATTTATCAATCTAGTAATATTGGAAAATCAAATAAACTACTAATACTGTTTGAACTAATTTCACTTTGACGTTGTTGACATATGACAATGGCAGCTGACAGTGACGCCAAACATAAGTAAATTCTCAAATAAGTGTGTATGTGAAAAAAACTGGATACATTGACCTGCTCTAAGTGACTAATAAATATCCTTTTAATATTTACTCTACAGTTTTAAATGTGAATGACCAAGAAGTTATTACTATAATTTTAATTCTCAATACAATTTCATAAATTATTAAATTGAAATAGGTTGTAGGTTACGTCAGATTTATGTCGGTGTAATGAAATCAAATTGGCAATGACCACCTTCGGGAATACAATGTTCCATTTCAAAATAGATAATAGTAGGATAATTGAAAATCGAGTTATATTTTGACGTGTCTGGGTTTGGCCAAAATTTAAATAATTATTAATTAATTGAGATGTAAATGTAGCCATGACATGACAACAATGCATGATCACTACAAGACCATTATCGCGATGCGAATAATAAAAACGATTTTATAAATTTAATCGCGTTTTAATCTCTTATTAATGATGTAGTCATTATAATTTATGAAAATTCGCTTGATCGTGTCGTGAGACGTGAATAACCAAAGTGTTAATTTTACGCATTATAATAGGTTTTCTATAAATATGCTTATCGCTGAAGCGATATTAATAGTATTTTTGCCCACATTATTTAAGGTCACTGACCTTAAGTGACTAATCTCAATTCGTCCTTTACAGCTTTAGCTAAAAACGAAGTATTAACTAAAATTACAAGTCACATTGTCTGCAACACATTGTACAAATAAATAAAAGAGAAAATATCTCTTACAAGTATTATAATAAAGAGATAGAAAGAAAGGTGCGTGCGTACAACGTACACATGTCACAAGTGAAACTGCTTTGGCAAATTAATTTTTAGTCTTGTTTATATAATATATACAAATCTAAAACTTTAGATTTTCGAGACTTAGCGGGAGGGAAAAGGAAGACATGTTAGGAATGTAATGAATTTAATTGTCATTAAAATATTAAGCGTCGAAAATTAATACAAATTATAATTTTTTTTTTTAATTATTTCTTGGATAGTAAAAACATGCGTGGCATTTTAATTTACAATTCGTCATTTGATATTTCAATAAATTATTTTGCATAAAATACTAATATTTCATAAATTCTCTTTACCAAATTTTAATTTTAAAAATAGAATTTCTATAAGGTAATTCGCCCTTCTCACACTCTCAATCGCTCTCTCCCTTTTCTTCGACAAAAACGCTGCACATCTTCGTGACGCTAATATTATTATTTTTGCGTTTCATCCGTAAAAAAAAATACCCTCGTGCGCCTAAAGAAGATTCTCTTCAAAAAGCTTTTCTTTCTTTTATTTATGGTTTTTAAAACTATAAAGATACGTTTTCTTTCCTCTTATATATAACTGGAGTATCTTTTTCATGAGCGAATCGTTTCAGTGCACATTGAAATCTTGCTAACGACGCTCACTTGTGAATTTCCACTCAGCGAAATAAATCATTCAATCTCACGCCTAATGCCGAGCCGAACAGGATATTATTATATTTCGCTTCTGTGAACATTCTTCACATTAAAATTAATACAGTACATGTATGATTATTTTTGTTAGGATTTTCAAACATTTTTGCCCTCAGTAAATAAATAAAAAGTGAGGGCGTACAAAGTACTCATGTCAGAAGTGAAACTTCTTTGGTAAACTAATTTTTAAGTCTTGTTCATATTTACACAAATCTAAAACTTTATATTTACGAGACTTAGAGGGAAGGAAAAGGAAGATTTATGGAATGTAATGAATTTAACTGGCATTAAAATATTAAGCGTCGAAAATGAATACCAATTATAAATTAAATTTTTTTAATTTATTTATTGGATAATAAAAACTTGTGGCATTTTAATTTACAATTGGTCATTTGAGATTTCAATTAATTATTTTGAATAAAATATAAAATCATAAATTCTCGTTACGAAATTTTAATTTTAAAAATAGAATTTCTATAAGGTATTTCGCCCTTCTCACTCTCTCTCAAACGGTCTCAATCGCTCTCTCCCTTTTCTTCGACAAAAACGCTGCACATCTTCATGACGTTTCATCCGTTAAAATTTAACCCTCATGCGCCTAAATAAGTTTCACTTCAAATCATACAACTCCGAAACAAATCTAAAAGCTGAGTGCTACGGGCTTATTGCCTCTTTCAAGCAACCAACTCGTGCTTAATGACGGCAAAGAGATTCTTTATTGGTAGACTTATTGTTATCATGATAAATGTTATACAAAGTATAAAATAATAGTTTGTCCTTATCACTTGCGTCTTAATTTGCAAATAATTAAGGTGACAGATTTTGAAGTGAACTTCTTTAGGCACATTAGGGTAAATTTTTACGGAAACGTCACGAAGATGTGCAGCGTTTTTGTCGAAGAAAAGGGAGAGAGCGATTGAACCGATTGAGAGAGAGTGAGAAGGGCGAATTACCTTATAGCAATTCAGTTTTTAAAATTAAAATTTACGAGTTTTTATTATCGAAGAAATAAATTAAAAAAAATAACAATTATAATTTGTATGAATTTTCGACACTTAATATTTTAATGACGATTAAATTCATTAAATTTCTAACATATCTTCCTTTTTCCCTTCCTCTAAGTCACAGAAATCTAAAGTTTTAGATTTGTATAAATATGAACATTGAGTTAAAAATTAGTTTGCCAAAGAAGTTTCACGTCTGACATATGTACTTTGTACGCACAACTTCTTTTTAACTGTACGTTTGTGAATAATGCTTTATAAACATCAATTTTTAATAATAATGCAATATTGAGCATATTATATTATGAAATGCAAAATTTATGAGTCAAAGAACTTAAATCATAGTATATTTTAAATAAACGTGTTATCACTTTCTTGGATTAAAATTTAGTTTACGTCTTTTTATACATTTCTTTAACAGAACAAACTAAATCAAGGTATGTTATATATCTATATCTTGTTAGGCGATAAATGCATATAAAATAATTCTTCAACTTTTAACAGTATTTATACAATTACAATAAAATTCCAATTACATCATTGACTGAAAAATTTGATTTATAAGTCTAAACATGAGAGTGTAAATTTTTTTATAACGATATTTATAAATCTTTGAAGCTAAAAATAAAAATAACCTTTGAACAAGCATCACGAACGGAACGAAAGTTAGAGCAATCTCTCATTGTCAATCACAATTTATAACGTTGACATCTCTAGGGATTCTAAGACAGTAAATATTAGGATCGCAGATGTCCATTAATATATATAAGGGACGTTATGAATCTATTGCTGTAAACATACTTATATATTTATTTTGAAGGCAGACATTTTGATCTGTTTTTCGAAGGCTTTATATAAATTTAATGTGCTCAAGTAGCTGTACATTTGACTGCAAAGATAGTTTTAATTATAAATTAGTAAGCGATACATAATATTTTATTACTTCTTTAGTTTACCATCAGTTATAGTAGCCTAACGTTTAGTGTGCTTTAAAGCACAAAATTTAAACTTTGAATCTGGAATAAAAACAGAATCTTTGATTTTTTTTGTGATACCTACTTGTGATTATTTTTGTCAAAATTCTGCACTCTACTTCCTATTAACATTACATCAGTGTTGTATAAGCACTAGATCAAAAATAAATAGAATACCTGTAGTATTACTCTGCGGTACATAATCCCGTGCAGGCCACGAATGCGGTGGGCTCTAAATTGCATTGCACAAACGAGATTTCACCAACAAATGGACTAGACTTGAATCACGACATGTGATAATATTACTAAACGTTAGTATTACATAAAAATATGTAAGAGGTCTTTAATTTTGTTCTTCTTGCTTTTATTTGCCAGATAAAGAGGAAAGATTTGATTGTTTGTTTGCATTGAATAGGCCGTTTTGAAAAATCTTTGATTTAGATTTAATCCTACGTTATTCCTGATAACACATTTATTGAATATTTACAAAAAATAGATACAAATAAAAATTCTTATATTGCGTGCGCTACGTCTACTAATGACCTTAAAGTACAGAGACATACATTTCCACAAAAAAAGTCCGCGATTTTTTATGTCTAAGGATAAAATTTAAGTTACATATATATTTTAGTTAACAATTTAAATGGGCATACCATAAATTGTTAGTTTTGGTAATGATATATGAGCCCTTTAGTTTTTCATACATCCATAAATTATAATATAACGTTTCCGAGAATGAACAACACACATATATTCGTTATAGGTAACAGATGTATCGCTTAGTTTAAGAACCTATAAATAAGTCAAGTTAGAGTTACAATTAGTGCAGCATTGCAACCCCACTACCATTAATGCTATATTAGTTGTAAGCTCTTGTTTGAAACGATTAAAGACCAGCGTGCGTGGTCACCGTGACCACGCACGCTGTAAAGCACGCGAAACGTCGGTTAATTTAAAATTATGTTAAATAGTTGTAAATTTATAATAATACATAACTTCAATCCGGTCAAAATAGTGTTTTATTAAACGATTAAAGACTGTTGACAATTAGGCTCGAACAAAGTATTACATCCCTCCAACAACCCCTACCGAAACACTTTATAACATTTTTAACTTTTGAATTGAGTTCGTATTAAGAATGTCAGTTGATAGTTCTTCCTTACCTGTTTTGACTAATTTGAATGTAACTTGTTGTTGATTCTTTAGTTGCTCATTATGAGATGGGTGTGTCAGTTCTCGCAGAGCCATCTCTATCGACGGCTGCTGCATTTTGGCAGATGTCGACGGCGTCTCCCTCGACCGGCTGAATTTTCGAAAAAAGCTGACTTTCTTCGGCTTTGGACTACTTCCTGTAAAAAAACATTATTTAGATAACAGTGAATGTATAGATTTTTGTAATTAATAGTTAAGAAAACATATGTGTTAGAGCCAGGCATTTTGTTAAGTCTGCAAAATTTCATGCTCAATGAGTTTAAACACGCTTTAATTAGTTCCAAATCCACACGCTTTCTTAAAAACCTTCAAATGACGATCGTTGAGCTGGAGGTGTAGAATGTGGAGATGTTTGTGCCAGAGTTGAATTCGCCGTTGGCTCTGACTGCGGACGGGGAGGTAGCAGACTAAGGGAGGAGGCTGAGGGAGACGGGAAATGAGGTGCAGACACATCAGACCGACGATCAGGCTCCGGCGTCGTTACCCTTATATTTGCACAGAATTCCGGCGTACTTGCAACTTCAAAGAGTGCATCAAAATCGCGGTCGAATATGTTTTTCCTGGAGAAAGCTGGGGTTGGTAGGGGCGCGGGAAACTCGAATTCATCCGGGGCTGGGGTTCTGATTATTTTGCCGAATTCATTGTCCTCATGGCGGCCTAGTTTCTTAAACAGCTTTTTGGTGCGGTCGCGCGGCTTAGCCGGCCGCTCAGTAGAGGGCGTCGGCGAGGCCGGCGCGCCAGGCGCTAGCTCCGGGGGCGCCGTTTTGGGGACAGAGAGAGCGCGGGTCAGGGCGGGGGGCGGGGTAGGTGCTTGCGCTTCACTCGGCGCGTGCGGCGGCAGGTCAACTATAATGTCTAGCGTTGGCCGCGGCCTGGGCCGAGGCGCCGAGGGCGAGCTGTATGTCAGGGACACTACTTCGTCTGCGGGATATATTACGTACATCCCTGGGGAGACCGCATCGCGCCAGCCTCTCGCGCCCTCCGAAGAGGTTACCGCGCGCCTTTATCTTTCCAGGCTGTATCACTTACAGTTACTCTTACGAACAGAACCTTACTTTTGATTAGTAATTCTGGAATGTTTCTTTCAGTTTGACTTAGATGTGAAAGGTATAAGGAATGTTTTACTAGGGAGAGATTGAGCATAAGGAGGTAGGATTTTCTTCAATCTTCGGATCTTAAACTCATCTTGACCTGTATACAAATAAGGAGAAACCAATATTAAATTGGGTAAACAAAAGGAAATCGGCGAGCAAATAAAATATTTACTATAACAGAGCGTTCGGCGTAGGACATCAAAGAAGACAGGCAAAGGACTTTAATATTGAAACAACAAACGTAGATTTCTCAACGTTTCCAACAAAATAACACATTTCAACGTAAATCCGTATTCGTATCGAATGGTGACTGTTTAAATTATTCACATTGAATACGAAAGGTTTTTCAAGTAAGTTTACTAGTACATATTTCCCGAAATTCTGTAGTTCTATGTATATTCTAGATTAACTTAAACACAATTTTCAAATATATTTATCAGTAGGTAAGCAATTAGGCATTTAATTTTATTCTCTTTTTTGCTTAACGGTAAGCAAACATTACTAGTATTTTTATTATATTTTATATACGTTTTATTGTATTTTAATTTTTTGTAATTTATGTTTACCAAATTTGTCATAATTTAGAATAGATAGCTTGTAAGTTAAGTCCACGAGAATATAAGTGCTTCCTCCTATTTCACCATGCCTCCTGCTTAGAGAAGACAAAACGTTGTTTTTAATTTATTTAATTATTATTAATTAACTATTAATTACTTAAGATGTCATGTGGAATATGGTGTAATGGTTGCAGCTCCTTACAAACATTGTGTAAAATAAAAAACTTGGCGATTAAAAAGAGTGGCGGAGAGTCCCTTCTACGCCCTTGATTTGAGAACTGGCAGTAAATGTAAAATTAGAAGCAAGTTCATAGGTGTACATTGTGTTACCTATATGAATAAATGAGTTTGATTTTATTTGTAACATATTCTATAAATGTATAATCTATGATATGGTAAACTATGGTAACACCCGTAGCTTACATACAAAAAAATAGTTAAAAAACTTTTTTTAACTATTATTTATTTTCAATTTTTAGTTAATTTTTTTTCGGATTATTGCATTGTCATCGATCTTTGAAAGGTGCGCAAAGTTTGAATTAAATCTGATCGTTCAAAGTAGGACAAAATCGAGCTCAAAGGGTTCGGTTACATACATACATACAGGTGAAGCTAATATAAAGCGTGTAAAAACAAGTTAAATAAATCTTTTACTGTTGTACTTATTCTATCGACAAATGTAACATTTAATAAACAATATGTTTTAGTGAAGAGCCTGAGGTCGAAGATAACCGGGTCAAGTGACACCACGATGCTGAGAGAGCTTCAAACTAAAGTATCACTCAAAATTCACGACGTCGATGCCTCTATAGATTTATTTGTCTCTCAGAATTACCTTTAATTAGCTTTCATAAGCTCTTAGCGGGGCTTTTGTCAGCTTTTCAGTAATTAAGTCTCTCTTGAATAAGACCATTAGCAACATTTATATTCGGTTTAAATTAAATATCAACTGATATTGTTATATACAAAATGTAATGTATACTATTTTACAACGTTAATTCCGCGATTTATTCTCTTAAATCTTCTTCGATAGGGTTTCCTGGAAGAGATCGTGTGTTAGCAGTGAGTCTGTTGAAGCATAATTTCAGTTACGTAATTAAATAATGGTTTTATTATGCAACAGAGTGGAAATATTTTTTTTTGGTATTTATTTGAAACTAATCAGCATTTAAGATATTTTTTTACTCAGTAGTCTCTTAAATATTATTTTTTAGGGTTACCTGGAAGAGATACTTAAAGCATTTCTGTTATTTATTTATTTGTCATATATTTAATATTTATATTATTGACGTTTATAAGTGTACCTAACCTAAATGAATAAATGATTTTGAATTTTGATTGTTAGCATTGAGGTTGGAGCATCATTTCAGTTTCATTATAAAAAAAATGTTTTATTATACATTGAAGTTGAAAATAAACACTTTTCACAGACTATAAAAAATTTAATCATAATTACAGACAAGCTTATGATTTAATAACAGTGATTCTGCTGCTCTGATATCATTTTATCAATGAACGAAAAATAAAGAAAATTAAATTATGCGCATATTTATATAAAAAAGCTATTATAATGACTTGGAAGCAAAGTAAGGGAATCCTATTGCTAATGCAATTTTCCTATCCCCTTTTATGAAATAACGCTTTTGTGTTTTATAAAGGAAACATCTTATATCATAAAATGAGTTCTTGGATATTTTCCTAAGTCTAATATTGTCTGTAGCAGCATAACGTAGTTTCGTATGTGCAGTTTATAGCTTTATCTTTTAAATTATATTCTAATTTTCATCCTGTTTATTGATGTTTGTAAGATGACTTATTATTCTTTGACTTTTTTCTTAAAGTTTCATGACGGTTTCAGTACATCGCTTAAATTGTTCTTCCAAATTTAAATATACATATTGCAACATAAATTGTATTATCGAACAATTGTTGTGTGTTCCGTGTTCAACAAGATGTTGAAATTGATTCAGTAAATTTACATAAAGAAAGACAATTGATACGCTTTCTTTATCAGGTGGCTGTTGTGCCGTAATACAGAATGCTTTAATAACACACTAAAATACTTTTTGTCCGTTTTTAAACAAATAAAAGTTCCTCACAAATTAATTGTGAAATATGACAATGGTCAAATTTATACACGTGTCTTTTGAAGGTTAGGGGCTAACTAAAAATCATATAAGTTTAGTACTAGTAGCGCCATCTATGTGTCAGCCTACGAACTTTAACCCACCTAATATTTCTGTGCCTGTGCGCGTTTTTATCGAAAGTTTTATTAAATCTCGTTAGTAATTATCTTCAGAGAAAAAGATCGCCGAAAGTTGTTTCTTAATAGTAAACAGAAAACGATGGAAAAATACCTGTCATATACCGCATTACGTAACTTCAATTTACTGGAAAATAAAAGTATATTCGTCCTTTGCATGACTCGCTAAACTAGAATAACATTCACATGTATTTAGGTCAAAATATGATTGAGTTTGCATGTTCCCACTTACTCGAACAAAGAGTAGAAAGTATTATTAACTGCTAGAATCGTTTTTGTTTAGTGAAGGACGGTGAATTAAAAAAAAACTATAACGTATATGAACGCAAAATTATTATATTTTATAGAACTTGACGTCTTGTGTAGGTATTTTGAGCAGTGTTGGCCTAGTGGCTTCAGCGTGCGACTCTCATGCCTGAGGTTGTAGGTTCGATCCCGGCCGTGCCCCAACGGACTTTCTGTCTGTCTATGTTTGACAGACGTTGTACGTTTAACATTCGCTTGAACGGTGAAGGAAAACATCGTACGAAAACCGGCTCGCCATAGACCCAAAAATTCGACGGCGTGTGTCAGGCACAGGAGGCTGATCACCTACTTGTCTATTAGATTTACAAATGATCATGAAACAGATACAGAAATCTGAGGCCTAAAAAGGTTGTAGCGCCACTGATTTATTTATTTAGTTATTTTAACAAATTTCATATTAACAAATGTTAGATAAGACTTTTTAAGTTTGCCATATAAATCCTATCTACCATTAATTATTTGCAATATTCATATCAAATTTAATAGGATCTTTACAATAAGTATTTATTGTATTTTTATAAAAAATAATAAAGTAGGAACTTAGTAGTACGTTATAAATAAAGGTTTTAATTAATACACTACGTCTAATGGTATATTAATAATAATATATGTAACGCAAATCTCTCAAAATTGTGTCCATAGATGATAAACTAAAAGTCTACTTAATTACTAACCTTAATATACATAAATTTTCAATTAAATAAAAATGTTAACCAGTTTTAAAACCAGAAAGAGTTCTTCATAAAGAGTACACATGGGAAAAGCCGGCAGTACTTTTATAAAGATTAAATTGAGCTTCAAACAAAAGGGGTCTACTTAACAGGAAATGTGTATCTGACATTTAAAATTATACCGCATGAGTATGTAGTATTCCGCGTATTGAGTGTATTTCAAGCGTTAATTATTAATAGAGGTATATTACAATTTAATAAGAGAAATTTGAATTAATATGCCACAAAATAATGTATATTATATGAAGAATATTGATACGTAATATAATCTCCAATTAATTAAATAAACACGTCTGTTTTTTGCAAAGTTACTCGTGAGTGATTGTGCAATCACTATACAGCGCGTATAGCCTTAATCAAGTTACTTAAAATATAATATAACCGTAAAGGAAATGAAACTGGAGATGAGATAATTGTACTTTAACTGTATAAATTTATTTGCTAAATACTAAGCTGTTGATCTGCGGCACGGTTGTGTATTCGCCTTCGATTTCGTTGTAATTATTCGTAAAATTAGAAGTTACCAAGCAGGCGTTGATAAATACGGTATTTTTTAAATTTAATTAAATTTGTCCCAGAAGTTTAAGAAGTATAACTAGTCAAATTTCTTTAATTTTTTCACTGACTGATCATCAAAACTTTAAGGCACTTATAGCTGACGTAGAATCTTCAAATTTAGAAGCCAATTAGTATTTAATGATAAATTAGAGGAACTACGTTGCAAGACTTAGTTTTTTTACAAGTCATGTTTATGATAGCATTAATTCGTCGTGTCGAGAATATAAATGAGTTCAGTACTTATTGAATTCATTTATTTAAAAAAACTGAGAAAGAATGGATAAAACTAATAACTTGGATTTTTTACCGGCCTGTATATATTTAAAAAAAACATAACACAAATCTATCGCTGTATACACTGAGTAATGAAAGCACCTATACATATAATAATATAACACTAAAGTATTTTTCGATAGATGTTTTATTTCACAATATTTTAATATGATATGGTTTCTAAAGCTTGCCTTTTTTTTCTTTTTTTTTATATGGCTCTGGCACGGTTTGTGCATTAGCCAACGTCAAGTATAAGATTTTTTTATAATTTTGAAAGCCTTTAGAAATTCGACCGTGTCCTCCATGTACGGTTTAAGCTCTCGCCCGGTACCGCACAACCCTCGCAAAGGCCGAGAACAAATTTAAATTAAATTAAAACTTGCCCTCGAACCGGGAATCGAACCCGGTACCACTCACCTAGCTGCCAATTAATAAGATCGCTAGGCTATGAGGCCGCTAAAAAACTTGCCTTTACATTTTTATGAACAGGCATTGTTTCATTGTTATTTTGTTTATAAAATCTCTTTATAATTTTGCGTTTCAAAGTCTGTACCGCGTTATTTCTTTGTAGCCTGTCAAAAATATTCGTTGGATTGGATATTGCAAACGGCTTTGTATAGCTTTCATTTCGATATTCATTAGGTTTTGTTGAAATTCAGAATATTTTAGTAATATAATTATTACTTTTATAAAAATAAAAAAAACAGTGGCGCTACAACCTTTTTAGATCTGGGCCTCAGATTTCTGAATCTGTTTCATGATCATTTTTAAATCCAATAAGCAAGTAGGTGATCATCCTCCAGAGCCTGACACACGCTGTCGACTTTTTATGTCTAAGACATGTCGGTTTCCTCACGATGTTTTCCTACATCGTTGGAGCAAATGTTAAATGCGCACATAGACAGAGTTCACAGCCTGGGATCGAACCTACGGCCTCAGGTATAAGAATGATTATATCCTATTTTTACAATAACTTAATACTAATACAATAGAAAACTAATATAAACATAACAATTAAAAACTTACCACCTAAACCATTTAAAACTAATTAATAAAATAAATCAAAGAAGTCGACGGCGTCTAACTACGACACATGAGTCTGTACATCTAATTGACTATTAGATTGATAAATGATAAAAAGGTTGTAGCACCATTGATTTATTTGTATGATAGCGTCGGAGGTCACTTAACGTTGATCAAGAATTGTAATGACATCTTTACGGTGTCATGGCTATTTTCCTTATTTTTTTTTTATAGAACAGGGGGCAAAGGCGCAGGACGCTCACCTGATGTTAAGTGATACCGCCGCCCATGGACACTCAATGCCAGACGACTCGCGAGTGTGTTGCCGGCCTTTAAAGAATTAGTACGCTCTTTTCTTGAAGGAACCTAAGTCGAATTGGTTCGGAAATACTAATTAAATTAATCTAAATTAATTTAATTTTAGTATTAAAAATAAAATTTAAAACTTCTTATCTCTCTTACGAGAAGACTACATTTTTCCACCCATAAAGGGGCAGCAATAGAAACACATAAGTAAATTCTTTAAGTGCGTACACAAATGTTTTTTCATTACATTAAAATTTTAGAACGCAATATCAAATCTGTGGGTAAGTAAATTATTGCCTGAGTTTTGTTTGCTAAATTTTCCGCATTTACCGAGTAATGCGAGGCATATGTTATGAAAGTAGTGAACTCACAATGCAATTTCAGTGATTAAATCTACACACTTTATAACAAGCTTTGCGAATTATATCTCATTTCAGCCATACAATGCGCAGAGGCGATGAGAACTTGGAGAAACTGAGAAGGCAAAAGATCACGTGGCCGGTCACCAACCAGATGGGCCGATCAAGTGAAAGACTCATCGTCCTCAAATCTGGCGCGGCGCTACTAAACATACCTTTGGTCATGGCCTCAGATTTCTATCTTTATTTTTTACAGGTAAGTAGATGAGCCTTCTCTGGTTAACATAGGTTATCGATTTTTACATCTAAGACAAAAGCTCAAAGCTTTGCTTCCTTATGTTTTTCTTCATATAGCAAGTGTTAATTGCGCATAAAAATATATTGTATTTACGCATGAATACTTTTATGGGTTTGCAGTTATAATATAATTTATATTATTTGCCAGTATTACACGTAGTGTTTAGTAATAATGTTTGATTTTTGGATGGAAGTTTGAAAGCATTGTGTTATAATCTTTTTGTTGAAAGTAGCGAACGAAATTTAAAAGCGTTCATTCGGAAAACGTCAGTTGTTCCATGCTTCCTTTACTATTCACAGGTCAAAGAAAATTTAAAAATAGTGGACAATTTTATTTCGTTGGAACTTTGTGGATAGTTTTTTATATTTCATATACACCCACATATGAAGAAAGCGTCTTTTATTTCTAAACTGTATTTTTTTAGTTAGTTAGGTAAATGATTATAAAAACCAAATCTGTTTGGTCCCATACAAATGGCGGACTATTTAATTTCAGGTATTTTCTATACCCGCCAAGTTATGTTTCAAAAGTCCCTCTATTCAACGCTTAATTTCACTTTTCAGATCTTTCCCAAGGGATATCAAAACCTCCGTCAGCGCTTCAGTTTTATAAGACCGGGCAAGAAGCTCTTTCATGAGTACCTACCTCATTTCGTTTTTGGTTTCTTCCAAGCGCATTGTATTTTGCCCTTAGACTAAAAAACTTCCTTCGAGTGATTTTACGAATATAGAAGAAGATATTCAGCTGATTGTTTGATATCCTTCGCTGCGGCTCTCATTTCCTTAACATAGATTGCTTTTGTATTTTCCGATTTTAAAGCCACTACACCAATCTTTTCCGCCAGTTGCAGATCCCATTATTTTATTTGATTCTGCCAATTTCTATTTAATTATAATTACACTATACACGCGATTCTTTGAGTACCTATGGCTAAAACAATTTTGTCGCTTTTATTGCTTGTTTGTTTACTTGCTTAATGCAAGCCTATCTATTGGTTACTAACTTGGACGTACAAAAATCCTGGGAGCAGTGAAGTCGCTCCGTGAAGCCTGCAAAGTGCCCAGGAGAATTCTGTGCTTCAGGAAGGAGCTAGGCTGGCTTAGTTAGCCAGGACTTTACGAACAACGGACTTCGTGAGAGTCAAAGTTCGGTAACTGACTCCACCAACATTTAACCTTCACTAACTTGGACAGCTTCTCTCCTTTGTGTCTCCTCTATCTCCGTGCCTGAGCCTGTTATCTCCCTGGAAGTTAGACAAATCCTCTCCCGGGATCCATCACTCATTTGAAAGCGTCTTCCTTCCATTTTAAACAAATGTATGATATAAACACCACAACTGAGTGTTTCTTAAGGCAGCTTTTGCCGCGCACCACAACTTTGTATTCCTGGCCACTGAAGTATTTCCAAACGAATTCGACTTCGAGGGTCCTTCAAGAAAAGAGTTTACCACTTCCTCAAAGGCTGGCAATGCCTTTGGGAGCCTTCTTGCAATGTGTCCATGGGCGGCGGTATCACTAGCTAGCTAACGCCTATCGCCATTTTAGTCCACTCACTAGTATGCATACACATGGTATCGTATCACGCTCACTCGCGCGCATCCCTTAACCGGCAACACGTCTAATATGGTCGAGATCCCCACGCCATCTGATACCTACGTAGATAGAAGAAGACCTGGACTACGTTACTGAACAATAAACAAATGTATTGAATCAGAAGTTTTAACTACCCGTTGATACAATTCTAACAATAATATTTGCACTGAATAATTTCTTCTGAATGCTATAAAAAATAATTATAGGTCCGTTCGTTGACATTCGATGATAAATAACTTTAAAAAGTTGTAATCAGTTTTATCAACCTCAGACCGAAAGCAATATCTTTCAACGTGAAACTTGGGCTGAATCATTTTGTACTGTCAGCAAAAAATATTACAATTAAAATATAATTGATTAGTTATGAGATGTTTCTGAAAAAAAAACGTATTTTTCTTGACAGTCCTTTTATCTTTACATAGCAGTGCTTTTTTCACTTAACCTGATCACGATAATGAGTTTTTGTATCGTTCTTAAAGTTGCGACATCAGCGCTTCGGATATTAAGAGAACAACATCGAACTTGCTTATAAAAACGTTGGAATCGGTATCGCTGTCACTATTGAAAGTTACAGGCTATAAGGGCGCTGAAGCTATATACCGGTTATATAAGATACACTATGTACGATGTATACAGTGTACATAATTATTCCTTCGCTTGAAATTTAAATTGTCGTAAAATCATAATAAATTATATAACCTAATCTTTCCTTTGTATTTGAATATATTTTAAGGAATTTATAGTTAAGTTTGTTATGGAAGAGCTGGGAACCTTGACACAAGTATATTTTTTACTTAAAAGGGTTCACAAAACTTACACATTGTAATGCATATGTACTTAAAATGAATTAACACATTTTTATTTTTTTTATTTATTTATAGCATTATCAAGAACCGTAAATATATAATAGAGTAATTTTTGAGTTCATCGCGTTCTTATAGACAGGGAGACGCACCCGAACATTAATTTATAATACGTTAGGTAACTATACCATAATCTGTTAAAATATTATTTTGATAACAGTGAAATATATCTTTTTTTATTTTTTATGATTGGACAATTCACACCTATTCACCTAGTCCCATGCTAAGGACAACGGATATACATAAAATCTATAGATAGATAGACATATAAATACATATTTAAACACCCAAGACCTAAGCACAACACCAAATGCTTATCACATCGATGTTTGTCTCAGCCGGGGATCGAACCCGGGACCCATGGATTCGCAGTCAGGGGTACTAACCACTAGACCAATGAGCTGTCAAAATATCTAATAATAAGATTCCTTTACGAGCAATCACCATTATCCAAAAACGTCAATCATACACAACAGTGGCAAGTCGGCAGATACACAACTATTACCGTTTTATCCAGGACGAGGCACTTACCATTTACTGGTCGTATGCCGTGTTTGTTTCAATTAACCTTTTCTATAGATTAGGGAAAATATAATTTTAAAACTTCATTATTTGACCCATAATAACTACGAGATAAAATCTAAACTGGAGCGTTAATGGTCAAGGAATTAAACGAGATTATAGGCACGCTATATACCACCCTCCATTACGTATGAAAAACGATGAACAGGACAATAATAAAAAAAAGGCGAAACAATTAAAATTATGCACTTTAAACGTAAGATCCCTATCATCCAAAACAAGACAATTAGATCTGAACAATCAGGAAAAAAGAGAAATGGAAAAATATCGAGGAGGCTTTTTCCCATACAATATGAGACGGCTAAAAAAACTAATAACTTACATACACTAACACAACTACTACTCATATTAAGAAATGATAACTAACCTATTTTTGTATGGATTCATTAATAAAACTCTAATATTAATAGGCAGGCAAGAAATAAATGAAATATTTGTGAAAACATCAACATTTACAATACAAATATAATATAATGTTCTGTTCACCTGCAGTGAAATATGGGACAGACACAGATGCCTGTTTCATTAATAAAATTTGTAAAAGTTTATTAAGTGATCAACTTTTTATGCCCACCAACCGGATATATTTCACTGGGAGTTGAACCCAAATTTTTATTGAACTGCTTGCAGGATCACTGGTTGTCAGAAGCATTACATAACCATTATGACTTCAATTTGGGACTTTAAAAAAAATAAACTTATATGAACGCCTTCGATAAGTCAATTTTGCTGACTGTACCACATTTTAACATTTGGCAAAATCGTTTCTTCAAGGAGCCTCCGCGTAACCACTCATTCACTAATTGAAGTTAGACCATTGTATGTGACTAACAGAAGTCACGTAACCTAAATATTAGTGACTTCATATGTACTTTTGCTATGGGGTATAGGGCAGAATTCTGCATGTTTCCTTCTTTTTTCCTCTATAGTAACCTAAACAAAAATGAACGTAAACAAAAGAGGGTCATAAGTGGGTATCTAATCAAAACAATATCTAAGTAAGAATTAAATTAATACTTACTTAAGGTAAGTCGACTAATAATATATTTATATAATTATTTAAAGTTACTTGATCGTACAGGTTCGACCATACAAGCTTCTTTCATTTGAATATCTCTGTATAGTATACGCGTAAAAATCTATTTTGAATGTCATTTAAAAATTAAAATAAATCACTGGCGCTACAACCTTTTTAGGTCTTGGTCTCAGATTTCTGAAACTGTTTCACGATCATTTATCAATAGAATAGATGTAGATGATCAGCCTCCTGTGCCTGACACACGCCGTCGCCTTAGGCAAATGTTAAATGCGCACATAGACAGAAAGTCCATTGGTGCACAGCCGGGGATTGGACCTACGACCTCAGGGATGATAGTCGCACGCTGAAGCCACTAGGCTAACACTGAATGTAATTTAGATAATATTTTTATAGAGTTTAGTTATAGACGGGCCGATGGCTGGCCATGCGTCATACTCGTGAACGGGTGCTACTTGTGGTGACTGGTCGTACTTGAATTCGTGTATGCGGTGATGTTAATTATTTCGACTATGTGTTTGCGTGTTGTTCCCACGAGAATGTAAGTGCGTGCTCCTATTTCACCATGCCTCCTGCTGATAGAGGACAAGTCTTTGGTTTTAATTTATGTTATTATTATTAATTACTTAAGATGTCATGTGGAACATGGTGAAATGGTTGCAGCTCCTTACAAACGTTGTGTAAAAAAAACATGGCGATTAAAAAGAGTGGCGGAGAGTTTATTGCCAGTTCTTCTCTTCCGTTCTACGCCCTTGATTTGAGAACTGGCAGTAAATGTAAAATTAGAAGCATTAATATGTATTTCTTTAATGACGAATCACAAGTGTATATTGTGTTACCTACGTGAATAAATGATTTTTGAATTTTGAATTTTTTTGATTTTGGCGATTGGAAAGTTCGAAGAGCCGACTTAAAGTCAAAAATTGCTTAATCATATAGAATGCATATAGGGCAATATTGTTAATAAATTATTATAGATTACTAGATGACTCTGTGTGACTCAACTACATAAATTTGTGTCAAATTTAATTTTTTTTTAAACATACTAAAGAAATCGGACCCTACAGAATACTACGGCTATGATCCATAAATTTCTGAAGGCATCAATAAATATATGACAACTAAGTGACAGTTTCTTGTTTCTAAAAACATAAAAGAAAAAAAAAGTAAAGAAAAGGAAAGGTTATTTTGGAAAATTCTACTGTCGCCTTTAGTATTTTTCTTTAGTAATTGCGCAAATATTTCAAGATCATCATCAAATCATTAGCAAATCGGTCCAGCCGTTCTCGAGTAGTAGCGAGACAAATGAACAGCAAATCATTTTTTTATATATAAGATATGAAAAGAGATTACGTACATTTTATTTGACCTTCAAATCACGAGAATAGAGTAAGGGTCAGTTATTATCTTCTATTGACAAAAAGCGGAAGAATACTTCCTACTTTTGAGTAATTTTGTTATTTTCCGCACGATTGAGCGAACGAAAGTGGCTACTCTACGTGCTTAAAATAACATTACTGGCGAAATGGGTTTTTGAAGCGTTATCGATAGCACTTGTTTGTTTTTTCTTAATACAATATAAATCTGTGTTTAGCAGAACATTTTCTGAAAATACGGAACGTTTATTATTTTAGGAGTTATTTTCTGGTTTATTAACTTATATTTACGTACATTACAATGTACTCTTGACTATTGTCATAACTATTTGAAACCAGCCCATTGAACCAATTTGATTTAGAGTCCAAGAGAAGAGCGTACTAATTCTTAAAAAGCTGACAACGCACTCGCGATCTCTCTGGCAAAGAGAAGTAGACAAATATGTCAAACGTCATAAAGAGAGCTTGATAGCCTGATATTTATTTTATTTGCATTTTTTTTGTTTAACGCTTCTTCTTTAATTTGTATAGTTTTTAGTAGCGGTTTATTACTTTAGGGTGAAACTTATATTCACTTTCTGGGACTTCCTGCAACCCAATTAACTTCAAAGCATATCTAACAAATCCAGTTTTTTAACTATAAAGATAACTTTCAAATATTTCCTTATTGATTTCAACTGTCTGTTTCTGTCATTATATATTATACTAGCAGACTCGGCCAAGCATTGCAGTGGCTAAGTTCATATTTTGTTATATTACACAGTAGAAAACTATTGAAGGGTAACGGTAGGAGAACACCAGTCATGGGGACCACCATGCTTTTTTGGTGGTAATGCCATTAAATTATAGCTTATGTGAAACTTTCAACACAGCGCCATCTGTTAGAATTGTGTCAAATAATAAACAAATAATTTGCAATAAAATAATATTGCGGCTATAAATTAAGATGTAAGCTATCCTATTTTTTAAGTTAGATCAAACTGCACACGGTGTGCAAATTTAATTTAAAATCGGTTAAGTAGTTTGGGAGTCCATCACGGACAATCAACGTGACACGTGATTTATATATATCTACGATATATATATTTGACGACTCATTGGTCTAGTGGTTAGTACCCCTGACTGCGAAACCATGGGTCCCGGGTTCGATCCCCGGCTGAGACGAACATCGATGTGATGAGCATTTGATGTTGTGCTTAGGTCTTGGGTGTTTAAATATGTATTTATATGTCTATCTATGTATAATATTTATGTATATCCGTTGCCTAGTACCCAGAACACAAGCTTCACCGGCTTAGCATGGGACTAGGTCAATTGGTGTGAATTGTCTCTAAAAAAAATATATATATATATATATATATTAAGATAGCAATATAATATCTGGGTAGTAATATGAAATTTATTGAAGTCTAAACATTGAATATCGTATTTCACAATAGCCGGTGCTTCCCAGTATCGAAATAATTGATATACTCTCTGAAACTTGGTTGTGAAAGGAAAAGTCTTAATAATAGCCATTGTTAATTTACGAGTAAACATAAAGTTCTTTCGACATTCATTTTTCTTGTGAAACAAATTTGTACGATCTGCAAAACGAATAATTTATATGTCAGAATAATTTATGTATCAGCTGCCATTGTCATTGTGTGTCACAGAGCTCGGAAATATTGACAACGTCAAAGTCTCATCAGTTTGTAACCTTTAATATATGTGGTTTATTCGTTTTGCTAATTATACTAGATCGACAAATCGACGACTTCTTAGTCTATTGTAATTGTGCTTTCATAGTCATTGTTACTAAAAGTGCGTCACTGTCAGCTGCCATTGTCATTATGTCACAAAGCTCTAACATTAACAACATCAAAGTCAAATTAGTTCAAAACCGTTAATAGCTGTGGTTTATTTGAATCGCCAATGTTGCTAGATCTATAAATTAACGACTATTTAATGTTCAATAATAATAGTGATTCTATAGTCATTACTATTAATTAAAGTATTTTATCATTTTAAACCTTTGAAATCAATCAATATTAAAGTAATAATTTGATCTCGTTCCTACAATTGCCGTAGGGCTCTGTAGTCGATTCGGGTTCGATGGTGAAACGAGTACACAAATTGTCACGAAACTTTTTTACCACTAATTGGGGTTCCTATAAATACAGGCACTGGTTGGTACGGCCCTTGGTTCTGTTAAGCGAACTAAGCAGAAGCCTTTACAAAGTTTATCTCTCTCTAATATCGAAATTAAACGGCAGATGCAACAAACTCAATTATGACGTCAACAAATGTTGACGACATTACCTTTTATTTATCCGCAAGTCCTATTTTTGTTATTGTTATAATTCACATTCCAAGTTCTTTTTGCCAGTCTTACCCTTTTGTTTTATCCCTTAAACTCCATCAAATACATTGTATTAATAATTACATTGTAGTAACTAATATTTGTAACCAATAGGAAGCTTTTATAATCTTGATTATTAATTAATTTGTCAAATTTTATTTTCATTGCCTAATTTATATGAATAGTTACTATGTTTAGATTTTTTGTTTATTGTACCGTCAAGATCACATTTAGGTTTTCTACTGTCCTAATTCTACTGGTCCCTTATCCCCATTAACAATCGGCTGACGACGGGCTTACTTATTACTAAGAATTTTCATAATCTTTATCCCTTTTTGTGTCTCGACCTATTTATGATATTATGAAATATTAGGTTCTCAGTTTAAATTTTGTATAAATAAGTTTCATATTGTAGACATTAGAATTAAGTTTCTGTAAGAATAGAAAATAAATAAATACACTAAAATGTGTGTGCTTAAATGAACAGATAAACTTTAATATGAATGCACCTAAGGAAATTATTGCTATTTTTAATCTGTTTCTAAAACTCGGTCTAGTTTTACATCCCTGAATAACGTACGTCTACCGGGTATAAGTATTACAATTATTTCGATTTTTTATTTCTTACAAGTCCTCATACTAACATACCAAACGATAGTATAAAACATCGTTTGCAACTTTTCACAAATTTGCTGACTGTACTTACCTTAGATTTAAACGAAAACTTTTAATACAATCTAAAAATAAAGATGAATAACCTCAAAGAAGTAATGTCGAAAGTGTATTAATTTAAGTTATGATAAGGTATTTTGATGATGAAAAGCAAACATTCAGAGCCATAATCCACTCTTGCAATGTTGTTTTATTATTACTAAGAATTGCGGCCTCCCTCTTTTTGTGTTTATGTGTATCTTAAAAAGCAAAAAACATCTAATAATATGTACATAGTCTGCCTTTCAGTACAAATGCAATACACACATTTACACTTCACAGCTCACACAAAATAATATTGAGGGAATTATTAATAATTAAATCAACATTGACAAATATATGGAAACATTTATTATCTAAGTCTAACCATAAGAATTATGAAATAAAAGGTGGCGATGGGTCATGTCAAGTTATTCAGTACCCTTAATAAAATAAAGTATCTATTACGAACCCAAATAATAAAGGACAAAGCAGACGGACACAATAAAAGAACACGTTTCTCTTCCTTGCTAAAGTATTTAAACTTTTAAAATATTTATAAAAGAACCTTCAGACGAGGCAAATTTAAAAGTAAAATTGTTCCTAACTTGATCGAAAATGCATCGCCAAACAGCTTTTTTCGTATATAATTAACCTAGATACAAGACGAAGTTAAGCGATTCTATTAAGTACAGAGCCTTCCCGTGATCATACGTTTATATAAACAATTTAATAATAATCTATTAACGCCTAAAAATCTCTTGTCTTATCCTATTTTATATGTGTGAGATTGTCCATTTTTGGGCTTAAGCAAGTCCAACATTTTCGACATACGAGTTTTACTTAGCACTACATCTCGATTCCGGAACTAAAAGCCGGTAACATGCTAGTGTCTTTACGATGTCTTCCTTCACCGTACGAGCAAGTGCTAATTGCGCATAGAGAGAAAATATATTGTTAACGTTACTTGACTAAAACTGATCTTTATTTAAACGGAAGCAATTTAATACTAATAAAAAGACTAACGAAACAATAAGGGCACTTTCAATCAAGAAATTGGTATGATAATGTACACTGAAACCTTAGGGGCCAGTCAGTGGCTTGTCTGGTCGGGTATACTTCTTTAGGTAGGAGGAAGAGTAGCACCTTCCTTCCTCCAAAAAACTGTAATTCTAATTTGAATCAATATTTTTGTATATTAAATAATATAATAATACATCTTTAATTGCAAAGAAAGTGGTATATTTAGATGGATTAATTATAAAAATCCGCACAATCAGCCATATAAATTTATATAAAGACATAAAGTAAGAACATTAACATTGAAAGTGTTATAACATCAAAACGAGAGATTTTAATTATTTTCTTTGAAATTTTGTACTGTATATTGTAATAATATTTTGTGTGTTTCTAGAGTCTGCAAACTGACGAATATCGTCTATGTAAATGAATTGTTTCTACATATTAATTAATATTAAAGTTATTTACCTGCAAACATTATCACAGCTGTTGATGTGTACTTAAAATGAATTGAATTTGATGTATGTATTTTCTAAATATTTATCTTATATTTTTTTAATAAATGATCCTTTATTAGTTTAGTTTGTATTTTTGTTCCTGTTTAGTTTTTTCTAAATATCTATATAATGTAATATGTATTTTTGCACGTTTTTTTCAAGAGCGATAAGGCTGCCAGTTGCCCTCCTTTAAATTGAATTATGATCAATTTTTATATTGTAATGCAACGAAGTGTTATAAATAAATAAAGAAATGAATAAATAATTTCAATTATTGTTCTTCAGTAAACTCAAAACAAAGCAGGCCACTAGTTAGCGACATCAAAGAGAAAACTAGAACTGAATACTTAAACTGCGTCATCTATTATGACAGTTCACAAATTTCCCAGAATTATTAAATATTAATAGTAGAGAACAGCTTCCTGATTACTTCAGTAACTAGACCCTCATTTTCATTATAATACCATAAATGTATTCCATAAGTTGATTGTGTTATAAGCTTTAAAAGCTGCTAGAAATGGCGGTTTCGTCTTAGTGTAGGCACATTTTTTATAGGGATATATTTTTAAAGTTATTACCTAAATATTGCTTATTTTCTTCGTCAAAGTCTAGGCTTAGGAGCTTACCAGTTATTAAGATATTTAATGGTTTTCATAATATGGTATAGTAGAGAATGATTATATATAAAAAAAAATATTAGATGTATTCTTACGCCCACAGCTTTGCCTGCGTGAGTTAATTATATTTTGGCAAGGGATTTTAAGCTCTTTATAAATAATCGTTATATTTCAGTAAATTTAGATTCAACCATAATGTTTTATATACCTCATTAAGATATCTATTGAAAACTGTACGAAAGTATGTTTGGTAGTTCTTGAATTTATCGAGTTCATCACTAATATTATAAACGCGAAAGTTTGTAAGTATGGATACATGTTTGTTTCTATTTCACGTAAAAACTACTAAATGGATTGTAATGAAACTTTACAATAATATAGCTTATACATCAGAAAAACACATAGGCTACAATTTATAAAGATATTGTGTGAATTGTCCAAAATATCAAGTAAGTAAGCTTTTCCGGTGTGCGCTGCCAAAACCACTCGAGTTACACATATGCAATGTATGATGGAAATGTTTATCCTAAATAGTCCTACAAAAAAGCCCGTCACAGTATCTCTATATCTTCTATGTAAGCCATTATATCAAAAATAGTGAACCATAACTACAATAAAAATTGATAATTTATTTCAAATGCAAATAAATTAATTCCTAAGTGAAAAAATATACTTTTATGGCTTCTTGTATTTAAAGTAGATAAAATATGTCTTTCACGTTACATCATTTGGATCAATATTATTTTAATCCTGCGTAGACGAAGTCGCGGGCGCCAGCTAGTAAAGTAATAATCTAATACTGTGAACGTAGCATTAAACTGAAAGTCTGAACGGAATATAATGTAACGGAGAGCGTTTTATAACTTAAACTTAGCCACATGGGATTAGGAAACTCGTTCCCCGGCTTATCTTGAACTCATAAATTGGTTCACCTGAAATGGAATAGTGCATTGGAGTTATATATCGGGTATCTAGATCACTGAAAACAAAAACAGATAAACTCTGACATCAAATAGGATTGAAAATACGAATGGATTATTTAAACGTTCGCTAATCAGACATTTATTTATATTTCAATTGTTATCTAAAAGAATATTATATAATGAATGAGAGAAATTAATCTTAAACTTAGATAGATAGTACCGGTGACACCAGGGCTGGTGCTTTCCTCCAAATGCTGCCAGCGTTACAGGTACACTGCCACAGGGACCAAACTTTTAAAAAAATTTAAAATTTTCTTTTATCCATTTTTATTATTTTTATTACTATAAAGGTATATAAATAATGTGAATTTGTGTGTGAATAATGATATTCAACACCTATCTATATTAGTTTTAAGTAAAGTTTATTATGGACGGTTCCAAAAATATATTAAATAAAGGGCGTCAAAATTCATAAGTATTTATCCTTTTTGTACATGAATTTCAAAGCAGGGATTGTCAAATTAAAATGTAGATGCTCTAACGCAATTTTTTTTCGATTATAGATCGAGTTTCGAGTTGAAAGCGGCCGTTAGTTGTTTGAAAATTTGCGACATTGACATTTTGACACACGCCGATTAGAAATGTCTTTAGTGCAATATTTATTTGTTTAGAGACTCGAAAATTGAAGATTATACGAGTAAAATCTCGGATTAATCTCGGCTTAAGATTGAAATAATATTGTATAACATACAAATTTCCTTCACTAAAACCCCTATTAAAAGAATGAACGGTGCATTTGTGTCACACACTTAAGTACTAGCTATCACCAACATTGATTATAGTCGATTATAGTCGCAATAGATATAAGCCGCTATAGCCGAGTCGTGCTAAAACTTTTAATTGCTTATTATGTACGATAAGTCTATATAATCACAAAGGCTTTTTAAATATTATGGAAACAAGTATAGGCTATGTTGAACCCCGAAGGCCTTAAGGGCGTTGAAGACTGAGGTGTTTTTAGTGGGTGGGGTCTTGCTACCTCTCTGAATAGCAGAGGGCTGTGAGACATCTATGGTGCCGGCGCGAAGGCCCATTTTCACCTTAATAAAAAAAAAAAGAATACTAATGGTAAAATAATGATTAAAGTGACTGCAGTATTTCTTGAGTTAATTCCTTATAAATATGTAAAAATACTAATCTTTCCTTTTTTATAACTTACTAGTAAAGATTATTTTAATTCGTTTATCGAACGATGAGTAAGCAGAAAAACGCTAAATGATTGATTATCCGAAAATGATGAACGTTGTCTGTTAATTAATTATAAATTATAGAAAAGTAATCACTTTAATAGCTTTTTAACGTAAGATTTAATTGGATTCTTAAAAAGACAATGCAAAAGAAACTAGTCCTATGCTGAAAAATATTTATAAAAGCGTCTGGCCTACCACGAAAAGCTTTTAAAAATAGTAAGCCATTATTGAATGTATCGCACGTTGTTACCATAGCATTATATGTAGTTATAAAAGCTACAGTAGTTTTCTTAAGTATTTTATCAAGATAAAGATACAACCGCGTATTATTTACAAATCGACGTGTCACGTGTTTTAAGTTATTGTCTTCATAGTTGATAATGTTTTATTTAAATATAATAGCAAAAACCAAAAAAATATTCATATAAAATACCTCAAAATAACATGGTTAGAAACGGGAGGCTCCATTTATTTTATTTTCATTTATTTATTAAAATTCACCACAAAATACATGACATGGACCATGGTTATTAATGTTACAAAAAGTAAAAACAATAAAAATTCTACACTAAACTATAAATAGACCGCCAATTTTGGGAGTTTACTTGAAGTTTTTTGTTAAGCAAAAATAAAAGTTATAAACAGCAAATTAGGTATCAAATAGGCATTCAACAACGCTTTTTTTAAAACTGATGTCAGATGAAACAGTCCACTACCGAATAAGTCAAGCTATAAAGGGAAGAAATATGAATATGTTCAATTGAGTATCAAATAAGTTCTAATCAAAATTCAATATTTATTTTATTGATATCGTATTTACTATTCTAAAATATAGCGAATTTCATATTTAGTGTCAAATGCGAATCATAGAAAATTATTCAAAAACCTAAATCTATATCATTTATTCATATAGGTAACACAATGTACACTTATGAAAGTAAAAAAGAGAAATAAATGCTTCTAATTTTACATTTACTGCCAGTTCTCAAATCAAGAGCGTAGAACGGAAGAGAAGAATTGGTACCAAAGTCTCTGCCACTCTTTTAAATCGTCAAGTTTTTTGTTTTACACAATGTTCGTAAGGAACTGCAACTATTACACCATGTTCCACGTGACATCTTAAGCAATTAATAGTTAATTAATAATAATAAAATTATTAATTAACTATTAATAAAATTTGTCCTCTATCAGCTGGAGGCATGGTGAAATAGGAGCACGCACTTACGTTCTCGTAAACAAACAGTAACCGTTATCCTTGGTTTATCGCTTAATACGTAAATTCATTTGAAATATGACCTCATTATATCGCGGTTTCGCTTCCCTTCATTATTCTTCGGTATGTATAGCGAAAGTATGTCCACGCACCCTTATTAAGCTAGGGTATTCCCGGCGGTTCTCACCTAATGAAAATTTATATGGCGGTGCGTAATGAGGAAAATTTAACGAATTAATTTATTTAACAGATATATTTTTGTATAGCAATGAAAAGCAATTAAAGTGAATTCTCTTGTTGGTGTGCTGTTTTATTGCATGCTATTCTATTATTTATGAATTAATTATGAATAGAAAATGAGCACAGGATACTTATAATAGGAACCACAATTTTTTATAATTAACTTCTAAATCTAAATTGAGGATTTTTGGTTTATCCTACCAACCATTTTTATTTGGTAAGTTTTACCGCAAACAACTCTTTTATTCTGTCACCGTATTGGACAGCTAATTTGAGGGCATTTCACAAAGCTAAAAAAGTAGAAAAACATTTGAAAAAATATAAACTAAACCGTAAATTTATAATTAGTAAACGGTAAATTTTTCGAATCACGGCTCCATCTTAAAACAGCTCCAAATTTATTTCCACATATTTTCATCACTCACTAATGGTGTATCATGAAATAATGTGGTGGCGCATGCTCTTTAACCCCATAGAAATTAATTAAAACATAATGATTTGGAAAATTTATGAAAGAAGGTAAAAATTTTGGCTTTAACCTAAACCTGATCACAAACACCACTTAGAAGAAAAAAAACAAAGCCTCTACAGTAATTCACTGGGACCAACTGGGATCTGAGACAATATCATTTACATCATGCATGTAATATTATCAGATTTTAAAAATTTTCAAGGGGTCCAAAATCATGCAACCCCTAATATTACTTGGGGTACTGAATACAAGTCGTAAAGAACGAAAGAAATTTTTTTTCTGCTGTTTTAAGGTGAAGCCGTGATTCGACAAATTTACCAAGAAAACATAATGACATAGTTGTAAAAATAATACACGGAAATCACCGTCCGTGTCTATCTTTTTTCACTACCCTCAACCGGAGAAATTACCTACTATTTGCAGTAACTGTACTAGAAATAATTTTAAAATAATGATGGACGATATAAGAACAAAATATACTTTCCTAAGACACGTGAACATACGCGAGCGAATGTGTCTAACTTTGATTAATCGCAATTTATAATCGATACAGTAATTTTTATGGAATTCAAACAAATGGAAACGGTGCTAAATGGACCCCGTATACGGGATCAAGACAGACTGATTAACATATAACATTGTCGTGTCAATGTTTGTAACCAAATTATTCCAAAACAGTAGGTCCGAGAATATTTGGTAAACTATATGTATGCCCCTAAGTAGGTACACCACATTGTTTGTCTATTTTTAAAAAGACCTTTTATTAAAGCTATTTTTTAATGTAAATAAAAATCTTTATGTGTCTTAGGGTCCGTTGAAGTATTACGTAAGCAGATTTCCTGCAATTTATCCCCCCTTCCAGCCAGCAAAAGTAATCAAAGCTCTCAAAAATAATAGTACATAAACGTATTAATTTTTTGTAGGAATCCTCGAAAATGCATTTCGTTTACAATCATAGACAATGTGTGGGTAATATGAGTAAAATAGTAAATAATTCTTGTTAACATAATCACCAAATAAGAAAATCAAAAACCCCTCCTCTCTATAGTGGTTACGTAATACTCGAACGGCCCGTCAGCTATTTTTATTATATAAAATATTAATATCTGCCGTCAGCTATTTTATAAAATTGTGCGTAGTAAATTTTGTTATTGACTCAAAAAGACAATAAACCCTAAAATCTGTAAATGCAAATATCACGTATTCTTATGAACGTCAGTATAATAATGCTTTTAAATTAACATTTAATGCCAGTTCTGAAATCAGGGGCGTAGAACGAACGAAAAGAACTCGCAATAAAATCTCCGTCACTTTTTTTACCAAAACATCAGAAAACTGTGACTGCTGTGTGGGTCTTTATTGACTTTTATAAATTGCTTTATTCACTGTTAACACGCACTCTTATAATACAATAAATTAATAGACTATTATATTTAACTAAAGCTTAAGAAACGTTTTCTGTGACTATTTTAATTGATATTCAAGATTTTAACGAGGTTCGCTATGTTGAATGATTTTCATTGCCGCGTGGCTAACAAAATATGTCGTACTACATATACGTAGTCGGTCCTAAAGTTCTGTCATAAATGGAAATAATGATAAAAACAAAAGTACTGATCAGTTTGTAATGAGTGATATATCAATTCTTAGAACATTAATTAAGGAATAAAAAAAGCATAAAAATATTCGAAATAACCTCCCTCATTTTTAATACAGGCCCTTAAGCGTCGCGGCCAGTCGTCTATCGCAGCACGCACCATATTCGTGTCGATTTCAGTCACTGGTTTTTTTAAAGATGACTTCAGATTCTCCAAATTTTCATGAGGTTTATCACAGACCTTCCTCTCTAAGCCCTGTCATAATTTTCGGGTCCAAAGGATTAAGGTCCGGACTGGAGGAAGGCCAATCCTCATGTCTAATTAAGACGATGTTTTGACGCTCAAACCAGGCTTTAGTGGTCTTGGCTTTGTATGCAGACGCAGAGTCCTGCTGGAACACGAAGTGATGTCCCGCAAATAGGGTGCTGGACATGTCTTTGACAAGGCGATACAAAACCGTCTCTTGGTACACTGTAGCACTGGTTTTGACCCCCTTTTCGAAAAAATTAACCTCAGTTAGCCCGTAATAGGACACTCCCAACCAAACCATTACTGATGATGGATGATGTCCATGTTGCACCCTTGGAACTATATTTTCAGCTTCTTCAGAACTCTTAGCGTACACTGTATAATTCTGTTTATTGTACTTCTCTTCAATATCGAAAAATTTTTCGTCCGTAAAGAGGATATCACGGTGTCGGTTTTTCGCGTACCGCTTAAACAACATCCGCGATCTCTTAAGCCTTATTGCTTTTAGACGAGCATTAAGTAAGTGCCCACTCTTTTTTTGTATGCTCGTAGACCAAGATCTTCATTTAAAACCTTTTTTACTGTTTTCCTACTGACACCCATCTGCAAATCCAGCAACTTCCGTTTTCGGACAGGATTTCTTACTATCCGCGCCTTGATAGCTTTGATTACTGCTGGTGTTCTTGCGGAGCGTGGCCAGCCAGTTCTTTTCTTGTCCTCAACACTGGAGACTTCAAGGTACCTATCAATAGTACCGTACACAAACCTAAGCGTTATATTCAAATTTTTGAGCAACTTGAAAATGGTACTCGGCGAGTGTCCACAGTGCAGCGGTGCAACGCAATAACAACTATTCGGTTTACTTTCAATGTCCACTCCATCGTGAAAAATTACGGAAAGTTATTGTTTTTTGTTTTAAAACAATAATCAAACATTCCAAAATAGAATGCAATAATTTTTTTATAAAATCCATCTCGAAATGTAGAAATAATGTGCTAGTGACAGAACTTTGGGACCAACTACGTAATTTGGCAGCTCGTCAATGTGACTGAATTTTCTTTTAATTCTTGTTATTTTTTAAAATGTAAAAGAAATGAGTACACACAATTTATTGCAAGTACTGTCTGGGCATTTGAATGTTGTATTTTATTATAAAATTCTATATAGCCTACCCAGTTGTGTGGCATTGGCATGGGAATTTTCAACCTTAAAGTCGTCGAGTATGTATTGTGCAAAAATAATTTCTTATTTTAATTGATTATTTTATGCCATATGTTTTCGGTTGATATAACTGCTAACAGGCGCTAAATGTGAGGACATCGATTGTGCATTGAAAGATATTATTATATTGACAAATTATGCGAAGCGTTAAGTATGACATCGGTATGTCAAATCTCATACTTTGACATAACTTTTTTTGTATCAATTGTTTTTATTTTTACTCTTTAATTTATAAGGAATTTAAAATTTGTATTGTGGTGTAGCCCTTCAGACACCAAGGTGTTTTCTGTTCTTGTAGTTTATACATAAAAAAATAGTAAGTGGTACTTAGTGCTAAGTGCTGTCTCTGTATCTAGGGTTTCTTTACACTTCAAATTATTCTATGGAAAAAGCATATGCTGGTATATTTATTCGATTTAAAGGTTCAATACTAGCAAACTTAACAAAGGCATTATAAAGCCATTCGTTGGTATTTATCGCAGCGTGAATCGGAGCGTAATGACCACACTCATCAATTCGCCTCCTGATGCAATTTATACATCGACATACTATAGATCAATTGTATAACTGTTTTCCGATACGGCAATACAAAGCCTTTACTGTACAAGTTTATGTATTTACTAATATTATTAAGTCGATATAATTGCTAAAGTACCATAATAGGTCCATTTTAATTAATAAGCGGTTCATTATCCTTATTAAAAGTGCTACTAAAAGAGGAATGTTGAATTACCACTTGTAATATCCATCCTCGGTCGAGAACATATTGCTATATCCTAAACCTACACAGTACACAGTCTATCATAGGTAGCATACTCACTGCTTGCCTTAGAAATTCGACCGTGCCTTTCGTGTTTGGTTTAAGCACTCGCCCGGTACCGTACAACCCTCCGAGAACAAATTAAATTAAATTAAAACTTGCACTCCAACTGGGATCGAACCCGACACCTAGCATTCACTTAATATGACCGCTAGGCTATAAGGGTCTTTTTAAACGCTACCTGACGCAACATGAAATGTAAATGATAATTCCTGTTATGTTTCATAGGTATCCAGACTATCAATTTACACGAAACGCCACAGGCTACATATGGCGCGAGGATGTAGTAATTCATTTTCGACCGCAGATAATTAAGTCCTTTGTTTTCGGTCAAGACCAGGACTCAAAGGAAGTCCTAAGTAAAGAAGGTATTTGAATGATTTATAAAACTTGCCTTAATCTCGCTTATGTGTTCGACATTCGTCCAATCAAACAATGGAATAGATATTGTACCTGCACTTAGACCTAAGTAAATAGATAGTAAAAAAAGTTTTTTGGCAAACAAATTTTTAAGTCTTGTTCATATTTATACAAATCTAAAACTTTAGATTTCCGAGACTTAGAGGTAGGGAAAAGGAAGATATGTTAGGAATTTAATTGACATTAAAATATTAAGTGTCGAAAATTAATACAAATAAAATATTGAATTTTTTAAATTTATTTCTTCGATAATAAACACACGTGGCATTTTAATTAACAATTCGTAATTTGAGATTTCAATAAATTATTTTGCATAAAATATAAAATACTAATATTTCATAAATTCTCTTTACGAAATTTTAATTAAAAAAAAGGATTTCTATAACGTAATTAACCCTTCTCACTCTCTCTCAATCGGTCTCAATCGCTCTCTCCCTTTTTATCGACAAAAACGCTGCACATCTTCGTGAGGTTCTTTAAAAATTTTAGCCTCATGCGCCTAAAGAAGTTTCACTTCAAAAAGCGCAATGTGCGCAATTAGCACTTCCTTGTACGTAGTATTACCTACAAAAATTTACAGCCTACAACTCTCGTATTTAATATACGGGAGTTGTAGGCTGAGATTCAAAGACTTATTTTAACACGGGCTGAGTTGAGTCGCTCACAAGGCATGTTTACAAATTCGAATGCAGTAACCGTGTTCTTGTCAAACTTCGCGAAGTCTCGTGTCTATTGTTTTTGGTATGACTACTGAAAAAAGTTTTTAGTAATCTGTGAAGATAATTAAAAATGTAACAATGCACTATATTTACAGATATTAATATCATCACAAACTGCAACAAAACATTAATGTAGATCCGTAAGGAGAAAATAATTAAAGTGCAAAACAAGTTAAAACAAAAAATGAATAAAATTAAATTACGACATTTTAATTAACAAAACCAATTTCTATATTTAAAGTGAAGTAATTTGAAGACCATGCGATGGAAAAAGGAAAAGAGGAAGACAGAACAAGACATGGGCACACGATATAAAGAGTATAGGAGGCGGCACAACTTGGACAAGAAGAGCTAACATGAGAAAATAATGGAAGCAGCTGAAAGAGGCATATGTGTCACAAGACACGCTGATTACCTAAAACGGGTCAAGTAATGTATTAGATTTTTTTTATGTAACTCAAATAAGACGTGTTAATATAGTATATTGGCCATTGGGTGTCAGTAAAATGTCAACTAAAGGCTTAATAAATAAATAAATTTAAAACTACATTTGTTTAAAGTTTAATCCAGTTTTTATCTGTATTTTAATTAAATAATTGTCCGATTGATGGCGCCAAATCCGCAGCCTACTCTCGCTTAAGTCACAGATTTCACTTGGCCTAAATTACGCCGAAGTTGGACTTCGACCGATTCTGAATACAAATATGGACGTAAGTGATCGATTTTGACTTATATATAGATATAGTCCTTGCTAAATCTTGTTTCTGAATATAATGCTGACTCAAACGCTGGCGGCGCTCACAAAGGCTACTGAACTGAAATTATCAATGAAATAGATGTAGAATCCGACATGACCCTTTAGATCCGAGAATATTCAATTTGATAAAGTTTCATAACAAAAATAATACTTTATCATACAAATAACAATTTTGTATATACCACACTGGAAGCAGCCATTACACTTTATTACATACATTGTAGAGTTTCGCCAAACATGGCTTTTAAAAGCTTTTAACAAAATTAAATCATCGTCGAGTATTTTGAAGTGATTTTGCGCTTACACATGCATTATGTCCAATATTAAAAGCTTTTAGAGTTTTATGGGATTTAAACGCAATTGGTATTCTTCCTATTATTTTGGGAGTGTTGGTATTAAGTGATATCGCCATCTATGAATAACACTAGTTCTAGTGCGTAGCCGTCTATTAAAATTTTAGATTTAAGCCGCATTGGTTCGGAAATGTATCGACGGACAGCTGGATAAATTCACACACTGATTCTGCAGAGAATATAGTACTAACTATACTATACTATAGTAATACATTGGACTATTTTTAGTAGTCTAAATGATGTTAAAACATTCATTATTTAATACCACCCAGCGTAATTTAAAATACGCCATCGTTTTTAATATTTTTAAACCTATTTTCACGTTTCAGTTACCCGAATAAAAAATTCCGTCTATTTCTATACTAAAAACCGTGATTCAAAATCGGATTAGGCTTTTAGTACGACGTTCAGATGAGCGTAAATAAATCTTTACAATATAATAAATATAATGATAAAAAAGCAGCTATTTTTATTACCTTTAACGAGTAAAATAATGTTATCTTCACTAATATTATAAAGAGTAATGATTTGATCGGTTGCATTGACTTGGCTTCAAAAATACAGGACTGTTTTGATAAACATGGGCTATAGAATATTTTCGAAAAAGTGAGGGTTCTATATGAAATTACGATATCGTAACCTAAAAAGAGCAATAAAAATTCCTTTTTGCATTTAAAAACCTATTTACTGAGAACAGCTTAGGGCTATAGGTCATAGTGATTCGACCGAATTAATGCGGAGAATTGGCGAACTGTAGCGAATAGATTTCCAATAAAATAGTAAATATAAAAATACAGCGGATAACATTGCTTTAATATATAAATAAAACAATCAAAGTTGTTTTCAATTTCGTCAACAACAATAAATTGTATTATAAAATTTATAGTCACTACTCGCACGTGCTCCTTGCGTGCAAGTATATAAAGTAAAAAGTATATACGTATACTACTACTAAAACAAAGGAAAATGAGCTCGCCTATATTCTCCTCTATCATTTAATTCATCATCCCCATAAAGGAAATTTTAATTTAGCGCGATTATCATCAATAATAATTACACCACAATATCCATGACACCACGAGATAATCCAAATAGCCGAAGTAAATATTAAATTTAATAGTAGTAATTACTGACGTCATAACGCGGTCAAGCGAGGACCAATATCGGAATGGCTGAATACTCGGCTTTAATAAAGTAATAAGGAGATTCTTAGAACTTTATCAATTCATTGTATTGTGTGGACATTTTCCAGAACTCAATATTGGCTCGAAAAATACAAAGATCGTAGATTTTAATGTACTTCCTGTTTCTACACAATTAAAATGTTTTTTTGTTTGGTTCGCTCATCGAGCATGAGGCGGCCAATTGTGTAGCGTCTTTCGATATTTTTTTGATTCAAAGTGGCGTTGGTCTTATAAACTAAACAAAACCATAACCATTCTTAATTTCCACAATGCATCTCCCATCTCATCCATCCCTTCCCTAAGATTATAATCTTATATATATACGAGTATATCTAATCTATAAGAAGAACACAGAAGGATAAAGACGCAAGGAAGAAGTAGCTATTTGATACCTTCGTTCTTTACATATTTGTGGCTTGTTACACGGACAATACTTCTTAATTTTAAATTGTTACATGCATTTTTTTTTAATTTTTATAAATTATATAAATATATAATGTAACAAATGTTTGTATATGGTTCTTGGACGCCAAGTACATTAGACATTGTATGCGTTTCTCTGATATTGTTTTTTAATAGACATGAAGGTGGTCACCCTTCTGTGCCGATTTCTTGACCGTGCCGTTTTCCTAACGATGTTTGCTTTCACCAAACATCTTTGTTTGTGCAAGTGTTAATGCCGCACATAGATAAATCGATTGGTGATTCGAACTCACGACCTCAGGGTTGAATGTGCCAGGCTTAAGGACATTTTTGCTCTTCTGTTTATATTTATGTAAGAAGTTATTACTAATATATTTTCTTATACAGCTTAAGACATATATACACTAAGTCATAAATTCACTAACACATACATACATTAACACTTACATACACTAAACCATACATGCACCATCACACACACCCACTTAAATGTGAGTATATTTGTAATATTTGTAATAGTCTCTCGATCAAATTGATGTACATACTTAAATTCCATTCGGTCCGGATGCGGAGGGACTGGCAATCTGTAATACAGGTATCCTAGTACAGTCGCCAGTCTCTCACACAGATTTTGCCTGTTAATGCTGAAATTTGTATTTTGTGTCTGTATTTTTGTGTGAGAGAAAACAAATAAATATTTTATTTATTTATTATTATTATTAACTTCCGGTTCTTTAAAAAGATATTATCTTCTAATATATGAAATGCTTGTCACAATGTTCATTTCCATACTCCTCCGAAACCAATTCGGCTCGACCGATTCTTATGAATTTTTTTTTTTTTTATAGAACGGGGGGCAAACGGGCAGGAGGCTCACCTGATGTTAAGTGATACCGCCGTCCATGGACACTCTCAATGCCAGAGGGCTCGCGAGTGCGTTGCCGGCCTTTTAAGAATTGGTACGCTCTTTTCTTGAAGGACCCTAAGTCGAATTGGTTCGGGAATACTTCAGTGGGAAGCTGGTTCCACATAGTGGTGGTGCGCGGCAAAAACTGCCTTGAAAAACGCTCAGTTGTGGAACGTCGGACGTCGAGTTGATACGGGTGGAATTTCGTATTCTGCCTCGACGTCCGATGATGAAACTCAGCTGCAGGTATTAATCCGAACAACTCCTCTGAACACTCTCCATGGTAAATGCTGTAGAAGATGCATAGTGACCCCACATCTCTACGCAACGCCAAAGGATCAAGCCGCTCGGAGAGGGATTGGTCGTCGACGATTCGAACCGCTCTGCGTTGTATACGGTCAAGTGGAAGGAGCTGGTACTGGGGAGCCCCCGCCCAGAGGTGAGAGCAGTACTCCATGTGGGGCCGAATTTGCGCTTTATATAGTTGCATGCGGTGGCCCGGAGTAAAGTACCGTCTCGCCTTGCTGAGCACACCAAGCTTTTTGGAGGCTAATTTAGCCTTTCCCTCCAAGTGACCGCGAAACTGAACGTCGCTCGATATGTCAACGCCAAGTATTCCAATACTGGCTGTGGCTTTAAGAAGAGTGTTTTCGAAAAGAAGAGTAGCGACAAAGGGTGTTTTTTTAGCGGAAAACGCGCAAACTTGTGTCTTCTTGGGGTTAAATTGGACTAGGTTTTGTCTGCCCCAATCTGAGACTCCACGTAGTAGAGTTTCGACTTCAGACACAAGTTTGTTCCGGTACTCATCAACAACTGCCCGAGAAATACCTGCCCGGCCAGTGTAAAAAGTATCCCCAGTGCTGTCATCCGCATAGCAATGAATGTTGCTAAGTTTCAACATATCATTGATATGCAGAAGAAATAGGGTCGGGGATAGAACACAGCCTTGTGGGACCCCAGCGTTTACGGGTTTTAGGTCGGAACATGCTCCGTCGATGACGACCTTGATGCTCCGATCGGCCAGAAAGCTGGAGATCCAATCGCGTAATTTCTCGGGAAGCTCATAGGCTGGAAGCTTCGAGAGCAGTGCTCTGTGCCACACCCGATCGAAGGCTTTCGCTATGTCCAAACTAACCGCTAGCGCCTCCCCCTTGGACTCAATTGCCTCTGCCCATCTATGTGTAAGGTATACAAGAAGGTCACCAGCCGAACGACCACGACGAAAGCCGTACTGATAATCGCTAATCAGCTGGTGGCCCTCTAGATACCTCAAGAGCTGGCAATTAACAATGGATTCCATTATTTTGGAGAACAAGGAGGTTATAGCTATTGGGCGATAGTTGGACGGATCAGAGCGATCGCCTTTTTTAGGGATCGGATGTATCAAAGCGGTCTTCCAGCACTTCGGGACAGTGCCGAGCGAGTACAGGTACCGGAAAAGGCGCGTTAAGACCGGAGCCAACTCAGGAGCACAAGTACGCAGCACAATTGGGGGGATACCATCCGGCCCGCTCGACTTATGAATGTCCAAGGAAGATAGTGCTTTGCGGACAGCACGTTGCCGGAATGTGATTTCCGGCATCGAAGAATCACACCGCGAAATGGTCGGTGGTGATCTCCCTCGGTCATCCAAAGTCGAGTTGGACGCGAAGAGACAGCCCAAAAGGTCAGCCTTCTCCTTCGCAGTGTGGGCCAGAGAGTCATCCTCCCTGTGCAGTGGCGGAATGGCGGGCTGACAAAAATTCCCTTGGACAGCTTTGGCGAGAGACCAGAAGGCTCGAGTCCCTGAAGGGAGTTGGGCCAATCTCTCGCCAAATCTGGCAATGTGCTCTGACTTTGCCTTAGTAATTTCCCGTTTGAAGGACCTGGAGGCTGAGTTATATGCTTTTTTAAGTTCGCTGGTATTGGCATCACGAGATTTCGCCGCTTCCGCCCATGCCTTAAAGCATTCTCGCTTTCGACGCGAGGCCGCCTTGCAAGAACGTTTAAACCAGGGCTGAGACTTGCCACCGATCGGCACCGCAGAAAATGGAATAAAGAGTTCCATGCCCTGCAGAACCACTTCGGCGACAGAGGCGGCGACGAAATCTGGAGCTTCCGGCGAAAAGCACATAGGCCCCCAAGGGTAGGACGCAAAGAAAGACCGCATCCCGTCCCAATCTGCTGACTTATAGTGCCAAATACGGCGACAACCCATAAAGCGGGGCCGTGAAGGGCGCGTAGATGGCACAGTACTCCGGATCACACAGTGATCTGATGAACCCAATGGCGGGTCAACAGAGACCTGATAGTTCTCCGGATGAGAAGTCAGCAGAAGGTCCAACAAAGAGGGTTTATGACCATCCACATCTGGTATTCGCGTAATCGCAGGGACCATTTGTGTCAGGTCGTAGGCTAAAGCAAAGTCATGAAAGGATCTTCCCGCGTGATCGGTGGTTTCAGAGCCGAGCCAATCGGCATGGTGGGCGTTAAAATCGCCAAGTATCACGATTTCAGCGGTAGGAACCCTTTCGAGCAGGGAATCTGTAGCCATTTGGATGTGCTCAATGAGTCGGTCAGTTTCGGTATTTCCGCTATGGGACCTATACAGGCATGCGTAGAATCGCGGATGGTCATCGCAATCTACGCGCAGCCAGAGGTTAGATAGGTCCCTTCCTTCAAGCGTCCCGAGGCGACGAGAACAAATATCCTCTCTGACGTACACGCAAACTCCCGCCCGCGGCACAAATGAATGTTCCAATTTGTACCCCGGGTAGGAGAGGTAGGAAGTATCAGCCGGGGGGAATATCTGAGTCTCGGTAAGAAAGAGCAAGGCCGGCTTCGCAGTCTCTAAATGGTAGTGGACAGCGTTGATGTTGGAATTGAGCCCCCTAACATTTGTGAAGTCCACGGCGAGTGTGGACGGGGGTGCCTTTGTTGAATTGCTCCGTTTGCCCCGAGAACGATTAATGTTGTTTTTATCGAGCGCAGAATTGCCCCCCCCCAGAATACGAAGGGCAGCCTGTGCGTCCACCACCGGGTGCTGAGTGTCCCGGTGGTGGACGCCCAGAGGGGGATTCTCCACCGCGAGCGCGTGTGGTACCCCCCTGGGGTAGATTCTGTTTTTTCTGCACCTTCATATTTCTTGTGGGGGGGAGGATGGGCTCTGGGAATCTCTCTCACCGCACGAAACGCGAGTACAAGAAAGCGAACCTTTTACATCACTTCACGCCGGTTTTCTGAGAGACAGTGGTACTGCCCCGGTCGTGCCTGCCCATTTGGCTGAAGCCCGAAGGCAACAGCATGGCACTCCCACTAGAATTTTTTTTATGCATATTCAGTAAGTCTGTTCATCCCCCTAAATGTTAAGGGTGGTACCCCTAAATTATTATTTTTATTTTTTAGAAAAAAAAATTGTTTTTATTTTTTATGATACAGCATACAAAGATATATACAACCCTTAATTGTCACCCCTCTACGATCAACCCCAATTTTTTATTATAATAGATAGTTATTTTTATTGAACTAAAAAATGTTTCCCAGAATTAATATACATGGCAAAACGACGTTTGCCGGGTAAGCTAGTGATTTATAAAATCCTCACTTCTACACTATCACACAACACAGTCAAATTAGGAATTTTAATTGTATTGAATAATTTTTATTTTTGAATAGTTTTTTTTCTTCTATAATATTTGAACCTTTTTGTTAATATTATGTATTCCATCTTGGCTATATGTTTAGTATAATTATTATTTTATTAATATATGTTTCGGTAGGAGTACGAAATAAATAAATAAAATAATTACAAACTAATTAATGATTATTTGTTATATTAACGATAATTATCACGGTAATAGACGTAAACCAAAACGTAAAGGATGACCTACTTGTGAAGTCCAACCGTGCTATAGAGGCCGAAATCTATTTGCTCCATGTTTCGGGACTTCTGTAAGTAATCACCAAATTAGGAGAGCGTATAAATGATTAATAATCCTCAGAGACATACCTTTTAATAAATTACGTGTTTGATACCACACCCTTACACACAAATTACATAGGGTATGCTGTTGTATTTGAGAATTATTCTTGTTTTTATATGCTTCAAGTATAATTATCTCTAATGTATGTAACAAAAAAAAGGTCGATAGAAGAAATAGAAACAGTAGTAGTAGGAAACGAATGGAGAAAAAGCAGTTGGAAAAAGCTGGAGGAGACCTTTACCCGTGAAGGAGTTCCGATCGACGGTACTGAAGTTAGCTAAGATATAGGATAACAAGATAAAAATCTTAATATATATAAATTACGTGTCACGTTTTTTTATCCGCTATGGATTCCTAAACTACTTAACCGATTTCAATCAAATTTACATACCGTGTGCAGTTTGATTTAACTTAAAAGATAGGATAGCTTACATCTTCATTTATACCCGTAATATTTTTTTTTTTTTATTGCAAATTATTTGTTTATTATTTGACAGTCACAATTCTAACAGATGGCGCTGTGTTGAAAGTACCAACGTTTGACATAAGGTACAATTTAATGGGATAACCACCAAAAAAGCATGGTCCCCATGGGTCCCCCAATGACTGGTGTTCAACTACCGTTTCCCTTGAATAGTTTACTACTATGTAATATAACAAAAACTTTAGCCACAGCAAAGCATGGCCGAGTCTGCTAGTAATGTATAAAATCTAAGCTGTATATCATCATTTTTTGTCACGATTGGAAATGAAACTTATTTAGGCTTTATTATTATTGTAATGTACGTCACAGAGATACGAATTCACCATTTTCAGGTTCGAGGATGAATTAACTTTTTTATTGACATTTAAAAACAAATTTAAAGTATTTGCCCTTATCATTAAGTTTGAATTTTAAAAATAGTTGCTATGAGATGAAGATACTACTCAAGTCAAGTCAAGTCAAGTCAAAATCATTTATTCATGTAGGTAATACAGTGTACACTTATGAACATCAAAAAAAATATATATGAAATGCTTCTAATTTTACATTTACTGCCAGTTCTCAAATCAAGGGCGTAAGAGAAGAACTGGCAATAAACTCTCCACCACTCTTTTAGATCATTCAATCTAGTTTTACTACTAGATTATAGGAAATAAATTTTAAATGCAATGGATACAATTTATAATATGCCAATCCCTTTATTGTGTCCGTGTACTTTTTATACAACTGACTGGCTTTGTGCCAATGTTTAGATAACTCATATTATGGAGCTCTTCAGTGCAAGATTACTGCTACTATTAACCAAGCAATTGTAATACAGTTTTTTCTTGAAATATATTGGCTGGTATGACTTTTCATGCTAACCGCGAGTTAACCTTTTTTTAGTTACCAAAGTGGAAATTCGTTTACGCATCCCCTGCATTTAAAACGACTGGTGTCTGTGGGTCGACTACAGACTCAGAGAATACCATCAATACCACCGCATCAGAGGCCTTTGGGGTCCCATTATTGTGAATATGTGAGCGCCATGCACATAATGATTAGTTATCTGCTGTATTGTTTTTTATAACACCATGCGCCTATTTTATTTTAGTATAGTAAATTTTTATTATTCTAGGTACACGGTCTTCACATATATGCAAATCAATGTATACAAAATATTGAAAAACTATTTTAAAAGAGTAAGTATGGAGTTTCTTGCACAGTCTTCTCCATATTAAACTACGTTTTGGAAGGACCAACTAGAGTAAATTTTTTTAATATTGTTTTATTTTGTAATTTTATAAGTGCCTTTTTAATAGTCATATTTGATATAAATGATTTGCCTTTGACTTTATTTCGGGACCTCGGCAGCATTACCATATCACGTTAACAAAGTGTCGACTACATAAGTGGCACTCGAGTCAACCTAGGGTACCCATAAGGCAATTACAAAACAAAGTATTTTCACAATACGCGACTATAAAATATATAGTGATTCAAAATCAAAATCAAAATACGATTATTCAGTTTAGATGCGTCTTAGGGCATGCTTATGAATGTCAAAAACGTTTACAAAATTCGCGAAAGAGCAAGACTACGCCATCCGTTCGCAAAACTACCAGGAGGCCTTGTTCTGAGAAGAACGGGCAAGAAACTCAGCAAGTTTTACCCTCCCTCTACATTACAATTATTCAAAGGAAAATGTCATAAACCACAACGTCATTAAAGTTACATAAGTAAGTTAATTAAGTAAAAAAAAAAAAATTCTAAACAAGTGGCTTTATAGCCTTATATGCGATATAGAAATGCTTTTCAAGCTCTGAGACATATATCGTATCTAAGATATATACCGTATCCCTAACTTTCGTATTAACTACTAATTGACGTGAGACTGATCTTAAATTAAAGTATCATGAGTCATGTGCACTTTTTACTTTTTATTTTTCATGTATCCTTTATTAGTTTGTTTTGTTCCTGTTTAGTTTTTTTTTCTTTTCCTTATATCTATATGTAATACATAGTATTTTTGCACTTCTTGCCTTCCTTATCCAATTTAATACATTTTTTTCTCACAGTGGTTGCCTGGAAGAGATCGCTCGAAAGCGATAATGCCGCCAGTTGCCCTCCTTTATATTTAATTATGTTAAATTTTTATATTGTAATGCAACGAAGTGTTAATAAATAAATATATAATGATTTGATTTGACATTTCGAAAATGATAGGTGCACAGCCGGGACTAGAACAAACGACATCAGGAGACACATACTTGCACTAACAACTCGGCTTTAGCGGTTATAATTAACTAAATTTTTCGTAAATATTTCGCTTTAAAAATATACATGTTCTGATCGGCCTATAAGATAAGTCGTTTGCCGGAAGGAGTATTAGCGTCGTAAACCGTCCTGTCCTTGTATGTCAGTAAACTTTAGAATTACGAGGTTAACTATGGTTTACCCATATCATTCTAGTTTATTTACAGCACTTCACATTCCCGTCAGAAGTTGACCGACCACGATTTACGATCCAATTTATTTTTATGTACGATGTTTTTGGGAAAAGTACCTACTTGGTACTATTTTTATGGTGGAGGAACTGTGTGTAAGGATTAACATTAAATTCTACTTTGCTTCTCATTCCTTTTTATATTTAGAGAAATGAAAATAGTTAAAACTCTTTTATTACATAGTGACTGATGTTGATGCGCCGTTCTACATTGACACGTCAGAGTGATGCAACTTGGGACGAAGAGGAAGTTATACTTCTTTGGCATTATTAAAAATAGTTTTTGATTGCATACAAATAATTAATTACAATTAAATAATCAAAGACTGGAAAAAGAGTCATTATAGTCAATAAAGTTCAGTTTACATTTGAAAAATAAATAAATAAATATTTATTATTATTCTCTTACATTAAGTGTAACATAAATTTTATTATTATTCGAAATTCGAATGTTGTTTTTAAATTATGTCCAATGCCGTGGCATCTTCCGTGGGCAACTTCATTCTGTTAATTTTGTGTCACGGTGCGCGCGCATCGTAAAATTTCACTCTCATAAATTTTTCATAACGCGCCTAAAGAAGTATAACTTCAAAAAATCATTATAAGCATCACCAAAATACACAATAATAACAGATTTTCATGTATATAATTCAAAGTACATACAGTTAAAAACTGCTACGAACCTAAGGTATCATAGAATCAATTTCATTAATTCAAAATTTGAATTCGAATTATTTACAGGAACACTGTAGAACGCGGAATGCTCGTGAACTTATGTAATTGTAAACGTTGTCAAGATGAGCCAACAAATGCGGGCCTTGGCGAGTGCGGGTGACAATGAACGCCACGATTCACAGTCTAAAATTACACCAAGCGTACCACCTGTGGCCGGGACTCAAACTCAGCTGTTTATTACGTAGGAAACGCAGTCTAAAACGACCTTTTATTTTCCCCCAACTCAACTGTCTACTTAAGGGACTGACGTGTCGGTTTCCAAAGATATTATTTTGAAAAGAAAAACAAAAGAATAATGATAGCAAACTTCTTTAAATCATAAAGTATATAAAATTTTTTTTAAATTGTGACATTGAGAATATTTCTTTACATTTTTTTATATTCAATTGCTTTTTTTTTAAAAGTCATTTGTCTCTTTTCACAGAGTAAAAATAGTTTTACAGAAAGAGTACTTAGGTTAAGAGTCCAATTGAGATTTTATTATATTTTATACTGAAATGCTAAAGAGGATTAGACGTCAAAGTACTTCCGTTGTAACCAATGTTTTCTGTAGAAAAGATTAATTCATGATTGATGATAAGAATATACTTTAAATATTACTTTAGTTTCTGTAAAATCGAAAAAGCAACATGTTTCATGTTTTCTTCAAAGACCCCATTCGCTTCGTTGGTTCAGTTAAATTTGAAAGTAATTCACCAATATTTCTTAGTCATAGTTATTTCTACAAGCCTTAATTCAAGTTTTGCCTCTTAAACCGACAATTTCAACAATTTGTTCTTTTATTCAACAAAAAGATATTTAAAAAAATATATAAAAAATTCTATACATTGTACAAAAATGTATTGCTATCCTTTTCTCTCGTTATAACTCGGAAATGGCTGGACCTTTTGCTTTGACCATTTGGCTGATTATCTTTAAATATTTGTGGAAGTTCAGGGAAGGTTTAGACGGTGGGAAACAAAAATAAAGAATGACTAAAAATTATAATTGAATTTTCTTGAATAGCAACTGTTCATAGCTGGAAAATATTAGGTCCTTACATATGAAATTGGCGTTTTGTATGGGAGGAACAAAACGTCGAATATTTTTAAATATAATATATTTAATTAATCAAAGTATGAACAATTGTTTTCTATGCACTTTTTCCATCTCATAGGTAGTTCATTAATCCCTTTACTAAAAAAAAAACAGTCGGACGTGAATCAATAAAATCTGTGAAGGCGATTTGGACTGCCCCATCAGAGTTAAATTTTTTCCCTTGCAAGAAGTTGTCCAAATTTCGAAAAAAATGGTAATCTGTTGGAGCAAGGTCCGGGGAGTACGGAGGATGTCTTAGACATTCCAATTGAAGCTCTTCTAATTTGGTAGCTGTCTGTTGTGCAGTGTGTCTAGCGTTGTCGTGAAGTAGCAGTGGCGTGGAGCGATTGACCAGCCTAGGTTGTTTAGCCGCTAGCTTTTCCATCATGGTTTGCAATTGCTGACAATAGACATCAGCCGTAATAGTCTGGCCAGATTTGAGAAAACTGCAATGAACAATACCGGCACTAGTCCACCAAACGCTTACAAGTAACTTTTTTTGGGTTAATTTTCGCTTAGGGCAGGATTGGCCGGCTGGCCAGGATCCAACCATTGCGCTGAGCACTTCCGATTATCGTAAAGAATCCATTTTTCATCACAGGTAATGATTCGGTTTAAAATACCTTCATTATTGTGCCGGTTCAGTAATGTAACGCAGCAGTCGACGCGCGTTTGCCGGTTTGCTTCAGTCAATTCGTGAGGTACCCATCTTTCAAGCTTTTTAATCTTCCCAATTTGCTTCAAGTGAATTAAAACAGTTTTATCACTAACACCGCAGCTTGCAGCTAACTCGGACGTGGTTTGGGATGGATCCGCTTCCACAATAGCCTTCAATACTTCATTATCAACTTGGGCCTCAGGCCGTCAACGGGGCTTGTTCTGCAGGTCGAAATTTCCAGAACGAAAATGTTGGAACCAAAAACGAACTGTGTTTTCTTTTGCAACATGACCGCCATACACATCATTCACCCTTCGAGTCGTTTCCGCAGCACTAGTGCCACGGCGGAACTCGTACTGGTAAATAATGCGATACTTTAAGTTTTCCATTTTGTAAAATGAGTGACGCAAACAGAAAAAAATGAATGACGGTCATCGAAGCACAAATACATGAGTATATAGCTGTACAAATTTGAATTTGGAATTCCTTACCAAAGAGGAGAACATCGTGATTAAAGTGGCCAGTACGAAATACGCTAATTTCATATGTAAGGACCTAATATTTGATGTCTTTTGCTTTCCTTATCTTTTGATAAATAAAATTGTCACTTGGCTGCCATATATTTATAGATTCAGAAATTTGTGTTTCATATCTGCAGTATGAGGTTTGATCTCTTTTAGTCTATTATACAAACCGAGTTCGGGGCATCTAGTAATAAATAAAAAAATAAAAAGAAGAAGACAAGTGAATTGCATTGTCCTCTTAGTATTCACCAGAGGTACCTATACAAATTATTTATTCAAATATTAAATATTAATTCAAATATGTGTGTACATCTTAGCGCTTAATAATTCGTATTCATACTAGTTTCATGCATTATAAACTTTCGCGTTTATATTAGTCTTTTAATATCAATTTATGTCTAAGATAAATTTAATTTAATGTGTATACTAATTTTATGCATAAAACTATTAGATTTATTTATGGTTGATGTTAATGACTACGTTTATTTTTAGTTTATAATGTTTTAGAACTGACGTTTATTGAACTTAATATTTGATGTGCCAGCCGTCAAAATATTTAAGAATAATGTTGTTCAGGGATAATGTAACGTTCCAATCGCTAAAAAAGCTTTTAATGTAGACTTTTTAATATCAATTGAATTGTGTAAAATTATATTTTAAGTAAAATGAAAAAGAAAAAAGCCAATAGGGCTTTATTTCTTTTTTTTAAAGAAATAATCGATTTAAAATCTGAAAAAAAAGCTTATCTTATAGTATCAATCGATAACAAATTATTTTTTACAGCCTTTTAATAAAACTAGACTCGGCAATATCAGAAAGTAGTTATACAAATAAAATTTATTAATTATTTACCTACGTACCGTGTATAGTAGATACATGTGTGCAACTAGCCCAACAAATACTACTGAGGCTTACTTGTGCTGGCCTGGTCGTGGTGGCTGACCGTAGCCGGGGACCGACAGTGGTCGAGGACCAGTAGGTTGACCTAGGTACCGTTGGATCCACAGATCGGAGCAGGACCAGCTGTGGCTCAAAGCCGGAGTGTCACAGGACAGGGAGCGCTGGAAATTCCTCAATTCGGAGGCCAAGACACGTTTTAGGAGTGACTGAGAGAGTTTTTGGGTACACCGTATTGAAAGTCGATTAACAATGATATGATCATCTACGACATATACGAGGGGCGGGGTTGGCTGGGGTGAGTTTACTCATCCAGGTAGGTGCTAATTGAGTGACTCATTTCTAGTATATATGTGGGTAACATTTAAATTGTTTAGAACTGGCCAGTTAGAAACATTTCTATTTTAGAACTCTTTGGTAACCTAATGTTGTATATTGCATTCATTTGTCATTTGTTTTTGTGAATTAGCGGTAAATCTAAAACACTTGTTAAACGTGAAAATTAACATAACGCGAGAAAATTTTCGGTCAATGATTTATTATGACTTTCGTTGTGGGCTTACTCAACAACAAAGCTATGATAGGCTGCGATTAGCATTTCATAATGAAGCCCCATCTCGTGTCAATATTTACTAATAATTGGTAATTAATAATTGGTTTAACGTGTTTAGGCGTCGAAGTAGCCATCTGAATGATGATCCTTTATCAGTGTTGTGCGACGCATGATAGTGGAAGATAAGAGAGTGAGCTATCAGCAGATACGGGCAAACCTAGGCATTGGTATGAGTCAAGTTCAAAAAATATTACACGAACATTTAGGCGTCAGGAAACTAGTACCAGATGGATTCCCCATACTTTAAACGACGATCAGAAACACCTTCGCATGGACTAGTGTCGCCAAATGTTAGATAAGTTCAACGGCGGTGGCTCAAATGCAGTATTTGACATCGTCACAGGTGATGAAAGTGATCCCTAAAAAAGGCGATCGCTCTGATCCGTCCAACTATCGCCCAATAGCCATAACCTCCTTGTTCTCCAAAATAATGGAATCCATTGTTAATTGCCAGCTCTTGAGGTATCTAGAGGGCCACTAGCTGATTAGCGATTATCAGTACGGCTTTCGTCGTGGTCGTTCGGCTGGTGACCTTACACATAGATATGTGTAAGGTATACAAGAAGGTCTGCCCATCTGGGCAGAGGCAATTGAGTCCAAAGGGGAGGCGCTAGCGGTTAGTTTGGACATAGCGAAAGCCTTCGATCGGGTGTGGCACAGAGCACTGCTCTCGAAGCTTCCAGCCTATGGGCTACCTAAGAAATTATGCGATTGGATCTCCAGCTTTCTGGCCGATCGGAGCAACAAGGTCGTCATCGACGGAGCATGTTCCGACCTTAAACCCGTGAATGCGGGGGTCCCACAAGGCTGTGTTCTATCCCCGACCCTGTTTCTTCTGCATATCAATGATATGTTGCAACTTAACAACATTCATTGCTATGCGGATGACAGCACCGGAGATACTCTTTACACTGGCTGGGCAGGTATTTTTCGGGCAGTTGTCGATGAGTACCGGAACAAACTTGTGTCTGAAGTTGAAACTCTACTACATGGAGTCTCAGACTGGGGCAGACTAAACCTAGTCCAATTTAACCCCAAGAAGACACAAGTTTGCGCGTTTTCCGCTAAAAAAACACCCTTTGTCGCTACTCCTCTTTTCGAAAACACTCTTCTTAAAGCCACAGCCAGCATTGGAATACTTGGCGTTGACATATCGAACGACGTTCAGTTTCGCGGTCACTTGGAGGGAAAGGCTAAATTAGCCTCCAAAAAGCTTGGTGTGCTCAGCAAGGCGAGAAGGTACTTCACTCCGGGCCACCGCATGCAACTATATAAAGCGCAAATTCGGCCCCACATGGAGTACTGCTCTCACCTCTGGGCGGGGGCTCCCCAGTACCAGCTCCTTCCACTTGACCGTATTCAACGCAGAGCGGTTCGAATCGTCGACGACCAATCCCTCTCCGAGCGGCTTGATCCTTTGGCGTTGCGTAGAGATGTGGGGTCACTCTGCATCTTCTACCGCATTTACCATGGAGAGTGTTCAGAGGAGTTGTTCGGATTAATACCTGCAGCTGAGTTTCGTCATCGGACGTCGAGGCAGAGTACGAAATTCCACCCGTATCACCTCGACGTCAGCCGTTCCACAACTGAGCGTTTTTCAAGGCAGTTTTTGCCGCGCACCACCACTTTGTGGAACCAGCTGCCCACTGAAGTATTTCCGAACCAATACGACTTAGGGTTATAGTGATACATATATAATACTACCCTGATTAAAAATATTGATTGAAAAAAATTTAAAAAATTTACTACATGCAAATTGTAAAAAAAAATATTTTTTTTAAATATTAATTAAAATACTCTGGACTGAAATTTGCTAGGCAACCCATATGGATTATATTTATTGACATATTAAATTAAATATAAAATACGTTTCATTAAATAAGCATCTCGGTGAAGGTCGTTGTATATCGGGATCTTAGACCAGTATTAATAAGTTATTTGACAGATCTGATAAATGTATTAGGGTTAAGGGAGAATACATTGAAAAGGAAAAATAGTTTAGTGTTTCATTTTATTACCCTTCCCTGTCATTCCGGGAACTTTTTGAATATGAGAGATATTTAAGTTATTGGATTACAAACAATCCCAAGTATAACGAAGAGTATAATATTATTAGGAACAAATTAGTGAGTTCAAGACCCATATAATACCGAGTGTGCAAGTACCTCACTAATTTAGTTAGAAACTGAAGTTATAATTAGAGAATTCTGACAGCTCCAAGGTAATAAGATTAACTTAAGTTCATATTACAGTCGACAGAAACTATTTCAATAGAAATAAAATAATACATTGTAGCAATATGAAAAGTAGCTTCATTGTTCGTAGCAGATTAAAAGAAACAAATTGTGTGATCTAATATATAAAATTCTCGTGTCACAGTTTTCGTTGCCATACTCCTCCGAAATGGCTTGACCGATTCTCATGAAATTTTGTGTGCATATTGGGTATGTCTGAGAATCGGACAACATCTATTTTTTATCCCCCTAAATGTTAAGGGTAGTCCACCCCTAAATTATTTTTTTTAATTTTTAGATAAATTACTTATTTTTTATTTTTTTATGATACTGCATTAAAAAATTCATACAACCCCTAATTTTCACCCCTCTACGATCAACCCCTATTTTTTATTATAAATTAAATACATGGCAAAATGACGTTTGCCGGATCAGCTAGTTTTTTTATAAAAATATCATTAATTTACTTAGACCTATATATAGAATTGTAGATATTGTTTTTGAGGAACTAAATTATTTTTCTGAATATAATTCCATATCTTTTCACCTGGCCGCGCCTAGCACACGACAGACACGAGTGGAACCGAATGAAGAAGGATGTCCAACGGTGGACGAACCAAAACCTGACAATACAAGCATATTAGGCGATTAAAAAGAGTGGCGGAGAGTTTATTGCCAGTTCTTCTCTTCCGTTCTACGCCCTGGATTTGAGCACTGGCAGTAAATGTAAATTTAGAAGCATTTAATGTATATTTCTTTTTGACGTTCATAAGTGTACATTGTGTTACCTATATGAATAAATGATTTTGACTTTTGGTATGATGGCTCTTAATTTTACATGCTATTTTATCTAATGTTAAAAGTTATTGGTTTTTAAGGGTCTATATTAATGAAACTTCAATGTTCCTAATTAGGTTTTGGAAATTGGCTATGATTATTATTAACTGTACAGTAAGCATATACTCGCTGATAAATGTCACGCAAAAAATATTTTGAATACAAAAGCGGTTATAACTAAAAAAATAAAATAGTTAATAAAACTGGACATTACACAAAAAGATATTAATTAATCTATCATTTGTTCGCCTTTAAATATATTTTAATAAATAGGGTATAAAGGGTCCATTTCAGAAGTGTTGTTCGGAGTTCTCACTTTGCAAAACGATTACGGGTTTTCCCTAGTGTAATGGATTACATGACATTCGTTTTATCCTACGAAAATAAATATACATTTTGTCTTTTAAACTTTGTCCTTATCCTTATGTTTCGAAATTTCAAAACAAAAAACGTATACAATTATTAATTATGTTTCATAATTAAGCTCCTTTTCGCAGCGAAGATTATAAAAGTTGTCGAAAGATATGCTGATATTAATTAGCTGGCGATACACAGACACACACATGCACACTTCACTTACATATTTCAGTAATACTACGCCTTTGTGTCCGAAGGCTTTGAGTATTATATACTTGATTTGATTATTACTTAGCTTTGACACAAAATTATTTCGATCATGTTGAATGAAGTACATTTATAACCATTCAATGTCAACTAATTAAATTCGGTTTTTTTCTTTTTTGTTTTACAACCTACATATTTGGAATGTTTTCCTTCTTTCTTATTTGAAGCCGTTCATAAAATACGTTCGCATACAAGGGGAGGGGAGGGGTCTGGCTGAGTGTGACAGTAGAAAATTCTTGGACTTCTGAATAATAGAAATATTATTTATATTTTCGTTATGAAACACATTAATTATTAATTTATTTAAATTTTTATATAACTAAATAAATATTTTTACTTTTCAGAATTTGTGTACTATCATTTGGAATTTATCATACTCAGCAGGGGGGGGGTCCTTAGTTTTTGTGACGAAATATTTCTAGGGAGGGGTCACAGAAAGTGTGACACAGCGTGACAATAGGGGGGGAGGGGGTTTATAATTGGCCCATTAATGTTATATATATATACACATCTATTTTTGTATTGTGCTGTAAATCTTCTGAATAAATAAATAAATTAAAACTGTTGGACTCGTTCTGTGTCCAAATTATTTTTCTTGGACACAAAACCACATAACTGTGGTGATTATTCGAATAGTGTATTACTAATTTAAAAAAATATAGTGATACCTTTTTCGAAAGAAAAAACCTTGTTTTCCTAACAGCGAATAAAATTGTTTAAAATAAAAAACGAGGCTTATACATTCACTATAGAATATTTTTTTCATCCAAACAAGCAACTTTATTTGATTGAAGCGAGTTTAGGGATTTCGACGCCTTAATTGATTTGAACCAACGTAGCTGGAAAAGTAAGCATAATTTTTTTTTAAATAGAATTTTATTTTTAATTCAATATAGTTGCTTTCGAGAGCGATACGATTCTAGCGTTCATACAGTTTTTTGATTCCATTTTTATAGTACGATTTGTCTATATCCTCAAAATAGGCTTCAGTTTCAGCGCTTACCTCTTCACCAGTGCAATATTTGTCCTGTTAGCAATCACTTAAGGTGTGAGAAAGTAAGTTAAGTATTATAATAATTAACTATTGTATATTGATTTATCTTTTTTCAACCCAATATTTTTTTAAATTTAGGGACAATTACGGGCCACTGTCTCCTTAATAAACATCTCTTTGTCCTTGGCGATACAGACAGTCCCTTGTGTAGAGGCTATTTCAGCGTAGAGGATCAGTTACCCACGTAGTCCTGGAATGCGTGGCTGTGGCTTCCCAACGAACAGATCCACTGATCAGTGAAGTCGCTCGGTAAAGCCTGTGAAGTGCCCAGGAAACTTCGAAGCTTCTAGATGGAGCTTTGAAGGATTTGGAGGCGTCTTAGTGAGGAAACTGAATCCACAGTACAGAGTACATACTACATACGTATACAACCCTATATTAACAATGCAATAAGCGTTTAGGAACATAATCACCAGCTTTCCTTATATTCATTCAGTAATACGGGACTTCAATCGCTAATCACTCGTTACATACGGATTAATGTAGGTTAAATGTAAAAGGAGTCGTCCAATTTCATTTCGTATATCGATCCGAATCAAACCGCTCGAGATTAGATACGCCTACTGTTAAAGCGATTACAATACCAAGATTACCTGATATGTTAATTGAACCTACGTTATTGTAGTTGTGATCTCCGAATGTGATACTTTTATTAGATAGTAGTAGATTTTGGCGACCTCTTTTATATTTGTTTCGATTCATTTGGTGTACATATCAACATTATTTATTCATAAGTCCTAAAACAACATGTGTGCTTAAAATATACAAGAAATATCACAACTTTTATACACATACACATCAATATAGAACATCAAAATTTCAAACTAGCATGGAAAAAATTTCATACAAAATAATATCTAAATAGAAACAATAAAGAAAAATTACGGTAAGTTGGAAGATTGTTGTAAAATATATCAATATTTTCAGTAATGTTAGTAATCAAGTTGTAAGAGCGAGATAGCCTATTCAATGGACCATTAAAAGTAGCAGATAGTGAGCCGTAGGTACGTATAGAAGACTAGTAATACATTAGATACCTGAACTGTTCTTAGGAATCCTATCTCGATTCAAACCGTATAAAACGTTTGATAGTCTTTGAGGTTTTTTCATTCGTACTGGGAGATGCGACCGGGGTCATGTCAAACGTTCTATTTAACCAGGACTCTTTTTTATGAAAATAAATATAATTCTCGTATCCTGGCGTCTAGCAGTAGTACTAGCATTGGATTGACGTATTCGCTGTGTATTGTTCTTATGATAACGTCCCTTTGGGAGGTTACGCACAATATAATATTGTTTATAATATTAATATTTTACTCCCTCAGCGTTTAATATTTTGTTGTTATCTGGGTTAATGTTGTCTTTACCACATTGCTGATTCATTAAAATTCGTAAATTATAAATCAAGTTTTACCGTATTCAACGCAGAGCGGTTCGAATCTTTGACGACCAATCTCCGAGCGGCTTGCTCCCTTGGTGTTACGTAGAGTTGTTTGGATTATTATCTACAGCTGAGTTTCATCATCGGACGTCGAGGCAGAATACGAAATCCCGTATCACCTCGACGTCCGCCGTTCCACAACTGAGCGTTTTTCAAGGCAGTTTTTGCCGCGCACCACCACTATGTGGACCAGTTGCCCACTGAAGTATTTCCGAACCAATTCGACTTAGGGTCCTCCAAGAAAAGAACGTACCAATTCTTGGCAACGCATTCGCGAGCCCTCTGGCAATGAGAGTGTATATCACTTAACATCAGGTGAGCCTCCTGCTCGTTTGTTGTATAAAAAAAAGAGAAAATAAATACCACTAATAATAGGTATTTTCCTCAACAATACAATAGGAGCTATAGTTTATTACAACATTATTTTGTTCCTGAATGCAAGTGAGTTTTTTATAAGGTCTTCACTTAACACTCACAGACTATTTTGTTCCTCAATTTAATATTATATTTTAATATTATTAATCTGAATAAGATTTTTTCGTTTTTCAATTTGATTCCCCCTAGTATGTTTTAATGTCAATATAAATGAGACCTTATCAAAGTAAGATTTAGATTACAAGCAAAAGTTAATCTTGATATTCATTTATTCACAATAATAAGATTGGAATAAATATACAGATATTGCCTTAGATACCTATTTTTGTCGTAAACTTGTAAAAGATCCAATCTTGGATAAATTTCAAATTAGATTCTAAAGTTTTGATGGATTTGTAAGTATTTAATAAGGTTTTAATTGTTAAAGTTAAGAGTTATTAATACTTTGTTAAAGTTAAAACATTGAAATAACTAAATGATCATATAATAATTAAAATAGAACCAAATATAACTGCACGGATTCTTCGTTAACTTATTTTTATGACAACAAAATCAGGAAATATATTTTCTAATAAAAACACCGTACAGACAGCGTATTAATGCGAAATACTATGATAATATAAAAGACACGACGAATGTCTGTAATAACTCTAGGGTTTAACCCTGACGCCTTTGTCAGCTGTGGTCCTTATTAAAAAAAAAGTAAGTAGAAATTTATAACCACAGAAGTATTGTATAAGCATAGACAATTTATGCTGCGTTATATAGTAAAGTAGTACATGTATTATTGAAAAAACTTATTAAATATACCTCCTAATAAAAGAATAAATCAGTGGCGCTACAACCTCTTTAGGTCTGGGCCTCAGATTTTTGAATCTGTTTCATGATCATTTTTAATCTAATAGCAAGTAGGTGATCAGCCTTCTGTGCCTGACAGGCGCCGTCGACTTATTGGGTCTAAGACATGTCGGTTTCCTCAAGATGTTTTTCTTCACCGTTCGAGCGAATGTTAAATGCCCGTATAGAATATACCTGCTAATACTCTTCCTTTTACCAATTAGTTATAAGCCCAACTAGTTCAGATGTGCTGGCGTCTTTATGTCTAGTTAAAGAAATTATGTCCTCTATTTTATTTCCGGTGGTATTGCGAAATTCTATTCAGTTAGTTTCAACATTTGTTTTTCCTATTTATTATCATTATTTACGATGAGGAGCATGATGTAGTTGCAGCCTCACAAAGGTTTAGTAAAAAACTTGGTGATTTAAAAGACTGACGGACAGCTTATTGCCAATTCTTATCATCCTACGCCCTTGATTTGAACTGACAGTAAATGTAAATTTAGGAGCATACATTTTCATATTAACGTTCATAAGTGTATGTTTAAATAATTATGAGCTAGCAGAATTCCGTTTCGTGATAGCTGTTTTGTTTAATCACTACGTACTTTAACTTTATCACCAGGAAATAAGAATTACAACAGCCTACTCAGAATTCACTAAGAAATATTTCCTTACAGAGTTTCTCAATATTTTTAAAAGATAATTTTGTTATTTATTTTTGTCCTGGTTGACTAATTTAGGCTCATTAGATCAAGCGATTCAGTTCTGTAGTCTACCTGTCTACCAGAAGTGAATTCAATTAAAGGGTTGGAGGACAAGATATAGTTAAAATGTTTAAAGATGAAACCGAGCGTCGATTAGAGAAAATAAATATTGAATTTTAAAATCGATAATAACGTCAACTTGTCATCGTTTTAATTTATCGCGCATTAACACATAAGGTTGAGTTGTTTATATAGTTTGTAATTTACATGTCAAGACGTCATAATATTTATTTTTGTACTGCAATTGTGATCAACTAATGCTGATGGAATGATTATGTACTTTTTAAATATTATATTTCGAAATCGCGGAATGTTGATAAAACATACAATTATTTATTTCATTTTACAAAAATATTTAACTAATAAATAACAATGTATTAAATTTTTTGACACATTATATTTAAGTAACTGTCAAAAGAACAATATTTTTTAAAAACCTCTACTCTAAGCTTGTAAAGTTTTGTGTTTCACATAGAATACCATTCGATAGCTTTTTTATTTTATAGGGCAAAAAAATATTACCGCCGCCCATCGACACTCTAAATGCCAGAGGGCTCCCGAGTGCTTTGCTTTTTTAAGAAGAGTTCCAAAGAGTATGTCGTTTTGTGTGCCTGTCGTTGTTATTAGTGATAAGTTAATTAGCCCGAAACAGTTTCTAAACCAATTTAAGTGGCTAATGTTACCAGAATGAAGGCGGGCAATAAAAGGATTTGTATAAATGACCTGATTCCGAATTCTTCGCAGATGAAGAGGGTAGAAACGTGGAAATAAATAGGCCCTACGTGTTACTTAGACAGCCTTCACTTCATTGTAAGCGTTATTTCATCAGAATTCTTAAGCGCGAAATAGTTATATATAACTCGGAATGATATATAGCCCATTTGACTTTAGGCACCTCTATCTCACCTCTCTTACCTTGATAATATACTCGTCAGTAGGCTGATTAATTAAAAATCATTTTTAAGCGCCTCTCTGGTACCTAATCAGCACTGTTCAGCAAAAAAATTACTGAAAAAAACTAATATTGGTGTTACATATGTGTATATAATTCTTCTGTGAGTGTGTATGTCACTGAACTACTCTCAAACGACTGGACCGATTTTGATGAAAGTTTTTGTGTGTGTGGGGGGATCAAGGGGATCTGGGAATGGTTTAGATTCACAAATCAGCGTGGCAGATGGCACTGCAGTCGGTACTTTCATACTTTGCTTAATATCCTAATCGCTTTAAATATCATGGACATCGTCATCAGGACAACGTCTGTGGGGTCCACTAGTATATGTGTATAATTGATGTTCACCATAATTAGACTTACACCGAAATTAGAATTGTAACATCAGTATGAATGATGATGAAGAAAATGCATTATATATTATGTGGTGAACTACTTCAATAAATAAATAAGATGAAATTAAGCATTTTTATCTATATATATTGTACCTTCCTCCTAATTTACTATGCAATTAGTTTGGCATAAGTGTAAGATTTTAGATGAGGAACGAAATTGTTTAATATTATGTAAAGATTGTGACGGTTACTACATTTTTTTTATTTAGATATATATATTGGTCTAAGATCCCGCTATACAACGACCTTCACCGAGATGCTTATTTAATGAAACTTATTTTATATATAATTTAATATGTCAATAAATATAATCCATATGGGTTGCCTAGCAAATTTCAGTCCAGAGTATGTTTAATTAATTTAAAAAAAAAATATTTTTTTAAACATTTCACCGGTATGATTATTAGATAAATTCTATACCAATCGAACGTATGAAGCCCATAGAATATGCAAACGTTAGGTTGTTTTTAATCAATTAATTATTTATGTGTATATTTTTTATGTGACACTAAAGTATATATACGTATACATCTTTAGTATAAAAGAAGGTTATAGTGATACATATATAATACTACCCCGATTAAAAATATTGATTGAAAAAAGTTCAAAAAATTTACTACATGCAAATTATAAAAAAAAATTTTTTTTTAATATTAATTAAACATACTCTGGACTGAAATTTGCTAGGCAACCCATATGGATTATATTTATTGACATATTAAATTAAATATAAAATAAGTTTCATTAAATAAGCATCTCGGTGAAGGTCGTTGTATAGCGGGATATATATATATATATATATAAGTATATTTGTAGTATATGTGTATTTGTATATAGATAGTCCTGCAAGATATCTTTCTATCTTTGTTCTAGATTTACTTATACATATAATTATAATACTTACTCTTTAATAATATATGTTCTTAAATGGAAGTTCCTACTAAACTAATATGCATTTATTTATTTTATCGGCTGGCCTTTGAATAACGCTTCCTTCCTATAGTGATAGTCAAATCAAAGCCTTTCACACATACACTGATGGACACTGGCTAGAAATTGCATGACAATCAAATGTCAGGTCCTCCCGTGACAAAGGCCACTTGCGGTTCACATGAAATTGACTTTCAAACTGTTATCTAAAATAAAAGTACATTTTCCGTGTCACATATAATATGAAGTTGAACATAAGGCAGACATATTTATGAGTTTTGTGGCATTTGACAACATACAATATATCATTGTTTCTATGGATATTAAACCTACAATTTCCGTATCAGAATCTCTGTACCAATTAAATGAGGTTGGAAATTGGTGAGTTAAATACCAAGGAATTAAATTTCATACACAAAATCTTAGCAATTATGACTGTACATTATGCACTATTTGGCTATGTGGAATAGTCTAAAAATAATCAAGATGTCATTGGACTTGGCACACAGTGATCTTTGCGTTATAGCGCCCATGACAGTTTCTTAGTGACAATATAATAATAGCTCTATTTTCATTCAAAATATAATACTATTCTTCGTCATGAGTTGGTGGCCCCTCCTATCTAAACTATCCCGTCACGTTCCATATTTAAACCTCTAATTTATTCAACTTGACTTTGTCAATGCAGACATAGGTATGTTTAGCCTGCTTAAGTCGTCTGATTTTGTATTTGGTTGGATTGGCGGTAAAAGGGATGTTTTTGCCAGAATTTACGTTCATAAATAACAAAATGTTATACAATATGTATTAATGTATTTGAAATTAAATGGATTTTTCGTTTTAATAGTAAATTCTTGTCTCAGATCTAATTGTAGCGAAATATAGGCTTAAAAGCTAAAATGAAAGTAAGAAAAAGGGAACTTAAAGTAGCGTTGTTAGTAGGAACAATTATAATTGGATAGCATTGTGCTTTGTTTAAAGACTTTTGTTCCTATTTAACCTCCCTCCGGACTTTGCATTACTAAAACACGAACTGCAGTTAAGATGAAAATTGCTTCGAATTTAAGTTTCATAATTTTTTTTCGATGGTAATTTATTTTTTTATTTAACGCCATTAATAAACAGTCTTCTAACGTCTGGAAATAGTACCGCTCTTGTTCTTTCGAGCGAATAAATTCGCATATAGAAAGAAGAGTAAGTCAATTGGTCACAACCGGAGTACGTTGAGAAGGGTTTGAACCTAAGACAGAGTCATAGACCTCTCAACTGCTTTATTGCAATGCCTTATATATTTAATAAATAAAAGCTTACCAATCAATAAAAGTCAACGCAAAAACACTAAACACTACACACACAACTAAAGGTTAAGCACTGTTCTAAAACACTCACTATTTAAAAGCTTTGTTCGAAAGTTTTGGGACTAAAGTAAATCTCAAAAGGTGTAAATTTTACAAAATCTTGTAAACAATGCGAGTAGAAATCTTCAGTCGTTTCTTATGTAAAAATTGGTTTTGAAATTTAGGGATCATGGCTAACTAAATACGTATATCATATTAATCAAAGCTCGCACGTTTCGTTCGTTAAGGGCTGAGGGGTCGGGTGAGGTTTAATAAGTTTTGTATGTTCGTTTGGTCGATCGTAGTCCGCGAACGTGTCAGACGCGCAAGCCGTCCGCACCTGTCGGCGTACGACGAAAGACTGGCATTGTATTTCGTGATTTTCCCGCCAACCCTTGCATTTTCCACCTCGCTTTCCCCGGGAACTTTTCAACCGTGTTAATTTAATGCAATTTTTTACAATTAGCAGTTTATTTCAAGTTGTTTATCCTCGTAGGGTATTTAAAGTGTGTATTTGTGATATATTATCGACAATACGGTAGAATTTTTGCGTACAAATTTAAAAAAATCGACTTTTATAGGTTCTTATTAAATTAATTTTTAATTTAATAAATATCTATTAGTAATCTACTGAAGCATATATTAAAGTTTTTTAATTTCCGTCTGGAGCTAGAGTGAGATTTTAATAATGTTATGAAGCCGATTAACGGTTTTAACGGTTTAAATTACCGTTAATTTTAATACACTTTGAGCCCTTAAATCTAAAATTAAGTCTGGATGGAAAAGTTTAACTTTACACGAAAATAACGAAGAATCACATTCAATGAATTCATTCAATTAACCCACAAACTAAACCACAGCAATAATTTACATGCAATATAATGTCAAACAACAGAACATATATTGAATATATGATATCATAAAACAACGGAAGTATGTATTAACAAGGACACATTACGTTTTTATAACGATATCATTCAGGCGCTTTTAAATACAGATTCGATTTAATCTCTCAAATGGCTCAATATCACTTCATTTGTTTAGTATAAGATCAACTCATTTCTTTTATATATATTTTTATTGTTAATGACAATTTTATTTATACAATGAAGAAATACATAGTACGTCTTACTTCGTAGATAGTAGGCGTATGTGAGGCTGCTACACAGAAAACCAGGTTCGCAACACCTTTTTGTCATAGAATATGTAAGTAATTACGAGTTAAGAAAGTCACATATACATGAATACATTTTTATTTCTAACTTATATTTTATATATTTTTTTATTGTTTATATTTTGTCGTAAATTGACCTCTCTCTCTTCAGTCTGTTTCAATGCCTCTCTTAGTTAGGACAGTGAGTTTTGAAGAAGATGAGTCTTTCACTTGATCGGTCCATCTGGTTGGTGAACGGCCACGTGATCTTTCGCCTTCTGTGTTACCAACCACGATCAGTTTCTCTTTGTTCTCTTAGTCTCTGCACATTTTATGGCCGAAATAAGATACAATTCTCTGCATATGGTTGACAGGCGAGTCCAACTGCGGAGTTGGATCAGGATCGATGTATTGGTGCGGTTTGCTGTCCATGGTATTCTTAGCATTTGCCTCCAGCACATCTCAAAGGCATCAATGCTTTGCGTTTCTCGAGCCAAGATATTCCACGTTTCAACTCCATACAGGAATATAGTTAAATTAATCTACGCTTAAACAAATAAATAAATTAAATTTTATTGACCGAAGTTGCGTAGTTCAGAGCATAGTAGATACTTGGCATCACTTAATATGAAGACCATGCTAAGATAGTCAATACTGAATATATTAAGCGGTACGGACAGTTCAAAGGCGATACAATCCCAGAGATTGCATACCTTGTTATTGAATTACAATGCAACCTGTTTAGTGCTACGCTGTAGCCAGACCGTAGTTTGCTACAAGAGGAAAAACTTTGATAGATTTTGTGGTTTTGTTTGTATGATTAGATGTTTGCTTTAGACATATTAGGCCCTCTCCCAGCTTCACATGGCTGAGCATTTTATTCAATACGAAACCCATTTTAAATCTTCATATAGAATCTAATTTTGAGTAATGGTACCTTCGTGGCTTTAGCGTACGTTTCCCTGAGGTCGTAGGTTCGATCCCCGGCAGTGCACCAATGGACTTTCTATGTGAGCATCTAACACTCGCTTGCACAGTGAAAGCATAAGCCATAAGTCCACAGCGTATGTCAGGCACAGGAGGCTGCCCTACATGTCTATTAAAGAAAACAAATGAACGCAACAGATACAGTAATCTCAGGCCGAGACCTTACAATATTGTTGCACTGGTTTGGTTCTAAGTATCGCTTACTATATCTAAATCAATGAAATTTTTACTCAAGGTAAGTGACGTTGACCTAGTTGGTAAACGTGAAAACTCTATCAATTAGAGTATTGACCCGATCCCGCCATTCGCTTTCTTACCACCTCCTCTGTAAGTGAGAAACATGAAACCTGTATAAGTGACGGTCATTTTTCACACGTGAACCTTTATAAGTGAGATTAATACTTGCCTATACCTCAATATATTCAAACCAAATCCTCTGTCATTGTTTTCTATAGTTTTATAGTCCCCAATATGAACCCTTCTGTAAACTAGAAGCTCCGGTTGGTGAGAAAGCTGTAAGAAAAAATGGGATCGCGGTCCCATGAGCTCTCGCTTATTCAGGTTTGATTGAGCATATATACTTCCTCTCAATTCAGAATTATAACGAAGAATTTTCAATTTAAATTTATATTAGAACAAGTAGAACGTCTACCATTTTATTTCACACAGAAAATTTATATCTGTACTTGCCTTTTTTAAATATAGAGAGGTTGTTTGTGACCTCGTCTGCATGGTACCAATATAAAACGGTCGTATTTGATATAATAATGGCAAATTAACAATATTAAAAGCTGTCTATCATTATTGCACTGTACCGATACGACCATGAAAGTGTTGTCATTTTATTCTTCTAGTCTTGTATATAAAATTTTTATATTTATTTTCAAATTATCCCAAATGTCATAGTAAAATAAAGATTCAATAATAATACTATATTTCGTGTCGTAATATTCAAATTAATACATGCTTTTAAACAAAAAGGAAATGATAAAGATGTTATATCTTTTAAAGATCAGTACGACATAGATACATTTATAATGCTTTTTTTATATAGAACAGGGGGAAATGGGCAGGAGGCTCACCTGATGTTAAGTGATACCGCCGCCCACGGACACTCTCAATGCCAGAGGGCAGATGGTTCACATAGCGGTGGTGCGCGGCAAATTTCCGAAGAATTTATCAATTCCAGTAGTGACATTAACTTTAAAATAATTCAATATTCTTAAACACATATATTAATTTTCATTCTTACAAATATATACAAGGTACAAAACTATTGTCCTGTTAATTACCATCTAGCATCGGCACCGGCTTGCTTTAGGCTCAAAAAGTCGACGGCGTGTATGGTCTCTGGCAGAATGACCAGCGCTGCTCGTCTGCTCCACAGCACAAACACACACACAATATTATGTCAATCTGTCTGTCTGTATCAGGCACTGGACGCTGATCACCTTCTTGCCTATTAGATTGACAAGTGATCATGAAACAGATACAGAAATTTGAGGCCCAGAGAAAAGGGTTGTAGCGCCACTTCAATTGTATTTGAATATACAATTTACTAAACAGCTTAAATAAAGATGAGTTTATACGATACGCGCGAGTATCTTGTCTAGTAATAAATACTTCAGCCCTGCGTATTTGTGACGCAAAGTGACGCGTATTTGCCTAGACCACGAATTCTATTCCTGTCGACGCGACACTTCAACATTCAAGATCACTGTTCAAAACACCACGCGGAAACTACAATTTAAATGGCACTTGCCAGCTTTGATCTATTTTGAAGCTATTAAATAATCTTTAAGTATATTGCAGCTGGTTTAAATATGCGTAGAATCAAACTGTAAGCTAGTTTGCTTACGGGTAAACCCATGTAATTAAAATAAAATAACATTTGTTAGTAAAATATTGAATTGTAAAATTTAGTTACAATTTTTTTTGTGTAGGTATATTAAAGATGAAAGTATCCACAAGGATCTTAATGTGGATACAGTTCTAAATACGGCGAAACGGGTTAAATAGGCTACATAGCCATGTGAATGCTAAGTCAATCAAACTTATTGACACAGTATTTTGAGTTAATAAACCTAGTGTAGTGACTTGGACACACGAACATAGTGTCAAAGCATTATAGAACACTAAGACTGTTAATGAACATTACCTTAGTTTAAGCTATTCACTAGTAATGTAGACAATTAAGTCAACATAATATTACTCATTAGCCATAATTATTGTATAGGCTAGATTTTAGTAATTCCTGAAAAGTCGCACTCTTTTTTTGTAGGATTTTCATAGCATATTTTAATAGTATATGTGGCAAACGGGCAGGAACACTCACTCTACTCGAAGGCTCGCAAGTGCCTTGAAAGAATTGGTACGCTGTTTTCTTAACGAAATAAGTTGATTTCGTTTGGAAACCCTTCAATGGGCAGCTGGTTCCACACAGCTGCCGTGCGTGGTAAACATTGCCTTTAAAAATGGCCCTCAACGAAGGGCCGTACAGACGGTCAAGTAAAAAAGTACTTCATCTGGGACCAAATTTGCGCTATAAACAGTTGCAAGCTGGGGCTCGCCCGGAGTACCAACCTTTTTTTTGGTGTTGATTTCCTGTAAAATTATAATTGTTATTACATTGATAAGCAGAAATAAATTTATGTATTAAATCGTTTAGTTTTAATGACATTAAAAGCCGTCTTTTCTAACTATTGAAACCCGAAAACGTTTATGCAAATGAGATTTAAAAAAAAATAAGAATTTGTTTTGGATATTAAAATGTAATATAAAATATTACATTCATTAAGAGTGTAATTCATTCATAATGGTGAATAGCGGGGATCATAATTAACATAATTAAAAATTAATTAGTTTCGACTTCTTACAAAAATTTATTTGCTTATTTATGAGCTTGTTGGATAAACTTGAGGCCGTGCTTTTTTTTTAATTTATCTTACAGAATAATATAATAAAATCATAAGATGTTTCAGAAAACCAATGTTGTTTGTATAAATGTAACCATAGCAGTCTTGTTTAGGAATGCGACATATGCATATAAAAGTAGTTTTTCAACTACTAAAGTTGAAAAACAAATTAATAAACAATTTTTTTTTTTCATCCAAATACAGGGGTCTAGGCTCAGAATATGATTTGGGTGTCGAGACCCTTGGTCCGTGGGGTCCTAGCACTTTAAGGCTTTTTAAAGATATATCAAAAAGGTTAGTCGACATCACAGGAGACCGAAGATCTGGCAGCTACCTCGGACAAAGAATTAGTCTAGCGATTCAAAGGGGGAACGCTGCCAGTATCTTCGGAACCTTGCCTAAAGGGACTCCTTTTAATAATATATTTTAGTTTATGTTAAGGTTAGTTTTATTTTTTTCAATGTATATTATTTTACTTAGACATAGACATAACATTTATTTTCAACGTAATTATTAAGATGGTTAACGTTAGACTATCAAATAACTGACTGGGCAGTTCATTTATTAGCCACGGTAGCAAATGCCTAAACGTTCTCTCGCCATATAGGTTGTTAGCTCTCGATGTACTGCCCTGCGATTCTGTAACTCACTTTTCGAACTCACTCAGCGGTTTTCGCATCGGCGGTCGCTCTCAAATCAGTCGTGAAGCAGTCATTTTATGATTTGGCATTCTTAAAAGGTGGGAGCTTGTAGTTTATTGTTTATTACAATGCCAAATCATAAAATGACTGCTTCACGACTGATTTGAGAGCGACCGCCGATGCGAAAACCGCTGTGTGAGTTCGAAAAGTGAGTTACAGAATCGCAGGGCAGAGCCGAATTTGCGTTACCGCTCGGGTTCGTACGTCATGCTCAACTCGAAAAAAAGTGCTCCACTAGATAACATTTATTTAATTTTTCTGTTATTTGCAGTGTTTAAAAATTCCTCTTTCTTCATTTTCATATGAGTCGAGCACATTTCTCGAGACGAGGATTCCCATTTGGAGGTTATATTTTAGGTACGTTGGGTAAGTTCTACCGTAGCTAGTTAGACCGTGATTAATGATTGACTCGCAAAACGCGTTGTAAAGTGAGTCTGGTTTTAAATGACGCTTTTTGAGTAGTGATATGGCGGCCATTTACGGGCGATTCATCGATACATTTGGCACGCTGTCGATCCAAAATTCGTCCATGAATGTGAAAACACTGTCGGTCCAAATGGATTGGCTCGGCGCGATGGACTTTCGCGCAGTTGGAACTGCGCGGCGCGCATACGCAGGCGGCTCGCTTGTGTATGCGGAAAACCAACGGTCCGGTCGGTCTGAGCCATCGTGCCATACGGTTTGCTCGCTCGTGAATGGTGTTACTCGCGAGCCAAAGACGCCATTTTGATTTTAGTTTGCGTTTAGCCGTTGGACGAGAAGCACGTGACGCATTGTTAATATAAATCGTTTTCGCAATGGTTTCTAACCGCGACTTTGTTATTCAATTTATTTATAAGTTTAGAAAAAAAAAGTCAACTCCTTCATTAAATTTATGTAAGTGTGTTGCGATCTTTTCAGCAACCAATCCTTACACCACTTTCTTTTTTTTAAAACTAGACAAATCGCTATGGTAGATAAATAAAACTAATCTTCTGAATCGAAGTTCATTATGAACACGTCACTCAAAATGATCAAATGGAACGGCTCGCTGGTGTGTTCGTGAATGGCATGAATTTGGCTCGGCGCGACGTCGAGTTTCGAGCCGTGGCGCGAAAGCCACATGGATCGCCCGTGAATGGCCACCATTAGAGTTGCCAAAAACTGCCGTTTATTGCAGACGACCCCGTCTGAGCAACATTCTTTTTATACGTGCAGTTATAAGATAATTCATTTAAACATAACAGAATCCTTCCTATGAAAAAATATTACCAATGATATAAACGTACAAGCCGAAATCTGCCGAGCAAGGCTAGAAGGCATAAAAACCACCATAACGGTAAAAAAAACTTTAAATAAAATTAAATACTTCACCTTATTACGCTGCATACAATTACAATTAAGTAAAAACTAAATAAATAAATAATTCAGTGGCGTTACAACCTCTTTTAGGTCTTGGTCTCAGATTTCTGAATCTGTTTCATGATCATTTTTAAATCTAACTAGTGGACCCCACAGACGTTGTCCTGCATGATATTTAAAGCGATTAGGATATTAAGCAAAGTATGAAAGTACCGACTGCAGTGCTATCTGCCGGGCTGATTTGTGAATCTAAACCATTCCCAGATCCCCTTGAACACACACAAAAAATTTCATCAAAATCGGTCCAGTCGTTTGAGAGAAGTTCAGTGACATACACACTCACAGAAGAATTATATATATTAAGAATAGGCAAGTACGTGATCAACCTCCAGTGCCAGACACACGCCGTCGACTTTTTGGGTCTAAGACATGTCGGTTTCATCACGATGTTTTCCTTCACCGTTCGAGCAAATGTTAAATGCGCACATAGAAAGAAAGTCCATTGGTGTATAGCCGGGGATCGAACCTTCGACCTCAGGTATGAGAGTCGCACGCTGAAGCCACTAGGCCAATACTGCTCTCTTTTTAAGTAAAAACCATTAATAGAAAAAAAACCTTAAACTTTAGCGAGCTCATGTACTAATACCTACAACCAATGTTTGCAACAAAATATTTTTAATTAACTTACAACACAATCATTTGACTAACAAGCGATCTCTTGACCACTGAAAGGAAAACTAAAATAAGCGTAAGCGCAAGTTCAAAACAACAAATATTCAATAACATACCGGAACACCAATACAAAATAGATAATATGAAGAGTACATTAATGATATTATTTTCTGAACGACAGATCGACGACGACAGGACTTAAATCTTCTTCTTCAGTCGCACTCTTCATTTCTGAAGGTCGTGTTAGTGGTGCCGCACCACTTCCTCCACTCTCCCCTGCCTTCGGCAAGCCTCTGCGTCTGGGTGATGGTAAGACCTGTAAGGGCCTTTACTTGATCGGTCCAGTTAGTAGGAGAGCGGTCTCGAGGTCTGGTGCCCTCCACTCTTATTTATTTATTTCGTAATCCTACAGCTAACAAAAATTATATATAAACAAACAATTACACTTAAAATATAACCAAAGATTTAAAGACATGACAAAGGGAAAAATAAAATTAATTAGAATTAGGTAATACCTCATTTGGCTGAGTTTTGGTGATAGTGTAAAAGTGAGGGTATGTTCGTGAAGGTGTGTATGTGAGGTATGCTCACGGTGCAGGTGATTTTGCGCTATTCATATCTATTATATAGAAGGAAGAGGAATAATACAAAGTCGATAAGTATAAATCAGTCAATTTAACTTAAATAATAGTTATTACATGGGTTTATCTAACATAAAACTAAAACATCCTTTACCAAGAATCATCTCTTTTACAGCCTTCATTAAAGTTAGGTTTTAGTAAAGAAAAATTTCGCCTTTCTAAATTCAGGTTTTTCTGTTATTCCTGTATATGGTAATGTCTATCATCACACCTATGAGATGCAAAAAATGTATGCTCGAAATGTTCACAAAGAAAAACTCAGTTTCATTACTTTCATTTTATAAATGAAAACTAAGTCGTCCCTTTTATAGCGTTCTCAGTCCCTTTGCGGGTTGGGAAAGTTATAAATTGTTATTTCAGAGTAATGTTTATATGTTACTATATTTTATTACATTTCTTATTCAAATGTGGGAGCATTTTGTTAGATGATGCGTTGCCAGCCCTTAAAGGAGGACGCTCTTTTTGTGAATTCTTGGATCTTGGGGAGACCAACACTGGGAGCCGATTACACATTGTTGTTTTTTTTATTTTTTTTTATAGAACAGGGGGCAAACGGGTAGGAGGCATACCTTATGTTAAGTGATAACGCCGCTCATGGACACTCTCAATACCAGAGGGCTCGCGAGTGCGTTGCCGACCTTTTAAGAATTGGTACGCTCTTTTCTTGAAGGACCTAAGTCGAATTGGTTCGGAAATACTTCAGTGGGCAGCTGGTTCCACAAAGTGGACCTTACCTCTGAGCACTCTCCAGAGTGCCGCATGGTAGATGCGGTAGAAGATGCAGAGTGACCCCACATCTCTACGCAACGCCAAAGGATCAAGCCGCTCGGAGACGGGATTGGTCGTCGACGATTCGAACCGCTCTTCGTTGAATACGGTCAAGTTGTTGAGCGATGGAAGCATCAGCTCTGGGGTTACCGGTGATATTTACCAGGTACCAACTTAAATCTTTAATTAGTGCCCGTGCACTTGAATTCGATAACAGTTTGAAGTTGTTAATTTTCGAGCTCTGTGACATAACGACAATGGCAGCTTATACCAGCGCCATTGTTCCGAGATATATTATACTAGCGAGACTTTACACGTAGTAGAACATAATGCTAAAACTGCGGGTGCCAAATAACCACACTCGGCGTGGTAAGCGGCAATTGCTAGCAGTGCCTCAGGCGCGTACAAATTTACTCAGAGAAGCACCATTTACGCGTGTCTTGCGCATCCTAAATATTATTGCTTGTGAGACGGATGTAGTTGCACTGGCTGAATTCACAAGAATTGCATTTTTTATAATTACTTATAATAAGGTTTAGATTTGAAGTTTTTACTTGTTATGTTTATACTATGTTTTTAGTTTAGTTTTCTATTGTATTAGTATTAAGTTAATTAGTTATGAAATCGAACATCAAATTTCACTCTAATATATCAATAACAACTTTTTCCAATACTTCCAGGGCGAATGGAGAAAGCAACATCAATAAGGATGAGGATGTTGGTATTTTCCACCTCACCAACGAGGATGTGATGAAATATTTAAAGAGGCCGTAAGACTTTGACTTGGTTTAACAGAAACAATTTAGGTTTTCTTTAAAATTAACATTTTGTATCGATTGTCATTTGTTTAATGTTAAATTTCAGTTTTTTTTCTTTTTGTCTATTAATGTACTTATGTTTTCTATTTCATATATATTGTTTATCTATGTTATCTGTTTTGGCTTTGTATACTGTCTAAGTGTTTTGTTTTATAAGCTGTAAGATTACTAATAAATAAATAAACAAGATACAAGACCTTCAGTACCTTCGGCTCTCCACTCCCCTACACATATACACACACCCACGCACGCACACACACTCTTAGAGAGAGAGACACACACGCGCGGGCGTGCACACACACACTCACACACACACACACACCAAATTTATTTTTACGACTCCGTCTGCAATGTTTTCTTTTAGCACTTAATACTTATTTTCTTCTATTGTATCTTATGACAACGACCTGATTGTACGTGTTCCGGTCCGGTGGTGGAGAGGCTGGCTATCTGTCACTCAGGTCTCCTGTTACAGAGACCAGTCTCTCACATACACTTCCTAATGTTATCATCTTAGAATAATCATAATAACCTTGTATGTCTATGTGAGAGAAGAAATAAAGATTATTATTTTTATTATTATTATTAGTAATGAAGTACACAACTCAAAATATTAATATATATAGAAACACTTATATATCCATCGTTAATATGTCATCTATCATATTTCGTATCAAGAGTTAATAATGAATAGATTGACATCCCATTCATCATAAATGATTATTTTACGTTACGGTACGGAACATATTAACCCGAAAATAGATTTTGCGTGTGATATAAATACTTGTATCTACTTTCATATTTTTGAATTATGATTTTTTTTTAAACACAATTTCTATACCAACAATTTTATAATCTGTAATTTAATACAGTTCAAATGTAAATTTTATGAATTCATATTTTTTGCTAAGAGGAGGGCTTTTTCATAGTAGCACAATGAGTTTGGAGACATTTTAGGTTCAATTATTATGTATAAGCTACATGGAAACTATGCATTAGTTTTATAAACTCTTCAAATAAATAGGTTTTTTTGCTATAAATAAATTGTATACTAGTGGGGAACGCAATATATTGTATAAAATCCTGGGGCAAAGAAGGACGAAGGACGGGTCATGGAGAGTCTGAAAAAATGCAGATAGAAAAGTTGCCTGGCTTATTATACCAAATTCGAAACAAAGTACATATTCGCTTATAATTTTAGATAAATTTGTGAATAAACAAACATACACACGAAATGTAGCATACATATAGTAAATATATCATCATCCTTAATATCCGATCCTGATACGCAGATATACAGGTCAAATTGATAACCCCTTTCTGAAGACGGTTAATCAGTCAAATAAACGCCGAAATGTCTGCTCAAGGTCTGATTTCATGCATATATACACGGTTTACCACGAGCAGAACGAATGAATAATACCGTAAAAATACCTGCAATTTCTCAAACAATCAAAACTTTATTCATTTTAATTCTGATATGTCATACAAAAGTTTTATTAAATATACCAACTTCAATTTAATATCAAGTCTGTCAACATAACTTTTATAAGGTTTAAGTTCTATATATACAATTAATTAGTGTTAATCCAACGCTGTAGGTATAATGTGGAATATTTTAATGTATTTGCAAAAACATTGTTCACACACGAAATAAAAAACAAGTTATAGAATATAATTACATATTGAAAAATTCACTAGTTATTATCTCTCTCTTCAATTGGCAGCTCATGTCTGGCCTCGTGGTCAGCAAGGAAGCATCGAGTGGACGATCTGTTTCCACCGGTTTCTGTCCAGCGCCTCTCTTATGACAGTGTACAGTTTTGAGGACGATGAGTCATTCACCTGATCGGTTTATCTGGTTGGTAAACGGCGACGTGATCTTTTGCCTTCTGTGTTACCACCACGATCAGTTTCTCCAAGTTCTCATCGTCTCTGCGCATCTAGTTATTATAGGCTCTAACAAATATGTATATGTTAGTTCACTCAACACACAATAAAAAAAGTCCTTAACTCAATGCAGCGAATAATATATGCTCTTTTTAGAATGCTAGTCCTGGCTGTGGACACATGTAGTAACCATTTCTAAGTTAAGGATAGAGCGTAAATTCGGTCCCACATGGAGTACTGTTCTCCCCTCTGCGCGGGAGCTCCCAGTACCAGCCCTTCCACTGGACCAATTCTTTTCCGAGAGGCTTGATCCCTTGGCGATACGTAGAGATGTAGGGTTTCTATGCATCTTCCATCGCATTTACCATGGAAAGTGTTCAAAGGAGTTGTTCTGATTAATACGTGCCGCTGAGATTCATCGTCAAACGTCAAGTCAGAATCCGGTCCTTCAAGATAAGAGTGTACCAATTTAAAAAATACCGGCAACGCACTCGCGAGCCCTCTGGCATTAGAGTGTCCATTGGCAGCGGTATCACGTAACTGCCTCCTGCCCGTTTGTCCCTGTTCTATTAAATAAAAATATCATTCTCCTTGGGCTTTTTAAAGTCATATAAAAATATCAGCGAAAACCTTTTAGCGGAGCTCTGTTACAGAATTTTTAGTTGGAGACATCCGAAGCTTTTGTTTTATTAGATAGTTATTGTTGCCATTAATATACTACATAACATGGTACATCAAAGAAATGTGAGTTTTAAATATAACATTGAACGGCCGTTTGCCGATAAGTAACGCCATCTAGTTAAATTGTTTAGAACCATTACTTAGCCGATTCAGTTAGAAGTGTGCAAGTAATCAATAAAGGTTCTAAGTTCGGTTCAGTTTTTGTTACGCTTTTTTTGAAACTAGGGCAGTATTTTAAACGACTGTGTACGATTAAATATACATATTATTTCTTATAGTCAACACGAAGCCCTATTTTGTTCTCTTCCTAAAATTTGCGAAAAACATAACTGTATTTACAGTTTTTTAATACATTTTTTATTCTCTTTAGAAGATTATTAGAGGAATATTAAAAGGGATATATTTAATTTATTTTCAACGATTAGTAGACAAAATTTTGTTACAACGATTTATCTTAAATTATCAAAAAGGTTGAATACAAGTTTCAATATTTGCCATAGTATAATTGTTAGAGGGAATGGTTAAATATAGGTCAAGATGAGGTCGTTGCATTGGTACTTCATTGATCATATGAGCGTCTTATTTTACTGAAATCGTTAGAGCGCCTTTCTTACATTTCATATAATAAAAAATAAAAAAATTACTTTCATAAGTAGATTCTCATTTGTTTAATATCTCAGGTGAAGTTTAGTTTAACTTTTTATATCTATAAATAGATTGAGTTATAAACATTGACTTGACTATAATTGGAATGAGATATCAGCAACTAAACTGCCCTATGCCAGCCCCATGTTTAAATATTTGGTATCATGAAAATTTGATAGCCCATTTACATTCGCGTACGAGTCGCGAGGCGAGGGACGAGGCGAGGGGCGAGGTGCGAGTGTGAACAGACGCTCGTGGCTCGCCTCGTCCCTCGCCTCGTCCCTCGCGGCGCTCGCGTCCGGAGCGGTTTTTGGGGCACGAGTCAAAGGACCTCGCGTCGCACGCGAGTGGGTGTTTACATTCGCCCTCCCGCTTTATTCTGGCTTCTACATCGTGCCGCGCAGGTTGTGTTTAGTTTTAAATACGCAAAAACAAAAACGCAGTAATCGTATAATGGATTGGTCGCAAGACGAAACATTTAAGTTCATAGAACTATTTCAAAAAGAACGAATAATTTGGGACCCTAAACATAAATGCCACAAGAACAGCCAAAAAGTTAGCGATGCATGGGCGAGATTGTCCGAAATAATGGGAAGATCTCAAACAGAATTAAAAAACAAGAAAAATTCTCTCATGGCTACATTTCGCCAGCTACTCCGGCGCAAAAAACAATCAGTAAGGTCCGGCGCAGGAGATGATGATATTTACAAGCCAGTGTGGTTGTATTACGATGCTATGGAAACATTTTTGGCATCCATTTACGAGTGTAACACGTTTCTTTACTACTTTCCTTTTATTTAAATTAGTGACGTAGCAGTATAAGCCCAGTACGCACAAACTTGTTGCTGCTAAAACTTCGACGTCCTCCATTGTTGCTAGCTCAAAGACGACTGAACTCGGCACGCGAGTGTAAACAGGCAACTCATTTACCATCGATCAACACGAGCCTCGCACGAGGGACGAGGCGAGCCACGAGGCGAGGGACGAAGCGCGAGTGTAAATCCCGTATGACAAGTCGGTATTAATGCGCGCGCATCCTTCGCCATTTTGAATTTCCGTCCTACTCCCATGGCACAGTAAGGTCTAAGCCGTAACAGCTGTTACTTGCAGTCTTTAACGTTATACAATAATTTCTATAGAGAATAAAGTAAGATAAATTAACCAGATCTAATGACGCTTCGAAAATCAGTACGAAAACTATAGTGGGTTACAAAATAATCTCCGAGATATATCGATTTCGCACTTGGTGATTCTGTTTATTGTTTTACGCTGTTTTCGTAGGATTTTTGGTTAGATTCAGTGGCTTAAGTGACAAAAATCAATAGCAGATTGGTATTTGCTTCAAGGACATTATTGTGACGTCAGAAGTCTACTTGTCTTCGGCTACCCAAGCGTAAAAGGTATTCGAAAATTTAATACGATATTTGAATTTTGTTACATAACAATAAATTGACACAGCTTATCCCAAAACAACAGAGTCGATCGATATTCGTCCTTTTTTTATATAGATTTTAAGTCAAAATTAAAAACCTACCGCCTACGCAAGACCTTGCTTAGTCCTGCACAGGCGCACTTCAGCATAACAAACATGTGTTACAAAGAGACAGAAATTCTGAATCTGGGTAACTTGCGAAGATAAGGGGTTGTGAGTGGAATTTAGGTCAATACCAGATAACGTTTGCGCATCGAATAAAATAACGCGAGCCTGGCGTATTCGGAATCGTTCAACTACGCCGACGTGGCATTTTTCATACCTGTAGGTACTTAACAGATCTTTGTGTATATGATAATGGACATGACTCTTGCTTACACTTAGGGTAAGAATTTCCCTTTATAATACTGTTTTATAACTACAATATACCCTTCACAATTGTTTATATAAAAAAACAGTGTTGCACAACTGTAGGTCTGGACCTCAAAGTTAGCTATGTTTCTTGATAATTTACTATTATTAGCAGATAATTAGGTGCCTGATACACGCCGTCTATTTTTGAGCCTAAGGCATGCCGATTTCCTGACGATGTTTTCCTTCACCGTCCGAGTTTTCAGTATATATATATAGAAAAATCGATTAGTACAAAGCCGTGATTCGAACGGATGACCTCAGGTTTGAAAGACTCAAGCCTACACTGATGTATATTATATATTAAACACACATATATTACTAAATGTTACCAGTCTCAAAGTATTTTTGCTGTGACTTCTGTTGTCAAACAAATGTCCCGTTTATAAAATCAATAAAAATACATTATCACAAAAGGATATGACGAAACCTATTATCGCGAAGAGCGTGCAAAATTATTATGTATTTGAGAAAATTCATTTTCATGCTATTGACGCTATTGGCAGGATCAGTAACAGCTATGACCTCTATTGCCCGGTAATATGGTTTGGTATGGGTGTAGCGATAACATAAAATTTAATGTAGCGTCAGTCGATAATGGAGTAAACACAGCGGTGGCCGTGCCAAAAGATAATAGATATCCTGTAGTGAATATAATTTGAAAGCTAATTTAAACGATAGAAGTTAAAGACGAGGTAATTAGATGTAGACAGAGAGAGTGTGAAACTTATAGCTAAGTCGGACTTTCGTACGTCAAAAATGTATTGAATTTTGACATGTGCGTAATTTTTTGACAAGTCTCGTGTCTGTCACCCAGAGTAAATGCTCAAAAATAAATTTCTATTTAGTATATTAATGGTTGGTAATACTACATTTCAATTAAAAAAATTGATTTTTTGACAGATGGCCGGAGGAGGTGATCCCAAATGGCAGAAAGATGCTGGCGACCAAAATTTCGACTACATGTTCAAATTGCTGATTATTGGAAATAGTTCTGTTGGGAAGACTAGGTCAGTATACTCTGCCAAATTACGTTCATTGTACTATGAGCGCTAACAAGAGCGTTTTGAACAAATTCCAATAATTTTTGTTACAAGACGCCAATTATTTTCGCTTGACGGAAAGTTTTTCTAATTACATTCCTGTCTCAAAGACATATTTATTTTTACTACCAACCAGCTACCGGCTTGGTTGGTTAATCGGTCGGATTTATCATTTAAGACATCGCACAAGTTCTATAGCAGAGTTTGTTTTTTAACTATTACTAATAAAAAAAATACCATCCGTATCACCTTGACATCCATCGTTCCACAACTGAGCGTTTCTTAAGGCAATTTCTGCCGCGCACCACCACTATGCGGAACCAGCTGCCCACCAAGTATTTCCGAACCAATTCGACTTAGGGTCCTTCAAGAAAAGTTCGTACCAATTGTAAAAAGTCTTGCAGCGCGCTTGCGAGCCTTCTGGCAGTGCGAGTGTCCATGGGCGGTAGTATCACTTAACATCAGATGAGCCTCCTGCCCGTTTGCATAGTGTACCATAAAAATTTTTTACATGACGGGATACCTGCTCGGTCTGTATCATCAATATTTTTTCATAAGACATGATGGTCCCACTGCTTTCAATATACCTCATACACGGCAAATTTCAATTGAACATACAAAAATAAAAAGCTGTACAGTCGAAGTTTCTAAATTATCACATTAAGTTTTTAACCAGTACGCTAGAAGATTCCCATTCAATTTTTCGTTTATTTTACTTATAATTGTCTAAGCTATACCATTGGTACCGTACCATATTAGTCGTCTGTTCAAAAGCAATTGGGCTACGTTAAGTGTAATAACATGATTGTATGGAACAATTATTTGCAAGCTTGTTTTGTTTAACCACTACACAATAGTACAATTTTAATTTTCAGTTTTCTATTCCGCTACGCAGACGACTCGTTTACATCAGCGTTTGTGTCTACTGTGGGCATTGATTTCAAGGTCAAAACGGTGTTCCGACACGACAAACGTGTTAAACTTCAAATATGGGTGAGTTTACAGTTTTTAATTGCTGGATATAGGGGTATATCTTATTATTTACTTTGAATCATTATAGATGTTGGTAAACCGCTGTTCTGTGCTATAGTTTTTGAGCTTATTCCAAACAGATAGAGATGTCTAGACGTGGACGAGACATGACTGAGGACTTGTCATACAATATAAAAGATAGGCATCGTATGCATTATTAAGTGATTCAAGTTTAATCAATTTATAACGCAGCTGTCTCAGTTGTTTTCGTTCCATCGTTTTTTCTCTAACTTTGCAAATTCGACTACGACGAAAAAGTATTTAAATTTTCCGAGGTAATATGTATATTGTATGCATATAGGTACTATGGCACTCATAAAAATGTGGCTTTCTATTTCTTTGAATTTTTAAAATCGGTTCCGATCAAGAGATTAGATCCTCTTCGACCTCGCAAACTATATAATATTAGTAGATAGATAACATGTGGCTTATTCCGGTTTTGCACGATTGGACATTTATTTTAAAATGTTTTGGAAATAAACATACCCTTTGTTATCTACTGAATGAGTGTTTTTAAATGCTCAATTAGTTTTCGAATTTATTTGTTAATACAGACTTTATTCTCTACAGCAACTTAACAATAATTAAATATAAAAATCAAAACGATACATTACTTACTAAGTACCGTTTGATTGGTAGGAATAATGTGTCATTGGTTTTTCCCGGTAAAACAAATACTGTTTCAGATTAGCACAGCATTGTTAAGTTTACTGATCATGTTAAACATACGAGTATCTATGAAATGAAAGAAGTAGAGCAAAGATTCAGATTTCGGTTCTATTGTGTGTACCCATACTAAAACTGATATCAGGAGAGATCTATTAGATTTATCAGGAATCCTATTTCTTGCTATTCGAGAAATATTTATAGACTGTCAAATTTCAAATTTAAATTAAACTGTTCCTAGAGGCAAATCATAAAATTACTTTAATATTCCGTCGAAAACTCCCTAAAATAACACAAAACTTGTTTTATTTCATGAATTTGATTAAAACTTTGAGAATTAACAATATATGGAAATGTTAATAGCTTTTTTAATACTGCTCTTCGTTACACTATCTTGAGACTCTTGAAAATAACGAATATAAATTTAAACATGTTACCGTTGCGACGTTTCAACTTAGAAATATTTATACAAGAAATATGTGAAAACGACATTTTTATTCATAATAAAAATTACCCAAACATAATTTGATGAATTCACAGATATGGTAATGTCTTTGCATTTTAAGTATTTATTTAACTTTAATTCCCGTCAATAACTGGAGATTTAACTTCCAAAGTTATAATTTTGAATCGATTTGATTTCCTTATAATATACGTAATCTATATATATAAAATGTTATTTTGGTTTGTGTACGCTTCAAAAACTTAGAAAGTTCTGCACCGATCAAGCTGAAATTTTAGCATGATATATAATCCGCAAAAAATAGATTGTTTTTATCTATTTTTTTTTGTTTTTTTCATAATTTTTTCCACAAGTATTAAAAATTAAACTTATATGAAATGTTTTCTTTTTTTGTTTCTCATTTCTCAACCATTCAATCACAATGTGCTGCAGCGGAGCGTGCTAGCAGCTAGTATCCTATAAAAATAATTATAATTTAATGACTTTATCAGATAATAGATGCCCTTGTTGTAGGATTTGTTTTAAAATTTAATTTGTATGGGTTGTGTTGTATTAAGGGAATCAAGAAGCACTGGTCGCAAATAAAAGCTTTTGTTAATAGGACACAGCAGGTCAAGAACGCTACCGTACAATTACAACTGCATACTACCGTGGAGCGATGGGCTTTATTCTCATGTATGACATCACTAACGAAGAAAGTTTCAACAGTGTACAGGACTGGTTAGTAATAATTTTTTTACTACAGAAGTATTGTAACTGCAGTCGAGAAAAGTAAAAAACAAAAAAATATTTATTTTATAATATAACAAATATGAATCGCTGGTAAGCTTGGAATGTTAGTGCTCGTTCAGTTTCGACAGGTTAAATCAGAGAATTAAACACATAAACAACACAACACTTAAAACAGATATAATATTTAAATATACATATACGTATTCTTAGCTCGTATATACTATACATAATATATATATATATGTATTTTTATTGATCGAGAATTTATTATTTCGGTCACAGATGAAGATAACATTTTGAATTTATGTTACTACAGTTACGTCTCGAGTGGAGATAATTGTTATAACTATTTTCTGATATGTTTATTATGGAACATAAGATACATGTATCACTTATATAATCTTATGATAATCTTTTATTTGCTAAGTTTCTTGGTTTCAAAATGAAATCTACGTTTTATATGTCTGATTATAAATGGTAGCAACGTATACGTATGTTTTGAAAGCTAAGCTAAGTTTCATCATCGGATGTCGAAGCAGAATAGTATTCTTTAAGCAAAAGAATATTCCACCCGTATCACCTCGACGTCCGTCGTTCCAAAACTGAATTTTTATAAGGCAGTTTTTGCTGCGTACCACCACTATGTAGAACCAGCTGCCTACTGAAGTATTTCCGAACCAATCCTTCCAGAAAAGAGCAACGAACGTGTAAGCCCTCTGGTATTGAGAGTGTCATGGGCAGCGGTATCATACATCAGATGAGCCTCCTGCCCGTTTGCCCTATGTTCTATAAAAATAATATTTACTGACGTAGGTAGCCTTCGTGATAAATAAGCTATCGATTAATTAATAAAATCACTGAAATATACAATTATAAATTTATAAAAAACTACCCGGCAAACGTTTGTATTGCCATGTTTATTAGTTCTAGGAAACATTCTTTTAGTTCAATAAAAATAACTATCTACAATAATAAAAAAAGGGGTTGATCGTAGAGGGGTGAAAAATTAAGGGTTGTATGTATTTTTGTATGATGTATCATAAAAGATACACACTACACTTGTTAACCTATGTAGTAAATTACTTACGATAATTTAGCAGCTAAATATCGGTTAGTTGTTATTTTAATAAGAATAAATATATTTTCAGGGTGACGCAGATAAAGACTTACTCGTGGGACAATGCTCAAGTCATTCTGGTCGGCAACAAATGTGATATGGAGGAAGAACGCGTCATCAGCCAAGAACGTGGCAAGCAGCTCGCTGACCAGCTCGGCGTTGAGTTTTTTGAAACGAGCGCTAAGGAGAATGTTAATGTCAAGGTATGAAGATCCTATTTCATTTCTCCTTCTCAAGTTTCTCTTCAATTAAGAACAGATGTTTTGTATTCCCAACGCCAAAACGAAGGACTGTGTTTGGTCAGCGCTCCTTTGCATTTAGGGGCCCCTTCCTTTATAACAAAATTTCCAAATCTATGTATTCTGAGATCGTTATAGAAATTACACTAGCCAAATTGGATTTCGAATCTACAGAGGCATTACTACATCTTGGTATGACTTTGAGGTTTCATAAACTAACACAGACACAGTGCACGATCATAACAACTTTCAGCTACATTCTCAAATACATGCGCATACACACCCATTCTCACACTCACTTATTCACTTAATTTTTAACACTAAATTTATTATTATTATTTATTTTTTAACTGTTTTAAACATGTACCACGTAATAATTGTTTTCTAGTTACCCACAACACAGGGCCTCCCTAGTGTGGGGACTAGCGATATATGAATTCTGTCACCTTTTGACATAAATAAAGTTTTTATTATTTATTATTATTATTATTAATTGTCTAGACGCGACCAATTTGGTTGTCGCTCCACCATTAACAAAAATACTGTTTGGCTTGGCTCGGATATCGTTAGGGGCTTTGTTCATTTTATATTAATTAACGTAAATAAGGCTTAGTTATAACGTAAGCAGAAGACTGACTTGCCTATGAGTCTTTGTTTTGTGCAGTTCAGTTGAGTCACTGGTGTAGCAACAATTATTGTTCGAAGCAAAGATTTTTTGGGTACTTTGATATAAATTAGTACAATTGCACCACTTTGTGGTCTCTCGTCTCGTTATCCACTCAAAACCTCTGTTACTTTCTATAATCTTGATGCTTATTGCTCTTATTTGACTAAATAGATATTCATCTGCTGTAGTAAAGAGAACTTTAGAAAACAATCGAATTGCTGATTATATATACCTAGTCCAGCCATAAGTTCTATTACAAATGAAAATGCATTGTCTTTAATGAAGTAATGTAATAGTATTAAAATTTATACCTACATATTTATTAATATAGAATGGCGCAAAATCGAAAGAAGTTTTTTAAAACAATAAACGTGTTCCAAATTCAAAATAATTAAAAAGTTGAAGAAAAGAAAAGTTTTTTGTAACAGTTATGGCCAGGCTAGTTATTAAGCTACAAGTAATAAACATCGCTTTTCAGGCTGTGTTCGAGCGACTAGTAGACATTATCTGTGACAAGATGTCTGAGAGCTTGGATTCGGAACCACAGAACATGTTGGCTGGTGGAGCTCGAGGCCAGAAGCTTTCAGAGCAGCCCCAAGGAAACAACAATCCTAATTGTAACTGTTAATAATACTAAACAAAACCTCTCATTCCTGCCTTGAAAATACTGGAATTGATAACAAAATTATAATTCACTTAATCCTCCGCAAACTTTCGTCCAGTATCTTCAAGGGTTATTTTTATAAAAATTATTTTTTATATTTCAGTAAACACTTTTACTTTAATGATTTTAGGTTAGTTAAAATTGTGTATTAGCTTAGATCTTAAGTAGCCACTATTTATTGGAGCTGGAGTAGGGATCTGATACTTGTGTATTTAATATTATGTTTTATTCTAAGATGTTTGCAATTTTCAATATAACTGTGCTTTGTGTTTGATTTGCATCGACCTGTATGTATAAAATGTTAAATGCGCGTATGACTTGGCCATCGGACCAAAGTTTCAAAGAAAAGGGCGCAAAGTATTTTTAGAAGTAATTTAAAAGTTGAAGGCGTTTAAACATATTTTTGCGTAGATCTTTCCGCGCTATAGTAGAAATTGCCACACATCGACTCTCATATAAATCGCAGCCAACTAGCTTAATTAGCCGTTCAATCAACAGCCTAGCCTCCTTACTAAACAGCACCGTTTAACTACAGTTGATCAGCTAGGCAAATGACATGGATCGATGACGCTTTACTACTTGCCTAGCCTGTTGACTGTTAATTTAAAATTAGTTCCACTTTCTGCTACTCTCAAACTTGAAAACGAAACTCTTTAAAGTGTCAATATGGCGTCGGTTAACCACAAGTTTGATGGTGATTTCCAAAGTTTAATGAAAATCAACAAGTACAATGGAAAAGTGTATAGTAATAGCTGTGACTGACTGAACCAATTTAATTTTTAAAGCAATAATTTTTATGTCCTATGTTTCATCTTTTATATTTCCCTCACATGGTCACTCTATCGTACGAATGCCATAAGCATTAGACGGCCAGTTTATTAAATCTTGTTACAAACTCTACGGCTGAATATCTTTCAGGTCGCTAGTTAAACGGCGCTGTTTAGTTAAATAGCTAGGCTGTTAATTGAACGGCTTATTGGCTGCGACATAAATATCACATTGGTGACTTGTAAATATGTTTCTTGGTGTATAAAATTATTATTGTATAGCGTACGTATAAATCTGTTTGTATTCTTGTTATCTGCTAAGTAATGTTATTTATAGGCTTTATTTGGCAGTAATCATATATCTATATGAATTTTTAACTGCTTAATTAATGTGTACGAAGCACATTAGAATTATCTGTTCTAGAAGACATAGACAATACTATTTATATCAATTTCTGTTGAAATCTGAGCACATAACGTAATCTATTGCTAAGTAGGTTCATTAGTTTTTAAATTTCTGTAGTTCGTAAGACACTTTTTTTAATATTGTTAGTCAAATGTAATCAAGGTTTAGAATTTTATTTATAGGTGTTGAGTGTTTGTAATCAAATTGTTATTCATAATAAATGTTTATTTGAATTGGCTCTAAGATAATACAAGAAACAGACCATTTTGTGTCAATTGATGTATTCTATTATCTAGTTACCCTTCCGCTAAATTACGAATAAATGAATGGTCATTGTAATCTAAAAAAAAATAGAAAATGACGTTTCTCTTATACTATGAAGAATTCACTTGAAGCATTTACGACTATTGTTTTCAAAGATGAAATACCACACTGTCATATTTCATTTCTTGTGTATACAATAAATAAAATTATTTACAAAAGCGCGAAAAAGTTGTCACAAAGTCAAAATAAAATTTTCAAGGAAATCAATTATAAAATTTGAAAGAAATAAGTGCACACTGAAGTATTTCCGAACTAATTCGACTTTTGGTCCTTCAAGAAAAGAACGTATCAATTTTTAAAAGGCAATGCACTTGCGAGCCTTCTGACAATGTAAGTGGGCAATGTCCATGGGCGGCGGTATTACTTAAGATCAGATGAGCCTCCCGTAAGTTGGTCCTCTATTGTATAAAAAATATATGTATATTATTCCGTATCGACGTAAGCCAATTTAAAAAAATACGCCGCTTGTAAATTTAAACAAGTCGAAATAAAATTGACTCTTGCAACATTCGTTTAACATATATTTGTATCTTAACAGTAGGTACACGTAAATGCAACAAGTGAATATTATGTTGTTTTCGATATAGAAGCATAAAATCTTATTTACTTCCCCTATCTAAAGTCACACACGTTTTTGACAGTTGTACTCAGAGACGTCCATTATCTCTAATGGTAGATTATAGGATAACGGTGCAGCTGTAATGTATTAGTTATCTTGATTCAGTAAAATAACAACCTCTTTTAGGCTCTGATTATTAATACCTAAGCATTTACACTTAATGAACGACTCTGAGAACCTGGACATTTAAATATTGCTGTCTATTTCATATTTAACTGAAAGCGAATAGGTAGGTGTATGGTTTGTGTAGAATGTTAATGAAGGTTGTACGTGGTTAAGGCATATTTATCGTGTAGGTAAAAGGGTGTTATTGGCATATCGTAGTGAATGGCTTAGGTTAGGACTTTCTTTGATAAAACATACTAGTACGTTCACAATGTTGTCCATTATATTATTAGATTATCTAATAATAATAATTCTGAAGAACTACACTACAAACTGATATAAAGCGTAGGAAAGCGTAAGGCCCTTTTTACTTGCGCTGGGGTAAGCTTCTTTAAATCTCTACTAAAAAAATACTCCATCGGCGCAGCGATTCAATGTGAGCCTTGGTCTTCGAAAGTAGATAACCCCACTTGCTGATCGCTTGCCAATCGTCCACTTGAAATGTCCACTAAAAGGTTTATAAACTTAATGGATGAATCTGGTTACGACTTTTCTAAAATTTGTGAACTAGTTTTTGTTTTAGTCTCAGTTTTTAAATAACCGCATGTTTTTTACTATAACTTAACTTTTCCCTTATAAAATACAGCTATATGTTAATCGACCAATTCAATATTAAGCACTAAATAACGTTTATAAGTATATAATTTTTTTCACAGTTGTAATATCCAGGCTATGGTATAGTTGTATCAAAGAAAGTTTATCTTCATTTCCACCTATAAACAATATTTAAAAGTTTTAAGCGAGGGGCTAATTAACTATTAATTCTGTTAAAATCTGAAATTAATCAATTAGATGTATTAAATGTATAATTATTTGTTGTGCATTAATAATTCATTATTTTAAAGAACACTTGTAAAAGGTTTATGGATAATAAACGTATATACTGTGTTTTATTTTTGTATATTATTCTCCAATTTTATTATATTAAGCACTATAATATACAATGAATCCATAGATACCGCGAAACACTTGAAAATTAAAATGTTGTTTCCTTCTTAGTTGCTACGTACTTCGATTCGATTTATTGAATATGTAAGATAGCTCCATCTATTGTGAAATTATGTTACTAATAAGCCTAAATAAATGTATTTTATAGTTTATATAATATTCGTCTAGATGGCGCTATAATAATCTAAATTGATAAACATTCAGAATTTGGGGGTTTGTTATAAAAATTAAATGATATTTTTTAATTGTATTCTTACATTAAAATACATTCATTTATAAAAATCTAGGAGCTTTCTTAGGTTCTTCTCGGTGATATATATATATTATATTAACGCCGTTCTAGGGATATCTGGACCTGCCACCGGCTGGTCGGTATTCCGAGACACGATTTTTTAACACTCCGATCTTCTCCCATTCTCTCAAGATGACCAATCAAACGGATAGATGGCGTTCTCTAGTCGCAGGTTCATTTTTAGTCGCTGCGTCAGCGGACTTAGTTACATTTTGTAACATAATTTAAAACACAACATTTGGTAATCAAAGTCAAAACAAAGACATTAAAAAAAATTGAATTAAATATATAACATACTAACAACTAGATTCTATGAATACATACAAATTATAACACGATGAAGACCAATATTAACAATTAATAAAATACATTTTATCTTTAAATGAAGCAGTATAGTCCGAAGCTGGGTCGGGTTTACTCTTTAGATAAATCAAAGCCGGCTCTACAAAGGAATCAATTTTGAAATGCACTTTTATCTGTGGCAACTTGCCAAACCAGATTTCTAATTCGATCATGACTTCTAAAAGATTCATATACATCGTGTCAAAAACACATTTTGCAATTTATTGCGCTGCAAAAGACGGTGCTAAGAGGCTTTCAAGGAACTTGAATTCTTGCTTATTTCTTCGTAAATTTAGATGCTTCAAACTTATAAAAAATATAAGTTGTTCCTTTATAGCAGTATGAAATAATTTTAAATTAAAAAAATACTCAACTTTCTTCCACTTATAAATAAATCCAATTAAATTCAACCTTTACGATGACTAATCCTGAGTCAATTAAAATTTAATGAAGCATTAAAAAGAGTGAATAAGTTATTGCAGTAATAAAATCGTGAGGCAAAAATACACTTTATCGCCTAATCCAAGTGAATAGAGGTAAGGGAACTTTTATAATACAAAACCGGCTTAATAAACAATTAATCGTCTTACTTCCATTCGATTTATTTTTAGGATTAAGTCTTGGTGCTTAAAGTTACAAAATCGGCATCATACTTTAGTTCTTAGGTAGATTGCTTCAACGTTATAATATTTATTTATTTATATATTAACACTTCATTGCATATACATAAATATAGTACAATTGACATAATTAAATAAAAAGGAGAGCAACTGGCGGCCTTATCGCTTTCGAGCGATCTCTTGCAGGCAACCACTGTGAGAAAAGAAGAAAAAAATGTAATAAAATACATAAGGTAGGCAAGAAGTGCAAAAATACATGTATTACAAATACATATAGTTGTTAAGAAACGAAACTAAACAGGAACAAAAAACAAACTAATAATAGTAGGGGAGCCCACGAGGCTAAATGGGGATTTACTCGAGCGTCGTAGAGACCTATTGGGATGCAAAGCTTAGATGATAAGAAGAAAAAAATGTTATATGATATATACCTTTACATCGGTGGGGGAAGCGGCTATAGATTTTCAAATATGTAAAAAAAACTATTGCGAAAAATCCTCGAGCGCGTCAGATATTGATAGCATCAATGCCCTACGTATTTTTAATAATGTACGTATGTTAATCTGATCGATTGCATGATTCGGGTGGTTGTATTTAAGGGTTGAAAATGAAAAAAATAAATTAATTGAGCGCGTCAGATTTTCTGAGGGAGTGTGGGATGCACTTAGCACCAAAAAAAAGCTCTCATTCACTTATCTGACGATTTCGATGGGACGCAAACCCGCGGCCATTTTCATAATGTGCAAAAAAACATCGCCATTTTGAAATACTCAAGCGCGTCAGATTAAGATATATATGGTTCATCTTTATGTTCTAAACGTACTGTCTCATAATCTGACGATTATCTATAGGGATTCGCCTGATCTGACAAAAAAAAATTAGAAAAACGGTTCACCTCAAAGGCCATCCCTGCAACTTCCCGCTAATTCCATTCCTGGGCGCTTAAAATTGTACCTATGACATTTTTGAGCTCAAAATATAATTTATGTGATATTTTGAGCTCGCTGAGTTCAAAGAAATAATATTTCTATGGATTTGAGCTCTCCCAGCTCGAAAGTCTGATAGAAGTTTCATAGAACACTATTTTTGGAATTTTTAAACCGCAATAACTTTTGAATGGATCAAGCAATTTTCACGCGGTTGGCGGCATTCGACGCAATTTTATCATCCTCATAAGTAAGTAGTGCAATTATAACTGATCGAACCACAAATTTCGGAGTAATCCCGAAAAAGTGTTTTTTCGGGATTACTCCGAAATTTGTGTGTTTCTTTCGTTCACGATATCTCTCGAACGAATCAACCGCTTTTGACCAGCTTGGTGGTGATCAACGTGGTTTTTCAAGCTCAAAGGCGGATTAGTTTTTGAAGTTGATCGATAAAGCCGGTTAAAAGTTATTCCAAAAAACCCATTTTAAAAAAAAACTATTTTTTTTTTAGATTTTTCAAAATTTCTCAAAATCTATCGGTCCGAACTCCGAATCGGTTCAAATTCACAGGAAATGTAATTTTGAGGGAAATATTTAGAACGCCGTTTAGTAGATTCCGATCGGTTTAGTCGTTCAAAAGTTATAAACAGTATGCCACAAACGAGTCTTTATGATCAGCTGTGATGGCGTCATGGCAACAGAAACCAGAGTGGGGACGGAGTGAGAGAGTAATAGATAGAGAAAGAGTGAGAGAGGAATAGAAACGCGGAGAAGGAAATGTAGACATCACGCAGCTGCACGCATTTAACTTTATCGACGAATTTTTGTTATTTCGGCTTGCGGAAATCGTCAGATTATATTTTTCATTATTCTTGAATTATTTCCTTCAAAATAAAAAATAAATTTAGCTACGCTCGAGAATGTCGAGATGACGTTTTTTTTTACAACTTTGTTGCCCTCCCCTTTTTTTACGTCACTCTCAAATTGTCAGATTAGTGGAATATACACTTTTTAGGATGTAATTAACTCACCCTACCTTAATCTGACGCGCTCGAGAATTTCTGATGGTCAATTTTTTTTTACTAATCTGATCCTGTATCCTTCACGGGCGGCCTTATATATGGGCCTCATGTTTTGTGGAGGTACTTAACCGGGTACAAGGTATCCCCTGTATATTAATCTGCCACGCTTTAGTAAATCCCGAAATCCCCGCTTGGGCTCCCCTACCATAAAGGATACATTAAAGAAAATATTAATTACTAATGATAAAAAGTGCACATGAATCATTGTAATTTAATTTAAGATCAGTCTCACGTCAGTTAGTAGGTATTATTAAAGTTAGGGATACGATGTGGACAGGTAATTTTTGTACAGAAGAAATTTAAAGGAAGATAGAGAAGGAGCTAAGCGAATAGGGACTGGAAGTGAATTCCATAGCCTAACTGCAGAGACCTTAAAGAACTCGCCAAGAAAGGAGGAGTTATGACACGAGATTTCAAGGATATAGTTTTCGGAAGAGCGTAAGCTATAGTTATAGTTATGGAATCCCAAAAATTTGAAGTCATTTTTGAGATAGGAAGGAGTTTTAGGGTTGAACAGGGTGGAATATAAGAGATGGAGAACATGAGCATCGCGTCGCTGACGAATGGGTAACCGGCCTAGCCGCTTATTTAGTAGATTGATATCAAAAGATTGATTATTGATTAAATCAAAGATTGCCTTTTAGGAAGTTAGCAGTTTGAATATCGGGTCTCGGAGGAACACATGAAGCTCTTAGCTTATATTATATATTTATAAAACTATAAATTTAAAAAGATCAAACTGTCTAATGCTTAGACCATTCGTACGATAGGATGATCATGTGACAGAAATAAACAAGATGAAATATCTGATATAAAAAAATCTCTGTCTAATATATAAAATTCTCGTGTCACAATGTTCGTTCCCATACTCCTCCGAAACGGCTCGACAGATTCTTATGAAATTTTTTATGCATATTTAGTAAGTCTGAGAATCGGCCACTATCTATCTTTCAAACCTCTAAGTGATAAGGTGTCCACCCCAAAAAACTTGTTTTTATTTTTTTATGATACATACAACACCTAATTTTCACCCCTCTACGATCAACCCCTATTTTAATTATAGTAGATAGTTATTTTTCTTGAAATAAAAAACTGTTTCCTAGAAATAATATACATGGCAAAACAACGTTTGCCGGGTCAGCTAGTTTAATATATTTCAAATGTAACATATTATGTTCTTTGGAAATCATGAGCGACGCCATATTGACAGTATGGAATGTTTCCTTGTTAGGTAGCAGAAAATGGAACTAAATTGAAATGAAAAGGCTAGGCAAGTAATGAAACGTCATCGATTCAAGTTATTTAATATTTGCCTAGCTGTTTGATCAAATGGCTGAATGCAGTTAATCGGCGCTGTTTAGTAAAGAGGCTAGGCTGTTTATTAAACGGCTAATTAAGCTAGTCTGCGGCTGCGACTGTATAATATAACTACCCTCGACCTGAGAGTCATGAGAGTTATTAGGTCTGGGCCTCAGATTTCTGTAATAGGCAAGTAGGTGATCAGCGTTCTGTACCTGACGAATGACGTCGACTTTTTGGGTCTAAGGCAAGCCAGTTTCCTCACGATGTTTTCCTTCACCGTTCAAGCGAATGTTAAATGTGCACATAGAAAGAAAGTCCATTGGTGCACAGCCGGGGATTGAACCTACGACCTCAGGGATGAGAGTCGCACGCTGAAGCCACTAGGCCAACACTGATCTGATGTTAAGTGATACCTCTGCCGATAGACACTCATATTGATGTTAATACTGGCTATCTTATCTACTTCAAAGAAGGTTAGATTATTTAAAAATATCGGTCAATAGTCACAGTATATAGTCTATCTAAAACCCACAAAGAATTAACAGAAACAAAAACAAATCACGATAAACAGTGTTGCTAATAAACAGAATCAAAGTCAATGAAATGTTGCATTGAACAAAGTAAGTTCTATAAAACTATTAATTAAGTGCTTTGAAACTCCGCTATAATCATACTTTGCGTTATCCAAGTTCCGCTGCAGACAATCCTTTGAGACATGCATTAATGGTCCGAGACATTGCTAACAGATGTTCTAAACGGTTTAAGGAAATATACCGAGTTTAGATTCGATGCCAAGTAAATTACGATATGTCAGCGACAAAATTATAGTTATTGTTGTTGAAGGAATTAATAAATATATGACTAAACATATAGATTACATTAAGTTTATGTTATTATATTTAATATTAGTACAAGACCTCCGACAGAGTGAATGTCCAATTTCATTTGTCTCTCATCTTCGCTACTATTTTACAATCTATTCCAGCTATCTCTTTTATTTCATCTTCCCAGGTTTGTCATGGGTCCTCTCTTTCTTCTTTCCACTGGGACATTCCAAGTAAGGGTCTTTTATGACCCACCTGTCATCACAAACGCGGGCATTGGGCAATGTGACCGGCCCATTTCCACCGTAAACTTTTTTACTATTCTGTTATTTTTGTAAAGCTTCGTATCGTACACTGTCTTTAATTTTCAACCGAAGGATAGAACGCTCCATAGCCTTTTGGCATACTCCAATATTCTTTATTGGCGCCTTATTAAAAATGCACATTACTTGGAAGTGCATCTTACTCATTTTTATATTTTTACATACAATTAGCTATACTTATATAATAATGGTAGTACCAATGCATTGCTATCAACTATAAATAATATTTACACTGTAAATGATATGGAAATCACATTTTTGTCTCTGTTACAGGACAAAAACACATATACATTAGGTGAGTCTTCATCTGATGTTAAGTGATACCGCCGCCCATGGACACACTCACAAGGCCACAAGGCTTGCAAGCGCGCTGGTAGCATTTTAAGAATTGGTACGCTCTTTTCTTAAATGATTATTTGAGGATTTTTAATAATTATAAGTTCAAATTCAAATTCAAATTCAAAAATCATTTATTCACGTAGGTAACACAATGTACACTTGTGATTCGTCATTAAAGAAATAAATATTAATGCTTCTAATTTTACATTTACTGCCAGTTCTCAAATCAAGGGCGTAGAACGGAAGAGAAGAACTGGCAATAAACTCTCCGCCACTCTTTTTAATCGCCATGTTTTTTTTTTTTTTTTACACAACGTTTGTAAGGAGCTGCAACCATTACACCATGTTCCACATGACATTTTAAGTAATTAATAATAATAACATAAATAAAAACAAAGACTTGTCCCCTATCAGCAGGAGGCATGGTGAAATAGGAGCACGCACTTACATTCTCGTGGGAACAACACGCAAACACAAGTTATTTTATTAAATACAAAATCTGATAAGTTGTAAGTTGCAACTTCACCAGTTGTGCATTAAATATCGTTGCTGAGTTGCAAGTTCCGTAAAACACATAATTAATAAGATATATTTTAATAACTGACTCTGTGTAGGAATGTTAGAACAACTTCACGCCACAGGCTTCGCAGGTTGACGTGCAAACACCGCAGCTTAACAAACCCAACTTCATTACTTAGCGGTCTCAATTCAGTTATTTTGTTGACATTCAATTTTATTACAGTCACTTTGTCTGCGTTGTGATATTACCTTCATTTATTTGCAATTTTCCGCTAAATTCAAAGAGACTTTATTTATCAAAGAATTACATTCACTTAGTGAGAGGTAGGTTAGTTGTGTACATCGTGTTATCAAATTATTAGAAAATAAGCTATATATAATATTAGTAGCTCTGAAAATATTAAAATATAAACTTGGTATAAAATTGATACGCTTAAGTAAAAAAAATAACACAGAATGTTTTTACAAAAGTGCTGGTGGATCGTATCGATGTTACAACAGGCATTGTATGAATAATTAATAGTAATAATGTCTTAGACGGTCGTTCACAGTTATAAGGAGATACTAAAAGTGTATTTTTTAAGCATTGCCAAGGCCCGAGCAACCTTTACAACACACAACTTCGGCCTGTATGGTAATCACGGATCCAACGTCAACGATGTTAAGTGCTACAGTGCCAGAGGGCTCGCGAGTGCGTTGCAGGCCTTTTAAGAATTGGTACGCACTTTCCTGTCTAAGTAAGTCGAATAGGTTCGGAAATACTTCAGTCGACAGCTGGTTCTACATAGTGGTGGTGCGCAAAAACTGCCTTAAAAACGCATTTTTTTTATATAGGAATGAGAAACTGCATATTACCTACTTAGTTTTAAATTGGATTATGCTAGACAGCACATTATCCAATTATAAATATTCGTGTTCAAATTCAATGTAAAAGTTGACAGGTCCGTTTTAAATACAATTCATTCCCGTTTTGTTAAACAACTGGGAACAGTTTCGAAGTTTTGCGGAACGTTGTAATAGTCCGTAAAAAAATACAAAAAGAGTTTAGATTTACTCACATTTTAAATTCATTCGTAAATTAATCCGTTCCGTGTTTTTTAAAAGTCATTAGCGATCCCAATATTTATTTATCAGTATCTGTGAACTTAGAATTTATTATAAATACATATATTCTTTGTATATTTTTTGTATTTGTATAGGTGAAACTGTGCTTTGTGTATGTTTAAATGTGTATTCCGTTTTTGGCTTTTGTGTACAGTGTAATTGTTTGAATATTGTTTAGTAAGTAGCTGTAGGAATACCGTTGAGCATGAATAAATAATTAAATAAATATTTTTATTTTTATTTTTTTTTTATTTATGGCTCTGGCACGATTTGTGCATTAGACAGCGTCAAGTATAGGATTTTTTATATTCGTGCTTTTCTTTTTTTTTAGAAATTCGACAGCGTCCTCTATGTACGGTTTAAGCACTCGCCCGGTACCGCACAACCCTCCCAAAGGCCGAGAACAATTTTTAAATTAAAACTTGCCCTCGAACCGGGAATCGAACCCTGTACCCCTCACCTAGCTGCCACTTAATAAGACCGCTAGGCTATGAGGCCCCCTAAATAAATAAATGAAAGCATTTCAAATCAATTTATTATATCACAATTAACAGTTACGTAAACTAATTTAAAAATTGACAAAAATCGAAATTTGTATTAACAAATGACCTAAATTTGTGCTCGAACTCCAGCCAAGAACATACGCCATCGGCACAGATTGATCTAATAGGCTCCTCGTTCATGTAAAATACGATGTTATAATCGTCCACCTCATTTGTACACCTGAAAAAGATTAATTATTATTTCGTTTTCGTTTAAAAATGGCTCTGATATAGATCAGATTAGACTATAGTGTCTACGAATAGATAGATGTGTTTTTATTGTAGATTTGGGGACAAGCTTGTAGGAGGCTCCTTGATGTTAAGTACCGCCCATGGACTCTCTCAATGCCAGAGGGATCGCGAGTGCGTTGCCGGCCTTATAATAATTGGTACGCTCTTATTGAAGGACCTTAAGTCGAATTGGTTCAGAAATACTTCTTCATCAGTTGTGGAATGACGGACATCGAGGTAATACGGGTGGAATTACTTATTCTGCCTCGACGTCCGATGATGAAAATGTCTTAGAATAACAACCGAAGCAACTTTAATAAGAAGCTAAAAAGATAAGAATTTATTTATTTATACAAACAAGAATATTTTTTTGTATGAAATCCTCACATCATGTTATGAACAAATTGTATTCCAACTACATTAGTAACTTAGTAAGTAATACTTGTAGTATTATAAGTCTTGGCCAGTTATAGCCTAGTGTCTTCAACTTGTGACTCTCATCCCTAGGGTCGTAGGTTCGATCCCCGGAACACCAATGGAGTGTCTGTCTATGTGCGCATTTAACACTCGCTTATACGGTAAAACACCGTGAGGAAACCGGCATACCTTAGACCCAAAAGCCGACGGTCAGACGGTCAACGGCCTTTTAAAAATGATCACGGAATAGAATCAGAAATCTGAGGCCCAGACTTAAAAATGTTATAATTCGTTTATATTATAAGACTTAAAAGCATCCAAAAACATAAAAATTTTAAATGGGCTTATGGCAACTTAGCAAAAACGGACCAATGTGTAAATAAGCCGTCTCTTTCATTCATATACCTAAGTCATTAAACGTTTAGATTTTAGAAATTTGGCCTCCATGCGTAAAACATAAACATATGCGTATAATAAACAAAAGTCTATACTGTACTATTTTGATTAATTTATATAATACAAGACACCAACTTTAAGAAGTTTCGTAGTTTTATCAGTGTTTTATTATAATTCTGTTCTAGCCATATATAAACAGCTTAAACTGCAATTATACATATTGAATTAACAGTTGATCAGGTAAAATAGATAACTAAAATAAATGTGCATTTACAATAGAGAATAAAAATTCACTTCAGATGGTAAATCTCATTGATCTCGCATAGCACTAGTTCAATTGATGGATTTAAAGTGAATTGAATGATAAATAGATGTTATTTTCACACAGCTATTTACTTTGTTCATAGTAAAATGACATTTACTTATTATTAAAAAATAAAAGTAAATCAGTGCGCTACAACCTTATTAGGGGTGGACCTCAGATTTCTGTATCTGTTACATGATCATTTTATAATCTAATAGGCAAGTAGGTAATCAGCCGTCTGTGCCTGACGAACGCTGTCGACTCTTTGGGTCTAAGGCAAGCCGGTTTCCTCACGATGTTTTCATTCACCGTTCGAGCGAATGTTAAATGCGCACATAGAAAGTCCACCAGGGATCGAACCTACGACCTCAGGGACGAAAGTCAGGCCAACACGGCTCTAACATAATATTGTGAATAATTAAAATAATTAAATTAATGAAATTTGAGATCATTTTATAATCTATGTACTGTAGATTACAAAAATTCAATGAATTTGGCTAATTTTGTAACACGCGCCATGAATTCTTGAATACGTTATATATTACGTGACTTAAATAAACGGTATATCATATGATATGAAGATACCATTATCGATATACATATGTATTTAAACGCAAACCCCACGTTTGTAATTCACCCTTGGTGAGAAAGTAAAACAAAAGACGAAACGGTTGTTCGTTCCGTTTGATTGTGATTGGTCTAAATTTCTAACGTACGTTGACAGGCGAAATGATGCGTCATGTTATTACAACATCCAATAACATTCGAACGTGATGTTTCGTCTCTCATCTTTCATTTTACATTTTCACCACCAAGTTAATGTTGACTGATCGATTTGTTCATTCATAATAAAGCTCAGTTTATATGTACAATAATTTTACCGAAATTGGTTTATGTTCGAAATCAAATACTCGCTGACTTTTAAATAAAACTTCATGAACGAATATAAACGCCAATTCACGTTATTTACATAACTTGACGATTCGAGTGCTTTTCAGTTTACTATCACATCAAATTAAATACTCATGAGAAACATCCAATTAGAGCTTATCAAAAAGCTGCTTTATGAAAGCACAAAGTTAATGTAGTCTGTCATTCAGCATCGTCTACCGCATGTACCATGAAAAGTGTTCAGAGGAGATGTTCGCACTAATTACCTCCAGCTGAGTTTCATTATCGGACGTCAAGGCAGAATACAAAATACAAATCGTATTACCTCGACGTCCGTAGTCTGACAACTGAGCGTTTCTTAAGGCAGTTTTTGCCGCGCACCACCACTATGTAGAACCAGCTGCCCACTAAAGTATTTCCGAACCAATTCGACTTAGGGTCCTTCAAGAAAAAGCGTACCAATTCTTAAAAGGCTGCCGGCCTTTTACGAATTGGTACGCACTTGAGTGCCTTCTGGCAATGTGACCATGGGCGGCAGTATCACCTAACTTCAGGCCTAAGGCTCCTGCCCATTTGCCTTTATAACAATTTACATTAAAAAATCGTTTGCTAAAATTAGCTTGAATTTGAGCAACATTAAAAATGAGTTTATATTTGAGTTAGTTTTATTTACTTACTTGTTTAATACAGCAACAAGGTTCGCCGAATAACCAGACATAATACTACTCCGCCATTTTCTATCTGCATCTCTTCTCGCGGCTTTCGGATTCGTATCATTAAAAAGTCCTAAGGCTGTATAAATTTGATCCAAGGTTTTCGCGTGAGTGACGTAAGCAACGAGTTTCTTTCCCTCGCCGCTTCGTACTCTGTCGAAATTCCGCCACAAATCTGCTAAAGGCATACCTCCGAAGATTTCGTTTATAGATAGGCCATAACCATTTTCGTAGTAATGCTTTAAGTCTTCTTCGTATTCCAGGACTTGCAAGTCGTCCTTTGTGAAAAGTGCGCACCAGGGACTAGTTGTGCTGTCAATGCCAGACCATGTGTAGCGGCATAGATTGTACAAGGCAGACACATTGTCGATGGTCAGCTTTTCTTTTCCAGTGCGACGTTGTATTCGGTCCTTTACCTACGGGTCAAATACATTTAATATTGTTATGACAAGCGGCGTCCGCTACGAACCTTTTTGAAGTTATACTTCTTTTGGCGCGTTAGGAAAAATTATGAGAGTAAATTTTTACGATGCGCGCGGTCACCGTCACAAAAAACCCGACATCCTAAAGTTAGTTATAGTCAACATTTTAGTTTTTTCTATTGTTAGTGTCGTTTTTTCTACAAACGTAGATTTTTTTTTTGAAAAGATTTTTATCTTGTTACTCCAAAGAAGTATAACTTCTAACGCGTGTACATAAGTACACACACGTTTTATTTATAGTTTGATTTAAAGTTAACAATTTGTGAACATATTTAATTATTTATAATGGTAGTTATTATACTTACAACGAGATAGTCTGAGGTGTTTAAGTATTTCTCGATTTCTGTGTACATTTTCGGGTTGCTATCGAGCGATTTTTCACAACTCAGGTAAGGCTGAAATAAAGAAGTTATTATTCAAATTTTACTGAAAAAAAAAACTATTCTATAATGTAAAAATAAAAGTATTTAGTTTCGTTTAATTTAAGATTGTAAAATATGAATTAAGTCATTAAAAACAAGCTCCATCCATCATTAGTTTTTTGTTTCACCGGCAGTAAAAGTAATTGAAGAAGTTTCGCTTCTAGGACAATAATTGGCGCACTTCACTTGTTTACTATACGATCGTAGTTTAATTAGGAATTAAGAATGAGTCAAAAACACTTTGTGAAAGGCATGACCCGCTAAATCGTTATTTATTTGGAAATGTGACCAAGACAGCTAAAGTGGTACAACTATAGCGAGTCATTCCTGATGTAAAGGAATATTAGTATTGTCTTTTATTAACATAACTTTTACACACTTTAAGAAAGCACGCGAAACGTCGCGAAAATTTTAATTATGTAAAATAATTATAAGTTTATAATAATACATAACTTCAATCCGGTAAAAAAGTGGTTTCTTTAAAGGAATATTGCCTGCTTCCTTTTTGGTCTTACCGCAATATCATCAAACGCTGTCTTCGGCGGATCAATAACTAAGTTTGGATTACCCAATCCTTTGACGAATTCCTTAATACTATTTTCTAACCACATTCCCTTAGCAGACCGGAAGTTCGCGTCGTGTAGGTCGTTCATAATCTTAGGAAATGCTTCTCTAAATCGCTTCCCTAAAAATAACATTTCCTTTCGGCCCTCTTCTGTGATATCTTGTTTGTCCTCGAAAATTGTTGGGTCATATTGCCAATTGTGTAGATTTTCTATATCCTGAGCACACAATGAACTGTGTCCCCTTTGATAACTCGAAATAATATCTTGTCGTAACGACACAGCTTCTTGCATAGTTTTGCCGGTGGTCGCCTCGGGATATCGTTTTCCATGTCTGAATATTCCCCAAACACTAACTGGTTCACAACCTATATACGTTATAAAAATAAATAAAAATGAAAGGAGGAAAATGTTTATTTTTGTATTATTCAAAAACTTAATGTATTAGATACCAATATTATAAACTAATTTTTAGACATACAAATCTACTGTTCGTGTGTTAAACTGGACTAAACTGGCTGCACTGATTTTGATGAATTTTTTGTGTGGATTCAAGAATGGTTTTTATTTTTGTATTTAAGATGCAGGTATTGTGTACAGGACGTCCGATAACTAACTTGTATTGCAAGTGTATTTATGATGTTTTTATAAAATGCGAGTTGATTAAACACATGTATATATAAAAACTAGCTGCCCCCGCGAATTTATTTTCTCCTTAATGCCTAGCCTACCTTTTTAGTACATACCAACATGGAACATTTTACTATGCTACCCCAGAGACTTTTTTGGTTTTCCGGAATGAAAACTTTTTAGGTTTTTCTGTGATTTTTCTCTATATAAATAAACCTCAGAGTTCAAGTTATAAGTTCTTAACTAACAAATAAAAAATAGGGGTTGATCGTAGAGGGTAGATGAAAATTAGACTTGTATGTATTTTTATATGCTGTATCATGAAAAAATAAAAACAAAATATTGTGTTTAGTAAATAAATAAAAAGAATTGGGGTGGACACCCCTTATCATCAAGGGGTTTAAAAGATAGATAGTAGCCGTTTCTCAGACTTACTGAATATCCATAAAGAATTTCATAAGAATCGGTCGAACCGTTTTGGAGGAGTATGGGAACGAATATTGTGACACAAGAATTTTATATATTAGATCTAAATCTATCTTTTTCTACGATCAAAGGCTGCATTTAAGTGGAGCAGTTAAACCTTTGTCTATCGAGAGAGAAAGATCAGTGTTCTACTATTTTTCTTTTAAATAATCTTTTAACCGCAATATGCTCCAAACGAACCAGCATACAAATAACTGAATTACAAGATATTAAAATGGATTTCACTTACCATTCAACTTGACAACAGAGTCTCGTATATCACCCCGAACTAAGTTATATGGAGTCTCACTGGATAAATATTTATAAGGACATCCAGTATTCCAATAACAAAAGTTTCCAATAACACTACTGATACAAGACAAAAATAAATTCACAAATATTAGTTGCATTTTTACGACCGTCTCTCAAAGTGCATGATCCCCAAATGTAAATTCTCAGGTAAATTAGGACTAATACCCATTTTTGGATGCCCAAATAAAAAGGTGACGGTCGATTATGCTTAGGTTCCGTATTGTATTGTATCTGAAGTACACATATTATTTTTCAACATACGACGATTTTTAAAAATTAATCAAGTTATATGGAAGCAACGAACACGTATTTTTTTTTTAAAGACAATTCACACCAATTGACCTAGTCCCATGCTAAGCTGGTGAAGCTTGTGTTATGGGTACTAGGCAACGGATATACATACATATTATAGATAGATAGACATATAAATACATATTTAAACACCCAAGACCTAAGCACAACACTAAATGCACATCACATCGATGTTCGTCTCAGCCGGGGATCGAACCTGGGACCCATGGATTCGCAGTCAGTGGTACTAACCACTAGACCAATGAGTCGTCAATTTGGAACAAAGCATTCTTTTTATAAAATAATTACTGATATTTTATTAAATCCTTGATTTATAAATACGATATAACTTTTAATTTTTTAAATTAACATTTAAGATAAAAATACAATATCAATTGGCTAATCATCAACCGTCACAATTTTAAGCTTTAAGGCATAAGTTTTGTTAGATTCATAAACGCCGGGTGTTGATTAAAAATAAGCTTTAATACAAATAGTCGGCACTCTCGCAGCATTTAATCTTTGTACAGTGTTTATTTTCTACTATATTGCTCGTCCGACATAGTAATTATTCTCCCCGACATTTTCTTTACAATAATTATTTTTGTATTGTTTTAATAAAATATAGTTTACTCATAGTAGATGCATAGGATTTTTTAATTTGTTAATTACATTTGTAATTTCTTCATTACAAATAAGAATAATCAAGTTTTGATTAAGATATATAACAAAATACAATAATATACTACGTGTATATTACATACATCTTTTCATTTTCTTCTCATATTTAAGATAACTAGCGACTCTTTACGGCGTCCGGGTTATGGCTATTTCCAAGCGACCATTTCTTCTACCTCAATAGATTTGAGTTAACAGCGAACAGACAATCACACGCGATGGAAGACTTAATTTTACATAATACATATTACATATATAATGAATGGATAATATTATATAGATAGAGGACGTTCCACTTTTGAAAATGTCCAATATCTGCCACATTCTGTATAATTTTTCTTTATTTTTAACGTTATATTTTAAACTGCTTCTTTATTATATATTTGTTCCTCAATTACGGAATAAACAATTTCAACACTCAAAGGATTTGTAACGCCTAAAATGAATCCTAAAGATGTGGGCGAAATTATTCTTGACGATAAATAACATTTTATGAGGTATTAATGTTGGTCCATCTATATGACTTTTTTTAAAGAGAACCGGGCAGGAGGCTCACCAAAAATTCAATTACGTTATTTTTAAGTCAAAATTCTTGGGAAATACTTAAAAGAAGTGGTGCGCGGCGGTGTCTTAAACACACTCAGTTGAACTACGGCCGTCGAGGTGACTGTATTATTTAATTTTACTCAGAACTGAAACTGAAGTCAGAGAATGTTTTGACATTTTTGAAGTGAAACTTCTTTAGGCGCATGAGGGTAAATTTTTACGAAAACGTCACGAAGATGTGCAGCGTTTTTGTCGAAGAAAAAGAAGAGAGTGATTAAGACCGATTGAGAGAGAGAGTGAGAAGGGCGAAGAATTACCTTATAAAAATTCTATTTTCAAAATTAAAATTTCGTAAAGAGAATTTATGAAATATTAGTATTTTATATTTTATGCAAAATAATTTATTGAAATGTCAAATGACTCAAAGAAATAAATTTAAAAAATAAAATGTATTATTTGTATTAGTTTTCGACACTTAATATTTTAATGATAATTAAATTCATTAAATTCCTAACATATATTCCTTTTTCGCTCCCTCTAAGTCTCGAATTTTTTTTAGATTTGTATAAATATGAACAAGACTTTAAAATTTGTTTGCCAAAGAAGTTTCACTTCTGACATGTGTACTTTGTACGCACGCACTTTTTTTCTTTATATGTAAGTAGGTGATCGGTTGGTAACGCACCGATGATTTCCTGACACATGCTACTTTCATTACAGTGTACCTTCAAAGTACGAGCAAGTGGTATCTGCGAACATAGGCAGGAAAATCAGGTCCACGATTCAGCCAGTATTAAAATTTATTGTGATAGACAATTGAGAATCGACATATTAATGCCATCCAAACTATAATTAAAAGGATACATTCGAAATTCAAATTTAAAGGCAATTATAACTGGGTATCAAAATCTCTCCAAGCGCAAATTCCATTATCACACATTGATGTTAAAGGTCCTTCATTTAAATAAAATGCCACTTTGTACTCGTTTGAACATCTGTAAATTAATGACCGAGGTTAATGACCCCTTCTATATTATTCAAATGCCTTGCAAAACCTGCTATGTAATTGGTTTCCAAAAGCGACATGATTGTGTTTTAATACAAGTTTTAGATCTGCGTATATTATATATTACTAGCTGACACGGCAAACGTTGTTTTGCTATGTTACATATTATTACTAGGAAACATTTTTTTAGTTCCATAAAAAACTATTCTACACTAATAAAAAATAGGGGTTGATCGTAAGGTGGTAGAAATTGTAGGTTGCATGTATGTTTGTATACTGTATCATAAAAAAATAAAAACAAAAAATTTTGTCTAAAAAATAAAAAAATGTTTTTGGGGTGAACACCCCTTATCACTTAGGGGTTTGAAAGATAGATAGTAGCCGATTGTCAGACTTATTCTTAATAGAATAATTTCGAGCCGTTTTGGAGTATTGGAGGAGTATTGGAACAACCATAGTGACCCGAGAATTTTATATATTAGACTAGCTGACCGGGCAAACGTCGTTTTGCCATGTATATCATTTATAATAAAAAAATAGGGGTTGATCGTAGAGGGGTGAAAGTTAGGGGTTGTATGTATTTTTAATGCCGTATCATAAAAAAATTAAAATAGAAAAAATATCTAAAAATAAAAATTTAGGGGTGGACTACCCTTAACATTTAGGGGAATGAAAAATAGATGTTGTCCGATTCTCAGACATACCCAATATGCACACAAAATTTCATGAGAATGGGTCGAGCCGTTTCGGAGGAGTTTACCCACAAACACCGCGACACGAGAATTTTATATATTAGATTTAGCGATGACACGAACATTATATACTTGCTTCATGGTCATAATTTTAAAAAGGTATTTGAAGCTTATTAAAATCAATAAAGATTCTGGCACTGGCGTAATAACTTCAAAGTTAACGACAAATTGCAAGCTACCTCTTTCAGGTTTGAACTTGGTTCCAGGAAGAATATGCTTTTATTTAGCTGTCTCATACATTAAATAATAAATTAACTAAGGGCAATAAAATCGTATGGCATCATACGATTAAACAACTATACATCTGCATATCTAAATATATAAAACAACGTCATGTTAGTTATACCACTTATATCTCAAGATCGGCTGGACCGATGTTAGCTATCTCTTTTTTGGTGGATTCTTCTCCGCTGGAAATAGCATTATTTCTAAGACGGCTAACCTGAGAAAAGTTTTTATGGAGAAATAAACTTGAAAAATTGCACGGTATATGCGTTATCCGTCCTAAAAACAAATTTTTCTTTTTGTTGTAAACGCATCAGTTTCTATGGGGTAGCATAGCAAGATATACCATATGTTGGTATGTAGGTACTAAAAAGGTACGCTAAGTAAAATCATATGAAGGCGAAACGAAGTTCGCGGGGGCAGCCAGTAAATGAAATAAAATTAACTTAGTAACAGCGACTATGTTTTATAACACATTCGACTAAATGATAAAACTAATAGTTTCATCGTTATGTATCTCCTGGTTATGTTATTCATTGAACATCGATTTTGTATGCGTTTCTCATAATAGCTATGGTCCCTAGAGAGCCGGTCTTACAGAGAGTCCGGATTACAAGGTCCTTTGTACAGTCACATCAGGGAATTTATTGCCGACGGCTGACCTTAGTAACATTCATTTTACGAATTTCTGTTCAAAATAGCAAGTATTTTATACACGTTTCGAATCATAATTATCTCAACAACTAGACATTTATATTAACAATATTCTTAACCTACATAGTAATAATTATAAATTTTTTTTTTAAATATGTAATAGAAAATTTTAATTAATTTTAAAAGTTTGGTCCCTGTGGTACCTTTAATGCTGGTAGCATTTCCTCACTGTATTGCGGTACTGTATTCGTTGAGCGAGGAAAGCAGCAGGTCCAGTTCACCGGCGCCAAATTAATTCTGAACATTAACTGTATTCACATCATTCATAAAAAAGTCAGTGCAACTGTATGCAAAATATCTGACTAAGTTTACACGGTGTAGTGTAAAAAAAATTGGCGATTAAAAAGAGTGGCGGAGAGTTTATTGCCAGTTCTTCTCTTCCGTTCTACGATTTGATTTAAGAACTGGCAGTAAATGTAAAATTAGAAGCATATAATGTATAGTTCTTTTTTGACGTTCATAAGTGTACATTGTGTTACCTATATGAATAAATGATTTTTGACTTTCAGTGACGAATAAAACACAGAATTTGGCACAAATAATTTATTTTCTTACAGGACAATCTAACAAAAGTAAGACAAACAATAAATGTTACCTGGTTTAAGTGGGTTAATAGGGTTATACAAAAAGTATATTATGTCATATTGGCTCTTTTTATATTAAACTTTGCCAGTACAATCCCATTCTATTAAGTCTTCCTAAATACCTTAACATTCAAAGTAATTTATAGAATATATTGTAATAGTCAAATACAGCAACGAAAATAGATTTAAACACAGAAACATTTAACTAATTTGAAAACAATCTCTATGCGAAACAAAAATGGGACAACACAGCGAAAATTGCAACACACACTTTTTATTATTTTTTATTTTATGTTCGACAATACACAATTCTGTGGTACGAGAACAAAAAACTAATAAAATATACTAGTACTCAGATGTCTGACAGTATTATTGTATTCAAACAATAAGCCAAAAACTTTTGGGCACTCTACATGTGCCCAAAAGTTTGGCTAGTGTTCTGATATTACTTTTTTTTTATAGTCGATAAAGAAATTCATCATTGTCGTTTAGTAAATATCATAATAAACTGAATATTTCATATTTATTTACAATAATTTGACACAAGAACTAAACAAAGCTGAGATTGCTAAGGTATAATAATACACATCTGTTTAGTTTTAAAAATATTTGGATCTATTACTTTCAAAAATATGAAGTTCAGAGAGAGGAAAATATCTATTATACTTACATTTTCTATAACTACAATTCTATTTTAATGTGAAATGCATAAGACTTTTAATATCACTAGATGAATTCCATCCGAGAAATTTAAGAGTAATAGACAAATAATTTGGTCCGTATTTAATTAAAAGGACCAACATTTAAATTAAAACTCTCCGAGTTTTTTGCGAGGTCCCTTCACAATTACGACATTATATGGGGAGGTGCGAATTTAGTTATGCACTATCGACGTTAAATAGAGGACAGATTGCAAAGGTTCATTTGTTAAGCAATTGGACACATACAATGCTTGTCCTCGAAAATTTGCCTCTTTTGAAATACACACGGATTTTTTTAAATCTTGTTAGAGAATACAATAAGCTACGGTACTTTAACGTTACTGACCTTATGAATACCTAAAAGATAAATTGGCAGTATTTTTCTACATACATAAGTCTCGTTTGGGGTTCCAGAAACTATTCGTTTACGATCTTTACAATACTTTTAATCTAACAATATTTTAAATATTACACACACACACATAATTTCAAACTTATATTAATGATTATAACAAATATCCACTATACATATCGAATTACTTTAATTGAATTTAATTTTCATCTAATAAAATAAATAAAGCACTTTTCAGTATGGTCTTAGCTAGTGCTAATGCGTATCACGCTACCTTATCAAATAAAATGGACGTTAAAATTTTAAAAGCCTATTAAATTATTTGATGCCGAATAGTTATAACTGTAAGGCATTCACAAGACACTAACATGAACACTGGTTGAATATTTGTCCGCATCAAACAATTTAAAAGGCACATCTCTACTCGTTTCGACTGACATCGCTCGACGGACGAAAATTTCAAAAAATGATTTCTTTCCCAGAACATCACCGTTTAACGTTCAGCCTGGGTCTAATTTTGGGTTTAGGTTTGTTCGTTTCTCCTGTAACGCTGCGAGTAGGGCCTCCTTTACCTCCCTATCTGAGCTTCGCCATAATCTTAACAACTCATCCTCAGATAATAACGACAGTTCAGATTTGCCACTCACCTTCGGGTACGGGGGTGCTGGTGGAACCTCTTGCGAAACCATAATTTCTATGCTAGCACGATGGCTTGGAACATCTATCGAAAGATAGTTCTGGTTTGAGACGTCCTGATATGACCTGGTGGAGCCTTCAGCTCGCCGTACCATAGGCGATGGGGATCTGAGTCTAGTGTTAATGTCCGGAGGAGAGTTTGTTAAGCAGCTAACTTCACGGCTTAAACGTCTACCTATGTTCAGACTAGTACGCTCATATATTGACGCTGAATCCGAGCCAAGTACCGAGTCTGTGCTAAATCGTCTGACATTCAATCCGCTAGTAGATCTTTTTCTTCGACTTCGGGGTGAACGTAGTTGTCTAGGTGACCTACTTTGACGGGGTGAGCGACTTGAAACATCGGGTGATGGCGATAGAAATTTCGATTCCGTTATTTCTTCAGATATTTCCGATGTTTCGATGGCAACGTTTTCTTTTATCGAATCTAACGAATGATCTCTACCTTGTTGAACCCTGCGGGAAACAAAATATTATAAATTATAATTCTATACTCCTTGATTTTTATATGAGATGAGCTCAGATATAACCAGTATACTTCGGATGTTAATATCACTACGTAGAATGTTAATCGACTATTTATTAATGTTAAGCTAATTTCAAATGAGGTATTTTTAAAGTAACTGCATGATTACGTTCTAATTGTTGTTATCTATAAAAAATATTTCATTTATATAAGTAAAGATTTCATGTCAATTATAATTGTTAAATAAATCTCTGAGATATTTTTCAGCATTTCCTATTACAATATAATCTCAAATATTTCTCTTTCCTTCCTGTCTTGGTTTAAAGTTTAGTTGCAGAGTTAATACCCTAATAACCAAGCGAAACCACAGAATGTTGCACATGAAGCCAAGGACACAGAAATATGTGTGCCACACTATGTGTGCCCAACTTTACGTTAAGTATTGGCATGTATAATATTATCTCGTGGTTTTTATTGTAAGACATAAGAGGAGTTCTGCAACAAGTTATGCAACAATTCTAATTAGACTTAGAAGTTTCCGTGCAACAATGGTTTCTACGTAAAATCGTTATACACTGAGGTAATATGTTACAGAGCAGTGTTGGCCTAGTGGCTTTAGCGTTCGACTCTCATTCCTGAGGTCGTAGGTTCGATCCCCAGCTGTGCACCAATGGACTTTCTTTCTAAGTGCGCATTTAACATTCGCTCGAACGGTGAAGGAACCGGAACCGGCTTATCTTAGACCCAAAAAGTCGACGGCGTATGTCAGGCAAGGGGGCTGATCACCTATTTGCCTATTAGATTGACAAATGATCATGAAACAGATACAGGAATCTGAGGCCCAGAGCTAAAAAGGTTGTAGCGCCACTGATTTATCATTTTTTGTTTAATATGTACATTGTACATCATTTAAAATAATGTTATATATTATAAACCTTTTATGGATTTTATAGCCAAATATGCAAGGCATTTGTGCCTGACCAACATTGAAATTTGAGATTAAGACATGCCGGTTTTTTTACGTTTATTTAACATCAAAGCCTGTTGTAATAGAGAAAAATCTATTGGTGGACAGTAAGTGAAAAAATATAACACAAGAACAGAGTGTCTTCCCCTTAATGGAGACTGTAAGTGATGTTATTGGCCAGTTTCTTATGTAAAAATCCTTATTTGTTTAGATTTAAATTACGTCTTATTAGTCGTAAGTTAGGCTAGATAGTAATTTTCCATGATGTCTCAGTGAAGAGTCTATGTACTTAAAAATAAGTGGTCGCATGACATAAAGAGTGTAAAGTATATCATTAATTAAGAATTAATTCTATTCTATCTACTAACCGTCTGATTTCTTGTATCATTTCAAAGAATTGTGCTTTACTTTTTCTTCGCCTACGCTGTTCGTGTTCCTTCTGAAACAAATGTACTTCCTATTGCAATTGAAAAAATTAATAACATAGGAGAATAGCACAAGAGGTTACGCGGGTACCAAAGGCCAGCGCCCACACCACCCATTAATTTCACTATATTTGGATATTTCCAGAGTAGCTGTCGCCCGGTCCCGGCGGTAGGCACCAACCAGACCTAGTTTAAGAAAATAAACTGCCTTTTTAGGAAAATAGAGATTTGTCACTCTCCTTCTGCTTAGCTTCTAGGCCACAGATTTGCCTGATAGGCTATGAAAGGTCCTATGTAGAAAATAAAACATAGGATTTTCAAATTCAATAATACGACTATCGTATCTAATAAATAATAGTTTAAAAAAACTGGGTTGCTCGATAGACGAAAAATATGGCACAGAGCGCCCCACGCTTTTTCACAATAATACCAGTATTTTTTGTTCATTACCATTTTCAGCCTAAATAAGAAATTATTTTTCACTTTTTAGTTTGATGTGCTTTAAAAGCGTGTTTTTTAGTTTTTTTTAACTATTATTTATTAGATACGATAGTCGTATTATTGAATAAAATACTTTCAGAATAACAAACAACCTTTGTCAGTGATGATACTATGACCTAATTATTTGAGAAAACTTATACAGATATAAGTTACAATAAAAGCAAATGAGGAAGAAACAGCAGGTGGTACATGGTATAGTGTAGATAGAAATGGTGGCATTTGGAGAAAGACTTTTCCAAAAAATGGCACACAAATACCTAGGAATGAATAATAGAAATATAAATGTATTCTTGTGTAAAGTATCTGAAATAAAAGGATTTAGTAGTATTAAGAATGGTAAATTTAAATTACAAGACATCACTTTTACACAAAATACTCATACAGCATGAGACTAAATAATATTACATGATCGCTTAAAACAGTCGATATATTTCCGCAGGCGTTATTTAATAGATACAAGAATAAAATCAAAATAAATAGTATAAAAATTACCCTTTTTACACTTTTTTGAAATAGCGACGTAAAGTGCCCTTGACGAATGGTGTTTACGAGTTCTCTAGCTGCGTGATGGGGAGACACCAATTCGACACAGTTTATGAATCTGTAGAGTTTCTGAAATAAAAGGGTCGTAAAATATCAACGCATATGGAAAAATAATTTCTAAACGTGTTTTGGCTTTTCCTTGTTAACTTGTGGAAAATCATAGAAAATAGAGCCTTTTAGAAATGAATTGTAGTCTGGCTTTAGTTGGTTCGTTAGTTTATTTAATTTCCGGGATAACAAAGGTGTACAATAAATCTGTTTTGAATGCCCAGAGAACTTTAATCATTTTCAAACAAAAGAGATTTCCTTAAAGTAAAATACGCGTATCTTTAAGCCCTCGGTTCGATTTCCAGCGAAACAAGAATTGTTTTTGAATTGGTGGTTTGGTTTTTCATTTTTTTTATACAGAATATACAGATAAATAACGCTATACATGCAGAATTGTCAGACTTGATATGTCTGCTAAAATTAGTACATGGTTGTGTACCAACCTTTACTTTTCAAGTAAAACCTATTTGTGCGTTTATCCTGTGTCGAATCCCGGTGAATCAATCATTGTTTCGACTTAATACGAAAAAGAGGCTTTTTTTTATCTTTAGCAATAGTTATTTTATCTTATTTAATCTTTATTTTGTCTTTTATGGTATAGGAATGTTTTTAAGATATAACTTTATCCTAAGTTACTAACCTGACTGAAAAACATAATATTCCTACTCCTCCAAACCGTCCCCTTGGGCTTGTGACGTAATATCGGCAGGGTATATTTATAAAAGAGGTGTTCCAATATCAATATTAAACAACCGACGATCATGCCCACTCCCAGAAGAATAAACACACCCGCAACGGCCGCAACCCCTAAAATAAATAAATTATAACTTTTCTTTTAAGGTAAAATGTCCGACATAATCTGCGTACAAGTTAAGGGAAATTTATGTCGATAGTTTGATGGTGATTTAGTATAAAAATTTGTTCCATTTCCGACGATCACCGTCTAAGTTTTCTATAGTTTTATCATGTACACGTTAATGCGATGTACCAGCAGTATTATTGAGTTCCAATAGGGGTTCGATCCAAAGGTTTTTTAAACTTCGAAGGTCTGAAAATCCTTTATGCTCAACGCAACATTACAATCACGCGATACAAACTCAATATTCAAGTTCTATATACTATTGGAACTTAAGCGTATCGCGTAGTTCCTGACAACACGAAAGCATAGATTTATCATATATTTTAAATACTATGTAACCCTAGCGTAGTTGTTTTTAACCCTTGCTGATAATTTTAAAAATTGTTATTCTACATAACTCATAGGCACGGGCAAGCATGACCCATAACACTCATGTACCTAAATCTTCCTAATGAATAATTCTAGATATTAGTGAAAGTCGCCATAAATTCTGTGTAGTAGATAGACATATCCAATGACCATTTTGTAGGCATTATCAAACTCTAGTTTTCTCTAGATTTCCATCATATATCCTTCATCGTTTAGGCAGCGTTCTGTTACAATCCCTCAATGCATCCTATATTGCTGACATACCTGTGCTATATCCTCCTCATCATTTCTCCCCATGCATCAACAACCTTATTTTACCCTCTGTCGATCTCCTAACTCTTATCCGAGCAGACGTGCTTTTATTTTGTTATATTTTCTTTTGTGAATTATAATTTCATTGAATATATATTGTTCGTATTAACTTTTTTTTAAAAGATCCTAAATAATTTCCGTGTAACAGTTCGTTAGAATCGTTTTAGTTCGAAAGGATTTGCGAGGTCGGAGACCTTTGTCTCCGATCCCACTACCATGAGAAAGTATTTTTATTTCTCTGGTTTATATATAGCCTATAACACTCCCAGATAACGTAGCATTCTTTTGGTAAAAGAATTTTCAAAATCGGTTCTGTGGATCCAGAGATTAAATCCTCACAAAATGCTCTTCCTTATAATTTTAGTCTAGTCCATACGTTGATTTTCATCTATGAATAAATGAATTGTAGACATGTATCTCTAACCAGATTTAAAAACAAAAGCATAAATGTAATGTAAAATAAGCTGTATGTAATGAAGTTAAGCTAGCCTCGTCTAATCGAGCGGTTGCCAAATTGAGTGGTTATCAGAATTGATTACAGCGACGGGCAATGACAGCAACTCTGATAGGTTATGAGTGTTCGCTGTTTATTAACCGACCGTATTAACTAAGTCAACAATTTACAATAATAAGCTACAACAAAGGTTTTTGTAACTAATTCCAAAAACGTTGTATTATTTTATTTACACTTCGTTACCTTAAACATACATATAAAATACAGGTTAAAAGTAAATAAATCAGTGGCACAACATTTTTAGGTCTGGGCCTCAAATATATATAACTGTTTCATGATCATTGGTCAATCTAATAGGCAAGAAGGTGATCAGCTTCATGTGCCTGCATCACGCCGTCGACTATTTGGGACTAAGGCAAGCCGGTTTTCTCACGATGTTTTCCTTCACCGTTCGCTTGATTGTTAAATGCGCACATAGACAGAAAGTCCATTGTTGCACAGCCGGGGATCGAACGTGGATCAAACGCAACTAGGGGTTAGAGGAGGTCATCAGCTGCAAAAAATTGTTCTACGGAAGGTCCTTAAACTCAACCCCTGCAGAGTTATAATTTATTTTTCGTTTTTATAAGAAAATTGACTTTTTATACAAATTCTTATTAAAATTGGAAAAAATCTACATTCTGTATCTTTTTTCATAATATCCACTAGATTGGTACTGATGAGTCCTTGCATTAGACATGCTATTTATAGTTGTTTGCTGAAGATAATATTAGGTTATACGATATAAAAACTTCTCAAATCATAAGTTTTTGTTTATTTCGGACACCACTGTGAAAAAAAAATACTCTACCAAAAAGTGACCCTGTATAATAAGTTTTGGCGCATTTAATTGGGATTTTAAAAAGGTATTACACATGGCCATAAGTAGCTCTAATATCTTTCTAGGACGAAAAAACAAAACAACGATTCCGACTCATGATTTATTATAAAAATAAATACGTGAAATAAAAACGGTGCTTCATATTTAAAAGTCATCGACAGAACACCTGATATTTGTATTTCAGGGCTTTTCGTTAACTTTAATTAGTCAAAGTTCGTAAGACGTTCAATGTTAAACCACAGACAGGAAACTTAGTAGTGGTTATGACCTAGTTCACATTTTCCGTACGAGAATCACGTACTTATCTGAATTATCGTACGTGGTTGCTTGCAACTGTCTGGGGTTATGAGGAATAGGTGTTAGACGACTACGGGAAGAAATAATTAAAATAAACTAAATTTTTTGGTGAGAATAATTTTTACATTTACGTTTTATAATTTTTATATGTTTACTACTTATTACGCACCTCGTAACGAGGACGCATTCAAAACTGAAGCATTTTAAAATGTAACTATAATATTAACAAATAAAGTAGTTATGTTTTTGTCATGAGAGCGCTTATCTTTGATCGATTTAAATATTATTTATTATTAAAAAGGTACACTCGCGACTATGTATTGTGTAGTGTAACTGATCAATTAATCCATTTATATATAAACATATAGATATATATTCACTTAAGCAATTTAATTTTAAAAGAAATATTTTATCTTTTTTATTTCTGCCAAATAACGACTCGACCGTACGAATGGCCTAAGCATTAGCCAGCCAGTTTATTAAATGTTGTAACAAACGCTACGGCTGAACATCTTTCAGGCCGCTAGTTAAACGGCGCCGTTTAGTTAGACGGCTAGGCTGTTAATTTAACGGCTAATTAAGCTAGTTTTCTATATATATATATATATATATATATATGTCGTGTACATGTTCAAAAAATTAGTGTCAAGCGGTGGTCCAGAGATAGAGCACCCTTAGAAGAACCCGAATAATCCCTATGTATGTTATTAAATTACAAAGAAAGATAATAGTTGATATAACATTTATCGTAAATATACTCTGTATTAGAAACTTCAAACGCTCTCAATTCATGTTAAAAGCCGTAGCGGTGGATGAGATGTGGTGGTTACAAAGGGAAATGTTATAGTTGGGTTTGAGACGGTAAGACATTTTACTTCAACGCTACACTCTTTTCATTTTTCTTACGGCATTTTCAGTTGCATTTATTTAAACTTGATGTTGGTGATCCCATTTTTAAAAATAAATAAACAATTGAACAATAAAGTAATCTATGTAGTATAGGTTAAGGAATTATTGATTTATTTTTAAAAATGGAATCACCAACATCATCAATGGCTATACGGGCTGTATATGCTTGTGAGCCTTAGCCTCCTCAAGTATATTTCGCTATTACAATCTATTTAGTGCCTCTTCCAACTTCGAAACCCTATTATTTCGAGGTTGAATTGGCCGATGTTAGCGTTGTCAAGGATGTTATAAAGTTCTTCGTTGTAGCGAATACGCCGAATACCTTCATCGCAAATAGAGGCAAAGTTTCTTTGAAGAATCTTCCGGTCAGTACTAAAAAAAGAAATACCTTTAAGTATTTAACAACAGAGTGACAAATTGTTATTTAAAAAAAAAACAAAAGACATCAAATGTTTTGCACTAGAAACGATATGTATATGAAAATAAAATTATTTATGCTTGTTTTTTAATCATATATTATACAGGTTACTCACCGTTTAAACCTTCCCTTAACCACAAATATTCCAAGATCAAAATTAGCTAATTAGCTATTTAAATCTCGAGTTATAGCGAGACAAACGAACAGAATTTTTTATAGATAGTCACTTGTTATAAAATTAAATGCAACCCGACCGAACTAAATATTTTTAAAATGGAACTTTTGAAATGTATCCAATAACATCTCCAACTAAAAGATAAATTTGAACAAAAAATCAGTTGAAAATATAATTCAAAATTCAAAAGCCTTTTATTGCCAACCTTAAATAACATTACTTTAGCTGTGTTAGTATTTAGTTTTCTTAATTTATTGTTAGTATTATATTTAATAGTATATTAAATAAATAATTGTTTCTTTCGTTGGGGGGTACCCGGTTATGGGTAAAGGCCTCCTCCATGTTTTGCCATCTGTGTCGGTTCTGGGCGTCCCTTGTCCAGGTGTTATACGTATAGATGAACATAGTATTGTTTTTTAATTGAGTTTTATCCTCATAACATTGTGGAGGGTTTTGGTCACTCTTCCGCGGTGAACAACCGTCTTGGAAGATATGTTTCGTTTATTGTTTTCGTGTTCGTGTTTTCGTATCTTTTTGGCGTTTTGGGAAGAAGAAATGAAAATATAAACAAAACCTTATTTAAGGATTAAGTTCAAACCTGTCTCAGGCTTACAGTAAACTTTGCGTTCCATTTTTTCAGTGATAAATTCTGTTTAATCTTTTAGGTTGACTCGTGCCCCTCGTTGGGAGGATTAATGTTAGGGTGGTGATAAATCGTAATGAAATTTCCTCAGGAACAGATGTAGATTTATCCCTCACCTTAATACGTTTATGTTAAAATACATAATATCGGTGGCACCGGTTTTAATTAATGAGAACAACCAATGTTTTCTTTTTTAAATAAATTATGTTTTCCATTATCAATAGGATCCTTAATTATTTACGTTCATAAGTTTCTAATATGAACACATATTTGTTTATTTGTTAACACTTCATTGCATTTACATTAATATACTACAATTGACATAATTAAATAAAAAGGAGAGCAACTTGCGGCCTTATCGCTTGCGAGCGATTTCTTCCAGGCAACCACTGTGAGAAAAGAAAAAAGAAAGTATTAAATTACATAAGGTAGGCAAGAAGTGCAAAAATACATATATTACATATAGTTGTTCAGAAAAAGAAACTAAACAGGAACAAAAAACAAACTAAACTAATAAAGGATATCTACATGAATAAAAAAAATAATAATAATAAAAAGTGCACATGAATCATTATAATTTAATTTCAGAATTGAATTTAATTTAATTTAAGATCTATTTACGCATTGATTTCCTTTTAAAACAAAAAACTTGGCGATTAAAAAGAGTGGCGGAGAGTTTATTGCTAGTTCTTCTCTTCCGTTCTACGCCTCTGATTTGAGAACTGGCAGTAAATGTAAAATTAGAAGCATTAAATGTATATTTCTTTTTGACGTTCATAAGTGTACATTGTGTTACCTATATGAATAAATGATTTTTGCTTCTAATGATTATTGACTTGACTTGTATACATTATAAATGCAGATTTGTATGTAAAACCTTCAAATCGTTTTTCTATGTATACGAAGTCACGCACAAACACCGCCTATTTTCTAAGCATTATTGGACACTCGTAGTATTGATAGTAGATATATTGAAGAACTCCAGTGTAAATTTTTATCATGGGCTCGTCGTAAAGTCAGTGAACATCTATGCTCTGGTCTGACGGCGTGTCTCCATGGAACAGCTTAACGTGCCTTATTAATGTGATAAATCACAGAACAGATTTTTATTTTTTTTTACTTATAAAACTTTAATGACATTGTGATTTATCACATTATCCATTGAATAATTGTAATGTAGAGGGAGGGTAAAACTTGCTGAGTTTCATGCCCGTTCTTCTCAGAACAAGGCCTCCTGGTAGTTTTGCGAACAGATGGCGTAGTCTTGCTCTTTCGGAAATTATGTAAACGTTTTTAATATTCATAAGCATGCCCTAAGACGCATCTGAGTATTCTTTATATTGTAATACATTAATCGGATTTTAATACAGGTAATCCATATAATTTATCTGAACTTACCAAGTGGCTTAGGCTGAATACCGTAGTCCGGGCTGAGTTTAAAGCAGGGTAAGGCTCCATACCACTTTTCCGTTAAGATGTCCATATACCCATTCGAGGAGTATTTTGCTATAACCGCTGATATACTATCCTGAAACCAAAAAAATACGTTATAAGCATCTCTTTATGACGTATAAGGTAACATTTCTGTGTATATTAATACTGTCTAAACCATCAATCCGCTCACCATCCACAACTAAAAAAAACTGTCAAAATTGTGGCTGCTAAAGAACTGACTTCTGAACACACCTTACATGTACTACACATTCATACACATGTACCCACACACTCACTCATGCACTCACGCGTGTTACACGTCGCGCGATGTCAAAATTGTAATTTAAGAAATGGGAAGAGCTGGGACTCATGACACAGGTATTTTTTACTGAATGTGTTCCCAAATCTATAAATAAACACATTTTGATTTTATTTTAATAATCTACTTGCCCCAAAAATGATTGTGAAGCTGAGAGATATACATATACCGCTTTTCAGGTATCGTATCAAACTCATAACTACTATACTACGTTACTACATATAATATGATTAGTAAATATAGTATGGTGACGAAGAATCATATAAAATGAAAACCTAAAACCGTCACTCAGTCAAGTATAAATATCCAAAGCAATACATTTAATAAGGTAAAAGTTTCAATGCATTCGCAAAATTTCAATACTATACAAATGTTCTTGCTAAAGTGGGCTGAAAAGTTTGTGGGCTGATATAGAAAAAACGTTTTTAATAGAAATTTATTTGGTTGTTCAATAGCCTTCGATAGCGATATACCGTTATAGCGGTAATAAAAAATTTCGATACTATATTTTTATAGTACAATTTGTCTTTCGCCTCAAAATAGGCTTCAGTTTCGGCGATAAGCTTTTCATCAGCGCAAAATTTACTTATCGTAAACGACATCTGAGCATCGACCCACTCTTGTCGTGTGTAGGTGTAATGAAGTTATTAAACGTGTTAAAAATGTTTTTCTTTATTGCAAATAACATAGAAATTTAAAAAAGTATATCATTATTTTGGGTATTATCCAATGTCGTATATTTTGAAGAATCAAACGATAAATATAATATCGAAATTAATTAAATATAATATCATAACTCGAACAATATACAAAAAATATTGTTGATATTTAATATTTATGTTCTTTACTTTTATGTTTGTTTACTATTTTTTTTAAGTGTAATCACTTAATAAAATAAGAATTTACGTTTATTAGTAATTATAACAATCAAAATACAGTTTTTACAATTGTCTTAACCTACGTAGTAATAATAGAAATAAAAATAAAATTAAAACAAATTTCAAAAGTTTGGTCCCTATGGCAGTGTACCATTAAATTTGTAATGACATATTTTCTTGTGTTTTAGGCATGTATATTGTATACTAGCTGACCTGGCAAACGTCGTTTTGCCATGTATATCAGTTATAATAAAAAATAGGGGTTGATCGTAGAGGGGTGAAAATTAGGGGTTGTATGTATTTTTTAATGATGTATCATAAAAAGAAATACTTTTATCTATAAATTAAAAAAATAATAATTTAGGGGTGGACTACCCTTAACAATTAGGGGCATGAAAAATAGATGTTGTCCGATTCTTAGACATACCCAATATGCACACAAAATTTCATGAGAATCGGTCAAGCCGTTTCGGAGGAGTTTAACTACAAACATCGCGACACGATTATGTATTAGATTATTTTACAACTTATAGATAATTGTGATACAAATCAAAAGTCAATCCCACAAAATTTTACAACCAAGGAAACCAAAATTATAAAAGTCTTCAGAAGAATTTCATAATTATCAAATACATCATTTTCGTAATTATCAAATTAATCTTCTATAGTTATTAATATTATATCAACTTAGATTTATTATTTAGGACAAAAGTATCATTTAATGATACGAAATATCGATATGATTTATGATCATATATGGCACAGTTTGCTAACTGTACGAATGTTCACGATTCGTGCTTAAGTGATAACGTCGTCGAGATAAAAATGAGTATAATCTAGAGTATGACATCGGCTATCGATCACCCCATTAAGCGTGCGTACACCATCAATCTTTCGTTGCTAAAATCCTAAGTCGTTTCCCTGTCACCCAGTCGGCCTACTTACGCTACTTTATGCCGATACAGATATTTTACTGAACTTGAATATAGCTATTAAGGCATAAGGTTTAAGGCTTTTTAGAATTACATAAATTATTTAATATTTAAATTAAAATAATATTTTATTTTTACTGCATTTCACAGACGTGAATACATTAAGACTAGATTATTATACAATATTGAGACTTGGAGCTGGACAGTCCTTCAGCAGTGTTCGTGATCGTAGGTACAACGGAGTATGATTTTTTTACTGCTTTTCCAAAAATTTCTGGTAATTTTATTGTATGCTTATTTTATCTTGTATATATTTTAATAGTATTTTTTAATATATTTTTTGTAACACTTATGTTTACTTCAATTGTCATACATTTTAGATGGAAGATTTTGTAAAATATCCCGTAGATTTAGTACTATGTATGATGTGGTAAACTTAAATAAATAAGTATGAAATATGTATTTGGACTGTGTAACTCCATACTGCAGAGAACGAAATAATTACTTTTATTATCATAATCTGCAGCTGAGTTTCATCATCGGACGTCGAGGCAGAATACGAAATTCCACCCGTAGTACCTCGACGTCCGGCGTTCCACAACTGAGCGTTTGTTAAGGCAGTTTTTGCGCACCACCACTTTGTGGAACCCACTGCTAATCCAGGCTACTGAAGTATTTTCTAACCAATTCGACTTAGGGTTCTTCAAGAATAAAGCGTACAAATTCTTAAAAGACCGGCAACGCACTCACGACACCTCTGGCATTGCGAGTGTCCATGGGCGGCGGTGCGGTTAGTTAACATCAGGTGAGCCTCCTGCCCGTTTGCTCCCTGTTCTATAAAATAATGCTAGTCACTTAGACAGGTTAACACCTCATGATGTGAATAATAATAAATAAATAATACATACATTCAGCGCATTCATTCAATCAAGACATCGTTAACTCTAGGGCCATACAGAATTTACAAGTGACACGATAAAATGAACTCGTAATAGGTATTTGCGGTTCCCGTTACTTCGTTGGGTAAAGTCGAGTATATTAAAATGAAATTACTCATGTTCTAGAAAATCGCTGATATTGTATCATACTCCAATGCACTTAACAAAGACACATATAGTAATAATGTGTCTTGAAATACGGTCTAAAAAAATATTTATTTAAAACATACAATAAACACATTACATCAATGGCAAGTGTGCACAACATTTAAAGGAAACAATACAATTATAAAAGGGAACAAATAATTAGTAATTAATTTAGATTTTACAGATGAAGGTCAGTATTCTTACGTATTTCTTATTCACTGTTAAATTTCATGAAATGGTTTGAGTTTTGTCTATGAATTAAATCTGATTTAATTTTTTTGAAACCGAGTGTGTAGTTTTTATATTTATTCGTGAACGTTGGTACTTTAGCAATTGCTCTTAAGATTTTGTTCTCTTGTTTCCAGCAACAAGAGAACAAAATCCTAGTATGTTTATGTTCGTATCACTTGTGCAGCCCCGCAGTTGGAGCGCATATGTCCAAAATTTATAAAATACGGTAATATTGCGAATTTTTGACGTTTATTCATTAAGTAATTGCACACCCCCAAAGTTATTCTTTAAATTTGCTCGTTTTGTGCGTGTAGTGGTATGTTTATTTCCTTACCTAATAAGCTACTATGGGGAGAGTTATTTTAAATTAAAACACTGGTGCTATAACCATAAATTTGTTTGGATAAGGTGAATTTTTTAACAAGCAGAGCAGTGGTGAGCAAGCAAAGTGTAAACCTTAAGGTCGTGCGTTCTAATCACAAATAAAAACCAATGACAATTATATTCCCAACTAACATTTGCTCCTACGGTAAAGCCAGACTTCATCTTGAGGAAACACTTCGTGTTAGAGCCAATAACTACATAATCACTTGTCTATGATTTATAGTTAAAAATTAATAAAGAATCAAGTGCTGTCTACTCATATAGGGCGCCACTGGATTATTTATTTTATTTTATAATAAGATTAATGCTAATGCTGGTAATATAAGGTTTGATGGCACTTTAATTTTACCTTTAACGGAAACCCCTTCGCCATTCCAATAGCATAAGTGTCATCGGTGAGCGAGTGATCTCCAACTCGTTGCAGCTTGCATCCATGGTCCGTTGCTCGATAGTAATCCAACACCGGTGTATCAGCGATTAGAAGGTCTAAAGTTCCATTCCTGTTTCAAACACAGTAAAACTATATTTTAGCTTTAAGATACATGTTTTTATTCACATGGTATTAACTGACTTGCTCATGGACAAAATTTTTGCCTTGGATTAGTCCCATACTCGTCCGTGCTTTTATTTTTGTGTTTCTGTTTTATAAGTATTTAACTTTGTCATAAATATATCTACAAATCCAACGAAAAAACGAAAGGAAACAAGCGAAAATTTTTCACGGTACTAGTTTAATAATATATATAAATTACACTCATACCTTAATCGACTAATTCCTTCTTCAATATCTTGAAGGCCGTATCGGCGCATTTGTTGAGCTAATTCGGGATTGTTTCTTTGCACATAATATTCTGCTGCAGAAGATCTCGGTGTGCCTACTCTCAATGTTAACCACTAGAAACATTTTAATGTATTAACATTTAATTTACTCATTTTATAACTTTCATACTTGTTACTGTAGGTCACGGCTCTTAAAATACAGAGGAGACCTCTTGAAATATACTGTAATTCATTTAGATATGTATTAAATTAGAGTAAAATATGATCATTAAAAATTACATGTTCACAATTCAGTCTGTTTTATGATTCGATATTTGGAACAATTTCTTTTTTTGTGTGTATTTGTAGAAATCAAATGTAAGCAAAGAGTCGCAACAAAAAACGTTACTGAATATTTTATCGAATATTATAAAAAAACATTTAGTCGAATAGTTTTTTGTCTAATATTAACCGTAAAAAAAAGTTTTACTTACATTACTTCGTCCTTGAAATTCGTCGACTGCGTTATGAAAAAATAATCCAGCAATAAGTGCTGCTATATTGGCTGTGTAACTGGCCACGAATATAACAGAGAAACCACCCCAAACATTTATTAAAAACTTATTTGGCCAGCTCTTTGGGGCTTTGAACGCAACTAAATGACCGCACAGCAATCCCCACATCACCCACAGTGCGCTGGAAATGCTGAAATTTTTGGATCTCTGACGCCCCCACGGATTTAATCCGAAGGGGGACAACCATTCATATATAGCCACGGCAATAGCAGTGATATTCAGTGACGTGAAAATAGCAACCCACAATTCCGGTGAGAATGGTAATAAAAATGCTAGCAATGGTATATCAGCGCGTTGGTTGGGTGCTGCTAAAATTGATATTCCACTAAAGAAATACGGCTGACTGAAGTCCACTACCTCGGCTCGAGCTGATGACACGCTAAGAGCGGCGAAAGACATGTGGGCGGCACCAGACACTAAATCCCCGATAACGCCATCCCATTTTTCGCGATCCTCCTCTAAATCTTCGTCAAATGTATTCAACATGTCATTATCCAACCTTTCGTATCCTTTCCGATACTGTGAGCGATAATTCTCCCCATTCGCAACGTATTCATTGACGATATTCACATTTTCATACAGCCTTTTAAACGGCTTTAGGAATCTTCTCGAACCATACAATCCATCCTCAACGATATACAAATGAAAATCAAATTCTAATTCTTGAGCTATATTTTCTAGGAGATCCATTGCAAATCCATAACAACAACGCGTGGCCATTTTCGTCAACGTGTTTGGTTGTGTTGTAGGGAGGAAGAAGTCTTCTCTTTGTTCATCCCTACCTGGTACAAAAGCAAGAGTCAGGTTGTCACGATCGGAGGTTTGTGGGCGATGACAAGGAAGCCCCCTAAGACACTGCCCGTCTTCATCAAGCTCTCCTTCCATAACGAAAGGTGGTGCAAGAGCTGTTACAACGCGAAAAACGGTTCGAGCGCCAGTGGACTGCCCTTGAGCAACTAATCGTCCACCGGGCCATACAATCGTATGAAGTCTAACTGAACGGCCGTTGATATGACCAACTTGTCGCCACATATTTCCGTCTACACCCGGCACTAAATTTAAGAAGGAAAATTGTGCCATCAAAGAGCGTTCCTGCCTTTCCATGACGCCGGCGAGAGCAGCTGAAGTAGCTATTCGTATTTCCCTGAAAAGGAATGTCTATTGTTAAGAAAATGTTCACAAATATTGGAAACAGATATGGGAAACGAGTTATCACACGTAAAAGTTTTATGCGAACATTACGGGTAGTTGGAATCTGCAAAGTTTGGGATAAATGGGCTTAAGTAACCTGCTAGTTGTCAAGGTAACTTCGCTTTTACAGTTAAGAGATAAGTCTGTTAACTTAGTGAGACCATTGATATTTTACGAGTAAGTTTCAACCAAACATACGTTTGAGTGAAATTTTAAATGCGATATTTAAAAATAAAACATGATATTAGATAAATAATAAGGGTTTTGATAAAAAAAGGAAAAAACACTTTAAGAATATTGTTGTGTATACATATAACGCGAAAGTAACTATCTCTCTATCATAACATTAAATAAAACGCATTTACATTTACGTAAATAAAACTGACTCGTACCGATTTTAAAATATTTTGAAAACGAAAAAATTAAAGGGATTATGGAAATGTTTATGGAATGCGATTCTTTCCATTTGGAAAAAAATATATAGGTACATGTGTATCAGTAAAAACCGCGCATTACTGTGCATTTTATAATTGCAGTTATACGCAACAGCTAAGCTCAAAACTTTATTTCTTTGAAATCTGATATAACAAAAAGCTATCGGCATGTAAATATTTCGTTTAATTTGTGAAATAATTCACCAAAACCTTTTTATATTATTTACTTAGTTATCGAACCTCATTTTTATACCACGATAGTTCACAATAAACTACTTAAACGCAATATAGGGAATGGTACACGGCGGAGCAAAGTTTATGTATGCGGTCGTGAGCAAAGTTTTGCTTTTTATACTGTTTATTTTCCCCTAGTTTACAGAATCGCCCAAGAAAGCTTTATTTGTATAGAAAATACTCAAATAATTGAAGATATATAACAACGAAATAATTATGAGAAATGAAATAAAATGTTCTTAGTTTTTTTGTATGATTGGACAACTCACACCAATTGACCTAGTCCCATGCTAAGCTGGTGAAGCTTGTGTTATGGGTACTAGGCAACGGATATACATATTATAGATAGATAGACATATAAATACATATTTAAACACCCAAGACCTAAGCACAACACCAAATGCTCATCACATCAATGTTTGTCTCAGCCGGGGATCGAACCCGGGACCCATGAATTCGCAGTCACGGGTACAAACCACTAGACCAATGAGCCGTCGAATTGCTTTCTTCAATTGAATATATAATAGAAGATTAGTGTACTACTTTTAAAGTAATATATATTCATATTAATTTGAGGCCGACTTATCCAAAAATAACATTTATAAATATGATGTTTGCTTTAAACATATAATCAGTAATATAATCTAAATCAGTGTTTAATGTTGCAAGTTTATTGGATAACTACTTTCCATGCAAACGAAAGCTCGATATCAAGAGCTTTCAATAAATTGAAAAAGTGCCTAATCTGTTTTACAAAGCATTCCTGACCTGACCTATAAAACCGGCCTAATTCATTACAAAAGGAAAGTTGGCGTCAAGTCATGTCGATGGACCGACGATTGCCGAGTCAGCGACTGGAGGCTGGCTGTCAGCCAACATCTTCTATTCCCTATAATAATTAACTATCAATTTATAGACTATCGAGATTTGGTTGTTTATTAATATATTAAGAACAATTATAAAAAATAAATCAGTGGCGCTACAACCTCTTTAGGTTTAGGCCTCAGATTTCTGTATCTGTTTCATGATCATTTTTAACCTAATAGGCAAGTAGGTGATCAACCTTCAGTGCCTGACGCCTTCGACTTTTTGGGTCTAAGACATGTCGGTTTCCTCACAATGTTTTCCTTCACCGTTCGAGCGACTGTTAAATTCGCACATAGAAATAATAATATTGGTGCCCAGCCGGGGATCGAACCTACGACCTCAGGGTTGAGACTCTTAAGAAGAAATATACATTGTTATAAAACATTTTAACAAAAAACTGTTATATTTTTTATATGGCTTATTAAATATTAAAATGATATTTGAAAATGTGACATCTGTTATACGTCTAAAGTATTAGTTACGATATTAGGTCACAATTATTGTACGCATATCACGCTACTAAAGATGCTGTACTTATGATAGTAAGATACTGCAAATTAATGAAACCCACTTGAAACGAATGCCCACTGTACCAGTATACCAAACCGTGCTCGATGTAGGATCGCGCTACGAGAGACATTTGAAGCCACAGAACGTATCTAGTAAAAACTTAAAAGCGGAAGTTTAGTAAATAGTTTGCAAACAGATTATTGGCGAAAGAATTTATCAAGCAACCGCGAAGTTTCGAAGTGAAGCAATCTAACTGCCAACTAGTACAAAAGATGCAATTAATACATGTCGCCAAGGAAATCCGTTTCGAAGCGATAAACTTTTATTTCTCTTGACGAACCTTATCATTAATTTTGTGGATCTATTTATTCGAGCGAAAGATTTAATTACTCAACGGATTGTTCTTTTTTACACGTTGGAATCGGATTATAGATTGGTGTACTGGATTCAGGTCATGTTTATTATCATATTTAATTAAAATAAAATCAGTGGCGCTACAACCTCTTTTAGGTCTGGGCCTCAGATTTCTGAATGTTTCATGATCATTTTTCAATCTAAGGCAAGTAGGTGATCAGCCTCCAGTGCCTGACACACGCCGTCGACTTTGGGTCTAAGACATGTCGGTTTTTTCACGATGTTTTCCTTCACCGTTCGAGCGAATGTTAAATACGCACATAGAAAGAAAGTCCATTGGTGCACAGCCGGGGATCGAACCTACGACCTCAGGTATGAGAGTCGCACGCTGAAGCCACTAGGCCAACACTGCTCCCCATCGTATTTAATTAATTTATTAAATGATCATCATCATATTCCTGCAAATACTCTAAATAATAAAAATATAGTTGACGGAGTTTAACCTACTCATTAAGGCAAAAGAAATGAGAAAGACAATTGACGAAAAAAGAGGGTATGACACACAAAGTGGACTGGGGAAGGAGGACTGGGCGTCATAACGAGAATGCACGACTAGAATTTTAATATAAACAGGACCTGGAGATAAATTATTGAAGATAGCGTCATTATCTTCAATATGCTGGCGTCAAAAATTTGTTTGTTGGCATCAGCTGTTTAATTTCCAGTAACATTAGAGTCTGTTTTTAAAGGCTTTTGCTTAGTTCGCTAAATGAACCAAGGGTCGCAGCATCCAGTGCCTGTATTTAAAGCAACCCAAACTTGTGATAACTAAGATTCGTGATATACTCGTATCGTTTAGTCGAATCGCGATCGGTCGCAGAACCGTCAAACGGCAGTCATAGGAAAGAGTGTTTAAGATTACTTTAATATTTTTTGTCTTTAAGTTTCAAATGTTTAATGACGTGATAAATTACTTTTAATAAATGTCGTGAAAATAAATGTATAATTTGACTTTGATATAATGAAATTAATTTTTATAAGCATAATAAAAATCACTATTACCTACTATAGACTATCAAATAGTCAAAGTAAAAAAAGTCAAAAGTCAAAATCATTTATTCATGTAGGTAACACAATGTACACGTCTTATGAACGTCAAAAAGAAATATACATTTAATGCTTCTAATTTTACATTTAATGCCAGTTCTCAAATCAAGGGCGTAGAACGGAAGAGAAAGAAGAAGAGATGTAGAACGGAAGAGTCGCTAATTTGTAGATCTATTAATATTGGCAAATCGAATAAACCAAAGTATTAACGGTTTTGAACTAATTGGACTTTGATGTTGTCAATTTATGGGCTCTGTGGCATAAAGTTAATGGCAGCTGACAGTGCCGCCATTTCTTCGACATAATGAATTACTTTTAATAATGACTTTGTAATTACTATAATTATAGACTATCAAACATATTAACTGACTAAACTATACAGTTTTTAATTTATAATCTCTGTGACACAATTAAAATGGCAGCTAACACCAGCACCATGACTCCGACAAGTCTAATTCTAGTATTGCTGGTACAAAAAAAGGGTAACTTTTCGCCTTTAATTCACTAGGTATCGAACTAACTTTTTGCCTGTAATGTACATAAGATAATAATTTGTAGAGGAAGAGTTTTGCAGCTGAAAGCCAGAAGTTGGCGGTAGGTAGCACAAGACAGACAGCACTGGAAGTTACCAATTTCGGAGGCCGAGACACTCCTTGTGGTCACAGAGCGGAGTAAGGGAACTTTTTATCCAACTAAAAGGGAGGATCAGTCAAACCCCGGACTGGCCCGCCTCAGGCGTTAGGAGTGGCTAAAGTCGAAAGCTAGCTAGTTAGCTCGATTCGGGCTAATCCAAATAAACGCAGAGATGACGCACATAATGCCGATCACCTACATGCTTGTAAAAGAAAACTCTAAAATAAATAGATGCAATTTGAGATCAATAGATAACAAATGATTCATATTTTTGGAATCATTACAGAAAGATAATATTTTCTTTAACAGAGAGCGCTACCTTCTTGCAGTCTTAAGCGAATTTTTTAACCAATTTGTATAGCTGGAAAATATTCCAGGTATTATGTACGGGATTATTAACCCGGTAATAATTAATAACCCACTGCCCCGAAAGCAAGCTTTAATATTTTAATGAAAACAAAAGTTGTGATGTCTTGCAAAGTTACACATGAGCTGGCAGAACTTAAGCATACATTCCGCTTCTCATTCAGAATTCATAAATCAACTTTGTTCCAACAATTACATTTAAACCACTACCCTTCTATTGTTAGTAAAGTCAAAGTTTCACGGAAAACAACCTGTCTAAATATTTTATGTACTGTAACCGGTGTTAATTTGTTATTGTTTATAAATAAGAGACGGTGTATTTTCAATTATCTGTTTCATTTTCAAAATGTGAAAAATATTATTAATATTGTCTTTTATTGACATAACCTTTACACATTTAAAGAAAACACTTTATTTCCGGATTGAAGTTATTTATTATTATAAATTTACAATTATTTTACATAATTTTAAATTTAACCGACGTTTGCGTGCTTTACAGCGTGCGTGGTCACGGTGACTGAAGACAAAAGGTGTTGAATGTTATACTTTTTGACTTTAAATTAATGAAACGATGGATTAAAATACATGACCAATGGTTAAATAATATTAATACCCGATAAAAGTCAAGAAAATGGGGGCTTTTGTGGGCTTACAAAAGGTAAAAAACGCTTCTAGCCACCATTTACTGTATGAATAAAAAACTAGTGGCGCTACAATATTTGGGGCCTCAGATTTCTGTATCTGTTTCGTGAACATTTTATTGTGAGCCTTATGTCACACACGCTGACTTCTTGGGTCTAAAGATCTAAAGTGAGCGTTAAATGCGCACACAGAAAGAAAATATGGGGTTTATGGTCGCACGGTCCAGCCACACAGCTTCAAGATCCTTATAGACGTAGATTACCTAATATTACAAACGGGTCAATATCGCAACACAAAAACATGGAAGACAAAACACATTTTGTTGAATGTAAAAGCCTATAAAATTAGCAAACTTTTCAACATTAGTTGTTTTGCTAACGCTGTTATACGAGTGTTTGTTAACTGTAATGTTCATAATAAAGGTAGGATTGTTTTGCCAACTTATCATATGTTTCTTAAACGTTTAATTAGAGAACTCAGTACACGTGACCTCACCCTTAGAAGAGGAGACTGCCCACCTGTAAAGTAGGACCAATGTATTGTGCCCCACAGCGACCATGTAAGATATCTTGGATTACACATTGATCGTGGATTAACGTGGAGGCACCACATCAAATGCTACATACAACAGCTTTTACTGGATGCTAGGAAGAAACTCAAGACTTTCTCTATATAACGAACTCCTTATATATAAAGTCATCCTAAAGCCAATTTGGACATATGGCCTCCAAGAGTGGGGCGACGTAAGTGATACCAATATAAATATACACCAGCGACAACAGAACAAGATCCTAAGAGTAATTGCAAAAGTACCATGGTACATAACCAACAACGAAGTTCACAAACACCACAAAATTGAAGAACGAAAGAACGTAAGAACTATCAAAGAGGATATCCGGAGACTGACTGCTTAATACAAAGAGCGGATAACCTGTCACCCGAACGAACTCGCTCGCCAACTCACCATAGTACAGTATGTGAGACGACTAAAACGTCACCATATTCTAGAGCTAGAAGACCGGCAGTATCTCTAGGCAGAAGATGTGTAGATGCTTCCAATGGGACGCCACTCCACATCACAGCACCACAGAACAGATTCGCACATAGCCTTAGGGATGATTGCAAATACCCGCATAAAAAAATTACACAACTCAAGTTCCGAGTAGTTTTCAGCATTTGTGTCTATATAGGTAAGTAAAGCTTTATTTAATGAGTGTACCGTTTATTAAAAAGCCTGCTACGCCCTGTACGCATTCTGGCTGTTGATCTGATATCTATTAAAACCAGTTGAGCCTGCTGGCTTTTTGTTGTCCCTATTCAGATTTTAACTAAAATCTAACTTCTCTCCGTATCACCTCGACGTCCGTCGTTCCACAACTGAGCGTTTCTTAAGGCAGTTTTTGTCGCACACCACCACTATGTGGAACCAGCTGCCCACTGAAGTACTTCTGAACCAATTCAACTTAGGGTCCTTCAAGAAAGAGCGTACCTATTCCTAAAAGGCCGGTAACGCAATTGAGAGCCGTCTAGCAGTGTGAGTGTCCATGGGCGGCGCGGCGCTATCACTTATTATCAGATAAGCCCGTTTGCCTCCTATTATATTTAAAAAAAAAGTTACTTCATTCTGGGAGTGTGTGAAATAGTCTTACTGACTTTTTGTAAAAAGAGTTGACAGTGTCATATTTAAAACAGAGCAAACATGTATTTGTTTTATTTTTGTAGTTGTCACGAATTTCGTTATTCTATCAAACGGCGTAGTATTTTAGCAACCACTTCTAATTAAAACTGGCGTGCCTTTAATAAAAGTACTGCACCGTATTTTTAGTTTTGAAATGTTTTCTGTAAATAAAATTGTGTACGTTTCAATGTCCTTATTACTTCCTTCCGTCCTCAAAAAGTTACATACCTCGAATAAATAAATGCCAAATTAATATAAATTTGTTTTAGTAACCTTTATGAAATAAATAAAATAAAATCGGGAAACTTGTATTCTTATAGCTGATTTTTCATTTGTGTTAAGCACATAAAAAGCAATATTCCCATGTCTGTACCATAAAATACTACAAACAAATTGAATAAATTTGATTATAAATATTTTTTAGTCAAACATTCATATTTTATTCAAGTAACAAGTAAAATTTATTGTGTATAATAATTTGAGTCGATAGTACTCTTTAGAGTCTAAAGAGAGATGAGGGTGAAAAGCTTGTGTGTGTGTATGTATGCAGTGGTGTTTGTTTTTTTTATCCGTAACACTTAATCATACTATACAGTCAATTTAAAATTTGTCGAAATAATACAAGAACAAATAATCGTAAGAAAATGTATCATAAGAAATTCTGTATCATTGCATCTATCATAAGAGGTTCGGTATCTTATTTCGTTTTGATTTTGATTTTTATTATGTTAAATTGATAATATTATGTTCTATTACGTATATACGATATATATGAGAAAATACACGCATACTCGCGTTCATGATAATTATTATTCACAAATAATTATTTAGAATCTATATTATTAATTATTTCTTGGATGTCTAAAACTGGATCCAAGAAAATAAATGTAATAAGCATGAAGTATTAACTAACGAATGCCTGAAATTTATTTTTATTTAGTATGCCGTTTTCACAAGTTATAAAAAGTTCAACATGCCGCATGCAGTTTCACGCAATTATACACCTTATGATATTGAAATAAAAATTACATTTATATGTACTGTTAGTTTAACTATTTTGATTATCGAGGAGTGTATGTGTATGACCTGGAATATATTTAAAGACACCTGAGGCACGTTAAGGGGTTCCTGAAATTAAAAAAATATAGTTTAGGGACTAAATTAGTTAATGCGATGTTTAAATGCTTCTTAATAGAGATTAAAAAATTTGAATTATTATTATAATTTTAGTATCTCATTAACTTTTTAACCAAAGTACGATTTTTTTTTCTCCCGAGTAGAATACAGGACTTCCGGGTACGCAACGTAAACCACACGTTCAAAAACGCGGTGTTAAAAAAGCTTATGTAACCATTGATACATTACAAGCTTTAATTAATGGGGTTCCAAGAGCGGGTTCCACAGAGTAATAAACTCTGGAATTCAGGAAAGGAATTTTCCGAAAAACTAGTTTCCCGAATGCAAGACCCTGATATAACCGTCCTTCGACTACAGATAGTGGTCATAAAAGTAATCTTGTGTCGTTCACGGACCAGTCAATTTGCTTTTACGATGATGCTCTAGGGTTGTTACCATTCTATTTCCTGCACTATACTGTGAAGGTATCGGAATTAAATCAAAAGATTTGTTTTATCCGGAAAGCAAGAGCGTGCAGTAAAAACCAACTTAGGTGAAGACTGTTAAAAGGGATATAATATACATAACTAGTTTGTTTTTTATATCGCCCAAGGACTGTTATATTGTGAGAAGGCTCGTATGGGGGGTTACGTTTGGGCACGCTCTTCACGCCCTACCCTAAATCACGTTGGTTCCGAAATTCCACGGACAGCTGATCCTATAATATGTTTGTTCGCGATAATACCATTTTAAACGGTGGGTCTGTATGCTTGTAAAATACGAAATATTTTTTGTGTAAATCGTCAATGTAAACGGGTTTATAACTTGGCTTGCGATAAAATATATCGTGTAAATTTCAAAATCATGTTCTATATATACATTTTCGTTATAAAATGACTTCAAAGTGTAAAAAATTGGCTAATGTTTGGATTATTTTTCTATCGAGCGAAATCCTTTAAATCGTGTATCGATATTTCAAAATGGATACATAAACTACTCAACTCCACCATATATTTTAATTTCCATTTGCCCTACATCAAGAAACGATGACGAAAAATGAAAAGAAACAATGTACTTTTTCGGAGTTTAGCGACCAGATAGGTCCTTAAGAAGCGCATATAAAAAGACAACCAAAAAAAACCTACCAAATTGATATTAGTCAGAAATATAGTAATTAAAAGAAGAAAATTAATAAGTAAAGAAAAGTACTGATGACACAACTTTAATAAGCCTTTCGTCCACACAGAAGATATCTAAAGAATCTTTAAGTATTTTACCATTAAGCACTTTTTAAATAAAGTTTCTAAAACCTCTAATTAGCAGTTATTCAATTAATATATTTCGTCATTTGTGCGGTAATTAAGATACTTTGAAAGGACTAAATGGTCCGAGATGTTTACGTAGATCATTTTATCTTATAATACAAATTATTAGGGGTTACTAAAATTATAAATTATATTACGACGTGATTTTTAAGTAGGCGGACTCAAACTAATGTACAATTATATTTTAAGACGCAAACATTATCCTATCTAGCTATCCTATACACGCTGTAAGAATATATGAACGAAAGAAATTCTCATTATTCTGATATAAGTCGGCGCAAAATGATCCATCAAGAGGACGATCAGTCTCGACGGTCCTCAATATTACCAAGAAAATCTCTGAATGATCGCAGGATCGTTATCTGTATTTCTTCATTACATATACCAGGGACGTCTAAATGTCGTTTCACTGAGGACATTTTCTAATTTCCTACATTAAATTGTAAATTAATAGTATTTTATCTCAAAAGTATTTTGCAAATACCACCACTAACGGGTAATATTGCATTATCAAAGTATAAGGCATATTTATCTTGAATTAATTGAATTCCCTATTTTATACTATTAATTGATACATATAATAATAATTTCTTTATTTTTCTCCAATATAACATATTGTAGAACACAAACAGTAATCCCGCGTATAACATGGTAGATTGGTTCCGCGTTATAGTAAACGCGTTGTAGTAGTATTCACGCATAACGCGATTTTATGACCCTATGTAACGCTTTATGTAGAAACGAGTTTAACTTTTCTCGTTAAAGGTGATTTAAATCGTATTAAAACTACGTTATGAACGACATAAGTGCGTACATTATACACAGTACAGTAGTACAGAAATATAACGTTTGAAACCCTGCGTTTTATGGAAGAATACCCGTATTATACGAGAGACTGAAATCACGTAGTATGAAACTGCGTCATAAGGGGGTTTACTGTACCTGTAGTTATAATGCCTATACATATATTCGTACCTTACTAGTTCCATCGAAAATCCAGAAGCAGCATCACTCGTTTCTTCCCAACAAGAGGCAGTGGCGTCGCTTAAAAATTGAGCCTGGGCAGACCACGCATCACATGCTCTTAGCACTTGTCGCAAAGCACCCACCATCATTCGTACTGTAGCCCGTACAAATACCTTATCTGTTAATATAAGATTAATTTATTTTTATAATTTCATTCCAATACATGTGTTAATAAAAAGACAGGCGATTTCGTAATAAGAAGGCGAGCGTCTATGACCACTATGGTAAAAGCATCTTCATTGCTTTTTGTTGAGGTATATTTTTCCATGTAAGTTTCCATGTAATAAAACGAGCGTGTTACTTATAGGAGACCACATGACAAGCGACATCAGTTTAACCCAAAAGTCGCGTGTTCTGTATGCATATTAATAAACCAGCGGATATATCCTGCTTAGTGGTTTAGTACTGTAGAATAACTAGCAGTTCTTTTAAAGATAATTACAGTGAATTGGAAACTCTACTTTTTAGATTTCATGAGAATAAAACTTACCAATCGTCATGGGCTCGGGATGTAGCGCTAACAGTCCTACTGGTAAGTGGTTTAATATCTGCGATACATCATCTTTTCCTCTAGGCATAGGTTCATCCATGATCTGATCCTCTACTACAGGATCAATTCTCTTCTTAGCCATATTGCTAATATTACTCATTGTAGAAGTATGCACCGTGGGATTCATTAAGAAATCACTAATATCACTTGAAAACGATAATCTATTTATTAGGTCTTCTCTACTGGTTTCTGCGCTTTTCAATACATTATTACTCTCATACGAATCGCGTACACTTATACTATTTACATATTTATTAAATGATTCATTTTTTAATTTACTATAACTAGTCTGCCTACTTTTATTTCGATCAAGGAACGCATTACTCGTCCTTTCCACTAAATCATTTGCAATTTTAGAAGTTTCAACGCCTTTGTTATTTACATTATAATTTCTAACACTTTCCGAACTAATATTGCTACTACTTTCATACGATTGACTAAAATTTACAAATAATGATTTATTACTAATAATGTGCGTATTTGTCTTATTAATATTTCTAATAATACGACGAATAAGTGAGTTTCTAGACTTATTCATTACATTAGATCCAGAATCTTTTGTGAGCGTTTCTGGTGATATTTTTTTCATAGCTGTATTGACAATTTTCGTTTCTTTTATAGTTGTATTATTGTCTGTAAAATCTTTCTTAATGCGTTCCAAGCGCTCAACATCAATTATATTATCGTCAAAATTGTCTGATTCAGAATATGAGGGTGGTTCCTCATATGTTCCGTTGGAAATATTATGAAAGACAGCGTATTCCCTAGAAGCATCAATCCATAACCAAAAAAAGTGTCCATCAAGCATGTTGAGCCGTTTAGCTTCCTTCATGACGAGCTTGGCATATTTCACGTCACATATCATAACGACGACACCTCGAGTCAGCCTTGATATATCAGCCAGGCGCCTGCACAGATGTAATATGTAATTTATTACCCTTGCCTTAACAGTAAATTCCCTCTTATCATTTATGAATATTATTAAAGCAAAGACTTCTGAAAATACTAACTTATTTTTTTTATTTTAAATACACCAGTATTTTGCGCATAAATATTATTTAAATATGAAATACCTGAAAACAATACGGCGTGATCGGCTCGGAGGAAGAGGAAGCCATTTAGGATTAAGCGGTGGAGTGTTGAGGATCGAAGACAGATCTTTCCTTAGGGAGAGGGCTAAGTAAATATCCTGTTGTGTCAGTAGCGTGAAGGCATGCCAATGTGTGTGTAGAAGAGTCGCCCTGTTGGAAATTCATTTGTTAACGATATATACTGTATATCTTGATGACCTGTTTTTTAACATGGCGTTTAAGGCGTTACATTATCACATTATTTAATTTGGTTTTGAACTTTAAATCTATTTTGACTTTTATTGTGATATTAAATTTGCGTTTCAATAAAAGTATCTTGTATCTTGTGTCAATGAGAGAGCTATCGAGCCTTTGTTGTAACGTCACTACGGATTCATATCTTAGCTACAATTTTAATACAAAATTTAGACCTATTGACCTGGTATGATAATGAGCTATTGTTTGAAAAATTCAGTCATTTTGATGCGAGACGAAGCGCTAATCAAAATTTTCATACAATATCGCAACTAAGAAAGGTTCTTGACAGGTAACCGAATTTGAAATTCCATCCTTAATAAATATGCTATGTTAATTACATAAGATGTACATATACATTGTATAAGATAATTTTTTGTTGTTAAACTCAGGTCAGTGCGATTTCGATCATAATTTTAAACCAGTATAGGATTTAGTCTTCAAAAGAAGAAAAATTTGCGACAGAGAAAGATTCAGTGATGCATAGATCATTTGCATGCCTTGGAGACATTGATCGGTATGTCTCTATGTCGTGTCAAGCACAGATGGCTGATTATTTTACTTATATAAAATATACAGAAATGCATTTATAAATAATTAAGGGCCGTTGTATTAGTAAACTTACCTGAGTGCGTGCAAAGTTTCCCTTATCGTAATTTCAAGACGAATCTCCAATGGCAGCATTTCCTACAACAAAGTGTGAATTGTAACAATTATGTAACATTATTTTCGTAAGAACGGTTATCAATTCACGTCACGCGGTAATCGTCGCCAAAGTACGTTATGAATGACCAACATTTTTATGACGGCTTTTCCCTGAAGCAAATTATCAAAGGATTTCCTTAATGTTCAAAAAATGTTTTTACTTGTTTTACAGATCAACGCATGTTTAAATCATTGCGTATATCTTTTTTAATACTGTGATCTAGTCTAAAAAGAAAAATTAACAGTTAATAAAATGTTTATTTAAAAAATAGCTACAACTTTTTTTAGGTCTGGGTCTCAGATTTCTGCATCTGTTGATAATTTGTCAATCTAACAGGCAAGTAGGTGATCGGCCTCCTGTGCCTGACACACGCTGTGCACTTTTTGGTACTAGGCAAGCCGGTTTCGTCACGATGTTTTCCTTCACCGTTCGAGCGAATATTAAATGCGCACATAGAAAGAAAGTCCATTGGTGCACAGCAGGGGACCTTGACCTTGAACCTATGACTTCTGAGATGAGAATCGTACAATGAAGTCACTAGGCCAACACTGCAGCTGCTGCTTACTAGTTTTAAAATATATAGAGCTTATATTTTGCGCTTTTACCGTCATCTTCGTGGTTTTAAAGACCAAAAGAAGCTTAAAATGGACGTGATTTATGATAAATAATAAGTTTTTAAAGTTTTAATCTTGATTTAATATAATTTACGACTTTAGTAAAGCAACAATTCATAAACGATCGCACCGCGCCATCTGTCATTGTGAGTCCATTGGCGGTATCGCTTAATGTTCGTTATATATATAATAGTAATAATAAACGGTAACTAATATATTTTGTAGTTATGATAATAAAAAAGGACTGTTTTGTGGCTTCAAAATGCAGACACAGTAAGCGACTGTTTATCAAGGTGTTGTAACTACTAGACTTGTAATTTATTATTGTTTTAAAAAAAATCCAGTGTCTCTACAACCTTTAGTCTGAGCATCAGATGTCCGATAATTATTTAGTTTTTCTAAAACCCAGTAGGTGATCTGCCTCGACTTTTTGATTCTAACCTATGCTGGTTTCTTCACCACCAGAAAGGCATAGCCGGGGTTCGAACGACCTCAGGACGAGAGTCGCTGAAGCCACTAGACCAACACCACATTAATTATAATAATACAATGTCAAATCATATACCCGTGATTACAAATTATTATAATAAATTATAATTGATTTTGGGCAGGGCACGCCCGTTATACAGATGACAGATGGTCTAAAACAGTAACCGAATGGACTGGTCCAAAAGTAAAAGGGAACAAGGGCAGACCAATAGCTCGATGGGCACACGGGGTCGAAATGGTAGCTGGAAAAAATTGTATCACGATGGCACAAAATAAAATAGGGTGGAATTAGTCGGAGGAGCCTTCTACCGGACAGGGGCCGCAACTTAGAGTAAAATTGTATAAACACCCATATCTTATTGACATCAAAGCCTTTATAGGCTTTATTATAAATAACCGAGTATGTTAAGGTCTGCAGAGTTAAACGTGTTTTCATCATGTAAACTTGTTAATGAATATTATTTTAAATTAATCAATAGCAAAATTTCAAATCTGGAATGATAGAGATATATTCAGCATTGTGGTCACAGAAAACCCGTAAAATACGACCTCATGTCATTGACTTAACCACAACGTCATGCATTCAATTGGCCAAATTACAAATAGCTATTTCGAATAACACATGTCACCTAAGCACAGACTACTATAGTTTAGCATACGTCAATACGGGTATTAACCGTCTAAATTGTTTTATTACTCGACAATTCTAACGACGCTACCGTTTAGTTTTAAATGCACATAGCACTGTTCTAACAAACATTTATTGTTATGTTACCGGCATTTAATATTAGATTTTTCGCATTGTTCATACTAAGTTCTTTTTATTTATTTAGTAATCCTATAGCCATCATAAATTTTTCAGCCAAAGATGGAATACATAATATGTAAAAATTTCAAACATTAACGAAAAAAATTATTAAAAATATTTATGTAAGTAATACCTAATTCGGGTGTTGTGTGATGGTGTGAAAGTGAGGTTGCGTATGTGGGGTGTGCTCATGATGCTGGTTAGGTAGCACTATGGATATTCTTAGTACCTACTCCTTTTAAGCATATTCCGCGATAGCTTAAATAAGTCAAGTCTATTTGAATATTTACTTTTAAACACTTATAAATATAGTTACAGAGACTCGTATAAGTCCCACAATCGATATGTTATACTCTGTGGGATTTTCATAATAGATAATGTGCTACGTAAAAAAGAAATAAAACCTATTTATTCATAAATCATTTTATTTAATATAACTACCAGTAATATTTATTTATTTACACTTTGTTACATTTTTAGCAAAACTAATAATATAATACATACAAATTATAAGGGATGAAACGGGCGGCCTTATAACAAGCGATCTCTTCCAGGCAACTATTAAGGAAAAAAAATTTAAAAATTAATATTATGTGTACAGTGCAAGAAGTGTATAAACAAATCTTATAAAAAAGATGATACAATCATCAACCTAGATAATACAAAAAAATATTATAAAATAAACTAAAAACTAAAAAGCTAATCTCACGGTTTCACGAATTGCGATGCTATACAAAAGAATAAGAAATACAATAATTACAAAAGTCACCATTGCTTAGGATAGGATATAGGGGTAATAGTTCCTTATTATTATAGTTACTTGCTCGTTTCTTTTCTACAATTTTAGCATCCCGTGAGGGTACAAGGCATTAAACTAAGTGTGCATATAATACTCGTATATAGAAGTAGATTACTCACATTAGCAATGGTGTAGGGTAAATGCAAGTGTTTGGGAGAGGTGCGGACGGTCGGGACTCCTGCGTGGGTAGCTGCACTGACGAGAGCAGTGGCCACAGGTCCACCACTGCAGACGAATAGCGCTGCCACGCGTCGCCCTTCGAACGCCGAACACATCTGCTCCAACACTCGCGCACTGAATCTGAAGAATATGAAAAACAAAGTTAGAATATAAATTACTTGGAGTTGTTTTTAATAATTTGGAGAAACTGATCGTAGTTGGTAAAGCAGAAGCCAAAAGATCGCGTGGCCGTTCACCAACCAGATGGACCGATTAAGTGCGAGACTTATCGTCCTCAAAACTGTACACTGTCATACAAGAGGCGCTGGACAGACACCGGTGGATAGTCCGCTCCAAATGGTTCGTTGCTGACCACGACGCTCAGACATGAGCTGCTGATCAAAGAGAGAGAGAGAGTAATAATAATGTTCTTCGTAATGTTATGCAATATAATGGTTATTTGAGGTACTGTTAAACAATTGGATTTGCTGGTAGAAGTATAAAAAAGTTTACGGCTTATTGAATTGATGAAGCCTGTTCAGACGAATTTGATTGCCGACAGGAGAATATTATATAGATACATATATGTACATTGTTTAATATTTGTATTTTATATTTCCGAACAACTTCGACTATCCTTTAAGAAAAGAGCGTACCAATTAAAAGGCGACGCACTCGCGAGCCCTCTGGCATTGAGAGTGTCCATGGGCGGTATCACTTAACATCATGTGAGCCACCTGCCCGTTTGCTCCCGTTCTATAAAAAAAAAATATTGATGCTGGGCCTTACAACTAAGATGGGCAGGACACGTAGCCCTTTATACAGATGACTATCTAAAACAGTCACTGAATGGAGCGGTCCAAAAGGATGAAGAACAAGGGAAGACCAATAGAGCGATGGGCCGAATCGGAAGGGTAGCTAGAAAAATTAGATGACGATGGCACAAAATAAAATAGGGTGGAAAAAGTTAGATGAGGCTTTCTCCCGGACAGGGGCTGTATCTTAGAGTAGTAAATATTTTATTAATAAATTTTTTTGTTAAATAAATGTCATAAGATGTAGATGAATAAATGCCTATTATTATTGATACATTCTTTAATACATCACCCTTACGTGTGGCATATTTGTGGTAAAACGCCAAATTATCTTTCACCCTAATAACATTGGGCTTATTTTGTATATAAAAGCCTATAAATATATCTTAGGACTGAAGTATGTGTTGTAAAATAGACATTATAATTAAATGCACTATCACATTACAAAGCAACCCACAAGCGATTAGTACAACTGTAATACACTCGTATAGTTTAGTACTTACTAGACCGCTTCTACAAACATATCAAGGATCAATCATCGGGCAGGAGGCAAGTATATTATGTAAGTTACAATTTACCAAGTACATGAAACGGGAGATTTTACGTGTTAATATATATTGCATCTACTTACATAACTAGAAAATTAACAGCGTTTTAATTCCGTAAAATTGTTCAGTTCGTAATAGATATTTTTATTTTAATAAAATTTTGTTTAGGGTATTCCATATATTTTGACTCAGCCACTACATTTGATTTATTTTATGATTTGACACACACTTGAAATTGTTTTGAATTTCGCTAGGTATTTGTACAGTTTTTGTACGTATGTACTATTTGTGATTATATTTAAAGGTATTTGTCATAGTCAGCGTACAATTACTTTCGTTATCCTATCAGTGGCGCTACAACCTCTTTAGGTCTTGGCCTCAGATTTGTGAATCTGTTACATGATCATTTTTTAAATCTAATAGGCAAGTAAGTGCCTGACTCACGCCGTCGACTTTTTGGGTCGGGTACATGTCGGTTTCCTCACGATGTTTTCCTTCACCGTTTGAGCAAATATTAAATGCGCACATAGAAAGAAAGTCCATTAGTGCACAGCCGGGAATCGAACTACGTCCTCCGGTATGAGAGTCGCACGCTGAAGCCACTAGGCCAACACTGCTCTCACTAATTTCATTATCCCTAAATTTATTATTTCCTCATGTTAGGACTGATAATTATGTGCATTTTGCATCTTTCATATCATGGCTTACTTCATATCATGGCTTAATATTTACTGTCAAAAGTATTAACGTATTTATATTCAATAATTATAGCGATACTAATTACGAATGCATAAGTAGTACCAGCATTCAATAACACCGCAAATATACTACCATGAACAAATATTAGATTACTCACGATCACATTGCATAGTATACAGTGTGATTAATTAAAATCTCATTTCTATTAAGTACATAATCTATTTGTTTATTACTAAATAAGTCAGGGTTGTTTAGGAATTATGTAAGTTTTTCTAGTACCTGTACTTCGTTAAATATTTTAAATGAAAAGGAAATATACTCTATATGACTACAGCTAGTGTAAGTGATACCTTTTTGATTGACTTAGATAAAAAACAATCCTTTCCATACCATACATTATGAATTACACAAAAGTAATTTGTTCAAAGAAGCTCCTAAAGTCTAGTAAGTAAAGAATTGAGATCATATAAACATTTCCTTTAATCGAAAGATATTTCTTTTGTTTTTTTGACTTGAGCTAATCAAATTAACTAAGGCATTGCGTGACCAATTAAGCAGCGGAGGCGGTAAATATTAACGAAGTATTCAATCCAGTTAAGTCGTAATGATTGGACAGTTCCGTTTTCGGAAGATTACAAAGGATTGTCGAATTAACAAAATCGACGTATATGGAATTCTAACTCTCAAAGTAATCAAAAGGACAATTACGGGCCACTGGCTCCTTAATAAACATCTCTTTTTTCTTGGTGTGACAGAGAGTCCTTTGTGCAATAGCTGTTTCAGAGCAGAGGAATCATTCATGGCTTTTTTGGCATCCCAATGAACAGAAATCCTCGCAGTGAGGTCGCTCCGTGAAGCCTGCGATGTGCTCTAGAAATTTCTGAGCTTCTGGAAGGAGCTAGGCTGGCTTAATTAGCCAGGACTTCACGCACGGGCCAAATGGACGTCTTAGTACGGAGTCTGAGTCCACACTGCATATATGGTAATGTGTTTTTCTTGGAGTATTTTCAATTCCAGAAGTATTATAACCATAATAATTGAAATATCCGCAAGGGATTTAATGCTCGCCTGCTAGAATTATCAGGAAACTGGTTACTTTAAAATTGTTAGTAAAAAATAAATAAATCAGTGGCGCTGCAACCTCTTTAGGTCTGGGCCTCAGATTTCTGAATCGGTTTCATGATCATTTGTCAATCTAATTGGCAAGTAAGTGATCAGCCTCCAGTGGCACACGCTGTCGACTTTTTTGGTCTAAGACATGTCGGTTTCCTCGATGTTTTCCTTCACCGTTCGAGCAAATGTTAAATGCGCACATAGAAAGAAAGTCCAGCCGGGGATCGAACCTATGACCTCTGGTATGAGAGTCGCACGCTGAAGCCGCTAGGCCAACAATGCTCAAAATTGTTAGTTATCTTATAGAATTTTAATCTGCAAAATTTTTTCATCACCCCGCTATAAATAATGTATCAATCGAATCTAATATGTATGAATCTTAGTTTCAAGCCACATACGAGCACTCAGTATCACTCAGTTCAGGCAGCGATATAGCAGCGTGTTAAAGCTTAAAGATGTCTCGCGAATATCCTAAGGTCTGGGGTAAATTCGAACGAAATGTTGAGGGAAAGGCTCTAGCGTTTGTAATTGAGGATGTCCCTGAAGAAATGTGGGATTCAGCAGTGGAGTTTATGCTCGGTAATTACATTGAGGAGGACGTTTGGTGGTCGACTGCCGGTAAGATAAAATTTTCAATTTACGCTTATCATTTTGTTTACGTTCTGATTTTAAATTAGGAATTCGCATTTTATTTATTCTATACAGGTTGGATATTTATAATACGACTAGCTGACCCGGCAAACGTGGTTTTGCTATGTGTATTATTTCTAGTTTTAGATTAATAGGTTTTTTGGAACAAAGAACCAACTATCTACAATAATAAAAAATAGGGGTTGATCGTAGAGGTGTGAAAATAAGGGGATGTATGTATTTTCTATGCTGTATCATAAAAAAAAACAAAAAAGAAAAAAAAAATATCACTGAGGGGTTTGAAAGATATATAGTAGCCGATTCTCAGACTTACTGAATATGCATATGATAATTCATAAGAAGCGGTCGAGTATGGTTCCGTTTCGGAGGAGTATGGGAACGAACATTGTGACACGAGAATTTTATATATATAGAGATATTAAAAATTAGTGGTAAATAAATATAAAAGAATTTCGAGAAGAGTTGGAGAGATTATGGCGTTCAATATATCTTATTTGGTTCTCAAGGAAACAAGTGATAATATATATGAAATAACGAAAAATAAGTTTAAGTATCCTTGTAAAATTAAACAGTTGCTATTTTTCTAAAGCGTATATAGAGAAAATTGTTATTATTCTATTTAAAAAATACTTATGTAAAGGCGTGTGATTCTCAAATCTGATGTGTCGATCTCGAGCCCATCTATCTACCGACATACTTTCGATTTATGCACATAATATGTATTCCTACGACGAAGGAAAATGTGGTTGGTAGGAATGCTGGGATACTTTCATACAAATATTGGCGATTAACTGCTCACGTACTTGCCTATAAATTTACTAGAAATAAACGTCTGCTCTTCTTTGCTTCCAGAGCAGTGTTGGCCTTGTGGCCCTCTCTTGGCACCAATGGACTGTTATTTCGATGATCAAAAACATCGTGAGGTATCCGGCATACCTTAGACACAAAAATTCCATGTGTCAGACATAGAAGGACTTACTTACATGCATTTAAAAAAAGATCACGAAACACTTAAAGCAACCTGAGGCCAACATCAAAGGCCCTACCACTTTTTTAGTCGGTTTTATGCGATGGAACTTCCCGGCTTATGAAAATAGTGCCCAAATTTTATTCATCACAGTATCGTTGTTTAAATAATTCATTCGTGTTCCCAAGTCAAAACTATATGCAAATTAATATACCCCTACAAATTGTTAGCCTATTTATTTAATGCTAAAATAATGCTAATTACGCAGCCAATAGAAGTTCGCGATCGAATTTGTCTGTTTAATCTCTATTTGTTTAGTAAATTGTGTCGTTATTTCGCTTCACTTAAGCTTAACTCTATGTAATGTTGTGATAAGGATCTTATCCTATTTACTTGCTTGTTTCATGTCCCTTGCAATATAATACGTGGTGAGTCTTGACAAACTAACCTATTTCTCCGATTATTTAACTTAAATATTTGTGATATGATTTTAAGTACATTTTACTGTTATAGAATAACAATAAAATCAGTGGCGCTTTAAAGTCTGGGGCCTCAGATTTTTGTATCTGTTTCATGATCATTTGTCAATCTAATAGGCAAGATCAGCCTCCTGTGCCTGACACTCGCCGTTGTCTTTTTGGATATAATGTTATCCTTCACCGTTTGAGCGAATGTTAAATGCTCACATATAAAGAAAGTTACAGGTGCACAGCCAGGGAAAAACCTACGACATCAAGGATGAGTGTCGCACGCTGAAGCCACTAGGCTAGCTATCACTGCTCTGTTTTAGAGAACAATAAAATCTCTAAGTACTTAAACAAAATTGCTTATAAAATTGCAAAACTGGTTTGGTACACATGTCCTCACATGTATTAAAAATCAATGTATTTATTTTTGTTAATATACTTATATATATAAATTATTGTTGAAAGGGGGACTCAAAAACCATGCGTGCAAGGCTGTAGTGATGTGTATTTATTGGAACGAAGTTCCTTATCGCGCGTTGTGAAAGGGGGCTAGACGGAAAAAATTCTTACGAAAAGTTGTCACGACACTTTTTTGCTATTTGCTATTGTAATACACCGGTTCTCGTCCGATCACCGAAGTTAAGCAACGTCGGGCGAGGTCAGTACTTGGATGGGTGACCGCCTGAGAACACCTCGTGATGTTGGCTTTTTTTTGTAGGGATAAGAAATGAAAATTATTTTTGGAATCACTTAACTAAATTAGTCTTGTTGGAACGAAGTTATCGAGCGTTGCGAAAGGAGGCTAGACGGAATAAATTTTTCGTCGTAAGATTGGTGTCGAGAAAATCTATCATACTGTTATGATACCAATTAACATATAAATTAATCGAAAGGAATTTCGTTCCATCCGGGTGTCCCTTGACACCTCTAAAGTTTTTTTATTGCATGCATTAGTAAAAGGAACACAAAAATAACAAACACTAGACACATAGTTCAGTTCGATATAATCATTAGCCGCCTAAATAGGCTTTAAGAAATATTAATGAATGTGAAGCTTCTCAGTCTTGCTTGAATAATTTTGCTAATTTCTTCTAAACTCCGGCTTTCATGTAAGAAAATTACGTGTAGTATTAATTAGTACTTTATTACATAAGATATCAGGCTTGCCCCTAATTACAAGGGGCCCAAGATGTCAAAGAAAGATAGGAGCATGATTTGAATATCACAAATTGATTTATGAATCCATTATAAGGGCGATGGAATGATTAATGAATGTAACATCGACAGGGACTGCACAGGATCAAGAAGCGATTCAGGAGTACCGTGTTCTGTGGCAGTCTATAATTAAGCAGAAAATGAGTCTGGCATGTTTTCTTATTGGGGAAAATGATGAGAAAACTCTAGTTGGCGTCAACATGTGCATGCTGCAGGAAAAGGACCAATTTGTTGAACATAAACCGGTGAGTTTCAATATTAATTTATTCCTGATACAATGGTGTGGATATTTTTATTCCTGTTTTTGTCAACGTATGTTTTTTAAAATTACTATATAAACTACAGTTGCATAATTTTTCGATTCACTCTTGAAAATTGCCGCGATTCACAAATTATTATTATTTTTTTAAAGACAATTCACACCAATTGACCTAGTCCCATGCTAAGCTGGTGAAGCTTGTGTTATTGGTACTAGGCAACGGATATACATACATATTATAGATAGATAGACATATAAATACATATTTAAACACCGAAGACTTAAGCACAACACCAAATGCTCATCACATCGATGTTCGTCTCAGCCGGGGATCGAACCCGGGACCCATGGATTCGCAGTCAGGGGTACTAACCACTAGACCAATGAGTCGTCTAAATTATGACTCAGTATTTCAGCTGTAAGACATTCATAATATATTTAATCATTAATAACTGTAGTAACTTAAATTCAACCCAGCCAGAATGTTTTCTTGTTGTTTCAAATAAAATCAAACTGAGAGAAAAATTAAGCAACTGTCACCCGCACCATGCAACAGCGCACATAGTATAATGGAACCAACTATAAGCCTTAATATTCTGAAAATGTAAAATGTTTTAACTGCATGTATTAAACAATATATACCTACATAATATAAGATGAACGAATGTAAGATATATAATAAGATTTGAAATAAGATTTGACGTGATGGTGCGAAAATGAACAAAATACATCGCCCGCTTAGTATTACCTAAGTCAAATTTTTTGGTGTAAGATTTGAAATGCTACAAACAAAATGGAATTCTCTACCGGTTAGTGAGAGAAAGAAAAAGGATAATAATAACTCTGTAAACATAGCTGCGCCTCTCTCACACCCCTGCCGCGAATACCCCTACTGCTACAAGTTACTAATTAGTAAAGTGTCCATATTCAAAGAAGTTAGACTGTTCAAATGTTACGTAATTCGGGTTTGTTTTGGAAGGGTTTCCATGGTAAGAAAACAGAATAGTTTCGTTACAATCGTTTAAGGATCCTAAAGAACAATTTGTATTTCATTCAAAACGATAGTTTAAATAAAACTGTGCTCAGTGACAGCAATTCAATATAATGTGTAAGATTTGGGAACCTTTTAAGTAAAGAAATACCTGTGTCAGGGTTCCCAGCTCTTCCATAACGAAAATATATAATTTAAATACATCCTTTTTGAAGTTATACTTCTTTAGGCGCGTTATGAAAAATTGATGAGAGTGAAACTTTACGATGCGCGCGCACCGTGACACAAAATTATCAGTATGAAGATGCTACGGCATTGGACATAATTTAAAAACAACATTTGAATAATAATAGAATTTATGTTACACTTAATGTAAGAAAATAATAATAAATATTTATTTATTTAATTTTTCAAATGTAAACTGAACTTTATTGACTATAATGACTCCTTTTCCAGTCTTTGATTATCTAATTGTAATTAATTATTTGCATGCAATCAAAAACTATTTTTAATAATGCCAAAGAAGTATAACTTCTTACGCGTGTACATAAGTACACGCACCCTTTATTTAATTATTTTTGTGTAATGTTTTCAATGTAGTACAAGGAATTATTCCTGACTGATTCTGTATACTACATAATTCTTGTCAAACTATATTTGTACTATATTATTAACTTATTTTACTTAAATTATTTTTCCTCAACTTATTTTAAAATTATTTTTTTAATCAGTCGTAATTTATAACATTGAAATAATTTTCGATGCTTCCTATAGTGACATTCGAAGAACAAATCTGTAAACTTTCATAATCATGAAATTAATAAAAAGTATTTTATGAAATAAAACAATGCGGAGCGAAAGAAACCAAAAACTTTAAACACGATTTACCAAAATTATTCTTTTTCGAATTATGCCTTTGTATTACTTGGGTGCGACATGACATCTAAATTTCACAGATTACAGAAGATAGTCAAAGAGGCGTTTCGTTCATGTAAAATTATTTTCTGATATATTTTGATATAATGCTTATAGATAAATGCTTTAGCGTTATTTTACGCAAACAAGATCGTAAACAATGGTAAGTATGTAATCAATAATACGCTTGATCGCGCACACTAAAGGTATTGAACTAATTGATGTAAATCCTAATATGCATATAGTATAGACATTATTACTAACACTAATTAACAAAACAAGACGCTATCTGTAAAGCGCGTGAAACATTGTTTATGTTTAGTCAAATTAAACCATGGTAATAGTAATATTGAACGCGTTTCAAACATTAACCCCAATTTAATAAATTACGACGATTTTAACTAGTGTACTTTAGTGTCCATTTTATACCACAGCCTAACAATTTTCTCAGAAAGAGAAGATTTTTTTTAACATAACTGGATAGAGGTTTGGCCTCAATCCCATCTGATGTTATGTATGACGTGCCCTCCAATAGGCCACAACTTAGAACTTATTTGTATCATAATCAAAATGATACAAAACCGTACAAATGGCACTTTTCTTCATGTCAAGGTGCGTCCTACGAAGCCCCTATCAAACATTTAACAATGCGTAGACATTGCTTATAAATCTCGTAGCTTTAACGACATCAAAAAACTTGATCGTTATAGACGTGAGGAAAAACTTAACAACAAGACAAAAAGCGCCACCTGGAATCGATTCAGCTACTAAACTTTTCAACCACAAAAAGCTTATTTCTTCGGGACTCAAGCCAACAATTTAAGACGTGAAAGTATTTGAAATTGTTAGAATGTACTTACTGTTTAGTGTAAGAAACCCAATATTATATATAGGGTCGATTGCCTTAGGACTTTTTCGAGGTTTTGCGTTTTTAGTCTGATATGCGAATAGGTTTTAGGCACCTCACCGAGCTGCTCTACTGAAACGGTCCCGGGTTAGTAATATTATAAACACAATATATTGCAATGAAAGCTAGCAGAAGTCAAATATTCTACAATCTCCGAAAACTTATACACAACGGTTTAAAAATTGTTTTTTTGAAATAAAAAGTTGTATGTTTTTATCATAATTTTATATTCAAATTGAAGTCCTCATTACGTACACAACAATGTATTCTAATTGGAGAGTACTAGACTACGGAACACTATAAATCTGTATGCTCTTAAAATTATATGGCGTGTGTGACTTTTGTAACATAGTATAAGTGTAATGCGAACATACATAGATCAGCTTAGGTACGCTTTTAGAATTTTTTGATTTGTCATTTTACAAGACTTTCTATTTTTTAAACATAGTCTCTCTGGTTTCTCAGTCACTTTAGATGTAACCAACTTTTTAACTGCATTGACAACAGCACAATTGTAGATGTCAGATTAGGTACTCTTAGAATTTCCTTGTTTTGTGACATGAGTTTGTTGTATATCATATTAACATTACAGCCAAAAACGAAAGCGGGCCTGCTGTCGCTACGAATGTTTGCCGAAGCTATGAAGGTGAATGCAATTTATGACAAATACAATGTCGCCTCGTACCTTATGGGAGCTGGGCTCTCCACAGCCCCAAAGTACAGGCGCCTTGGTATTTCTGTTGAGCTACTCAAGTGTAGGTAAGCATTGAACGTAAATTTAGAACTGGAAAGACGTTTGGCCACAACCCCACCTGATGTGGGCTATTGGAGGCACAAAAAAGCGCGATTAGTTTCTAAAATACTACTACAGATACCGGCAAACATCTTGAACAAATGTCTTTGCCTGCGCAGAAGCGATTTTTAGGTATCATTGGGAGGGGGGCGGCGGGCGGTGGTGCGCGGCGACGGGAGAGTGACATGTCGATCGCGTGTTAGGCAAATCAATTTACGTTTATGTGTACGATGCGCAAACTTTCCCCTACTCCCCTTTTTAATTCTCAAGAAGTTTGCCGGTATCTGTACTACTACTATTTCTGTTCAACTACTCAAGTGAAGGGAAGCATTGAACGTCAATTTAATTCCCTAATAATTGAGAAAATGACGTTGAATATGTAAAACGACATGATAGAACAACAAAAATGCAATATTAAAAAATAACCGTATATATTAAAAAAAGCCTTATTGTGTATGACGTTTTTGTATGCAAAAACCATGTAATTCTGTGAGAATCGTAACCCAGATGTCGCAACCTAGGGATCGCGCGGTAAAAAACTCGTTATCGTTGTCAGGCTCACTGTCGGAATCGCTATTAAGTTACGAATATGTCTCTGTTCTAAGGAGTTTTGAAAAATATATATGTTAATCTTAACTGTGTTATAAAATAGCTAAACTACAGCCTTGCAATTCTGTAACTCACTTTACGAACTCACACAGCGGTTTTCACAGCGGCGGTCGCGCTCAAATCAATCGTAAACCGCGGTAAGAGTTCGAAAAGTGAGTTACAGAATCGCAAGGCAGTTCAGAGGAGTTGTTCGGTCTAATACCTGCAGCTGAGATTCATTATCCGACTCATACATAGCTGCCCACTGAAGTATTTCCGAACCAATTCGACTTGGGTCCTTCAAGAAAAGAGCGTACCAATTCTTGAAAGGCCGGCAACGCACTTGCGAGCCTTCTAGCAGTGTGAGTGTCCATGGGCGGCGGTGTCACTTAACATCAGATGAGCCTCCGCCCATTTGCCTCCTATTACATTAAAAACTTCACTGTAAATTAACTTATATCGACAACTAATGTAAAGTCATAACCCAAATTGTTTTTGACTTTGGCTGTTTGGAATTTCACTTGTATATGTCATTATCTGTTCGTAGGTTAAAAATAGTTTTAAAACTGTTAGTAATCTATAGAAAACCACCAATTGCACTAAGCCTTTATGTAACATAAATAAAAAATACCTGCTTAACTTCGTAATTTATAATTTGTATCAAATTTGTTTGTGAAGTGTATTTTAAAACAACCTCTTTAACGGATGAAAGTGAAAAGCAAATCAATAAACTTTAATTATTCGACACAACTATAAAACTCTCAAATCCCATTTAAAATAAAGTAGATATTTCAAACGAAATACCTAATGTGTATTTTAACGAGTTTGTTGCCTTGGAGAATTCCTTTCAGGAAAAGTTGACATGGTAACATTTTCATAAATGTTTGTGTTTTGTAGTACCAGTTCCCGTCGTGTTGTATCGTTTTAATTAAATAAATAGTACTTAGACAATAACATTTACAGATAGTTTTTTTACCTTCATTAATTTAATAATGAGATATTTTTCCCCGGCTATTATTTTTCGTGAAAAAATATCCGCTCAATGTTTGTGCAAAAGATTAATTATTATTCTGTTATTATAATAATATTCCTTATTATTGTGGTTTGAATAAACAATGATCGTGTGATGAAAAAACAAGCTTGTCAACTTATCTCATTTCAACGTATCAAGTAGTTAATTAGCTTTGAAACAAAGCTATAAAAATATATAATTTTTATTATATAATCTTAATTATTAATTCTAAAATACTTTCCAACTAAATCGTAACATGTAATAGGTAGATTTCTGCATTCGTTTCATTGATTTATTGGCAAATTGATGATTTCTGTACCTTATTTTACTGTATATACGACAAAATAGTTTAATTTTTAATGTTTAAAGAACTCTATTAGTCATTACAAAAAGAATGTATTTCATTTACATGAGAAACTATGTATAAACGAACGAGATACACGTCGCCATTAGCCGTCCCAATTTTAGTCTACTCTCATTCTGATTCTTTAATGCCCTTTTGAATTGGTTAAACGCGCTAAAATTACGAATTTTAGACGTTTTTTGATTACATAATTGCCCTCATACTTAATAGACTTCTTCAAATAATTAGTATGGGCTTCGGCAAGATAAGCAAACTCGCTCGATGAGTATTGCGTGTAGTGGTGTGTTTGATTTTTTTAAATGATAAGCAACAATGGAGAGAGTTATTTAAAACTTCTTTAATTAAGATACTGCTTTAATTGATAACGCAGAAAACAGTAAAGAAAAAAAACTAACCAATCTTGATGATCATATTTTTAGAATGATGCTGGCAAAGGCAATCGATCAGACAGTAACCGGGGGTATATTCACAAGTATAGCAGCTCAAAAGGCAGCGGAAAAGGCTGGGATGGAATGTCTATACGAAACCTCGTACAAGGATTTCGGTGTACAGTGCGAAATCGATTTTAACACGGACACCGAGTACTTGAAGATTTTCGGTAAGAGAATCGAATAAAGAAGCGTAAAGGAAAATCTTCGAGGCTTTTAGTATTCAGTTTACGACGTCATAATACAGATTGTAAACGCACTTCAAGATTTATGTTTTTGGACATTGTATATCTTTTGTCTTGTAATTTGATATAAAATAAACCTTTGTAGTAAGCATTTGTTTCAATACAGTAAGGCAATTAATAATTTTACAGTAAGTCAATCAAGAACAATCCCCTCACACACACCTACCTACATGCACACACAAATGAAAAAAAAAAACATGGCGATTAAAAAGAGTGGCGGAGAGTTTATTGCCAGTTCTTCTCTTCCGTTCTACGCCCTTGATTTGAGAACTGGCACTAAATGTAAAATTAGAAGCATTAATATGTATTTCTTTACTGACAAGTCATAAAGGTGGGAACTGACCAACGTTACGAGGTGTAATGTAACATGTAATGTAATGTTACGGGGAAACCAGCGAGCAACGAGCCGCTCGTTGCTCGCTTTGAGTGCTCCACCCGGCTGTCGGTTTTTTAGCGAATCCTTTGACTGTTACGCGGTTCAGTAATTACGCGTTGCACGTCGCGAGTGATCATGATTATGATTTTCTATAAATAGTGTCTATTTTAAGTACTTTTGGTCCAATTAAATTCAACAGTTCTTCAAAATCGAGACCTGCGTACAAAGTTTTTATACTGTCCAGTAATCATTTGGTTTTTAATATTGCAATCAATAACAAACCACCTCATACGCCTGTGTTTTTAAATAAGTTTTATGTCCAGTAACATTTTTTCTTCTTCTTAATTTGGATGAAACAATAATTAAATAGAATGAAAGATATCAACGTTATCACTATCACATCTCGTGAACACTGGCGGCTTAAGTGGAGCATAGAGTTTTGACGAGCATGTTACGCCGATTTTAGAACACAGCGTAACATGCTCGATGCGTAACACGCTCGATGCGAATGCTACATTACACCTCGTAACTTTGGTCAGTTCCCAACTTTAGTGTACAATGTGTTACCTTTATGATTAAATGATTTTTGAATTTTGAATTTTGAAATACATACGCAAGCACACACCCCAGCCCACTCCAACAAAAAGAAAATGTGTTCACGTAGGAATAGCGAGGTCTTAAGCCTTGACAACTGACCCATAGTGTTGTCTTAAAGATTATTTTCTTATTTTAACTAATCTACAATGTATTTAAGCATAATTGAATAAAAAGTAGCGTAAGTCGTCTAATCGAGACATAAAACCTAGTTTCCTTTTAAATCTGTAAAATTTTCATTTTGTTTAAATTATAACAGCATAAAAATAATTTAAAACGATATGGAATTAGCGTGGATGTGACTTTAGCTTGCGACTCTTATCCGTGAGGTCGTAGGTTCGATGTGCTGTGCACCAATGGACTTTCTGCCTATGTGCGCAAATCACATTCCCTCGAACGATGAAGGAAAACACCGGGAGGAAACCATTTTCTTAGACCCAAAAAGGGCGGCGTGTGTCAGGCACAAAAGGCTGATCAACCGTTTACCTATAAGATTGACAAATGATCATGAAACAGATACAGAAATCTGAGGCCCAGACCAAAAAACTGGTTTTAGAAGACTAAAGTTTTAAAAATTTATTGTATCGAAAGTGATAAAGCAAAATAGTTTCATATTATCTAAATCGCATGAAAGTAATATTTTTATGACTTGTAGATAAAACACGCCTACAAAAAACTTAATAGCAACCAGTACTGTCAAATCGTAAAGTGACTTTGGAATAATAAGTGTAAGATAACGTAACGAAAGCTATACTTTAGAATTGCAACGCACTCGCAAGCCCTCTGGCCTCGTGGCCATGGGCGATGATATTACTTAACATTAGATGAGCCTCCTGCCAGTTTGCACCGTTATAAAAAAAAATACTTTAAATCTAAGTCAGGGCTTTGTTGGACTGAGGCTGACCAATCATATTTAAGCGAGCCTGACTTCGCTTTGTCTTTGTTCTAAGATGATATTGACAAAACAAAAGTCCCAAACATTAAGTGCTAAAAATAATACCAAGGACATACAATATTTAATAACCAGATACGCAGTAATATGTTTTATAATTAATTCTCAGAGGATTATACCAAATCATTTATCGCAATAAGACAATGATATCCACCAGAGATTCGAATAATACGGTCCGCAGTGATTAGTACGTGACACGCATAGTGTTCTTAAGGTATTTGCGTTTAATTACCGAGACTGAATGCCAAAAGGGTCTGTAAATCTCCAATTTCCACTGAAAATGGCTGGTAGTTCCCTTCGCATTACTTTACATTGGGTAACTTAACTCAAATCGAGCCTCATAATGTTTTGAATAATATGCTCGTTACGCGTAACTACTACTACCTTCCGCCCTATTTTTACCCGCGTTTTGACTTATGTATGTCACTTAAATGGAGATGGGCAGGTCTTGTAGCAAGACTGTCAGACGAACTGTGGTCCATAAGGGCGACCCAGAGGAGAGGCTCTATTGTGAAACGAATCAGAGGGACACTGCTGCGAGATGGGCGCATGCCATTATCAAAACGGCTGGCTCGAACTAGATATAGTTTTCCCATGACAGAGATACCTGGAGATCATTGGAAGAGGCCTTCACCTGCAGAGGGGTTCTTGCAAATTAATTAGAAATAATATTAAAACAAATTTTAAAAGTTTTGTTCCTGTGGAAGTGTACCTTTAATGCTGGCAGCATTTCCTCGCTGTATTGCGATATGTATTTATTGAGTGAGGAAAGCACCAGCTCTAGGGTTCAAAAGGAGTATAATCTATTTATAAGAATGCATCTCTATTTCTTTCTTCTTTTCTATTTTCTAATGATCTACGGATGCGACATTTTCGATAATTCTTTACGCTGTTTAGAGAAGGTTTTTATTAAAGAAAAAGGAAGTTGAGCGGAAAATTGGTTATTGTATAAAACTTAACCACAATGTTAAATTTCCATAACTGTCAGTTATTTGAATAGCTGTCAGCGATTGACAGAGTGCGCGCTGCAAATATATTTTAACACACATATAACAATAACAAAAACTACGTTTTTAATAATATTTGTTTTAATTAATTTTATCAATTCAAGTTCAATATTCATAGTTAACATGTCTGTCGGGTCAGGTAGTTAATAAACAATGGAAATATAGAATCAATTATAAAAATACTTCTTAGAACAATGTATCACCAACCGACAGCTTATGAGTTCTTCCGACAAATATAAATTTGTGAACAGTGCCCCAGTAGACTGGGGGGTATGAATGTCGTACAGATGGACAATTCAACCTACCTAAATTAGTTCGTTATAACAAGTTGAAACTTGTTAAATGTATTTTTACATCGAAGTTGGCACAAACACTGTTCATACTCGTAATTGCACGTACTGCGTGTGACACACGAGGTTACGAAGGTAAGATTGAAATTGATAAAGTTTATTAAACGTCATATTCCCGCATTGTCTCATATTTCAATGAGAGCTATTAGTTATAGCTGGCTTAACCCTGTACCAGCTCTTGCAAGGTATAAAGCTATCTTCAAGTTATCAAACTGAATAACTGGGCATTTCAAGAGATGAATAGTGTAGAAGTGGAATATTTATATATTTATTTATTTATACATATATTAATAAATAAATATATAAATATATATAGCCACAAGGCCACACAATAACATAAAATGAAAAAGAACGAAGGCATGCACTAACATAATGTTTATCCTACTAATATTACAAACGCGAAAGTTACGTAAGTAAACGTGTAAGTATGGATGGATGTTTGTTACTCTTTCACGTAAAAACGACTGAATGGATTTAAATTAATTTAAATTACACGTATGTATTGTATGTGTATATATATCTATATCTTACGTGTAAGCCATTATATCCAAAATAGTCTATTAGTATAATAAAAGTATATTAATAGTTAAATGTTTTCTAATTAGCAATTTAGAATGGTTTTTTGCCCATTAATTCCAATTTAGCTATTTTTTAATTAAATAGGCAGGTATTGCATTTTTAATGTATAAACATAATAACAACTACTGTACTGTATTTTTAAGAAGTGTGAAAAAAGCACGTACTGAGATTTATCTCACAAAGGCACAACAGCGACGACTAATTTTTACTCAGACGAAGTCGCGGGCACCAGCTAGTTATATAACAATGCTTACAATTAATAAGTTTACATAGATAAATATTACTAAAGGATTACAAGATAAATGTATGAAGCATAGCGAAAAAAAAGTGATAACGTAAAGTAGCTTTAATCACGCCCGAATTTAGAGGTACAGAAGATTAGGAGGTCTCGGTGCAACACGGGAGAGGAGGCCAGTCTTTTCCAGTAGAGCTTTTCAATCAATAATGTATTGTGAAACCAAGTAGATTCTTTTTTAACAAACATAAACATATATCAAAAAAAAGTTGTTTACTAGTCGAAATTTCAAAAAAATATTTTAAATTCCGACTAGTAAACTTCTTACTATAAGAAGTAAGACTTTTGTGGAGGCCCCGGGTCTGTAGCCCTGGTTGTTCTTCTCTAAATTCGGCCCTGGATATAATTAAATTAATAATAAATTAGTTTTTGTTAAGTCAATTAACAGTTTTCTATGTGTTTTATTTGTAACCGTCGAATATAAATTCAAGAATTTGGTAAAATTCTGTTTTTCCAATAATTGTAAAATGCATAGTTGTTATATTACCACTTGATTACTACCCGAATTTTATAATAATGTTTTCAAATACGGATAAATTCTGAATTTTGTCATAATTTAATGTTAGCTAATCTTTCTTTACACAATAAAGAAAGACTATCAATTATTCTGGTCGTCGTAAAAAAACTAAAGGTATATTTTACATAAGGTCGTAATATTGATTCAAAATCTGTGTGTTAAATTGCTTTATACCGCTCCAAACTAGTCACTGTAATAAAATACTTCTATTTACATAATTTCGAAAATTTCATCTAATATATAAAATTCTCGTGTCGCGGTGATTGTGGTTAAACTCCTCCGAAACGGCTTGACCGATTCTCATGAAATTTTGTGTGCATATTGGGTATAACTGAGAATCGGACAACATTACACCCTTAACATTTAGGGGGATTTCCCCCCCTAATTTTTTATTTTTATTTTTAGATTTTTAAATTTTTTTTTATGATACAGCATTAAAAAAACATACAACCCCTAATGTTCACCCTTCTACGATCAACCCCCATTATTTATTATAAATAATATACATGGCAAAACGATGTTTGCCAGGTCAGCTAGTAAGTCTATAAAACTAAATCTATAAAGTTTTGTATCATGTTATCTGTTAGGAAAATCCGTTTATCAAAACTAACGAACGCTGTGAAAATTAATGAAACTTTCGTAAATTAAAGTGGAAAACTGTTATTGCTCTGACATATATACTGGTTTATGAAATTGTTTTTTTCTCAATTTCTTTTTTAAAATATTTTCTATTTCAAAAATACTTAACGGTGATAAGGGCAGTACAGTAAACAACGTGTTTTCGTATAACGCGATTTCCGTCCTTCATATAACGCGGTATTTCCCCTTAAACGCGGAGATTTCTTTTTTTTTAGTAATAGGAGGCAAACGGGCTGGAGGCTCATCTGATGTTAAGTGATAAGTGCCCATAGACAATCACATTGCCAGAAGGCTCGCAAGTGCGTTGCCGGCCGTTTAAGAATTCGTACGCTCTTTTCTCAAGTTATATTTCTGAAGTGTGAAATTTATAATTATTTGTCAAGTCCAAAGCTTTGCGTACCTTTGCACCAGTTTCAATTGTGTTGTTATAAAATTAAACTACATAACTTAATTAAATTCGTGTTTTTGAATTAAAATTCAAGTAAAAAGGTGTTTCGAGAATACTCCAATATCGCGGTCCGGGTCTACGGCGTTATAGGGATTACTAGACACGTATAAAATCAGGTCAATTGTAGTAATTATGCCAAGTAGTAGAAGGCTACTAAAACTCGGGGTTTTGTGTAGCCGTGCCATTACTGGCAATAAGAAATGTTTTTATCTGTATTAAATTTCAAGAGCTGTCCAAAAATTGTTTGACGTTATAGTCAAATCAAAGCTTGGATTTTATATTTTAGTTAATCATACAAATTCGAGGTTGCGGCGAAACTATAGTTGCAAAGCAAAAGGCACATCATGAGACTAAATATATGTATGTATTTAGTATATATATATATGTACATATATTGCATATATACATAAAATTAAACAGCTCAATTAAATAAGAGAAATATTCGCATTTGAATCCATCTATTGGGGCATTTCTATATCTTTTGAGGCAATTATTGCTTCACTGAATTTAATCCAGGACCTTTCCAACAGATTGAACATATATTAGACCAAATCGGTTAACGTTTTTCTTTTTTTTAATTTCACGTATGATGTGTTGATTTTTAAATCTATTGAACTGTTGATGAGATGGTATAGTTTTAATTTGAAAAAGAACTTAGAATATGAACCGGAAAATATCAACTGAAACAGAGCAACAGATATTCGGAAAATCGTCTCTCACTGTTCATAAATGTTTATACAATAGAACGACGAAACAAAATCAAACTAAATTGCATACATTTCACATTAGCAGCTGTTTATAAATGTACTAGTGGACCCCACAGACGTTGTCCTGCATGATATTTAAAGCGATTAGGATATTAAGCAAAGTATGAAAGTACCGACTGCAGTGCCATCTGCCGGGCTGATTTGTGAATCTAAACCATTCCCAGATCCCCTTGAACACACACAAAAAATTTCATCAAAATCGGTCCAGTCGTTTGAGAGAAGTTCAGTGACATACACACTCACAGAAGAATTATATATATAAAGATAATCATTTGAATTTTATTTTTTCTACTATTATTATTATTACATACGTTTGCGTCTGAAGCGCAAACTAACTATTGTGGTCTCTGGCAGCATAATACCGAGGCAGGGCCAATTACAACCACAACACACACACGTTACACACTTAAAATATACCTTCCTCTTTAAGAAAATGTTATTTTTCTTTCTTTTTTTTTGATTATTATTATTTTGTCAGTTTCTGTGTGTGTAAAATAGTAATAAATGTTATGTCTATGAAACGCGACTATAACAATTAAACAAACTGCTGAACATTGAACCTTCAATATTTCAAACTAATTGCTTTACGTTCGTATTTCTATGCTAATAAAATCGTTAATATTATTGTGATCTCAATGATTTTGCAAATATTATACTGATACTCTTATAATATTTTCATGCATACCCCGAGAATCAGTTTCCGTAACAAAGAGACGAGGAATATTTAATGCGACAAATACAAAGGCAAGTGGATTCGCCCGCATATTAAGTTAGCTGAAACTGAATAACAATGTGCATTATAAATCAATTTCTAGAGGAAAATAGCCCGATCTGTAGACGTATATGGATGTTTTACTGACATAGAAAAGGAGGGGTTTGTATTTGATGTATCAGCACGTGTGCTTAATTTCGTAAAAGTATGTTTAGCGACATCTTCGGCTACAATTACGATGAACTTGGTAACAAAATTAATCCAAATGCTAAGGATATGTTAAACAACTTCTTGCCCTAAGCCACTGGAACCTTCGGGCCAGCCAGTTAGACTGGTGGAGGTCGACCCTTTAGGATGGAGCAACAGCAGCAGCTTCCTCCATACATGTATGTTAATATGTTTGTCCATGAATTTCTCGCAAAACTTAGAGAGATGATCCTTAGATTAGATATTTTTTTTATAAAACAGGGGGCAAACGGCTCACCTGATGTTAAGTGATACTGCCGCCCATGAACACTCTCAATGCCTTAGGGCTCGCGAGTGCGTTGCCGGACTTTTAAGAATTGGTACGCTCTTTTCTTGAAGGACCCTAAGCCAAGTAATAAGGGAAGAGAAGAGGTTAATGGCGATAAGGCTGTGTAACTTAAAACACCTACGTTTATTATTATTATTTTTCTATATATTATATGTTTTCAATTTTTTAAACTTGAATTTAAAGTTAGTCTAACTATATAATTTTAGTAAACTTAATGGTTAGTAATTTAGAAAATTCAGATACTATGCGGAACGTACATATTATTGTATGTCGAGTGTGATACTGTTAACATATTCCCAATATGTGCTAAATCATTACAAATATTTTGATAGATATGATTGATTGATTTTGTATTCCCGACGCCAACGAAGGACTATGTTTGGCCAACGCTTCTTTGCATTTAGGGGCGCCTATGTAATAAAATTTGCCAATGCATGGATTTTACTAAAACTATTCAGATGTAAACTAACAAAATTCATAAAAATTACACTAGACAAATCGTATATACATATCTTGGCATGACTCTCTATTCCAAAAACTAACACAGCGCACACTTATAACAACTCTTAGCTACACTTTCAAATACATACATGTTTTATATGACCTGTGTTTGAACAGTAGTATCACTAACACTACTTTTTCTTAAAACAATGTCATGCACCACTAAATAATTGTTGTCTTGTCACCCACAACACAACCATATTTATGTCATAAAAAAGTTTTTATTATTATTTACTGGTTTTAGATATAGATTAAATATCAAAGAAAAATATAGTAAATTTTCATAGATTGTCAAGTATTCGCGTCGATGCAACAATCTCTGACAACACGCATTTTTTTAAATATAAGCTCCCAATACAGCTACATTTACCTTATTTGCAATATAATAGTTTAATTAATATTTTATTTTATTAAGGATCTTACCTTTCATCTTCCGGTAATTCGATATACAGCGGCAGTAAAGACACATTTCGCAAGTAGTCGCCAGCGAGGAATTTGTGCGATAATTCCGCCAGGGTGCGGTTGAAAGCGCCCACGGCGGCGGCAAAAGTACTTCTATTTACATAATTTCGAAAATTTCATCTAATATATAAAATTCTCGTGTCGCGGTGTTTGTGGTTAAACTCCTCCGAAACGGCTTGACCGATTCTCATGAAATTTTGTGTCCATATTGGGTACAACTGAGAATCGGAATCGAAACAACATTACACCCTTAACATTTAGGGGGATTTCCCCTCCTATTTTTATTTTTTTAATTTTTAGATTTTTTTTAAAAAATTTTATGATACAGCATTAAAAAAACATACAACCCCTAATGTTCACCCTTCTACGATCAACCCCCATTATTTATTATAAATAATATATTACATGGCAAAACGATGTTTGCCAGGTCAGCTAAGTCTATAAAATTAAATCTATAAAGTTTTGTATCATGTTATCTGTTAGGAAAATCCGTTTATCAAAACTAACGAACGCTGTGAAAATTAATAAAACTTTCGTAAATTAAAGTGGAAAACTGTTATTGCTCTGACATATATACTGTTTTATGAAATTGTTTTTTTCTCAATTTCTTTTTTAAAATATTTTCTATTTCAAAAATACTTAACAGCGATAAGGGCAGTACAGTAAACAACGTGTTTTCGTATAACGCGATTTCCGTCCTTCATATAACGCGGTATTTCCCCTTAAACGTGGAGATTTCTTTTTTTATGTAATAACGGCAAACGGGCCGGAGGCTCATCTGATGTTAAGTGATAAGTGCCCATAGACAATCACATTGCCAGAAGGCTCGCAAGTGCGTTGCCGGCCTTTTAAGAATTCGTACGCTCTTTTCTCAAGTTATATTTCTGAAGTGTGAAATTTATAATAATTTGTTAAGTCCAAAATAAGCTTTGCGTACCTTTGCACCTGTTTTAATTGTGTTGTTATAAAATTAAACTACATAACTTAATTAAATTCGTGTTCGTAGTTTTTGAATTAAAATTCAAGTAAAAAGGTGTTTCGAGAATACTCCAATATCGCGGTCCGGGTCTACGGCGTTATAGGGATTACTAGACACGTATAAAATCAGGTCAATTGTAGTAATTATGCCAAGTAGTAGAAGGCTACTAAAACTCGGGGTTTTGTGTAGCCGTGCCATTACTGGCAATAAGAAATGTTTTTATCTGTATTAAATTTCAAGAGCTGTCAAAAAATTGTTTGACGTTATAGTGAAATCAAAGCTTGGATTTTATATTTTAGTTAATCATACAAATTCGAGGTTGCGGCGAAACTATAGTTGGAAAGCAAAAGCCACATCATGAGACTAAATATATGTATGTATATATATTGCATATACATATATGTACTATATGTACATATATACATAAAATTAAACAGCTCAATTAAATAAGAGAAATACTCGCATTTGAATCCATCTATTGGGGCATTTCTATATCTTTTGAGGCAATTATTGCTTCACTGAATTTAATCCAGGACCTTTCCAACAGATTGAACATATATTAGACCAAATCGGTTAACGTTTTTCTTTTTTTAATTTCACGTATGATGTGTTGATTTTTAAATCTATAGAACTGTTGATGAGATGGTATAGTTTTAATTTGAAAAAGAACTTAGAATATGAACCGGAAAATATCAACTGAAGCAGAGCAACAGATATTCGGAAAATCGTCTCTCACTGTTCATAAATGTTTATACAATAGAACGACGAAACAAAATCAAACTAAATTGCATACATTTCACATTAGCAGCTGTTTATAAATGTACTAGTGGACCCCACAGACGTTGTCCTGCATGCTATTTAAAGCGATTAGGATATTAAGCAAAGTATGAAAGTACCGACTGCAGTGCCATCTGCCGGGCTGATTTGTGAATCTAAACCATTCCCAGATCCCCTGGAACACACACAAAAAATTTCATCAAAATCGGTCCAGTCGTTTGAGAGAAGTTCAGTGACATACACACTCACAGAAGAATTATATATATAAAGATAATCATTTGAATTTTATTTTTTCTACTATTATTATTATTACATACGTTTGCGTCTGAAGCGCAAACTAACTATTGTGGTCTCTGGCAGCATAATACCGAGGCAGGGCCAATTACAACCACAACACACACACGTTACACACTTAAAATATACCTTCCTCTTTAAGAAAATGTTATTTTTCTTTCTTTTTTTTTGATTATTATTATTTTGTCAGTTTCTGTGTGTGTAAAATAGTAATAAATGTTATGTCTATGAAACACGACTATAACAATTATACAAACTGCTGAACATTGAACCTTCAATATTTCAAACTAATTGCTTTACAGTTCGTATTTCTATGCTAATAAAATCGTTAATATTAATGTGATCTCAATGATTTCGCAAATATTATACTGATACTCTTATAATATTTTCATGCATACCCCGAGAATCAGTTTCCGTAACAAAGAGACGAGGAATATTTAATGCGACAAATACAAAGGCAAGTGGATTCGCCCGCATATTAAGTTAGCTGAAACTGAATAACAATGTGCATTATAAATCAATTTCTAGAGGAAAATAGCCCGATCTGTAGACGTGTATGGATGTTTTACTGACATAGAAAAGGAGGGGTTTGTATTTGATGTATCAGCACGTGTGCTTAATTTCGTAAAAATATGTTTAGCGACATCTTCGGCTACAATTACGATGAACTTGGTAACAAAATTAATCCAAATGCTATGGATATGTTAAACAACTTCCTGCCCTAAGCCACTGGAACCTTCGGGCCAGCCAGTTACACTGGTGGAGGTTGACCCCCTTTAGGATGGAGCAACAGCAGCAGTTTCCTCCATACATGTATGTTAATATGTTTGTCCATGAATTTCTCGCAAAACTTAGAGAGATGATCCTTCGATTAGATAAGGGAAGAGATCGCTTAATGGCTATAAGTCCGTGTAACTTCATACACCTAAATTTATTATTATATTTTTTTCAATTCTTATATATATATATATATATATATATTACACTTACTAAGAAACTGGAAGGAGTATAATCGATCGTTCATAGTGTTTTAAATTTTTTAACTTTTGAAATTAAAATTAGTCTAACTATATAATTTTAGTAAACTTAATGGTTAGTAATTTAGAAAATTACTCATGCAAACGTAACGCCTCTTTCAGATACTATGCGGAACGTACATATTATTGTATGTCGAGAGTGATACTGTTAACATATTCCCAATATGTGCTAAATCATTACAAATAGTTTGATAGATATGATTGATTGATTTTGTATTCCCGACGCCAACGAAGGACTGTTTGGCCAACGCTTCTTTGCATTTAGGGGCGCCTATGTAATAAAATCTGCCAATGCATGGATTTTACTAAAACTATTCAGATGTAAAGTAACAAAATACATAAAAATTACACTAGACTACATATCTTGGCATGACTCTGAGGTTCCAAAAACAAACATAGCGCACATATCTTATATGACCTGTTTGAATAGTAGTATGACTAACACTACTTTTTCTTAAAAAATTGTCATGCACCACGAAATAATTGTTGTCTTGTCACCCACAACACAAGGACTCCCCAGCGTGGGGACTGGCGTCAGATGAATTTTGTCACAACCATGTTTATGTCATAAATAAAGTTTTTATTATTATTTACTGGTTTAAGATATAAATTAAATATCAAAGAAAAATATAGTAAATTTTCATAGATTGTCAAGTATTCGCGTCGATGCAACAATCTCTGACAACACGCATTTTTTTTTAAATATAAGCTCCCAATACAGCTACATTTACCTTATTTGCAATATAATAGTTTAATTAATATTTTATTTTATTAAGGATCTTACCTTTCATCTTCCGGTAATTCGATATACAGCGGCAGTAAAGACACATTTCGCAAGTAGTCGCCAGCGAGGAATTTGTGCGATAATTCCGCCAGGGTGCGGTTGAAAGCGCCCACGGCGGCGGCGGCCGAAGGCGGCGCGGCGATGCCCACGTAAAATGTAGGGCGAGCATCTCCGTTCAGCACGCGGAGCCTCCGCGCGCCGGAAGTCGCTAGCAGCGCGAGCACGGCAGCAAGCAGAGCCACGCGCATAGCGCCCGCAGGCCTCACCGCGCCCGCCCCGCCCGCGCCCCGCGCCCCGCCATGCCCGCCTCAACACCATCCACCTTAGCGAACCGCCCCGCCCGCCCTATCGACCATCACGTATTGAAGATCGATCACTTTGTTTAAAAGGATCACCTGCAATAAAAATATCATTTTAGGTTCTAAATTCAAAAGAAAACAAAAAGTGCGCGTGGGTGATTTCAATCTCAAATGTCACTTATTTTCTCCCCCGGGAATTAAGACTTTTTGAAAACGTTTTCGTTGGTTCACAAATTACATCATACAAACACCTCTTTAGAATATTAGTATAGATAACGAACGAATTGTACTTGATTAGTAAGCATATATCCTGAGAATGTTCTATTTTTTCTGTTCTTTATACTTGGACTTTTGACATCAAAAGGCAAGTACCATACAGGCAGTATTCAAATAAAGTAATTTTCAGCATGCACTAATTACAGGCTTTAGTATTTCCTTCAATTCCTCGTACTTTATTCCTTTTTTACTCCGCTGTAATATATAGGTCAATTATAAATGGTTTTATTACATTCCTAAATATTCGGAATATTTTCAATGAAATATTAATTTGCTTTACGAAATTCAATGTTCATTCTCGTTTATAATATTAAGTTCTATGAAATAGTGTTGGCACTCTGGTGTTGCCTCTTGTTTGTTGTAGAATTATCATAAACTTTTAACGCAAATTTAGTATTTAAATAGGTTCTGTCTGTAAGTCTCTACACTCCTTTAAGCTCTTATAATGAACCATAATGGAACCCTTTAATTTTACCGTATTGAATATACTCGTATTAATCTGGCATATGTTCTAGCTTGCATGCCGAAGGAACAAATTGGCTTTATTAGTTGGAGCTTCGCGTATTTTCATTAAATCAAGCTAGAGTGATAGATATGGATTACATCGTAGTTATAATTAGTAAAAGTTATGTATTATTATAATTATATTTTTCAGCGTTAAGTTTACTGAGTATAAATGTCAGAGATAACGTAACAAAGGAAAACGATGTCATTTATTTTATTAGAATGGTAACACCAATTTTTCAGGATATTACAGGCGTAATTCTGTAGAGATAATTTTTTGAAACAACTTTTCGACATGTACTCGTATGTTATTCGAATGATGCATTTCCGTACTTCCATTCAGTTAGAAGTACGCCACCGGTACGTTTCTTAACTTATGCCTATAAAAATATTTCGTTGCTTTTCTATTATGATAGCTATTTCCTAAGACCTAAAACTATACAGTGAACAAAAAAATAAAATAATACACAAATTAAAAATAAGTATGGATAAGTTTTAGAGAAAGAAAGCGTGATATCACGTAAGTCATAAAGAATAGAAAAAATTTGGACTTGTTAGAACATTACTTACTTAATTAAAATTTTAAATAAATGAGCTTTTTATTACGCTTATTGTGACAGGCGAAATTAATAAATGATCCATTCTCTTATTGAAAAAGTTTTGATTCTTCGAAATTTGAGAAACATTCTTTCAGCCATCAGATTTCAATTCGCTTATTATTAATTTTATTTCCTTATAGTATTACTTTCTTTTTACGCCTTATTTGAATTTCGGTGGGCAAACAGGCCGGTCAGCATTTAGAATTAAGTGCTAACCGCCGCCCGTGGACACCTGCAAGTGCGCCAGCCAGAAGTGGTACGCTATTCTCTTGTCCCTTCTCCTCAAGTCGTAACGGTTCAGAAATGGAATTGCAGCTGGTTCCATAAAGTGGTGTGCGGGAAGAAATGTCTTTAAAAGCGCTCAGTTGTTAAAAGCCAGACGGTAAAGTACATTATAGACCCCATTATAGTTCGTCCATGAGGCCATTATTACCTCCGTCACTTTGTTCTAAATTCTATTCCGGTAGTAAATATAGTTGTCGTTTACGGAATTTCAAGCTCAGAAAGATGAAAAATACACTAAAAGATGAAGCAGAAGCCGAAATATGGAGTAGGCATTATAATAAAATACCCCGTTAATTTATTATTATTAGGACAATTAGGATTTACACGATTTTTTTAATACAAATATATTAATAACTATGGTTTTGGATGCGACATGGATGAGGAAAGCAAGAGATAGATCTTTGTGGAGAACACTTGGGGAGCTGAAAAGCAAGACGAACAAGAAACCTGTGTCCAATAGGAAATAATATGATGATATTTACATTTACTTTAATGGGAGTGGGAGCTTGTAGTTTATTGTTTATTTAACCGCTTTGTAAGTTCGAAAAGTGAGTTACAGAATCGCAGGGCTGATCTGGTGCTTTTCTCGCTCAACGAATAAGTATAGCAATACAGCACGAAATAATGCCAGCGTTAAAGGGACCAAACAAATTTGTTTTTCTTTTCTATTTATTATTATTATTACATAAATAATAAATTTTAAATACTGTGTTTTTGTGTGTTGGAAATAAATCTTACTTTCCATTTAGATTATTGAAACCTTTTACTTTCTATATATCCGAGTTACAAGCAGCAGTTTAACATCAACATTGTTCACACAAAGTCGACCCAATATTAGTCCCGATAAACCTCCAAAGTCGAAACTAATCTACAGCCTAGGAAATACAGTTAAGAAGTTTCGGGTTTCCCACTGAGCTCCACACATCTTTGGTAGCTAAGTCTGCACTTTGGAACTTTTAAAAACCTAATTGTGCTGAATTCATGCAGCGGTACCCAGAATACTAATGATAACGAAGTTAGTGCACGTATCTAGAGAAACTTCATGTTAATTAAATTTTGTATTCTTGTGTTTATGTTTTACTTCCGGCGTATTTGCATCCAAGTTGAAATGGTGATAATAATAAAGTGTGTAATGCTAACAACTTTTAGTACTTAATATACATGAATGAACCACATTGGTAACGTAATTGTTGACTACATGATTTTGTGTATGTATTTCAATAGAGTTACAACTATAACTGCAAAACTTTCTCGTATATTGAATGAAAGAAAAAATGTCATGTTTAATCGCCTTAAAAAATCGAAAGGAGTTTCCTTATATTCCTTTTTTATATGTGATTGCGAAGTAAAATGATTTGCAGCGAGTAGAAAAAATGTAAATAATGTTTTTAATTAAATTAATGATGATGGTTTAATACATTTACTTTTTAATACAAGACCAATCAGAGAAATAAAGTATCAATGTAATAGATGCAACAAGCACAGTTTAACTCAGAAATGGTTGTAGTGCCACGGTATCATTGTGTTTATAAAAGCTAAAAAATATTAATAATCAAAACTTAGTGGACACCAAAATTAATACACTGACAAGATTAGTTTATATAGTGAAATTAAATTAATTTCACTTCCGCAAATGACTACCCTATTACACAGCTGATAGATTAGTTATCGATAAATTATAATTTAATAATTATATTCAGATTGATTAATTATAAAAAAGACCGCACAATCTGCCATATAAAAAAAGTCATGTAACTGTCATATTAATAATCATGTCAAAATAATAAGAACATGTTGTCAAAACGTTTGGTCTACATATTCCCCCACGCTATAAAGGTACCTTTAAAAATTTAATATAAAGGCTTAGATATATTTTTGTTATCGTTTCAAAAGTGCATCGTCACTCCAAAACCAATGTTGAAATTGCATACGCAATACGTGAATCCAATAAACGTGGAATCCTGCGCGTGTCATATTATTCAGCATCCTCGTACTATGCATAATGTGGAGGCGAGAATGGTACCGAGATAATTCCGTTTAATACCATCCCTTGACCTGTAGACATTTCGCATTTAACTGGCATAGTTGAACGTTAAGATACACTTAATTAAAATAAAGTGTATTAAAACATTACACAACCGCAAAGATTAAACTTTGTTTTTAATGTAATTTTTTTAATTATTATTTTAAACGTTTACACATACACACAATAATAAAAATAATTAAAAATAAAAATTAAAACAAATTTAAAAAGTTTGGTCCCTATGGCAGTGTACCTATAACGCTGGCAGCATTTCCTCGCTGTATTGCGATAGTTATTCGTTGAGCGAGGAAAGCACCAGCTTATTATTATTATTTAGACTTTATTCGGTTTAGGTATTAATTAGATTTACATACAAGTTGCTCCACCAATCATCCATTTACGATAATTAAATATATACTAAGTTTCTTAAGTATCTAGCGATTATTGTAAACCCTAGAATATTTCATATCCATAAACTAATCTACTATTATTTATTTATTGACTACTTTTATGCCGCATAATAGGGTTTTATCAACTTATGTACGTAGAATTCTGCAAGCTCACTTAATAGTTGACGCCCCGAGTTTGCAGGAATGTCGTTCCGTTCCATTCTCCACTACACTGTACTCTACCTGTTACATGAACAGTCATTTGATCCCAGTAGAGTGTAAACACGTGTATGCATATTCTAAGACCGTACGTTGCCACAATGTAGCCTTATTCATTTATGGAACTATGCGAGCCTGGCGAAACTTTGCCAGCTGCTACCAATACTTCAAAATATTCGAAACAATATGAAGAATACGTTTCGAATTGTGGATGAGTTGTGTATATTTTGTGTTTCAAATTTTAACTTTGACTTAACACCAACTTTGCTGTTTGAGTGCAATTTGTTTTCATATTATTTTAATGACTTGCCTGAAGTGAACAATCATTTATTATTCGCTTCTATGTGAACTTTGCAGATGATACTAATAAAAAAATTCTGAACAGAAAAATATCCAGTGGGGCCTATGACCCCTTTTTTTGATATCCGAGGTGGAAATGCATTTGGCATCCCCTGCCCTCAAAAGTAGGTATGTGGGACTCGACTCAAAATCTCTGCTATTCTGAATAGGGTGAACAAATCCCACTAAAACCACCTCGAGTAGTTCCTACAAAGCCGCGTTACAGAGGCTCCGGGGTCGCTGTCGCATTCTACCGGGACCTCAACGGCATGTTACACTCAAAAACCTCCGGTGCAGTATACACTACATAGGAGGTAGGAGATGGAAATATCTTCTCCTATTTACTCCCCGTCTTCTACCCTTAGGATTCGTCCTAAAGCGCTCCCTCTCTCGTTCTGCTGTCATACCACTGCATTCCATCCCTTGTCACTGCCGAGCATTTTTTGTACAACACAAGGCATAGCAAGGTTATTTATTACCCACCGCAGAAGGGCCTATGACCCTTGGTCTTGGCTTTATATTTCTGTTTCGTTCATTCATTTAATTTAATTAGGTGATTATCCTTCTTTGTCATACATACGGTTTTCTTTAACCAACCGTGAAAGAAAATCCAACCGTGATTCCAATACACTACTTCAGGGTTGAGGCTCTCACGCTCAAGCCAATAGGGCAACACTGAACTCAGGGGAAGTTTAGTGAGAACCATTAGATTCTCTCACTCTGTAATATTAATTAAAAATCCACAATACCGGCATAGATACGATACGTTATATCTTACTTGGAAATTTATTGTACAAACGTATTTCATTGTAATATGAAAATAGAATTACCCTACAGAATCCGAACAGAATTTCCTTATCTCAAAGTATTTAGCCTAGTTCGGTAACCCATGTCGTGATCTGCAAAAAGGGATGGAACAGACGCTCTTCATTAATCACGCCGAGAACGTTTTTTCTTACCATTCGGACATTTCAATTTGGACACAGATATTATTATATAAAGCTTCGTCTGTGAACCTACTCGTATATATTAAGAGAACAATTAATAATAGTTATTTAACGAAGGGACGGAGACGTTTCTGCGGCTTATTATGTTTTTATATAAAACAGGGAACGGACAGGAGGCTCATCTGATGTCAAGCGATACCGCATGGACATTCTCAATGCTGGAGGGATCGCGGGTGCGTTACCGGCCTTTTAAGAATTGGTACGCTTCCTTTTCTTGAAAGATTATATCGGCCTTCTATGTCTTGTGATTTAAGTGGATCCAATAGCTTAGCTTGCGTTGACGGTCTTCTTCTTTATCTTCGAAAAAGAAGAGGCCCACAACGCAAAAGATGGGAAGACGAACTCAAATTAATAGTAGGCTACAACTGGAGAAGAGTCGCAAAGGATTGAGAACAGTGGAAAGGTTTAGAGGAGGTCTTTGTCAAAAGGCACTGATCCGAGATATACTGTAGTGAAAATATATTAAAGACCACAGATCACAGAGTTTTGGAATATAAAGGCTTATTATATTATTATTATAAATACAACTTTTAAAACCATAAAGTCTGACATAACATGCATGCATTAATATACTAATTAAAAATATGGATTATGTGTGACGTCTAGCACCGATTCTGTCAATTTATAAATACTTTTATATTATGGTCTATTTCTCATATTATACAACGCATTTTCTATGTAACTAGCTGTAATGATAGAAAATACATATAAACTAATCGTTTTCTTTATAACAAATCATCGAAAGTATTACGTTTATGTTGTAGTGAAAAAACAACATTTACTATGACAGAACATTATTTTTTATTTGCTCACATAATTGAGCATTTTCGCTGTAAATTTTCATTACAATGGTGGGCGGGAAAGTTATGATGGGCATCCGAAAGAAGTAACAAAATTATAAAGGTTTATTTCCGTTAATAAAAGTACAAAAGAACAGAGATATTGCGTTTGGGGACTTTTATAAGAAACGTATTTGAACTATTCTACTAATAACAAAGAGGTACGCAGTTTGATTGTCATATCTTCTAATAATGTAATTAAGTGTATATATTTATTTATTTCGTAATCCTACACCAAACAAAAAATATATATAAAAACAAACAATTACACTAAAATTTAGCCAAAGATGGAATACATAATATTTACAAAAAGGTTGAAACATTTACAAAAGGGAAAAAACAATAAAGATGATTCAAAATATTTAACTAAATAAAACTCAAGTAAGCTATGTTTTGTGATGGTAAAACTGAGGGTATTTTCGTGTAGGCGTGTATGTGGGGTATGCTCATGATGCAGGAGATTTTGCGCCGTCGATATTCATAATACTCATTTTAACAATATTCCGCGATAGCTTAAAGAAGTCAAGGCTTAATTTATAATACATACAGACATTTTATTATTATGGAAGTCCGTATGTACAATTGTGCACTGTTAATAATTGTTGACTTCGAACGAAATGTAAATGAAATTATTTAATATATTTTTATTTACTGTCTTTTTCTTCCGTTACCATATTACAACTTGTAAATTGTTCTTTTAACAAAACGATTGTAACAGTTGGATCTACCAAACATAAACTTGCAAATAGATGCTACCGTTGTAGTTTATTGATTCGAAAACTACTAACAGTAATATTTCCAAAAGTAAAAAAAAATCAGTGCCGCTACAATCTTTTTAGGTCTGGGCCTCAGATTTCTGTATCTGTTTCATGGTTATTTGTCAATTTAATTCAAGCCTCGAGCGCCTGACACACACCGTAGATTTTTTGAGGTCTAAGGCAAGCCGGTTTCCTCACTATGTTTTCCTTCACCGTTCGAGCGAATGTTAAATGCGCACATAGACAGAAAGTCCATTGTTGCACAGCCGGGGACCAAAGCTTCAACCTCAGGGTGGAGAGTCGCATTCTGAAGCCACTAGGCCAACACTGCTCTTACTGCTGTAATTCTATAAGTATTCCAATAAATATTATCTGATCAAAACAATAGGCAAAAGTAAAGCACATTGAAAAAATATCATCAAAACTTACTTATAAAACTATGAAAATTTATAGTAACTTAAACTATAAATGAAAATACAAACACAGAGAAACAAAACAAATCCTTTGTTTAACTAATTTTAACGTAAGTAGTATTATGTACCGAAGAATAGGATTCCCAGTTTTAGCGGTCATTGTATGGTCCGTATCATAAAGAGTCAAAGCGAGGAACATTGTGAAGCTCTAAACGCTAGTTAGAATTAAAATAGCATTGTCTTCACAGAATCGAGTCGTATTTCGGAAATCCAATTGTAAGACTAGATTCAATTCAGTTCCCGTCGTCATGATCGAATCCTAAAAGCATTATTCCTATGTATGACTAACATTGGTAAATTGTTTTTATATATTATATGCTTAGTAGTAATACAGTTATTTACAGACGAAAAGATAATTTTATTGGAAATATAACTAGTAAATTATATGACAAGAAAATGTATTTTCAAATAAACGTTTATTAGATTGTACAATATGTAATGAAAAAACACATATGTTGATAAGTTTTTCCATGAATTTTGTTATATGTTATATATTTCAAATTGTGTAAAAAAATGAACAGCGACACTGAGAGTATTTTAATGTTATTTAAAAGTAATATTTACAAATTTACAATTTGTTTTTAAAAACTTTCCTACGCTCGGCACAGTTATACATTGGTACATGAGAATAATAAATGCAGGCATGGCAAATAGGCAAATAATTGCTCTTACATCTATAACTCGAGAATAGCTGGACCGCTTTTCATGGTTTTTGATTTGTTGTATTCGTCAAAAACATATTGTAAAGTTGTACATAACAATTTGTATATTCCAATACACGTTCAACGTAACTGTCAAACACTTTATGTGCATGCCTTCGATACTGTAAACTCTCTGCATAATTTAAAGAACGTATTTAGATAAAGGTTTTAAATCGACAAGATATATCCACAATATTCGGATGATGGCGTATTTTAAAAATGTAGAATAATATCAGTAATAGAAAAGGATTGATAGATTATATATTCGTTGTCAAATATTTATGCTCATTTTATGTTGTGTTAATTTTGTAATAAAGTATTTGATTTGTATTCATTATTTCATAAAATTATGCATTAAGTTCGATAATGTGTAACACGACATTAATTAATGGTATTGACGGACGTACCGGCGACGGAAGGTACGAAGTTCGCCGAGTCAGCTAGTTAAAAATAAAATACAGAATTTAAAACAGTACTTAACTTCAGTTACTTGATTACTAAAGATTTAAAAGTAGATACAATCGCTCAGGAAGGTTTTTTTTATTACTGATATATTATTAACCAATTAATCTATATTTTGTAGGAATTATTAAATGAACGTGCCCAAAGTAAGGAGACAGCAGGTGGTACATGGTAGAGAGTGGCACAGTGCAGACAGGGTTGGCAGGATTTGGAGGAGACCTTTGCCAAAAAATGGGCACAGAGATATCCTAAAAGAACGTGATATGAATATAAATGTGTTAAAGTAAAAGTACCTGAAATTGCGCTATTATTATTATTATAAATGAACGCAAGTATAATCGTAACTTATAAGTAAACTGACACTTCAATCTAAGTTAGCAAGTAAGGAATACGAAACAACTCTTAGGACAAATTAATTGCTGTAATTTACGTAAGTTAATGATGTAAACGAGTTCATACTTAATTAAGAGATAAACATAAATTATCACAATGTATATTATTTTTAAGTTTGAGACAGTTTAAAATGATTTGTGGTCTATAAAGTGTGCGGAGTTTCTTATCTTTTTTTAGTTGGAAATCCATATATATTTATTTATATAGAACAGGGGGCGAACGGGCAGGTGGCGCCCCTGATTTTACGTAATACCAATGGACACTACATGAAAGGTTACCGGCATTAAATTTTTTTCAAGGAATAAGATCGAGTAAGTTCGGATACACCTCGACGGGCAGGTTACTTATATATTATATAATGAATTTTTGGGTATATTCGGTACCCACCTAGGTAGGTGGGTCTAGCAATAGGCCTTAAACTGTTTTTATATCTAAATGAGAGTTGCTTACCCAATAGTTTTCATCTTAATAATTGGTATTAAAAAATACAGTATATAATTCTTAATTTTCACCCTTTTACTGCTGACCTACATTTTAATAACGATTTAGTAGTAACAGTAATCTTTGTATGTATCAAAATTTTTCGGGTCATTGACTAATTCTTTGACATTTATAAAATAATAACCACGAGTCTAGCCTACTATTTCTGGTGTGTACCTAATCTGTGCCGACATTATGAGTAAACAAAAAAGCTACACCAGCGCCTCTAACGGTGAATAATGTAAGTATTACGATTTGATCCCCAATGTTACGCCATTTCAGGAAGTGACTTGGCGTTTCGTTGTTTATATCAAAACGCTCATTAATTATTTACTTGGCCAGAACATTTTATGAAATTATCAATTTTACGAACCTTTAAAACGAAAACATTTTAACCATAACAAAAGATTATATAAAAGAGAATAAACCAAGCAAGTAAATTAGCTGAGTATATCGTGGAATTAAATAGCCGTGGTTCTCTTTGATCCTCCCTTGAAGCCTTAAGGCTGTATGCATTTTCATTAATATCGATATAGATGTTTAGCGCTAGTGAGGGTTGGCTTTGCCGTGACTTGCTCGGAATTATTTTTTGATTCAGTTTTATAAATTAAAATCTCAATGGCTCGGCAAAATATTTTGGATATTATGTTAATCAGGGATAGTGTAGTATTGTAATAATTAAATAATTTTAGTAATAGGTCCTTTAGTTTTTGTGTTTATTTGTTGTGACCAACTTCTAATTGAGTTCGTACGGAAAAGAAATGAGCCTTGCGAATATAAATCTTATTTCCTACAAACTAATTTAATTATTCACAAAAAAATCCCCTTTTTTATACGTCTCTTTGTGTAAAATTGTGATAAAAAGTTTAGTGGGAAATAAAACCATTTTACAAGTAAAACTAAACATTAAAATTCATTTTACTGTCCATATTTGTGAAGAGAAATAAAAGTAAATGGAGGGCACAGATTCTCCATATCTCCTCTAAATAGGTCACAGGGTCGGGAAGATCATATAAATCAGTTTAAAGGCGTAGCATAAAACGACAAGTCTGAAATAAAAGCAAATTCGAATTGAGCTGTATTGGAATTTTCTTTGTGTCCCGAGTTTTAGATTATTTTGTATATAAAAAAGCGTATTCAATCAAGCATAATCTAAAAGAAATAAGTTAATCAAATAACCTTTAATTTAATCAGAGATCTAAGTTGGCGCCTGGTAGACAATACCAGATAACCCAGAGCCGGTGCTTTCCTCGCTCAATTAATATTATGTATCGCAATACAGCGAGGAAATGCTGCCTGCATTACAGGTACACTGCCACAGGGAACAAACTTTTTAAATTTTGTTCCTTGTGTGTTGCTTTTTATTTATCAATTTTTAATTATTATTATTACTATGTGGGTTAACAGTATCGTAAATACTGTATATTTGTGTGTTGGAAGTAAATATAAATATAATATTTAAAAAAATCATAACAAACATTACGTGTTTAGGCCTCTAATAATATATCACAATAATAAATCACAAATATGTAATTCTTTAAAAATTATTAAAAAGGAATTGAAACTTGTTTGAAAACCCATGAAAATTATAACGTACGAAAACAATGCAAACAAACTTCTTTATCCCGGGCAGAAATTATCATTTTCTTATGTTAAAAGTTATTATAAATATATAAAAATAAAAAGTCTTATCAAGATCGGGCCACAGAAAAAGGATACAAATAAACGCCTCAAAATAGCAGAATTTATCATGGAGTCTTTGAAACTCATAGTACATTTTTATTCAAGAAATTGTGTAACTTTTACAGCAAATAAAGGTCATTGAACTCACCGTGGTGTTTATAAAGGCAAAGAGAATACCTTCATAGTCACAACGGCTATTCAAAATGTAAATACTGTGTAGACTGCACAATATCGTAGTTCACAATCTAAAACATGTTACAGATAAACTTTTATGTAAAGTTATGTAAGAGGGAGCTTTAATTAATTGCAAAAAGTACGCATTATAAAGTTCAATTATTAATTTAATAAAACTGTCCAAACTTTGCACGTACTCGTATATTTGTGAGATGTCGCTTATCTTTCATAATTAAATAAGAGTACTTGTACGGTTCCTAGGTCATCGGGGTGCCTTAAATAATAGAGGATTTTAGTTTTGCTGTATATTAACCACTCGCGTACAACAATAGAATATAAGCGAAATAATGAAATATTAATTGCTATGTAACGAATTAATGTAACATTTGCAGAGAGTGCCTACGTCTGGCTATACTCTCGGGGCGTAACTCCGACGATTTAGGAAATCGCTACGATTATAAAACTAAGAAAGCCTGAGCGAGCAAAATGTACAGCCTTGCCTCGTACAGTACTCAAAAGTAACCATCAAATATCAATTGACTGGAATTATCACAACCCTGCGACTTGCAATAAAATGACCGATTTAAAACATTATCCATGTATTCTCCGCTTAAAAGGGCCTCAATAGACACTACACTAATGTTTTTCTAGTACTTAAATCGTCTTAACTAAGGCCGATACAAAGTGTAAAATGTTTAGCCGTAACACACACAAGTCCAGCCAGTATTGACTATGCAATACCATGCATGACACATCAAAGGCAGTCGCTTGTTTATAGCCCTCCATTGAATGTTGTTTTTACTGGTCCATGTAAATGGTTTTGTCTTGATATTCTTGTTTTATACTTTAAATAGAATGTTGTGGTGTGTATATAATGATAATCCATTGCCGCTACAATGGGTCACTATTGTTACGGATTGCTGTTTGCATCCATTACTTTGATCATTTGTATTTGTATTGAGAAATGCCGATTTTCTCGCTGTGTTAAAAGCACAGCCTTTGGAGTCACTTATGCCACTAAAACAACACTGCTCGGCTTGTTTATTAAAATATACTTCATTACTACTGCTGTGCCCGAAGTCACCCGCGTTACTTTAGAACCGTGCAAATTAAAATACGTGCGTGGTATGATTATTATTTTGTTGCGGAGTCATTTTAAAATTGTGATATCTTATAAGATATCGTTGAAAGACCATTCATTAAACTAAATACTTGAAACGTATTTATTTGAATATACATAGTATTAATAACAAGTTTTTTTTTTTTTTAAAGACAATTCACACCAATTGACATAGTCCCATGCTAAGCTGGTGAAGCTAGTGTTATGGGTACTAGGCAACGGATATACATACATATTATAGATAGATAGACATATAAATACATATTTAAACGCCCAAGACCTAAGCACAACACCAAATGCTCATCATATCGATGTTCCTTAGATTAAACCCCTAACTTTCACCCCTCTACGATCAACCCCTATTTTTTTATTATAAATGATATATATGGCAAAACGACGTTTGCCCGGTCAGCTAGTAGTTTATAATTCAACATAGCATTTGAATTAAAATCTACTATTCAATCGTAGCAATTAGGATTTGTCTAAATCCTGAAACAACTTATTAGTCACCCAAATCCTGAGATGATTGAAAACCCAACCCGTAATCCTGACTAGGTATTCGATAAGATATTCTAAGATTTACCTTATTAATCTCGTTAAAGCTTAGTATGAAAGAAAGATAAAATATTGAGTTTTATTTTGCATACGCAAACTCTCAATTATGTCCTGCTGGAGGTTCTAGTTCGACCAGGCCAAGGTCTAATGGGCTGCAGCGCCTCGATCATGACGACACGATTGCTATAGGTAATATACCTCTATTACTGCTAGCTAACGTTGAATTTCTGTTTACCTATAACAATATATGTTTGTTTATTTGAACGCGCTATTTTTTTTCATAGTCTATTTATAAGGAAGGATTAATATCAGGCTACGATCGAATCAACCCGAGTGATACCGCAGGGCACAGCATGTATTATTATCTTTAAATACCTTTTATAATTTAATGATGAAGAGTTAATTTTAATTGTTTTATGTTTAATCTTTTATAATGCAGCTATATTATTCTATATATTCTATCGTAAACATTTATCATTGTATTATTTTTTTTATACTCCTATTATATATCTTTATTATATTAAATTTTTTATACTCCTACTAGCTGATCCGGCAAACGTCGTTTTGCCATGTATATCATTTATAATAAAAAATAGGGTTTGATCGTAGAGGGGTGAAAATTAAGGGTTGTATGTATTTTGTAATGTTGTATCATAAAAAAAATAAAAATTAAAAATTTATCTAAAAAATTTAAAAAAAAAGTAGGGGTTGACTACCCTTAAAATTTTGGGGGATGAAAAATAGATGTTGTTCGATTCTCAGACATACCCAATATGCACACAAAATTTCATGAGAATCGGTCAAGCCGTTTCGGAAGAGTTTAACTACAAACACCGCGACACGAGAATTTTATATATTAGATTATATATCTACTACTACACCTTGCCAAAAGATCCGAAGTTTAACGTTTAAGTATTTAATGTTATTTTAATAAAAACCTTATAATAATTGTAATATATTAAAAATAATAATAAAATAATTTTCTATGTCAAAATCAGACTTTATTTTTACCTCCATCCACAAACCTACGGTTTAGAAAAAAAATCACTAGTCCATCCAAATTTTCCATTTAAACAATATTTACGTTGGTAATACCTTATAAAAAGACTATTACACATCAAAGCTCAAACAAATAATAACAGTAACGACAAAGGAAAATGTAACTGGCTTTGAAATTACGATGCACAACGTTGAGAATTTCATTTCCTTCTTTACATAACAACGTTATTAGCACGTTTAAAAATGCAAAGAAAACTAGAACAAAACTGCAAGAACATTCTAACTCAACTTAATAAAATGTTAGTTGCCCACTCGACTTTAACGTTTTTAATAGTTTTGATCAACTTACTAAGCTTATGGCTTTGTATGCGTGCTTAATTTTTCAGACCATATTGTATAAAATATTTTGTAAAACTCCAATTAAAATCTTTAGTAAAAAAACATTTGATTAAGAACTAACAATTTTTACATCATTTACGCAATCATAGCAAAAATAAATTAGTTCTTGAATTAACTTACGGAGGCTTTTACTTAGTTGTCTCTTTGTACCGTCTGTATTTGGTTTTGTATGTTATATAGTGGTTTGTTGGCTATATTTTTAGGCCTTTATAACGTAACACAGCTTTGTAAAGGGGAGGACGGTCATCTTAGTACTATGTATTTGTAATTTTAGTTATATTATACTGTATATATACATACATTATACTGGATATATAAATTTTCTTTTTATAGAATCAACGGGCAGGATACCTACTCAATGCTAGAGGGCTCGCGTGTGCGTTTCCGGGCTTTATAGAAAATTTTGAAGGATCCTAAGTCGAATTTTCGAAATAATATTTAATTAATGGTTTAAAAGTTGACCTAATGATAATGTATGGGCTTCGTTGGTCGTCGCTCTGTGGTCTACAGGTGCTATAAACATATAGGTGGTCTGTCTCTATATGTTTATAGCACCTGTACTTTAATTTAAAAAAAATTAAATAAGTCTCTCCATTGTAGCTTATCATTTTAAAAGATCAAACACACTACTACACGCAATACTCGTCGAGCAAGTTTGCTTATCTTGCCGAAATCGGACATGAATGAATTCCAGCTTTCAAATGAACTGAACTAATTCGTAATGTAGTTTTTCAAAGAATTTTCCTTCTCACCGCAGCTAGAATGCGTATTAATCGGACATTTAAACAGTAACGAATTTGGAACGAACATGGACGTAAAATTCCGTTATGCTATACATTAAAATAATTTTATCGATCTATAGGCCAGTAGGCTGTCTGTGTCTACCAAACCGAAACGATATTTATTTAATCAAACCCAAAATCGCATTGATAATATTTACACATTTTTCAACTTCCATCGAAACAATAATCAGTATATAACGAAATCTTTACGACGAGGAAAAGCTACCAGCCTCAAAGGTACTCTAAGGTACTACCACAAGAACCAAATTTAAAAGTTATTAAGTCAATAGTTTCCGCAGCGTACGTGATTTATTAATTTTTATTCGGTTTTTTCACACCTTGGGTTACTCGTAATTACTAACAGAACCCTAACTTTTTTTCAAATATTCTATAGTTTATGTTCATCACAGATAATGCAGGGTTCAAACGGTGAAAAAGCTTTTTAATTCAGTCCTATAGTTTTAGAGACTATTCAATCAAATTTTTCTTCTTTATAATATTATTGTAGACAAATTTCGGTTAAACATATTTATTATTGTGAATTTATTAATAAAATAACTCGCTTCTTATGAAGAAAGATAGAAGTGGAATTCGACGCTTGTCATGCATATTCAAGTGCTTTAGTCAAATGGTCTCCGCTCCGTTTAGCCACCATTTTATTATTCCCCTGCGTTCACGACTAATTGTCCCATTTGACATACCAGTTGCCATGGCAACGGAACGCTACGTTATTTAGAAGTGAACAATTCAAATCGGTTCGGGCATCGAGCAAACATATCAGCATTGGAAAGTGCGTTCCTGGATTTTTTGACATTTAACTCAGAAGCTCTGAGTTTCAACGACTTAGCCATAGAGATTTTGTTTTAAATAATTTAATGGCCTGGTAACGAGACCTGTAAGCCAAGCCATAGTGACATGCAAATCAAAAGATAAGAGATCTACTGTAAAATATAAATCAACCAATGATTTATTGGTGAGAAATTCCCAAGCAATAAACGATTCAAAACAAAATCTTTCTGACGTTATTCTAGATGTAACAAATCGAATGCGAGTATTCTTATGATAAGCAAAGTACGAAATCCTTGCTCCCATCTAAAATAATATATACTGCCATTTATTCCGAAGCGATTTTAGATCTAGTGCAAGAATCATAGAATATTTTAACTTCAGATAAGCAATTGTGAAGTCATTAAAGTTGAAATTCGTGTTCAATGGTTTCTTTGTTCCTTAATATCTTACCCATACACGTCTAAAGTTCATTTTAAGATTTTATTTGTAAGTTTTTTATTAAGCTGTTTTTTAATTTGTAATGCGTCATTTATACGGTCACAAAAACAAACATATTTTTATGTCACGGGAAGGGACAACTGCCGAAGTAGACGTGTGGAAAAATTTATCTGGAATTGTATGGGAAACACATTTGGTATGGCAATCAAGGTTTATAATAATTTACCTAAATCATTCAAAGATCTCCCTATAAGAGTTTTTAAAAATCGACTTAATTACTTACTTTTGGTAAAAATATTATTATTCTATTAATGATTAATTGAGTGAATAATTACAATTAATATTAATCAGATAATATAATAATATATTTTAAAAAAGTTATGATTTAGTGATAAAATAATAAAAAAATTGATGTTATATTTAATAATGTAACTACTATGTAAAATTCTACCTTATAACGCCAATATGTGTGGCAGAATATGCCAAGTTTAGATTGTACCACCTTGCAAATTAACTATAATTATTATTTAAAGTCATCCATTGGGTCCATAGTATTTTAGGTTTAATGTCTATTTCTATTGAAACTTGCCAAGTAGGACTTCTTATAACCCCCGGCTACCCTAACCTATCTCAAAGGACACAATATTGTATATTGTACCATGCTTTGAATTAATTTATTTCATAGATTAACGAATCTATTAACCGACTACTAAGAAAAACTGAACGAATAGGAACACGTTACAATTCCACGTGTAAATCGTCCATTGAGTGAAGTGAAAATAGGTCAATATGTCATAACTATGTTTTTTTTTGTTTTAAATATTTTTATTCCTATTTAAATATTTTTATTCTGTTTCTGTTTACACACGACATGTTTTTAGATATTAGTTACTTTGTTTCATAACTCACTACGAAGAGCGCGCCAGCAATCCCGACGTTTTTTATACAATTTCGATGTAATTGTCTCATTACTTCAATATCGCTATTATTAAGTACGCAGGCTCAGTTCAACCACTGCTAACTAACTAGCTGAGTTTGGCAGTTTGGGCTTCAATTGAACTTTTTCTTAGACAATTTACGTATTTTGATTTTTAACCTGCGCTTAGATCTTAAATCAAGAAAACTACTGGACCAATGAGACACCTGTACGTGCGAGCTTCGTGGTACAAAACTTTATATAGATTTACATGTAAAAGTATCGAGTCGCTTGCCAAAAATCTGAAAGATATTGTAGTCATAATTCACGTGTCTAGTAATAAAAGGATTTTAACAAAACGTGCCGAGCAAGCGAAACATCACAATAAATTGATAGGCTAACTAAACGGTGTCGACACCCTGAACAGGTATTCTATGCGGTATAAAATAATATTTTATGAAAAATTGACGGGACAATTTGAATAGACGTTGGGGAAATTTTCAAGGAAAATATGAAAGTTACTTTTCAATTGTATTAATTTGTAAAGCAAAGCAGTGTTGGCCTAGTGGTTTCAGCTTGCGACTCTCATCCCTGAGGTCGTAGGTTCGAACAAAGGCTGTGCACTAAGGGACTTTCATTCTATGTCCGCATTTAACATTCGCTCGAACGGTGAAGGAAAACATCGTGAGGAAACCAGCTTGCCTTAGACCTAAGAAGTCGATGGCGTGTGTCAGGCACATGTGGCTGATCACCTACTTGCCTTTTATAAATATACACGGCTCCTAAATGCGTTAATACCTACCAAAAAAAAAACTATCAATAACTGTTGAGTTGAGTTCTGCAATATCCTATTCTAAGCTAATTATGTAACAAATATTTGTATATCTTATAAGGAAAACAAACGAAATATGCAATAAGAAACATAAATTTTTATTCGAAACAGTATCTTACAGCCATTTCATTTTTGTCATTCCAATGAATCTTCTGTTTAGTATCAACAATAAATGTTACGAAAGAATATGTACATATTTTCGAAAATTTGGCAGTAGATTAAACACGCCTGATCATTAGTCAAACTAACGTTGGTAAGCCTGTTTAGAAATATGTTACAATACCTACAGCGAATGTATATTAATAAAAATGAATTGAAAATAAGTTTCTAAGCTTAAAACTCAATAAAGGCTGGACCAATTAGAGTATTTTTATTTATTTACGAGTATTACATGAACTCTGAGGATCATCTCAGTCAAAAAATCATATTAAGATGAAAACAAGTTCGGGGCAGCTAGTAATAGATAGAAAAACCTTAATTTTCTTGCTTATAACTATTTTCTAATACTTAAAAGCCTACAAATAATTATTGAGGACGACGCGTCTTAAACTTTCCTTTATCAGCAAGTCTTAATTTCGTTTCCATCGAATCCATTGATATATAGCGGTTTCAACGCTCAACATATAAAAATTCAGAGAAATCTGCACCACCTGTGCTATTAATAGTAACAGAGATTAGCAGCAGTTATTATAGCGTGGCCCGGACAAGTAATATTTTTTGCGAAAATGTTTTCGTTGTAATATTAACATTTCATACCTGAGCCGATTTTAATGAGTATTGTATGAGTCAAGAGTCTGCTTACGTACACTTTTCAGAAGCGTGGGTTGATAAGTAATACAGGCAGCGCTGACTTAGAATTAATATATAATACATTACTATTATATTATGTATGTATAATAACTAAAGGTTAATATTTATATATTTAAGAACTTCAGATTCACATAGCCAACATTGTTCGCTTTCGACTCAAGGTGGTAGATCAAATGACATAACTAGATTTAAAAATTCAAAACTCTTTATTTGTCTAGCTATGTACAATATAATTTAGATTGAGGCCTCCCTAGTAGATTGAGGTCAGAGACCTGAGCTTCGTTCTTCTTTAAATTAACAATTTAAAAAAAAATAGTTTTAAAAAACGAGGGTACTGAAAAAAGAAAAAACATACGATGACTTGGTGATGATGATGTGGATGTGTAATTGTGTGTGTGTGTGAAAGACGAAACAAATCTGAAGTGAAAGTGTGCATGAAAAATATGTATTAAGGAAAACATTATAATGCAGAATTTAACAATGATTCTGTTTTGTCATAGTTCAGTGAACCGTAATATAATCGTTAAATAGTGAACGATTTGTACAGCAGAAACCCGAATATGTGATAAACAAGTTTTGTGACATTTCGTGTACTCGTTCCACGACCAAACTCGAGCCGACCCAATCAGCAGTCGTATGAAAAAGTGTCAAATTTATATTTAATATTGGTTAATATTAGTGTGTGCTAATAAATTACTTTTAATAATAATAATGACAATAACACGGAACATCAAACAGTTGCCAATCTAAAGATCCACACAACATTGGCAAATCAAATAAACCAATAGTGTTAACGGTTTTGGACTAATTTGACTTTGACGTCGTCAATTTATTAGCTCTGTGACAGTGGCAGCTGACAGCAGCACTATTGCTTTGACGTAATAAATTACTTTTAAAAGATAATAATGGCTGAAATCACTATTACTAACGACCACCAAAGAATCGCTAATTCGTAGATCAATTAACACTGGCAAACCGAAGAAACCATCAGTATTAACGGTTTCAAACGTATAAGACTTTGGCTCGACCCGGGATAGGCCAACATACAATTGCCAAAGGGTAAAGCTTTCTTTTAGTAGATATTGATACGTTCTATAATACTGTACAACATCTTTTGTTCTATCATCAATAGTTTCCACAGCGCACGCGTAGACAGATATTTTATAGTTAATTTTTTACACATTTTTGTTAGGATCCCTATTTTTTTTAAATGGTGTAAGAATGTAGAAAGAAAACATTATAATAACCAGCACACTGGCTGAATTCACAAGAATTTCATTATTTATAATTAGTTATAAAATGGTTTAGGTTCTTAAGTTTTTACTTGTTATGTTTATATTACGTTTTACGTTAGTTTTCTATTGTATTAGTATTAAGTTACTGTAAAATAGGAAATAAGGAAATAAATAAATTATCAACATACATACAAAACACCAATGTTTTCTCTTTATAATATTCTTTCTTACTTTCTTTCTTTAGTATAAATTGACGCGTACTGCAAAGTCGTTTCTACCAGCTACTAGTATAAATAAGAAATAAAATAAAGTAAATAAAAACAGTGATGTATAAATCTTAGTTATTGGTCTGTTCATTTAAGGTGAAATTCACCTATCTTGTTAATATCTTGTTACAATATAAATAAATGTATAAAGCGAAAGCTGCTCTTACGAAATTATGTGAACATGTTATTCACCCTACACACTAAATTTGTCAATCCTGTTATGAATTTAACATGAAATTTTATGTTCGAGAAAAATGCTTATGCAACTTATGGTCCAAACAAGGGTTAGAATCGCAAATTTTCATTGCGTAAAACGATCGTGGGATTTATAACGCAATAAAATTACATTGCTGAAGCGTTTTGATTTGGTTTGTAAAAAGTTTATTGCGATCACTTCAATCCACTCTCGGGTGAACTGTGGAACTTCGAGTTTCGGAAGAACAATTCATATTTTTATTGTTTTAACCTTCTTAAGGCATTTAATATTATTCAACGGGTTTACAATTTTAATTCTATTGTCAATTAAATTGTCAACACTAGCGATATTGAACATTGTAAAAAGTTACATGATATTGATACATACCCATTACCCATGCGCAATTCATAAATTCATTTTTATTGAAGTGAAACTTCTTTAGACTGATTTGTTTCATTAAATATATTATATTTAAAAATATTCGACTTTTTGTTCCTCCCATACAAAACGCCAATTTCATATGTAAGGACCTAATAATTTATTGAAATCTCAAATGACGAATTGTAAATTAAAATGCAACGTGTTTTTACTATCGAAGAAATTAAAAAAACTTTTTTATAATTTGTATAAATTTTCGACCATCCATATTTTAATGACAGTTAAATTTATTAAATTCCTACCATATCTTCATTTTTCCCTCCCTCTAAGTCTCGGAAATCTAAAGTTTTAAATATAAACAAGAGTTAAAAATTAGTTTGCCAAAGAAGTTTCACTTCTGACATGTGTACTTTGTACGCACGCACTTTTTTATATACAGAACTGGACGGCCACAATATCCCACCTGATATTAGTGAGATAAGGCCTATTGGAGGGCACCCCTGTCCAGAAGATGCCTATTTAATCGCCGCTTATAGGAAGCCATACTAGTCTAGGGAATACGGAAACGGGCAAAGAGTTTCACTCCTTTGCTGTTTTTATTAGAAACGAATTAAATCGTGTAGCACCTAGGGATGTCAACAAAGAAAGGTGAATCTCCGGCGTGCTTATAAATGAGCGTTGTTTGAAAGGGGATGATGGAATCGGATTGTGAAGATTCAGGGAGCATTCTCTGGTGTGCAATTTATAGAAGACTGAGACTGAGAGGCAGGCAGCATACGGCGATGGTCAAGAATCGTTGACTTTTCAGATAACAACTAAAATATACAAAATAATCAAAATTCTACATTTTATAGATTTTAGACTAAAGTTGCCAATGGCAAAAGCAGGCGAGGAAACATCCAGCAAATTTAAGACACAATAAATCATCAACGAAATTTCAGGCATATAAAAGTGATCACTTACTTTAAAGAAAGTTTGGGATTTTGGGCCGATTATATACAAACAGATGCAGAAATGTTTCCGCACCCCATTGGGGTTTTGGAACTTCTTTAGTTCCATTCCCTTTTAGTAAATTTGTATAAATCTGGTAGCAGTTTCATTAATGCAGAGTCGTGATTTCTTTTACAGAAAAGAACCATACTTTTCATTGGCATTAGCGTGAAGAATATTCTCGACCTCAAACTCTTTAAGTGAATGGCTCTCGAGGTGATCTTTACGAGGCAAACGATAGACAATATTTATTATAAAAACCGTTAACTTTATTTTGTTGCTATATAAAATGATGATGCCTTTGTCTGACACACAAAAGACAATCCTTTACTAGTATATTTTTTGTCTCCAGTAAAATTGCAGATTTATCTCAATAGTAATGTAGTTCAGAGTAATTTTTCTTTAAAAAAAACTTTATAGACTTTGCAGATTTATTTAATAGCTTATTGATATTCCACACCTTTTTTTAAATATTTACAATTTTTAAACGAAACATATAGCCATAACAGATTATACCATATACGAAGAACTTTGTGTAAAAGAAAATTTACTAATAATTTATTTGAGAATTGTGGGAATGTATGTGTGGGGGTGTGTAAGTGTGTGTGTGATTGTATGTGATTTTAAAATCTTTGTCATCGCATTATTATCTACGCCCAATCGAAATAAATCTATACATCAATTAATTTAATTAAATTCATACTAAAGTGCTCTAGCCTGATTTCGTATGTTAGTAACGCTTTTTTTAAGATGCCACTGGAGAAAAGTAGATACCACATTAATATTTTTTGTACATGCTCTAGAATATGAAATCAATCCATTACACAGTTTAAACAATGAAAAAATTTATTATTACGCAATCTACATCGATATATTAATCCTTGTTAACAATAGGTGGGTAGCACATTTTTCAGCCTACCCTCACTTTTTTTTTTCAATGTTTCTTACGTACTATCTACGTTCACTTAACATTCGATAGTCAGTAGGTACTGTTCATATATGTACGAGAATAATTTTTTTAGGATTTAATAAAATTGAATAGCAAATCGTAACAAATTCGGGAATTAGACCTTTCTAATGCGTGATTTGCAATTTTTTTTCGAAGACCCTTATTTATATTTTTAGAATTTGCATTTGTAGAGCATTTCCACATCGCATATATCGTCGCTTAACTTTGTTACGAGAAGCAATTCGCATAAATCAGGCTTGGAATTGAATAAAAGCTTAGCGATTCGATATGCACTCATATATATATTTATTTTATTTATTAAATTTGATTAGTTAAAACTTCTTAATATGAGTATTTTTTAGCAGTCTAGTACCCGTGTAGTGCTTTAGCTTGAGAAAAAATAGAAAAAAAGGTATTGAAAAATGGAGGAGGCTTTTACCTTAAAAGGGTAAATTTCCCCCTTCTGTTGCATTGTTCAGATCTAATTGTTTTTGATGATCTTACGTTGAAAGTACATTGTTTTAAATAATGTGATGTGGAGCGCCTTTTTTATTTTTATTATTGCCCTGTTCGTTTTTCATATGTAATGGAGGGAGGTGGTCCCTTTCCCAAGGGGACCAGCCGGATTGGAGAGCATTTATACTATTAATTAATTTAAGTATTACTACCTCAAGTCGTTCGCACTGCAAAAAGCCGGTATTTTATGTTTTTATATTGTAAGTATAAATCTATCTATCTCATATATCCATTCAAATCCATTAAAATAATCAATAACACCTTAAGTACTAGAGTGTAGGGTCACGCCATAGGGGCTTATCGCGAAGAATATCTGAAAAAAACATAGTCTAATGAAATAATAATTATTTATCGCATATTAACTGACCTGTGAATAATTATTTATTTAGGTAGCCCTTAACTTGTTTAAATATAAATGTTAAGTTAATGAATAGAGTTATCTATTCTTTGATAAGGTTGTCTATTTAGCCCTAGCCATCTTAACATTAGGGATATTCACAATTGCGACTGCGTAAACTTGACTTACCCCTAAGATATTAGTTTTTGACCTACGGGTGGTAATCACTTGTCTCTAATCTGAATCAAACTTAGTCTATGACAGCTAAAATAAATTTAAAATAAATCAGTGGTGCTACAACCTACGTAGGTCTAAGCCTCAAATTTATGTAGGTATCTGTTTCATGATCATTTGTTAATCTAAAAGGCAAGTAGGTGATCGGACTCCTGTGCCTGACGAACGCCGTCTACTTTTTGGGTCTAAAGCAAGCCGATTTCCTTCACGGATGGAGTGAATGTTAAATGTGCACATAGAAAGAAAGTCCATTGGTGCACAGCCGGGGATATAGAACCTACGACCTCAGGGATGAGAGTCGCACACTGAAGCCACTAAGCCAATTCTTTAAGGAAGTTAGGTTTTAAATTGCTTCTAAATTACCGTCTAATTACACTAATCGTATTGAGGCAGTTCCTAACACCGTGAGATACCCTCTAAAGTCAGGCTTATCGGGCGATAGTTGTGACAGGTTAACATCGGTCTGTCACCTTTGGAATTTCATTATCCCTTTGCTGATTTGATTAAAGGTCTAAGAGGATAGATGTATAGAAAGATTAATACATTTAATCATTTTATACGTTATTGTTTTGTTTTTAACATAAAAATATATTTCAAACATTGGCCTGTTTTGCGTACAACAAGCACACTACGAATTTCTTAAATTCGCCAATTTATTTCACAGTTTTTTATTTTATTATTTTAATTTTATAAACTTTATACTTTTATATAGCAGACTACATTCGCTTTTATTATAATTCGATTGGAACATAAATATTTTTATCATCATGAAATAGAGATAACTTTTAAGACGTTTGTTTTAGATATAACATAGTATTTGTTGCTTCAAAAGCATTTATCATTACATGATTAAAACACATTATATTATTAAAATGTGATTAGTCCTCTAATTAGATTTCTGCCCGAAACACATCTTTGGCAGCGTTTCTGAGTCTTCCTAAATATGGAGGCCTCCTTCAGGCAGCTTGCGTCCCAGGGCTGAGAAGCTCACGGGCACGAATCTCCTATTCCGGACAGGAAGAGTCCTTGTTAAGGTGAAGTGCACTAAGTATACCTACATTTCCACACAGTGTGCACGAAAATTATCTCCTCTGCCTCACCCCAATTTGAAGTTGACGTATTATGTAAAGGTGTTTAACCTTGAAAGGTTTGTTTTTCCACAATTTTCATTCATGACTCTGCGTATACGCAAACATCCAACGAATTTGAGTGATAGGAAAAAAATACGTTTACACAAAAGTTCATATCAAAGTACTTAAATAAATAATGAATAATAAACCACAAAACCGTAATCAGGCCAATCAGTTTTATGACCCGTCATCTCTTCGTCGTAATGTTCAGGAATTATGTGGAAATATTTGATGAATTGAGTGAAAATTATGTTATAATTTGCACTACGCTCAATGTATAATCGGTTGATTCGTTGCTATTTTTAGCTGACCTTATATTGGTTTATGTTAACTTCAAAAATAACTCGGCTTACGAATGAACCGACGGCATTATTAACGAGGAATGAATGCAATTCATTTGTTCTAACAAAAGATTGTTTACACTACTTACATTTTTGAATATGATTCCATAGTATAAACAAAAGCAACTAATTAAATAAGTTATTCCCTAAATTCCCTATATTTTCAGTATAAAATATAAAATAAATAAATCAGTGACAATAGGTCGGTTATTGAAAGCTGGCGCGTTCACAGTACTCACACTAATGCAATTTCACTATACAGTATGTTTAAAAATATGACTTTTTTGCCAAGCTATATATTTTAGTCTACTCTGGTTTTAGTAAGGTTGGGTGGGTTGTAAAATAAATAAAAATGTGTCAAATTAATATAAATATTATGTGCATACGAGGGTGGATCCAAAAGTTCTAAGCCCGACCAAGAACGTAAAAGCGTAGTTTGTGTAAATAATTTTTCATTTTTCGACATAAGCTCCATCTAGTTCAACACACTTCACTTTTACTTCACTAACAATTCTTCCAATACTCCTCTTAGAAACCCCAGTCGCATCTGATGTCAAATAAAAAATAAAAAAAATTCATTAAACTGCTTAAAATAATTAAAAACATTGTGCACCATTTCACGAGATTGTCCTGGTAATGTTTGAAAAACAATACTTTTATACTCATAAGCTTCACCGAGCGCGAGAGAGACGGACAGTCTTTTCATGATGTATTTCTGATTGTATTTCAGTTTGACATCACGCCTCGCGCTTATTCACAGACACTACACAAGCACAAAGTGTAAATGTGTTGAAGCCGCCAGCTTTAAATAACATACCAATACAACCCGTGTTTTACATCATTTATCAATCGAATAGGCAAGTAGGTGATCAGCCTCCTGTTCCTGACACACGCCGTCGACTTTTTAGGTCTAAGGCAAGCCGGTTTCCTCACGATGTTTTTCTTCACCGTTCGAGCGAATTAAATGCGCACATAGAAATAAAGTCCATTGGTGCACAGCCGGGGATCGAACCTACGGCCAACACTGCTCTTATTTTGAGTACAGTTCGTTATATAATGTATTTTTATAATATGAAAACGCATTTTCTGTGAGCTCGTAATGATCCTATCAAAAACAGTCTTAAACAAACTGGAACCGAACTATAAAATCAAGATCTTTATTTAGTATAAATAGGCTTTGGTATTTAAATAGAATCTAAATATCTCTCCTAATAATTGCGAAGACGTCCATTCAAAACAGTATTCAAATAGAAGAAATACCGCTTTTCGCAGTTCATAAATCGATCCCAAATGGAACCGGCCATTTGGTGTCACTCGGCTACAGGACCGTGTGACGGATTTATGAGGCAGTATCCTCGGCTCGTGACCTCACAACCTTGGCGCCAGACATTGAAAATAAACCTCAACCATTGTTTTTTTAATATAAACGGGAATAGAGTTTATGAATGCCCGTCTCGCACGGCTGGACTTTTGATTAATAAATATTTTGGGAATACGGCATATGTTCAGAGATAGTGTAGCATTGGAATTGAGAAAGAATTGTTGAAATTGGTCTAGTTTTGAGATTCGTTACAAATATAGGAGTATACAAATCAGTCAAGTTTTAAAGATATAAGAGTCAATATTGTTGACGATATATAAACGGCCGATTAAATCTTCTAGAATGAGCACCGAAGAAAATTATAAAATCGGCCCACGTTCCTTCTGAAAAAGTACATTCAATCTCTATTAAAAAAGAAGATAATAATAATAAAAGCAGACACGGAAATTAGTATTTGTGTTAATTCCTTTTTTTGTAATCCCAAAGCCGAAACGAAGAAATATGTTTGGCCAACGTTTTTTTGCATTAAGATCCCAATCTATGGATTCTGAGAGCTATATATATAACGATACAAACTCACAAAAAAACGCATAAATACGCTAGCTGAATTGGCATGTCTTTGGGGTAAGTACCTAAAACTAATATACTTAGCTACACTCTTAAATACATGCGCACACACGCCCATTCACACATACTTAATGTCTTACAAGACTTGTGTGATTAGTTGTAAAACTTAACTTAATTTTTATCAAAAAAACTGTTTTAAACAGTCATTGTTATCTAGTTACCCACACAAAGGGACTCCCTAATTTTGACATGACCTATTTGTCATTAATAAAGTTTTTATTGTGTATTATTTATTATTATTAATTAAATATTATTACGGATGTTCAACAGATCTTTAATTATTAGTACCAACTTCTCCAAGTTGAAGTTGTTGTTATAGCAACCATTTTTCAAAAATTAACCAATTTATTCGCCATTTAATAGCCATCATCATAGCAAAACGAAGCCTCATTTTGAGCTTCATCTAAAATTCAAAGCAGCTTCGGCGTTTTTAATTAATGCTAGATTTTTCTTTTGTTTCATATTGATAGAGGAACTTTCTTTCCTTACTTTAAGTGATCGAGGTAAAAGGTTATATTGCATCTGTTCAATTTATTTTATTTTCTTAACTTAAAATTTGAACTTTCTGCCTCGAATTGGAATACGTTTTTATACACATATTCCTTCTTATAATTAAACATTTTATCCAGTTCTTCTTAGCTTAGCTCTTCTTATATTAAATACATTTTTTTTTATAATAATTCTAACCGTTAACGACTAAAATCGATGCTGATATCTTAAACACATAAGCACAATAAATAGCAAACTATCTTTCCATTCAAGATCACCCAAAAAAACTTCCGTTGAGACAGGAAGAAAAACTAAATTCCCCTACAGCGGATTCACCCAATTTCGCAGGAAATAACACATACAGGATATATTTCCCATTTATACGTGATACAGTCTGTCGGACCAATATATATTTTTTGTTCGTTAAACGTGCGAGCGACGTGTTTTTTCTATTCGTTTTATTTTACGTTACAGTTTGTCCACTCTAGGGTAGTTATTTAACGCCACCAAGAGTTATTAGAAAATATATATGAAACAGTTATACGGGGTAACATTATTTAGATTTTTAATAAAAGCATGGGGCATATATTAAGTGCACAGCCGGTTGTATAACGCTGAAGTTCTCTGCAAAGAAACTTAAACAAGCTAACTAGATCTTATGGAACAGTAGCGCTACAACCTTATTAGGTATGGGCCTCAGATTTCTGTATCTGATTCGAGATCATTTATTTTGTTTAAGGAGGCCAGGAGGCTCATCTGTTGTTAAGTGATACAGCCGCCCATGGACACTCACATTGCCAGAAGGCTCGCAAGAACGTGGCCGACCTTTCAAAAGGTACGCTCTTTTCTTGAAAGTCGAATTGGTTCAGAAATAATTCAATGGGCAGGTGGTTCCACATAGTGGTGGTGCGTGGCAAAAACTGTCTTATAAAACGATCAGTTGTGGAACGACGGACGTCGAGGTGAGACGGATGGTATTTTGTATTCTGCCTTGACGTCCGGTGAAACTGAAACATTCCCGGTGTCTGGATGTTTTCCTTCACCGTACGAGTGAATGTTAAATTCGCACATATTATATAAAGTCCATTAGGGTTTTCGTACGACCTCAAGAATTAATCTCAAGGTCAAGCTACTAGGCCAACACTGCTCCAAGATCGTAATAGACATAGATTAATAGAACAAACGTGGGTCAATATTCAATCCCAAAGCTAAAAAGACAAAACATATTTCACTGAACACATTTATTCGCATTCAGTCGTCGTCACTTGAATAAATCTTGTCACGCTCCCCGAAACACAATCTAGAGTATTATAGAACCTATTCAGCGCCATTTGAAAAGACAATACTCTGAGCATGTCTTTTAACGTACAGATTTTGTCTTTTAACGTATTATCTAACTCCCAAAACCAATGTTCATTACTTCCCAACATAAAGTAAAATTTTAATAGTTTAATAATTAATAGTTACGTATATAATAATAGATTGCGTGTAAATAATTTTAACAGCACAGTCCAATCGTTCGAATATTTGATAAATCGAAACCTACTTGATTGATTTCAACAATTCTTTCACAATTCGAATGCTATCTCTGAACTTACGCTTTATTCCCAAAATATTTATTAATCAAAAGTCCAGCCGTGCGTACTTACATAATACTACACATTTAGTTTTCTATATTGAACAAGAAGGACGGACGTTCTTTTGTTTTTTTGTATCAATTGTTTTAACAATAACGATAATCTTTGATATTTAATCATGTTTTCAGATTCTTCAGATGTTTTACGAGATATTCCAATATATATAGGGTGTCTCAGTAAGAGTGCACTTTTTAAAATTGTAATATTTTTGGTTTTCCTGCAAGTGGCAACTCTGAAATTTGACAGGTGTCACCTCTGTTTATTCCGATTATTAAAAATGGAGCGCTTTTCGAAAGAACAACTCGTTATAATTGTGAAAACTCATTACAAAAGTAACGCTGAAAACGCTCGCAAACTTCACCAAATTTTCAGCCGAGAAAGTGAACCTAATGTGTCAACCATTCGAAGAGTGGTCAAAAAATTTGAAGAAACTGGGTCAATTAGGTATGGATAATAAGAATCCTTTGCGTCAACGTACCGGTCGGTCCCTTGAAAACATTGCTGCTGTAAACGAGAGTGTCGCCGAATACCCGAAAACATCAATTCGACTTAGCAAATTTTGACTAAAGACCTTCATGCGTACGAGATTCAGTTAACTCAGGAGCTCAAACCAGCAGACCAAGGAAGGCACCGGCAATTTGCTCAATGAGTAATGGAGCAAAGGGAAGTCGATGCCAATTTTTCAAAAAAAGTCATTTTCTCCGATGAACAGAACACATTATCTCACGAAATCCTAATGTCAACTGGCCACCAAGATCGTGCAATTTACGCCATGCGATTTTTTCTTTGGGGTTTTGTGAAATCTCGAGTTTATGCGAATAAACCCGAAACCATTCCTGAGCTCAAATCGAAAATCCAACGCGTCATCGGTGAGATACAGCCACATATCTGTGAAAAGTCATGGAAAATTTCATGAAGAGTGTAATGGCCTATCATCGGAGCCGTGGAGGTCATTTGCCGGATATTTTATTCCATACTTAATCGGAACATGTCTTCTTTACAATAAAATAAAAATATCAGAACTCTGTCATAAAATACTTGTCTTTATTTAAAAATGAAAAAGTGCACTCTTACTGAGACACCCGTTATAACATTTATGGTTCGTTCATAACTCCTATAATGGTGTAATTTCGTCGAAATAAATCGCGCATGCTTATGATTTATTGACCGCCAATAGCCGACCACAGACTGCACACGTCAAATCAGTGGCCATATTTCGATTTTCCTCACAGAATATGTAGATTTAGAATTTTCAGTACATTTCTCTGAACCTCAAGGAAACAACTTGGCCACGAATAGCGCACACTGTTCTGAAAATGGAATATTTTGTACAATTTCAAGTATGTTATTCTTTACATTTGTGTTTGATTTTTTTAAAGAACTAGGGACAGATGGGTAATATTCTCATCTAATGTACACTAGCCACCCATGAACATTTTCATAGGTGGCCAAAGTAAGTCATGTAGTTGGTTCAAGGAACTGCTTTCGTTTTAACAGGCAAATGGTACCACATGTGTGGTGGTGGTACAAAGCACTTAGTTGTATGAATATCGGCAACTTTTCATCATATCCTTTCCTTGTCAAAAAAGATTATGATATGTATGTTTAGTTTTATGATAAACTTTCATTTCCGGTAGATATGTTTTAGCGAGACAGTACATACATTTTTACACGTCATGTCAACTATTAGCTAAAAAGAAAAACACGTTGAAAACTTAATTAGAATAAAAGTTTTGAATTTCAAATAGTTTTTGAATTTTGAATAGTAATAGTGAAAAAGATGCCTCTGCATAGTTGTTGCATGTGTCTTGAGTGTTGATAATATGTAAAAAATACATACAAATTTTCTTTATAACCTCCGGCCGCGCCTAATGATATCAGTGTAATTTCTTTCTAACGAATTTCAAGGGACCGAGCATTATCTTTTCTAATAGAGAGTTTTCGTTATAGGCAGTGAATAAAATAAAAAACTAAATACAATAATTTCTAATTTTATTACTATCAATAGGTAAATTATCCTTAAACACATAATGCTTTTCTTTTACGACTGATAATACACGATAGGTTCCTACAGGCAATGTTATCTATGAATAATGGCACACGTGTTAATGCAATTAACAAAAAAAAGGCGAGACGGCGCGGCTGTTTATGACCTCAGGTGTCTTTCAGAAATTTCGGCACCTCAAAAGTTTAGTTTTGTAAGCTGATTATAAAAACAATTACACTTAAGTATGTTGTTGATGTCTAAATAATAATAATATGAAAATATTTCTTCGATATAGAGAATAACGGTTGCGTTGTATGGAGTCATAAGTTTTCGTTATAAAGAATTTACACTGTATGCCTATTATTATAATTAGTAATAAGCTTTCATAATCAAATTCTTGTATTTATATCACGGGACATAAATCCCCGGCGTATCAAACTTCAAACAATTAGGTAACTTGTGAAATAGTACATTCGTTAGAATTAGGTTCTCCATCAAAATAAATCACGGCGGCTGCGGGCCGTATCTTCCATCTGCCCATCCATTTGAAGGGACGACCCTTGGGGTACCAGAATAACTGGATCAAGAACCCAAATCAAGCCTATATGTCAACAATTATCTGAAGCTACTGATTGAGTTAAGTAAGAAATTAGTGTTTATGTATTTATTTCGTAGTCCTACAGATAACATAAATTATATACAACAATTATACTAGAGTTATAGAAATAATATAAATAAAAAGGCTCAAACATTTATGAGCGCAAAAGATCAATAAAAATAATTAAAAACATTTTTACTTAGTAATTCATTCGACTGTGTTGTGTAATGGTGTGAAAGTGTGTGGGGTGTGCTCACAAGTAATTTAGCGCTTTGGATATTCTTAATACTTCTTTTAAGCATACTACTTAAACAAGTCAAGGCTTAAATAGTGGTCATTGTATGTCCAGGCTGCGCGATACAAAACTGAGCTTTTTGCATAGTTGGTGTTGACGGGAGGAGTGTTTTTTTCCTACACTTTATTTTGAAGACTTATGAAATAGGCGCTAAAGTGTTTAATAAAAAAAAATACCCATATTTATTTAATTTCACAACTATCTGCTTCAAATAATTATTAATATGGAACATAACACAAACTTTAATACACGTTTCATAATCAGACCAAATTTTATTTTAACTAACCTTCACCTACACAATGTATTAGTAAGATATTATGCCAATTAGTTTTGGACTAAAGCACTGACAAGAAATGGAGACGGCTTTTGGCAGAAATCAAACCAAACAGGAGAACATTATTTTACGTTTTATATATATATATAATTTTTTTTTATATAATAGGGGGGCAAACGAGCTTGCGGGACGACCAAAAAGGGCAGTCTACGCAGCCCATAGACACCCACTTTCAGTGGGTGCGTTGCCGGCCTTTGACGGAGGAGTAGACTCGCTTTTTAAACATTTGGAGGTCGTATCTCTGAGGGAAGACCCCCCCGGGAGCCGATTCCACAGTTCGCTAGTTCGCAAAAGAAAATGTCTTGTGAAACGGACTGTGGAAGACATCCAACCATCAAGATGATGCTGGTGAAATTTAGAGGTCGTTCGGCTCGTACGGTGTTGAAAGCAGGCAGGAGGGATCAACCCAAACAATTCTTCCGAACACTCTCCGTAATAAACTTAAAATATGTAATACTATAAATAAAATAAAAAAATAAAAATAATTATTAAAATTAATTAAATGATGTATAGTGTTGGTTAAGTCATAAGTGGGAAGTCAAATGCCCCTAGCTTTCGCGTGTCCTTATCATAATATCTGAGCCACAGAGACAGTGTTTTCACCAGTACTGTATTTTTAGTTGATAAAACACATTGGAATACCTACTTAATACTTTCTGTATACGAATAGCTCTTGTCTCGTCTGTCAATATTTTGACGAATATCCCGAATACTTTCCAAGTTTGCTCATCTTACGAAAGGTATAATTCTATGAAATAACACATCGGCGTCGGGAAAATTTTCTTATCTGGCAATAAAAACTGGGAAACTTTTATCTTCACATTTCTAAATTTCTGCAAACGTTAATATCAATAAATATGTGTTTATACAAATGTTATTGACATTAATTAATTGTACACATAAAGTGTAGTGTTAATGATTGAACCATGAGCTGTCTAAATATGCTAGCAAGGTAATTAAATATATTTCCTTCCTTTAATCTTGTAAGATTATGTTAATTTAAATTTACTGGAATAAAATTGAAGGCTGTTTTAGTTCTTAATTTAAACTGGAAAAGGTGAAAGTAAAGCTTTTTTATGCGCATGAGGGTAATTTTTTTTCGGATGAAACGTCATTTTGTCGAATAAAAGGGAGAGAGCAATTGAGACCGATTGAGAGAGAGTGAGAAGGGCAAATCAACTTATAGATATTGTTTTTTTTAAATTAAAATTTCGTAAATAGAATTTATGAAATATTCGTATTTTATATTATATGCAAAATAATTTATTGAAATCTCAAATTACGAATTGTAAATTAAAATGACACGTGTTTTTATTTACAATTAAATTCATTACATTCCTAACATAATATATTACTTTTTCCCTCCCTATAAGGCTCGGAAAGTTTTAGATTTGTATAAATATGAACAAGACTAAAAAATTAGTTTGCCAAAGAAGTTTAACTTCTGACATGTGTACTTTTTTGCACGCTCTTGTTTTTGGAGTAATATAGGTAACTTAACCTGAGGATCAAAATCAGAATATTATTATTCATGTTGGTAACCAGTTCTTATAATTCACAATTGTTATGGTCAACAGACATCTGCAACACATTCATGGAATTTTTAAAATCATCCATTTATAAATTTATTTGTCATAAATGAATAAAAATTCCTCTTTACAATATTACTTTAGATATATAAGTACCGACTTTATCGCAATTAATAGATTAAAATCCATATCCAAAGTTATATTTCCCAACAGACTGTTCCGTCTTTAATAACTATCTTCAGTTCGTAAGATTGAAAGCTCGCGACAACTCATAGGACAGCTTACGCGATTCGTGACCTGAGTTAATGCGAACAGAAAAATCTCTGTGATTTCTTTCTTATAATACCTTCATTAATAATAAACCCGAGTTTAATCAGAATCTTAAGAACCATCAATTTAAACGAAGAGCGTACTGCAATGACGTAATCAAAGAACATTGCTAATTAAAGTTTTTCAAAGGGTTATATTAAAATAAATACAAAGATTTTTTTTTTAAATACACCATTTTTTATTATTTTCTGTCATTCATTGAAATAATCGCAATATTAATATTATTAATAGGTTTTGTAATAATTTAGGGTACATATACGTTTTTTTCTCACTGTTTTTTGTAATGTTTTCGTTTATTTTTGTTTATTAATAGTATTTTTTTAACTCTTTAGTTTATAAGGAATTTAAAATTTGTACTATGGTGTAGCCGGTTTTATTTTGTTTTCTGTACCGTTAACAAAAAATAACGTGTTTAAAATCCTGGATTTGGCTTCTTACGAAACAAATTCTATATGGCAAAAGCCTAAAGGTACAAAAAATTAGTTTCTGAGATATAGTAGTAGAAGTCATTGTCAGTAAATGGTAATCTTTTTGTGTCCCAGAGAATCTGCATTGCAATAACTTGTAAAGCAATCAAGCGCTTATAATTTATAGTTTCACGTTTATCACAGTTTTCTTTGGCTCAGAAGCTTTTAGCATCGCGAGCGATTGTATTTAATGGATGAAAAGACCTCATAAAGTATATAAGAGATATATAAAAGTACAAGTAAATATATTTGTCTAATCTATTGTAAAGGAATTTAAAATTTTGAATAAAATATTTTGCTAATCTCGCATCGCTACGCTTAATGGACGATTCTTAGTTCAGCTATTAGTTTAATGCTTTACCGACCTATTACTGAGCAGTGTAAATGGAAGAAATGTGTTATGTTTTTTAACTAAGAGGTTACTTATAATATGGTCAATGGTGGTATATGTCGGCGTAGTTTGTTTCTTGTTGACTTGTTTATTTCTAATTCGCAAGTAGGTGATAAACCTTCTAAGCCTAACAACCTTTTTCGATCTAAGCTATGCTGGTTTTGCCTACACCGTTCGAGTGAGTGTTAAATGCGCACATAGACGGAAAGTCCATTGGTGCACAGCCTACGGACGTAAAGGATGAGAATCGCACGCAGAAGCGACTAGGCCAACTGGCCAAGACTGCACGCGATATTACCTTTACAAAAAAAAATTAAAAATGGTAAAAATTCATGTTAACTTACCCACAATAGCTTGAATTCTTTCTCATTAGCAAAATACTTATGGCTCGGTGTGAAACTACTTCACTAATGAGGGGGCAAAAGAAGAAACCTTATATAAAAATGTTGATTCTTAGCTTCTCTGTAAAGTGAAATGAAATTTGAAAGTATGACTGTATTTAATTAACAGAAGGATAAGAAAAGTTAAGTGAAGAGTTTCTACGAACTAATAATGAAGGAATTTCGATTAAAATAGAGTAAAAACCAAATGCTCTGGAAATGTGATATTGGAGGCAGATGCTTAGGAACAGCTAAGGAAACAAACGTATGAAACTAAGACGGTTACAATATGTGAAAAATCGTGTTTTGACACTATGTTACCAACACAACCTGAGTTGTTTTGGAAATGTAACACACAAAGTTCCAGAAAGTTAAGAAACTCATCGTGACTGGCAGAGTGGAGGGCACCAGACCTCGAGGCCGATCACCTGCTCGCTGGAGCGATCAAGTAAAGGCCCGTACAGGTCCTACCATCACCCAGGCGCAGAGGTTTGCCACAGACAGGCGCGAGTGGAGTTGTGCGGCGCCACTAACACGACCTTCAGAAATGAAGAAGAATGAGAACTAAATAAAAAAGTATATTCTTCTTTAACGTATAAACGCTCATTTAATAGAATCGGTTCAAAATAATTGTTGCTCAGGTAAGTTTCATTAATAAGGACCATTCAAGTAAAAATTATGAGGCACGAGTGAAATTGCTGGAAATGGAAAACTTGGAAATGCTTAGGCAGAGAGCGACTTATACTACTCTTTAAATTACTAAACAATCAGTTGTACTGTCACTTTTCTCATTCTCATTTTGCGTATATTTTTTATTTGTCGCGTAATAATATTGTGATAAAATATATATCTGAGTTTCATACATAGAATTATAAAGGGCAATTTTCAATAGTCAAAATTATAAGAGCACACTGGTTTTCCCTTATATAAATAGGGCACTCAGTGGGATCGGGATGATACCATCAGGTTAGCTTATGACAAATTAAAAGCCGCGCGATAAAACCATTTCATATTAGTGAAAAAAACACTTTGTAAACAAGCATATTACAAATTAGATGATTATATTCAAGATAAGAATGCTTGAAAACATGCTGGTCCTGCTCCATAGGACAATCCTATGATTGGCTCTATAGCCTGGACAAAATCAAATTGGTTGCTGATTTTTTGCTAAAAAAAAATATGTTAATTTTTGTTATTATTATTATTATTTTTTTTTTTTTAATTTATATAATGCTACAAATGTAATTATTTTTTTTGTATCTCACACACTGTTTTGTTGTGTTTTTTTAATATTTTTATTACTCTTTAATGTTAATATTCTAAGGTTTCGATATTTGTAAATATGTGAGGAACATGTATACTAACTTTTTTAGTATAGTAGTTTATTCTAAGAGTACATTGTCTTCACATATAATTATTTAACAAATGTAACAAAATATTGTAAACCTATTTTAAAAGAGTAAGTGTGGAGTTTCTTGCCCATTCTTCTCCACACGAAACTACCTTTTGGAAGGAGCAACTAGAATCATCTTTATATTTTTTTTTTTTTTGACGTTCAAAAGTGCCATTTTAGATGGTCTAATTGAAATAAACGATTTGACTTTGACTTTGACTTTGAAACCGCGTTCACCGGGGAAGGCGACCGAGGCCCAAGCCGTGGTCTGAGTCTCTCAGGAGACGCCCTTGTGCCGGTCGTGGGAATAACCATATTTTCGGGAGAGCAGGCCAATAGCGAGATTGGACAGTAACAGATTCAGACGTTTCTTACTTGTGTTTTGGTCAATAGTTGCTATTTTTGTAAAAATTTATATACTGAACAATGACTGTGCCCATTTAACAAGTAAAACGTTTACTAATATGAAGAATATACCTTTGATGTCTTATATATGTTACAATAATTTTTATATATAACTTTAAATAATAAAAATCTGACTGGATAGAGGATGCAACTTTTGTAGTAACGCGTTGACAAAATGCAATAGTAAACTCTCACTCAAACCAACGACTAACGCAGTTATATCATGTGTAGCTGTGAATCAAACAGCTGCCAAAAGGCGTCAATCAAACTTCTGACAGTCAAAGTTAGTATGCTCGTAGCCAGGACACTATTAGGCCTGCGTCACATACTACTTGAGCACGCGTTCATACACGTATATATCTCAAAAAGTATTAATTTAGTTTATAAAAATAATAAGTCAAATTTTCTGTAGGTTTTAAATGAACACTTATATTACTTTTCGAACTTTAATTGCACGAAGTTAAGATTAAGTATTTTATGAAAAAGAATGTTTTTGTTCATACTAAATGAAAACGTCGCCCGAGGTTTCTTGGCTGTTATTTTTATATCAGAGAGTGTTTTTTTTTTTTTTTTTTTATTGGACAATTCACACCAATTGACCTAGTCCCATGCTAAGCTGGTGAAGCTTGTGTTATGGGTACTAGGCAACGGATATACATTATACATACATATTATAGATAAATAGACATATAAATACATATTTAAACACCCAAGACCTAAGCACAACACCAAATGCTCATCACATCGATGTTTGTCTCAGCCGGGGATCGAACCCGGGACCCATGGATTCGCAGTCAGGGGTACTAACCACTAGACCAATGAGCCGTCAAATTTTGATTTGATCTTCACTTTGAATTAAGGTTTTGATACAAGCTTTCATGAGTTCTCTCTTGGCGTTGCAGCCCATAGCAGATCAACACATTAAGTCCAGTTACTGTTCCTTAAAAGGCGACAATGCTTTTAAAAACTTATGTTAAAGCTTGAGAGCACTTTCGTAAGCTTAAAGTTTGTTTTTCCAATCGTGAAGTATTCTTCAGTATCTTTCAATATTCTAGGTATCCATAAGTCTCGGAGGTTCTGAAACACTGAAATTCAAACAACCTACGATTGTGCTTCTGGGAAACTCTTAGAGAGATTTTACATTTAATAATATGATTTTAATGGCAGGCGGAAAATAAACGGCTCAATTGTAAGAATCTTATAAACAAATAAAGAATTTTGTTTTATTTTACATCTTTCCTCCAAGTTCGATTTTGTTCCCTTTATAGTAAAGACTCTTGGGTCGTGGTGTACAAGTGCACAGGCGCTAACTAAAGACTTAAGTTGGCGCCTGATAGATAGTACCCGTGACCCTAGAGCTGATGCGTTCCTCGCTCAACGAATAAGTATCGCAGCGGTGAAATGCTGCCAACTTTAAAGCTGCTGCAGGGACCAAACATTTTAAATTTGTTTTTAATTACGATGTAGGTTAAGAAAATTATAAATATTTTAAATAATAATATTAACGATGTAGCCGGGGCGCTTCTTGCGAGACGCGTAACAAGAATTAGATGATTTTAATTTATTAATATTTTAGTAAAAATATAGGAGATCGAAAAAAGTCGCTGGACATAATATCCAGGGAGAAGTTCGAGGAATAAAAAACACTTGCAGAAAACATAGATACCAATTCTTTAATTTGTTCATTATTGGAGATCATTTCTTACAATTAATACCGATTGAGTCCGGTTGAGCTCAAACGTGGAGCCTCCATACATCACAGTCGCCACTTCAGCTTATGTAACTGTGGCATTGAATTCTCATCAATATGCACTCGGCTATTTGCTTTGAACCTAACCGCAGATTATCCAAAGTCAAAATTGAAATTTTAGTGTGGCTCACACAAAATTGAATGGCGAATACATTTTTATATGTAGCTTAGATACGCTTAGTTTTTATATTGGGTAGGGGCGATAGGAATTTTATAATAGCAGAAGCCAAAAACTTATGACGGCACCACATTTTAACAAAGGTTTTTTTAGTATTAGTTACTGGTACTTTATTGGTAGTTAAGTGTTATTTTAGTGAAAATCAATATAATTTTATTTGTTATATACAGTTCAATTTTATAAATCAAACTTTATACTACATATTACCTACTTCCAACACACACACATATACAGTATTTACGATATTCTTTACCTACATAGTAGTTAATAAAATGAAAAATAAAACAAATTTAAAAGTTTGGTCCCTGTTGCATTGTACCTTTAATGCTAGCATTTCCTCACTGTAACGCGACACTTATTCGTTGAGTGAGGAAAGCAAGCTTTGGGGTCGCCGGTACTACCTACCAGGCGCCAACGTAAATCTTTAATTAGCGCCTGTGCACTTGAACCCCGCGGCTCAAGAGTCTCTTCTCCAAATGAAAAATAATCAAATTTGAAGGAAAGACTCTTACTCCTTTAATGATGGCAGCAATTCCTCGATTGATTCGTTTTTGATTAAATATTTATAAAAAGGGAGTTTGTAGTAGTGTGGTGAAAACACAAACGAATTTTTTCTGTCCACCAGGACAACAAATTTTCGATGTATGTACCGATGATAATATTGTTAGGAGATAGGGGATTGGATAGAAAACGCAGAAAATGTTCTTCAAGGGTTTATATTTAAAATAATCAGCGAGGCTTAAATTGAAACGTCACACAAATTACGCAGAAAAACACTTTTATAAATGCACAAAATACTGTCAGTTATTACTTCAATTACCCACACTTCACATAGTACTTTATCACTTTTCTTCACTTTTTCGCACTTGTTCTCTTTTCGATGATAATCTCTCGGAAGTGCACTCGAAACTGAATTAACTGGCCACGTTTCGGCCCGCTTATACGTCCCTGGGAATAATCGCGAACAATATTTGAGAACTTTCTGGGCATTTAGTGCGATAAGGATAGAAATCCTTATCTGACAATTGTAGAACGTACGTACTCTTTATCTCTTCAAGACATCACTCCGTACTTGTACGGTGTTCTAGAATATTCAGACTGGCTTCGAGAACGTTCCGATCTTCCCCTTTTTCGCGTACAATCCGTCTTTGTCTCACACCTAAAAATCTCACTCTGGAATATTCCTTCATCAAAGACTACTCTTAAGCAGCTTGAAAAATGTTTCATCCTCCTGAAAATGAGGGTAACTTTATGCAAAACCCAATTTTCTGGTATGGTAATAATTCTCTTGAAAAGGGTCATAAATCACATTTCGGCCTGCTTAAAACGTCTCGAAGTTGAAAAATCAAGAAACATTTCTGTCCACCCGGCTTCGTAACAATAATATTGTTACGTTGTATATAATATTGTTATTATGTTGTACACGCAACAACAAAATAAAAATTATGGGCACTCGAGTACATTATAACCAAGCCATTGCATAATACAACTCCTTATACGAAAAATCACACATGACAAGACACGCGAGCTCCACGATTGAATTGCTTTTCTCATTATTACTATGTATACAAGTAGCGGCACGAAACTCTAGCGCTGACCGTTATTGCGCAGAAGTAAAAAATAAGGTACCTGAGGGGGCTAGCGGTCGCGCGTAGCCCCCGCGCGACAGTACACATGCGCAGCAATCCCCTCCACGTATCGGCCAGCGCTAGACTTACGTGCCGCTGCCTATACCTTTATTAATCACTTTCCAATTGCATTACTTTAGTTACGCGATTTAAAATATGTATCGAAATTAGAAAAATTGTATGCTCCATATAGTCATTAAAGCTCATGCGTTTTTGTCTCTTAAAATAATAACCATAGAACAGTATGTGAGACGACTAAAACATCACCATATCGTAGAGCTAGAAGACCGGCAGTAGCTCTAGGCAGAAGATGAGTTGATGCTTCCAAAGGGAAGCCACTCCACATCACAGCACCACAGAACAGATTCGCTTATAGCCTTAGGGCTGATTGCTAATACCCGCAGAAAAAAATTATATAATAAATAAAAATGTGTTTATTTATTATAAACAATGCATTATAATGAGCAAGATGAGAAGAAGAGAAAGGGAGCCCTTTTAAGTAAAAATGCCTGTTATGATTCCCAGCTTATCCATAACAAACATAATAGTAAATTCCATGACAACTTTTATAACTTACCAATTACGATATTTATTTTTATAAACCGTTTGCAACACGCGTGAGTGTGTGGGTGACCGATAGAATCAGTGTAATGAGTAACTGTAACATCCCCAACTATGCCTAAGTTATATAAGCCATCGTTTAATCGTTTAGATTTGCAAACATATATTTGTTATATATTCATGACTCCAGTAAAACCTATATCACACAAAATTAACATAAATAATCTTTAAAACAGATAAAAAGCTAATGCCAATTTGTACCTACGTAGGCTAGGTATAAATAATGTATACTAGGTATAATATGTATTTGTCATAAGTTTCGGTTACAGGCGTAAAATACTGTAATTTAAACTAAAATTGTTTACTTACAAAAAGCGCCTGCCTAATAATTTCGGCAATCCTCAGTTACATTAAGAATAATGTTTGATGTGATGTATCTGCCAAGTTTCAATGTTATTTGTAATGCAATTAACAATGTCTGGCTAATGTTTTAAGAAAATAAGCTTAAAACATAATTGCTATTAATGTATTGTTGTACGCAATTTCAAAAATCTATTAAGTTCAGACAATTTTAAAGTATAAAAAAAATCACTTTCCTTGCGGCTTGATCCCTTGGCGTTGCGTAGATGTGGTATCTCTGCATCTTCTACCGAAATTACCTTAGAGAGTGTTCAGAGGAGTTGTTCAGACAAATACTTGCAGCTGAGTTTCATCATCGGACATAAAGGCAGAATATAAAATACCATCCGCATCACCTCGACGTCCGTCGTTCCACAACTGAGCGTTTCTTTAGGCACTGAAGTATTTCCGAACCAATTCAACTTAGGTTCCTTCAAGAAAAGAGCGTACCAATTCTTAGAATGCCGGTAACGCATTTGCGTGCTTTCTGACAATGTAAGTGTCTATGGGCGGAGGTATTACTTAACGTCAGGTGAGCCTCCTGCCCGTTTGCCTATAACATAAAAAAAAATTGTTGACTTAGTCACAGCTTTTACTATAATAAGTCTAGTAATCCGTGTTTGGTTTTATTAGTGACCTAGATTCATTGTTAACTATACTTAAGCTTTTCAAAGCTCTTATAAACTTTCATAATTACCAGAACTGGCTCAGCAATGGTAATTTTTATTGTTGTTTAATATAAACACACCTAAATGGAAGTACCATTTGGGTGTGTTAACATATATTTATGTGACCTTTTTTTAGATACGGCGATAAACGTTACAACATTACATGTGTTATAAATTATGTAATTCCTTAAGAAGTTTATTTAAAATAAAAATACTTTATAACACCCCAGCCATTTATATAGAAATGTATGCATAAATACCATTTAAATTTCCGTGGTGCTAATAGTAATATATTATATTGTGGTATTACAATTACCAAGTAGGTATCATTTACAACACTGAAATTATAATATAATAATGCTCTTATTATAATTCTTACTGATAGTTCACATAAAGAGCAGTGTTGGCCAAGTGGCTTCAGCGTGCGATTCTCATCCCTGAGGTCGTAACTTCTATCCCAGGTTGTGCACCAATGGTCTTTATTTCTATGTGCGCATTCAACATTCACTCGAACGGTAATGGAAAACATCGCGAGGAAATCGGCCCGCTTTGGACCCAATAAGTCGACAGCGTGACTGAGCGTGGGCTGATCACCTACTTGCCTATTAGATTGACAAATGATCATAAAACAAATACAATAATTTGAGCCCTAAAAACGTGTTGTAGTGACACTGGTTTTTTTAATTGTACTCCTAAGAAGCAAATATCATCTCTGGGGCCTGGACTGGGGTACCTGGGGGACCTGGGGTCTGGTTATCACAAATTTTGTAATTGCTGTTTTGATATTTGGAGTAGTACAAATAACTGTGTGAACCCCCATATGGCGCGTAGCACGTGTACAATTCAAAATCAGTCTGTTACGCAGAACGCCAGATAAAAGTTTTCGCATTTGTGTTGTTTGAACTAAGTCAATATTTACAAGGGATCGGCGGCATCATGTCGCCTTACTGTAGTCGATTTACTTCCACAACTTACGTATTTGCTTTATCACGAACAGTTCGGCTGATAGTTTTATGCGGTTAGAGAAAAATTTGCATACATCCCTACGAGCGAGTACGAGCCCAATATTATAAATGGAGCGATGTTCAAAACCAATGGATTTTTCCATTCCACAATTTACATTTGCGCCTACGGTGATAGAAAATCATCGTGAGGATCCAGGGATAGAATGCTGATAACCTATTTTTCCAAAAAACATATTTTCATTAAAACAGACGCAAAATGACTCCTTTTTAAGGGACTATAATATGATAATATGATAAAATAATCTACATCGATCGTTAACCGATTAAAACAATAATTTTATGTTTGTTTTTAAGTTTCTATCAATTGTGCGAGTGTAAACAATATATGACAACCAATGTAGATAAAAATGTAGTAGTATAATTTTTTAATTCCTTAAAGTCTGCGGTTTTAATGGAGACGTAACTTTGAATTTGCCCGGAACCTCATATGAAACAGTTTTTAAAGCATAACAATGAAAATGTCATTTGACACAATGTTAACAAAAGTCTGCAGTGCATGAAATAAAACTAAATTTCGCAAGAATGAAGTAGTTTGTTACTTCTTACATACCCATTACTCGCACACCATCACTGTGTGGAACCAGCTGCCCACTGAAGTATTTCTGAACCAATTCGACTTCGGGTCCTTCAAGAATGGAGCGTACCCATTCTTAAAAGGCCGGCAACGCACTAGCGAGCCCTCTGGCATTAAGAGTATCCATGGGCTATCACTTAACATCAGATGAGCCTCATATCCGTTCAAAATATTTTTTTATGTTTTTATTTAGTAAATAAGTTTTCATCCCGGAATAGCGAACAGTCTCTATGGAGTATTATAGCAAAATGTTCCATATCTTGGTATGAAGCTATTGAAAAGGCTGAAGGCCTACTCCTTGCTAATGATAAATTAAAAGCGCAGAAACTAAAAATCAAGGGAAAAAAGTTTTTTTTTAAATCCAGATCCGTAGCGTTAATATGACAATATTTCAATAGACGAGTAGTGACATCAAATAGTTAATTGTGACTGTCGACTTTGTCAATATTTGCTGACGATCTAAAGGCTACGAATAGCTCGACACATCGAGTCTTAATAATGTAATAAATTCGCGTTTTTATAGATTAAAGAAGCCGTATTTAATCAAAATCAAAGTCAAATTTATTTACATAGAACATTTATGATCGCTTACGTATGCTACTTAAACCATTGTTTCAAAGTTCCGGAACGCGGGCTGATAAGAGAAGAAACTAATTCACGCTCCCTTTCTTACTAAACATAACAGGAAAATCATATATATTTCAACGTAAATTTTATCTAGAACGTTGAATACATTTGTAATATGGTTTCATTGCTAGTAAGATAATCTCACTCACCTGTACCAAAAAGAACTTGTATATATTCTAAGCCAACTAGTTGTGAAAAGAAATTCAGTAACACAAGCGGGTTAGGCATATATAATCTAATATATATATAAAATTCTATATATATTAGATTATTTACGGAATTCTCCAAAACGGCTCGACCGATTCTCATAATATTTTATATTCGTATTCAGTAAGTCTGAGAATCGGCTACTATCTATCTTTCAAACCCCTAAGTGATAAGGGGTGGCCAATTTTTTTAAACAAATAAAGGAGTTTTAATTATTTTTTCAAATAAATTTAGCAATGCTTTTTCACAAAGACCTATTCTTACTTAGTTAAAAGGTTATGAAACATACCTAGTTATTAAATTAAATTAATAATATAATAAAATAATAAATTATTATTATTATTAATATTAATTAATAATTGAATAATATACTAAATATTAAATATTGTTAAATGATTAACGCTACATATTTATTTTTAATTATTTAATATTTTAAAAAAATAAAGAAAGCCAAAGAAGTATAACTTCTTACGCGCGTACATAAGTACACGCACCATTTTTTTTTAGTACAGTAGATAGTTATTTTATTGAACTAAAAAAATGTTTCCTAGAAATAATATACATGGCAAACTTCTTTTCAAATCGATATTCATATATAATATCTTCAATTGTTCAAGCGTGATTTTAATTTGACTAATTTCTATAAACATTTTACTCTACTGATATTGTTATGTATTGTCATTCCGTCCGCAATTCTCTTCAAGCACCCCGGCAATGGCTATTAAGCCCCTTGTTTCTTTAAAGCTGTCAAAAGCGAAGGCTTACAGCCAGAGGGTGTGTTAATATTAAAGAAGGATCGTTCTACGCACTTCATCTACAGAAATTGTAAGGAAACGCGTTAATTATGTATACATTGAGTGCTGTTTTAAATAAAATAGTGTTACACCTAATTCATACATATTTGAGCTGGAAGCTTGTACGTGTAGATTTATTTATGTAAAGGTTTAGACAACTAAAATACCTTGGCATCGTGGTTTAGTGGAAGTAGGTGTAAAGTTTAATTCATTTATTTATTTATTTACAGCCCATACATGGCCAAACAGCAACAAAAAATATTTTAAAACTATTATATAATTAAGCCACATTTACAAAATCCACAGAAAACCTTTTGCTATCTCATTCTCTCACTCACTCATTGGTCTAGTGGTTAGTACCTCTGACTGCGAATCCATGGGTCTCGGGTTCGATCCCCGGCTGAGACGAACATCGATGTGATGAGCATTTGGTGTTGTGCTTAGGTCTTGGGTGTTTAAATATGAATTTATATGTCTATCTATCTATAATATGTATGTATATCCGTTGCCTAGTACCCATAACACAAGCTTCACCAGCTTAGCATGGGACTAGGTCAATTGGTGTGAATTGTCTTTAAAAATAAATAAATAATCTATTAATCCTCTCTAAGTATGCCCTTAAATCATAGTGTAATACGTTATAAAGAAATTGCACTTATTTTTCTACTAGTTATAATGAAATAAACTAATATAAACTGGCAATTAACCTCGTAGTTACAATACACACAGTAGTTTAAGAAAAATATTTTATATTTAAACTCTGTTATCAAAACTCTAAATTGAAATTTCGAACGGTGTCCCTTTATTTTACCAATAATAAATTAAATTAGTATAAGTCGTCAATTAACCTATTCCTAATAACAATACACACAGTAGTTAAATAAAAATAATTCTTTATTCAAACTATGATATCTAAATTCTAATTTCGAATAATGTATCTTTATTATACCAATAACAAATTTAATTAGTATAAGTCGTCAATTAACCTATTCCTAATAACAATACACACAGTAGTTAAATAAAAATAATTCTTTATTCAAACTATGATATCTAAATTCTAATTTCGAATAATGTATCTTTATTATACCAATAACAAATTTAATTAGTATAAGTCGTCAATTAACCTATTCCTAATAACAATACACACAGTAGTTAAATAAAAATAATTCTTTATTCAAACTATGATATCTAAATTCTTATTTCGAATAATGTATCTTTATTATACCAATAACAAATTTAATTAGTATAAGTCGTCAATTAACCTATTCCTAATAACAATACACACAGTAGTTAAATAAAAATAATTCTTTATTCAAACTATGATATCTAAATTCTAATTTCGAATAATGTATCTTTATTATACCAATAACAAATTTAATTAGTATAAGTCGTCAATTAACCTATTCCTAATAACAATACACACAGTAGTTAAATAAAAATAATTCTTTATTCAAACTATGATATCTAAATTCTTATTTCGAATAATGTATCTTTATTATACCAATAACAAATTTAATTAGTATAAGTCGTCAATTAACCTATTCCTAATAACAATACACACAGTAGTTAAATAAAAATAATTCTTTATTCAAACTATGATATCTAAATTCTAATTTCGAATAATGTATCTTTATTATACCAATAACAAATTTAATTAGTATAAGTCGTCAATTAACCTATTCCTAATAACAATACACACAGTAGTTAAATAAAAATAATTCTTTATTCAAACTATGATATCTAAATTCTTATTTCGAATAATGTATCTTTATTATACCAATAACAAATTTAATTAGTATAAGTCGTCAATTAACCTATTCCTAATAACAATACACACAGTAGTTAAATAAAAATAATTCTTTATTCAAACTATGATATCTAAATTCTAATTTCGAATAATGTATCTTTATTATACCAATAACAAATTTAATTAGTATAAGTCGTCAATTAACCTATTCCTAATAACAATACACACAGTAGTTAAATAAAAATAATTCTTTATTCAAACTATGATATCTAAATTCTAATTTCGAATAATGTATCTTTATTATACCAATAACAAATTTAATTAGTATAAGTCGTCAATTAACCTATTCCTAATAACAATACACACATTAGTTAAATAAACATAATTCTTTATTCAAACTATGATATCTAAATTCTAATTTCGAATAATGTATCTTTATTATACCAATAACAAATTTAACTAGTATAAGTCATCAATTAATCTATTCGTAATAATATTACACACAGTAGTTAAATAAAAATAATTCTTTATTCAAATAATAGTATCAAAATTCTGAATTCAAATTTCCACGACTCTTTATTTTACCAAGGGACAAGATAAACGTAAAACTTGTAGATAGATATCGAACAAAATGTGCCGTGTAAGCTGGACCCTTCTCAGGGTCATTGATAATGGACGTCACTCGATATTCTCCGTATTCTCCTCATGCAAGATGAAAGGCTATCTTTGAAGCTTTTTAATGGATATTTGACATGTTTGATTGGTTGGATCGTGATTCCAACTAAAGGAATATGGATATCTTTGTCATATTTCATCTTTGCAATTTTATTATTGATTATGTGTGAATCATGCTAGCAAAGTTACTTAGTGTTTATTTTCAAACTATATATTCACAGCTTTTTGTGTATGTTACCAATACTTAGAGATCAACGTGGTTATTTTAATGCAATTCTAGTTTCGATATCAGAAAAAAAAAACAAAAATTGTTATAAAGTTGTTAATTATGAAGTTAGCAGCGCCTTCTTCCAAATCGAAACGATTGCGTTTTGTTGAAACCCAACCTCCAAGCTGTTCGCTACGTTCAGTTATGCATAATAGTATATTCAAAGTACTAGGAAAAGCTAGCTTGAGCCGTAATAACTACATACATTGTAAGTTTCGGTAACATTGTCGCAAATGCAACGTAGTTTTGTTAGTTCCATTTAATGTTGCTGTCCCATTTTGTGAGATAAATCAAAGAGCCATACTTCATCATGTTTTATAAACTAAAAAAAGGCTTTCAAATCTTCGAGGCAGCTTTATATTTAAAAAAAACATATGCCAGATTTATTTTTAGAGTACCACACATTTATAACACCAGTGGTCTGTACAGGCTTCGCATGGCTGGATTTTATTTATAAAATATTTTGTAAATAAATTTATATGTATATAATAGGGGGACAGACGAGCCCATTTTAAGTGGGTGCGTTGCCGGCCTTTGAGGGAGGAGTACACTCTACATGTATTCAGGTATTGCATTCTAAATATAATTGAAATCGGCAAATAATTTCTTAGAAACGTAACAAACTCATCTTTACTTTCATATTAACATTGATAATAGAATATTAGGCAATACCTATCCCCTTAATCGCATGCTATCACAGGTTGACGTTTAATCAAACTTTTGGCGAAATTGTTTAATATTAATATAAAAATAAAAGGATGTAAATGGGATGTGTTACTGCTCGAAGCAGTTTGCCAGACAACGCAACATTAATAATCTAAACATAAAAATATGCACATACACAGGGTAGCAAACAACAGGTAAAAATAGCAACCTTTTCTCTTAATGGTTGTATTAAAATAAATGTATTAACAATTAGATATAACCGAACAATACAGCAAAGCCGTGGGTCTTGCAGACGTAATTTACCCTTACCCATCTTTAGAGTGAAAAGAAAATAAGAAAAATACATCAGGAATGAGTCTGCCCTCATTATACGACTTCTGAAGTACGTATTATGCACATTTCTTCACGATTATATCTTATCTTGTTATATTATTGAATACCCTTAATTAATCTAATTGGCATTACCGAAATTGGGAAGCTTTACTATCAATAAACTCACTAGTTATGTTCTTACATATAGCAGGTCAGTTTTTATATTATTTATACTTTTCAATGAAATAAGAACCATACTTTATAGCGTCTGTACGGTGATTTAAAGTTTCAGTGATGTTTTGTATAAAACTGATTTAGTATTCTAAATTTATGTTACTTCCCGTCTTGAGATCTGATAGTTCGTCAATGTTAACAGGTTCACTGTCCACAGACCATATGAGGTCTGTAGGTGAAAAGATCTACACGTTCACAGTCCTCATTTGTGTTCTGCTTGTATGTACAACTTCTAGGGTTTTTGGAGTTGTGGACGTACGGGGATAGTTGCGTATATGCGCGGACTTGACGGGACATATCACTGAGAATCTAAAAAGTGCTGGGAAAATAGGGCAAACCCTTTTTTTCTACTAAGGTAAGATGAAATAATGTCAAAATTGGTTATTTTTCATAAAAACGCAACTGGACGTGAGGGGTATTTCCACTTTCATACTTGGATAGTGAATCTCTTAACTTCGTTGGTGCATCATCGACATAAGAACTCGCTTACTGTTATCATACTATTGGGTCATAACAATAACATTATTCAAAGTACATTAAAAAATCCTTTATTGTATTATAGTTGAAAAAGGAATCGACGGATAATGCTTCATTAAGATCTATAGATCCCAAATCAAAAGGATTGTTTTTATCTAATTTTTTTTCGTTTTTTTTTCCACAAGTATTACAAAATTAAACTTAGATCACACTTCAATGACAATGTATCACAGCGAAGCGTGGCAGGGTACAGCTAGTGGTATATAATAGTATAATGGAGGACGGACTTAAGATTAATAACAATCTTATAATTAAACTGTTAACTATTGTGAAACTACTCTAGCATAGTAATTGACGATAAGACGACGTATTTTGTTTAAGATAGTTTTTATAACATTTGATTTGATTTGTTATATCTATATATCAATAATTGTACTTCACCCGTACGTCGCGACTAGAAAATAACGATAATAATGTCTGGTTTGAAATCTAATTTCGCTATAAAACTAAGTTGGATCGTCTGAAACGGACCAATCAAAAGCAGCTTTAGAAAATCCGTCTATCGACATTTCGACTTGCGTTCCCCACAGAGCTGCATGTCTTTTCCTTACTGCATCCTTACATATTAGTTTTATTTAAATGTTCAAATTTAATTCTGAGAATCAGTTTTCACATTTTTTATATTTATATTTAGTTCGGTAAATTAATTTTTGATTGGTCTTAGTAACTGTAACGTATGTAGGTATATCAACTAGAGTTTTTTTTATGTAACAGGAGGCAAAGGAGGCTCATCTGATGTTAAGTGATGCGGCCTCCCATGGACACTCACATTGTCAGGACGCTCGCAAGCGCGGTGCCGGCCTTTTAAGAAATGGTACGGTCGAATTGGTTCGGAAATACTTCGGTGAGTTGGTAGAGTTGCAGAATTAGTAATTTGGATATCAAATGGGCCTGCTTTGTTCCCGATAGTCGTAATATACGCTTTATGAACAATTATTACTCTAGTTCTTAAATACAATAAACGCGCTTTTCTATACTCCTATAAATCTCAAATTAACATCTTTCCAACAAAGGGATCTGCCAACTGTCGCCATTTGCATCTTTCCATTTCCATTTCTCTCGTAACATGTGTTCCATTTGTTCCATTCATTGCTATTTGAATATTTTAGATGTTATTTTTGTATTATTTAATTTTATTAACTTGAGGCATATATATTATCTTGTTCTGTAGCCTTGTAACAAAAAAATATAAACAATTTTAAAACAAATGGTGACTTTCACCAGTATAATACGCGAAATAGAAGTAATTTGAGTGTACGACCAACCAGGCTGCAGAAGATAAAACCCCTCCTTATATGGAAATTGTATTCGTTTTTACAACAAACTCCCAAGCGAAATTAGAGTATTATCGTCAATATATTCAAAGCCTTCGTTAAACGTAAATTAATCAATGCAGCTTTTTATAAATTTGACGAATACTCAAATGATCCTAATCCTTGGGATTGATTTGCTTCAAACAATTTGTGTGACTCAAAACTTAGCGATTAAAAAGAGTGGCGGAAAGTTTCTCGCCAGTTCCTCTTGCCCGCTCTACGCCCTTGCGAACTGGTAGTAAATGCAAATGTACATTTAATTTAACTTCTTTTTTGACGTTCATAAGTTTTACCTATATGAATAAAGATATTTTGAGTTTCAGTAAGGATTTCATTGATAGCCATTGAGGCCGCGTTACTGAGTGAAAATCAACACGACATTACCCCTCAATTTTTGGGGAACAATATCGAAAACATTGTGTAAGTCAACAGATATTGGACCCTTCGGGTTTCCCTTCTACTTATCTTCATACCTAGCCCTTAACCCACGCTTGACCTCAATGCGTTTGTTTCCCGATAAAACTGACCCAAGAGTATATATAAGATTACACAGTTTATTTACAAGCTTTTGATAATTTATTTTTACACGCTTTGTATTAGCTTCACCTGTATGTATGTATGTAACCGACTCCTTCGGACTCGATTTTGACCCACTTTAAACGGACAGATTTAATTCAAATTTTGCGCACCTGTCAAAGATCGATGACAATGCAATAATCCGAAAAAAAATTTAACTAAAAAATAAATAATAGTTTAAAAAACTAAAAAACACGCTCTGTGCCATATTTTTCGTCTATCGAGCAACCCACGCTTTTTCACAATAATACCAGTATTTTTTGTTCATTACCATTTTCAGCCTAAATAAGGAATTATTTTTCACTTTTTAGTTTGATGTGCTTTAAAAGCGTGTTTTTTTAGTTTTTTTAAACTATTATTTATTACTCCTTAATTTTTTTATAAATTACCCCTTTGTATTGTAAACATTGAAAATCCGCGTTAAACTACATAAGCCTATTTCTTTTTTCATACAGGTGTTGCATAGAATTCGATGTCATTATCATAATCATAAGAATAATTTATTAACTCATGTTTATTTTTCAAACGGAAAATGAAGGGATTGGCTTCGATAATTTTCTTGGGTACTGAAGTTTTTTTCTTGGGTAAACGCGATAGAAACTGAAGTTACAGTAATTCAAACTGTAATATATTACTTTGAATTTTAACTTTATTTTGTGTTTCAGATTATTTTCATCACATTTAAATAATCATTAAACAAAAAAATAAATCGGTGCGCTACAACCTCTTTAGGTCTTGGTCTCAGATCTCTAAATCTGTTTCATGATCATTTTTAAACTTAATAGGCAAGTAGGTGATCAGCCTACAGTGCCTGACACACGACATCGACTTTTTGGGTCTAAGACATGTCGGTTTCCTCACGATGTTTTCCTTCACCGTTCGAGCAAATGTTAAATGCGCACATAGAAAGAAAGTCCATTGGTGCACAGCCGGAGATCGAACCTACGACCTCAGGTATGAGAGTCGCAGGCTGAAACCACTAGGCCAACACTGCTCTGAAATTAATTAAATAATCATTATCAGTACCTAATTATTTATTATAAAGAGTTACGTATATCATTCACTCACTCAAGTCAGGCCCAAATCGTTTCAACATTATCCCGTGAAAGGTGCTTTAAAATGTAGTGACCGTAATTTAAACAGTCAGCTTAACTTTGTTCACAGAAGCTTGTTTACGGTCAATTTCAAAGTGTGTGAAGGAAATGCACGCATTTTACAAATGTATATGAGAAAATCGACAAATAAATGGACATAATTATAATAATACATAATGATGCTCTATTTAAGTAAAAATTGATTTTAAAAATAAGTGAATTATTATATTAATTATTCAATATATTATAGTAGTAATAACGAAATTGCTTATTTTAACTGTCATATCGAAAGTGTATAATATTATAAGTAATTGTTTACGGTCTTATAAAGGTACCCGCTTTGTTCGTAAATAAAAAAATTTAAACTGAAACTAATTAGCAGATGCAGTGTTTTTATGTATAAATAGATTACGTATTTCATTTCATAATTATAAATTATAAAATAAATATATATATTAACCGTTCATGATTATTAATTTTAGACAAAGAAAGAGGATTTTAAAAGTAGTATTTTTTTCATTTCATTAGGAATTTGAAGCTAAAAGTACTGAAATATACCATGAATATAGGAAAGTGGTTTCTTAAATTATTTATATCAAAATAAACAACATTTTCTATTAAATTCGGAATACGTTTATAGTATTATTTTTATAAACAATTTTTCAATTTTATTTTTGATTGTATTGATACCCATTTTAATAAAACCGAAGTATTTGCGTAATATTTCCCGTTTACTTATAAATCGCGGTTACGACAGACTAACAGAGGGTAATGTCTATTTATATCTTTCTATATAATCGTATTTGGGAATCCGCAGTAAATACAAAAGCTGACCCCGTATACAGCGACAATTACGACAAACTTGAAGTAAACTTAATTAACGAAAGCTACTATTCGAACTAACGACCGGACCAATTTTCAGAGCTTTATTTTCGTACGTTCTTTGAAAAACAGTTCTATATAAATCTTTGGTGAGAAATCTTCCGATTCAGATGGTAATTGAAAGAACTCTTGAAGCATATTGACGCTTAAATAATAAAAATAGCGCATTTTTGATGCTCACTGCTTTGTCAGTATTTTTAAATACTTTTAGCTATTTATATCGTGGCTTAATAATCCACGTTCGTAGTCTCGGTAAAAAAAAGTGGGTGGGTGCAAAGTACACATGTCATAGATGTACCAGTATAATATGATCACTCCATGTATTTGTATATCTATATTCAAACTGTTTACACACTGTGTACGTACTAGTGATAATATACTTTTAAAAAAATCAGCGTTTAGTGCACAAGACGTCATTCGACAGAATTACCTAAAGTTATATGTAACTACTAAACAAATACATCAAGCAATAGCGTGTACCCACCTCTCGCTGCATGGCACTGTGCGTGATGCGACGTTCGCTCTATTTCACTTTCTCTTTCGATCTTTCTCACTTGCATGCTCCCTACTCTCGCTCTATGGCTATTTACTTCATGCTTCGTTCGCCCTTTCTCACTCTCTCAATCGCTCTCTCCCTTTTCTTCAACAAAAACGCTGTACATCTTCGTGACGCTAATATTATTATTATTGCGTTTCATTCATAAAAAAATTAGCCTCATGTACCTAAAGAAGTTTCACTTCAAAAACTATGTATCGCTACTTAATAGAAAGACTTAAAAAATTACAAAGAAACTAATGAAGTATTGGTCTGTCCCATGCCGTATTCTATACATATATAGGATATGAAAACGAGAAATCTCTAGTTAAGGCGTTTTGAATAAACTTTTGTTTTGAGAATCTCTTCTATACCTGGAGTGAATTTTAGGTTAAGAATATATGATTGTAAAACATCATTCGATTTTTTTTTAAATATTATATGACGTGAAAATAATCAAATAAATAATTTTTCATTTGTTTAGCATGTCTTTTTTTAATATATAGTTGTTATTCCCGTCCATAAATATGTTTTTATTTCACTTTTTGAATAAATGTAAATTACTAGGTATAAAATAATAATAGAGTTAATTCGTTCCCACATAGCGCATACGAAAGTTAAAGACATTCAAATTGATTATATAAAATGTATTTCTTCTTGGTTTTTTGAAAATATTATATTATATAACAAGTTTAACTTAAAGGAAACAATTTTTTACCGGATTGAAGTTATGTATTTATGTATTATACATTTACAGTTATTTTACATAATTTTTAAATCTCAAGATAAACAATCCGCGAAAATAGAGGACATCGTGAGCCATTTCTGCCAAAACCCTCCATCATTTAGTCGATACCAACTCCGGGGAAATAAATACAGATAATACAACTTTTTCTACAGCTGTGACACTTTTTGACATTCAACACCTTTTGTCTTTAGTCACCGTGACCACGCACGCTGTAAAGCACGCGAAACGTCGGTTCAATTTAAAATTATGTAAAATAATTGTAAATTTATAATACATAACTTCAATCCGGTAAAAAATTGTTTCCTTTAAATGTGTAAAAGTTATGTCAATAAAAGACAATACTAAGTTTAACTTATTCATGTAACTAAACATAACAATCAAATATACAGTATTTAGAATTTTCTTAACCTACAGAATGTAAAATTAAAACAAATTTAAAAAGTTTGGTCACTGTTTTAATTTAATTATATTAAAACATTATGATGAGTAAGAGGTCTACCTCTCAATCTAATGAAAGACTCATGGCTGGGTAACGTTAGGGACTGGACGGGTATTTTGACTGCGGAAGAGTAGCTGCATCTGGCAACCTCCAGAAATGGAGAAACACCAAAAGAAAAAGAATAAATTTTCGAATGAAAAGTCAGGACTTAACCCACGTATTACTTTTGCTGCTTATATTAATAATTTCAGTAACAATTTATATTTCACTATCAAATTGAATCAACTGATTATTCACTAGCATTGTTCAGACATTTATGTGAAATCGGCTTACGCAGATACGAAAATAACAACACAAATTGCAATTTAAATTTCATGAAAATATTATTTCTACCAGCGTGTGATGTATTTTAGCTTTAGCCTGTTAATGTGTTCGTTTTATTTGTGTTTAGTATAGACTTTACTGGGGACTGAATACACGGTATGGTAAGTCTGTTTATTTTCAATCAATTGTTTTCAATAAAGGTAAGATATTTATTTATCGTAAATATAGTTACTAGTAATACATAATACACTAGCTTATAAATAAATTGTGTGTGATACACTAGTGAAAAAAATGTAACAGTAGACAAGAAAAAGAAGACTTAATTGACATAAACACAATTAAATTTCTTAAATTAAGATTACACAATAAGAGTTTTGACGGTGTTTTAAAATTTTATGATTTTGAATGACGCTCAAACAGAATCGTATCGCTTAGAACGAAATATAAAAACCAAACCTATCCATCAATGGCTGATTGTAGACAGTTATCTGCTCTGGAACAAACCTTAAAAAATAACGTCGGCCTTCTATAGTTGATTTCTGTTTTAAATGTAAGATCGTAAGACTTTAATACCTTTAATTTTTCGGCTTATTCTTCATATTTTACTTTTTGATTAAAAACATAAATAGATCCTTAGCGGCCGGAATATCTTCGTTAGCGCGTTTCACGGCAAAACGTTATCGCAACAATTGTACCCGTAGAAGTTAGGTACCTTTTTTTCGAAGGGAAAATTCGAAACGCAGACGCGGCACGACTCCCTCATGTTGGAGGGTTGTATGGGACTTGCTGCTGTCCACACCCAATAACAACCTATGGAGCGACCAGCAATCGCCTAAGGCAGGACACGATAACTGCTGCTGGAGTAATATTCAGCAGGGATATGCGTAAAAGCATTTCCTGACGTTAGAAAAAAAAAAAGGACACGATAACAGCGCAGCCTTGTCCGCATCCCTTTAACTTAAAAAATACATACGATAAATAAAGATAGCCTATATTCGAGTACTACACCACACTTAACTACACTAAGTCCATGTCATTTTTGTTTTTCACTAGAGTAGTACTCGACCTTCGACGGAGTGAAGGCCTCCTCGAAATTCTTCCACTAGTCCTATACAATTTTCCAATTCTGCCACGCTATTCCTATTTATTCCATCATCCCAAGGTTCCGGTGGGCGTCCTATCTTTCTTCTTCCCACTGTTCCATTCCAGGTAAGGGTCTTCTTGACCCATCTGCGGGCACAAATACGGGCAATGAGACCGGCCAATTTCAACTTTAACTAACATTTCCTCATTGTATGTGTTGATTTTATCTTTGTACGGCTTCGTATCACATCGTTTTTAACTTTGTCTTATAGTTTCAATCAAAGAATCTTCTTGGTATACTCTTCTTTATTAGCGCCTTATTGAAAATCCACGTTTGGTAGTTGAAAGTACAATAATAACCAAAATTTTTCGTCAAAGAGAGCATTTACAGAAATTATTAACATTCACCTAAGTACTTATTTAGCCAAAGGATAAACTCCGAAACTTGTCTTTTCATTTCACTGATATTAAATATATATGCTTAAGAAATATTATGATTGTATATTTGGACATTTACATATGAAATTATTAGAACATAAACGTTATTTAGTGTGAACTAACCTCAAAGTCTTGGACATAGATTTCTAATTCGTGATATTTTTTTAATAGACAAGTTGGTGATGAGCTCTCTATGCCGGACATACGCCATCGATTAAGCATGCCATACCCATATCCTTCACCGTTCGAAGTGGTGTTAAATGCGCACATTGAAAGTGAAGTACACAGCCGTGATTAGAATGCACGACATCAGAGTTGAGAGGTGTATTCTCAAGCTACTAGGCCAACACTGCTCTCTTTTGAATTATAAGATATTCACGATATAAATAAGGAAATTATTTCGCGTCACAAGCCGTAGTTATATTTTTTCTTAATATTAATAACAGCGCATCGTCAAGCAACAGTCGTAAAATATATGGTTTATTGCTGTACTACGAGGCAGCCGGTCCCGAAATATGATTCTTAATATCCGTCCATCAGAACATTTTTCATCTCCATATATCTTATTCAGGATATTTTTTTGAAGTTATACTTCTTTAGGCGCGTTATGAAAAATTGATGAGAGTGAAATTTTGCGATGAGCGCGCACCGTGACACAAAATTAACAGAATGAAGTTGCCCACAGAAGATGCTACGGCATAATTTTGGACATAATTTAAAAACAACATTCGAATAATAATAAAATTAATGTTACACAATGCAAGAGAAAAATAATAAATATTTATTTATTTAATTTTTCAAATGTAAACTGAACTTTAATGACTGTAATGACTCCTTTTCCAGTCTTTAATTATTTAATTGTAATTAATTATTTGCATGCAATCAAAAACTATTTTTAATAATGCCAAACAAGTATAACTTCTTACGCGCATACATAAGTACACGCACCCTTTTTTTAAATAGATTTGAATGTAATATATATAATAAGCTTGTATACGAAATGTTCAACGTTTACTGAATTTTGGGCCTAATTGTGAGAGTACTTTTTACACAGAGCATTTGTTAGAATCGTATGAATATATTATTTAAGCAATAATAATAATAAACTTGTATACAGTATTTACATTTTTCATAACCTACAAAATAATAATAAAAATTATTAAAAAGGGCATCAAAACAAATTTAAAAAATTTGGTCCCTCTGGCAGTGTACCTTTAACGCTGGCAGCATTTCCTCGCTCGCGATACTTATTCGTTGAGCCAGTAAATAATATTATAATCTAGAAGTGCAAGTCTCTTTCTCGTATCTGAACTCTTTATAACCACAGATTTTTGCTTACGTTACATTTTACTTTTTTACGCAACTAGGTGATCAGGTCCACACAGATTGTCGAGATGTTTAGCGGCTTGACTGAAATTGTCACCAATAAGATTTATTAACGACAATATTTTTGTATGAAAATACAATACGATGTACAACAATGTTATGCAGGAGAGCAAAGCATATAACGAAAATATATAATAATAAAATAATATACATTGAAAAAAAATAACTAACCTTAACATAAACTAAAATATATTATTAAAAGGAGTCCCTTTAGGCAAGGTTCCGAAGATACTGGCAGCGTTTCCCCTTTGAATCGCTAGACTAATTCTTTGTCCGAGGTAGCTGCCAGATCTTCGGTCTCCTGTGATGTCGACTAACCTTTTTGATATATCTTATTATATATATTTCTTTATTTCCAGGACCCCACGGACCAAGGGTCTCGACACCGAATGGGACAAAATCATATTCTGAGCCTAGACCCCTGTATTTGCAAAGCATATTACATAACACACCTCTGTGTATGCTTTAATGAGATGAAAATGAGCTTACGCAGACCCGCGCCATGGATGTGGAGCTTGGTCTACAATCAAATCCCTCTGCTTTTCAGTAGGGTGGCGAGACACCACCCACTAAAACCACCTCAGCCCTTCACACGCCCTTAAGATGGGCCCTCGGGGTTCGCCAGCCAATCTACCCAATGAACCTCTGTGTATGCAACTTTACACTGGCTTTAGTTAAAGCTCTAGTTGTAAGCGTAAGTAAAATGCATTATTTTCTTTCGAATTATCAATATCTACTCTAATTATCAATAATAACACATTGTAGGTATTCCGATATACA